>CM024588.1:5718391-6998795 GCA_014182565.1 Eucalyptus marginata | reverse complement strand
TTAGGTGGTTAGTTAGATTAGTTTAGTCATTTAAATATCCAATTTTGCATGTTAGGTTGTTATATTGGATTATTTAAGGCCTAGATAGGTTATATTAATTATCTAGATTGGTTTGAGAATTTTAAGGCCCGTCTCGGTATTTAATTATGCAATTTCAGCCTAGGTTAGCAATTTTGGCATTTAATTGCATTATTTAATTAATTTTGATAATTATTTAATTATTAAATATTTTCTAGAAAATAGACCGGGATACCTGGCTGTGCCACTAGACCCAGGAATTTCGTCTTGATTTCAATGGTGTGTTTATATTTCACAATTTGATATTAATTTGTGCAAATTGAGTCTTGATTTGATTTTTCGTAAATTATTCCAAAAATTGTGAATTTCAATATTTATTCAAAAATTCCCGGGTGTCGAAGCTTTAACACCAAAATAGTTTTATATACTATATAAAATAGTGGGATTTTAAATTGGAGGATATCAAATTTTTGGGTTCGATCTAATCGTGTATCCACACACGACTATTTTCACTGGGTGTTTTTAATATAAAGAAAATAGGCCAGGATCACTATTTTAATGGAGACATTTGAGTGAAATGTGCGTTGTCCTAGGCCGAGATTGTTGATCGTGTGTTGGGTAATGAGAACTAGTCTCGAGCTTTTAAGCCAGACATTACCCTATATGGGATATCTATTCTTTGGATCGCTGGTCGCAGTAGATTCTGGTCCTACGCTCCTTTGGGGAAGCCATCCATTAAGATATAGACGTCACCATGCTCAATGATGGTGAGACGACGCCTGGCTACGCCAGAAGACACCGAACTTATGAGTAGGTTGTACGCGGGTTGCAGCAGATTCTGGACCTACGCCCCTTCAGAGAAGCCGTCTATTAAGATATAGACGTGGTCGTCCTCAATGGCGGTGAGACGATACCTGGCTGTGCCAGTAGACTCTGAATTTATGAGTAGGTGGTATCCTTCAGGGTAAATATTAACAATTGGAACGCATGGGTGATTGAGTTAGATGTCCTTGATTATGAAACAAAACTGTGTGACATGGTATGTGACATGTCATAACGGTTTGGCCTTATAATCGTGATGCTTGTGATTGATTGAATTGATAAGATGTTTCAATTGTTGTATGCATTATTTATATGTATTTGAGATATGAATTGTGCTAACGTGCAAGAAGGAACTGAGGCAAGGTGAGTCCCCTATTCTCATTGAGTGATTGCGTGGTTAGGCCACCCTCGGCGTATTTTCTTCCTAATAAGGGTTTAGTGGGTGGATTTGCTGAGACATTGTCTCACTGGTTATTGTATAACCATTTTCAGATCCTTAGTTAGTGGTCATGGAGAACCGAAGTTCTGGAGGTGGAGTCTGAAGATCGGTGTATGTGTCCTACTAATATGTTGTAGGATGGCTTCTTTTGAGAGTCGATCATTTTGTAGGCTTTTACCTAGACTCATTTTGTATATAAACCCAGTTGTTTATAAAGTGTGCTTTTATGAAATATTGCCATGCTTTCCTATCCTATGTTGTTTGTTGTCAGGGGTTATTGTTTCGCTTCCGCATGTGCATAAAAAAATGAAAGGGTCGGCGACTAGTCCTGGGAAGTCGTAATTGTATCGACCGTAGTGGGATGTGCGCGTGCCCGAGGGTTGGGGCGTGACACTAGAACTGACCTAAAAATGCATGAACTGGTTAGAACCGATATGAAAAAGGGCTAAACTGGTTTGAAAAGGGCCAAACGGATGAGAATTAACATCGAACCAGTCTAAATATGGTCGAACCAGTTGATATATGGTCAAACTAGTCTGGAAAGAACCCAATCGGTTCGAATTCTGCTTGAACCAGTCTGATCAAAGAAGGTCAGTGCCGATCGATAAACTGATGTCATGAATGATGTTAGCATGTGGGAACGACTGGGCGATAGCCGGTGTGTAGATCTCATGCCCGGAGAGCACTGGTCGCGCGTGGAACTTCCGATAGAGATGAGGTTGAGTTGGGTCGACTTGGTGAAGCTTCAAAAGGTTGATGGTGGTGGTACTTGGTGATTATGAGCAGCAAAAATGGAATAAATAACTCCCAAAGGCTCGGCCCCGATGGTTCACTGGAGGTGGTAGCCCGGGTGGCATGTGCTACATCATCCGGACTCCATTCCTAACATGATTTCCGGGTCTGACTCGTTGGAGGACAGCGGTTCGTGGGTGGGTCTTTCTTTTTCTTTTTCTTTTTGAAATACCAAATGGAAGGCGCCAAATCAGCACATAACAGTGGCGGCTCTTCGGTTCCGAGACATGGCGGCACGTGAAGAGGATTTTGGCTTCCTTGGACAACAATCCTATTCTCCGAAATTAGCAGTGGAAGAGTCAATAGCTATGGAATTGAGGGTGAAATCAGAATGGTTTTGATACCAAGTTGAGAATTGTATTGACAAAGAAATGTCATATTTTGTACATCCCCAATGAAGAATACATGAGCCTACATATAGGCTTTAGAGCTTAATTATCTAAAGTGGCAAAATCAATACAAAGGGTCACCCAAATTCTAGGGACCACTCGTTCTGAAAAGAAAAAAAATCTCAACCTTCTTTGATCTTAGGATGTCACCAGGTGGTAGATATCAGTAGGATAAGCTTCTGATGGGAGATAAGCTCGGTATGCTGTTGCTGCAACTACACGATGAACGGTTTCCGTCGGATGGAATCCATCGAAAAATGCATGTATACACCGAGTGACACACGGCTTGGAGTTCGGCAGGCACAGCCCGGTCGGGTCCGTTGGGCAGCACGTGGTTGCTACTATCACTACAAAAAAGAAAAAATTGTCAACGGAAAAGAACACCTCTATTAGTCTAAACTCATAGGCAAAATCGAAAGTGAAACAGCGGATCGTCAGCTAAATGCGACGCACCATTGATCCAGCTTGGCAAGCTTATCGGCGTTGCCAAGCCGTTCACAAGAATGAACTTAGCGTCGGTGAAGGCACTGTTGAGCTGATCCACGAGTGGACGGAGCTTGTCGTTGAAGATTTTGACTGCATCGTTCATTTCGTGTACGCAATCGTTCTTCCCAGATGATTTAATCGCAAAGGTGTGCATCCAACTGGCCCTAGCTTAAACAATGCAATCTTTCTCGCTCCAAAACCATGTAGAGCCTAAAAATCCCAAAAAAGAAAAAATATATATACATATAAAAAGAAGGTATGTTGCATCTATATGTGGTGGAACTAGTATTTCGTGCATCTAATAAATATACGGAATTGAATATTAGTATCGATTGTTTTCGGAAGTTTTGGCATTTATATATCCACCCGTGCCAAATTTTGACACTTGAGGTGTCCGCACCTCCCCAATATGAGGGATGAAAAGTTGGGTGAGAATTTAGGGTTTTCAAAAATGCATGAGAACAAGAAAAAGACTTGAAAAACACAACCAAGTTACAATGTTGGATCGAGCCATGCGCATGGTTCTGTGTTACCTTTAACTGAGAGGAGTACTGGTTGATGAGGAGCGTGGCGTACTGCTCCGGAGTGTTCCGACTCATTGGGCTTCCTTTGACGAAGTAGTTGTTGATGAAGTCGTTGCTTCCCATATTAACGGTGTACAAGCAGCTGTTTAGCAGCTCTGTTGCTTTAGCCTCTCCGACTAAAGCAACGATGGCTTTTGTCACGTTTTGGTGATTTTGCAGCTGATCGTCCAAGCTGATATGAGTGCCCTGTAAATTGCCGAGGAAGAAAACATTACTTCTTGTAAAGAGTTCGAGTTTCCTGACCGGCATGCACGAGGTGATTTATGCGTGTATGGCATTATTGTCTTTGATACAGAAACGGGTTCATTATACCAGGTTTGATCCCGTCTCTGGACGAATGCCTGCTGAAGCCGATGCATAGTTCACGCCTCTCAAGAGGTCATTCCCGGATGCAGTTGCATGCGGTGGAATGAGATCCGCAAACCCTAGGTCTTGTGCTGGAGAAACAAGAAACAGTCAATCTTTTAAGCAAGCACCAGCATCTAAAGATACTGCTATACATATTATGCAGATTAAAGGCGGGTGGATAATAATATCCTGCAATAATATGAACATGAATGTGCCATACTGTAAGTCATGCCATATTTCGGAATAATCTGCAGGCATTGAGATAACAGCAAAAGATCATAATCGCTAAGAGTTACTACCATTTGCTAAGAAACATTGACAAAATTATCCTGTTGCTTATCTAGGTTAAGTAGTGTCGAGTTATAAGTATATAAATGCATGGAAAGCATGATGCCTTAAGCCTGTTGATTCGTCATTCGGTGTGCATGAAGTTAATAATCTCTAAAATCTCAAATTCAACGCACGATTTGCTTTAGTATAGATGAAATCATTAGGATCGTTCAACTTTACAAGAATCCTTTGCTCATAAAGAATATCAAAGCACGTGGAGAGAAAGCGAGAGAGACCGATGAAATCGACCATGGTTAGACCATTGGTGAACCGTCCTGAGGGCCCAGTGCCGGAAAGGTCGATCCCGTACGGCGCGTGATTGGCTTTGGCAGAGGTATTAAGATTATTGTTGTTACCATTGTCAATCAGCGAGTCTCCGAAGATGAAATAGCAGGGCACGAGGGGTTCTCCATGGACCACCTTACGAAAGCATGAGATGGCTAGGAAAGAGAACAAGAGCATCGCTGTCTTGGAAGCCATGAAGGAAGATAATGTAACGTGAAGGGTAGAAGGGAATGGAGAAAATGGCTTGGTTCTATCGCAATGCTTCGCACATTATATAGAGCTTGGAAATGGAAGAGCAGATAAAGGAGATAAGAACGTGAAAATAGGGTTATTGTTTTTAGTAAAAAAGTATTTTTGGGAAGATTCTAAATAAGTGCATGGAGTGCCCTCGTTTTCTGAAGAAAATGACCTAAAGTGGGATCTCTTTCAAATAAAGACGGTGACCAAATTTTCCAGCCAATCGAAAGCCATCTTTATCCAAAGATATATTTTTTTCTTCTCTTTTTTCTTTTCATCCTCAGCCTCTGGCTTCGACTTGAGGAGGCTGGTCCTTGAGCTCGCTTTCAATGGCAGAGGGGGAAATTCCGCTGATGTGGTGGGGGGTGTATCAATTGAATCGGAGTTATTTGTTCCTCTTGCATTAACCGGTTAGGCTGCTTACCAAATTTAATTAATGAAACGAACGAATTCTCAGAAACTTTGCAAAAACACAAGGATTATATTGGGATCGAAATGATTGATTTAGGTCATTATGTCAATCATAAAATGTAACCATGTCTTTACCTAGATGGACTATATTTCCTCTATTCTTTTGCTCTGAAAGTTGAGACGTGGTCGGTGCAAGTTTGAGGGATTTGGGGCTAAACTTTTACCCAATCTTCAAGTATATATATAAGTTCATTTCTCCCATTTGCAAAATTACCCACTTCGGAAATAAGAAAGTTTTGGTGTCGGCCAGCAGATACGGCCACTTGGGGTTCTAAAATTTGGTGCATCTAGAATATGTTAAATTACTAAAGGGAGGAGAGATGGGGCTGAAACTTCATCTTTCGTACAGAACAAACGAAGTCTTTTACAAAAGACAAATACATAACGTAAAAACATCACTAAAATAGGACCCATAACTACCCATATTCCGCATAAAGCACTTACTCCACTAACACCTAAAAACTAGGACAACTAACACACATGACTCCACTAACTCCAATAATTGAAAAACCAAATCAGCAAAACGTGCAAAAAGAAATAACTATTATTTTAACAATCCCTCCCTTAAACTGATGTTTACTAATATTCAGTTTAAAGCCTTGACTATTTTCAACGTGCAAACACCTAGTAACCTTTTGAACTTCACAAATGACTCCATCTTGAGGGCCTTGGTGAATATATCGGCAACTTGATCTTCACTCCTGCAGTAGATTAGATCAATTGTTCCATCATTGCTAAGATCTCTCAAGAAATAAAACTTCACATCAATGTACTTGCTTCTTCCATGTAGCACAAGATTCTTGGAGATTTTGATTGTTGAGTTGTTGTCACAAAAAACTTTAGTAGCTCCTAGTTGCTTGAATTGCAGCTCCTCAAGAATTCTCCTTAGTCAATTAGCTTGACAAGCACTAACTGTTGCAGCAACAAATTCAGCTTATGTACTTGACAATGTGACAATTGGTTGCTTCTTGGATGACCACGAAATAGCACCTGTCCCAAACATAAAAGCATAACCCGAAGTGCTCCTCCTATCATCTTGATCTCCTGCATAGTCACTATCAGTAAATCCCAAAAAATTGGACTTTTCACCCTTCTTGTAAAATAACCCAAAATGTCTAGTTCATTGCAAGTAACGAAGGATTCTCTTGGCAGCTAACAAATGCATTTCTGTAGGATTCTCTATATATCTACTAATTAAACTCACATAATACATTATGTCTGGTCTTGTTGCAGTTAGATACATCAAATTGCCCACAATTTGTTTGTAAAGTGTGCTGTCAACCTTCCTCCCTTCATGATCTTTGAATAACTTTAAGCCAAACTCAACTTGAGTGTTTATAGGATTACAATCATACATCTGAAACCTATCCAAAATTTCTCCCACATATTTATTTTGAGAAATAAAGATCCCATCATCCAATTGTACCACTTCTGTGCCAAGGAAGTAATGCATCATACCAAGATCAGACATTTTAAACTCATCCATCATAGATTTCTTGAATTCTTCAAACATGCCATCACAACTTCCAGTAAATATAAGATCGTCAACATACAAGCAGACAATAAGCATTTTCCATTTATCTCCAATCTTGACAAAAAGCGTATGCTCATAAGGATATTTTGAAAAACCAACTTTAAGAAAATAAGTTTCAATACAATTATACCAAGCCCGAGGGGCTTGTTTTAACCCATAAAGAGCTTTATTCAATCTATAAATTTTATGCTCATTTCCAATCTTGACATAACTAGGTGGTTGCTCGACAAATACATGTTCCTCTAAGTACCCATGCAAGAATGCCGATTTTACATCTAGTTGGAAAATAGGCCAAGAATTCTATGTCGCCAATGCAACCACCAATCTGATCGTGTCATGTCTCGCAACTAGAGAAAAAACTTTTGTATAGTCGATCCCATATTGCTGCTTGTATCCCTTGGCTACCAAACGTGCTTTGTATTTGTCAACTTCACCATTTTCTTTCAGTTTTGTTTTAAAGACCCACGTTACACCAATGGTTTTTTGTCCATCCAGAAGATTGTATAGCTCCCAAGTATCATTTCTTTCGATGGCATTAATTTCATCATCCATCGCTTTTCGCCATTTTTCTTCTTTGACTGCACTCTCAAAAGTTGTAGGATCATAGTTTGAAAACAAGGTAAAGTAAGTAATTGAATCTCCAATTCCAATTACCTCATAATCTTCTATCCAAGCAAGCCTTCTTCTAACGCGGCGAAGAGATTGAGCTTCTTCTTCATTGACTTCAGCGACTGTTGGTGTAATGTATTTGATGAATTTTTCGACCACAAGGTGTTGAAATCTGCTCCTTTTCAGCATCATTGTCATAAAGAATTTGGGTAGGCTGTTGCTTATTCCAATCCCAAGTGTTCTCTTCATCAAAAATAACATCCCTGCTAGTCACAATCTTCTTTGTTAGTGGATTGAATAATTTATATGCTTTGGATGCTTCACTTACACCAAGAAAGATGCATTTTTCAGCCTTGTCATCAAGTTTTTTTCTTTTCACATCCGGGACATGGCATATGCGATGCATCCAAAGATTTTGAAGTGATCTACAGTCGATCTTCTCCCACTCCAAGCCTCTTCTGGTGTCATTTTCTGAACAACAAAAGTTGGACTTCTGTTCAAAACATGAATACTCCAATTTACTATTTCTAGCCAGAAAGTCTTTAGAACTCTTCCTCTTACCAATAAGCTTCTCACCATGTTGAGAATTGTTCTATTTTTTCTCTCAGATACACCATTTTGTTGTGATGTATATGCAGCAGTAAGCTCTCTCCGAATGCCATGCTCTGCACAAAAAGCTTCAAATTCTTTTGAGCAATATTCACCACCACGATCTGTTCGAAAAGTCCTAATGGTCTTTCTTGCTTCATTTTCAACACGAGCTTTGAAGCTTTTAAATGTGGAGAAAGCTTCTGATTTTTCCTGTAAAAAATAAACCCAAGTTTTTTTTTTGGAAAAATCATCAATGAAGGTAATTAAGTATCTTTTACCTCCATTAGAAGATAGGTTTATAGGACCGCAAATGTCCGAATGCATTCTTCGCAGACTTGGGAAGGAATAGTAATTTGAGGAAGACTCGTCACCATGTTTTTCTGTTGGAGTGTCTTCAATCCACCAAAACTCAAGTGATCATAGCGAAAATGCCACAGCCATGAGGGATCTTTCTTTTCAACCATCAAATAAGATTGAATATTTTCAATCTTTAATGGAAACAATCTATTTGAACTCATAGGAACAACTGCAATAGCACCTCTAACAGAATCATAAATTTCACAAACACCCTTTTGAATGGCGATTACATAACCCTTTTCTTGTAATTGGCCAGCACTCAATAGGTTACTTTTTAAGTCAGGAACATACAACACATTATAGATCATTTCCACAAAACCATTCTTGGTTCTTATCTTAATATCACATTTTCCCATCACTTTCATAGTAGAATGATCCCCAAAACTCACAGTGGAATGAAAATCTTCATTTAGATGAGAAAAAGAAGACTTACTTCCACTCATGTGATTATTGCAGCCTATATCCACATACCAAATATCTGACTCGGGCTTCTTTTCATCTTGAACAGTCATCAACAACATTTCAACTTCTTTTTCTTCAACAAAATTTGAACTCTCTGCCTTTTCTTTATTATTAGGCAGCCTAGTATAACATTCAAATGTAAAATGACCAAATTTATGACACCTAAAACACTCTACCTTGGATTTGTTAGGATCCCGTCCTCTGCCTTTGCCTTGAAATTGGTCATTGTTGGCTTTGAAATTTCTGCTAACATCTCTATTTCCTCGATCTCCCCTTCCTTTACCTCTACCTCTACCCCTTCCTTTGAAATTGTTGGAATGAGTATTGGTAGAAGCCTTCAACACTTGCTCCTCTACTGTTGAATTTCTGTTCATCTTCTATTCATGGACCAATATGGAGCTTTGAAATTCATCAAGAGAGAGCAACTAACACACATGACTCCACTAACTCCAATAATTGAAAAACCAAATTAGCAAAACGTGCAAAAGGAAATAACTATTATTTTAACAGAATCGACCCGAATCCCGTTCTAGTTGAGCTCGCATGAATCGGGTGCATGGCACAGCTAATTATTTTTTTATTGCTGCCAGAGAGAATGCTGTTCTACTCGTGTGTGTGTGTGGTGTGTGTGTCTATATATTTATATATGCTATATTTGGTGACTTACCAATTTCTTTTCACTGGTAAGTTTAAATAACGACGACGCTTCTGTATGTCGATTGAAATACATACGTATTGCGCAGGAGTGGAGTACATAGTTTCGGACAAGATATTTCAAGCTCTTCCTCTGACGAGCAGAAGCTCTGGCATTCCCATGCCTATGAGGTCGTATGTTGTTTTACTTTTCGTCGTTTTTTCCTGAGCCGTTCATTTCTTGAATTCATCTTTTACTATACTTTGCAGATCACATCTGGTCTATGGGTCAATCCTCGGGTCCCTGAAATTGTGGAAAAGCCAGAGCTTGAGAATCTGGCCAAGACATATGGCAAATTTTGGTGCAGATGGCAGTTTGATAGAGTTAATTTCATCATTGAACTAGTCTGACGTTGGAGAATGCCTGGTTGGATGTTTTGCGGTACACTAAGCGAGCATTTTTCGTGGTGGAGGTTAGGCGATAAGCTGCCGCTGGGCGCGCCGGCCTTGATGATGTCGCCCCAGGGCATGAACCTCGGGATGGTGAGGCCAGACTTGGTCCAGAAGAGGGATAACAAGGACAACGTATCAACCGACGCCCTCAGGCCTCAAGGCTGGAGATCGAGGAGCCAGAGTGGATCAATCCGCAGGCCGATTACTGGAAGCAGCACTGCAAGGACCTTGCGATCCGCGTCAAGCAAACCGAGATGAAGAAAATTGTGCCCTTCCCGTGAGATGTCGGAGTCGAATTAGAAAATGTCACGTATGTATAGTTCATCTTTGTTTCTGGGGTTGTGTAGGTACAGTTATGTAGACGTGGTCTAATTCCTCACGGAATTCAGTGTACTGGATTAAGCTATCTCCATTCAGTGCATTTTTTCCCCCTTTTTATCATCTTCTTCGTTGCCGCCCATGCTTCGGTTGCCGTAGGCATTGCAGCGGACGGCGAACCACTTCTCTAACTTGGCCAGGTTCTTTGGCATGATCGCAAAGACGGTGGCCTCTGGCTCCGGCTTGAGCAGGGGGCGGTCGTCCTTGTCAGCAGGGACGGGGGGCTTGAGCGGGGCAGTGGGAGAGTGGTCTTTTAGCTCGCTTTCCATGCGGTGGGGTTGTTTCGATGGAATCGGAGCGGCGAAGGAGGTGTTGGCGGTCAGACTGTGGAGGAAGAGAAAATGATAGTAATTTATGTCTTTATTTGAAATTCTTTTTAGTATTTTTATCAATATAAAAAAATGCAAATCTCTTGGATCTTTCTAGATTTTGTTTTGGACTGTGGAGGAAGAGAAAATGATAGTAATTATGTGTTTATTTGAAATTCTTTTTAGTACTTTTTCAATATAAAAAAAATACAAATCTCTTGAATCTTTCTAGATTTTTGTTTTGGATTCTATGTCATATGTTTTCAAGCATATGAGGTAATCAAATAATTCCCATACCGAAAATGATGCTACGTGAAATCCGTGAACGCCATATGAATGTATATGATCGTGGGATGAAAGAATTTACTATTTTTTTTTAATTGTTTGCCAAATTTGAGCATGTGGATCGAGTATGTATAAAGACTTAGAAGTATAGTATTGTCTTGCGCATGGAAATAAATTATAACGTAATGCAATGACATCAAAATACTTTTATTTCCTTTTTTTATATGAATAAATAAACCCAATCGGATCTACTAATGTCATACGAATTCACTAATGTTGTTTCCTTGTTAATGTGGATCTGTGGAGGGTAGGGTATATTCACCCATTGATCACATTGATATGTCACATGGTTTGTCTAAGGTCGTTATGTTGCTCTAATAGCATATGTTATGGAACCGAATATATACGTATCTATCGATCATGCTAGAGATATATCTAGGAGATTCTCCTTATATCCCTTGATTCTCCATATTTATTAGGTTTTTGTATATATTTCCCTTGACTATGCATATTTTTGACTAATTATAATTGATATCATACTATTTCGTTAGGTTTTGCTAACATAACAATCTTTGATTTAGTATGAGAATAACAACTTGTTGTCAATCACAAATTTTTGAATGAGTGGACTCAACAATAATTTATAATAATTTGTTATTTGATTTTTGTAATTTAAAACAAACGGTTATTCTCACGGTATATCAAAAACTATTAGCCAATCACTTCTCCATTTCATTAGCCCATAAATATCTCGTGTACTTTTCATTATGGAAAGTATAGAAATCATGTGATTATCTCTTCCTCGTATTCTTATCTTCTAGAAGTTTGCTACCACAACAAATATTTTGAAAACTAAAGAATTTTAATGAAATTTCGATTCCACGAACAACAGTCATTATTCCTACGACACGCCTGTATTTTAATCTTGATTTAATCATTATGTGTCTTACAGCTCATATGGTAGGTTTTAGATTCGAGATTCAAGAGAGCTTGGGATGCTAATTATCCTCTCTCTCTCTCTCTCTCTCTCTCTCTCTCTCTCGCGTATGACAGGCTCAATTTGAGACATACTTTAACCCTCATAGATTTTATCCGGTGCAGTTGGTGTCGGAAGCAGTTTGGACCTCATTAATGGCAAGACTTATGAAAGAAGAAAAAATTTACATTAAATGTAGATCAATAAATAATAATTTTTATCAACTTTTTCTATACTGTTGTTTCTTCTTCTTTTGTATTCAAGTCCGACAATTTTACATGTCCATTTTTAATTTACGTATTTTAACAGATTTAGTGATTGGGATTCTAATTTGAAAAATATTAGCATGTATATTTACTCATAATGTCTCTCTAAAGTTTACTCTCTAATAACTCCTTGTAATATGTAATTCTTTATTGTTTGCATTAGGGGAATTCTTTGATTAGAGTTGTGAACCCTTTATGATTAAAATTTATTTTTAAAATATGTTAGTTAACAAAGATACCAATTAGGTTCAAACTCATTACAAAATCCTTTATAGAAATGAATTCAAGCACATAACTAAGTAGGAGAAAGGAGGTGAAATTTGTATGAAAATGAACAGAAAATAACATAAGGTGTTGGTATAAAACATTATTGTTTTGATTGATACAGACAATATTACATTTTCATGACAATATGTGACTTTTGCATTTTCTAATAAGTAGCAACTTTCATCTTTTTCTTTTGCAATTTTGATTACTTAGTTCTGGTAAGATTATCTTCATTAACTTGGTAAGTTAAGGATTTGGAGTGTGCAAATTGTGCAAGTCTAATGCCCAAGGATAGCCAGGGCAACGAGAGTGCCGACACCATCGTCGACTTCAACGGCCAGCAGCGGTAGACGAAGACCAAGTTTTGGGACCTAAACCCACAGTGGGACGAGTAGGTCGAGTTCCTTGTCCATGATGCAGAGTCCACGCCCTCGGAGATGCTAGTGATCAACCTCTACAATGACAAGAAAACCGACAAGTGCAGCACCTTCTTAGGCAACGTGAAGATCGTCGGGAGGGGTGGCATAGTGGTTCGTCGGTCGGGCACGGTGATTTGTTAGTCGAACAAGGGCTTGGTGGTAGAGAGAGCACACAGAGAGAGAGAGAATCCGGCAAGGAGAGAGAAGCATCCAAGGAAGAGAAAAAAGACTTGAGTGCCCGCTGAATTAAAAAATCTCTTAACATTTGGGCTACTCGACACATGTGCAAGCTCACGCCCTTTTTTATTTGTCGTGCTGGCACACCTTGTGCATGCAATATTTTCTCCTGTAGATGAGATGTGGTTAGAGGTGAAAGGTCATGTTGATCCCAGAACTAGTAAATTCTTCTCAAAATATACTTAGGCAAACTAGTTATTTGGACATCAAGAGGTAAGGCTATGATATCTTGAATTTTCGCCCATTTATAGCGAAAATTCAAGGAAAGATTAAGGCGGGTGATGATCAAGGTGGAAACACAAATTTCTTGAGATGCCTTTGAAAATTTATCTAACTTATTTGAGTCCAAGAATATTGGGAAAAATTCATTGAACAATTATAGAATATAGTTTTGACTATATTCTTGTGTTAAATAGGAATTATGGCCAATTTAATTAATATGGCCATTATTCCCCAAAGTATGCATTATATTATATTATGTGTGATTAGCTTAGGACAAGATAAGCAACTATTAAGCCTAATTACCCCATGGCCAGCCACACAACCACCTAATCTTAGGCTCAAAATTTCCGTTTTGGCCCTAAAGGATTAAATGCATGCAATCATACATGAATGGTGGGAAGACCACTAAGATTTCTTGCATAAGGTGTGTTGAACAAGCTAAATGATTTCCCCTTCCCCCTCTCTCTCTCTCTCTTCCTTATTTTCCTTATTTTGGCCCAAGAAAACCCTCTCATTTCCTCTCCTCTCTCTCTCTAGGCCGTAGCTCCACTGAACCACCTCCTCTCTATTTCTCATCTTTTCTTTCCGTTTCTTGCTCAAAATCCCTCCTAAAGTGAAGCTCAACCTCAAGGCAAGGAGATGAGACTCATTCGTAAGCCTTTTGATCTCTCATTTGCTTGGTATTGCCTAGTTTAAACCATGCCTAGTTTAAACCATGGTAAGTGTTTGATTATTTTGCATGTTTTGTTTTGTGGTTTTTCTTCACATTTCGAGCAAGCAAGCCGATAATCCGCCGATGAATGACTCTAGTCAAGACATGAAAGAAAGGGTTGAGTCCTTTTAATGTGATGCATGTCGGTTTTCTAGTGATTTTTTGTCACGACCCCAACTCCATCTCTAGGGTCAAAAGCGGCAAGGGTTACTTTTGCAACGTCTTAGGCAAGAGCATGCAAAAGCGTACATACAACACTCGGATAACAAATAGCTAGGAAAACAACCATTTATAAACACACAATTACATCAGTTACATTTATAAGCTCTTATATCACAGGCTGTTATATTTACAACCACTACATCTTCTATGCTCAAAAGGCTGGGGTAAACCTTAGCTCTTCTAGTAAGATTTCAATTACATAATTAGTGTGAGACCTCAATGCTTACAATTCTGAAAAATAACGAGGTGGGTCATAAACTCAATAAGTAAAACTCACTAATTTCCAAGTAGGAGGATGTCTCGCCTCTCAACAAGCATATAACTTATCTCAAGCAATTGCCAATGGCAAATCAATAGCAAAACAAAAGCTTTGTCTTGATTAGAGCATGAGAAATCCTCATTCCATAATATGCAAGCATTAACCAAGATCTGTTACATAACATGAGGAACTCATTCATCACTTAATAATATGCAAGCATAAACCAAGATTCATCTCACGACATGAGGAAATCATACCTTACTTAATAATATGCAAGCATAAATCAAGATCCATTCCATGATATGAGGAACTCATGCACACGGGATTAATTTATTAATCAACTGAAATCCATTGGTTCTTCTGAAATTCCCTAGGCATCCAAAATCCATTGGGCAACGTCCTCTAATCCAAGGGTGACAGTGATCCTTCGACTATGCATCCATCGAGCATCCAAACTTAATTGGACAACATCCCTTAATCCAATGGTGATGGTGATCATTCAACAATGAGTCCGTCAAGCATCATCGCCGAAATCCATTAATCGACGACTAGAAATTAATCTCTCGTGTGACCATTCATTAAACATCACAATCCAATTCTTATCTTCACTTTTAGTTTAAGGACCCAAAAGCGTGTCATGCATTAGTGTGTGAAATGACTTACTGGAATTTAGATGTTGAGTATATTGGGTGTGAATCGAGGATCGTGGCTTGATTCAACATTTTTTAGCACTAATCTAGTACCCAACTTGGCTCGAGAACAATATAGCTCAAAACCGCACTAAGGCCATGATAGGAACTACTCGTCGTGACATGTTCATCGATCTGGTACCAGACTTGGCTCAAGAACGATATGCCTCAACATCGTACCGAGACCATAAAAGGATTGACACATGGTGACATGTTCACCAACGTAGTACCAAAGTTGGCTTGAGAACAATATGCCTTAATATCACATTGAGATTAAGAGAGGATCGATCCATCATGATCCCACATACGTTCAAGGCCGACAAAACCCCATTTTGAAGCTCGAATGCGTGAATTAGAACATGCACTTGTGAAATAATTCGAAATAGTTTAAAATTAGTTTTACGACGGAAGAATCAAGCTTTTACAAAAACATTTTCCAAATCAATTTGAAGTCAAGTAAAACTAAAGCATATTAAATAAGCATAAACACCGAGCTTCTTCCAAAGTAACTTAAGCCCAAGTGCAAGCGAAAGCTCATTGAATAAGGATCGAATTTCAAATAAGGAACAAAATCTAAACCAATCCAAGTAAACCGAACCTCAAGCAAATAAGAACAAGTTTTAAATAATTTCAATCAAGGACTTGCTACACGCTTGGGTTAACGTAACACAATGGTCTAACCAAATATTAATAAGTTCTACTTACTACTTTCTAAGTCGGTGGTTTCAATCGGTGGTGACGGCAAGACCAACGGCAAGAACACTTAAAGGGCAAGAAGACTGAATGGAGGGGAGAGAGAGTGGTCAGATTGAGTGAAAGGAGGAGAGTTGCCATGAAAATGAGAGGAGGATGCCTCTATTTATAGGCTATCCTAACTTGCTCTCTAAGCTTTAAAAGACAAGGCTAGCTCTCCAAGTTAAGAAGTATTTAAGGAGAGCATTAAATTTAAGGTGACTTGATCATCAAGTCTCCAAATAGGGTAAGACTAAGTAGCTTGGGACACCTCAACATGGAATTTAAGAGCTAAACTCCAAGCTTAGGCATGTGACTCTCCTCTTTCCAGGTGAAAAACAATTTCGAGTAATTTCCCAAATCAATGTCATTACCTTATCAAATAGGGTCGAAATATTATGAAATTTTAATATATTATAAAAAAAGACCTTAAATCATGAAGAAAGCCAAGTCTAATTCGTGTTGTGGAAGGATTAGTAAATCAATGAACACAACCAATAATCTATCTGTCGAGCAAATCCAACGATCACAAAAAAGGACTCATTTTGAAATCGAAATCTTTATAAAAAATTTTAGAATTTTTATATGTTGTAGATATGGATGCCATTTAAAACTTTTGTGAAGAAAGCATGTCCAAATTTGAAGGAAAATTTTTATAAAAATTCAAGAAGATAACCTGATCACATTTTTTACTATATTTGATGGGTTATAGATGATAAATGATTAGGCCTTCGTCCCAACCATTTCACCTTCGAAAAATCTAAAATTTAAGTATGTTATAAATGAAGATGTTTTGAACAATTTTCATGAAGAAATTTCTCCAAATTTGAACCACAAAAAACTCTGTAAAATTGACAAATAACGAAGGTTCTGTTGGAAAATATTGTGTTGTGGTGAATATATAATAGAGAAGAGATTGAGAAGAGAAAACAAGTGAACACTAGAGATAGTAGAGAAAACCAGAGAAGGGGGTTTATTTCCAGTGTATCACTATATTTCACTATGTATATCTCTGTTCATCTTGTATATCAAAACTAAACTCATATTTATAGGAGAATAATAATGTACTTATCATTAATATCAATGTATCGAATGATACATGTACTGGATAGGGGAGATAAACGTTTATTATATAGGGAGACGTACTTAGAATGTATGATACAAATGTACCATAATAAGTACATTAGATAAGATGAATATTCATTCATGTATCACATTCATTCATGTATTTCATAACACTCCCCCTTGAATATTCATTATATTCATTATGAATGTGCATCGAATGATACTGCCTCATTAAAAACCTTAAGTCGGAAAAACCCATTGGGACAAAAACCGGACAAAAGGGAAAAAGAATGCAGAGCACAAATGTTATCTCTCCCATTTATAGATGCATCAATTGTCTCGTTAAAAACTTTAAGCCGGAAAAACCTTGTGGGAAAAAACTAAACAGAAAGAAAAAAGAGTGCAATGCATATATAGCCACTGCTGGGGCTAATCAATCTTGCATCTTGTGAACTCGCCGCATATCGCATATCAATGCTGCAATGCATAGTTCATAATATCTCCCCCCTCAATTGAGCCATATAGCCATTTCTTGGGCTAATCAATCTTGCATCTTAGTTATAGAGTCAAATAAATATTATATAAGATTCATAAGCATTTCATAACCATATGAAATAACAATAATAAGTAAAATCATCATCCACCAATATGATGCCTCATCAAAGTAATCAAAGGTCCCACTAATGGAAATATTGTTGGTCTCAACAGTGGTTATGGCAGTAAGATTGATTTCAATGGCATGAGATTCACCACGCTTACTCGTATTATTTAAAGATGCCTAGTATATGTCAACAAAATACCTTGACGTACGACAGGTACGTGACCAATGCCCAGTCATGCCATAGCGATAACAAATACTTTCATTAATCACCTTCTTTAGATTCTTCTCTTTGCCATAATTCAGGCCAAAGTTTGATTTTATAAGGCGGTTAAATTTCATGCTATCCCTTTTAGGATTATGATCTTACACATGCTTATAGCCCTTAAAATTGCTAGTATTTTTCTCAAAGTTAGCATGTGCTTCGAGGCAATGCTTTTGAGCCAGCAAGTCTAAGATCATAATTTTTTAGCAACAATTCATTAGTTTGTTCGGCAGTTTTAGCTAACTCTTCTAGAGTACCAATCAAATTTATATTGTCAACATAAACTGCTACAATAGCAAATTCGATTTCTGATTTCTTAATAAACACGCATGGGCAGATAGGATCATTCTTGTACATTTCCTTAATTAGGTACTCATTTAGGTGTTGATACCACATGCGACCGGATTACTTTAACATGTACAAGGATCTTTGCAATTTTATTGAAAATAAATTGTGGGGAGGGCATGCTTCAGGCATTTTGAATCCCTCGGGAATTTTCATATAAATATCAGAGTCTAATAAGCCATATAAATATGCCGTCACAACGTCCATAAGACGCATTTCTAATCTTTCAAAGATTGCTAGGCTAATGAGAAAACGAAATGTAATCATATCCATCACAGGTGAATATGTCTCATTATAATCAATCTCAGGTCTCTAGGAAAATCCTTAGGCAACGAGTCGGGCTTTATACCTAACAACCTTGTTTTTCTCATTTCGTTTTCGGATAAATACCAATTTATATCCAACGGGCTTTACATTATCGGGGATACAAGTTACAGGTCCAAAAACCTCTCGTTTAGTTAGAGAAGCTAATTCAGCCTTAATTGCTTTCTCTCACTTAGGCCAATCTTGCCTTTGACAGTATTCAATAATAGATTGCGGCTCACAATCATCATCCATAATTTTATGAGTAACTGAGAATGCAAAAGCATTATCACTGATGATTTTATTTTAATCCCAAATTTCATTACAATATGTAATGAAATTCTCAGTATTCCCAAGGCTAGTGTTCCTTTTATGAGTTTGCGCCTCTTCGGGGCAATAAGCTTTTTGGAGCAAGCACAACGCTAGGCTCTTCGGAGCGAATTCCCAATTCTTTCCCCTTCATTTTCGAGGAACAATATCTTTTGATCCTATCGGTTTACCACGCTTCAAGCGCAGGGGATTTTGATCCATTTTAGCCTATCCTTCGGGAATAGCTATCATGGCTGGAGCATTTACAGTTGGAATATGATAATAGTGCAAATAAGCATGCAAATGTGACATTGCGCGTAGATAATAGGCAAACATGGGACCATCTACAAGATGCGTCCACTAGTACCATAAAATATCAAAAGGTCTATTTAGTGGTTGTATTAGTTCGCAAATATCACCCTGAATTCTTTACAAGAATAAAAGAGATTCAAGATTAATCTTTGTTATAGAAGGTTTGATAATGAATTTTCCTTGTGAGCAAGCCTCACAATTATAATCTGTGGACAATAATACCTTTATATCCTTTAAAGGTTACCCTTTTGTATTTTGAATTATTCTACGCATCATTGAAGCACCAGGATGACCAAGACAATCATGCCACAGTCCAAACTGATCAAGGTTTACCAATCTTCAGGATGTGGTGGCGTAGGTTTCAACAGCCTTAATCATGACACAATACAAACCCATAGAAGAAGCTTCTAGCTTCTCATGGATGGTCTTCAGGCTCATCTTATAAGAGGAAATGCCAATGTATTCCTTATCTTGCTCATAAATAGTCTCGATATGGTACCCATTACGGCGTACATCTTTGAAACTGAGCAGATTCTTTTTTGATCTAATGCTTAGAAACGCATTCTCAATATGCAGGATTGTACCATTTGGCAAAATAATTGTGGCATTCCCAAAATCATCAATAATCGGAACAGGACCTGATATTGTATGAATTTGTGCCTTACGCAATGTCATACTCAAGAAAAAGTGTCTACTACGAAATATAGTATGTGTTGTTGCACTATCAAGCAAACAAACATCTTCATTTTTTCTCAATACTTTCCATTTGCATTTATATTGACAACTTCATGTGTCAAGTATAATAAAATTTGCATATAATCCTTGCAAAATCAAGTCCTTAAATTAATTAAAAGGATTTCGAAATATCCACTGCCACTTCAGGAGCAGAAGGATACTTTTAGATTTGAAATTTGGTTTCGGGCCAATAAAAATAAAAATGAAGAATTGATAGAAGAAGATTGAGTATAAGTTGATTAATAAAAAGAAAACCCACCTTGCAAAAATTACTTACTCAGTCGGTAGATCCTCATGTTTGCAAAAATTACTTACTCAGTCGGTAGATCCTTGTGCTGATAACATGTTGTAAAATATTGTGTTGTGATGAATATATAATATAGAAGAGATTGAAAAGAGAAAACAAGTGAACACCAGAGATAGTAAAGAAAGCCAGAGAAAAGGGTTTTTTTCCAGTGTATCACTGTATTTCACTGTGTGTATCACTGTTCATCTTGTATATCAAAACTAAACTCCTATTTATAGAAGAACAAGAATGTACTTATCATTAATATCAATGTATCGAATGATATATGTACTAGATAACGGAGATGAACGTTCATTATATAGGGAGACGTATTTAGAATGTATTATACAAATGTACCATAATAAGTGCATTAGATAAGATGAATATAATGCATATTCATTCATGTATTTCATAACAGGTTCAACAGTTTTGAAAATCAAAGATAGCAAATTTAATTGAGGAAAGGCGGCGCCCTACTTGAGTCAATAAGTATTAATGATGGGATAACCTTATCTTCTAAGCTTCCAACTAAGTTCTAGGTTAGTTTGGTTACTTCATCTCAGTCATTGAATGGCTAAATTCCAAAAGATATTAATGTTGGCTTATCTTGAGTCCAAAGTTTGGACTTGACCTTGCTTCTCTCTCTCTCTCTCTCTCTCTCTCTCTCTCTCTCTCTCGGGCATGTGGCCCTTCCTTATGGGCTCCAAAGTCTACACTTCCTTATGGACTCCAAAGTTTGGACTTGACCTTGCATTGTGACATGTTCATAAGGTCAAGTCCATTGACCAAGTATCAGACTTGGCTTGGAAACGCTACGCCTCAATACCTTACTAAGACCATGAAAGGATTAGTGCCCATTTGTGACATGTTCACCAACCTAGTATTAAAGTTGGCTTGAGAACGATACACCTCAATATTGCACCAAGACTAAGAGATGACCAAGCCGTTGTGATCTCACGTATGTTCAAGGCTGACAAAACCTCTTTTCAAAAGTCAAGGCGTGAACTAGAACATGCACTTGTGAAATAGTTCAAAATTGTTTGAAAATTGTTTTGCGATGGAAGAATCAAGCTTTCACAAAAACATTTTTCAAATCGGCTTGAAGTCAAATAAAACCAAAGCATATTAAATAAGCACAAGTACCAAGCTTCTTCTAAAGTAACTCAAGCCCAAGCACAAGCCAAAAGTCATCAAATAAGGACCGAACTTCAAACAAGGAACAAAGTGTGAACCAATCCAAGTAAACCGGACCTCAAGCAAACAATAACAAGTTCTAAATAATTTTAATTAAGGAGTCGCTAACGCTTGGATTAGCATAACACAACGCCCTAATCAAATATTAGTAAGTTCCATACTTTCTAAGTTAGCGACTTCAACCAATGATAGTGGTGGCAAGACCAACGGTAAGGACACTTAAAGGGCAAGAAAGCTGAATGGAGGGGAGAGAGAGAGTGGTTAGATTGAGGGAAAGGAGGAGAGGTGGTGTGGAAATGAGATGATGATACCTTTATTTATAGGCTATCTTAACTTGCTCTCAAAACCTTAAAAGTCAAGTCTTGCTCTTCAAGTCAATAAGCATTTACAGAGAGCATTAAATGCAAGGTGACTTGATCATTAAGTCTCAAAATAAGGTACGATTACGTCTAAGTAACTTGGGACACCTCAACATGGCATTTAAGAGTTAAACTCTAAACTTGGGCGTGTGACTCTCCTCTCCCCAAGTGAAAAATAATTTCGAGCAATTTCCGAAATTAATGTTATTACCTTAATAAATAGGGTCAAAAAAATTATGAAATTTTAATATGTTGTATAAAATATCTTAAATAACATTTTTTTTTTATGAAGGAAGCCAAGTCCAATTCATGCTGTGGAAAGAGCGGCAAATCATTAAACACAACTTAATAATTTGCTCATCAAGCAGATCCAATGACTGCAAAGAATGACCCATTTTGAAATCCAAATATTTACAAAACTTTTTGAAATTTTTATATGTTGTATATATAGATGTCCTTTACAATTTTTGTGAGAAAGCATATCCAAATTTGAAAGAAATTTTTTATAAAAATTCAAGAAGGTAACATGGTCATCATTTTTATTATACTGGGTAGGTTCCATATAGTAAATGATTGGGCCTTCGTCCCAACCATTTCATCTAAAATAATCTGAAATTTAAGTATGTTATAGATTAAATATCTTGAACAATTTTCGTGAGAAAGTTTCTCAAAATTTGAACCATAGAAAGCTCTGTAAAATTGGCAAATAGCAAAGCTTTTAAGTTAGATTGGACATTTCATCTCGATCATTAAATGGCTAAATTCCAAAAGATATTAATATAGGCTTATGTTGTGTTCAAAGTTTGGAATTGACCTTGCTTCTCTCTCTCTCTCTCTCTCTCTCTCTCTCTCTCTCTCTCTCTCTCTCTCTCTCTCTCTCGTGTGGCCCTTCCTTATGGGCTCTAAAGTCCACATTTCACATCGATTCTTTTAAGACATAGGGGCTATAGGGACACATATTCTTTTAGTAGCCCACACTACATTAAATGTGTTCACACATGTTCATATTTGTTCACACTTATATTTCTAAGGAAATTTGACTAGTCCAAAGCCTAAGTGTCCCCTTCATTAATAGTTCCAAGTCCAAGTCTAATCTTATTTTCCAAAGTAAAGCCCTAACATGTCAGGTGTCCATGCTTCTTAAATTATTATGTGACGGAGATATTAAATGCAATTTGGAAAAATATATGAGTTTTTGAAGGCTTTGTCATTGGACGGGAGTTAATTGAATTTGACCGTGATTGACCACCTTATTTGGCTCGAGATTTGTGCCTAAACCATGCACAAACAAAGCTGGATGCAACTGGGCTCAATCGAGCAAACCAAGCTTAAGCTCCCTTTTACTGAGAAAAGGGGTCGCGACTAGGTTTGTTGGCTAGGTCCTAACCTAGTCAATCGGTCCTTTGACCAATTCATGGGCTAGTCCTTGGATCAATTCTTTTTGGCCAATCCTATGGCTAGTCCTTAGGCCAATCAACCAATCCTATAGTTAGTCTTGTGACCAGTCAAAGGTCTTGCATCACAAATTCTTGTCAGTCTGAAATTGAACTATGTTGAGTTTATTTGATCTATGGTCGATTTTCAGTTGTCATGTAATCGTGTGAGATCAATCAATCTGTCTCAACTCACGATCGCATTGAATTGATTCATGGTCATCCAAGACCAGCACAACGACCAAGCAGAATCACCCGTGATAGATGCCTTGACCGGGTTGGATCGAGCCATGACCTTCCACCAATTCATGATGGTATGTGATCATCTCACGATCGATCCTTATGGTTGAATAACCTTCTCATGGTCGAACACTCCATATCCAGACCCTTGGTTGCTGAGTCTCAATTTGGCCAATTTAACTCATGACCGCCCTTCATACCGGCTTATAGCCTAGTCTTGCCATTAGCTTACCGGTTCTTAGCCTACTAGTTAGAGCCAAAATAAGGGTTGAAGTCGAGGATGTTACATTTTGATCTTGCATATTGATGATATAGACATGGATGGCCTTGACGATGAGTTATATGCCAAGGTTGTGCTTTGCATGCGTTATCAATGGCTTGTGGATGTGAGATGAAGTTCAAATGATGTCTTGCATGACTGTTCTAACTTATGGTTTGGTGCTTTGTGTGTGGAAGTTTGTGAGATTACAATAGGACTTGATTTCCTGGACTTGTTTCAAGCCCAGAAAACTCGTGCATATTGTACCCTTATGTGTTCCCAATTTTACTACTATTTTTCCAGACCAAATCTTGAGAAACTTCCTTTTTCAAAGGTTCTTCTAATATCTTAAATTATAACATAATTAATTTCATATTTTTCTATGTCAATATGGGTGGCCAAATGGTCGCGCTTCTCTTCGGTTTTTCACTGTCCAGTACTGCTACGAGTATGACCTTCACTGCTTTTCTATTTTTCACAGATTTTTCTAGCTAGAATCTTTATGAAATTTCTCACTAAAGTTGTTCAAAACTCTTTTTTAAACAACATATTAAAATTTGGGAATTATCTAAGGCAGCTTGAGTTATGTGGACACTGATTTTTGAGAGGTTACCTAATCTGTTTTAAGTTTCTGTTTTAATCCAAATTCAAGCTAATAAACGACAGGGTTGCATATTGATTCTGACCTAGTGTTCTTCATGAAAAAAAAAAATCATGGTCTTTTCTGCAACATATCCAAAATTGGGAATGTTTGGAAATAGTTTACTATTTTAATCAAAATAATTTCTAAAATCGGGCAAAACTGTTCTGTTTTGACCAGTTTAAAAAATGAGTCTTTTATGGAGGGAAAATGTGAGAATCTTGAAATGATGTCTTCTGGAGAGATAATCAAACACTTTGAGCTTTTCGACAAGATATGATTTACTGTGATGTGATGTCATTTGATGATGATTTTGAATTATTAATTATAGTGGCGGGATCTATAATTACCAGATGTTTAGTTGTGCATGGTATATCAAGCTATTGTAATGGTTGCATGATATAGCCTTTGCACAAAATTGATAGAATTAAATGTCATATCATATGCATGTTGTATGTGATGGTGGATGAGTATGAGGCTACGGATGGCAACCAATGACAATGTGTGATTGGGTTATTGATGTGGTACTCGGGGACTTTGTGGCAATAATCCCGATGATGGCTTGGAATGGATGTCATGAGTGATTTCTAGGATGCTATATGTTCCCTAGATGCCCTAGAGTGAAATACTTGGCAGGTAACAAGGTCCCTAGAAGTCTGGCTGAGTGTTAGGCCGGAAGTGACCCGCATGGTACTGACTTGCCATCAATTGAAACCACAAGAAAGGGGTGGATCAAATGATGTGGCATGTTTGAAATGGAACATATGCTGAGTGCGATTGCATTTTGTGTGTTGCACATGCTTGCGAGTACATTAAGGGTACTAAATACTTTGCATTTGCATTATATGTTCACTGTAAGTGAGTCCTAGGAATCAAGAGTGTGTTAGATAGACCGATTTATGAATTTGTCTCATCTTTTCCTAAGTTGTGCCTTACTCCTGTTGTATTATAATTTTTTAGAAAATTAGAAAAATGAATGTACCTCCGACAGCTCGTTATGGATAGCCGTACTATTTTGAGCGCATGTCAGAGGATGTTATATTTCCAAGGCCTAAGCGCATATACGCACGTCAGAATTGTATTGTTTGGGTAGATATAAAGGGCACTCACGTGATACCGTATCCATTTACGGTGTGTTTGTTTGTATTTTTTTTTCTGTTTTTGAACAAAAATTCTGTTTAAAACAAAAAAGAACAGAAAAACGTTTGTTTGCATTTTTGTTTCAAATATGTTTTTTTGTTCCCAAGAACAAAATTGGAACATAATTAAGAAATAAGAAAAACTTGTTTCTTGTTTCTGGAACAATTCCAATAAACATTTCTCTCCTATTTTTTTCTTTTATTTCTTTTCTTCTTCTTTTCTTCTTCTCTTTTCTTTGGCCAGTCGCCGGCCTCGGCCATGGCCGGCGACCTCGCCGGAGCGTCGCCGGCCCCTGGCGAGGCTCGGCCTCGCCAAATTTGGGCGAGCTCGAGCTCGCCCAGCCAAGGCGAGGCCGACCTCGCGCCGGCCGGCGAGGCCGAGCTAGCCGGTTGCCGGCCATGGCCGAGGCCGACGGCGGCCAAAAGGAAAAAATAAAAAATAAAAAGGAAAAATAAAATAAAAATATTAAAAAATTAAAAGAAACAAAAAAAGAATACAAATTTACCAAACGTGTTTTACATTCTTTTTTATTTATTTCCGAACAAGTTTATCAAACGCATTTTTAGTCAAAAATTGTTTCCTAACGAGAAATAGTTTTTCTATATTAATTCCTCGAACAATTTTTTTAATAGAAATACAAACAAACGCACCCTTAGTCGCTTGGTTCATTCGAGAAGGAGACGAGCTAAAGGGACTTCTCCGTTTTTAGGATGATAGTGACAGCAATAGCATGGACGACGACGGTAGCAGTAGCGGACCTTCGGAGTACAGTGATCCCGAGAAGGAATGGGATGGTGACGGATGGGAGTGATGTGGGACAGTAGACTTGTAGGTGGGTTGATTCTTGTGGCGATGTATTTTGCGACACTCACATTTTAGTTTTGGTCGCAAGGTTGGGCGTGTGGAAGGAGTGGCGTGTACGTGTGTCACTTGTGGGGGGAGTAGACTTCTTTTTTGGATTACCCCAAGATTAGGACTAACGATTCTTTTGATAGCGTTCGCCCATGTAATTAAATAAAGTAAGCCGATGAAATGGAAATCGACCTTGACCTGTTATGTTTTGATTGTGCCTGTTTTGCATAATTCATGTTATATATGTTGCTGCTCTAAAGAAGAAATAATGGTTATTAAGATTACCTTAGTAGGGTGGTGTGCCTGGGGCATCACAAAAGCACTGTCTCAATGCGGCATGAAAGCGACATCAAATGTAGGAGCTCAACCACCACAGTGCATTAAGTGCGTCAAATTACAGAATCAAATTGTGAGCAAAGTAAGCAAGTACCGTAACTTAATTGTATCACGCCATACATTTTCAGACTCTTGAAACACATTACATTCAATAAAACGACATGCAAAGGGAACTTCGCCTTCTTTTATCCTTGCAATTATCGATTATGCCGATAAAGAAGAAGAAGTTCAAGAATAAAACCTCGACGACCATTTCGGCTAAATTAGAATTAATTTGAAACCGCCTTCAAAATGCATATGGAACTGAGGAATATATTCGGGATTTTCAGAGCGTCGCGAGGCGGCGGATGTCAGAGGGGTAAGCGTCAGCGCTGGACTCGGCCATGTAGGATCTCCGCCCGACGACGGTGTTTGCAGCCTCGGTCGGGTGGAAAGCATCCCAGAAGAGGTATTCCTTTCTATTTGGGCACGGATTCTGGAGAGGGAGGCATGTGATCTGGCCATTGTTCCTGCCTACTCCACAGCACCCGGAATTGATGACCCTAAAGCCTGAAAAAGTCACGACAACAATAGTTACCATCGCTGATAATTTAATTTTCCTCAAATCAGGCAAAGCAATTCGTTGATATTCATAATTTGCTAGATGTACTTAAGGTACGATCACGTATTATTCAAAATCTCTTGATCTCCGAGCTTCGGTCACGTCTAATCATGAAAGGAAGACCACAGCGGCGGCCGGGATAAACACGCTTAATCAAAAGCGATTGAGACAGTATATGGGCCCAAAAAGTACCCACCGAAAGAGGAGGGCTTGGTGAGCAAGTCTTGGAAGATATTGTAAGTGTTGATGTAGGTGAACTTCGCGTTTGCGTAGTTCTTGTTGAAGTCATCGACGACGGGCTTGAGCTTGTTATTGAATATCTGGCAGGCGTCGTTGATATTCTGAACGCAGGTCGAATTATCTGAACTGTTCCGAGCCAGCTCGCTCGGGCTGCAGCCAATCTGGCCTAGCCCAATCAGAGCCACCTTTCTTGCGCCGTTGTTGTACATAATCTACAACCAAAACAAAAATGTGGTTATAGCCAGGGAAGATCTAGATGCAGAGAAGCGTCTGAACTTAGGAAAATAACCCACCCTTAGCTGTCGGACATACTGTTGAATGAGGATGTTGGCCCATTGCTCCGGCGAGTACTGCTGGCTGCTCGTGTAAAATTGGGGCATGTAGTAGTTGTTGAGGTAGTCGTTGCTTCCCATGCTCACCACGAATATGCATTTGCTCAGATAATCTGCCGCCGTGCTGTTTCCTCCAAGGATGCTTGCCAGCTGCGACACCGTGCTTTGGTAGTTCTGCACCTGCCTCGAGAAGGTAATCCTACCTCCCTGAGCCAAAAATTCAGAACACGATGGTGAGCGGTGTCAATGAATCCGCTCTCGAAAAGGGTTTCATAGCAATTACCAGTTGACGTCCGGTTTCTTCTCTGATTCCTGCAGCTGCAGATGCGTAGTTCACTCCTTTGAGAAGGGCATTGCCCGTGGTCGTCGCATATGGAGGGATGTAGTTGCTGAAGCCCAAAAGCTGAGCTGCGGGACGAGGAACACGCGACGATCTCTCGCTTCATCATTGGACTTTACAATCGCGTAGCATCACCATGCAATATCATATGTATAAAAAGGAGCTTACAGATCACATCACCGGCGGTTTTCCCGTTGGAGAACCTCCCCGTCGGGCCAGCAGGGAAGTCGATCCCGTAAGGCCTATAATTGGCCTTCGCCAATGAAGCCGCAAGCCCATTGTTGTTGCCATTGTCCAGCAGCGAATCCCCAAGTATGAAGAAACACGGGACTTGAGGCTGTGCTTGTGCCTCCACCCCACAATTTCCAGCACTCAGCACCAGCACCATAGCCAAACCCACTAAAGCTTGAATGAGCTTGCCGCTCTCCATCACTTTGACCTAGCTAAGATGCACTACTTTTGGAGATGAGCTTGAGCAAGTATGCTGAAGGCTTGTGAGAGATTTGCAAGGTGATGGTGAAGTTTATATAGGATCAAGAAACGGATCGTGAGCGGGAACCAGTACGTTCGTGCAGTTGAAGAGCTGGCTTGCATTGCATTTAATTTCACGCGGATGTGCACTGCAGGACGGTGCTGATCTTTTCCATGAAACGACCGGTTCAAACGTCGATTTAACACTGCACAGTGGTGGGATCAGCTGCTTTTGGGATGAGAATTGACGTGATCCTCTTTACGTTAGGTGAGCTAGATATGATTCGGCTGCATGTCGGAAGCTCAGGGATTAGTCGAGCGATTGATCTGCACTTTGTTTGGTGGCTCACAAGGAGAAAGTATGTCACGTGACAGCTTCCATCGCATGACATGCTGATGAGGTCACCGTTCCTTCTTAAGACAAGTGCAGTTGTTGTCATTCAACGTGCACTTAGCCAGAGGACTAGATCAAGGAACTTAATCTAGGAGTTGTCACCAACACAAAGTAGAAATTCGATACCTTCTATCAGGGAGATCGTCAAAATCTAGGTATTGTTAGCAGTGTGCAACAAAAGTCTGATACTTTCTGTTGGGGAGATCATCAAGATGGAGCTTATGTTTAAGCCTATCAACATATGCAATTAGATTTACCTTCACTGAAAAGGCTTAAATAAATGAATTATGAGCCAATTAGGATATATTAACTGCTCAACACCATACTAGTTCTTTAATATAGGACTCCTCTAACACAACTCATATATGTATTCTAACAATTTCCATCTTATGTGTGAACTCTAATGTTAGGTTTGTTCTCTCTCAATTCATGTATCCTTCCTACTCGGAATTGTCACTAGATACCTTTCTTGAAATATTCATCAAACATCGATATACATTGAAAATGGGTTACCAATCAATGATCAGCTCTAATACTATTTGTCAATTAAGGTATTCTCTACATAACACCCACCTGCTCGAAATGGTCACCGATTCCTTTCTTGAGATATTCATCAAACATCGATATACATTAGGAATGGGCTACCAATCAATCATTGGCTTTTTTGAGATATTCATCAAACACCGATACACATTGGAAATGGACTATCAATCAACCATCGACTTTGATATCATTTGTTAGGAGCATGCAATAGAAGTCTAATACCTTTTATTGGGGAGATCGCCAAGAGGAAGCCCAAGTCTAAGCCTGTTAACATATCTAATTTGACTTACCTTCACTCAAAAAGTTTAAATCAATGAGTTAAGGCTAATTATTATTTATTAACTGCTCAACACTATATCAATTCTTTGATATGAGATTTCTCCAACACAACTCATACAAGTATCTTAACAGAGGTGTAATGGTTTGATTTGGTTCCTAAATCGTTTGAGCATCCATTAGCTTTGTACCAAATTGGCTCAATTTTTTGGTTTTCTACTTTATAATATTAAGAAGTGATTTAGTGACATATGAGATATACTGTATAAACAATGATATTAAGAAAGATGACGATTTTCAATTTGGTTAGGTTAATCGAAACTAATTGAAACTATTTGAATTGGAATAAAATGATAGTTATTTTTTTATTATTCGAATCAAAATCCGAACTTAACCAAAAAGGCATGAAAACTCGGTTCGGTCGGTTCTGACGTCCGTAACATAATCGTGATATTTCGGTGAAGAGGAGTGATGGACAAGAGGCGTGTTAAATACGGAAGCGAAAATGTGTTGCCCTCTATCTCCTCTGTACTCAACCACATTGCTGTCGGCTCGCCTCATATCCCTCACCAGCATATAAAAGAAAGAAAAGTTTGCATTAGACAGAATTCTAAAAGTCTAATTTACAGACTATACTTGAAATTATTGAGCTATGACAACAGTGAGGACATTTTAGTGGATCATCGACATTAATATCCCTATATTTTACTATATGAGATAGGCGTTAAGTATATTTCATATGATCATTTTAAATTTTACTTGTGTTTGGGATAACTTATGGATTTTGGTATTTAGACACTAGTTGAGGACCACATCTTTCAATGTCCATAGACTGCAAGGGACAGATAACTGTGTCAATCTACCAATGTAGTAGGTATTTAGCGGCTCTTTTCGCTTGACTTTTAGGGTTTTCTTTAATGTTTAGAGATTGAATTTAGGCTTTTCTAATATATAAAGCACTCAAAATTCATCCCATTATTTCGTGATTCTAGTAAATTAAAATTAAAATTTTCACTTTAGTGAGAAACTCAAATATGCCACATTTAGTTGGCTTAAAGGTTTGGATGGACGGCCACTTGTTTTACAGAATTTTACCAAAAGAATATCTTTGTCTTTACTTTTTTTCAACTGTATTGACATCGGTGGTTGAGTCGGTGTCAACAAGTGGTGGTATTGAGACGTGGATTATCATAAATATCAAGATCAATGTGCTCATTAAGTGATTAAAGCGTGACCTATTTGTGTGTGTGTGTGTGTGTGTGTATATATATATATATATATGATATTGTCCTTGAAAATTGAAATTGTAAATTGACACTGCAGTGCCGTACCATCATTTATGCTCACCCGAGACGGTGGTGCGAAAGGTCAATGGCAACCGTGATCTCTATAAATGCCTTAATTGGTTGGGCTTTGCACTTTATTGACCCATGAGTTTCCAACGCGCGAGCCAGATAATCGCATGTGCTTTTAGCACCCCTGTATTTGGAAAGTCATCTATATGACGGTCCCCATCTGCAGTTGGTTACATTTATTTCTCTTCCAGCATTTGCACAGAAAAGTCAATTTCCTTTATAATTGCAGCTCCCCGTTGTGTTGACGGCCTCACTACGTGAGGATGGACAATTTCGAAAGGGACTTTACCACTTATTAGGCCATCAAATGAGTGATTCGGATTGAAAATATCTACCCTGTTTGATTTTATTCATATTAACTCACTTTCACTTACCCGACTTATTGCTTGTGATACAATTTTTAACAATTTTTCTTATTAAATTATTACCTTTAAAAAATGAGTGACTCCATGAATTAACTCACTAAATTGGTGAGAGAGCTTGATTGCTTAGATCAATTCATGGGCTAGGGCTTCAAGTGGCATAGCAACGTGGAGATATCGGAAAGTATCAAGCTAATGGACAAGAACACTTGTATCAATGAGTTCAATGGTCGGGTTATGGACAGAGGTGTGAAGGTGTGAAGGTGGCAGCAAGGCAAAGAGTGGTGGGTCTTGCCCAAGTGATGAGCAATTACCTCACTCTCTTAAACAAATCCTGGCCTTTATGGACTCGAGCTTTGCCTTGATGGAACCTCATTCGAGCACCTATGACTCGGGCACAAACACCTATTACTCTGGCATGGTTGCCAATGACCCGAACCTAAGCATTAGGGTTAATGACTTGGGCTTAGGAGCCGGATATCTAAGCACCGAGGTTTTAAGCCCAACCTCGAGGGACTTGGTCCAAGTTTTTGCTGACTTGGGCAAGACCTAAATAGACTTGGGCTGGTCTCAATGAACCTAGGCTTGAATGCTAGTGACTTGGGTATGAGAGTTAGATACACGAACATGGCCACCTAGAACTTGGGCATAGGCATCAAGGTCCCAAGCTTGGTGCTGAAAGGCTTGGGTCCAACCTCTATGGACCCTAGGCCAACCATGATGGACTTGAACTTAGGTGCCAGTGACTTGGGCACAAGACCTGGGTACCTAGGCACCCAGACATGTCCACCGGGGTCTTAGGCCCAACCTCAAGGGACCTAAGCCTAGCATTTGTAGATTTAGGCTCGACTGCTAAGTAACCAAGTTGGGCCCAAGAATTTGGTATTGGTATTAGCTGCTAGTAACTTGGGCACGGAAGCCGGATACTCGACCAATGCCATCGAGGACTTGAGCTCAAGCATTGAGATCTTGAGTTCGATCTTAAGAGACACGAGCTCGGCCTCAATAGGCCCTGGTCTGGGTGCCGTGACTTGGGCACGGGAGCCAAGTACTTGAGCTTGGTTGCCAAAGACTCAAGCATGAGCATTGAAGTCTTGGACCTAGCCTCAAGAGGTCTAGGCCCAAGGTCTAGGCCCAATCTATATGGACCTAGACTCGAGCGCGTTGTGACTTAGGCATAGGAGCCGAGTACTATGCACTAAGATCTTGTGATTTGGGCTTGTATGTAGTGGACTCAAGCTGAAGCACCTTTGGTTGTGCAAGCCGTTTTCTCAGGCATGGCTATTGAGGAACATGGCTTAGTGTTTGTGCCTGTGCTTAAGTTTTAGGCAGATTTCAATTATTCAATGTAAATTTGAAACTTGCGAGAATTTAGGGTGGTAAATTTCCAAAAAAAATAAAAAATTAAGTCAATTATACAAATACCAAATTAGTCACAAGCTTTTTAATTTGGCTAATTTATTCATAAACTTATGTAGCCTCTTAGGCCAATTTTGGTATCCTTGCCTAGTGACTTGTGAGGGCTTAGCACCTCTTGTCTAGTGGTTGGCAAGGGTTGGCTAGCAAGGCCCTTGCCAAATTTAGCAAAAAAAAAATAAAAAATTAAAAGATGCAAAAATTTGTTTATATCAACATCAATCGTGTCACCTAAAATAGTTAACGTTTCGATGTATGTAATGAGGTATGCATTGAGTCTTTATACAGCAGTTTTGAGTTCTAAAGATACTTGAGCCAAAGTTTTGATGTATGTAACCCAGTTTTAAAGATTTTGGTGCAAAATTTTATTTTGAAAATACTCAAAGCTCCAGGCTAGCTCCTTTTCTTTGTATTTTAGCATTTTGGGAATGCAACTTAAGGGGTTCGATGAAGTTTTCTTCTTCCAATCTTGCCCTCACCGATATATATGCATTTCCCTTTTACCCCTCAACCTTGGACAGAGAAAGAGAGAATCCATGGTCGATCATGGTTGTGAAGCTTCGCCGAGGGTTAGGGGACATTGACAAGATTTGCTGAGGGTCGTGCGACATCGATAAGCTTCGCCGATAGTTGCTAGACATCGGGAAGCTTTGCTGAGGCATGCACAACGCCAGCAAAGGTTTGCCAAAGGTCGCGCAGGTTAAATTCAATGATTCAACACCTGCAAGAGGTGTGCATTCACGATCTGGCTGAGTGGTCTCACACCTGCAAGAGCTGGCCTGGTCCTTGGCCACCAACGCATCTTGCGGCGGCGGCACCTTGCACGAGGTCGCATGACCCAGGCGTGGCATCTGCCTCAGGCTGCAACGTTCATGTCGGCGAAAATCATGTGTGCAACTTCAATATCTGTTTGCTCTCTCATTCTTTTAATATTTTGTTTTACTTCTAATTTTGCAAGTTGCTTTCTAAAGTATACTTTATATTAGTTACCACACAATATTTGCGTCAAGCGAATTCTTGGAGGCATAGTCCCATCTCTAATGCAAAGTCATGAAGCCGAAACATTGTAGATGTCCTTGGCCCATGTTTTTTTTTTTTTGGGTCGGTCTCTTCTCTTACCCTATATTAATTCTTCGCTCCTTTTTCTTCTTCCCATTGTTTTGTTTTGTTTTTTCCCGCAATTTTTGTTGTTTTAAATTGTCATTATTATTATTTTTTCACCTCAACGCTTCATTGAGTCAATAGCCCAGTGGGCCTCTGGTTTGGAACCTGGGCTTCTACTTCATTTTTCACTTTTCGAACTTTGAAAAAATGAATTATAATTATTTTAATTTTTAAATAAGTGATGAAAGAATCATATGCAAAATTTAGGCAAGTATATACATGGTGCTTTGAGTTGAATAAAATAGGAATGTACACGAGTTGGAAGAAAAGGCAAAAGATACTTATGGTGTTCTCCAACTCATCATCCAACTTTATTAATGCTTAACTCATTAAGTTTTTTCCATGGCAAGAAAATAACATTGTTATATATTAGAATTGGGCCATAATGGTTGGGCTCGCTTTAAATCAATCACTGGATTAGTGACCCAATCCGGCCCAACGACTGACTGCCGGCAGGTCTTTGGGCCCTAACTTTATATAGAAAAATGACCGTTGGGCTAGGAAAAAATATAAAGAAATCTTTATAAATTGGTTCAATTCCTCTCATTTTTCAAAATTTTTCAGTCATCACTCACACATCACTTTCAAATGTTCTAATTCTCTAAAATCATCTGTCAATTTCATTTAATTCTTTCCTTCTTACTACAAGTTAATCGTGTTCTAAGTATCGCAATGCAATACAACATCAATAACAATCCATATCCAATTATCCCAATTCAATAGGTACTTTATTGTGCAATTGACATGAGACTCGTCCAGTGAACTTTGCAACGACAATATATATGTGTCAGCTTTTTCCTTGTAACAAGTTAAATCCAACAACAACAAGACACAACAAGCTGAGGATTCCGTGGATTTGCAAGGGTGAACACTGGAAGCTACTCCCCCACCAAGACGCTTCTTTGGACATGCCCCTAACCTTGAAGAAAACCCCCAAGCAACTGTTGCATCGAGTTTCGTGGAGAAAAATGTCCAACGTCTAGAAGACATTCCGACTCAAGATCGATGCCAATGGGGCCAAGAAAGCTATTTATGTTATGTGGTAGCAAATTAAAAGGCGAATCATCAAGTTGGTAGAGCCACTTGAGGAGGAAAGGAATCAGCAGGAGCTTGCATATTATTATCTTGTTGCCGAGCAACCAACCCTTTGACTTTGCCAGAGATCACGACTTCGTCCATTATGTGCATACAGCTCTGCAACCTTAGCTTAAGCCCATTTGTGGTAAACAAAAACCTGAAACGGCAAGTTGCTGTACATAGAGAAAAGGGCGGTGTTGGGGCATTAGCTGTCGACGAGTAACTTTCAAGTCTCTTTAACTTATGATTTGTGGACTAAGCCTACAAATTACACAAACAATGTTGTCGCTGGACATTGGGTGAATTCTATTTTAAAAGTTAACGTTTCCGTGTGATTCCCACAAATGTAGCCATCGAAATAATGATAGTTGCAATGAGTTTGGTATTTCAATAAAATCTTTAGCGAATTATCCTAGCATGAATACCTCCTTAATCTAGAGTCTAATCCAAGAGCTAAATCCCGTTTGAAATGGGATTTTTTTCCATGTGCAGTGCATGTAACAGCTATATAGCATCGACACAGACACGCGACACGCGACACGACACGCCGACACGTTATATATTAAAAATATATTTTTATATATAAATGAAAATAATAATAATAAAAAAAATATGATAGAATTAATAAATACTAAAAATATTAATCAAACATTTGTTAATATCATTCATTGTTTTAATTTGATAGAAATTGAACGAGAAATTCAAAAATTGCAAACATGAAAGAGTAAACTTTAAGGAACATGTCCTATTTTTTTATACTTGTCAGAGATTAGTAAGATTTCTTATAGTCCTAGATAGAGTTCAGAGTTCATTATATAAACTAGCTTGGAGCTCCTCCGCAAAACAAGGTTCGAGAAAAATGAAAATCCAGGATAAGAACTCTTGAAGTATGACAAAAAAAAAAAAGAAAAGAAATCACTAGATTCACCATGGAAAATGTGAGAGATAACTCACAAGCCAATAACATAGACCAAAAGGATAACTCGCAAGCAATGCTTGCGAGAGGCGAACAGAAGCAAAAAAAAATTATAACTTTAAGTATGACGAGAAGAGGGGCGTTCCATCGTCACTCACGGGAAGATAAGGACTTTTAAGTGAGAAACTTGAGAGTAAGAATTTTCTTCTTACCCCTTTATTTTTGTTATTTCATTATTTTTCATATATTTACATTCGACCCCTCAAGTATTGAAAATTTTTAAAATTGACCCCGTGCGTGTCGAATCGCGTGTCGAAATTTCAGACTCGCATGTTGGAGCGTGTCGGAAAGAGTTGACCATGTGTTGGATTTTCCGACACTCATTGACCACGTGTCGGAGTGTCGGACACAACACGAAGGCTTCCAGAGTGTCAATGCTTCTTAGTGTAACACTACGTTATGTATGCAAGCGGCCTCCTCCAGTCTTATGATTCTGTGGCCAACATACGTGGTTGGGTTTAATATGTTAGATCCACCCCACTCAGGAATAAAAATTTGGAGTTTGTGCACGTGACACATAAAAGGAGAGCTAAAAAAATTTCTGTAGAAGTAAGAAGGAGGTGGAACTCAAGTACAAGATGTGAAGGAAGGCATCTAAGGAGATGGGTGTGTAGACACTCTACTCTACCACTCATGGTGGAAGTGCGGATCTTTAACCATTGACACGACAAGTTGGAGGTTTGCCAAAATCTTTAGGGACTTCTAGCAGGTTTTTAGTGATACTACAGATGATTTGAGCTCCAGCAGTTATCCATCAAGCAACCAACCCATTCAGTTTTCACACATGATATCTATTAAATTGGCAGATAAGGAGGGTGATTAATTCTTCAACGAAACAGTATTGGCCATGGAGGCCAAATTCTTCAAATATTACAAGGATATTGGCCTACTTTTTAGGTATCCACACTCTTGGATCCGAGGTTCAAGGGGCTCGACTGGGACTAGGTGAGAAGGTCCAAATGGGTCGGATATTGATGAATTGATTTCAGAATATGTAGCTGCATACACCAATTGAACAGATTTAACGAGTTCCACCCAACAGACGGATGGCACCCTCATCAAGCCATGCTCGTAAAACCTATATGGTCTTTGTTTTGTAAGAGGAGGAACACTCCACAGCCTTTCACTAGGTATTGACCTTCATCTACCAATGAGTTGGAGACATAACATAGAAACAAACTACTCCAAGTACATTAATAGAGTTGGCGAAGACAATTCGACATTCTGATATGGGGGAAGAAAAGAGCCACTAGGTTTTTCGACAATTCAACAAGTTTGGTCGGAAATTGCTAACACGAATATTGACCGACTTATGTGGCATGGTAGTATTGACGTAGACAATTCTTAACAATATTTTAATATTTCTGAATTTTTTTTCCCTTCCTTTTCTTTTATCTTTCTAACCCTAGGCTACTGGACCTCGCCTAATCTAGGCAGAGACTTACATGCCCTTGCCGGCCACAAGCAAGAGTCACAACACCTTCTCAAGATTGAACATCAGCTTTCGTGACCTATCCCTCTCAAAATCTAATATCAGATCAACGGAAAGGCTTGAACTTTGGAAGTACATAAATTATCAATCAAGTTAGCTGTAGCTTTGCTCTTGAGATGGTAGGTCGACCACAAAATCCCACGCCATGCATGGAACTCGCAATCGCATGGACCACATGCTGATTTTCTAAGGAAAACGACAATTCCTTCGAAATCTGAGAGAACCATTGAGGATTCTTCTTTCTTGGGTAATCGCCCATTGAGTAATTTGTATTGAAGTATATTTATGAATATTAGAGAATATTGTTAGAAAGATATTATTAAATATTTGGGATATAATTTGATTTTCATTATTTTCTAGGACGACTAATCTCCTTATTAAATTATTACCTTTTCTATTGATATTTGTCAAGTGAATTGAGTAAAGATGTAGTTTTTATTGATTTTCTCATCCTCTCTCTCGAGGATCTTACGGCATTTTACCGTTTGAAATGATAAAAGTTCAGAATGCACAGATTTTCCAAGAGCCCAAATTCACGTTGGCTTACAAAAAAAGTGATATGTTGAGGTTGATTTCCTATATATTAATAGAGTGGACCAATGAGAGCCGTTCTACTCCTCCCCTATAAAACTAAAAAGGCTGATGATTCTTTGTGTTCTCAACAAGTCTACAAGGTACAATTGACGTAGTAGGACGCCACATATATGCTCGAGGGGGCTTCTCTGATCTATCCAGAGGCGAATTGTCGTTCTCAATTCGTCTTAATCACATAAATTATCATAATTCTTTTACAAGGAACCATAACACTGCAAAAAACTTTCGGAAGTCTACCCTTTAAGGGTGTTAAAGTTGGTTCGGGAGTCCGGGATTTCTCCCTAAAAAACCGAATGTCACATGTTCAAATTTGTTCAATTGCATGAACAGTACTTGGGATCGGGTCACCTAACATGTCAAAGGAAAACTTATCGAGTTCATGAAATCTACATGGTATTTTATGAGTCTCGAGGCAGTCGAGTCTTCACATTCATGCACCTACATTTATAAAAAATAATTGAAAAAAGTTTTTTAAGTCAACAGTGGAACTTGTAGTCATGGTGCGTTGGGCTATACTAATTAATTATATTCTCCGCTCTTAGTTATCATCATTATTTATTGTTATGCTAGTGCTAATCCCAAATGTTATGTACATTATTAGTTACGGATTATAATCGTTAATACATTTTGTTTATTGTTTGTACTTTTAGGCCCCGTTTGGTTTAGTATTCCCAAGGGCTTTCAACCTCGAAAGCCGCTTGGGAAACATTTTAGGCGTTTGATTCAGCATTTGGAGGTGTCCTTGGCCAAATGCTAGCATTTGGAATGCTGTGGAATGCTAATACAAGGTTTAATGAGTTTTTTTTCTTTCCAATATTGCCCTCATTATAATTGTGTTTTCCTCTTTTGCCCTCATACGACATTGTTCATCGTCTTCTTCGGCCTTGCAAAGCTTAGCCGGTGGGCGTGGTGGGCGGCGGCGGGGAGGCGACTCATGGCGGCGGCGGCGGGGAGGTGGCTCGTGGTAGTGGCGATGACGGTGGTTTTGCCCGGGGGGCGGGGGTCATGCTGACCTCGGGTGAGCCAGGGTTAAGTCTATTTGATAACTCTCACATTTGAGATGAATATTAAGTAGGATTGATTTTCCAAACGAGGGCCACAGGTCTTGCCCTCCTAATTTTTTTTTTTTTTTTTTGAATTTTCATCACATTTCGTAAATTTTGGAATTTTTTTCTTTTGACCCCCCAAAAGAATTGTACAAAGCTATGGAGTCATATTCTACGATTCTTAAGTAAAGACTCACTCTTTCCTCACAAAGTTATGGAGTAATGTTTACTAAATACACGCTCGTTTCACTTATCCCTAGACATCAATATCAATATATAAGTTAATTTCAGTTGACTAAATTAAATGGGCATACATTTCAAAATTGATTTTAAAAAATTAAGTCAAAATTTTTATGTTTATTTTGGTCCCCCGCAGACCTTGCTTTCAAAGGAAGCTTAGGTAGTCTCTAATGATGAGTAGGATGGTCCTTGAGAGCTCAACAAATCAAACGAGTGTTTTGTGCCCATAAACTCCTAAGAAATTGTATGTTATTCGCTCGAGGGATGATACTCATGTAGACTCAATTTATAGACTAAATCAATCACATCTTGTGAAATAAAACTTAATCTGAAAGATATGAATTACGTAGGATTGATTTTCTAAATTAAACATGCGTTAAGTCTATATGATAACTCTTACATTTGAGATGAATAATTAAGTAGGATTGATTTTCTACACGGGGCCCAGGTCTTGCGCTCCTAAACTTTTTCTTTTTTAATTTTCATCACATTCCATAAATTTTGGAAATCTTTTTTCTTTTGACCCCCCAAAAGAATTGTACAAAGCTATGGAGTCATATTCTAGGATTCTTAAGTAAAGACTCACTCTTTTCTCACAAAGTTATGGAAAAATGTTTACTAAATATACACTCGTTTCTCTTATCCCTAGACATCACTATCAATATATAAGTTAATTTCAAATGACTAAATTAAATGGCCATACATTTCAAAATTGATTTTAAAAAATTAAGTCAAACTTTTTATGTTTATTTGGGTCCCTCGCAGACCTTGCTTTCAAAGGAAGCTTAGGTAGTCTCTAACGATGAGTAGGATGGTCCTTGAGAGCTCCACAAATCAAACGCGTGTGTTGTGCGCATAAACTCCTAAGAAATTGTATGTTATTCGCTTGAGGGATGATACTGTGTAGACTCAATTTATAGACTAAAAATCAATCACATTTTGTGAGATAAAAATTAATCTGAAAGATATGAATTACGTAGGATTGATTTTCTAAATTAAACTTGCGTTAAGTCTATATGATAACTCTCACATTTGAGATGAATAATTAAGTAGGATTGATTTTCTAAACGGGCCCCAAGTCTTGCCCTGCTAAACCCTTTTTTTTTTTTTTTTTTTTTTAAATTCATCACATTCTGTAAATTTTTTGGAAATTTTTTTCTTTTGACCCCCCAAAAGAATTGTACAAAGCTATGGAGTCATATTCTACGATTCTTAGTAAAGACTCACTCTTTTCTCACAAAGTTATGGAAAAATGTTTACTAAATATACACTCGTTTCTCTTATCCCTAGACATCACTATCAATATATAAGTTAATTTCAAATGACTAAATTAAATGGCCATACATTTCAAAATTGATTTTAAAAAATTAAGTCAAACTTTTTATGTTTATTTGGGTCCCTCGCAGACCTTGCTTTCAAAGGAAGCTTAGGTAGTCTCTAACGATGAGTAGGATGGTCCTTGAGAGCTCCACAAATCAAACGCGTGTGTTGTGCCCATAAACTCCTAAGAAATTGTATGTTATTCGCTTGAGGGATGATACTCATGTAGACTCAATTTATAGACTAAATCAATCACATTTTGTGAGATAAAAATTAATCTGAAAGATATGAATTACGTAGGATTGATTTTCTAAATTAAACTTGCGTTAAGTCTATCTGATAACTCTCACATTTGAGTTGAATAATTAAGTAGGCTTTATTTTCTAAACGGGCCCCACGTCTTGCCCTGCTAAACCTTTTTTTTTTTTTAAAAAAATTTCATCACATTCCGTAAATTTTTGGAAATTTCTTTCTTTTGACCCCCCAAAAGAATTGTACAAAGCTATGGAGTCATATTCTAGGATTCTTAAGTAAAGACTCACTCTTTTCTCACAAAGTTATGGAAAAATGTTTACTAAATATACACTCGTTTCTCTTATCCCTAGACATCACTATCAATATATAAGTTAATTTCAAATGACTAAATTAAATGGCCATACATTTCAAAATTGATTTAAAAAAATTAAGTCAAACTTTTTATGTTTATTTGGGTCCCTCGCAAACCTTGCTTTCAAAGGAAGCTTAGGTAGTCTCTAACGATGAGTAGGATGGTCCTTGAGAGCTCCACAAATCAAACGCGTGTGTTGTGCCCATAAACTCCTAAGAAATTGTATGTTATTCGCTTGAGGGATGATACTCATGTAGACTCAATTTATAGACTAAATCAATCACATTTTGTGAGATAAAAATTAATATGAAAGATATGAATTACGTAAGATTGATTTTCTAAATTAAACTTGCGTTAAGTCTATCTGATAACTCTCACATTTGAGTTGAATAATTAAGTAGGATTTATTTTCTAAACGAGCCCCAGGTCTTGCCCTGCTAAACCTTTTTTTTTTTAAAAATAAAATTTCATCACATTCAGTAAATTTTTGGAAATTTTTTTCTTTTGACCCCCCAAAAGAATTGTACAAAGCTATGGAGTCATATTCTAGGATTCTTAAGTAAAGACTCACTCTTTTCTCACAAAGTTATGGAAAAATGTTTACTAAATATACACTCGTTTCTCTTATCCCTAGACATCACTATCAATATATAAGTTAATTTCAAATGACTAAATTAAATGGCCATACATTTCAAAATTGATTTTAAAAATTAAGTCAAACTTTTTATGTTTATTTGGGTCCCTCACAGACCTTGCTTTCAAAGGAAGCTTAGGTAGTCTCTAACGATGAGTAGGATGGTCCTTGAGAGCTCCACAAATCAAACGCGTGTGTTGTGCCCATAAACTCCTAAGAAATTGTATGTTATTCGCTTGAGGGATGATACTCGTGTAGACTCAATTTATAGACTAAATCAATCACATTTTGTGAGATAAAAATTAATCTGAAAGATATGAATTACATAGGATTGATTTTCTAAATTAAACTTGCGTTAAGTCTATCTGATAACTCTCACATTTGAGATGAATAATTAAGTAGGATTGATTTTCTAAACGGGCCCAAGGTCTTGCCCTGCTAAACCTTTTTTTTTCTTTTTTTTTTAAATTTCATCACATTCTGTAAATTTTTGGAAATTTTTTTCTTTTGACTAATTTTTTCATAACAGTACCCACGTTGACTTCCCCCAAAAGAATTGTACAAAGCTATGGAGTCATATTCTAGGATTCTTTAGTAAAGACTCACTCTTTTCTCACAAAGTTATGGAAAAATGTTTACTAAATATACACTCGTTTCTCTTATCCCTAGACATCACTATCAATATATAAATTAATTTCAAATGACTAAATTAAATGGCCATACATTTCAAAATTGATTTTAAAAATTAAGTCAAACTTTTTATGTTTATTTGGGTCCCTCGCAGACCTTGCTTTCAAAGGAAGCTTAGGTAGTCTCTAACGATGAGTAGGATGGTCCTTGAGAGCTCCACAAATCAAACGCGTGTGTTGTGCCCATAAACTCCTAAGAAATTGTATGTTATTCGCTTGAGGGATGATACTCGTGTAGACTCAATTTATAGACTAAAAATCAATCACATTTTGTGAGATAAAAATTAATCTGAAAGATATGAATTACGTAGGATTGATTTTCTAAATTAAACTTGCGTTAAGTCTATCTGATAACTCTCACATTTGAGATGAATAATTAAGTAGGATTTATTTTCTAAATGGGCCCCAGGTCTTGCCCTGCTAAACCTTTTTTTTTTTTAAAAAAAAAAAAATTTCATCACATTCGTAAATTTTTGGAAATTTTTTTTTTTGACCCCCAAAAGAATTGTACAAAGCTATGGAGTCATATTCTAGGATTCTTAAGTAAAGACTCACTCTTTTCTCACAAAGTTATGGAAAATGTTTACTAAATATACACTCGTTTCTCTTATCCCTAGACATCACTATCAATATATAAGCTAATTTCAAATGACTAAATTAAATGGCCATACATTTCAAAATTGATTTTAAAAAATTAAGTCAAACTTTTTATGTTTATTTGGGTCCCTCACAGACCTTGCTTTCAAAGGAAGCTTAGGTAGTCTCTAACGTTGAGTAGGATGGTCCTTGAGAGCTCCACAAATCAAACGCGTGTGTTGTGCCCATAAACTCCTAAGAAATTGTATGTTATTCGCTTGAGGGATGATACTCGTGTAGACTCAATTTATAGACTAAATCAATCACATTTTGTGAGATAAAAATTAATCTAAAAGATATGAATTACATAGGATTGATTTTCTAAATTAAACTTGCGTTAAGTCTATCTGATAACTCTCACATTTGAGATGAATATATAAGTAGGATTGATTTTCTAAACGGGCCCCAGGTCTTGCCCTGCTAAACCTGTTTTTTTTTTTTTTTTTTTTAAATTTCATCACATTCTGTAAATTTTTGGAAATTTTTTTCTTTTGACTAATTTTTTCATAACAGTACCCACGTTGACTTCCCCCAAAAGAATTGTACAAAGCTATGGAGTCATATTCTACAATTCTTTAGTAAAGACTCACTCTTTTCTCACAAAGTTATGAAGTAATGTTTACTAAATATACACTTACTTATCCCTATACATCAATATCAATATATAAGTTAATGTCAGTTGACTAAATTAAATGGCCATACATTTCAAAATTGATTTTAAAATGTTAAGTCAAACTTTTTATGTTTATTTTGGTCCCCCGCCGCCAACCCTCCCGAACCACATGAACAATAGGTCATGACAAGACAACGATTTTCTAGGCTGGATTAGGACAAAGGACAATTGGCATAGGTTGATCCATTTGCAAGCATGCTTGTTCATTCTTGCAACACCGTCAAGACGTAGGACCATCACACATGCAAATTGACACTTTCGTTGAAAGTTGAAACTATTGGTGACATGTATAGGTCAGAACAAAATGTTTAGCCAAATTGTTGCACGCTTTGGGTGGCGGTCCTTTTCCTAGAGTCCCGACTTCAATTTCCTCGTTTAAGTGATTGAAACTTCACACCGTCCATTGCCCGGCTTTTAGTTCGAACATAATCCGTGTACCAATTTGAGTTATAACTACAACAACAACAAAAAAAAAAAGGTAATTTAGATGTTTCCGTAAGGTTATTGTTGAAATCAATATCAATTTCTTCCGAAACTAATGAACTCTATTATCAACTACTGCTTCCATTGGTTCCATACGACCATGTACATGGACATCACTTGTACATTCTTCATTAAGTTTACACGTGAGTGACATTTATACTTGTAATTCTTCAACTAGAAATTATGTCTGGTATGATAGAACCTAAAAATGAGTGCTGGAAATTGAAACAACGAATTTAAGGATTGACAAATTTAAGTTGTGAAAATGGAAATCAAAAGTTGATTGATAACAACTGAAAATTGATGAATGAATATTACTGATTTCTTGCCATCTATGGAATTATTATCATTCCCGATATGTTTGAGCAATATAATAGGAAAAATTCCCAAATAGTCATAAACCTATTGTAGTTATGCCAATTTAGCCATAAACCTTTTAATTTTGCAAATTAAGTCCTAAACCTTTTCACTTTTTGCTAATTGAGTTTTTTTTTTTTTTTTTTTTTTTTTTGCTAATTGAGTTAATCCAACCAATTTTGGGCAAAATTCATTGACATGGATGCCAATCGTCCGGCACAACCAACGCTGACATAGACGTTTTTTAATAATATCTTCATATTTTTCTAATTTTTTTTCTCTCTTCTTCCTTTCTTCTACCTTTTGTCAGTGGCTAGGCAAATTGGCCTTGCCTAGTCGAGGGTTGCCATTAACCGCCACAGGTGAGGCCCGGCTAGGTAAGGGCGAGCCTTGGCGAGGTTGCCTTGGCCTAAGCAAGGGTTGCCCTTGCCAAATTTGGCTTGGGCAAGGCCAACACTTGCTAGGCCTCACTGAGGCTCACCCTTGTCTGATAAGGCCTTGCCCATGGCCAACAATAGTGATCCTCACCTAGGGAGGTCATCCCACCCAGCCTTGGCCAATGGCCAGTCATCGAAAAATGAAGAACAAAGGAAGAAGAAAAAAAAAAAAAAAAATCAGAAAAATATTTAAATAATATTATCCACATTAGCATGGACCGTGTCACATTAGATAGCCAGACCTCCACATCAATGAATTCTAGCTATAATTGGCCAAATTGACTCAATTGGCAAAAGATGAAAAAGTTTATAATTCAATTGGCAAAAATTAAAGGGCAAAAATTAAAGATTTATAATTAAATTAGCAAAACTACAATAGACTTCGAATTTTTTCGGACAATTTTTACCAATATAATATGTAACATTAAAGTACCTGCTAATGAGGCATCCAGCCTAGAGGTTTGGGTTGGGCTAGAGAAGGGGGAGGGGGATGCCCAATCCCTGTGGTTAAGACCCCGCAAAAGCAAAAAAAAAAAAAAAAAAAAAAATAAAAAAAATAAAATAAAAACCTATAAAGTAGCCCTATCCTTAAGTATCCCATTTAGTGATTTTTTGTTACTTAATTGAATCTTTGTTATTGTTAATTATGATTATTAAACAAGCTTAATTATTCAAATAAGCACGATTCGTTAAAAAAGAGCATATTTTTCTACATTCCCTATACATTTTTTCAAGATATTTTACTGATTAACCTAGGTAACCAAATTCAGAAAAAATCCTCTCTCTCTCTCTCTCTCTCTCTAGCCCCATCTTCCTCCAAACTTCTCTCCGTTGACCCTCCCCCTCCACAACTACCACGATGCGGCCGGTGTGGTCACCAGACTCACCACGTCCGATCGAGCGTTGGTTTATCTCAATCGATAATTCTACTAAGGCCTTATGTCACATTCCTAAAGGGTATTGGTCCAATCCTACTCGGGAACATGGAAGGAAATTGTCATGCACGTCCTTTTGTCTAAAACAAATTTTTGCAGCATTTCCCCTAAGTTTTCTAGATACACGAGATGAAAACGGAAGACTAAGGTTGCTGTCGCAATGGCAACCGTACTCCAATGTCCAGTATGTACCCGGGGGATAAAAGGAGTTATGTATGTCAATCGAAATTCCCATTGTCAGCTGTCAATCAAGGACAATCCAAGGACGGTACGCAAAACCCAGTACCGCGGTGTTTATTTGAGAATAATCGTGACCGACACCAGTTTTGCAAACTATTCTCAAACAGAAATTCTACGTCTTAAATGTACTAGTTTTACAAACATGCAATAGTCTAATGGTTATAACTCTCGAATGTAATATAAATTTTAGATATAGTAGCTTGGTTAAAATGAAAACATTAGGTTTATTCGTTGTGCTATATATTATACCAATTAGTTAATAAGTACAACAAATTTATGAGAAAAACGTAACTACTAATGATGTAATTAACCAGCCAACGTGAATCACTACCTAAAATTGAACATGTAAAACATATAGTTAATTCAAACAGTAGAGGAAAAGAAACTTAAGAGAAAAAGAGGCTGGAGTCTTAGCCATGGCCAAGATGAGGGAACTCGACCATGAGTGATTTCAACAATCAAGGTCGCCGTGGCGACGATGGGTGGCGCACGACCCCGATTTGACCAGGTGCCACTCCACAAGTTTAAAAAAGAAATTGATGACGGTGGTTCATCAGGGTCGGGGTTGATAGCAGCTACTTCGCTGGGGCAAACGGCAACGACCGGCAGAAATGGCGGCTAGGGCTAATGCTGATGATGAGGTGGGTGTTCACGTGGTCGCAAATTAGGGCAAACGAGGGGGAGAGGAAGAGAGTGAAATTAGGGCTTTAAAGGGGAAATTTAAACTGATCTCTAGCGACCAATCAAATTTGGTCACCAGAGACTACAATCCCGTCGCCAAAGGCTAGTTCTCGCTACCAAACAATGGCATTTCGTAGCCACAAATGGCACACTGTGGCGACCTTTGATTGAACGTATTGAGGTAGCTAGAACACCTCTCTCAGCAAACAAGCGTATCTTTTTTTTGTCGTCAACACCATATTTATTGTAGAGGAGGGACGGAATTTTGGGGGTAATGAGATCCTGTACCCCCTATGAGTGTGTCCATTTGGTACGCGTCTATCCAAACTATTAATGCATTTTCTAAATAGTAATTGTGAAATTTGTGACTACCATATTAATGTTTGAGATTTATTAAGATACTAATGGAGGCATCTAATGGGACAGTGGATCTTTGTCCCTTTCGGGTGGAGACATCTAATTGGATAGATGACTGCCAAATGCAACCTAAGGTTAAATAATTGATGTGGTTGGACCCTTAATCACTCATATACATCTAACAATCTAGTGGATATAAATTTATCTCTTAGGCTGCGTTTGGTAGTCTGGATTTGAGTCCGGATAGGATAATTTGTTATCCTATCCGATGTTTGGGAATGTCCATCGAATTGGACAAACCCGGATACATCTGGATAAAACGTCGGATAAAAAATCCAGGGGAGGGGGTGGGATAAGCTTTGGATTGGATAAGAAATTTTTTTTTTTAAGGAAAGAAAGAACTTAACAAAAAGAGAAGATATCATAAGCATCTATGTCAAATGGATGCCTCCGCCTCTCGATTCATTGTCGCCCTCTTCTTTCACTTCTTCTCCCATCTTCGCTTCGTACGCCAACAATTGGGTGCCCCTTCCTTTGGATCATGGACTTGCTAAATCTAATGACCAATAGTGGCTTTTTGAGACGAATAGGACAGAAGTTTTCTCATAGGCATCTGTGGAACTAATTGAAGCATTGCTTGTGCCACCTCAAACATCAGTGGCTAGAACTTTGGCTCCACCTGCACCACTTCATTAACAATGCTAAAATCCTTATGAAGTACGTTGGACGTCTCAAGGGAAGATGGGAAAATGATGATGGTGATGAAGCAACTGTAAATCTTTGGTATCGTTGACAACCTAGGGCATCAATAGATTTGAGGCAATGCAAAGACTACTCTGGTGGTCACCTAAAATTCCCCCGCCCACCCTCTCTGTCGTAGTCTAAGATTTACCGATTTGCGTCGCCATTGCACGGCAATGTTGGTGCTTGCCATTTTCAATGGTGGCCACTGCGGAGGTGGCCACGATTCCTAGATCTAGGGTTTTTCCATGGCCTTTAATTAATTGAATTTTCTATTTTTTTAATTTCATAATTTAAATGAATATCATATTTATTTAAATTATGAAATTAAAAAATAGAATCCCAAGTTTTAAAATTTTGATGGTTTTGATTTCTCTATTTTTTAAAAATACCGTTTTTTGACCCCATATTGCAGAGTGGATCTTGAAAGATACGAATGAAAGACCTCCCCAATCTTGTCAAAGAATCTTGAGGGACTCACTTCCATCAAAGCCCTTGCCAAATAAACATTCCCTTGTTATGGAAATTAGCATGATCTAATCTCTCGTGTAGAATTCATCAAAAAAAAAAAAAAAAAAAAAACATGTCATAGCTGACATCTCTCTCCTTTTTTTTTTGTTCTTTTAATCAAGCGGGTCCGGCAGCGTTGAAGCCAACTTTTAAACAGCTCGAATCTACCTCCGGAGTGATCTTGGGGGCTCCCGGATTTCGGCCCGGTGCATTCGGAATTTGGCTTTGTGAGGAGTCCAAACAAGACTTGGACACACCATCACTTTCTTCTGGACAACGACGGTTTTGGAATACGAGCCTCTCTTTCTTCTAGGGAACTACGGCCATCTCGGAAATCACTTTCCGCTCCGACGTAGACGATTCCTATGGCTATAAATACCCAATCATCGTCCTTCTCACATCGTATCTATTGGGAAAAGAAGAGGAATTTAGCGAATAAACAATGAAGTACCACAATTTTTTATGTCTTTTGTTCATTATTCACCTCCCCATTCTCGCCTTCTGCTCAGAACGCCAGGCACGTCCGACTTGTTTCCTGGCCAAGATTGGATTTTGTTTTTTCTTTATGGGTATTCTCAATGGTTGTATCGCATGTGTCAGGTTTACATAGTGAATCTCGGAGAGCACGATGGAGGCAAAACGAAGCAAGAAATAGAATACCGCCATCTCTCTCACCTATCATCAATCAAAGCCATTGATGTCGAAGAAGCAAGATCTTCTCTTCTCTACAGCTACAAGAACAGCTTCAATGGCTACGCCGCTGTTCTTACTTCTGATGAGGCCTCCAGGCTATCTGGTAGGTGCTCCAATGACAAAGATTTGTTTTTTTTTTTCCCCTCTCTCACTCTGTCGAAGTTCGAGTAATTCGGCCCATTGAGTGTTGAAAAACATGATTGGTAGGGCTCACCACTTCGATAAAATTAAACTTCCTGCGTGCTGACAATTTGTGGTTGGGCAGATCTCGACGAAGTGGTATCGGTGATTCGGAGCGACCCAAGGAAGTACTCTATGCACACCACGAGGTCATGGGAATTCCTGGGTTTGGAAGGAGTGCAAGGATCATGGAACCCTCATAAGATTGGAGGAGGCCTCTTGCAGAAGGCCAAACATGGAAGGGGAGTCATTGTCGGGGTGCTGGATAGTGGTAAGTGTCTACAAAATGTAAATTTGATTTTCCGTCCTTATCTTGATGGGTTATATTCTCTCCGCTACTGTTTCTCACGTGATTCCAGGTCTTATCTTCTATGTAATTTCGTTTTAGTGTGCTTTTTTTTGGAGTGCTGCTCATTGATGGACTACATGATTTCATGCATTGGGGGGTGATTGATTGGTGTTTTGATTGTTTCTTTTTTGGGGTCATCAGGTGTGTGGCCAGAATCGAAGAGCTTTAGCGATAAAGGAATGAGGCCCATTCCAAAATCGTGGAGAGGAATCTGCCAAACTGGACAAGAGTTTGATGCGTCGCATTGCAACAGGTACTTAGTCTAATGTCCTTGTTTTCTATATTGGACTTTTCACGTTAGTTTGAACTCATAGTTACGTCATGCATAACTTTTGTCTCGTGACTTAGCCAATGTCTTTTCGCGTCAATTAGCTAAAACTTATTTGTTTTTGTTTATTTCTATCACAACAAGATGAACTTTACCTAGACTAAGAATAGTCCAATTATTAAATCTTGGATGAAAAATTCTCTTACCCATTTCTCCCATTTCTCCCATGTCATAATTGTTATCGATCTTATTTGAACTGTGAAATTGCGTGTGCTAGATAATTGACGTATTTGTTAGATCTGTTGGTTTTAATTTCAAATGTTACGATTAGGATGGGATTTTGAAGTGGTGAGACCAAACATGGCAAATTCTAAAGGCAGTCCATTAATTTGGAAAGGAATAAAAAGTTAATACATATGCTATTTTATTTTATTTTTTTAACAAAACTCTCGTCCATCACCATTGATTTGGATAGTCGACTTTTGAAATTTAAAGTATCCAATTAATGGCGATATAGACTAAAGGTGAAGATAAAGAGTATACAAACTATACCACACACGAATCCATTCACAATCAATTTTTATCCTAAAATAGTACCTGGGATATTGATATTGATAAGTATAGTCTAGTTGACTAGAACTTTAAAAGATTGAACCCCAATTTAGAGAAAGTTAGGTGAGATTCTTTATCATTTCTGGCAGAATTTTAGCCAACCCAAGATCTGATTTCAAGTTTTGAAGAAACACAAAACCTAGTTATGTTTATAAAACTATCACGTTAGGATTTTTTAGAGCATTCCGTTAAAAAAGAACACTTAACGTCGTGCTGGAATCCCGTATTTTATTGTTTGACCTCCTATCTTCTGGCCCCCAAATCTTAATTATTTCTTTTTGGCCATTTCTTTTTCCCTGTATTCTACCGTCAATTTCTTAACTTTATCGAGAACGCCATGGGTTCCAGCTGAAGCCCTGTCTGTGCAAGGCTTTCATCATGCCTACCGCCTACGCACCCTGTCCTCTTGCAAAATTCTTCGTCGGATTGGTGGGGATAGCGCTTTGGACTTGATGTTGGCTATAGCTTTGGTTTGTCTAGTTGGAAACATGCCACAAACAATGTGACAAAAAGGAGTAAATTATCGATTTTGGCCCCTTGCGATTGCCATCCCGTGACCTTTCCCTCCATCTGGCGAGTTTCCTTTGCATTACGAATAATAATAATGGCCAGTCTTTTCAAGGATTTTATATGCGATGAAGAGGGAGAGAGAGAGTTTATGTTGTGATTGATTTCATCAATACATCTTAGTAAGACCGATATATTAAATGATGTGATGAATTGTTATTAGGAGATGAATGTAGCTCACTTAATTAAGTGACAACTTGCAGTGTACAACACATATGGTAAACCAAATTTATAAATTGGTATTGAAGTGCTTAGCATTTTATTTTATTTTTTGAAAAGATATAACCCATGTCTCAAAAGTAATAGTTAAATTGCAATGAAAATGTAGGAAGCTTATCGGAGCTAGATTCTATGTCAAGGGCTATGAGAACTACTACGGTCCTCTTGACACCACACTGGACTATCGATCGCCGCGCGATAGAGATGGCCATGGGACTCACACGGCTTCCACCGTCGGAGGCCGAAGGGTGGCTAACGTCTCCGCCCTTGGCGGCTTCGCCCACGGCACTTTATCCGGTGGCGCACCGCTCGCCCACCTGGCCATCTACAAAGCGTGTTGGGCGATCCCTGACGTATCAAAGTGGGAGGCAACACGTGCTTTGAGGAGGACATGTTGGCTGCCATGGACGACGCCATTGGCGACGGCATCGACGTAATGAGCATCTCCATCGGCACCAGTCGGCCCTTCCCATACAACCAGGACGGCATAGCCCTAGGGGCATTTCATGCGGCCAAAAGCAACATTGTCGTGGTGTGCTCCGCAGGAAACAGCGGGCCTGCTCCGGGGACCCTATCGAACCCTGCTCCATGGATCATCACCGTCGGTGCAAGCACCGTCGACCGAAGTTTTGTCGCACCGGTAGAGCTCGGAAACGGGATGTCAATCGAGGTGAAAATTAAATCACTCCATATGTTTGATAGTTCTATATATGTAGCACAACTATTAAATACTCCAATCTCTCAATCTATACACTGATAATATTTCCATATGGTGCTCAACATTTGCTAAAAACTCATTTGCGCAGGGACAAACAGTCACTCCATATCACTCCAACAAGATGTATCCACTAATTTATGCTGGAGATGCATTAGTCCCAAATGTATCCAAGGACGACTCGGGGTGATTAATTGTTTATTTTTAGAAAATTTCTGATTATCTTTTTACCTAAAATTTGGATCAGTTGCTAATTAATCTTTGCTAATTTGGGTATACTTGGCAGTCAATGCCTCCCAAATTACCTTAATCCTAAGAAGGTAAGAGGCAAGATAGTGTTGTGCATTAGAGGGAACGGGACAAGAGTCGGCAAAGGCATGGAAGTGAGGAGAGCTGGCGGTGCTGGATTCATATTGGGTAACGGCGCGGCCAACGGAGCTGAGCTGACATGCGATGCCCACGTTCTTCCGGCAACCGCCGTGACTCATTACGACGCCACTCGGATTTATGACTACATCCGATCTACCAAGAGTCCGACGGCGAGAATAGTACCAGCAAGAACTGTCCTGTACACTAAGCCCGCTCCCGTCATGGCTGCCTTCACGAGTCGAGGTCCGAATGTCATCGACCCCGATATTCTCAAGGTATAGTTTCCCAGCATTGTTTTCCCTCTTTCACGACGAGGAAGAATACTGTGAAAATTCACGATGACATTGCTAACTTATTGCATTACCAATTTTTTTCCTTCTGCTCAGCCTGACATCTCAGCCCCGGGAGTGAATATATTGGCAGCATGGAGCGAGGCAGATTCACCGACGAAGTTGGAAAGTGATCCTCGAATTGTGAAGTACAACTTCGACTCGGGGACTTCGATGTCGTGCCCTCATGTGGCCGCCACAGCTGCTCTCCTCAAAGCCATTCATCCAAAATGGAGCAGTGCAGCTATCAGATCTGCCCTTATGACTACAGGTAAAACATCTCAAGATCTCATTGTTTACAATCAGGGCCGACAGTTCGTGTCTCAATCTGCTCTTACCGTGTTTACAAATGCTGACGATCAAAAGATTCACCAAGGATGAAAATGTGTTGATTCATGTTGATAAATAGTATACAGATTAAGGTTGTCGCACCATGTTGTGTCACCATTAAGTTCTTTCTCTACCATTCATATTGCGCATTGTGTCTCATTCATGTGTGATCATGTCAAGCATCGCCTTCAAACCGAGCTCACGATGACGAAAATTAGTATTGCCTAACCCTTTAATGTCTCTCATGTTGCAGCTTTTCAATTGGACAACAGGGGCAAGCCCATAACCGATGCAGCAGGCACTCTCGCCACTCCCTTCGCATTCGGAGCCGGCCACCTGATGCCGCAGAGAGTGGCCGACCCCGGCCTTGTGTACGATGCATCGTACTCAGACTACGCTGCATATCTTTGTAGCTTCAGGACCGAGGACCCAAGCTTCCAGTGCCCGAAAAGCGGATCATCTCGAGCAACCTAAATTATCCGACTCTCCAAATCAGTAGACTCAACGGGACGATCACAGTGAAGAGAACCGTCACAAATGTAGGCGGAAAACACAACAGTTGTTATTTCTCACATGTCAAACCACCGACGGGGTTCTCGGTGACAATCCGACCGAGTTTGCTGGTGTTCGATCGCATCGGCCAAAAGAGAAGCTTCACCATTACCGTCAAAGCGAGAAATAGCATGGTGAAGAGGATTCTTGGAGATTACTATGCCTTTGGATGGTACGGATGGAATGATGGTATTCACAACGTGAATAGTCCCATGGCAATATCTTTGGCATAGGCTTTGCCCAATTTTTTGTATTTTTATTTTTATTTTTTTAATGCTTGCAATTGATCTCTCATTTTATCCAATGGAAAATTTAGGAATGTAGAGATAAGAAAAACTAGGAAAGCATTCGACAATTCGAGTGGTTTTCGGAAAATTATCTGCCTTGAATAAAGAAAGCTTAACTTGTCCCTCTTGGCATGATATGATATAGGTTTTTAGGATTCAATGCAAATAAATATGATTGATTCTGATCACCTCGATTACATTGTATGTACGCACGAACGGAACCATACGATAACCGGGACTTAGGTCTTCTTCTTCTTCTCCTTTAGATGGCATTGATGGATGCGCCATAATATTATTGAATAAGATGTGGAGAGGAGACTATGGCATTTTTTAAAGCATATTCTAACAGACCACTCATCACAAATTATTGTTAGATTATAGTAGCTCAATATCAAGCGTCCAATCACATTATTCTCGAATCTAATATGTGCAAAACTCGATAACTAGGAAAAATTACCAAAAAAAGTCATAAATCTATTATTATTATACTGTCCTAAACTTTTTTTTTTTTTGACATATAGGTCCTAAACAATTTGCATTTGTATTAATTTAAGTCATTCAACCAATTCAAGTCCTATGTGATTCTATTAGCATTGAAGTGGACAAAATTTTATAATATTTTAATTTTTTTTGAATTATTTATTTTTCTTTTCTTTTTCTTTTCCTTTCTTTCTTTTTCATTCCCTTCCTTCCTTTAGCCGGTCCTTGGACCAGAGATTGGCCAAAGGCGAGGGCCTGCCTCACCCAAGGCCCAACCTCACCCATGGATAGTGAGGCTCGACTCTTGCCAACTTAGCAGGTGGCCTAGGTGAGGCATGCCCTCACTTCCCCAAGGGAGGGCTCGAGCCTTGCCAGGGGCTAGGTGAGGCATGACCTCATCGAAGTTTGTCCCTTGCTCGGCCATGGCAAGGCTTGCTCATACCTCTGGCTGATCACCGAGTCAACGATCAACTGGAGGAAGAAGGAAGGGAAGAAAAAAAATAAAAAATAAAAATTTTGAAAAAATATTAAAATATAATTTACTACATCACTACCAAATTGGCACAGTTGGTCAAAATTGGCCGAATAGATTAAATTAAAGATTAATGCAAAAGGTTTAAGACTCATTTGAAAAAAAATAAAATATTTAAGACTAAATTTGCACAATTAAAATATGTTTATAATCTTCCCCAATATAACAAGATCACGTAATTGTAATTGGCATAAAATAAAATATTATGACTAATGTTAGTCCACATTTATGTTTAAGAAAAAAACTGACATTCTTTCTTAGACAACATTAATTGCTTAGTATATTGAAAAAAAAAACATGAATTTTGCAAAGTGACTCACAGGCTGTTAAAATATTGAGAGATAACATCTTGGAAAACAATCCAACCAAATGAAATCACTAACATTGAGAGATAACCATCATAATGCGAAGCAATTCTACCATAACATGGTTAATGTGCTAGTGTAGTTTGAAATGGCATCGCTCCATGCAGTCTAAATTGATGCTATTTTCAAATTCAGTCCTAATTTGATTTCACTACAACCTCTGTACTTCAAACGAAGTAAAAAGAACCCATTCGACATGGAGTTGCTGTAGTTTTGTCCTTCTCCTTTGCAAACAAAAACCAGATCACAGGGAGGTACCTGACGGAGGAAACCCTGACCATTTGAGGCAGTCGACCGGATAAAGCTCTATCTGATTTAGTGAGTGCTCAGCGATAGCCTCCACCCCGAGCATGAGGAAGAAAGCCAAAGTTGGGGTGGACTGAGCGCCAACCTTTTTCCCCCCACACGTTATCATCGGTATATTTGGGTAGTCAAATAGAAAGAAACTAAGATGGTCACTTCCCACTTGAGCACTGAATATTCTGTGAGGAACTAGAACCTCTGAGATCTTGCAGGGACAAGGACCAACTTTATAAGGTCCCCGGACAAAAGTACATTCACTTCGAGATTGACATAATCAACAGTAACTAGTTCTGCCGTTCATTCTTAATTTCTAGTTCGACCTCCATGAGAAGGATGAAAAAAGGAGTGATTCACTCTCACTGATGGTGCCCATCTTGACCCTCAAGCACTACTATGTACAACATAAGCTGACACAGTTACCAGAACCAAATTGTGATTCTGCAGGGCCATCTTCAATTTTTAAACATTGAATGGAAGCTTCCTGAATTGTATGAACCGTCATAGGAAAGACAATTTCCTGGATCTGAGAAGAGAGGCTAAAAATCCGAATGTGCAAAGATGAAGGGCTCCCACCAGATCAGTTATATCATCAGTTTATGTGCCAGAAGATATTTATGAAGATGGTTTCGCTATTACCATTGTCTTTCTCGCTTTTAGAAATGATTTATTCGTCTTCCTCCAAAGTGTGCCTACTCACTTTGACATGCTCCCCATTGAAGTGGATGTACTTCCACTTACATTGGTATCTTTTAAGGAACAGCTTCTGCTTTTCTTCTTGACCAAGTCTCCCAAAGGCACGTGCTATTCTCCTGACAGTATCTTCATCTGGCCTCACACCCAACTCTTCCATGTCCGCAAAGACCTTAAACATTCCACCAAAAAATTCCAAGTATGGACACAAATTTGAATGGTGCTTATGTAATCTTTCAACGAAGGAGAGAAAGTGCAGAATCTAAAAACCTGTGAACTGTAATCACAAAAAGCCGTTTCATGCAACTTAAGAAATGAAAGCCGTTTCTGCAAGTAGGAACACACCTCTATTATTTTATCTTGCATGTCATGGTGATCGTACAAAGAGATCATCCTAGAAAATAACCGCTTTGAGATTGAGCGCGTATGCGTGTGCAAGATCATGTTCCACAATGATTCAGCCTCATCAACCCTCCCATCCACATCAAATGCCAGCAGTAAGGTATCATATGTTGCCATTGTTGTTCCCTGACCTTTGCCCAACATCCACTTTGCAACCTGAGTATTATTAAAATCAATTAACTGGTTTAGTTTGAAACACATGAATACTTTTCTCCAGGAAAAAGGTGGAACTGTCGCAATGTACATACAAATTGCTCATAACAAAAGAAGCCCCAGCAAATTTTGGAATAACCCCAATAGCCTTAGATTACCAAAAAAGGAAAAGAATATGAAAGGAAAACAATGCCAGCATTCTTGATTCATCTCTAATGGCAATTTGGTGCATTGCTTAGCATCCATGCACTATACCAATTAACTCATGTCTATTCAACTATCAACAGAAACTATAAAATAGTTGCACTTCATCAGGTACGAGACACAATGCAAACACCTAGAGAACAAGGTAGACAGTGATTTTCCACAATATGATGCACATTTTTTGGACAATAACTTAAAATATTCTCTTTCCATAGCATCTTTACTAGAATCCAGCAGGGTCTATGACTTTATGCACAGATAGGTTAAATTAACCTGCATGTCCTAATAAGAACACGTCTGTAACCTATGGCTCCGTCAACATCTAGTTGTCTGTATCATCATAATTATTGCAGATGTTATGAATGCCAGCTTCTTTGTGCACGTGGAATCAATCAACACAGACTAGTTGGGCTTTTCATTATGTTCCCAGAACCAATCTGGTTTTAGATATACTTTGTCTAGCATCATGGACTCCAAGTGATTGTGCTTCATACATCGGTTGGACCATGAAATTATGATAAGCAACTCTGCCCACGAATCTTATTGAGTCCATCGCATTTCAGATGTACATCGTCATTAGTTGAGTTTCAATCCATGTCCTCCCTCAATGGCAAGCAGTATGCCACCACATAACAATAATAGCAATTAGTAATCAAGAACAGGACGCAATAAAGTGGGATAGATATACCTGAATCACTCGCAGCCATTGATTTCTACTTTTCAATGTTTTCAAAGCCTTTACTACGGCAACCAAGGGAAACTCCACCTCCCAAGCTGTCCATTTATCCAATGCTCTATAAACAGCCTCTTTCTCATGGGGAAGATCAGAAATCTGTTCCAATTAAGAGACACTTTACAATTAAAAAGAAAATGTAATATTACCAATTATATAGAATTAAATTTGCATAATAACCATAGAGCTATTTTCAGATGTGAAAGCCAAACAAATTGTCCTCCAAAGTTCTCACAGTTCATGTAAGAAAGGGAAGTCTTAAAAAAGAAAAAAGGAAACTGTGCTCTTACAATTCTCACAAGATTGTAAGCCTTTCGACCAGACCCAGCTGAATCCCTTTTTTGCCAAAAGTGGCGCTCCTTTCCCTTCTTTTTTTTTAACACTATGCCTTTCCTGCAAAGCAAAATAAAGTGCAACAGCTAAATCAAATGGCAACAAGACAGCAAAGAAATGCTTTTCAATGAACTTTTCTCACTTCTAGATTCAGTATGGCTCATTTAAAGTTAGTTTGACATAACAAGATAATTAAGGGAAGATCAAACAATCAAATTGGAGAAACAACCAACTTGGTAATCGCTTGAGAATTTGATAAAGACTCCCCATCTCTGTTGTGGTTTCCCTTGACATGGGAAAGACCGATGTCCTACATATCACCAAAGAAATCTACTCACTAGATTATAAACAAAAGATAAACAAACAAATTTAGTTTAGGATGAATTTCTTGAGACACATATAATTGATTTTTGTCATCACCTTTCCTTGGACAGCAAACGCATCTGGCTTTCGATTTAAGGAGATTCTTGAACTTCTAAATCCATAACGTAACGGTAATGCTACTCCAGCAATCTTGATCTGGCGGATCATGCAAAGGAAGAATCAGAAAAAGATATATATGCTATGATAAAGGTAGCTAATCAATTCAATTAGATCAAATTTGAGGTGTTAAGATGCTAACCTGACTTAAGCCTGGACTGTAGAAATGGTGAGAAATTAAGTTCTGACAGTCCATGACCAATAGCCTTACCTTTTCTTTCAGTCAAACCCAACCAAAAACACCAAATCAATCCAATACATTTTCTCTATTTTGTCCATTCAACTAATCTCCCTCTCCCTTCTATCCTCATTCACCTTTTAGGTTATGTAGGCACATGCAGTATAGTACTCTTAGCAGAAGTCCAGTGACTTCACTTGAAAAGACATACAGGTTCTCGAAGGCTGAAATTCAACAGCAGCAAAAGTGAACATCTGAATTATGAAGACCTAGGAAGTAACCTTAATCTAACACAGGCAATTCATCAAATGAGTTACATGTAAAATTGTGGCTGTTCTCATCCGCCAGCTCAGGATAAAAGGATGATATGAAATGTCAATGAAGCTTCTCAAAGAAATGCTTTATCATCTATTGAGGTTCACCAATTCATACTAAGAGAAACGAATAATTCAAATGCAGTAAGTGACTCAACTAGTTCCAGTCAGATTGCTCCATGGAAGATGGAACAACCATAAGAATTATCAAAAACAAAACACAGCCGCAGTCTAAAGGAGAGCGAAAATTTCATAGTATTTTAATGAAATAAAAGCAAACAGGGATTCTACCCAAAGAAAAAAAAAAGATATACAGGGATGCTGTATACAAGACATAGCCCAAATAAAAGTCCACAAATGAGTCATTGGCATTAATTATGACATATATATTCATTACTAAATTTTTCATAAGTTCAGTTACCATCTGCAGTGACGCGTTAATTCAATTTCTTTAGATTTTTAGGCCATTAATCACTTGTGAAATTCAAATTTATGCACAAAATTCAAATATGCTCCCAATGTGCACATACATTCCAACACTATGTTGCTTGGCTCACTTAATTTACAATAGGAATGAACTAGCAACAGTACCCAGTAAACAATTAACACCTTTATGCATGTAGGAGTCCTCAAAAAATGCAAAACCAGGACCAACAACTTTCCCGTTTATGTAGTCCTTTAAACAAAATTTACAGGACTCTGTTTTCTGTGCCACATGTTCTCGCCTGTTACATGCACTTGAGTCAGATAATCACATAATAGAAGTTAATGAGTCGTGTCTTAAGCAATCTATCAAGCAGGTTGCGTGCATCCAGCCAATTCGACGCCCCACACCAACGGGCGCTCGAAGGAGCGTTCATTACCACATGGGTCGCTGCTAAAATCAAGAAAATACTAGAAACTCGAGCATTATAATCGGTGGTCCGAGATCAAAACCATCTAAGAACCCAACACTCAACATGTCTCGTCTTTTTCTACACCTACTACTGCACATGAACCCGCGAAAGTAGGAAGCGGGACTTCTATGATAAACGGCGAACGAGTAAAGAAAGGAAAGGACAGAGATCAGAGAGAGAGAGCGAGGAAAACGGAGGGTACCATGTTGGAAGCTCAACGCGACTGGGCATGAGAGTAGAGAAGATAGCAAATAGACTGACCCAGGAACCACCGTGCGCGTTTTAGCCTTTCCAAGAGGGGTACCCGGGAAATTGAAAAAGAAAATGAGGGTACTTTTGTCTTTTCATTTTTTTCCAAAGAGTTCCAACACTTGGGAGCTGGCATTGTTTCAGGTTCCCCAAATAGAAGAAGAACGAGCACTTATCTATTTCCAAATTTTAAGATATGCATATTAGATTGAGGGGCAGATTTTCCATTACATCCAATGATGAGTGTATAAAAATTTTCATTTTATCATTGAGAATTTTATTTTATTAATATTTTAAATATAAGTTATAATCAATGGTTTGGTTAATAAAGATGATCTTTTATTGCAACTAATATTAATGAAATTTGGGTAGAGCTTGGAACAAGTTCCAAATTTCTGATTCCAAAAAAATGGGAAACATGTTCCAACAAATAGACTTTATGTGGAAACTATAAAGAGCCTAAAATCGTTTATCCCTCTCTGCAATTGGCCGGTGAGCAAATAGAGCAGGTCCAACCGGGAATCGAACCGGAAGGAACCGGCTTCATCCGATTTATTTCCGGACCGGTTCACGTGAAGACCGATTCGTATTTGACATCTCCTGCCTCCCTTCCCTCTCTCTTTGCAGTCTACCTCTTCACTCCGGTGGCTCTCTCTCTCTCTCTCTCTTTCTCTCTCTCGTCTCTGCGATCATGAAGCGGCTGAGTGTCGGGCCGTACCCATCTCTAAAATGCGATCCCACGCGTATAATTTGGTCTTTCGTCACCCCCCGTTTCCCCTGTTCCCATCGCCGCTGGTGTTTCTCCCTTCCCCTTCAGTCCCGCCACTCCGCTCTTTAACTCTCGGTTCCGCTGCCGCCATGGATTCTCGCGGCTCTTCCACTGACAAGAAACTAGGTGACCGATTCCATGGCCTTTGCCTTTTTTGTTTTCCCCCCCTCCCGGTGCCTGTTGTTGACAAAGTTTTGGACTTCGACTCTCTTTCTTTTTTTCGGGGGTGTAGATGCTTCGGCGAATGGAAACGCGGGTGAGAAGCCGAAGTTCGTGTGTGCTCGTCGTCGTCCGAGGTTAAAAACCCATCATTGTGTTTCCCTTTATACTGGTTGTCGGCGCTTGATCTTTTCAGTTATGTGCGTGTGTATTAGCGTCTTGAGTTGCGGTGTTGATGAAATGAACAATATCACAGCCGGATTGGCGATCATAACCGACTTCCCTGCTTTATAATGAATTGCGTAAAGCACCGGTGCATCAGATTATGGAATTAGTTTGAGGGTGATCAGTTCTTGGCCCGGACAATTCTAGGCAGGAGGGTAAAAATGGCCGGTTCTGTTTCTGATTCCAAAAACTGCGAACCGACTGATAGGTTCCAGGTTCTTGGTATGAAACATACCCACTCTAGAATCATTCCCCTTTAGAAAATAGACTAATCGGTAAACTTATGCTATGTCGATCTTTAAAGTCGTAGTTTCAGTTTGTCACGTAGAGGAAAAGAAAATGACCTTAAAAAAGTGGGAGAATGCGGAGTCAACACAGGGAGTCGCTGGAGAAAGTGGGATAAGATGAAATTGGGGAAGAGTGAGGGGGGTCTGGAGTTTAAAGTTATGGTGCTTTTTGGTAAAGCCATGTTTGCGAAGCAGGCTAGGGGAATCACCAATTACTGTGGGGCAGACTACCAAAAAGACTTCTTTCCCGAGTCAGACTATTGGCATGTCACTAAAGATGCACATTCTTCATGGGGGTGACTGAGTATGATATTGGGTTGAGAGTCACTATCCCCATCAGCTAAATGGAGGTTCAGAAATGGGTAAAATATATGGATCAGGGAAGACAGGTGGCTACAAAAAGAAAGAATCTGTGGCCACTTAACAAGGATCAGAGGCAGAGTATATCAGAGTTAATCGATTCAGAAGCTGTTTGGGGAAAGGAATGAGTAATTGGAGAGCAGCTTGACGAAGAGACTGCAAGTGAGATCTTGGCCATACCTTTGGCAACTAGTCAGGCTAAAGACGAATTGGTCTGGATGAGGAATAACAAGAAGAAGTAGTCAGTCAAGAGTGGATAGATCACAATGCTGCAGATGAGTCAAACAGAACTAAATTGTGAAGCCTCTTCATCTTATCAGAGGCCGGATAGACTCTGGCTTTAGTATGGAATGTGCCAACACCCCCAGAAATTTGAACTTTTCTCGTCGAGCATCTGTCAAATTGCCCCACCAATGAAGGACGCCTCACCAATGAAGGAATGTTTTATGTCAAAGAAATGTTATACCTGATCTGTTGTGTCCAAAATGCAGAAAATCCCTGGAAACCCTCGAGCACTTGCTTCTTATCTACAACTGGACTCAACTGGTTTTGGAACAAAAATCTTGGCTCAGGGCCTAAGTAGAACAGAAGAGAGGATTTTGGAACCGTTTGGCAAAGCATTGGCAATGCAATTGCAATGGAACGTTCCATGTGACAAGCTCTGAGGACATTCCAACGTAGTTACATGATTTGATGACATCGCCCTTGACAATAATCTCGATCAAGAGCTTGCTCATGGACAGTAACTATGGAGGCGCGATAATCTTGTAGTTAATGCTTTTTGTGGTCTTTGTTCAGAGGACGTTCCTCACTTTAATGGGTCTCTCAAGATTGTGATCTGGAGTTGTCGTGGGGTGGGAAATCTTTAGTTTAGACAGAGCATCGGGGACCTTATTAGCATACGGGTCAACCTTCTCATTTTGCTGGAAACATAGTTTAGTATGACTGGGCAGGAAGGATCTGCAATGACCTGGCTTTTGATGATTTTATATCTACGGCTTTCTCGCATTTCATATCGTCAAAAACTTCATGACTTTCACGTCCTCAAAGCCGCATTGTTCTTTTGTAATTTTGATGGAGTTGGTTTGTATTTCATTTTTGTTAGCTATGTAGGGATTAAGTGGAGTGACTGGGGGAAAAAGTGAAGTTTGCGCTCGATCTTTTTAAGGAAATGAAAGACAACGGGGAGATCTTCCTGCACTTGAAGAGCGACGAAATGAGAGTCGCGTGGCTGAAGTATGGGTTCGAAAAGGTTGGTCGTCGCTAGGATGTTGGCAACTTATTCGTACTGCTAGGCATGCTACAACATTGTTTCAACTTTATTTGCACTACCTTTGAACTCTGTTTCTTCTTATGTTTCGATGCGCAAAACTCGCCTTCAATGGAGATCACAGAAGCAATCCTTTGGCAGATCGGGAAGCAAAGGAATGACTTTTTTTCTCGCAGAGCTCTCGAGAGCCTGTCTCCACGCTTTTAGCTGGAGCTTCTTCCCCATTGATAGCTCCACCAAAACCTCGACCCATCTGAATCTTCCTTCTTTGAGTTATCATCATTAATTTCAACCCTCTCTTCTCTTGTACCCCTCTTTCATCTTTACCTATCCTTTTACCCCAAATACTAACCCCTCATAGCACCGTGCCTTTCACCAAAAATGGAAGGTGCTGCCCCTGCCCAAAACCCTGTCCTACCAACCACTGAGCAACTCCTTTTGGATGAATACACTCTTCATCTGTGAGCCTGATACTGAACTGATGAACTCCCTGAGCTTTCCAGAGGTCCTCTCGAACACTTGGAATCCTCTCGGCCAGGTACGTGTTGAAGGAACGGCGGAGGTTCGAGTCGAGCAGGGTGTCCTTGGAACGTGGTAGGAGCCCGGTCTCATGCTATGCCCTTGGGTTTGGGGTAGGGGTGTCTGAAAAGAACCGGGGCCCGCTGAGGCCGCGCAACAGGATCGAACCACTCGGAACCGGTGGTTGAGGAACCTGGTCCGGTTCCGGTTCCATGGGCGGATCCGCCCACTCGGACAAGAGACCGATTATATTATAATAATATATTTATTTTTAATATTAAAATAAATTTCAAAATTACTAATTATAAATCTAAATTTTGAGGCTCCATCTCTTCTCGTGGTTTCTATGTTTTAATAAAAATTTAGTAAAGTGTGTAAGTTGTCTTTCAACAACTCAACAAATGGCTCCTTCAAATAATACTTTCGGGACTCACATATGACACTATGTTCAAGAATATGTGGAGTATTGGTGGAATTGTTTCTACAAAAAAAAAAAAATTAGTAAAGCAAATGTTGTAAGAGATTGAGCATTGTTAGAGGATAAAGGAAAAGATGATCTACATATGACAATCATCTAGAATCTTGAACTTAAAGAATATTTTAGATTTCAACTAAAATGATTCAAAAATAGGAAAAAAAAACCTATTTCTCTTCTTTGGTAGTGTTTTCCAATAAAATAAAGAAAAATTGTACCATTAATTAAGCCGGTTCGATTTAAAGAAAAATATTACTCGTTGTGAAAAGTATTTACGGCGGGATTTGGAAAACAATATTATTATTGGTGAGACCGGTTCCATGGATCCACCCGGGAACCGGACCGGACCAACGGTCCGATTCTCGGATAGATCCATGCAACAACGGGTGGTTCCCGGTTCCAATTTTTTGGAACCGGTCCTTAGCGGACAATTCTTGATTCTAGGCCGGGAACCGCCCACCTGGACCATGCACACCTCTAGTTTGGGGTGCAATGATGCGCGTGCTTAAGGAGTTTGATTTTAATGCCACTTAGTTTTAGTTGTAAATCCCTGGAGTTCGCCTGGATGATAGGAAAATATGAAATATTACAAAGATTAAAGTTATGGAAATATTTTTTTCTTCATTTATTTTATGAAAATGAATCTAATATTTCACTTCAAAATTTTCTTTAAATGTCCCGCGCGTGTAAAGTGAAGTTAGAATTTGAAAGTAATGAGCATATGATGATGTATGAGGGAATAAAATATATAAAATACTCAAACATTAGTGGCGATCGAGCTGCATCAAGGGCCATTCATGAAATTCCAAGCGATCAAAAGGCCACAAGTCCCAAAGACTGCTCTAGAATGGGCCCAAATACAAAAGAGGTCCATCGAAAATCCCGAGTAAGCCAGAAGACGCTTGCTAACACAGGCACAAAAGGACCCTTAGCTTTTCCCTTTTGCATACGGCCGCGTTTCGCGACATAGTGCTTCCGTCGGTGACCCGACCACACTGCAACTATCGGCCGCTCGAGGGTTGTCGAGGCCCTATGTAGCACGAACACTCTCCGGAAGCCTTCGTGTCGTGTCCGACACTCCGACACGTGTCCGACACGCTCCGACACGTCCCAACACGCGGTCAACGAGTGTCGAAAAATCCGACACGTGGTCAACTTTTTCCGACACGCGAGTCCAGAATTCCGACACGCGATTCCGACACGCATGGAGTCAATTTTAAAAATTTCTAATACTCGTGGGGTCAAAATATAAATATACACAAAAGAAGTAATAAAAGAAGTAATAAAAATATACATATACACGCACGAGTCAAATTTTTTTTTTCATTTTTGTTTTTTAGAATTTTTTAGTTTTTTAAAAAGTCTTTTACTATGAAAGAAGTAATAAAAAATGCTATATATGATAAATAAATAAATTTAAAAAAATCATTTCAGCATTTTTCTTTAAACAATGTTTTTTTTCCTCTAAGTTTTATGTATTATTGTAACAAATTAAAATAATGAAGGATATTATTTAATATTTTTCATGTAAATTAATTCTAGGCTATTTTTATTATTATTTATTTATGTATTTATATATAAAAATATATTTAATATATAACGTGTCGGAGCGTGTCGAAATTCTCTATTTTTAAGAAATGACGTGTTGGCGTGTCGTGTCGTGTCGTGTCGCTTGTCGTGTGTCCGTGTCGGTGCTACATAGTCGAGGCCACGGCAACATGAAGAAGACCCAATTGCAATGTATCGACATTGCAGCAAAGAACATATGATGGAGGCAATTAGGAGAGAAGCGACATGATGCCGTGGAGATGGAGGTGGTAGGTGGATGGAGCCACAGAGGCGATTGACGATATCAGTTATCATTTTTTTTTTTTCGAGTTAGATATCGTTTATCATTCATTCATCTAAGTTCAAGGAGAGCATCTATGCTCAAATGTTCGACCGATGAATTTATCAAAGGCAAGTCTTGCAAGTTAGACGACATCGATGCACTTGTACCAAATCCATAAACTCGATCCATGTGAAAATTTATCATCAAAGTCCCCCTAATTATTTTACCTAGTTGTCTTAGGAAAATGGAATTGAAAGACATGTTCCAATTCCTTCATATCTCGGTATAATTATCCAAAAAGTTTCAAACTTATTGTATAGCAGCTAATTTGATTGTAAACTTATTAATTTTGCCGATGTAATCCTAAACCTTTTGAGTATTTTCAAATGTAGTCTTTTAATTTAATTTTGATCGGGAACTGCTATGTGGTGGTCCAATCAACACCGCTCATCCTATATAACATAATTAGAGCTAACGTGGACAATTTTTATAAATTTTCAATATAACTAACATAAGTTCTCGAGTCATGTATTGCATGAGTTACCTTCTTGAATAGGACTGGTGCATGTATCGTCTGGAAGCTCAAGAGATTGCTTACTTAACCCTTGCAATCAAAATTAAAGGATAAGGTCATATGCCAATCGTATTTAGCAGCGCAAACCGTGGACAGCTCTTACCATCACGTCTCTCCATCTCTGTCTGATGTAACTCCTCTCTTTTATAATCCGTGTGCATGAAATGACCGTTCGTCGTTCGTCTTCGTGATAGCGAAGTCGACCCTGAAAACCCTAATTTCGAAGAATAAAGCAAGCGACTCAGAAGAAACCTACTCGCATGAAACTTCTTTTATCTTTTTTCTTTTTCCAGGTCACTTTTGTCACGTTGAGAATCGAAAGTGGTGCCCACCAGGAAATGCTACATCTGTCTTTCTCCAATAGGAAATGTTCAAAGTTAGATAAAGAATTTGAGAGCGACGGCCCTTTTTCGCTCATAGGCCATAAGAACCATGACCTTCTTTCGGTCCCACAACACGTGGAAGAATGATTATGAAGAGACAATTACAGGGGAATAGTTTATTTGCTGGTGATTTTTGGGTCCACGTAACATGTTAGCCTACTATTGTATTTAGGATAGAGAAATTAATTATTTTGGACTCATCATCAGCCACAATTTATTTAAAGGGTGAACTTTTTTTTTCCCCATTCAAGATTTCCTGCCTTTTTTTAAGTAGCCATTTTGCTATCCAAAAAAAAAAAAAAAAAAACACAAAACTAAATATATATGAAAAATTTTCAATTGGGGACATCTGACTTACTCCGTCATCAATGAGCAACAATTGGTTGCATTTATATGTAGTGCATCGTTTGATATTGTATGTATTGATAAGTCTCATTTACCATACATCATAGGGTAACGAGATTCCATACATTAAAAATGATAACAAACACGGTTTTTAATCTCATTGAAAACTAGACTAGCAATAGAATAAATAGAAGATATAACGAGAACTAAAGTTTTCAAGGTAATTAGTCTACTCAAAATGATAGACCGGTCATGCTTTAATGGGAGGTAATGTCACTACGATGATGATGATAATAATAATAATAATAATAATAATAATAATAATAATACTTATCCGGATAAACTTAAGGTGTTTAATGTAAAAAAAAAAAAATCTTCTCCGAGCAAAATTTTCAGCACATCTTATCTTGTTCAACTATCTCCTTTTCCAACGTTTTCACCCGCCAAATTGGAATTTGACAAGTTCCCCCCAATAGAATCTAGCATTCCCACATGCAAATCCATTTGCATCCCAACAAGCCAGCAGCCCAAATCACTTCGCTTCAAACTCATTATAATATACTTCTCCCCCTGCAACTCCTTGGTTTTCATTGGGTCTTGAACTACAACCCACCAACCCACACACGCACAACACAAAATAAAAGGAAAAATAAAATTAAACCAGCTTGACTTCTTCTCTTTCTTCTTCTTCTTCTTCTTCTGCTTCTTCTACCTTCTCTCACATGTCACTCTCTCTTTCCTCGTTGTTTCCTTATCTGCGAAAGCGATTATTATAATGTAGAAACAGATATACACACACGCTCCCTCCCGAGGCAGAAGTTTAACCAGTGAAAATTTGACATTTTGAAACCCTAATTTAATGCGGAACACGCAAAATCTTATTTTATACCGGGGGTTCTTGATAGAATATGGTGCCGCAAGGATTTTCTGGCAGCGGTGCTGTCCGCGTTAGGCAGTGCATGAGCTTTGAAGTTATTCGGTCCCCTCTATCGGACAAGCTTTTGCGTTCATTGAACAGGTCGCCGGTCGTCATTAGACGTGTTCCAACACGTGGCATCGCGATTTTCATGCCGTGCTGCTGGTCATCGATCTACGCTCCAGGTGGGGCTTCAGTCCATCTACCTTAAGAAACCTAGAAATGCCACGTTTAAGAGTCAAATATGTGGGGATGATAAAGAGAGTAATTAGGCTTCAAATGTTTGATCAACTTTTTATTTCGTAATCAAAGATAAAATGGGTTTTGTACTGCCCGTCCTGTTATATATATTATTTTATTTTGAAAATTAGTGTGTGTGTGTGTGTGTATGAGAGAGAGAGAGAGAAGGTGGGGAGGGATAGATGATTAACTTGTAATTTGCCTCCTCTTGATTTTATAGAACTCACTTTAATCTTTAATTAGGAATATGTAGGGAGTAATTGGTAATTGTTCAATAATGCATGCAATTGGAAGAAGTTATCTTTCCTAGATTCTAAAGAAGCTCCCAACATGTTAAATGTTCTATTGCTAGGTCATTACAATATGGCAGGGGTAAGCAATCTAGCTAATTCAAGCCTTGAATCGAGAATCCAATTGAACCGACCTTACTTGATTGTGTTAAGGGCCAATTCATATGGAGACTGGTTTGGTTCTTGTGTAGAATGGTTTTGAACCAGTTCAAAACCAAATTTTAAGCCTTGAAACACTATCTCATTTCTGACTTTTTATTTCGCCTTCTATTTGTTTACTATTTATCAGAAATTCCAGTACAAAATAAATATGTTTGATTCACGAAAAAAAATGATATAGATAAAAAAGGAGTCGATTCAGTTTGAGGTTGATTCTAAAGAGATAGGTTCAGCTCTTGTTTCCGAAATTTGGAAAGAGTCTAACAGTGTAGATTTCAAATTCTTGATTTGAAATCTACTCACCCTAAAACTTGATTACTTGTACAACACTAGACATATGATCTTGATTTCCCAGTTTGTTTTTATTTATGACTGTCGACACATGCGCTTGATGCGTCTACAATCGCTAGCTTCCAAATCCACGCATGAACAGACGTAGTAATGCACTAGGCAATCATATCCGGAAGCGTCCAAGAATCTTGTCGTATCCTAATTACTTTCTTCTCCATGCTTATCAACAATCTCATGAAAACGAATGCTTCCAGTAACTTTGATTTTTTTAGTATGGACTAATGTACCGGTCGAAAGAGCTATACTTTCAACGATGTGAACTGAAACGTGCCACATTATCCCATTAATTTTTTACCCTAAAAAGAGCCCAATCTACATCTTCCATTAGATAGGATTGAAAGATAATCATACAGGTTCATTCATAGATTATTCATATTCAATGAGTACCGTCAACTCTGTTTAGATGAATGGATCAGTCTTCCAAACCACAGACAGGTAGCAACCCAGAATCATCCATTATATCTTTTATTTGCAGAAAACCCTCAATATTACAATCACATACTATAATAGTCGTATATTTAATTCATAACAATTCAAGATGAGGACTTTTTTGTAATTACGAAGATAATATATTACAATATTTGGTATACGAAGGACATGACAGACTTTTTTCTACAATTTTGTATTCTTCTACACTTATTTGCATACATATATTAATGACTTCTAGTTTAAACTAAAAATCCCCCAAGACCTGCAATACCCTTTTTCTTTCCTCTCCGAAGACCTACAATACCTTCAACTACACTGTTTATACAATTATGTGACCTACAATAAAGAAAATCCCTCCCTCATATTACAGCTGTTTAGGTAGGGCTTTCAGACAATACACATGAAACCCAACATTAATGCAACAAGCTGTCTGTACACGAATTTTAAGGAAGAAAAATGAATTGCACGAATTGCACGAATTGCACGAGAACCCGCATTTACACTATTCCGATTTTGAATCCAAAGTTCTTCATTCCGTTACACTGAATGAAAATCTGAAAAAGAAACTGAGAAGACATCAAGAAAATGGAGATGAAACAAAGAAAAGGACAACGTCATTTTTTTGCTGTTGACATTTCCCTTCCCTTTTTCTCTGCCATTTTTTGTGCGTGCTAGGGAAAAAATAATGAATTCTCCAGAAGAGACCTTCTCATGATTCCAAAAAACCGGTCATTCTAAGAATTGAGTTCCGCACTTCATTCAAATGTCTCCCTTTAAGCGTCCTCCCATGGCTAAAGCAAACCGAGGACGCCATCCTCGCGGCCACGCGCCGCTCAACGATCAGGTGTGGTGGCACAACCTCCCCTCCGTCGTCTCCCTCCTCGAACATGTAGTCAGATTCAGGGGACCGGATGAAAGTCTCTGGGATCTCGACCGGCGATGAGTTTGTCGATTTCTTCTTCTTGGCCTTCTTCTTGATTGACTTGCCACGAGCCCACGAATCGTCGCGAAGCGGCACCAACAATGTATTGCAGAAACCGTAGTAGACATGCTCGTCCTCGTCGCTGCTCTGATCCGTCGTTGCTTGATCTTGATCGGTGAAAACTATGTCGGATTCTTGAAATTCGAAATCCATGAAGATTGAGGAGCGAGAGATGGGAAGTGTGATGAGATTGACAAGGTACAGAGGTAGGGTTTTGAGAGGATGTATTAATGGTGAAGGGAAGGAATGGGAAGGGTTTTATAGGTGGTGGTGGTGGTGATGGTGAAGAGAGAGAGAGAGAGAGAGAGAGAGAGAGAGGTGAAATAATTTGGAGAATCTGAACCGTAGTGAGCACACTTTGTGATTGTTTATGATGTTTTGTCAAATGGCACTATTGCATTATTGGAAGAGAGGGATTGAGTGTGGTCCAGGGCATCTTCTTCCGTTCCTTGGTTTCTCTCTCTTCAAGTTCTTGAGTGCGGGGTTTTCTCTTCTTTGCCTTCCTTTCTCTCTCTTAGTCGGCTGCCTAAACAAAACAGCTCCCCCTTTTCTTACGGCTCACGGCTCCTTTGGCTTTATAGCTCGTTTGGTTATTCAATTGACCTAAGCAAAACTTAGATTTCTATACGATACATGATTTCTACAGTTTCCTTCGTACATAACCTATCTTCAACACCATCGATTAGGTAGTTACAATTTGAAACCCAAATCAATGATGGTAGATGTGGGATGAATACAAAAAAGAGTATATGACTACGCATTTAATTTATTTCCAGTAAAAATTTGGATATGGCTTTAATTGCGGCTTCTTATGATTCATGGTAATGAATTGTGGAATATGAAATGTATTGCACGGTATAACTGCTAAAAAATTCATTAGCTTTCAATATCATGTGTTCCTGCACTGGACAAAATAGATGTAATTACATTCGCAATGTATCTTATCTTGGAGTTGTTTCGTGGATGTACAAGTTCTAAAGTGATTAGATACAGCGTGAAAATATGGTGTATAATATGGATTCATCATGGGTCCCTGAACTTATGGTTGAGGAGTGTTTGTTTTTTCATTTTTATAAGCAAAAAGCAACTTGGTTTTGTCCCGAAAAAATATAATATTATTCACGTTTAAAAGGTTAGAGGAAAAATTGCTATAAAAACTTAAGTATTAACATTGAAAGTTTAGGTCTTTTTTATTAAAAAAAAAAGTGAAATTGAGTGAGTTACAACATTCTAAAAAGAAAGTAATAAATAAAAATCATTCCAAATACACATATGACCAAATTTAAAAATGAAATTTCCATGATTTTCCATCAAATGCTAATTGGGAAAAAATTTCATATTAGATTATATTCCTATGAGTCGTATAAGTTTGTCAAAAATTGTCAGCATATAATGATGTACATTCGTGTACACTTCTTATTGTCTCATAATTAACAAGAAATAGAGAGTATTCAAAAAATTACGTCTACATTACATATTTTGATTTGATTACAATTAAACAATTAATTATACAAGTAAACTTGTCATATTATATCTCAAGATTAGTGCTTGACTAATAATACATATAAGATATTAAGTTGAAAACTGAAGTAATTTCGCAAATAAAGATAATTCAATGATTAATATGTGAATAAACCGTTTAATTGTAAAAGCTTTTTTGTTTTTTGTTTAAGTAAAATCTCAAATGTACAATACGTGTTCTATATGTACAAGTGCGAGAACTTCAGTAACAAAAATACGCAATTAAATGGAATATTCGATGTATAATGTGAAAGGATCAGGGCCATTTGGTTTACACGTTTACTTGTAGATAAAGGTCTCTTGATTTAGCAATTGAATACTCCCTTTCCCATTACACATGCTATTCTATAGGCTAAAGCATAGTCGACGATATATGTAATTAGCATATTATTATGGGCACATGATCAATTCTTATGCCATGTGTTTGAGATATTACTTGTAATCCCTTATTATATTCTTAGTAACGTATTTTACTAATATTGTGTCTATGGACACGTGTGTAATTTGAGAATTTTATTTTATTACATTTTTCATATTATTATTTAGGTAGTTTCCATCCTACAAAAAGGTATTTAAAACATTAAAAATCATTCCCTTTTAGTAAATATAATTTCTTTCATGTTAACTAATTTCTTTTCATTAAGCTAAGCATTTAACTATTCCGCGACGATCTTAATTTTTTAAATGTCAATTTCTTGTACATGAGCAATGCGTTTGCACATCCACTAGTAAGTATTTTCCATATTGGATTATTACAATCCACAAATTAAGGACGGTAGATCTTGCTCGCGAACAATTTTCTTTTGCACCGAGCTCTAATTTTTCTTAATTTAACCAAGGGTTCGGGATTATTCATGAAACGCATTCCTAGATTTCCATGATTTCCTTCAATTGCCCTCTCCCTCCCTCTCCCTAATGTTATGATAAAGATCTTTCCAAGTTTGGCTGCCTAAATCGTAACCTTTCTTACGCCCGACGACAAAACTTCTTTTTGGGTTTGTTTCACCCGATTTCGATCGATCAATGGCTTGACATGACACGGACGAAATTCATAAGAACCCCAAAGTTGCGGTCACGTTCTATCGAGGGGATCGAAGTCGTTTTCCCTTCTCCAAAAGCAACAATTTGCCTCTTATAGCCCAAGCTCGATTGCATTATTATTTCTAAAAGATGTTCTGTATCACAAAATTCAAATTTATCATCCTTATGATAATACGGTATATCATCTACGAAATGTCCATTAATCAATCATTACCCCTTTGGGATGAAGTAAATGTCATAGGGTCCATTGAATACCCATTGATAATTATAATTAAAAAGAATTTAATTCGAGAGGAAAATCCACTTGTAGAAATATAATTCGAAGCAATTTGTCCCTCACTAAATGCAACAAATAACGATATATTTTATAGGAGTTTGTGCCGGATGTAAACATTAGGTTCTCTTGGAATAAATTTTTCGATACTTTGAAAAGAATTACAATTGTTGATTTCAAAATGAATCACGCTGAGATTGAAATGGGACTAACACAAAAAATTAAACTAAGTCATTCATATTACGCTTGGAATATAAAAGAATTTAACCCGATGGGACTTGAAATTGTTCCCTTGAGTCAGCATTTGATCCGTCGGCACTTGATCCATCCGGTTGTATTTTGATTTAGTTTAAAAATAAAAATAAAAAAGAAAAGCGCATCCCACGGCTCATGCTCCGCATTAGAAGTGGCGTGAGATTGACATTACCAATGACTGGGTAAACACGGGCGGGCGAAGTCCAATTCATGGTAATTGTGATTATTTAAAATGGAAAATTTCACTTATATTATTATTATTATTATTTTAGGACTAGGAGTTTAGTCTTCTTTTATTTATATTTTTCTTTTTCCCTTAGATCCTAGGAATTTTATTTAAATGTCATCAATTTTTTCCCCAAGCTTTTCTTCACCATGTGCAATTTTACTGCCCTTCCACTATTTTCCTACATTTCATTTTCTTTCAACGAATTATTTCTATCTATCCAATCGAAAATTACTCAAACGTGAATTGGAAAATTACTCAAATGTGAATTGATGGAAATGGTGTTCATAGTAATGATGTAGACCACTCCATAAACGATTCAGATAGTAGATGTCATAATGATAATTGTATCAGATTAAAAAAAAAAAACCTTTTAAAATAATCATCAACATCAGTGGTTACGTGAGGTGTGAAAGCGTGCTAAATAAAAAAAAAATTGTCACATCAGTAAATGCTAATTTTCTTTTTTTCTGTTTTCACTTTATTGACAAATTATCCTCCAATAATGTCTAGCGGTGGAGGGGGGGCCGGCCGGTCCAGGATTAGAGCGAATGCGACAAAGCGGTGCCGGTGCGACACGTGTAGTTGTGACGTCACAAGTGTCCAAAATTGATTCTTGAGAAGAGAGTACCACGTTACCGTTCCAAAATCTCTTGTCGTGAACCGCTCTTTTCATGCCACCATTATTTTCGGCCAAGCGAGCACGCCCACCACGAAGTGTCCTAAAGCGATAAGGCTCTCTCCCCCATCTGCTTTTCTGAGGAAGCTAACCGACAAAATCCAAAGAGAGAGAAAAACTCTTGGAGAGTGAGAAGGATGACATCCACTAGTTTCACATTAAGTAATTAAATTTCGACTCGCGAGATGCTTCACTAATTTCACGGATCTAAGTGAATTACGAGTCATAAATTTGGGGGATGGTCTATTTTTTATTTGTGTACTCGATGATCAAGAGAACCGAATCTATATTGCGTGCTTGATTTGTATACAAGTTTGATACTTATCCACCGAGCTAATCTGTGGTGTTGAGCACGTGTAATGCTGCACATTGGACAAGATCAGAGATGATTTCAAGACTCGCAATGGCACGATGGCATGTTATTGGATGCCTCAATGATAGATGAGAAATTGTCTTACATAACGTTACGAGATGATGTGGAGTAGCAAGTCAAATTTGTTGAATTGATGTCTCGAGTTTTGATCCAATTCAAGGCTGTTTCCGAGTTCAAGAGCGGTCCATGTGCGAAGTTTGCGGAGTTGATGTTTATGTAGCGTTCTTGACAATTTCTTGTTTATTCTTCTCTTGTTATCTTGCTATTATGATGGATTACACAGTTTTATTATGGAGCGACTTTCTTCATGACAATATGAACAGAGATTATAATAACTTAAGAATCCAATTTTAAATTTTAAGATGTCGAAATTCTGACTAATCACAATACGTCACCAGTGTCAAGATAATGGAATAATGGAAGGCTGACGGGGCATGAACCATGGTCCCCCATTCATGTTTCACGTTTAATTTACTTTCTTTTTAACTATCTAAATAAATATTTACTATCCCCCACAATTTTTTTTATAAAACACATGATCCGCATGCCAAAAAAATCGTATCTTAGCCACGTCTAACCTAATAGCTGGCGAAAAAGAAGAAGAAGAACGGAACAAGATCAACGAATGAATACGTCATTCATACTTTTAAATTTTTGGAAAGTAACCAATGCAAATTAATCTCTCCACATTCCACCCAATAGACTATCTAGGGTAATTCTATTTTTCCCAAAAAAAAAAAAAAAGAACATAAAATATAATCACGGTCGTTTTCTTGACTCGGTTTTCTTCCTTCGGGGTTTGATTTCTTGCGGGGAAAGATGACTTTTTCTCTTTCTCTGTATTGGTGAAAACTCCCATTCCAAGTCCATTTTCAAGAAATCATGGACTATTCGCCGAATCTTTTAATCGATACCGGGATTGATAGAGGTTAACACGCCAGAAATTGTTCAACTGTGGATGAGAACAAAGTCAGCATCAAATTTTACCAATATAAATATCATTTTGTTGACAAACCTTTGAGAAAATAGAAATTAAAAGAGAAAAAAAAAATTGTGTGATTATTTGAACCTAAAACTTAAAATCATGTGATTGGTGGATATCAATAATAGTTAGCCCTGATTTTTCATAAATTGACTTGAAATTTATTCATTATGGTTTTGCTTTGACCAAAGTAAAGAATTTATTTTAGTTTTAGGAATAGGTTTGCTTAGTCAACCTTATGCACCTATCTTGTTGGAAATTTACTTCAGTCAATGAGATAAAAAGAAATGTAAAGAAAAACTATTAGAAATCATTAGTCGACTTGTTCACTTTAATAGCCTCGACAACTTTGGATAAATAACAACGATCTCTCTAATCTAAACATATATTTATACATACGAATTCTACATCATCCTCAGGGAAAAAAGAAACTCAATATGCAAATTTTAACCTCTAAATTTTGGATATGCTTACTTTGTTTCTGATAGGAAGAAATTTCTTTCGTCAAGACTTTTAATCTTTGGGTTATGTGTTTTTGTATAAACCGGGGGATATCTTTCACATTAAAAAAAAAAAAAAAATCGAGGAAAAAGAAAAAAACGTACCCCCTCTGTCTCCTTCTCTTCCCCTATTCATTCAATTATCCCTTTAATTTATTCAAACAAAAGAAGGTCGTTAACTTCGCTACGTAACTTAGAGCAGAAGCTTTTAAAGGCATCTTTTGTAGGTGCAGTAATTTGCAAAGAACTCGTCTATCGGTCTTGTAGTATTTCGATGGAAGATATTGACTTCACTAGGATTAGGGTTTTCCTTTTCTAGATCTGTGGGTGTTCGAAACCTACAAAGATTCTGTCTGCGCGGTCTACAGTGCAACAGAAGAAAGACGACCATTTGGTTCGATGTTGAACGGTTCAGCTTAATCACGTTAATTAATTGGAATGTGTGGTTCTAATCATGTTGCTTAATCAACCCTTGATTATGACTCGATGAGCTTGAGCCTTGGCGTGAACTGGGTTGCTGTCAGAGTACGAAAAGCTACAGCTTGGAGCCGATGGGGATTGGTCTTGTCTTCTCCAATTTCTTTAAATGCATTGGGAGACATTAGGACTGGAATAGAATTTCAAGATTTGGTTATATAGCAAAGATAAATTATCCAAAAAGTTCTAAAATTATTATACTTTTGTCAATTCAATTCCAAATCTTGATTTTAAACACTTTTACATTTTATCAATTGAGTCCATCAAATCAATTTTTATTGGAAATCATTAATATGGATGTGGATCATCTTATGTGATATAATTGGCGTTAACATAAATAAATATTAATAATTTTTAATTTTCTTTTTTCCTTTTTTTTTCTTTTTTTTTTTTAATTTATTTTCCTCTTTTTTTCTCTGTCGACCATCGTCAAGCCTCGAAATTGGCCAGCGGAGGTTGTTGGCTAGAGGAAAAGGACACCCACACTTGACCTATCGAGGGCTAGCCTAGATGGGATCGGGCAAGGGCTACTCTTTCTCATGTGAGGGTTGCCATTGCTTGAGGTTGACAACCTTTGCTAGATGGTGATGGTTGGGGAAAGGAAACAATGAAAAAGAAAAAAAAAAAAGAAAAAAAGTAAAGAAGGAAAATATAAGAAAAGAAAGAAAGGGAAAAAATAAAAAATAGTAACATAATATGAAAATATTATTAAAAAATATACATGCCATCGCTACTAGTGCCACACATGGGATGGTTGATCTCTACGTTAGCAATTTTCAGTCAAAATTAGCTTAAGGAATTCAATTAGCAAAACTTGAAAAGTTTTGAACTTAATTGTCATAAATAAAAGGTTTAAAATTAAACTAGTAAAATTGCAATATGTTAAGACTTTTTGGATAATTTTTCCCAAACTTAAAGATAGAAGATTGGGGTTATCAAGTATTCCCTAATCCAATATATTTTCTAACTGCTTTCTCTCCTCACCCTCCTCCCCGGTTTCCCTTTTCTCTTCCACTCCAAGCTCTCTCGACGGAGCATGTCATTTATTTTCATTTTTTATTTCCCCTGGACTAATAAAATAAGAACATGAGTTTGATGATAAATTTTTGCATGGATCTAGTTTATGGACTTCCTGCAATTGCATTTGTGTCGTATAATCTTGCAAGACCCGCCTTTCATAAATTAATTAGTTGAAATTTAAGTTTGACCTCCAAATTGATCGGCTCTTACTCAAAATTAGGATAACAATGGGTTGAAGAAGCACGGTCAAATGGTCAAATGCCAGCCACAATTTTTTTTTTTTTTTTTTTTAGGAAACTGAAAGATTGCTTGAAACGGTTTCTATTTCTCGACTTCCCATATTTCTTTTTGCAAGCTTATATTAAGAGACAAATTCAAGGAGGGTTCGCCGTTGTTCCACTATTGCAGGCATGACACAATCAAATCTTCTAATCCAATTAAGCCCTAAATAATTAAATTCCAATCTTAAAAAATAAATTAAATGCCAAAAAAATAATCACAAGCAGAAAAATATTATCACAAGTTAAAAGCATTGACGTTATTATAAAAATTTATTAAATTTCAAAGATGAAAAAACACTTGAAAATTATTATGTAATAAAATGGCTCCCTATTCTTATCACAATGTCGTCGTCGTCGTCATTGTCCTAGGACTAGGAGTTTCCTTTTTTAAAATTTTCTTTTTTCCTGGATCCTAGTATTTTGATTTCAATGTCATTAATTTTTTCCTGAGAACTCGTACAATTTGATCACCTTAAATCAAGCATTCGCATTTTATTTTCTGTCAACCAATTACGTTCATCTACCCCATTGAAAACTAGTTAAATACTAAGAAGTATCGACACTCTCCTAGAGACTTCATATCTTATCGGACTTTCGAACACTCTTGGACACTCAATCAACATATATCAAAAAATCCGACACCTGATCAATTTTCTCAACACTCTTTAATACTCGAGTCGGAATTCCGACATGCAAGTTTCCAACACGTGATTCCAATACTTGGGTTCGATTTTAAAAATTTTCAATAAATGGGGGTCAAAACATATATATGTGAAAAAATAAAAAAAACAATAATAAAAATAACAAATGGAGAAAGAAGAAAAACTCGGTTTTATTTTCTTTTATGACTCTCACTTTCCGTGATATACAATTCACCCCTAAATTTTTTTTCTCTTCTCTTCTAACACGTCATACATGCGAGTCCACAATGCAAATTGCTTTTTTTTCTCCAAGTTTTATGGATTATTGAAATAGAGTTGAATTTGTCAAATTGAAAATTTTTTAGTGTAAATTCATTCTAGTTTTTATAATTATTTATTTATTTGTGAATTTGAATTAAATTATAATTTATTATGTATATATAAAAATATAAATTTAATATACAACGTATCCCAATATATTAGAATTCTCTATTTTTTAGAAATGAGGTGTCAACATATTGTGTTGTGTCGTGTCATGTCGGTGTCAATACTACTTAGATCAAATATAAACAATTAGGCCTTGTTTGGTAACCATCCAAACATGGCCAAATTTTGATTCTTTGTTCTCGGGAGTAGTTTGGAAATAGAATTGCGTTTGGTAAAATTTTTGTTTCCGGGAATAAATTTGTTCTCGGGAACAGATTTGGAGTGGAATCAAGAATTAAAAAAAAAGTTGATTCTTATTCCAGGGAACAAATTTGAGAATAAAAAAACCAACTATTCTTCTTCGTCCCTTCCGCCATCTCATGACCGCCACCGCCGGTTCGGCAAGCTCGCTAGGCCAGGGTGAGATCCCGCGAGCTTGCGAAGGCAAGCTCAGCCATCGGCGAGGCTCGCCTAGCCCTGGCAAGGCTCGCCCAGCCCCACCGATGGCCAGGCGGGCCTCGCCTAGCCCTGGCGAGGCTGCCGCCCGGCCACCGGGAGGCTCGGCCTCGCCGGGGTTGGGCAAGCTAGGCTCGCCTAGCCCCGCCGGTGGCCAGGCGAGCCTCGCCCAGCCCCCCGGCAAGGCTCGCTTGGCCACCGGCGAGGCTCGCCTAGCTCCGCCAGTGGCCAGGCAGGCCTCGCCGAGGGCCGGTGACGCTCCGATGAGGTCGCCGGCCCTCGTCTGGCTGGTCGTTGGTCCGGCGACTGGCCAGAAGAAGAAGAAGAAGAATAGGAGAAAAAGGAAAAAAAAAAAGAAAAGAAAAAAGGAAAAAGGAAAAGAAAAAAAAGGAAAAAAGGAAAAAGAAAAGAAAAAAAAAAAAGTAAAAAAATTATTTAAAAATTAAAAGAAATTGATTTGGAACAAAATCAATGAGCACGGTACCAAACGCAATTCTATTCCAGAATTAGAAATTTTGGACAGTTACCAAACACATTCTTTTACTCATAATTAGTTCTAGAGTAAAAAATAATCATTTTTATCAGAATTTGTTTCCCGAAACAGAATCGTTACCAAACGCTCCCTTAGTGATGCCAATCACAATAATGAGGTTAACTACTCCAAGGTCAATGGAGATAGCTGGAGTCATGATGACATGTGCATCGGAAAATATTTTAAAAAGTCATAAATTTATTATATCGATATCAATTCAATCCAAAGCCTTTTCAAATTGGTACCAATTTAGTTCATTGACGTGGACACTAGTCATCCAATGTGGCATGACCGATGTTGACGTAAACATTTTAAAATAAAATTTTGATAATTTTTCAATTTTTCAAAAAAATTTCATTTTTTTCTTTCCTTTATTTTTCCTTTAGACTATGGCTAGTATTGGCCATGGTAGTTGATCGGCCACAAGCGAGGACCACCCTCAAATATGGCAAGGGCACGACCCTTGCAATTTGGGCAAGGGCAATCATTGTCGAATTTGGCAAGGGCGTGACCCTTGGTGGCCCTTGCTAGAGGCGCGAGGGGCACCTCACGGAGTCTGGCAAGGGCTCAACCTCGCCTACTAGAGGCCTTGCCAAACTCAGCAAGGGTCATGCCCAAGTGGCGAGGGTCACCTGGGGTGGTGAGGGCTCAACCCTCACCAAGTGACCCTCTTCTAAGCTACAAGGGTCATGCCCTCGCTAGATCTAGTGACAGTGATCCTTGCCTATGGCCATTTACCCACCACATTCTAAAGGAAAACAAAAAAAGAGGAAAGAACAAAAAGGAAAAAAAAAGTATTTATTTTAAAAAATAGAAAAACTATCAAAAAAAAATAATTTAGAAATGTCCATGTGTTGGTTGTCCTATGTAAGGTGACCGACATCCACATCAACAATTCCTGGCATATATTGATTGGATAGATTAAATTGACACAAATATGAAAAATTTTAACATTAAAATCTAATTAATTTTTTTATTTAATTATTATTGATATAATATATTTGGGACTTTTTTTGTTTTTTTTGTACTTTTCCACATGCGTCATGACTTGCAAGAGCTAGATATCTTTTACGTCATTAGATTGTCGTTTCATTTTATATTTGGTCGAGCAACCATATTAAAAAAAATGAAATAATGTACAATGACGCGACAATTATATAAAAACTGCCCTCGGCGTCAGTCACTATGTAGGGTTTTGAGCACATAATTTATTAAAGCAACACATGTCATAATTGTCACGTTAGTGAAAAGTAAAGATACTGTGGTTTCTTTTCTCTATTTTTGTGCCCTTGGATAAATGGTGATTGGAGGGTTTGGGACGATTTGTCATCCAATAATGTCTTTAGGGCAGGCATGAGCAATCCAAAATCGTTCGTGATTGATGTGTAGTCATTGATTCCCACATTGCTGTTCCGAGGTCTCTGTTGTGAACCCTTCACAAGTCTCCTGGATGCGATGAGGCTTTGCATCTCCTTTCCAGGACGCAACCGGACAAATTCAAGCTTGCCGGCAAAAGTGATGCTTCAAAGAGAGAGAAACTCGTGGAGAAAGAGAGCGAAGGATAATATCCATTTATTTCCCGACATTTTTCATGATAAAAAATGGGTGGTTGGATGTACGAAATGCCTCGTTAACCCTATGAATTAAGAAAACTCAGGGTCCTAAATACGGGTAGATTATCTAAATAAAAACCCTTTTTCCCCTTACACTTGATAATAAAGAGAATCGAATCAATGTTGTATGCTTAATCCATACACAAGTTCGATATTACTAACTAAGCCGATTTGTGGTGTTAAGCACGTGTGACGTTGCACATTGCTTAAGACCAAAGATGACTAGAGAGACTCGCAAAAGCCCTATTATTAAGTTGCCGCAATGATATATGAGAAAGCATCCTCCACGGCATTTGGAGTTGATGTAATGTAGCGAGTCCAAATTTGAGGTATTCCTCGTTTAAGGGAGATCCAAGGGCGAAGCTTGAAGATTGGATATTTATAAGGGATATAAGATTGAACGAACGGGGCACCAAGCCCAAGACAAAGTATTACGTACAAGGCTAGGCACCCAAAATGGCGGCTGCCTACCCCCCTCGCTGAAACTCAATTCGATTACCATATGTCTGGCGGGCCCCCACCTAATCCCTCCCGACTTAGCAACGCCTCCGAAAATTTGTGCTTTGAAATATGTTTTTGACTTATTTTTCATTATTACATACACCTAAGAGCATTCAAAGAATATTCGGAATTTTCTCCATCTCGATTTTCCCATTGAGAAAATTACGGGATATCGTAAGAAAAACTGATGCGTGATTGCATGGATGTGATCTAGGTTGAGAAGTACTTGAGAAATTGAATGTGTAATTTTTCAAGGTTTCTTCATTTATGTAATTTTTGCCACTTTGAGTGTGTCATTCCCCAGATTTTCCATAGTGGGCCTTTTGCCGCTTCTTTTCATTATGTAATTTTTCATTATTACATATAGCTAAGAGCATTCAAAAGGCTGGCAAGCTCACCGTCTTCGCACAAGCTCAAGCCTCATCACCAAAGGCCACGACCTTGCCCAATCTGGCGAGGCTCGAAGCCTCGCCACAAGCTTGCCCAATTTGGTGAGGCCCAAGTTCACTAGCCATTGACAAGCCAAGGAAGTAGTAATAAAGAAAAAGGAAGAAAAGAAAAAATAAAAAAGTTGAATTTTTTTAAAGAAATATTTTTATAAATGTTTCATTAACCAAGGACCCAAATTTGAATGCCAAGAACTTGCGCATGGCTTTTGTGGACCTAGGCCCAATGTGTTGAGGTCAGAGCTCGAGCGTTGAGGATCCAAACACGGCCTTGATTCCCTAGTTCGGTTGTCGAAGCATCAGGTACGGGCACTAGTGGTTGGGGCTTGGTTTCAATGGACCCAAGCTTGACCGTCGAAGACCTAGTCCTGAATGCTTGGACTCATAAACCAATGTAAGGGTTTTCATTTCTTATCATAGAATTTTGAGTCTAAGCACCAATACTTATTTATATCTTTTGAAAAGGAAATTATTTTTTTGAATTTAAGTTTTGATAGGAAAGCTTTTTTCATTGATTAAGAAAAGATTTTCCATTAACTCATTTTTTAAGCGAATCAAACATCGAAAAATGAAGAAAATAATTTCTCGAAAAATAATTTCTGTGAAATAAACGGACTCAATAGAAAAAAGGAAAAAAGAAAAAAAAAGAGTTACTAAAGGAGAGAGCTTGGCCAACTTATTGGAGCCGCTAAAGCCGGCTCCAATTGATGAGCCAAGCCGGTAAGTCTAATTCGCTAATGATTTTGGGTAAACGCGGGCGGGCGTGCGAAGCCAGATTAAGCCCTTTAGCCCCGGCGCATCCGACGGCTCACGCTCCGCGTCAGCAGTGGCGTGAGGCAGAAGGTGCAGTTCATGGTAATTGTAATTATTTAAGAGGGAGAATTTCACTATATTCTTATTATTATTATCCTGAGCCTAGGAGTAAAGTCTTGTTTTATTTATACTTTTCTTTTTTTCCTAGATCCCACAAATTTTATTTCAATGTCATCAATCTATCCCCGAGCTTTTCTTCACCCGTGAATGGTCGCGGACAAATGTAAATTGTGACCACCCTTTTCTTACATTTCACTTTCTTTCTTTGAATTATTTTTATCAATAGGATAAAAAATTACTCAAATGTGAATGGTTGATAATGGTGTTCACAACAACGATATCGGCCACTTCAATGAATGATTGAAATAACAAGAGTCAGGGCGATAATTATGTTAGACTCGAGAAAAAGCTCTTTATAAATAATTCATATAATTTTATGGAGTAATATGCCCTAATGCGAAAATCATTTCAAGATGTGATCGACGTCAGTCGTTATGTGGAATGTGAAACGGTAATTTATTTATAAAAAAATGTATCATATATGCAAATTTGTCACATCAGCAAATGCTATTTTTTTATGGCTCTGTTGACAATTTATCCTCCTATAATGTCTCTAGTGGGTCGAGAGAATGCGACAGATCGGTGCTGGTGCAACACGTGTGGTGTGATGTCACGGGTGTCCAAAATGGTTATTGAAATGTAAGTGCCACGTGACTGTTCCAAAAGTCTCTGTCGTGAACTCAAACTGCCCTTTTCATCCCTCCATTATTTTTGTCCAAGCGAGCGAGCCCACCACAAAGTCTCCTAAAGCGATAAGGCTCTCCCCATCTGCTTTTTTAAGGAAGCAAGCACAAAAATCCAAAGTGCGTAGGGAAGAAAGTGAGGCTTTAAAGAGAGAGAAACTAGTGTAGAGAGAAAGAATGGTATCCATTTATTTCATATAATTTTTTTATGGCAAAAGCAAGTTTCACATTCAATGAATAAATTTCATCTATGCCTTGCTAATGTCATGGATCAAGTAAAATGAATAAATTTCATCTATGCCTTGCTAATGTCATGGATCAAGTAAAACTGAATCATAAATTCGGGTGAAAGGTCTAAATTGAATTTTGTTTTATTTTTTTGTACATGATGATCAAGAGAACCAAATTGGAGTTACATACTTGATTCATTTACAAATTTGATAGCTACCCACTAAGCTAATCTGTGATGTCAAGCACGCATGTGTAAAGTTACACATCGGACAAGATTGAAGATTAATTCAGGACACGCAAAGGCATGAATGGGATGCCTCAATGATAGATGAGCAATTATCCTACATGGCATCAAGAGATGATGTGGTGTAGCAAGTCAAATTTGTTGAATTGAGTTTTGATCCAATTCAAGGTTGTTTTCGAGTTCAAGAGAGACCCATAGAGTCGATATTTATGAAGTGTTCTTTATTCTTCTTTTATTGTCTTGCTATTATGATGGATTGCATAGTTTTGTTGCGGAGCGAGTTTCTTAATGCGTAGGGATTATAGAAACTTAAAGGATATGTTTTTAAATTTTAAGATATCGAAGCCCGCTTTAATCACCAGAGGTCACAAGTGTCATAAGAGAAAGGAGGCTAATGGGACCAGGAACCATGGTCCCCTCCGTCCATGTTTCGCGTTCTAAAAAAATATTTACTATCCCCCTCAGATTTTATATAAAAAATCGTATTTTAGCCACATCAAATCGAATAGCTGGCTAAAAAAATAAATAAAAAGGATCAATCGTATGAATACGTCATTCAAAGTTTTAGATTTCAACATATCCACTAAACTTTCAAATTGACTTTTTTTTTATAACATTAAAATATTAAAATTTGGAAAGTAACCAAGTGAAATTATTCTCTCCACATTTCCACCCAATACACTACCAAGGGTAATTTTACTTTTCCCAGAAAAAGAACATAAAATATGGTCGTTTTCTTGACTCGGTTTTTTGCCTTCGGGCTTTGATTTCTTGCGGGGAAAGAGGACTTTTTCTCTTTCTTCGTATTGGTGAAAACTCCCATTCCAAGTCCATTTCCAAGAAATCATGGAGCAAACGCGACTATTCGCCGAATCTTTCAATCGATACCAGGATCCATAGAGGCTAACACGACAGTAATTGTTCAACTGTGGATGATAACAAAGTCTGCATCAAATTTTTGCCAATATAAATATCATTTGTTGACAAAGCTTCCACGAAAATAGAAATTAAAAGAGAAAAAAAAATTGTCTGGTTATATGAACGTGAGACTTAAAATCATGTGATTGGTGGATATCGATAATAGTTAGCGCTGATTTTGCTTAAAATCGTTATGGTTTTGCTTTGACCAAAGTAAAGAATTATTTTACTATAGGGAATAGGTATGCTTGGTCAACATTATGCATCTATCTTGTTGGAATTTATTCTGGTCGATGCGATGACTAGAAATGTCAAGAAAAACCACTAGAAGAAGTCGACGTTAGTCGAGTTGATTAAGGCAATTGTGAGGTGTTAAATTTGTTCACTCCGATATCCTCATCTACTTTGGAGAAATAATAATAATCAATCTAGTCTGAACATATATTTACATATATATGAATCCTACACCATCTTCAGGAAAAAAAAAAAACCTCAATATGCAAATTTTAACCTCTTGATTTGGACGTTTTTGCTTTAATTTTGATCGGAGGAAATTTCTTTCCCAAGACTTTTAATCGTTGGGTCATGTGTTTATGTATAAACCCGGGATATCTTAAACATTAAAAAAACAAAAAATCTGGGGAAAAGAAATACAGTAGCCCCTCTGTCTCCTAATCTTTCAATTATTCCTTTGTTAACTTTACAAACTAACTTAGAGCAGAAGCTTAAAATGCATCTTTTCTGGGTGCAATGACTTGCAAAGAACTCGTCTATTGGTCTTGTAGTTTCTCGATGGAAGATATTGACTTCGCAAGCATTAGGGTTTTCCTTTATGTAGATCTGTAAGTGTTCGAAACCTACAAAGATTCTGTCTGCGCGGTTTACAGTGCAACAGAAGAGAGACAGCCATTTGGTTCGATATTTGAACAGTTCATCTTAATTACGTTAATTAATTGGAATGTTGTGGTTCTAATCATGTTTCTTAATCAACCCTTGATTACGATTTGATGAGCCTGAAACTTGGCATGAACTGGGTTGCTGTCGGAGCACGAAAAGCTACAACTTGGAGCCAATTGGGATTGGTCTTGTATTCTCAGGTTGCTTTAAAGCATTGTGAAGCAATAGTGGCTGGAATAAATTTCTTTATTTCATTAGACATCAATGCTAGGTCATCTAAAAAATCCTAAATTTATTAGACTTTTGTCAATTCAGTTTTCTAAATTATTCAAATTGAGTTCTAAATCTTTTTACATTTTGCCAATTGAATCCATCTAGCCAATTTTGATCGGAAATTATTAGCATGAACATCGGTCGTATTATGTGACATGGCTAACGTTGATGTGGACAATTTTCAATGATAATTTTTTTAGAATTTTTGTATTTCTTTTCCTTTGTTTTCTTTTTCCTTTTTTTTTTTCCTTTTTTCCCTTCTACCAACCAACCATTGTCGGGCCTCATCAATGGCCGGAGAGGTAGTTGGCCTTGCAAGATCAGGTGAGGGCAACCCCCACTTGGGGCCAGCAACCTTTGTCGGCCATCAATGAGGCTTGGTGATAGCTGGCAAAGAGAAACAAAGGAAAATAAAAAATAAATAAAAAAAGAGAAAAGGAAAAAAAAATTTTAAAAGTAAAGAAGGAAAACAAAGAAAAGATAAAAAAAAAAAAAATAAAAAATTAATAAAAATAAAGAAATATGAAAATATTATTAAAAAATGTCTATATCAACTAGATTGGTTCAATTGGCAAAACGTAAAAATGTTAAGAACTCAATTGGTATAATTAAAAGGTTTATGATTGAATTGATAAATGTGCAACATGTTTAGTAATTTTTGGACAATTTTGCAAGACTTAAAGATAGGAGATTAGGATTGTAGTATTCTCTAATCCAATCTATTTTCTAACTACTTTCTCTCCTCACCCTCCTCTTTGGCTTCCCTTTTCTCTTCCACTCATCCAAGCTCCCTCGGTTGAGAAACTGTCGGTCAAGGGACGGTCCATCTTTCCAATTCAAGTTAAGATTGTCTCTCCCGATCTAATTTGAGAGTATTTCATTATTTTCATCGATTTTTTTTTCTCTTGACTCGCTATTGATGCTCTTCTTCACTTGTTGGGCAAATTTTATGTTTCCATAGTTAGGAATTGAGAAATCGAATAGAATCGAGAAGGAATATGGTGAGTTCTTATCACCCTGAAAGCATTTATACAATTTCTCTGAATTTTGGAAGCTCTCATGTTTTGTCTAAATCTAGATCTAGGAGCTTATTTAATCTATTTTTGGTGTATTTGTACAATGATAGCATTGAGGATGCTGAATTTAGGCACACACCGCCAACAACCAAACCGTAGTTATTGGAGAAGGGAATTACAATATGTGCTCTTCACTAATGATGATGCAAGATTCGGTGATTGGTCGTCATTAAATTCGTTTTAATACCTAGATGGATTCGTGCTTTTTAGAGCAATTTGCACTTGGTTGTCATACTTTATTGTTTGGGATTTGCTTTATTTTGAATCTCTCATGTAACATCTTGAATTATGAATAAAATATTTACTTTCTAACGAAAAAAAGTATTCTCTAATCCAGCTTAGGTAAAATTGAAGGAGATAAACAATATGCGGAGGAATCGGAACGGCCCATTCAATTTCATTTTCCTTAGACTACTAGATAATAAGTACATGAGTTTGATGATAAATTTTTGCATGGACCTAGTTAATGGACTTCGTGCAATTGCATTCCTGTCGTATAATCTTCCAGGACCTACCTTTCATAAATTAATTAGTTAAAAATTTGAGTCTGACCTCCAAATTGATTGGCTCTTACTCGAAATTAGATAACGGGCCTGGCTAGGATAACAATGGGTCGAAGAAGAAGAGTCAAATGGTCAAATGTCAGCCATAATTTCTGTTCTTTTAGGAAACTGAAAGACTGCCTGGATCGGTTTCAATTTCTCGACTTCCCGTGTTTCCTTTTGCTGGCTAATATTTAGAGTCAAACTCAGAAGACCGCCCACCGTTGTTCCACTATTTCAGGCACGACACAATCAAATCTTCTAATCCTAAATTAAGCCCTAGCTAATCAAATCCTCTAATCCGAAATCCTAGTAAGTGAAAATTCTTAACTATGTAGAAATAAAAAATAAATTAAATGCCAAAAAATAGATAATCATAAGTAAAAAAAAAAAAAAATCATCATTGGTTAAAAGAAATCATAAATGTTATTATAAAATTTATTAAATTTAAAAGATGAAAAAAATACTGAAAAATCATTATACGAAATGACTTCTCATTCCTTTCCAGTTAGTAAAAGTAAAGATGAAATGGTGATTTTAGGGGTACGGACAATTTGTCCTCAGGCACGAGTAATCCAAAATTATTTGAGATTGATGAGTAGTCAATGAGTACCACGTTGCTGTTCCAAGGTCTCTGCCGTGAGCCTTTCATCCCACCATTATTTTCGGCCAAGCAAGACCACAAGTCCTCTTCAAAGCGACAACCTCTCCATCTCCTTTCCAGGACGCAACCCGAAAAATTCAGGCTTGTAGGGGAAAGGAAGTCTTCAAAGAGAGAGAATCTCATGGAGAGAGAGAGAGAGAGAGAGAGAGAGAGAGAGAGAGAGAGAGAGATGATATTCATTTATTTCCCGATATTTTTTCATGATAAATAATGGTTTGATGTACCAAATATTTATTAATCTTGTGGATTAAGAAAAGGTCGAGTCCTAAATATGGGCAGATTATCTAAACAAAAACCCTCTTTTTTCATTTACACTTGATTATGAAGAGAATCGAATTAAGTGCGATGTTAAGCAGATTTGTGGTGTTAAGCGATGTTGCACGTTGCTCAAGACCGGAGATGAGGTGAGGACTCGCAAAAGCACGAAACCATGTCGTCAAGTTGCTCAATGTTATGTGAGAAAGCATCCTCCACGGCATTTGGAGTTGATGTAACGTAGCAAGTCAATTTTGTTAAATTAATTTCTCGAGTTTTGACCTAACTCAAGGTAGATTCTTATTTTAATAGAGATCCAAAGGCGAAGTTTATGGATTGGATATTTATGAGTGGTATAGGATTGAGTGCACGGGCCACGAAGCCCGAGACAAAGTATCATGTATAGTGGCCAGGCATCAGGAAAATTTTTAAAAAAAGTCCTAGACTTATTGCGGTCATACCAATTCAATCATAAACACTTTTTTTGCTAATTTAGTCCTAAAATTTTTGCAATTGTGCCAATTTAGTCCATTCAATCAAATTTGGCCGAGTGGCGCAGATGTAGACAATTTTTTAATAAATTTTTATTTTATTCGAATTTTTAAATAAATTTTTATTGGTTTTTTTCCTCACTTGTTTCTTCCTCTGGCCATTCGTCGAATTGAGGTGATCGGTCGACAATTGGCCAGAGGTGAGGGTCGGTCATCAGTCTTGCCTAAGGGGTAGCTTGCCCGGTTGCTAGCAAGGGCTAAGTCAACCTCACCCGCGCTTGGTGAGGTTCAATCTCATCATCGTTGGGTGAGGTCGCACTCGCCTAGCTGTTGGCAAGGCAAGGGCTCCTCGTCAATTGTTGGGCAAAAGCACCTTCACCCAGCAACAATAAGGTCAAGACTCACCTTTGATAGATCCAACGAGGGCTTGCCTCGTCCAGCAATGGTGAGGACTTACCTCACTAGTGGCCAAGCAAGGTTGAGGGTCGAACTTGCCCCCTGGTGAGGCTTGCCTCACTGGTCGCTAGGCAAGATAGGCCTTGCCTAGCCATTGGTGAGGCGAGCTCAACCTCGGCCAATGATGGCAAGGTCAAGCCTTGCCAAGAGTAGGGGTGGGCGAGCTCACCCTCGCCAACCAGTGGTAAGGAAAGATAGGTGATTGGCTAGACGAAGAAAGAAGAGGAAAAAAAAAATAAAGAGAAAGAAAAGATAGAAAAAGAGAAAGAACAAATTATTAAAACATTTGAAAAAAATAAGTAAAAATTTGTTCATATCATTGTTTGTCGAACGATCGGCGCTCATTGGTGTCCACGTCAGCGCTGGCCAGCCAAATTTAGTTAGATGGATTGAATTGGCACAATTGCAAAATGTTTATGACTAAATTGGTCAACAAAAACATTTTTGAATTGAATTGACAAAATTGCAATAAGTTTACAACTTTTTTGGTAATTCTCCCACTAGGCACCCAAAGTGGCGGTTGCTTGCTCACCTCTGTTGAAACTCAAATCAGCTACTATGCATCTAGCGGGTGCTCAGATAATCCCTCTTGATTTTGCAAGGCCTCCGAAAATTTGTGTTTTTAAATATGTTTTTGACCTTCTTTTTTTTCCATTATTGCATACACCTAAGAACACATAAAGAGTAATTAGATTTTTATCTATCTAGATGTTCTTGTTGAGAAAATTATGGGAGATTGTGAGAAATACTGAGACGTGATTGCATGGATGTAATCTAGGGTTGAGAAGTGCTTGAGAGATTGAATGTGTAATTCTCTAGTTTTTTCATTATATAACTTTTGCCACTTTGAGTGTGTAATTCCCTAGATTTTCCGTAGTGGTTGCCGCTTCTTTTTCCACCGTCGTCCAACGACTCTAACCAACCAAACCATGAAAAATTCCCATGTGTTCTTGGCTATTTCTTGTTTATTTTCTCTTGTTATTTCGCCATTGAGGTGGATTGCTAGTCCTATTACGTAACTAATTTCTCCTTTAACAAAGTGAATAGGAATTATAAAAACTTAGGAGTCTAATTTTTAATTGTGAAATATCTAAACCCCGAAAGTATCAAGTACGTTATTCAAACTTGCAAATCTAAACATATCCACTAAACTTTTAAATACAACTTTTCTTTTCAATTTTTCAAATGTCAAATTTAATCTTTTAAAATTTTTAATATTCGGAAAATAACCAATGCGAATTATTGTCTCCTAGTCCACACAATATAATACCAAGAGTAATTTCCTTTTTTTTGAACAAATTAACATCAAGTATAATTAAGGCCGTTTCCCTGACTTTCTTAGGGCCTTAATTTTCTTAGAAGTAAAAGTAAAATTAATACCTTTTCTTTTTCTTTTTATTGGTGAAAACTCCTATTCCAAGTCCATTTTCAAGAAATCATGGAGCAAAGGCGACTATTTGTCGAATCTTTCAATCAACATCAGGATGCATAGAGGTTAACACGGTAGAAATTGTTCGACTGTGGATGAGAATGAAGTCTGCATCAATTTTTGAATATCATTTCATCTTGTTTGGGCATGCAGAAAAAGGAGAAAGTGGGAGAAAAAGACGCTAACCAATAGTATTTGTAGTCATGTACGTCAAGTACCCTAATTAGCACAAATTCGCCCTTTAGACCTAGTCATTGTCCCCACCCACCCCCCGCGGGGGTTTTTCTTTTCTCTCTCCGTGGAAGAAATTTTGGTTTACTGTTTTTCATGCCCACCATCGACTTATCAATATGGATCCAAACAAAGATAGAAATTACAAGGGAAAAAAAAAAGATTTTGTGTGGATTATTTGACAATGAAACTTAAAATCATGTTATTTTACGTGGGCAACAGTACTTATGTCGTGAATATATTTCTAGTTTGAGCAAGTTATCTAAGAAACGATTTATTTTTTATAGAAATAATAAAAGAGCAAATAAGATGAGTGTCATATTTTCTCTATGTGAGCTTTTTGAGTGAATTCTCCGTGAGAAATTGAAAAATAATTCTTGTGGGTTTGTTTTGGGTGTAATTTAGGGCTGGAAAACTTGAGTGATTGAAACTCTATAATCCTCCAATTTGATTGGTAAATTATCTGCTACTATCTCTCTCGATAGAGTAAGTATCAATCTTCAGACCGAATCACGTATATATATATAATGTTCCTCATTTATTCCTTTGGCAAAATTGATTAGCTTCCGCATTATATTACAATAATTGGTTTTAAAGTCATGATTTTAGAGTTGAATTAGGGCTTTTGCTTATCCAAGTACTGTTTGGGAATTCTGTTATTGCAATTTTACTTTAAGCAAAAATTGAGAATGAGAAGTTTAACGAGAGGAATAACTTTAGGTTGTGAAGCATTAAAATGCGTGGCTTGTTAACCATCCAAGGTTTAAGTGTTGAATGGTAATTGTAAATTGCTAAAAACTGTGAAAGCGACTAATAAAGTAGAGTAATGGAGAAGGCGGAGAGCATAATCTTGTTGACTCTGTTAGATGAGGTGTTGATTGAAGTGGCTAAAGAGAAGAATGTCGCAGCATTGTGGGCACGATTTGAGGCATTTTTATCTAATGAAGGGTTTGCACAATTGCTTGTATATGCTGAAAAGTATGTTTTGATTTCGGATGGTTGAAGGCACATCCATCATAGCCCACTTACATGAGTTTAACAAAATCATGATGTACTTGAAGAATGTCAAATAGTTCTTACTTGATGAAAAACAAGGCATGATGTTGTTGGCATTTCTATTGGATTCTTTTTAGCACTATCCTCATTTGCTGCTGCAAGGGATGATACAATTATCTTGGAAGAGGTCAAGTCTACCTTATTTTATAGGAAACGGCAAAAGAAGTTATGAAAAAGATAACTTAGCACACGACACGACATAGAGTTTGGTTATCCAAGGTAGATAAGAACAAAGAGCGTTTGAAGGTAGCAAATGGAAGAGCCGTTCTCAATTAAGGCCAACATTTGGAACCGTTGATGCTATCACTATAATGAGGCGACGCATTACATGAGAGATTGTCCAAAGTACAAGGGGTATAGGAGTTAAGGTGGAGTCTGCAAACAATATTTATATTGCCATTGTAGCAAATAATAATTATAGTGATGCCTATAATGTGTTAACAATCACTATGAGTTCATTAGGTGATGAATGGGTGCTTAACTCTAGATATTCTTGTCATTAGCATTATCTTGATTTGTTGTTGCGAGGGGCAATATGATTACCTTGGAAGAGGTTAAGTTCACCTTGTTTTCTAGGGAATCTGAAAGAAGTTATGAGAAGATAACTTAGCACAAGATACGACACAGAGTTTGGTTATCTAGGGTAGATAAGAACAAAGAGCATTTGCAGGTAGCAAATGGAAGAGCCATTCTCAATTTAGGTCCAACATTTGGAACCATTGATGTTATCACCATAATGAGGTAGTGCACTACATGAGAGATTGTCCAAAGTACAAGGGGGTATAAGAGTTAAGGCGAAGTCTGCAAATGATAGTTATATTATTACTATAGTAGATAATAATTCCAGTGATGCCTATAATTTATTAATAGTCCCCACGAGTTCATCAAGTGATGGATAGGTGCATAACCGTGGATGTTCTTGTCATTTGACTTCTCATAGACACTGATTTACTACTTATCACGGAAGGGGGTAAGGTTCTTATAGGAACTGGTATTGCTTGTGAAGTTTTAGAGATTGGAAAAATTTTAGATTAAGATGCACGCTAGAGTAGTGCAAATAATGACTAATGTAAGGCCTGTGCCATAACTAAGAAAGAAAGTTATCTCACTAAGTGTTCTTGATAGGTTTAGATACCAGAACTCCATTGAAGGTAGAGTTTTGAAGATTGATCGAGGTGTGCTTACACTGATTCGGTGGAAGATAGACTATAGGCTATATCTCCTCTTGGGGAAAATAGTGATTGGCTCATGTGCTAGATTCTCTAAGGTTTTTGGTCAAGAGACGACCTAGTTGTGACACATGAGACTCCGATGCATGAGTGAGAAGGAGATGCTTCTTCTGAGTCAAAGGGTTCTACTAGGAGATCACCAAATTAAGGCACTGGAGTTATGTGAATATTGTGACACTAGTGGTCAGTAGAGAGTGAAGTTCAGTACAATGATTCGCCGAATCTTAGAGACTTTAGGCTACACACACTTAGACTAATGGGACCCTCCCAAGTTTCGTTTAAGGGTGGTGCATGTATGTGTTGTCCTTTGTTTGTGATGTTTTTAGGAAAGTATGAACTTGTCTTCTTTAGCACAAGATTGAGGTGTTTGGTTGGCTCAAGTCTTGAAAGGTGATTGGAAGTAAAATCATATGCTTGAGAACTAATTAAGCTTTGGAAATATGTTTTGATGAGCTTGGCTAGTAGATTGGAAGGAAAATCCACACGCGCGCACGTGCGCACACACACACACTCTAATATTAGATATAATAGAGCAAATTTGTGGGAGTTTGTGAGATAATACTTGTGAGTTTACTTTCAGTGTAATCTAGGGTTGAAAAACACTTGAGTAATTAAGTGATTGAAACTTTGAAATCGTCTGATTTGATTAGTGGATTATCTGTGACTAGCTGTCCTTGTAGAAGGGATACTCATACTTGGACTGAATCACGTAAATCTTTAATTTTCTTAATAATTCCTTATTTTATTTCTTTTGTGGTTTCATGCTGATTTAATTGCAAGAACCAATTAGCTTCCACTTTATAGTACAACACTAATATTGTGTGAATTGGGCTTAAATTTATTCATTTCCGTTGTGCTTTTGATCAAAGAAAATAACTAATTTGGCTTTAGGATTCTTCGTTTGGATTAGTGGATTATTTGCAACTAGCTCTTCTCATAGAGGAGGTATCCATATTCGAATTGAATCATGTAAATCTTTGGTGTCCTTTATTATTTTTCATTATCTTTCTAGGGATTTTGGATAGATTTAATTGCAAGATCCAATTAGCTTTTGTGTTATATTACAACACTAATATTTTGTGAATTGGGCTAAAATAAATTCATTTGGTAGTGCTTTAATCAAATTAAAGAATCATTTTGGCTTTGGCGATAGATATGCTTAGTCAGCATTATGCACCTAGTTTTCTTGGAATTTTACTATGGCTGATGAGATGAAAAGAAACACAAAGAAAAATCACAAGACTAAGTCGACATTCATGGAGTCAATTAAAGCAATTGTGAGGTGTCAATATCTATTTTTCTGATAATCATCTCACCTCTGGGTCAATAACAATGATCTTCTATGATCTAAACATTAACATGCTAATTAACTCGGTTTAGAATTTTCAAGTCCACTTTATAATTTTAAATATGGAGATTAATTATGCAACTTAGTACTTCAATTCCAACATAGTGCAATCCCCATGTCTAATCACTGAAGTGAATCTTAATATAATTAGAATGATAAGTAACCCTTCCTATGACATCCTTGAATTAATTCATTTAGATATTGTTTGCTTTAAGTCTTCTCATACCCAACTTCACAGTTTTGTCATTTGACGTACAAGTGGACATCTTCCCAAGAAGTCACCCATCTTAGAAATGCTCCAACCTAAGCATACTTCATTTTGGAGTTCCAAAACTAAGCATTACTATTACATTAAAATGTGTCTCCCCGAGTGAATTCTAATTTTCACATAAATATCTCAGAATCGCTCTTCCCCTATTCGATGCATAGTTTGATTTATTCTTGCCCCCTTTGCCATCCTAAAAGCCTACCTGGAACTGCTCCTTGTTTAAACTCATTGGACTCGATGACCATTCCTTGCCCTTGTCGGACTGAGTCATTACAAGTCCACCAACTTCCATATGGTTCATTCTTGAACCATATACTTACTAGAGGGGGTCTCACTCTGATATCATATTGGGATATCTCTAAATTAACTCATTGAAGTATTGTCCACTTTGACATGTCCCATACCAAGCCTTACGGTTTCGTCCTTTGGCATACAAGTGGGAGACTTTCCCAAGAGATCACTCATTTGAGCACTCTTAACTTTAGAGTGCTCTCACCTAAGCACTCTTAACTTTAGAGTTCCAAATTTAAGCATTGTTGTTACGTTAAAAGGCGCTTCTATGAATTAATTTTAGAAGTCTATTAGGTGCTGCTCCTTGTCCAGAGTCTCTAATCTTGACGATCACTCCCCACTCTTATCAGACTAGGACATTACACATCCAATAAGGGAAAACTACCCAAAATGTCTTAAAAAGAATGTATGACTGCTAATATAGTTTTAAATTTTTCAATTTGGCCAATATTGTCATAAACCTTTCAATGACTTTTTAATGTGGTCCATTTGGCTAACCTAGGTCGGGAAATTATAACATGGAGATATAGTCAGCATTAAGCGTCCTATGTAGTACTACCAACGTCTAACATGGACAATTTAAGCTAAAATGATGTCATTTTGCTTTTTTTTTTTTTTTTTTAATTATGTTCTTTCGCTTTGTTCTTTTCTTTTTATTTTTTTGTCAGTCCCACTTTGATTCTTCCCTCTTTTAGGCTTTCACTTTTTTTTTTTTTTTTTTTTTTTTTTTTTTTTTTAGAGAGTGAAAGTCGAATCTCACGCCTAAAACTAAGTGTCCCGACCTTACCTAAGTCCCTTACCATTGGCCACATGCCTAGTAGGCTTTTCTTTCTATTTGACAATGCATCTTCTTTCTCTCCTCCCTTCTTTCTTTACTTTATCTAGCAACATGATATCCGCTCAAGAGGGTCTCGGCTGTGGTTGTTGGTGATGCCAACTAAGGGTCTTGAATAGAGAGTCAATGGGCAATGATATGTTTTGGCGATTTAGGGCAGTGACAAGGCAAGCTTTGAATGAGCAACTTTATAATCTTGGGATAATTATTCGAGAAGTCGTAAATTTATTGTTCAAGAATGTGTGAGCAACTAATGTGCAAAAAGAGACTCATAGTAGTTAGGGTTGGAGTGCTAGTAACTCCAGGATTGTGTGAAGAACTCATATCAATTTACCTTAGAGAATTGTCAATTCACTTTTCAACTTGTTAGTTGATTATTGATATAACTTGCAAATGTGGCGATTGACATAATTAATTCATGGGTTATTACCTTGAATAACTCTAAATTGGTACATCTACAACAAATTTATTTCAAACTAATTTTTTGACCACCAAAAACTCAAAACTAATACATTTGTAACAATTTCATCCCACACTAATTTTTTGATTGTTAAAAAACTTTAAATTGATATACCCATGACAAATTTATACCAAACAAGTTTTTTTATCACCAAAAACCCCAAATTTGTATACTTGTAATAAATTTATCTTTTATTAACTTCCATCAAATTTTACTATTAAATTTGCTGACGTGGCAAGTTCATGTGAAAATCCATAGAGTTAATGCTATGAAAAATCCCAAATCTGTCACAGGTTTATCTTAAATTTATTATATGAGTACCGTTAAATTTTCATAGGTATCCCAATTTATGATTTTTAATAATATTTACCCTATGAATTTTCACATGGACTTGCCATGACACCATACTATGTCACCATGTGTAATTTAGGTAAGCAAATTTAACCTTTAAATTAGATGGAAGTTAACGAAGGATAAATTTATCACAATTTACTAGTTTAAAGTTTTTGGTGGTCAAAAAATTAGTTTGAGATAAATTTATTATGGGGGTATCGGTTTGAGATTTTTTATGGTCAAAAAAATTATTTGGGGTAAATTTATCATAAGTATTACTAGTTTGGGGTTTTTAGGGTCTTAACCCTTAATTCATCAAATGGCCGGGTCTGGAGGATTATACGACAAAAATGCAATTTCACCAAATCCATAAACTCGATCCATGCAAACATTTATTTCCGAATTCTCTCTTAATTTATGTTATCTAGTTCTAGTCTTAGGGAAATGGAAATGAATGACATGTTCCGATTCCTCCACATCTCTTATATTTTCTTTGATGTCATCTATAAGCTGTATTAGAGAATACCTGATAACGCTAATCTCCTCTCTTTAAGTCTCTAATCAAACATAGATATTGAAATCTAGCCACTAATGCATCACAATGCTATCAGAGCAGTATGAGGATACAAGACCGACCCTCATTGGCTCCAAACTGTAGCTTTTCTTACTCTTCAGCTACCTAGTTCACGCCAAGTTCCAGGCTGATAAATTCGTAGTCAAGGGTTGATTAAGCAACATGATTAGAACCGCAATATTGCAATAAATTAACTTTAAGTGAGCTGAACTGTTCAACATCGAACGAAATGGTTGTCTTTCTTCTATTGCACTGTACAGTGCGCAAACCGAATCTTTGTAGGTTTGAACACCCACATATCGATCAATAACGAAACGCTAATCCGTGCGAAGTTAACCATCACACCAAGAGACGAGTTCTTCGCATGTCATTGCACCCAAAAGAGCACCAGCATTATCAACCGAGGCCTTGGCAGATGCATTTGAACTTCCGCTCTAAGTTACGAAAAAAATGAAATGGCCAACTTTTGTTTGCATTCTTTTTGAAACAAAGACAAAGCCAATCATCGACTGAGTAGGAGATGAGTAGGAGACAGAGGGGCTATGGTTTTACGTGTTTATACAGACACACGCGATCAATAATTAATAGTTCCTCTGAAGAAATTTCCTCCGATCAGAATAAAGAAAACAGACGAGATCAAGAGGTGAGATTGTTTCCCCTTTCTAAATGCATTGCGGTTCAATTCAGTGATTATACATGCAGGACTACACTATGGTCCGATTAGAGTACTAAGTTACACTGTTAATCTGCATATATACTTAACTGAGTTTAAATTTGCATATTGAGTTTCTTTTTCTTTTTTTGTTGACGATCTAGAATTCACATATATAAATGTGTTTAGACTAGAGGAGATCATTGTTACTTATCGAAGATAATTGCCAAAAATTTATTATTCTATTGTTTAGATACTCAGTTCAAAATCTTTCAATTTGATCAATTTATCCTAAATCTTTTGACTATTTGTGAATCTAGTCATTCTCATCAATTTTGCCAGAAATTTCTGACATAGATGCCAGCTGTCTTACGCAGCCAGCGTTGTCATAGTGCAATATTTTATGAATATATATATTTATATATATATTTTATTTCTTTTTTATTATTTTTTTCCAACTGTATTTGGCAAGGCTTAGGTGACCCTTGCTTGCCACAGTGGAAAAAGCTAATAAGAATTTTAATTGTTTTAAATTGTAAAAATTATTTACGTCAATGCCAATTATGCCACATAGGAAGGTTGGCACCTATGTCAACAATTTTCGGTCAAAATTGATTGGAATAACTATAATGACAAATTGACAAAAGGTTTAGGGTAACTTGCCCAAATTAAAATATTTAGTATTGAATTGACATTGGTTTGTAATTCTTAGTACTTTTCTCATTATTTATCCAAAGATAAGGATATTAGAGTAATCGAACAATGGTTTTAATTCACTAGATTAACATGGACTCACTCTTATGGTTATTCTGTACATTTCTTTTCATCTCATCAACCGAAGTAAATTTCCAACAAGATCGGTGCATAATATTGACTAAACATACCTATTCCTAATACTGAAATGGTTCTTTTTGCTCAAAGAAGAACCAAAGAGAATAAATTTCAAGTCAAGTCATGCAAATCAATGGTAAATTGGGGTGGCAAATGGGTGGATTCGGTCAGTTTGAATGGGTCATAAATGGGTTTGACCCAAATCCATCCATTTAATATTTGTTTCCTAAATAATTTAGATAACCTATACTAAGCCCAATTGAACCCGCCAGTTTAACCCATCCAAAAAATAGAGAAAAAAGCCCAATAATTCTAGATGTCATTTCTTGTCCTTTAAACTAACTTACAATTTTCCACATGGATGAACCTCTCGAAATGAAGAGCTTCCTTCCGACCATCATGGTCGTCAGTCCTTCTAACCCTAATTGCGAAATTTCACTCAATTGTCGACTTTAATCGGCTCAGCTTTCCTTCATCTTCATCTCGATTCACATCATTCATTCGCAATTCCATCGTAATTGCTCCCTGTCCTCTGCAATTCCAATTCGCCTCTTCTATTTAGAGTTTTCAACTAGCTTTCGATACCATTGACAACCTTCATCGACATCCATGTCCTTCCCTTTCTACTTCACAATCCATCCTCCACCCAACAGCATCAAACCCACATGTCTCTGCTCGCACATCCTCTCTCGACATGCACCTTTTCGCCAATTCTAATGTCGCTCCTTTCCCTCTCGCGCCTTGCATGGTTTTACTGCCTTGGTACTCCCTAAACTGATTACCTCACTTCCTTCGTGTTTGTTGTCAATGGATGCCCAAGAAGAAGCAGACACCTCCCGACTCGCTGCCCTTTGCAATTGAATGGGCCGACTTTGGTCCGACCAGGAAATTGACGATTGGTAAGACTCACCGCCCCTACACAAAGTGGAAGAGTGTCAGCTCATGTTAGTAGGTAAAATAGTTTCCTGCCCATCCATTAATTTTCAGGCTCTACAAAACTCTTTAAAGTGAGCATGGCGAACGGAGGAAGTAGACATTACTCAATGGGATAATGGGACCTATGTGGTGAAGTTTCGATCGGAGAGTGAGAAAAATCGAATATTAGAGGGCAGACCATGGTTGTTTTCTAGCCATTTAATCATATTCCGGCCCTGGCAACCCAATACACCCCTGCATTGTTATGAGTTTACCACTTGCCATCTGTGGGTGCAAGTCCATGGCCTACCACTGGAATGGTGTTCTGAGGACATGCTATGCAAGGATGTTAAGCATGTAGGAAAGGTGCTGGAGGTTAAACTGGATTTTAAAGAAAACTCCACATTCAAGGTAGGCAAGGTACGGGTAGAATTCAGCTTAATTGAGTCACTGAAACTAGGACAACTAATACGTCTAGCAGGAAAACTTCTTTGGGTGGACTTTAGATACGAACGATTGCCCCACTTCTGCTATTCGTGTGGCAAAATCAGCCATTATGCAACCTATTGTAAGGAGACCCCCTTTACAGAAGCTAAAATGGAAGGAAGGGAGAAAATGGCATATGGGCAGTGGCTGCGTGTAGAGGTTAAAGAGCCTAGTCCCTATTGGATTACCTTTTATGAATCCAAGGATACTCAGCATGAAGAGGTGGTCCCTGCGACACCAACCCCACCGACTGTACTCCCTACGCTTCCCCCTTGTGCGGGCATATCCACAACAGAACAACAACATACTATCATCCCTACACCAGCATCAACCACCACAGAACCTGCACAGGATAAATCATTGTTAAAATTGAAGGGTATTCAACACAAGGACACTTCTTACAGCAAGCCAGATGAAGGCATCCAGCACCACACAGCACACCATACAACTTGTTCTGCTCCACCACCTATTAAACCTCAACCCTCTGCTGGTATTCTTCCTTTACCTCTACCAAAGGGCCATCTCAGTTCTGGTTTTGCACAGCAAGCATCATTACTAGCACAGTTAGGAGTTGATCTCACTTCTAAGAAACAAAAAAACAGCAGACTCTCGACCAAGACAACCGGTTCAAAGAAACAAAAACGCTATACTCCTTATCAGCTGCCTAGTACAGGGGACACTTTTGATGAAAGACAGCTTATGGAAACACTGGTTATGTTAGTCGACGACATACAACAGCGGGCTTTGGTGGCTGGCCCTCAACAGCCACCGGTTGACAAATGAAACTCCTAAGCTGGAACTATCAGGGCTTGGGCTCGGCCCTGACAGTTCGCGCCCTCAAGGCCCTAGTGACTAAAGAAGAGCTTGATCTTATCTTTTTGATGGAGACAAAAAATTAGGCGGATGTTCTTCAGCGTGTTCAGTCTCGCCTTAAATTCCAACAGTCTTTTGTACTTGATCCTCTTGGCCTAGCAGCAGGTATAGCCCTTTTTTGGCTTACTCATCTTAGTATTTCCTTTCACCGAACATACTAGCATATGTTAGATTTCCTTTGTATTGACAATCGATTTGGTAGCTCGATGCATATTACATGTCTCCATGCACCTTCAGTTTATCAAGCATGGCTCCCATTTGGGAATGAACTCAAACGGCTAGCACTTTGTAATACATTGCCCTGGATATGTATCGGGGACTTTAATGAAGTGCTCTACCCATGGGAAAAAGAAGGCAAACGCCTAGCTGATCCGACCAGAATGCAAGACTTTCGCGAAGTACTGTATGATTGTTCGCTATTGGATTTAATTAGTAAGGGCTGTGCATATACTTGGATGAATAATAGAGAAGGCGAGGAATTGGTAAAGGAAAGGTTAGATCGTGCTTTATGTACTTTGGAATGGCAAGAGACCTATCCAGAAACTGAGGTTATTGCTCTACCTGCAGTGGGCTCGGATCACAGCCCATTAATTTTATTTACAGAAGGATTTCCAAGGCGACACCACAAGTCCTTTTCCTTTGAGGCATTCTGGTTACAGGACACAGAATGCCGTGATGTTATTTCTAATGCCTGGAATTCAGTCCACCTACCTAGACACAAGCTTCCTCAGCGACTACTCAAGGTATCTACAACACTCAAGCAGTGGAGTAACTCTAAGTTCTCAGCCCCTCGACATCGAATTTCCCATCTTCAGCACCAGCTTCAATTTCTGATAAACCAACCAAACCGCAGTAATGCCACACAACAAATTCAATCTCTAAAGGCAGAAATTCATCAGTTATGGGAGCAAGAGGAAAGATTTTGGGCTATGAGATCTCGAATCAATTGGTTTAAGTGGGGCGACAAAAATACTAAATTTTTCCACACAACTACACTCCAACGTCGACAACGAAACAAAATCAGGATGCTATAGTCGGAGGATAATAGCTGGGTTCGCGAAGAGAATGATTTAAAGAACATGTTGGTTACCTACTATTCCACCCTCTACCAATCAACAGGTCCTTAAAGCTACGAGTCTATCCTTAATCAGTGCCTGCCCACGGTCACATCAGAGATGAATGAGAGTCTCACGGCGGCACTCACTCAAGAAGAAGTTCAACGTGCAGTATTCCAATTGGGCTCAACTAAAGCCCTAGGTCCGGATGGCTTGAATGGTCTCTTTTACCAATCGCATTGGGATATTCTAAAGGACGAATTTTTTCTTGCCGTACAGGATTTCTTCGAGAGGGGAGTTATGCCAACAGAGCTTAATAAGACAATTATTACTCTCATTCCTAAGGTTCCACATCCAGAACGGTTAGACCACTATCGCCCTATCAGCTTGTGTAACTTTGCCTATAAAATTATATCAAAGATACTTGCTAATAAGCTTAAACCCTGACTTGCAACCCTCATTTCAACTGAGCAAAGTGCTTTTGTCAGTGGTCGCCAAATCCAGGATAATATTCTTATCGTCCAGGAAGTGCTTCACCAGCTACGAACCCGAAAGCGAAGAAGGGATTTTAAGGCAATTCTGAAAATGGATATGAAGAAAGCATACGATCGAGTGGAATGGGATTTTCTTAAAGATTATCTCCTCAAAATTAGATTTCATCCCATTTGGGTAAGATGGGTGATGGAATGCATCACAACAGTCTCTTTTAGCATCAAATTTAATGGAGAACTTTTAAGATATTTTCATCCAACACGTGGCCTCAGACAGGGCGACCCTCTTTCTCTTTATTTATTTATTCTGATGGCGAATGTCCTGTCCACTCTTATACATCAGGCACTTGCTATGGAGCATCTTAGAGGCATCACGTTAAACAGGTTTTGTCCTACACTTTCTCACTTATTTTTTGCGGACGATGCTATATTCTTCTTTGATGGCAAGCTGTTGGAATGTCAAAATCTATCCAATATTATCAACCAATATTGTGTGGCAACTAGATAGGAAGTGAATAGAAACAAATCAGGAATATTTTTTTAGCAAAGATTGCCCCAGAGACCTATAGGAAAACTTGGCTAATGAATTTAGAGTGCCTCTGATGATTAGAACAGGCAAATACTTAGGAATTCCCTTAGACTGGGGGAGATCAAAAAGAGAAATGTTTGCCTGGATCTTGGGCAAAGTTGATTCTAAGTTGGATGGTTGGAAAGAAAAGCTCATCTCCAAGGGCGGCAAGGAAATATTGATCAAGGCTGTTGTCCAAGCAATTCCTCAGTATGCTATGGCTATCTTTAAAATCCCTACTTCTATTTGCAAATCGGTTAAGAAGAAGATCGCACGTTTCTGGTGGCAAAATAATAGCAGTAAACTGGCATTCATTGGACTAATTGGGAGGAGCTTAAAAAGAGTAAAAGCAAAGGCGGACTGGGATTTAGAGACCTTATGGACTTTAATAGAGCCTTGCTTGGAAAGTAGGCATGGCGCTTAATTCAGGGACCTTCCTCCCTGTGGAGTATGCTATTCAAAGGTCTTTATTTTCGATCATGCGACTTTGCACAGGCTGAGAAAGGCTGTCGACCGTCTTGGGGTTGGCAAAGCCTATTAGCAGGACGAGATTTCATTCTACCGAACCTACGATGGGCGGTAGGGGATGGACGAACAATCAGAACACGGACTGATCGTTGGTTACTAAGGGGAATTTTAGGTGGTCCAGCTCAACATGATGAACCCCCACTTATGGCAGATTATATTGATTCTAGCCACAACACTTGGAATGTTCCTCTATTACGAAGATTTTTTGATGACTCCACTGTGGCTGAAGTTCTTAAAATATAGGTTAGACCTACTTACATCTCAGATCAAATTATATGGACTGCATCTACTGACGGTACATACACTATCAAAAGTGGATACCAATCAGTTAGACAAACAGCCCTATGTGATGTTACTCCAAATGCAGCAACTAACTTGATTCAAGCCTGTGAGAAACTATGGAAGCACATATGGAAAATGCAGATCCCACCAAAAACAAGACTATTTCTGTGGTCTCTTAGCTATGATGCTCTACCGACCAAGGCTAACCTTTTCCATCGCCACATTATATCAGACCCTATATACCCCCTCTGTTCTATCAATGCACCAGAAATAACAGCCCACACCTTTCTATATTGCCACTGGACAACGACTATTTGGTCTCATCCTATGATTAATCTTCAGCTTCCCACACCAGACACGCAACATATTGGAGCTTGGATGGCAACATTACTATCACAGAAAAGAAACTTACCTACATTCGAAGTGGTCGTTGCTACTCTGTGGAATATATGGAAATCCAGGAACAATTTCATTTTCCGGCAACAGAACCCCAATCCTCTTCGAGTTGTTGATCTGGCTCTCGCTTCCGCTCGCTTGGTGCAGCTGTCCACCATGGCAGCAGGGAACACGAAACGAACCCGACTCAGCCCAGACGAGTTATGGAGACCTCCCGATCTCGGCTTTCTGAAAGTTAACATAGATGGAGCGTTTTAACCGGGCGGTACTGAAGGGACTATGGTCGGAATCTGTCGTGATCACAATGGAAAATTGATCGATGGGCTTACCAGGAGTTTTGCAGCGTCATCTGCCCTGCAAGCGGAATTTCAAGCGTTCACGATCACCTTGCGTTATTTGCTGGAGAAGAACAAGGGAACTGCTTTGCTTGTGCTTGAATCAGATTCCAAAACTCTGATCGACTCGGTGACCGGCTTACTTGATCCGCCATGGGAGGTTAGATCACTCTGTGCTGAAGCTGTCGCTCTTCTACGCGACTTCTGCAATTTGCGAATTAGGTTTTGCCAAAGAGGGGCAAATTTTGTGGCGGATTGGGCTGCAAAGGCCCATAAAACCGGCACTCTTCCCCTTAGCTAGCCCACCTCGCCTCCTACCGCTTTATTGGATCTCCTTTATGCTGATGCTTTGCCTGCAAATTGTAATCTCAACTCTTCATGAATGAAATTAGTTTTTCCGACCAAAAAAAAAAAAAAACTAACTTACAATTTTTTTTTTTTAAAAAATAAACATCTCTAGTTCCTCCTCCTCTTACTCTGCCACCACCGCTGCATCCCATTCGCCTCCCCCTCCACCCCCGAGCTGCAACCTCCATCGCCTCCTCCACCACTGTCCCCAACCATCACCAGTTCCAAGCCCCCTCAAATCCTCTCCACCTCCGGCGTCTCTTCCAACTCCACCTCCAATTACAACTCCAATCTAGGCTAAACCCTAACTCCTTGACCGGCAATGGCAAGATCTTTGATCCGCCGGGCTCTGATCTCCCTCCTCCCCTTCCTCTCCACCTCCCTCTCTCTCGAAAGCCCCAAGCGTCGGGAGAGTCCTCATCTTGCTCAATGACTTGGCCACCAAGTTGTCGCACTCCCTCTACTTCAAGTCCCTCCATTCTCGTGGCTACAAGCTCGCCAACACATAAAAATTAAAAAAGAAAAAATATGTAATTGAAAAAAGAAAAAGAAAGTAACAAAGATTTTCCCGTGTTTCTCTGTGTTCGCTTTTTCTTCTCCTACCTGAGGCTTTGCGATCGGAGAAAGGAAACCCTAAGAGAGAGTGCGGTTGGGGAGGGAAGGAGGGAGAGGATTGCAGAGGGGAGGCAAAATAGGAATTTGCAACTCCTACCTGCCGGTGGCCTGTGGCAGTTTGGCGGCACTACGGCAGCTCTCGCCGTAGCACCTGACTCCTCCGCAACTGCTCCTTAATCCGAATATGAAGAGGGTCTTCAAGAACAAGCCTCAGACTCCAGCCAACATCGTCCAGCAAACACGGGAGGTCCTCGCGTACGTCGATCGCAGCGAGAAGCCTTGCGAGAAAGCTCAAGGAGAAGGTTCAGCTTGTTCCTTTTTTTTCTTTTTTCTTTTTTTCCTTTTCTCTATTTGTCTTTTTTTTTAAGCCAAATGGGCTGTAAGTGACTTTGGTTTTAGATCCATTTAAACCCACTTAAAATTAGACTTACCACTCAAACTCATTTATCAAAAGTTGACTAGCTTATACATGACCCAGCTCATTAAATATAGTTTTCAACCAATTTTGATATCTCTAGTGATAACAAACAAAATATATTGCTTTAGTTTTCAAAAGTTGACTAGCTTACCACAAGGGCGTGAGAGAGAGAGAGGGGGACCAACAAAATGACTAGATGGAAGAGGAGAATTTGTGCTAATAGGGTACTTGACGCACATGACTGCAAATACTATTTCTAAGTGTCTTTCTCCCACTTTCTCCTTTTTTCTACATGCTCAGATGAGAGCAAATGATATCTATATAGACAAAATTTGATTCAGACGTTGTTCTAATCCACAGTTGAACAATTTCTGGCGTGTTAGCCTCTGTGCATCCTGGTGTCGATTGAAAGATTCCGCGAATAGTCGCGTTTGCTCCATGATTTCTTGAAAATGGACTTGAAATGGGAGTTTCTACCAATACGAAGAAAGAGAATAAGTCCTGTTTCCCCGCAAGAAAATCAAAACCCAAAGAAAGAAAACTGAGTCAAAGCAACGACCTTGATTATATTTTATGTTCTTTTTTTTGGGAAAAGTAGAATTACCCTTGGTAGTAAATTGGATGGAATGTGGAGAGAATAATTCGCGTTGGTTACTTTCCAATATTTAATATTATACAAAAAGTCGATTTAAAAGTTTAGTAGATATGTCAAAATTTAAAACTTTGAATAACGTATTCATTTGATTGATCTTTTTTTCTTAACCAGCTATTCGGGTTGATATGGTTAAAATTGAGAGGGACGGTACATATTTATTTAGATAGTTAACAAGAAAGTAAATCAAACGTGAAACATGGACAGAGGGGACCATGGTTCATGGCCCCATTAGCCTCCCTTTCTCTTATGACACTTGTGAACTATTATGATCAGTCGACGTTTTGATATTTTAAAATATAATTCACTTGGTCGAGAAGAAACTCCCTCTCATGCAATCCACCATGATAGTGAGATAATCAAAGATGATAAACAAGAAATTGTCAAGAACACTATATAGATATCCACTCTACAAACTTCGCCCTTGGACCTCTCCTAAAATTATATCCGATCTTGTTCAATGCATAGCATCACATGTGCTTAACACCACAAATTACCTCAGTGAGTAAATATTTGATCCATATCTGAACCAAGCACACAATATAAATTCGATTTCCTAATCATCAAGTATCATAAAAATGAAAAAAATTTAGACCGTCCAGTCAAATTTATGACTTGTGATTTATTTGATTCATGAAGAAAGTGAGGTAATTTGTGAGTCGAATTTATTCGTTGAGAGTGAAACTTGCTTTGCAATGGAAAATGACATGAAATTAAAGGATCCCATTCTTCACGCTCTTCACGAGTTTCTTTTCCTTTGAAGCCTCACTTTCTCCCCACGAGCTTGAATTTTGTCAGCTCGCTTCCCTAGAAAGGAGATTATGGAGAGCCTTATCGCCTTCGGGAGACTTGCCAACTTGGTTGGCCGAAATTAATGGCGGGAGAGAAGTTCGCGACAGATCCCTAGGACGTGACATCACAAGACCCGTGTTGCACCGGCACCGCTTTGTCGCTTCTTAGAGGAGATTCGCAACGTTTTATTAATGTGACAATTTCTGTAATTGCTACGTTTTTCATGAATAAATTGCGATTTCACATCCTACTTCGAGACTTCCGTTGATGACAGCCTTGAATACTAACCATTTAAATTTAGATATTAGAAAGAAAAAAATTTCTCTAGAATCCGACATGAATAAAATCATTATTGTGATGTTTGTTGTCTCCACCGTCCTTGTAGTGGTCAACATCATTATCGAAAATACCATCACTGATCGTTCACATTATTAATTTTCAATTAGGCAAATAGGAATAATTCAACAAAGGAGAGTGAAATGCCGGAAAAAAGGTGGAAAAGATTGTCAAATTAGACGAGGTGAAGAAAAGCTCACGAAAAAATTGATTACGTTAAAATAAAATTGCTAGGATTCAAGAGAAAATAAAATAAAATAAAATAAAAAGACTTAACTCCTAGTCCAAGAGAATTTAATATTACCCTGTGCACAAGCTCCAGTGCAAACTGCTATCCCCACCGTCCATGTAGTGGTCAACATCATTACAGGAAGGTCATCGCCAACTGTACTCGTTTAATTAGTTTTCGATCAGGTGGACAGAAATAATTCAATGAAAGAAAGTATAATGCAAGAAAAAGGTGGAAAAGGTGGTCAAATTGGACAGGTTGAAGAAAACCTCGCAGGAAAATTGATGACGTTGAAATAAAATTCCTCGGATCCAAGAAAAAATAAAATAAAACAAAAAAAGACTAAACTCCTAATCCAAGAAAATCTAATATTTATACTAGGTACAAGCTTCAATGCAAACTATTGTAGCCACCACTCGTATAGTGGTCAACATCATTAAGGCTATCGCGGACCATTCACATTTGATTAATTTTTGATCAGGCGGATAGAAATAATTCAACGAAAGAGATTGCTGTAGGAAAAAAAGGTAGAAAAGGTGGTCAAATTGGACAATGTGAAGAAAAGCTCTCTTAAAATTGATGACGTTAAAAAAGAATTCCTAGGACCTAAGAAAAATAAAATAAAATAAAAAAGACTAAACTCCTAGTCCAAGTGAATTTAATATTTACATGGGTACAACTTCGTACAAGCTCCAATGCAATGTATCATGATTTGTCACATTTATTAAGCAATAAAGTGCTTCGAATTATATCTGTACATGTGGATTTTCTCTCGAATTAAATTATTTTCACTCATTAATGACTATTCAACAGACCCTATAGTATGTATTTCGCTCGGAATGATTGATGGACATTTCGTAGATAATATGTCACATTATTATAATGAAATGATAAAATCGAATTGTGCGATGCTGAGCATCTTTTATAATTAATGATGCAAATCAAGCTTGCGCTACAAGAGGCAAATTCTTGTTGTTGAAGATGCGGACTTCAATCCTCTCGATAGAAAGTGACCGCAGCTTTGGTGTTCCAACCCGGACTAAGGACAGGTAATAAAGATTTTAATGAATTTTAGCCATGTCATGTCAAGCCATTGGTCGAAAAAGGGTAAACAAACCCAAAAAGAAGTTTTGCCGTCGGGCAAAAGAAAGGGAACAATTTAGGCAGCCAAACTTGGATAGATGATAGTGGAAAGATCTTTATCATAACATTAGAGGATTATTAGAGGAAATTATGAAAATCTAGGAACGCATATGATGTTTAATCTCGAACCCATGGTTAAATTAAGACAAATTGGAGAACGGTGCAAAGAAGATTGTTCACAAACCATATTTTCCACTCTTAATTTGTCGGTTGCAACTATCTGCTTAATCAATAATTAACCATCAAATTAATGGTTGATGAGGTTGATTATAAATTTTCTTTATGTTAATTGCAAGTTACTCTACATTAACAGTGCTTATTATTGAGAATAGATTTATGCAGAAGCTTGAGGCATTTTTTTTTTTTTTTTTGAGAATAAACTCAATATACTAAGGTTCATCCCATAAACTAGATGCATGTTTAAGAACTTGTGCATGAAGCCGCAATCTAATATGGAAAAATATCCCATGCTATAAAAATTAGCACAAGAACCAGGAAGGTCATAATTTTTGGTGCCGCAGCTAGGTAGAAAAAGTCACATTAAAATTTGTGAAAAGTGCCAATGTCATTCATGATTATACAAGCAATTAATTATTTGCCGGTCATCAGCCAAAAATATTGTTTATAACTTATTAAATGTGCAAACGCAAGAAATTGATATTTGAAAGATTAAGTTTGTCACGAAATATTTAAATGACTAAATAATGAATAGAAACTATTGATAAAAATACTCTACACAAAGAATTTGCATTTATGGAAAAGTAAAGATTTTTAAGGTTTAAAATCATTTTAAGTAGGTTGTTGTAGGTTAAAAAATATCCAAATTAAAATAATGAAAAATGTGAAACGTAAAATAAACTATGAATTTTTTTTTTTTTTTGGTCGGTTAAAACTATGAATTTACTCATCGCGGACACAGTATTTGTAAAATAGGTAATCAAGGATATTCTAAAACGCATTTATAGTAGTCCCTCAACTACATGGCGCAATAATTGATCATGTGACTATAACTATACGCAAATAGCATATCTCTTCCTTTTATAGTCAATTTTGTCATTCCAATCTCGTAGACTATACTCTAGACTATAGCATAGCATGTGCAATGGGAAAGTGAATATTCAATTAATTAAATCAAGAGATCTTCATCTACAAGTAAACATGTAAAAGAATTAGCCCCGATCCCTTCAAATTATATATCTGATATTCAATTTATTTACCTACTTCTGTTACTGAAATTCTCGTAACTTTACATTAACAAAAAAAAATTTAAATGATTAATTCACATATTACTTGTTATATAATCTTTATGTAGGAAAGTACTTCAGTTTTCAACTTTATTATGTCGTTTATACTCTTAGTCAAGTGCTAGTCAGGTGCTATAATATGACAATTTTACTTGTATGATTAAGTTTTTAATTGTAATCGAATCAAAATCTGTGATATAGACATAGTTTTTCTAATACTCTCGATTTCTTGTTAACTACAAGATAATGAGAATTGTATATGTAAGTATATTGTTATGTGCTGACATACTTATTCAACTTATATGAATATCATGTAATATGGAAAAATTTTCTCAATTAGCATGTGATGGAAAATTCTGGAAATTTCATTTTTAAATTTGGTCATATATTATTTAGAATGACTTTTTTTTTTTTTGTTTAGAATTTTTTTGCTCACTTAATTTAACTTTTTTGAATTGCAATGATCTGAAACTTTTACACTATACAAATTTTTTCGCTGACAGTGTAAAATGTAACTGATATTATAATGTTTTGGGTACCAAAAATGTACTTTTTGCTTAGTAAAAATCAAAAAAATGAACACTCCCTAACCATAAGTTCAAGGACCAATGGTGAATCCGCATTCTACGCCTTTTTCTTCATGGCGTATCTAATTACTATTAGAGCTTGTACATGGACGAAGCAACTCCAAGATAAGATACATTCTGAATGTAATAACGTCTTCTTTGTCAAGTGCAAAAATGCATGATAATGAAAGCCAATGAATTTGTTAGCAATTATACCATGCATTCCACAATTCATTACCATGAAGCACAAGATTCTGCAATTAGAGCCATACCCGAATTTTTGCCAGTGAAATGTTAAATGTAGAGCCCACATATCCTTTTTTTTACACGTTCCATATTTATTATCGTTGATTGAATAGTTGGTCCAATTATTAAAACGCAACTATCTAATCGATGGTAGTGAAAGAGGGTTATGTACAAAGATAAGTATATGGGTTATGTATCGTCTGAAAATCCAATTTTTGCCAGGTCAATTGAATAACTAGACAAGCTATAAAACCAAAATAGCCGTGAGCCGTAAGAAAGGGGGAGCTGTTTTATTTAGGCAGCCGACTTAGGGGGGGCGGGGCGGAAGGCAAAGAAAAGAAAACCCCGCACTCAAGAACTTGTAGAGAGAGGAACCAAGAAAAGGAAGAGGATACATGGGACCACACTCAACCCCCCCTTCCAATAATGTAATAATGCCACTTTGACAAAACATCATAAACGATTGCAAAGTGTAGTCACCACGGTTTAGATTCTCCGAATTCCTTCACCTCTCCCTCTCTCCCTCTCTCCCCCCACCATTACCACCACCACCACCACCTATAAATCCCTCCCCTTCCCACCCTTCACCACTAATACATCCTCTTGAAATTCCCATCTCTATACCTTGTTCATATCATCGCGCTTCCCAGCTATCCCTCCTCAATCTCCATGGATTTTGAATTTCAAGAGTCCGACATAGTTTTCACCGATCAAGATCAAGCAACCCCGGATCGGAGCAGCGACGAGGATGAGCATGATTACTACGGTTTCTGCAATACAATGGTAGTGCTGATTCAGGACAACTCAAGGAAGCGTGGCAAATCGGAAAAGAAGAATAAAATGACAAACTCGCCGCCGGTCGATATCCCGGAAACTTTTATCCAGTCCCCTGAATCTCATTACGCATTCGAAGAGGGGGACGACGAAGGGGAGGTTGTGCCGCCACACTTGATTGTCGAGCGGCGCGTGGCTGCGAGGATGGTGTCTTCGGTGCGCTTTAGCCATGGGAGGACGCTTAAGGGGAGATATTTGTGTGAAGTGCGGAATTCAATTCTTAGAATGACCGGCTTTTTGGAGTCATGAGAAGATCACTTTTGGGGATTTCATTATCATTACCTTGCACACAAAAAATATCCCAAAAAAAAAAAAAAAAAAAAGGGAAGGAAAATGTCCAAAAAATAGGAAAGGGTCATTTTCCTTTTTTTTCTTCTTTTTCTTCATCTCCATTTTCTTGATGTCTGTTCAGTTTCTTTGTAGATTATCGTTCAGTGAAATGATGTGGAGAACTTCGGATTCAAAATCAGAAATGTGTAAATGTAGGTTCTTATGCAATTAATTCTACTTCCTTAAAATTCATGTACAGACAGCTTGTTGCGTTAATGGTGGGTTTAATGTGTATTGCCTGAAAACCCTACCCGAAAACTGTTATCCAAGGGAGGGGTTTTCTTTATTGTTTTTCGTATGATTGTATAAAGAGTATAGTGGAAGCTATTGCAGGTATTTGGAGAGAGAAAGAAAAGGTATTGCAGGTCATGGGGGTTTTTCAATTATAATTAGAAGTCATTAAGATATATGTAAATAATAGGGAAATAATACAAAATTGTTATATAAAATGATATGGTAGACTTTGAGTGATCGTTTAAATCGATAAATTATGTTTAACATCAATTTATAAAGCTTGTCATGTCGTTTCGCATAACAAATATTGTGATCTGTCTTCCATACTGTCTCGGTAGTTACGAAAGAAATCCTCGTCTCAAGTAATTATTAATCGAATGTATGACCATCATGGTATGTAAAATATTGGTTAAATAATCACAGGAATTTAATATTGAGGGTTTACTGTGAATGAAAGAAATAATTGATGTTTCTGGGTTGCTGCCTGTCCGTGCTTTGGAAGCAAGATAAAAAATATAGAAATCAACCGGCATGATTATGTCTTTTAATCTTATCTAAAGGAAGACATAGATTCGGCTCTTTTTAGGGCAAAAAATAAGGGGATAACGTGGCACGTGTCATTTCACAATTATAAACAGAAGGAGTTAATATCATGTATACTGACAACAAATTTATCCAAAATTAATTTTTTTACTACAAAAAATTCTAAATTGATATACCTAAAATAAATTTACCCGATTTTTTTTTTTTTTACTAACAAAAACCCCATTCTATTACGTTCGTAATAAATTTACTCTCTATTAGTTTATGTTAAATCAGATTAATACTATACAAAATCACAGATTGGTACATCGATAAAAGATAGAGGGTAAAATCCCAAAATAGTATATTGGTTAATTGTCACGTGTTATCTAACTCAGCAATTTAATGATAAAATTTAATAGAAACTAATGGAGGATAAATTTATTACAAATATACTAGTTTGGGCTTTTTGATGGTTAAAAAAATTAATTTGATGTAAATTTATTACAAATGTATCACTTTGAAGTTCTTTTTAGTATTGATTCTAAAAAATAGCTCTTTTGACAAGCACATTATCATCAATATTAAATAATCATAGTTACTAGATGCATTCACTTTCATGAGATTGTTGATTAGCATAGCGAGGAAAGTAATGAAGAGACGACATGATTCTGGACGCTTCGGTCATATGATTTTTTTTTTCTTTTTGGGCATATGGGTCATATGATTGATTGCCTAGTGCTTTACAACGTTGTCTACTGTACATCCCCAGATTTGGATGCTTGTGATTGTTCACATTGACGGTGAATAAGAACAAAACTAGGCATCCCAATTTTATGTTTCATATTGTAATGATCAAGCACTAGAGGATTCACTTAACATGTCGAGCATTTCTTTAAGAAACTAGTTTTTTCTTTTCTTTTCTAGAAACTAATTAATCGATGAAAATTGATTTTCTGACATTTTTTGGGACTTTCGTTAGTTTGAATGGAGGAAAACTATTCAATAAATTTTTTTTTGGGCACTTTCTACCCATATGTTTGACTCTTTGCGTGGCTGTTTAGGTTTCTTAAGGTAGATGAATTGACTGGCACAGCGTGAAAATCGTGAGGCCACGTGTTGGCACACAGCTTCCAACCCAACGACGACCCGCCACGTTTCCAATGAATACAAAAGCTTGTCCCGAGAGGGGACCGAATAACGTCATGCTCACGCACTGCCTTACGCGGACAGCATCATGGCCAGAAAATTCTTGCAGCAACATATTCTCTCAAGACCCCCCGAAATGAAATAAGATTTTACATGTTCTGTATTAAATATTTTGGGGTTTCACAATGTCAGATTTTCACTGGTTAAACTTCTATATTGGGAGGGAGCGTGTGTGTTTATCTGTTGTTTAAGTTACAATAATTGCTTTCGCAGATAAGGAAACAACGAGGAGAGAGAGCGACGTGTGAGAAGGAGAAGAAGAGATGAGAGAGTCAAACTAGGTTTTGCTTTGTTTTGTGCGTGTGTGGGTGTGTTGGAGTTCCTAACCCAATCAAACCCCAAGACTTGAGAGAAGTATATTATAATGAGTTTGAAGTAAGTGATTTGGTTGTTGGGATGCAAATGGATTCGCATGACGAATGCATATTCTCTTCGGAAACTTGTCAATCCCAATTTGGTTGGTTGAAGCATTCAAGAAAAGATGAGATGGTCGGAGAATTGCTAGGAGGAGAAGTTTTATCCATAAGTTCATTTGGGAATAAGAGAGTGGAATATTCCGCCACCTATGCTAGGGTTTTCGTTTTCGACAGCCATATTCTATGTTTCCTAATTTTGCTTCATTTCTTGGATCGAAAAACCAACTAACAACGGAAAAAAAGTGTTCACACAATCGGATTCCAGAAAAACGTAATGCGGGTACTTTATATTTTTAAAGATTTTATTTCATTGATAATGGGAGTTCCATCTTCAGTCCACTTAATTACCAATCTATTCGGCAATGAGTTTCAAAATTGGCTCATTAAGACATGCAATATCAATCCATAAACTATGCATGAATACGATAAGTCATTCCTCATCGATAATAGAGTAATTTGAAGCATCCTAATTTGAAAAGTTCAAATATTTGTAGTGTGTTTTTTAGAGAAATAGCTCTCGATAGAGAAAAGGCTACCTAAAGAAAGGGGGGACATCTTGAATAATCATATAATCAGGTCGTCTTAATGGGAAAAGGAAAAAAAAACAATTCACCTTTCAAATATATTGCAGCTGACGATGTGTCCAAAAAATTAATTTCTTTATACTATCAATGCAACGTGGACCCAAAAATCACCAGTAAATTAACTATTGCCTTATTCAGAATCATTATTCCCTTGGCATATGACCAAAAGAAGGTTAAAGTTCTTTGATCTAAGCGCCAAAGGGATGTCACTCTCAAATTATGTATCTAAACTTTACACTTTTCGTATTGGATAAGACACATGTAGCATTTTCGTGCGGGCACCACTTTCTACGCTCAACGTAACAAAAATACCCAAAAAAGGAAAGAAAATAAGTTTTCATACAACTAGTTTTCTTTTGAATGGCTTGCTTTATTCTTTGAAATTAGGGTTTTATAGGACTTTGCTATCACGAGAATGATCCATCATCATTTCATGCACACAAATATAATGATGGTCAACTGAGAGAGGGAGACGTGATGGTAAGAGTTCCCCACGATTTGCGCTCTGAGTGCAATTGACATCGACCTAATCCTTTAATTTTGATTGCAAGGGTCGAGCAAGTTCTTAAGTTTCCAGAAGATATCCGCACCAGTCATGCTAAAAAGAGTTTCCAGAAGATATCCACACCAGTCATGCTAAAAAGCTAACTTATAGAGATTTCTTGGACATTGCGAGCAAGATCATGACTATTATCAATGAATAAGAGAGCTGTATAAAATTCATTTCGACATTCCAAAGTTTTAATCTGTATTTCTAGCCATACAATAATAGAAATCTTCCTTGACATACGACGATGCCTTAACCAGTACACACTTTTTCTATGGAAAAAATGCCTGGCTGACTGCACTGTTATTTTGCCTAGAGAAAAGTTGCAATCTGCATCCCATAATTTCCCAAGGTAACCAGATGACCTTTTTTTTCTCGATTTCCTTGGGAAATCAAAATGATTCTCTTAAATCACAATTTTTTTTTCTAAAAGTGAGTTTAAAGGGAAAAAAACCATAAAAAAATCCATTTAATCTCAAATATGAAATAATATTTATTTGATTTAAATCTTCTATTACATATTAAGGTGATGTTTCTTTTACTTAGTTTACATCACTCTTCAATCATATTTTTGTAAGCAATACAGGTAATTATTTTTAGAAAAATAATTTTCAAATCATTATTTTTCTGCCGAATGTTCCGCATAAGTAATTTCTTGCTAAAATTGGTTGAAAAAGACTACATTGGAAAATTATCAAAAGCTTTTGGACTAAATTGTCTAAATTGAAAATTTTATGACCAAATTGGCCCCATGCAATAAATTTAGAGTTTTTTAGACAATTTTCCATCCACATCTCTTCTATTTCCTACGTTCCCACTTCCGTTTAATTTTGCGTAAGCTGGAGGAGAGAATACTTAGTAATCCCATTCTCCTATCTCTAAGTCTTTAATCAAATATAGAAATTTTATTCCAGCACTAATGCTTCACAATGCATCTAAAGCAATTTGAGAATACGAGACCAACCCAAGTGGCTCCAAGCTGTAGCTTTTCGTACTCTGATAGCAACCCACTTCACGCCAAGTTCCAGGCACATAATTTCATAATTAAGGGTTGATTAAGCAACATGATTAGAGCCAGAACATTCCAATAATTAACGTAATCCAGCTGAACTATACAATGTTGCGTTGGGAACACACTATACATTGTGCAAACAGAATCTCTGTTGGTTTCGAACACCCACAGATCTACCTTAGGGAAAACCCTAATCCTTGTGAAGTTAATATCTTCCACAAAATCAATAGACCCATAGACGAGTTCTTTGCAAGTCATTTCATTGAACCCAGAAGAGCACCAACGTTTTCAACGTGAGGCCTCAACAGATGCATTTAAGCTTCTGCTCTAAGTTACTAAGTAAAATCAGCGGCCGTCTTTTATGCGAATTCTTTCCAAACAAAGACAAAGCAATAAATGAATGGTTATTTACTTTGGTCAAACCAAAACCAAAACCAATAAATTTCAACTCAATTCACAAAAAAATCATCCTCAACTAATACGCTATCAAGGTAAAATCGCTTAATTTAAGTTTTAGCAACAAATAATCCATGCAAAATCTTATATTTTTCCTTTAATTTCTTTCATTCTTTGAAACCATATTGATGATTCGATTCAAATTAGGATCGCCCTTGCAAGAGGAGGTGTTGGGGGGCCGGGGGGGGTGGGGGAAGCAAAGTCAACTTGGGCATGATAAAACATAATTTAGAGAGAGAGAGAGAGAGAGAGAGAGAGAGAGAGATGGACCAACACAAAGCTTACACGTAAGAGGAGAATTTGTGCTAACTAGGGTACTTGACGTACATTCACTCCATTTTCTGAAAATGACTGCAAATACTATTTCGAAATATCTTTTCTCACACATTTTCATTTTTCTGCATTCTTAAAAGAGAGAAAATGATTTTAGGGATATGTATAAAAAAAGTTCTAAACTTAATGTATTTATATTAATTTAACTAATATTTTCACATTGGTGCCAACTCAATCTATCCAGCTAATTTAGATAAGAAATCACCAATGTGGACCTGACCTTCTTATGCGGCACAGCGAACGCTAATGTAAACATATTTTAATAATTTTTTTGAAATTTTTTTCTTTTCTTTTATTTTTTCTTTCTCTTTTTCCTCTTCATTTTGCCTGGCGAGGGTCACTGGTAACCCTTGCCGACCATTGGACGACGGCCAACAAGTCCTCGCCAGCTATTGAATTGATACAAATGCAAAAGTTTTATGACTAAATTGATTCTATTGAAATATTTAAGACTAAATTTGTACCAATGCAATTGTAATATATGGGCTCTTTAATAAAAGAAAAGAAAAAGAAAGGGTTGAAAAGTCAAAAAAAGAAGACTGAGGGAGAGATGTGGAACCTTCGGCTGAGTTTAAAAAGAGAGAAAGAGGGAGAGAAAGAGAAGAGATCGGCAGAAGCAGGGGAAAACGCAAAACAGGGGAGAAGAGAGAAAGAAAAGAAAAAAAAAAGGAAAAAGGGGAAAAATTTTGGCGCGCTCGTGATCCGAACGCCTCATCAAGCCGACCCAAGTGTGTTTTGCAACGCCGGTAAGGAATCGAAGCTTTTAATCACCTACTTCAAGTAATCGCCGCATTTAGGGCTCGAAATTCGGATTTCTTGGATATTTGTGTGGCGAAGCCCTATTTTTGAGTCGTTAAGCCGTATATATTTATAGAAATGGTACTTTGGGATGTTGTGAAGCTATAGCATCTTATGGATCGTGATTTGAGCTTGTGGTTTGTCCGGAACGGAATTTTGAAGTTGGGGACGCAATCTGGTACTGTAGCGGCAGTAGCTTCGAGCCTCTTTTTTGTCGTTTTCGGTTCCGTTTTGGGGCAGCTGAGTTGGGATTGTTGTTGTACGTTAAAAGAGCTTTCTAAAGACTATAAGATGGCTTGAAACGGAAATTTGTGGAGGGAGTTATGGCGTAGCGAAGTTGGCGCATGGACCGCGCCTAGCTGAAATTGTTGGGTTTCTGCTTTTTGTGTGCTTTTGTGGCGCGTAGGTGTCGTTTTATCGACTAATAGGCCTAGTTTAGGCGAGTCGTTGTAAGAATATTCCTTTTTACTCGGCCTTTTGATATTGTTTTTCCGTTAATTGTTAGGGATCCGAGTGCGTGGTTCGAGTGAGCGTCGTATTTGATTTTTGGCTTTTCCCCGGTGAGTGACACTATTTCTTCTTTGTATTTTAAACTCATATTTTGAGAAACATGGTGGATTATATAATCCATGAGTTGATAAAAAGCATATCTTGTTGCATAAAACAGGATCGAGCTATTACTGCCATCTTTGTTGTTTGAAATGAGTTATATTTCGATTTCAATTGGAATGGTTGTTTGAAAATAGTTTGTGAAATTCTTTATGAAAGAATCGAAGAATGCTTTGATATTTATTTATCAAATCGAGTTGTGACATGACTTCCTTTCTGATGTTGGATTACTGGATATTGTGATTTGTGGTTGGTGCTCAATGTCTCTGTGGACCCTGAGGGGTGTGGGTATGCGCATACTATTCTAGGATATCCTTGTGGGCCGAGCCACCGGCTAATAATAGGTGGAGACCTTGCCAAGGGGGGAATCTTGGTCGTTTTGTCACAGGCGTTACGCATGACCATGGTTAGACATTTGAGCATGAATTGGTCAATGGAGTGGACCATTGACGTGTAATTTGAGTTTGGTCGATGGAATGGACCATCGATGTGATTTGATGAGATTAATCAATGGAATAGACCATTGATACATGTTTTACGAGATTGACTAATGGATTCGACCATTGGTACTTTCGGTATTTGAGTTATGTTTGTGTTTTAAAATGTGCATAGTGATTTCTCGATCCGCTTAGAAGAAATGTGTTACTCACTGAGCCGTGGTAGCTCACTCCTCTCATCTACTTGCTTTTCGGGTTCTTCAGCCGAGTCGCGAGTAGGCGTGAGCGTTCGTTCGGGAGGACTTTTGTGGTGGAAATTTTTGGGTATGACTTGTGCATAGTTAAAAGGTTTATGTTTTGATTTTTGTGGATTATAGATATACTCTTCCGATATTGTAACCAAATACCCTTTTTGTTATATATATATATGGATGTATATATATTGTTTTTGGGTTGAATTTTGGTTATGTTGAGGCTGCGTCCTTTGGTAAAAAGGACGGCCGTGTCATGCTCCTTTTTCTTGTGAATCGGGGTGTGACAGCAATAAATCTAAAAAAACATTCAGTACTTCTCACAATATTTATATCTACAAAATTGATACAGACATTGTTCTTATCCACACTTGAAGAATTTCTAGCGTGTTAGCGTCTATGCAAAGCGGTAATAATTGAAAGATTCGGCGAATAGTCGCCTTGCTACATGATTTCTTGATTGTGGAATTGAACAGGAGTTTTCACCAATAAGAAGAAAGAGAAAAAAAAAAATTTCATTTGGCTTCTACCCTCAGGAAAATTCAAGCCCTAAGAAAGAAAACTTAGTCAAGAAAATGACCTTGATATTATATTGTGCGGACTGGCGAGACAATAAATGATATTGGTTATTTTCCAAAATTAACTGGTCATATTTTAGAATTAAAATTAGGAAGATTGAAAAAAAGTTAATTTCTAGTGATTAGTAGAAAATAATAAAATTTGAAAGTTTCAGGAACGTATTTATTCGATTGATCTTGCTAAAATACCACTTTTTGTTACATGCGGATCATGTGTTTTACAAAAATTGGAGGGGATAGTGAATATTAATTTAGATAGCTAAAAAGAAACGTGGACGGAGATGTCTCAATTAGCCTCCCTTTCTTCTTACAACATTTGTGACCTCCGTTAAGTAGTTGAAGTTTAGATATTTTAAAATGTAAAGACAGATTCCCAAGTTATTATAATCCCTACTCACTTTGTTAAGAAGAAATTCGTTATATAATAAGGCTATGTGATCACCACAATGGTGAGATAATAAGAGAAAATAAACGAGAAATTGTTAGGAATCCATAGGAAGTTTACATGGTTCAATTGGTTGAACTATGTGATGTTCTGACAGTTATAGCTAAAATTATCATCTAGAGGGGGTGAATAGGTAATTGTGTGAAAATAAAAGAATTTAAACAAATATTGCAACAAGACAACTTCTGATGAAATTGTCAAATCTTATCGGTGTACAATCCTATCTTAATAATTAAAAATGAGTAAAGGATAGAGAATTGTACATTAAAGTTTATTGTGGTTCAGATTTTGCAAGCTTACGTTCACTCTCCCGTGTTACAGTCTATTGGCTGGAATCCATTGATAAAAATCGAGTAAAGAAGGCGATTGAGGGCTGAGCTCTCGCCGTTGCCACCAAAAAGGGCCGGTGACGGTAGGGAGAGGGTTGGCCGGGGTCGCTGGCCCCTCCTCCCTTGGTTTTTTTTTTTTTTTTAATAAATATATTTATTTTTTTAAATGATTTAAATAAATTTAAGAAAGAATTTTAATTTTCTCATCATTCTCATCTCAAACTCGTCCTACATTAACTTAGCAAAATTCTTGCAAGGATTTTCATTAGAAGATCCAAATATAATGTCATTAACATAGATTTGTACCAATAAAATTTCCTCACCTTCCTTCCTAATAAATAAAGTAGTATTAACATTACCTTTCTCAAAATCATTTTGAGTGAGGAAAGTTGTTAACTTTTCATACCAAGCATGAGAGGCTTGTTTCAGTTTATACAAGGCATTCTTTAGCTTGTAGACATGATCGGGTTTTCTTGGCTCCTCAAAACCTATAGGTTGTTCTACAAACACTTTCTCTTTGATGTATCAATTCAAGAAGGCACTCTTTACGTCCATCTAGAAAAGTCTAAGACCATGAAAGCATGTGTAAGCAAGTAAAAGTCTGATCACTTCTAAGCATGCTACTGGTGCATAAGTCTCGTTGTAGTCAATTCCTTTTTGCAAGTATTCTTTGGCGACCAATCTTGCTTTGTTTCTTGTGATTTTTCCTTGATCATTGAGCTTGTTCTTGTACACTCATTTTATTCTGATCATGGGATGGCCTTTGGGTCTAGGAACCAATTCCCATCCTTTGTTTATCTGGAATTGTTGAAGTTCCTCCTGCATTGCTTAGATCCAAATTCAATTGATAGGGCTTCCTCAGTATTTCATGGTTCAATCTCTAAAATGAGCGCCAAAGTACTAATGGCATCTTTTGGAGTTGATCTTGTTCTAATCGATGTCGTCGACAATCAGATCCTTTGGATGGGTTGACTTGAGCTTCCAATTTCTATTGAATTTGTCATCGACATTTTGGATTTCTTACTGTCATGCTTATTAGTCTTTTCTTGTTGCTGAGGTTGTTCATTTGGTTTTGAATCCTTGACTTCTTCTTGTGCTTGAATTGCGTTAGATGACTACCCTGCTTGATGAGAATCTTCTTGAGGATGAGTATTTTCATCAAACTTTACGTTGATAGACTCCTCTACCATGCAAGATCTTTTATAGTACACTCTGAAAGTCTGAATTTAAAAGACATGGAATAAATAATTTTTTTTTTTTGCCAATCCCTTAGGCTTTTGTGATGTTCAGAGTCTTAAAATACTTGCAGAAATAATATTAGTGCAGTGAAGTTCGCAACTTCAGTTCTACAACTCCAGTTCTACTAGCCCTTCTCCCCCTTTTTGTCAACAATAAAAAAGATACTAGATAAAGCATAATATTATAAGCAAACTATAGCATGAAGTGTAGTCTAATAGGTTCAAACACGGAAATGATCCACAAACAAACCAAGCATTAAAACAATCCAAACTTCAAGAAATAATGCAAATAAGGAAAGTTATTTGGAGGAGGATGGTTGATTTGGGTCAAGATTTGGAATAGGAGCCGGAGATTGAATGAGAGCAAGAGATGGAACTCTGTGATCTGAAGGTAGTTGAACAAGAACATAACATTACATATTTTCCAAAATACGCTCCATTGTTGTCATTCTGGTGTCCAACGCTTCCACTTGAGTTCTGAGAAAGACAAGTTAGTTCTTAAGCTCTTTCTCCATTTTGTCCTTGTGTTCTTTCATACCGAGTAAAGTTCGTAGGAACAACCTGTCCTTGGTATCATCAATCATCTTGAAGGATCAACTTCTACTCCAAATCTCATCACCATACTAATATTCTCTTACCTTTGTTTATCAGCTTCAAAACCCTTCTCAACATTTGCAACTCATTTCCCTTTATCCTGCACAACTGGGTCAAAAGAATGAACAGGATCGGTAATTTGCTCACCAGCCATGCTAGTAGTTCCAACATGGATGAAAGCAAGGTCAGTAGCAGAGAGATCAGCAATAATAGATTCTAGAGCCATAGGAGTGTTTCATGAATTGCCCGAGTATCTAGAAAGGTTAGGAAGAGCTCCAACCATTATGTTAGATACTTCTCGACCTTTTTGAACATTATCAGGACTCCTTAGTGGTGCCTTTATTAACAAAATTTCCTTTCTTAGCATCATCAGTTGAGTCCATGGGAATGTTTTCTAGTAGAGGCTCCATAAGGTCTTCTGCATGATCAAGCTCCCCCTGAATAGATGCTACGACTTGAGATGATTTAGCTTCAATAGCTCCTATATTAGAGACTGAACCCTGCTCTCCAACAATGATTTGATCTTGAGCAAGTTCCTAATGCTCAGTGATGTCCTAGTCTCTGGCAGGCTCTTGATGCTTAACAGCAGTATCAACATTCTCTGGATTATTAGTTAGATCAACATCCACCATACTGGCTTGATCATCTGTTGTTTTGAGTTGATCTTCAGCATCCTTTTGCTATTGTTCTTCAACAATGACTTCCTCTGTCTAATCAGTGACCATCCCTATTCTTGTTTCTCTTTCGGCTTCATTCTCTTCATCAACATCATTAGAGTTAGGCTGATATACATCGATGATGTCATCTAAATCAACTGTATCTTCTTCGGATCTCTCCAGCATTTCTTCATTAAGCCTTTGTAAAAAGGCTCGAGAACTTTGTCTCTATTCAGCTGTTCGCCTTCTCTTGGTGGGGTGATCAACTGGATCTGGCATTACTTCATCTGCATCCACTTTCAAAAGTTTACCTTTTGTGTTTTTCCAACCTTCAACAGTGTGCCTGAAACTCATTTTTCTCATCATTTGCTCCTCCACCTACAGTGGAGGTAGTTGAGCCTTGCTCAACTTCCTTGGAATCTCAATGTTCAGTTCACGAAAAATCTTCGTGATTAGAGAACCATAATTGCCCTTTATTTTTCAAAACAGTTCTATACATATGCAGTAGAACAAGATGAGTAATAGAAAATGAGTGACCATTCAAGATTGCCCATATCAGTTTAACTTCATAGCGAGAAATGTCAATTGTGGAAGATCCTTTCGGTTTCAAGCGGTTAATAATAATTTTGTGAAGGACAATTGGTCTCAAAGGAAACAACTGATGAAATACATGTGAGTAATTATCTCTAGTAAAATAAGGGATTCTAGAGAGTTGTTTATAGGCAACATTAGGATCAACATCTATAGCTTCAAATTCTGAATACTTAACCCTCAAAATTTTTGCCAATTCCTATGCTTGGATTAGATATGGCTTATCAAACACCGTGAACTCAATAGTGTCTATTGAGTAAAACGAAAGTGTTGAATAAAAATATGTAGTCAGGGAATGTAGGATATTCGGTAACATAAAGATAAGTTAGGAGTCGATCATCAAAAAATTGCTTAAGATGAATACCAATCGACTCGAAAAAATCAAAATCGATAGTCCTCTGTTTAATTATTCCCTTGTTCATCAAAGATCTCAAGTGTTGCTGATGCTCTTAAGATTTAATCAGTTTGTCTACACAATTCACATCAATCACATATCTAGTGATTTTCCTTCTGAAATTGGCATACATTTTTTTTTCATTGTTATCACCCCTTTGACCATAATCATCTATTCTTTTCTTGATCAATTCCTTCATAAGTTACTTGCAATCTATCTCAAATTTCTTTTGTTGATTCACATGAGGAGATTCGATTATATTCAGATAGAGATAAAGCACAATATAAAGAGTAGATAGCTTTATCATCTAGTGCTTCTCTTTTGGTGATGCTTGCATAAGATAAGGCTGAAGTTTCTAGCTTTTTGCCTTCATCCTTGGTCGAGGGAGGTTTAGCTCTTATGCCTCTCAAAACAACGTTCCACTACAAGGGATCCTTGGAAATTTGATGGATGCTTTTATCTTGTTTTTCTAGATGCTATAATCTTTTCCATCGGGGTATAGAGGCCTTGTATCACTTTGACCTTCCATCAAACCTAGTGCAATGTTGCTAGCCATTGAAAAATCGTTAACTTAGAAGTAATAAAACACTTCTATTAAGAGTAACCGGGCTCTGATACTAATTGTTATAACTAAAACTATCACCTAGAAGGGGGTTGAATAGGTGATTGTGTGGAAATGAACGAATTTAAACAAATATTATAGTGAGACAACTTCTAATGAAGCTGTTAGATCTTATTGGTGTACAATTCTATCTCAATAATTAAAAATGAGTAAATGATAGAGAATTATACACAAAAGTTTATAGTGGTTTGGCTTTTGCAAACTTACGTTCACTCTCCCACATTACAGCCTATTAGCTGGAATTTACTAATAAGAACTGATCAAAGGTTACAAGAGCTCTACTAAGAACACTCAGGTTTGTGTGACCCACTCCTCACACACTCTTAGCCTCTAACAGGTTACACAATTTCGCTTATAGAGATGAATGTATAAGATCACAAAGCACTCTTTAGATTTTGGAATTAAAAACTTCAATTCTCGTGAATGTGAATTAGATTTCCTTCAGCTTTGAAACCTCCTCTTATACTTCTCCTAGTACAAGCTAATCATTAGACATATCTCCAAGAGAATTATCCAACTAATCTACCCGTTGGCTTAAATCTCATCGAGAAGATTTGATTACTTCAAGATCACCGAAGGTGAAACTTCTCATATTTTCTACTACCCATACAGCAGTCCGGGTTTTCAAAAGTTGAGTGTTTAGAATTGGAAAGAATATTTAGCCTCAAATAAGATGTTCCAAGAAAGTTGAATCTTCAATAGAAATTTAGGAAGACTTTCCTTTTGAAACTCCTTATAAATATTGCAAGAAATCCAACCAATCATCACTAGCCATTGCACAATATTTTAACTCCATCCTAGCCATTTGAAGGAAGGAAAATAAGTGACGATTCTGATTCTAATTGACATCATCTGATCATGTCCCATCAGACTTTCCACCTAAAAATACTTTATATCATAATTTAAGTCTCTAAGTTTTGTCGGTCATTAAAATCACTTAGAGAATGTTTTCTCAACATTGATAAGAGTGGCAAAAAAGTTCCACCTATATAAGCTCAAAATGTCATGTATGATATTTTTAACTTGATTGCAATAGTGTGCCTTGTTTGAAGTCATCTGCAATCTCGCACAATGTTGAACATTCCACATGCTTAACACCACAAATCGGCTCAAGGTAACTATTGGGCTTTTGTGTGAATCAAGCACACCACAAAGATTTGATTTTCTTCATCATCAAATGCCAAAAAAAAAGTTTTTTATTTAGACAAGTCACCCAAATTTAGGACTTGATTTTACTTGATCCATGAGATTAATAAGATATCTTGTAAGTCGATTTTTATTTATTGAGAATGATCCTTTTTCCGTCATGAAAAATATGGTGAAATAGATTTTACCATCCCTCGCACACTCCACAAGTCTTCCTCTCTATGAAGCCTCACTTTCTCCATGAGCTTGAATTTGTCCATTTGAGTCTGGGAAATGAGAAGGGGAACCGTATCGCTTTAGGAGACTTGTGACCTCGCTTGGCCGAAAATAATGATGGGATAAAAAAGCACACGACAAAGACCTTGGAATCACGAATGATTTCAGATGGTGAAATAATTAGGATATATTTGGGATATTTTCTTATTTAAAAATAAATAGAATATTTTTGTTGTTTGTCAATATCTTTTAACATTTTCGGATGGTGAAATCATAGAACAGGGATATTGCATTTAAAAAAGCACTTAGTTTTTTGTTGTTTGTCAATTTCTTTTAAGATTATGCTGACGTCATATAATAGGATTGCACACACCAGCACTGGACATTTTGGAGGACAAATGGTCCAAGCCCCGTCCAGTTGGCATATATATATATATAATCTCATTTTCAGGAGCGATTCATCATGAGAGACAACTCTCCGTTGTACTGGACAAATGGTCCAAACCTTCTTCCATTTTTTTGGCTCTTATTAAGAAGGCGGTATATATATATATATATATATATATATATATATAATCTCATTTTCAGGAACAATTCATCACACAGCATATAACTCTCCGTTGTACTGTGCTTTCTAAGTGTGCTTACTCACCCTTCTTCCTTTCCATAGCAAGTTTTTGTAAAGTAACTCTTATGCGAAAAAAAAGAAGGTTAAGAGATAGACCCTCCTAGCCCAACCCTAGACACTCTAAGATCATTTTTCAAACCCGCTTACATTTCAAGTCAAGAGATAAATAAATAGACACATCCCATTACACTAATTGGGGTGTTCTTTGTAACTAAGGGGGTCGAAGGTCAAGAAATGAGTTATTTATCATTTAAGTATTTGTTTTGCGGCTAGATCCAAATATTATATATATTGACGTCGATGACACTTTTGAAATGATTGTCGCATTATCGTGCATTACTCCACGAAATTATTCCGGTCATTTCACCAAATATGGATAAATTAACAACAGTTGGATGCAATTTTAAATTTAAGTAATAAGGAAAAAAAACTCTCTCTCTCTCGTGAGTCGCGATGCACCAATCATTCCGTCACCTATGATTTCTACCGCCCATGGGTGATCAACCTCGTGATCGTGATCACCATCGCCATCTATTCGCATTCGACTAATTGTGATCGGACTGATTAAAAATATTCCAACAAAAGAAAGTGAGATATATGGAAGCCAGCCTTAACATTTAAATTGGCCAACCAGCATAGAAAAGACAAAAAAAAGAAGAAAATGATGACATTAAAATCAATCTCCTAGGATCTTGGAAAAAAGAAAATTATTATTTTTTTTAGAAAAATAAGAAACTCCAAATCCTTGGATAATAATAACGATATAACGAAATTCTCCCCGTAAATTAATTATCATTACCGCGAACTGGATTTTATGCCACACGCCACTTCTGACGCGGAGCATGAGCCGTCGTATGAGCTGGCCTAAAGGGCACAAGCTTCCACCTCTCAAATTGATTTTTGTGGTAGTCCCACTTCGATCTCAATTTAATTTACTTTGACTCAAAGACAATTATTGTTCTCGAAGTACCGAAAAATTTCACTCCAGGAGAACCTAATATTTTCACAGGGCACAAGCTCCAATGCACTGTACTAAATGCATCCTAATTCAAAGCATTTTTTTTTTTTAAAATTCATCACAATTTATAGAGGAAAAAAATGCTTCGAAATATTTTCATACATACAGAAATTCCTTAAATTATTTTCAATTAATAATGGCTATGCAAAGGATATTTTGACATATACTTCGTACCAAAGAGTAAAGATGGATTGATGGACATGTCAAAGATGATATATCGCAGTATCATAAGAAGATGATAAAACTAAGGCCATAATCCCCTAAAAAAATCCTTAACTATATAGGTCTAGTCTCAATTATATGCCAGATTTTTTAAAAAAAACTCTCAACTTTAATTTCAGTTCGAAATATGCTTCAAACATTTTTTTTTGTCTAAGAAAAACCCCAACTTTTTTTTTCATGTCCCAAATCCAGCCCCAAACTTTAATTCTAGTCCCAAATCTGCCCTCTTTTGCCTTATATCCAAAAATTGTCATTAATCATCCTTAATTTCCATAATTTTCATATCAAAGAAGGTTTCATTTTAGAGATAATTTTCCATGTCACTTTGCTAATGTAGATTCATCACTGATGCGGAAATGCCACATTTTCTACATCAAACAACTAATAGCGATTTTTTCTTTTATTTTACAGATTTTGAATGAAAGCAAACTCAAGATTAGATTGAAAGTTGCTGATTTTTTATGCAAGAAAAGTTCGAGGAAAATTTGGAACTAGAATAAAGTTGATATTTTCTTAGACAAAAAAAGTCCGACATAGATTTGAGACTAAACTTAAAATTAAGGACTTTTTCAAAGACAATAAAAAGTTTGGAACAGACATAAATTTTGGGATTTTTTAAGACAAAAACTTTTTGGGCAAAATTGAAGCTAAATAAAAAATTTGAGATTTTTTTCTCAAGGGATTAGGCGTAGATTTGAGTTGTGTGATACAGAATATCTTCTAGAAAAAATGATGCAATCAAGCTTGGGCTATAAGAGGCAAATTATTGCTTTTGGAGAAGGGAAAGCGACTCCAATCCACTCGTTAGAACGTGACCGCAACTTGGTGTTCTAACCCGGACGAAGCACAAGCAATAAAGATTTTTATGAGTTTTCTTCCATGTCATGTCAAGCCATTGATCCAAAAAGGATCAAACAAACCCAAAAAGAAGTTTTGTCGTCAGGCATAAGAAAGAAAACTATTTAGGTAGCCAAACTTGGAAAGATCTTTATTGAGATTGACCCATAAACTAGACATATGTTTGAGAATTTGCATATAAAGTCACAATCCAATATGGACAATACTTACTAGTGGATGTGCAAACGCGTTGCAGGTGTGCAGAAATTAACGTTTGAAAAATTAAGTTTGTCGTGAAATATTTGAATAATTTTCAATTTTTAAAATACTTTTAAGTAATTGCCCGTAGACAGATTTCAATCTCAGTTTAAAATAAAAAATTTAATTTACTCATTTGTCCATAGACACAATTTTCGCAAAATAAGTGACTAATAATATAATAAAACGGATTAAAAGTAATCCCTCACACAAACGGTATAAGAATCGTCATGTGTCCATAATAATATGCTATTTACATATCTTGTAGACTATGCTTTCGGCTATAGCATAGCATGTATAATGGGAAAGGGAATATTTAATTGTTAAATCAAGAGGATCTTCATCTAAAAGTAAACATGTAAACAAGTTGGCCCCGATCCTTTCAAATTACATATCGAATATTCCCTTTAATTGCGTAGTTTCGTTACTGAAGTTCTCGTACTTGTACATATAGAACACGTCGTTTCCATTTAGGATTTTGCTTTTTAACAAAAAGAAAAGGTTTTATAATTAAACGGTTTATTCATATATTAATCATTGTACTATCTTTATTTGCGAAATTACTTCATTTTTCAACTTAATATCTTATATATACCATTAGTCAAGTACTACTCGTGAGATTAAATATGACAAATGTACTTGTATATTTAAGTTTAATTATAATCAAATCAAATCTGTAGTGTGGACATAATATTTCTAATACCCTCGATTTCTTGATAATTATGAGATAATAAGAAGTGTACATGAATGTACATAGTTAAAAATAATTTGACAAATTTGACAAATTTAATCTAATATGGAAAATTTTCTAAATTAGCATTTGATGGAAAATCAAAGAAATTTCATCTTTTAATTTGGTCTTATGTGTTTCGAATGACTTTTATTTTTTACTTTTCGTATTTTTAAAATCTTGCGGCTACCTAGATTTGACTTTTTTTTAGCTGAAAAGACTTGAAACTTTTACACTATACATGTGTTGATACACAAGTTTTTAGAGTAATTTTTCTCTAACATTTTAAAATGTGAATAATACTATTATGGACAAAACCAAAAAGGTACTTTTTGCTTATGAAAATTAAAAATGAACACTCCTGAACCATAAGTTCAGAGGGTGGCGATGGAATTGTATTTTTTTATCGTATTTTCATATTGTATCGAATTACTATTAGAGGTTGTACATCCATGAAACAACTTCAAGATAAGATACATTCTGAATGTGATAACATCCACTTTGTCCAGTGCAAGAATAAATGATAATGAAAGCCAATGAATTTGTTAGCATTTATACCATGCATTCCACAATTCATTACCATGAAGCACAAGAAGCCACAATTAAAGCCATATCTAAATTTTCGCCTGAAAAATTGTAAATATACAGTCATATACTCTTTTCTGTATACATTTCACATCTATCACCGTTAATTTGGATAGTCGGTCAAATTTTCAATTTGCAACTACCAAATCAATGGTGCTGAAGATAGGTTATGTATGAAAGAAACTGTACGAATTATGTATCGTATACAAATCCAAGTTTTGCTTAGGTCAATTGAATAACCAAACGAGCTATAAAGCCAAAGCAGCCGTGAGCCGTAAGAAAAGGGAGAGCTGTTTTATTTAGGCAGCCGACTAAGAGAGAGAAAGGAACGCAAAAGAAAAGAAAACCCCGCACTCAAGAACTTGTAGAGAGAGAAATCAAGAAAGGGAAGAAGATACATGGGACCACACTCAATCCCCCTCTTACAATAATCATATTTTGACAAAACATCATAAACAATCACAAAGTGTGCTCACTACGGTTCAGATTCTCCAAATTCTTTCACCTTCCTCTATCTCTCTCCGCCATTACCACCACCACCACCTATAAATCCCTTCCCATTCCCACCCTTCACCACAAATCCATCCTCTCAAACCCCCACCTCTGTACCTTGTTCATATCAGCACACTTCCCATCTCTCGCTCCTCAATCTTTATGGATTTCGAATTTCAAGAATCCGACATAGTTTTCACCTATCAAGATCAAGCAACGACGGATCAGAGCAGTGACGAGGACGAGCATGGCTACTACAGTTTTTGCAATACATTGGTGGTGCCGATTCGTGATGATTCGTGGGCTCATGGCAAGTCAAACAAGAAGAAGGCCAAGAAGAAAATGACAAACTCATCGCCGGTCGATATCCCGGAAACTTTCATCCGGTCCCCTGAATCTGACTATGCGTACGAGGAGGGGGACGACGAAGGAGAGGTCGTGCCACCGCACTTGATCATCAGGCGGCGCGTGGCCACGAGGATGGCGTCCTCAGTATGCTTTAGCCATGGGAGGATGCTCAAGGGGAGATATTTGAGCGAAGTGCGGAATTCAATTCTTAGAATGACCGGCTTTTTGGAATCATGAGTAGTCTCTCTTAGAGAATTCATCATTTTTACCCTAGCACACAAAAAAAAATGGCAAAAAAGAGGAAGGAAAATGTCAAAAAAGAGTGACGATGTCCTTTTCTTTATTTCATCTCCATTTTCTTGATGTCTTCTGAGTTTCATTTTCAGAATTTCATTCAGTGTAACGGAATGAAGAACTTTGGATTCAAAATCGGAAAAGTGTAAATGTGGGTTCTGGCGCAATTCAGTTTTCTTCCTTAAAATTAATGTACAGAGCTTGTTGCATTGATGTTGGGTTTCATGTGTATAGTCCGAAATCCCTACCTGAACAGCTGGTATCCGAGGGAGGGATTTTCTTTATTGGAGGTCATATAATTGTATAAACAGCGTGGTTGAAGGTATTGTAGGTCTTTGGAGAGGGGAAAAAAGGGTAGAGCAGGTCTTGGGGGATATTTAGTTTAAATTAGAAGTCATTAATATATGTATGCAAATAATAGTAGAAGTATACAAAATTGTAACAAAAAAAAAAAAAAGGTCTGTCATGTCCTTTCGTATATCAAATATTGTAATAAATTATCCTCGTAATTACAAAAAAGTTCTCATCTTAAATTATTATGAATTAAATATACGACTATTATTGTTGTGAAGTATTAGTATAATAACCACCGAATTTAATATTGAGGGTTTGTCTACTAATAAAAGAAATAATGGATGATTCTGGGTTGCTACCTGTCTGCGGTTCGGAAGATTGCTCTATTCATCTAAGCAGAGTTGATTGACTCGAGGAATATAAATAATCTGTACATGAACCGGTATGATCATGACTTTTAATCTTATCCAATGGAAGATGTAGATTGGGCTCTTTTTAGTGCAAAAAATAATGGGTAATGTGGCACGTGTTATTTAAAAATTATGAAAAAAAAGAATTCTTTCTTCTTTTTTTTTTTGGTAAAAAAAAAAGACTGTTCTTTCGACCGATACTTTATCATCAATGTTAAAAAATCATAGTTACTAAAAGCATTCATTTTCATGAGATTGCAGATAAGCATAGCGAGGAAAGTAAGTAAAAGACGACAAGATTCTTGCACGCTTCGGGTCATGATTGCCTAGGGCTTTACTACGTTGTCTTTCGTTCATGCCCGGATCTGGATGCATGTGATTGTCACTTTCATGTTGAAGAAGAACAAAACTAGGCATCACAATCACATGTTTCATGTTGTCATGATCAAGCAATAGAGGATACATTTAACATTTTCAGAATTTTTCTAGTAACTAGTTGGTTGATGAAAATTATTTTCTGAAATTGTTTTAAGACTTTCGGGCGTTTGAACGACAGAAAATTATTCAATTGAGAGAAAGCATATTCTATCAACTAAAAACACAAGTTTAAGTTATAGGAAAACAACTTCTCTTTCCAATAAGAAAGATATCATTATACTTGATTTTTTTTTTTTTTTTTATCATTTTCGATAAGTCTCGCATGTTTTTTTCCATAAATATTGTCTATCATCCCTTGAATACTTCACCTATGCTCATGTTCTTATACATTTTCCCAAAAACATAATCATATTTGATGTTTTACAAATACTTTTTCACAATTTATTTCCCCCTCTTTTTTTTTTTTTTTGTAATTTTTGTAATTTTGATGGATTGCATGATAAACAAAGAATATATTTGGATTCTAGTTTGTTGGTCCTTACATATCATTTCTAACGATGCAAGCAGTCTTATGTAGATTCGCTTATTATCAAATATTATAAAATCGAAATTTTTAACATAATTTCATTACCGATATACTCCAAAAAATGATTTACTTTCTCCGAAATTGAATTTCCTATAAGAACTTTTCAGGACGAAAATTTTTCTATGAAATAAACATACTTTAGAAAGACGAGTTCCTTCAATTGCTTGCATTAATGAACAACTATCAAATTAGTCACTAGCTATTTCAGATAAAAGATTAAAACAAGTTCTACAAAAATAAGAAGGGACAAATTACCAGTCAATAATCTCTCTCTCCCTCTCTCTCTCTCTCTCTCTCTCTCTCTCTCATTTTCACACCAACGTAGTGTTTGAGTGCATCTCAAAAACACAGATAATCAAAAATAAAATTAATTTTGATTACGACATAATTTTCAAATAACTCGTAATCTTACCCATATCTTTGACTCTCGACGTGGCATTTTTAGGTTTCTTGAGGCAGATGGATTGAGTCCCCGCATCGAGCGCAGATCAATGGGCGGCACGGCGTGAAAAGCGCGAGGCCACGTGCGGACACACGGCTTCCACCTAATGATGACCCGCCTCGCCGTGCGCAACGCGTTACAAAGCTCGTCCGAGAAGGGACCGGATAACGTCAAGCTCATGCAACCGGCATACGCGGACAGCATCGCGGCCAGAAAATTCTTGCACCACCATATTTTATCAGCAACCCCCGAACTAAAATAAGATTTTACGTGTTCTACATTGGAATTTAGGGCTTCAGGATGTCGGATTTTCATTGGTTAACTTCTATTTTGGGACAGAGTGCGTGTGTTTTATCTGTTTCTATATTATAATAACCGAGTTGCAGATAAGGAAACAGCAAGGAGACGGCGACTTGCGAGAATGAAGAAGAGGAGAGAAGAAAGTCAAACTGGTTTTTTATTTATTTATCTATTTTGTGTGTGGGTGTCTTGAACTTCATGACCCAATCAACTCCAAAGACTTTGAGAGAAATAGAATATAGTGAGTTTTGAAGCAAGTGATTGGTCGTTGGGATGCAAATGGATTGGCATGACGAACGCTAATTCTTTCGGAGACTTGTCGATTTCAATTTGGTTGGTAAAACATTGGGAAATGAAATAGTTGGTCAAGATAAGATGGGTTGAAAATTGCTAGGAGGAGAAAACTTTCTATATAAACACCTTAAGCTCACCCGGATCCTAATAATAATAAATAACCTGAGAAATGGATTCCATCGTCTTTTCCCACCTTTCACTGAACTGCCAAGAAAACAAAACCGGACTATCATTTTGAGCAAATTAATTGCCTTGAAAATTTTCATTTTCATTCTCTTCTGCTTACTCAATTACTAGTCTAGTTTTTAATGAAATTATTAGAACTTCTACTATTTGAGATCCCTTTACCCAATATGGCAGTCGAAATGACACTCATTAAACTGTAGACTATATATGAACGTGATCAGTGATACTTTATAGACAATCAAGTAAGTCAAAGCGTCTAAAAATGAAATTGTTCAAATAGTTTTAGTTTTGTGTATTTAAAGAAATAACTCAAATTTTTCTAGATAGAGAAGAGGGCTACTAAAAGAAAGGGAGGACATCTCGATCAATCATATAATCATAGCGTCGAGTGAAAAGAAAGGTTCACCTTTCAAATAAATTGTATCTGATGATGAATCCAAAAACTCATGATAAAAAATAAACACTTGAGAAGATGGAAAATTGGGTGTGTAGAAACCAAACATACCCAAGCAATGAAACGTTGACCCATCCATCACCAATAAATAAACTATTCCCTTGCAATGGTTTCTTCGGAATCGTTCTTCCACGTGGCTTAATGTTCTGTGGTTTTCATACAATTAGTTTTCTCGCGAATCGCTTGCTTTATTCTTTGAAATTAGGGTTCCACATAGGGTCGAGGTTGCTATCACAAAAACGATGAGCAATCATTTCATGCACTCGAAAATAATGATGATCTGGTTTTGAGAGAGAGAGAGACGTGATGGTAAGAGTTGCCTCCAGTTTGCGCTGCTAAATACAATTGGCCTAAGACCTTGTCCTTTAGTTTTGATTGCATGGGTTAAGCAAGCTCATGAGCTTCGAGATGATATCTACACCAGTCATATTCAAAAAGCTAACTTATGGAATATACAACTGAAAAAGTTATGTTAAGATATACTAAAATTAGGGAGAATTACTAAAAAAAAATTTTAAATTTATTGTAATTATGTCAATTTAGTAATAAATATTTTTTGTTTTGCCAATTGAGTCATGAATTTTTTGTGTTTATGCTTATTCAATCCTTCGATCAATTTTGGCCAAAAATGGCTAATATGGATGTCGGTTATTAGCGTCTTACATAACAATTGATATTGACATGAATAATTTTTAATAATATTTTAATTTTTTTTCAAATTTTTTGTTTTTTATTTATTCTTTTCTTTTTCAGCTTTTATCCCCTTCCGTTCTTCCTCTCGCCAATCGCCAGATCAATGGTTGTTTAGAGGTGAGAGTCGATGAGGTTGGCTTTGCCACCAACCACTCGTGATGGTGAGTACTCAAAAGATGAGTGTACTTTGAGTACCTAGAGGCATTCGATGCCCCTGAGCTTCAAATACGGAACAACGCCACCTTCGACAATGGAGAATCCAAAGATTCCACTGCTATCGCCATTAAGGACTCTTGGCCTTCCATCGATCCTGTCTTCATAAAACTCTATGAATCGCTTGAGTCGGAACGATTTTACAAAGAAAACCGGAGTCGCAAGTGCGCCAATTTCAAGTTTATTTCGTAAGTTCAATCTTTTTTATGTGGGGGGCACATCAAAATTGGTTTACATCTTTTAGTCAATAGATTTCACATCGTAGAATCCGATGCATTGATTTTTTGTTTACATTGTTTTAGATATTGTGGGATATGATTTGATATTGTAGTTTAATTTTTTAGTAGCTGGCAAATTAGATTAGATTAGACTAGACAATAGATAATATTTTTAGATTTTTCTAATTTACATCTCCAAGTATTTGTTTCCTATAGCTTGAATTTCTCTCTTTAGGTTTTTAGTTATAAGTATTGCTTCTCATTTCATAGAGAAATAACTTATCCTTCTACCTTATAAAATATTGAGAGATTATCTCTGTTGCACTTCTGCGTGTGCGCCCTTCGGGCGTGGGTTCACAATGAGCATCTGAAAGGTGTGGAAACATTGAAAGGTTTGGCTCATCAACGAGCGTCTCAACAGGCAATAAAACAACGGCCGGATGCGATGACTATCCGATCCAAGGCTTTTCACCTAGAGAGACAATCCGAACGGGGTGACAAAGTGGCGCCAGGAGGGAATCAAGCCCATGGCCAACCGTTCGACAAACCTGCCCCAGAAGTTAGGAACATCCGACATCAACCCTACCTCAGGGAGATTTTCTTGATGATCACGACGAGTACAGAGTTCACAGAGGCTATGGCAGCCGCTTATTATGGAGGTCGTGATACATGCTATGGACATAATGGTCATCATGGTGAGATTGACGTGGAGATTACAAGCAAGATTATGACCATCAATGAGCAAGAGAGTTGTATAAAACATGTCCCATGCAACCATAAAAGAGTAGTCTAGCAGTACGCTAAGGAGAGAAAAAGAAAAGCAGTACATAACGACTAAAGCCCGAGTTTTACATGGATCGAGCCCAGAAATTACACTACTGGAAAGAAGACCTTGCATCATAGTCATACAACAGCGACCTTTTTAAGTGTCTGACTAAGGATCAATACAAGTTTAGAGAGACTGCTACGCAAGCACAGACTTACACAGATACTGAAAATAGTAGATTAGGCGTAATATCGAATGTAAGGACAAGTTCAGTACCTCTCCGGATCATCATGTTGCTCACTACCGTCAGGACTTCTCATGATGCCTGCGTGAGAGAGCAAAACCCACACGTGAGTCACAAACTCACCCCCTGTGGAGAGGTACTTAGCGTGAGCCCCGACATCATTTGAAGGAGCCACATACAACATCATTTCTGCCCAGAAGTCAGCCAAGATCGTCCAAATATGCTCATCATCTGTTGCTTCAATCGAAAGTTGCCTTCCCAGCCAAGCGCCTTGACCCACAATTGTTTTGCCGTATTGTTCATTGTCAAGGGCCTTCAGCTTTTGAATCCTCTCATCCATCACAATTGAGCTTCCCTCAAATAATTCCCTAGTTTCTTTCACAACACGACCGAATATGTATTCGGATCTGTAAGGGTGAGCGGGTAGTAGTCTTGGGGCAAAAGCAACCAAATAAGCAAGATATTTTGATAGCGTAGTTGCTATATTGAAGTTCTCCCTTTGTCCTTGTGAAACAAGAGGAGAAGGTACTGCCCTCCGTTGTTCATGCTCGTAGATACTGGTCACTATGTGCCAGACCATTATAACATGAGTAGTTGACTCGAGATTGCATGCCCATGAGAGCTGATCAAACATGTTGTTGCGTCTCAAAGAAGCTCTCCCATTCTCCAAGTTGCGGGTGCCATTGTTCATTAGAGACCGTGCGATTGCTTTCATTACCTCATTGGACAATTTGGTGGGAGCAATTACCTGCTGACCATCCCTTGCCTGATCAAAATATTCCGCGGTACTTCTATTATATATCAACTTTGGCGGACGATAGCTGCATTTTTCCAGAAGTGAGTATTGCTGAAGTTGTCCTCCCCATGGTTTCCGGAGCTTAATTCCACACATTATCTCGATAACCTTCTCTGCGATTCTGTTTCTTTGGCACCACTCATTTCGAACGTATATACATATATATGATACCTTGGCCCATTCTGAGAAAACCCTGATGCCAAATTGGACAATCTCGATACCAAGGATCGTGATCATCATGAAAGAGGTTACCAAAGCATCATAAGGGGACGATGTGCTTTCGATTTGAGATTTTTGGTAACTTGATATTATAGCCAGAGAGAAAGCAAGCAAACCGATCAGTTTCAGTACTTCCGATATTAAATGACGGGGACTGGGAGTAACCGAGAAGTTGGTGTAGAATAGATCGAAAAGAAATGCAAGTTCTACCTCAATTACTCTGAAAACTCGCTCGTAACCATTCGCTTCAGAATGTAGGCTATGATGAATCAGGGACCATAACTTGTCGTGAGCTTCTTGGGGCAACGAGTAGCCGGCAAATCTCAGACAGACAAGCTTGCAGAGCGAAAGAGAGAGGCAAAGATCCTTGAGTTTGCCATCTGGGTCTCCTCCTCTCGCGCTTAAAAGCCTCCCTCTGCAATTCCAAACCTTTTCAACGGTGATAACGTCATCCGTCATACGAAATGATATTCGATACTCTGGTGCTTCGCCCTCAAAAAACAGTGGCCGTCGCCTCCAATATGCTGGTAAGAACCACAAGTGGTCCTTTGTCTCTCTTGTCTCCCTCACCAAGTACTTGTAACCTCGCAGAGAAGATGGATCAACTTGGTTTGAATCGCTGCTTTGGTGCTCGGTTTTCATGTAGTCGGCTAACGAAATATAGTTCTTCTGCATCACATCCTTGCTTGCTGACATCAAAGCTCGGACTCTTTGGTCGACTTTCACGAACACCAAAAGTAGAAAATATAGCAGTGGGTTCGATGAGGGCGTGTAGGCAGCAATGATCCGCCCTACTATAGAACAATTACTGAATATCTGGATATTAATTGACTTCCATCGTTCGGCATCCTCAAGGCTGTGTACCGTGTAGGAATCAGCGCCTCCAAGAACCACCAGCAAGAAAACTGCCCCCAGGGGGAATAACTCTTTGCAAAACTTAGCATCTTGGATGAGGCCCAGAGTGTATGCGATCCCAGTGAATGAAATGGTGTAGGCTGCCAACCCGACCAGTGTGAATGCGCCGTTTGTGCAACATCGCCTGAACGCCCCAGAGACACCCAAAAAGATTAGAGAGCAAGCTAGGAGGACCAGCAGCGCCTCGATGGTCATAACCCTGAGCTGGCGACTCTCCTGCGTATCCACCAAGCGCCCTACCTGGCAGAAAGGCGCTGCCGGCGCCGGGTAGGGCGCTGGCATTGACATATTGATCGAGGCTAGAGAATCAACTGTTGTGAAAGGAAAAGAAAAAGATTGTTAGAAGATCATAAAGGCACCAGGATGGAGTCTATTAACAAAAACGAAGAAGCTAAAGTCCTTCACAGCGGGATGAAATGGAAGCAGTAACAGAGAGTCCAGTTTTACTTTTTGACTCTTAAAGAGAAAGGACTTTTAAGTTTTGATGGAGAAGAAGTAAACAAACAAGTGCAGTAGCAGTAGTAATAATAATAACAACAATTTATTTACTATTATGTAAAATAAAGAGGGCCTCCTACTTTTGAAAAAAACACAATTCTTGTTTTCTTCCTCAAATATCCTCAATTAGTTATTTTATAAGTACTCTGTCAATAAAAACTCTCTGTCCTTACTATTCTTACTTCTTTTTTCAACTTCATGTATTTTGTCCAAATCATGTGAATTTATGGTATTCAAGAGAATCCGTTGTATTCATTCCACGTGTACTTGAGAAGATACTTTCAAGATGAAAAATAAATTGACTGAATAACATTTTCTTGCCGTTGCTAGATTTCCAGTTCCATCTGCTAAGGTACGAGGTTCAGCTACCTTGTCCCCTACATCCATTTAATGAAAAACTAAGCTAGGGTCCCCACCAAACCGAAACGGACTCTAGGATTCTTATGCTCGAAGCCACTTTGTTTGTCAAAAAATTAACAAATATGGATTAACGTTTATAGCTCATTTTTTCAAATCAACACATGAAAATTGAATCATTTTCCTTGAAAACGCTTTTTGTTACACATTTCTAGCAAAATCAAAATTTTTGCAGTATAAAAGGACCTTGGTCTATAAATGTAATACAGTTTTGTATCAATGTAAGTCATCAAAATTTCATATTGTAAATAATGATTTTTAAATTTTTTTAAATTTCAAATTAAAATTAATAATTTTTCTGAAAAGTGATTTTAATTCATTGACCATGTGAAAATTTAGATTATATTTACCAACAAAAATAATGTTAACAACGGAAACTTAAGAAAAATGAAGGTGGCTGCACCCCATCTGCTGAACATGACACTATCTTGGCACAATGAGGGCAAATTGGTAACTTAGGGAAAGCCAACTCAGTGGGGTCAATGTTTGTCCTATCAGTCGGATTGTGTATCAGATTTATTATAATTTCTAAACTTTGGTATAGTATCCTTGTATTTTCAATTCGTCTTATGTGATCTAATCCCTAAGCTTTCAACTGATTCAACCTAATCCCTCAACTTTTCATAACCAAGTGAAGTTTACATAGTCACACTATTGCCCAAATTTTAGAATATTTTTTTCAATTCAATTCATATCGTAAATCAACAACACATATGCTATCTTTTTAATACCTTTTTACAATTTTTGTATTTATAAATATTACAATAGTTTCAAATAAGTATATGTATGATATCGATAATAGTCAAAATTAAACCTCTTTTAGAGTTATATTGGGTTATTAATCCTTTTAAAAATAAGTGTTTAACTAACTCTCGATACTCATGTTAATATAAATCTTTTTTTCCTAATATTTTACATAGATAAAATTTTTAAGTTTTTGTGTTTCATGTATTCTTAATGAAATTTAGCTAAATCTATAAATGAGGAGATTAAGATAGCAGGAACATCAACCTGACAAAACACTAACTGAGGTTCTACTTTTACTATAATAAAGACCATAAGTTAGAACACGTTTAAATGAAATTATTGTAATATTTATAAAAATTTTAAGCTTTTGTGTTTCATATATTCTTAATTAAGTTTAGCTAATTCTATAAATGAGAAAATTAAAGTAGCGGAACATCAATCTAACATATCTCTAAATGAGGTGTTACTTTTTTTATTATAGAGACTATAAGCTAAAACACAATTGAATGAAAAAACTAAAAACGTAAAAAGTAACGCAAGGATAGAATTTTTTTGTTGTTTGGGAAATAAATGATATTAAAAGATATTTAACATTCGGGCAATAGTGTAATTATGGAAATTTGTGAATATATCGAATGACGTATTGAATTTTGTTACCAGAAGTTAAGGGAATTGATTGAACGTTTATTTTTCATTATCTGAAAGTAGTCTTATCTGTGTAAATTGATGAGGATTTCAACGTACTTCCAACCAAAGTTGAAGAAGAAAATTCTCACTAAACTATGCAATACATTCACTTTCCCTCGTACTAAATCTCCACAATGGAAATAAACTGAGAATTTAAAGGAAACATTTTATACTTTCATTTTCATATAGATGTACACAACTGCATATCACATTATTTCACTTTGATGTAAACATATTTTAGATCCTGACAAATAACCCGCGCAATGAGGGCTTACATCTTGTGACAACATGCAGGCTTTTGTGCACACAATTGTTTCTTGGTGGTTCTCAATATCTATAAATTAAAGTCAAAATCATCATTTATCTCAATTTTTACTTTCTAAAATTTCAATTGCTATATGTAACCCTCATTCATTGAGTAAAAACTCAATTTTCTTTCTATGCAAATATAATCACCATTTTGTCTCATTTTACAAAAGTGTCGATATGATTTACAGACACTATGGTCATTGCATAAATTTTAATCTATAGTTTTGCATACAATGATTTTCATCTGATATCTACAATGACATCACTAAATATATTTAGCAAATATAATTTACAATATCATCTTAAGAAAAAGTTGGGCACACGTGAGGCGACCTTGAGAACTCTTGTTAATTATGTAACAAAAGATATTTATTATTGCAATATGAATGTGTACATAACCAACTAAAACTAATGAAATAGAAAAATATTAACCAATTTTGATATGACTTTCTTAAAATTTAAATGGTTGGGATAAATAATTTACTTGAAGCATCAATAAATGCCCCCATATAATTACAACTACCCATTGGAAACGAAATATTGTCAAGAAAATGATGTGAGTATTCTTATGCTGAAAATAGATCAATGGAATCCTATATTTTGAATTTTTTTAAAACTAAAAATTGAATCTTGCTTATTTCATGATGATGCACATAATATATATATAATATATATATATATATATTTGTCGGAAAATTTATACATTTATCTTAGAAGATGGCATTTCCATCAATTCTTGCAAAAGAGTAAGATAGACATCAAATGATTACCAAAATTAAAATGAAGCGTATTCTTTTTTAAGAAAAGGCAACTGAAGTCGACCGGATTAAAAAATAATCTCGAAGCAGTTATTTCCAACTTCATATAAATAGAAATGGTCATATGGAGTAGATAGAAGAAAGTACTTTGCTTTCACGAAGATTTACAAATACTATGGTCCCCCTTTCCATACCAAGCTCATGGTAAAAAAGTTAAGATTCCGACAAATGTAGGAAAGCTATTTAGAGAAGGGGAATTTACATTCTCACTATATGCTTTCATTTTTTTTAATTGATTCATAATATTTTACATGTTAAAAATAGTTTGTGCCATATTATGATTATATAAGTGTTGCAATTTTGTGTCTAATGTTTTCTCCTAATCAGAGAATAAGCCGATATAATGGGGTTCGGATCCACTTTAAATAAAATTTCAGGCATTGATTGGTGTGAATATTGTTTTTGTTATAATTATCTGCATCTTATTTCTCTAGCAAAATCCACAACAACACGATAATTTAAAATTATATAGCAAATATAAACTCAAACGCGTGCAACACACATTTGTCTTGCCAGTTTAAATATATACGAGAATTTTGTATCCATATATCAAAAGTAAATAGGAGCAGCATAGTATCAGGGTGACGTGGTCTTCATAGAATTGTAAATTTATTTTACAATTTGAAGTATAGAAAAAATTTATCATTAGTTTTACCTTGGGAAAATGGTTTTTGCCTGTGATTTTCTGAGTAAGAATTTCTCTGTCTTTTCCACTTCGTTGGGAAACTGAAAGTATGTGATGTGTAATATTGTCATCGTTGTTTGGATCACTTACCAAACAAACAATCTAGTGGAGCTATATAATTCATAACCGAGGGACAAAAGATCATTAAGATACTCCGATCCCGCAATACATTCATGAATTGACGTCTGTCCTCTTTTGCTATATTCCTCTTTGTTTGAATAATTAAATAACACCTTTTTCCATCATTATATCTTTCTTATATATAAATAGCACCACACAAAACAAGAATGCCCCGACCCACATACTAATTTCTCAGTGGCTTCCGGCAACCCAGACTCAGGTACTCGTTGCCCGAACACAGATCCCGTCAGCCGGTTCCTGATCCTGCAACCTTGACCTATGTCTGTGGCGCCGAGACTTAGGTGCTCGGTAGCCTAGAGACAAGACACTGATCCAAGACCTTGGTCCCTTGATTGCACTCAAGTCTATATGTTTCAGTGTTTTTCAATAATAATAATAATAAAAAGTATCAGAAAATTACTACTGTATATTTGTCAAGGACACTCAAACACAGCAAAATGAAACCACTTCCTTTGAAAAGAACTTCTTTAAAATTACTTTCCAGTAGATCCGCTAGACATTCCGTGTGATGGACTACATGATCATTTTCAGCTGTCTCAAGAAGATGAAAAACACTAATCATCTTGCGTGGGCAACAAATTTAGAAGAAATGAAAGTGATATCGAGAAAAAAAAAATTCATTATTGTATTTGAAGGAGAAAATCACCAAAAAAATCCAAAACTTATTGTAATTGAGCCAATTTAATCTTAAACATTTTTTTCTCTAATTAATTCCTAAATCTTTTGTATTTGTGTCTGTTCAATCAATCTAGCCAATTGGCCAGAATCGTTGACATGGATGTCAACGCTACAATAGACAATTTCTAATAATATTTTTTAAAAAATCGATTTATTTATTTATTATTTTTTTTCCTAGGTCAACCTGGTACCAAGGTCTAGCAACCGGCTAGAGGAAGAATGGAAGATAAGAAATAGAGGAAAATGAAAAGAAAAAAGAAAAATAAAATTATAATTAATAATTCAAAAATACAATATTATTAAAACTATTTACGTTAATGCCGGCTGCACCATGTAGGATGGCTGGTATCCATATCAGTAATTTTCAACTAATATTGGCCGGATGGACTGAAGTGACACAAATGCAAAAAGGTTTAGAACTCAATTTGCAAAAAAAAAAAAAAAGTTTAAAAGTGAATTGGCATAATTACAAGAGGTTTAGAATTTTTTTGATAATTCTCTAAAGGTTCAAGAATAAGATGGATGATACCAATTAGGTGGTGAATTTCTAAGGTACAACAATGTACCGTATAATCTTTTTTACGACTCTTTTATGATATGTGATGACCTTGTTATATTTAAATATTAGGTGCTTGTACTCGGATATTCAAGAAGATTCGACCGGATTTACAACACTCCCTTATGCATGAAGATGGAAATTGATTTTGTTCAAAATTTTACTACATTTAGTTCGTTTCATTTGGAAGTAGGCATATTTCTAGCATTTAGTCTCTATTTTACCTGAAGTAAATATTTTGATTAGTGGGTTACCATATGTGCATCACACCATCCATCGTACCCTTACTTATATGAGTAAGTATAACTTAGATTGCCAATATAAGTAAGATTTTTCACAAGCAACGTGATAAAAATCTATCTATATCATCTGGCATCTGTTCATCAGGACCGCGGACTTCATTATCCAAAGAGAGCTCTTTTTCATTAACCAAACACTTAAAAATAGATAAATATAAGTCCTGATCATGGTGAACAAATGACAGGAAGAAGGGCAAAATTAGAGATGAAGAAGGACAACAATTTCCGTCCGAATGGCAAGCACACCTCACTAGCAAGCAAGGCTGGTAAGAACCACCAAGGAAACCAACTACAGTCTAAGGGACTCTCTGTACGCGATACATGATATGATATTAAATAGGGTTGAATCAACTCAAGAAATAAAGATAGTAAGAGGAGGATAATACCACGCTCAAAACAGCACAACAAGGTCTACTGTCTAACTTCTTTCCTCCAGATGGCCTTAATCTCCACGACAGAATGACACTACTAGAGTACTTAAACTTTTGGGGATTAAATAGAAGCAGCTCAAGGAACCAAATCGAATAGAAGCTGATCAAATGGAACTGTAAAATAGTTGGTAAGTCAACGAGGACGGCTTTCCCATGGAAAGAAGATTTGAGTTTCTGCTGAATTCTTCAACCCAAAAAGAAAAAGAAACAAAAATACTGAAGTTGGGTTTGCAGTTCGAAAGGGACACATAACTAATTCTTGGTGGCTCCATCCACAATTTCTCATGGTTAGATTTATTCATATACCGGTTAGATGCGGACGCATAGGCCGGGTTCACTCTAAAAGTTCAATTATAAGAATTTCTTTGTTTTTTTTCTTTTGGTTTGAAATTTATAAAAATATCTAACGTCAATAGATATTAATTATCTATTTGTAGTGACTCATCACGAAATTTAGTTGTTAAAACATTTGGTGATCTGTGATAAAGAATTAATCAATAATCTATCACATATAGCTAAAGTTGGAGTTGAGAAAGTATCCACTCTTGTGCTCGTCACTAGGGGTGAGCATGGTTCGGGTTGGGCCAGTCCGCCCCCTAACCCTAGGACCAACTTGCATAGTGCTGGTTCTCAATTTTTGGAATCGAGGACTGGACTGACCCAATGGGTTCAGTCCGGTTCCAAGGTCAACCCAAGACCAATCGATAATTTTTTATTTCATTTTTTGTACTCATTAAAAAAGCGATTGAGGACCAAACTGATCTAATGGATTCGGTCTGATTTTAGAGTTAACCCAAGACCAACTAATAATTTTTTATTTCATTTTTTGTACTCCTTAAAAAAGCAATTGAAGACCAAACTAACCCAATGGGTTTGGTCCGGTTTCAAGGTCAACCTAGGACCAACCAATAATTTTTTATTTAATTTTTTGTACTCCTTAAAAAGGCAACCGAGGACCATATCAACCAAATGGGTTCGATGATGAGCGAGGTCAGCTAAGAAAGGCAAGCGGTGATGATCAAGTGGGGTGAGCATCGAACAGAATGAGCATCGAATGTCGAGTGGGAAGCAACAAACCAAGCGAGCATCGAGCGGCAAGCGGCACAAGTGACCTAAAGCGAACAAGGCGAGTGTTAAGTGGTGAGCAGAGAAGTTATTTCTTTCGATTTTGGCAAATTGAAGACTAAGATGACAAATAAGACAGAAGAGAACGAATACTAGAGGATGATGCCATAAGAGCTGTTTATGTCTTTCTGGATGCCGTGAGGACTCCTCACAAAAACATTTTCTCCTTTGTAAATTATGACTATTGACGCCGTAAAAGACATTAAAAATCTAAGCTATTAAAGAACAATGTAAAATTACTTGAACTCCTATAAAGAGCTATTTAATATTGTTAATACCGTTTATTTTAAGATTTTCTCTATATAAAAAATTATAAGTAATATATTTAATTAGGGTTGGTCTAGGTTGGACTGACTTGGAACTCTTAGGACTAAGGACTAACTCACACAGTACTGGTCCAGAAATTCTAGGACCGAGGACCAACCCAATCTTCCTGGGAATTGAACTAGAATCGGCAGGGTTGGGCCAGTCCAGGGTCGGTCCAAGGTTGACCCCGGACCGATACTCACCCTACTCATCACATGGCACTTCACTTTATTTTTGTGATTGTCATATGGCACGACAAGTGATTCCAAGTGGTGAAATGAGTTAACTAACCTTTTTTCCACTCATATATGCTAGGTTTTTAATGGATTACTCCAATTTAATGAATGGATTAAAAATGGGTCTACTTGATTTGACTCGGATCCATCTTTAACTAGAACCAACGTCTTTCTAGTTAGGAAGTAATAATGGTTCTAATTCAATTCATTGCGCTGAGAAGAGTTTATTACTTCACAAGACACACAATTCCCCCCCCCCCTCTCAGCAAGCATCTCTCCTCTCGCCGATGTTGCTCAATATTGAAACCATAAATGATATTAATAAATGATAGATTAATATTTTTAGTGTAAATTCATTTTAAAATATTTCTTTATTATTATTATTATTATTATTATTATTATTATTATTATTATTATTATTATTATTATTATTATTATTATTATTTATTTGTGAATTCAAATCAAATTAATTTGATTGAAATAATCATAAAAATGATAATTTATTATGCATATATAGAAATATACATTTAATATATAGCATGTTCCAATGTATTGGAATTCTCTATTTTTTAGAAATGATGTATCAACGAGTCGTAACATATTGTGTCGCGTGTCGATGTCGATATTATTTAAGATTCAACTACTCTTTTTTTTTTTTTCGGAAACTACTCCTTTTCACAATATATTTTTTGGGGAAAAAATCCGATGCTGCTTGACTTGCTGTACCTTGTAATTTGCTTCGGTCAGACTATGCCCGGAAATTTTCTTCCCGACAGAGTACGCCACTTGAGTAGGACAGTAATTGAAACGGTCTTTATGATGTCCAGGTACGATGTTGAAAAGATCAAAAAACTGAAGTAGCGACTTCATAAAAAAGATTATTTTGAATAACATCGTATATGTTTGTTGAAGACACTATGATAAAGTAAAGCCCAATTAGATTTATGTCATGGTCTGTGAACGTGAGCGAAAAGTAAAGAGCTCAGGTGAAGGTTCTCTTCATTTATCGATGTGTATGGCGTTAGACTTCGTCTTAATCTTACAGATCTTAATAAGTCTAAGTATTTTCAAAAGATTGAATATTTTCATAGTTGTTTGTGCTTACTAGAGTATAAACCCATGTCATATATATTCCCATGCTTGTTCTTTTATGTTAGATCAACTTTTTAGCACCAGAAGAAATAACAGGAGATGTGTCTAGTAGCTTGATTCGTTAAATTGTATAGTAATTACTTATCTACTATTTTTTTTTTTTTATGAATTATCTATTTTTTATTATATTTAGTATGCTATTTCCCATATTTAAAGGGGAAAATGACAAGAATTAGAGTTAGGTTGGATTGGGTATGAGTTAGATCAGGGTCAGTAACATGAGGCCTAAAATTGTAACACGTAAAAATATATCAATGATTTAAATGGGTCAATTTGGTTTAAACCCATTTTTGACCCACACAAACTAACCCGATCCACTCATTTGATAGGTCACACGTGAGTCACCTATGTTAAAAGATTTTGACATATTGTTAAAAGATTTACTTGTCTTCTATCAAGTCATGAATTTGATTCACATCATTGGTAATACTTTAAATGACTCGTGCTGCGTTGCCTAACTGTAGCATATCTTCTACGAAAACACTTTTTGTCTACTAGGATTTTGGGAGTTACAGTTCCAAGCTTGCCAACCTTGGATGTTTAGATCTTGGATTGTGTAGAGTAGTTATTTTTCAAACCAAACATTTCATAATAAATGTGGGAACCTCATGATAAATGCTTTGAAGAAGTCGTTAGCACTAGTCATCCCATTCCACCGTTGCACGGTGAATGCTAATTCTTTTGGAAACTTGTCAATTTCAATTTGGTTGGTAAACAGTGAAAAAAGAAATAATTGATCGAGATAAGATAGGTTGAGAGCTGCTAGGAGGAGAAAATTCATCCATTAAACACAGAAAGTTGATCCGGAAACAGATGGTGGAACTTTCGATCAACTACACTGAGGTTTCGTCCTTGAGAATAATATTCTATGTTCCATAAATTTATATTATTACTTAGATTTAAAAAGCAACTGCCGATTAAAAAAAAAAAAAAAAACGTTTGTCAGCTTTCAAAAACCCTCATATGGATACTTCATAGTTTTAGTCACTACATCCATATTTTAATTGAATTTTTTTTACGAGATAATGTAAAAGAAAAGATCCATTACATTGATAACTGAAACAGAACATTTCATTTTGCTTGACTTACATTTTTTTAATTCTTGTCTGCAAAGAATTTGCATTTAGAAATTAGTCATCCTGTAGGGGCGACATTATTCCATCCCTCTCCAATGAATGGATGGGTCGATTGCGAATTTCAGTGATGAGTCGCGATCTTTACATTTTGTCATTTCTTATCAAATCTTCATGATAACATTTACTTGGCCAAACTGGTATAATCAATGTGTAAATTGGCGAAAACAATTCGATATGCAGAAAAAATCGTTACATAATATTTCAACAAAATCTGGATCTTTGTGATTTAGAGTTGTTTTTGTGACCGCATGGTAAATGGAACCGAACCAATTGTTTTTGTGCTGTCAAGTTCGAAAGGAGGACTGACCATTTCCCTTGACGGCCTACCGTCAAAGGCCCGTTATGCGATACAACATAAACTAAATGCGGATCGCAGGACATAGAATAGTCACCATTCAAATAAATTGTAGCTGATGATGAGTCCAATTTTATTGTTTATCATAAATAAAATAATAGCTAATATTTTAATGACGGGAATGCAAATTTGTGGGTTTAGCACCCAAAAGTCGCTAGTAAATAATGATGCGTTGGGGAGGCAGACTTAAAGATGATGCTCAAAAGGCGGGCCCGAGGGTGCTCTATTAAGCACAAGCTCTTTCAAGCCTCTATTTCACGCTATGTTAAGGTTCATTTTAAGTTTGCGTAAATCCTACAAGATTCTATGTAAATTAAGAATCACCACTAACCTATTAGGATTGGTAAGAAATTAAGTGAGGTACAGAGGACACTTCACTTCCTACGCAATCAGAGTTTTCTAAATTCGGGAACTTGATAACACTCATAGTTCCTATTAGTGCCTTTTCAATGGCTCTAACTTGATCGGTTATTCATCTAAGTGATCAAATGATCTTATTTACCACTTACGAGTCCTAAAGGTCCTTCAAATGGTCATTGTTTATTCCATGATTTTTGGGGCTTTATTATGGCCATAACACTTGTACTATCCATTTTAAATAAGAAAAAAGAACAACCCCTGTATTAAAGGTGCTTAAAGTATATACTCAATTATTGAAAAACTTGAACTAAAGGTACGGAAATGAAAACCCGATACTTGTCAAGCAAATGATATTACATAACTTTCATTTTAAGCCCCGTGATATTATTCCCTAGGAACTTGACCCGATACTAAATTGGGTAAAGAATACTACAACACCTTATTTTAAACCTCGGGACATGAACCCCATATACTTGAATCTAAAGACTCTATCTTACATTGGGCAATACGCTCAATTATGACATGGAGGCTTAGAATTCTATGTCAATGTATACACTATCCTGTTGGAGCCTCAATCCGATTTAGGATGATAGCAATCTTCAGTCCTTTGCAGCTCTCTATAATTACGGCCTTTCCCATATCACATCTTTGTTTATTAGAAATGATCCCAGTTTAAGAATAAACTATCGACTGTCATTTTTATCTTTTTTATGTGATGTCTAAATTATTGGGAATGAAACTAAGCCTAGGAAATGCCAATCTAATCCTATTTTTAGAGTTATTGAACTAAGGATTTGGTTTACCCTAATTAGTTCTAATATAGACTAATTATTCTAAGCCTAAGCTGCCATGGACAGCCACTTCCAAGGATTCTCCGCAGCCAACCTTTGGTCTTCATCGACATTCAGTCTATTCATGCATGCAATCACTCAATTCACCAATTAGAAAGTTCATCCAATTGCTCAATCACAGAAGGAAACCAGGTTTAGTTCGGGATTTGCTTGTCGATATGCAATTCGATTACCCATCCACCTTGTCATCAACTAGGGATTAATTAATTAATGTCAAGTGATTACTAACCCCCACTTGCAAAATCCTCAATGTTTGGCTAGATCACTTAACACCTAATTAAGATCTAATCACTCAATCCTAACTACCCATCGATGGTACCATGCATAACTAATTGAAATTGATTATGTTATTCATCAATTCAATCACGCACAAGATCAATTAGTCCTGCATTGAGGCTAATTGACCTTACTAATTGACCTTAACAATCACGAAATCAATTAGTTAGCCAAAATGTCAACTTCTCAGTTTTATCTCTATTTCTGACCATTTAGAGTTTAATCCAATTGAACGCCTTCATCAATTCCAAATTGTGTGATTTTAATTCACAATTAAAACATAGTATGTCCTCTACAATTTCTATAAAGATCACTTTTTCTAATTATGGCTCACTTGATATAGAATGTCCAATTAATCAATCATCTGTGACATATAGCAAAAGTCGAAGTTGAGAGAGTATCCACTCTTATGCCCACCGCATGGCACTTAACTTTATATTTGTGGTTGCCATATGGCACAACATGTGATTACAAATGGCGAAATGGGTTCACTACCCCTTTTTTCCACTCATGTATGCTGGGTTTTTAATGGATTACTCCAATTTAATGAAAGGATTAAAAGTGGGTCTAATTGATTTGACTCAGATTTATCCTTAACTCAAACCAACGTCTTTCTAGTTAGGAAGTAATAGTGGTTCTAATTCAATTCATTGTGCTCAGAAGAGTTTCTCCCATTATCTTTTATAGGGATAGTCAGTGTGCGTAATTGTAATTATCCCATATTCTTCCCATTACTACGTGGGAAAGTACCAAAAAAATCATAAACTTATTGCATTTATACCAATTCAGTCATAAACCTTTTAATTAAACCAAGTAAGTCATGAACATTTTTCACATTAGTAACAATTTAGTTTATCTGATTAATTTAGGCTGAAAATTGCTAATGTGAGCATCGACGATCCTACATGGCACTACCAACGCTAAAGTGGACAAAATTTATAATTTTTAAATATTTTTTTCAAATTTTTTAATTATTTTTTTTATATTTTTCATTGTTTTTTCTCTTTTCTTTTTATATTTCCTCTTTACCCCTTGGCCAAGTCGACCAGAGGCTGGTCTGGGTGAGAGCCCCCATGCCCTTGCTAGCCACAAGCGAGGGCCAAAACCCTTGCCTGTTGGCTAGTGAAGGCCTCTACGCCCTTGTCAGCCACAGGCGAAGGCATGGCGGCCCTTGTCCACCATGAGTGAGGGCATTAGGCCCTTGCCTAGATCCAAGTACGAGCCACAACGAGGCCCTCGTCGGCCTACCAATGAGGGTTTCAGCCCTTGCTTGGATGTGGGTGGGGACCGACACCTTCGCTTGTGGCTGGCGATGGTCAGTCAGCAACCTCGCTAGCCAAAGGGTAAAGAAAAAATAAAAAAAGAACACAGAAAAAAAAAAAGAAAAAAAAATCTGAAAAAATATTTAAAAATTATAAAATATATCCATGTCGGTGTCGGTAATGCCACGCAAGATTGTTAGTGCCCATGTCAGCAATTTTCAGCTTAAATTGATCGGATAGACTAAATTGATACCAATGTAAATATGATTATTACTCAATTAGTCCAATGAAAGGTTTAAAACTGAAATAATATCAATGCAATAAGTTTATGACTTTTTTTTTGTACTTTTTCCTTACTCTGTTAAAGGATGAATATCCAAAATTGTAACCACCGTCTGCGGTGGCCCAATTGGATAAGGCTCTCCAGTGAAGCTAACGAAAGTGGAGGGGGTCGAATCCCGCTGGCCGCACGGAGTTTTAAGCGCAACGTCGGGGTGGTGGGTCCTCCGCTAGCGTCGCCCCAAGGTTTACCCGCCGGCTACCGGCTATACGGGGTTCCCTGGGTATCAAAAAAAAAAATCCAAAATTGTAAATTACTGTAGTTGCTCAAATTCTTCATATGTCTATCCAAATAAATGCAGTAATTTATGTGGAGTTATGTTCCTGAACCTACTTATGAAGTCGATTGAGGTCGTGGTGGGTTTATACATGAAGAATTTATAATGTAAAATTTCCTTGAAACTCCTATTTTTTGGGAAGGGTTTGCATATTTTCTAAAAAGAGATTCAAGCTAGGAAGCATCGATACTCTCTGGGAGTTTTTGTGTCGTGTTTGACACTCCGACACATGTTTGATAGGCTTTGACATTCTCCAACACGCGGTCAATGGATGTCATAAAATCCGACACGTAACCAACTCTCTTGACTTGCTTCGACATGGGAATCCAGAATTTTGGCATGTATTGGGTCAATTTTAAAAAATTTCAATAAATGAGGTGTCAAAATGTAAATATGTAAAAAAAATTAACAAATATAATAAAAGGTGAGAGAAGAAAAATCTAGTCTTCTCATTTTTTAACTCTCACTTTCCATTACACACAATTCCCATCCTCTCGGCGAAGGTCGCTCCTCTCACCAATGTCACTCAAAGTTAAAACAATGAATGATATCAACAAATAGTTGATTAATATTTTTAGTGTTAATTCATTCTAGGCTCTGTTTTATTATTTATAAATTTGAATCAAATTAATTTGATTTAAAATGATAATTTATCATGTATATATAAAAATATACATTTAATATATAATGTATTTTAATATGTCGAAATTGTCTATCTTTTTAGAAATGATGTGTCGATGTGTCTCACGTCAATGCAGGTGCTATTTATGATTCAAGCACTCATTTTCACTATATATGTTTCCCTTCGTTTTTTTGTGAAAAAAAAATCGGATGCTGCGTGATTTGGTGTACTTTGCAATTTGCTTCGGTCAGGCTATGCCCGGAAATTTACTTCCTGACAGAATACGCCACTTGAATAGGACAGGAATTGAAACGGTCTTGAGGATGTCCAAGTACGATGTTGAAAAGGTCAAAATACTGAAATAATGACTTGATAAAAAGGATTATTTTCAATAACATCTTATATGTTTGTTGAAGACACTTGGTGTAGTTTGCAATTTGCTACGGTCAGACTATGCCCGGAAATTTACTTCCTGACAGAATACGCCACTTGAATAGGACAGGAATTGAAAAGGCCTCGACGATGTCCAAGTACGAGGTTGAAAAGGTCAAAATAGTGAAATAATGACTTGATAAAAAAGATTATTTTCAATAACATCTTATATGTTTGTTGAAGACACTATGATAAAGTAAAGCACAATTAGATATATGTCATGGTCTGTGAACGTGAGCGAAGAGCATAGAGCTCAGGTGAAGGTTCTCTTCATTTATCGATGTGTATGGCGTTGGACTTGGTCTTAATGTTACAAATCTTAGTAAGTCTGAGTAGAAACCCATGTCATATATATTCCCCTGCTTGTTTTTTTCTGTTAAATTAGATCAACTTTCTAGCACCAGAAGAAATAACAGGAGATGTGTCTAGTAGCTTGATTCGTTAAATTGTTTAGTAATTACTTAGTTGCGATTTTTTTTTATGAATTATCTATTTTTTATTTTATTTTCTTAGTATGCTATTTCCTATTTCTAAAGGGAAAAATGACAAGAATTAGAGTCAGGTTGGACTGGGTATGAGTCAGATCCGGGTCAGGTTGGGTACATTGTAGCACATAAAAATATATCAATATGACTTAAATGGGTCAATTTGGTTTGAACCCATTTTTGATCCACACGAATTAATCCAATCCACCCATTTGATAGGTCACATGTGATTCACCTATGTTAAAATATTTTGACATAGTGTTAAAAGATTTACTTATCTTCCATGAGTTCATGAGTTCGATTTACATCGTGGGCAATACTTTGAATGACTAGTGCTGCGTTACCTAATTGTAACATACCTTCTGCGAAAAAACTTTCTATCTACTAGCATTTTGGGGGTTACAATTCCAATCTCACCAACCTTGGATGTTCAGATCTTGGGTGGTGCACATTTCATTATTGATGTGGGACCCTCATGGTAAATGCTTAGAAGAAGTTGTTAGTACTAGTTGTCCATTTCTACCGTTGCACAACGAATGCTAATTATTTTCAAAACTTGTCAATTGCAATTTGGTTGGTAAACATTGAAAAAAGAAACAATTGATTGAGATAAGACAAGTTGAAAGTTGCTAGGAGGAGAAAATTTATCCATCAAACAAAGGAAGTTAAACCACTGGAGTTTATCCTAGTAACTACTCTTTTCACATGAGAAGAGAGAGGTGGAAATTTCAAATCCCCACGTTCTTAAGGAGATTGGGGTGGAGATAATTTAGTATCAAGTGTGGATTTCAACTCCCATATTCTACAAAGAGGTTAAGCAAAAGTCTAAAGCTACATTTGGCAGTCAGGATAAAATTCGGGATAGGATATGATTTATCCTATCCTACGTTTGGTGCTCGCTCAGGACAGAATAAAATCGGATATAAGGGGGATATAGACAAAATAAAATTATCCCATGGGGGAGGTGGGATAAAGATGGATAGGATTTTTGTCCATAATAGGAAAGTTATTTTTCTTGAATAACAAACTTATTAAATTAACAAAGTTGAAATTATATTTCAATATAAATAATATTTGAATTCTAATTTAATAAATTAAAAAAATACAAATTTATTTTTAATTAATCTTATTTTAATTTATATATTCAACTTTAATTATATCTTATAATAAACATTCAATCTATAAATTAAATATTTATATTTATTATATATTTTAGTTATTTTTATATTTTAGGTATGTTAGTACAGTTTACTATTTGATAAAATTTTATTAAAGAATGATGAAAGGGGAAAAAAAGAAATAATAATGAAAATAATATAAAAAGAGGAAAAATAAAATGATAAATAAATAAAAATAAATCAAGGAATAGTGTTACAAGAGATTTTCACCATCTCCATTTATGTACATTTAGGTTCATTTATAATGATATGTCGTTTATATATAAAAAAATAAATAAAATGTACATGATATGATGTGAACATATCCGACTTTAATACTGCAATTCACCAAACAATGGATGGGATATAAAAAAATCCCAGGATTTCATATTCTATCATATCCAGTCCTATCCCGATTAGAAATCCAGACGACCAAACGTAGTCTAAGAGTTAGAGTAAAAGTAGAGTAGAGTATGACCGATTAAGAAAAATACAAAAAGTTGATCGGTAAATAGATGGTGGAACTTTCGGTCAACTTCACTAAGGTTTTCGCCCTTGAGAATAATATTCTGCATTCCATAAATTTATATTATTACTTGGATTTAAAAAGCAACTGACGATAAAACAAAAATGTTTGTCAGGTTTCAAAAACCGTCATATGGATACTTCATAGTTTTAGTTGCTACATCCATGTATTAATTGAAGTTTGTGTCTTTTTTTACGAGATAATGTAAAAGAAAAAATCCATTACATTGATAACTGAAACAGAACATTTCATTTTGTTTGACTTAATTTTTCTTTTTTTATACTTGTCTGCAAAGAATTTGTATTTAGAAATTGGTTATCTGGTAAGGGCGACATTATTCCGTCCCTCTCCAATGAATGGATGGGTCGATTGCCAATTTCAGTGATGAGTCGCAATCTTTACATTTTTTCATTTATTCTCAAATCTTCATGATAACATTTACTTTGGCCAAACTGATACAATCAATGTGTAGTTTGGCGAAAACAATTCAATATGCAGAAAAAATCGTTACATAAAATTTCACACAAACTGGATCTTTGTGATTTAGAGTTGTTTTTGTGACCGCATGGTAAATGGAACCGAGCCGATTGTTTTTGTATTGTCAAGTTCGAAAGGGGGACTGACCATTGCCCTTGACGGCCTACCATCAAAGGCCCGTTATACGATACAACATATACTAAATGCGGCTCGCGAGACATGGAATAGTCACCATTCAAATAAATTATGGCTGATGATGAGTCCAATTTTTTTTTTAACATAAATAAAATAATAGCTGATATTTTAATTGCGGGAATGCAAATTTGTGGGTTTAGAAACCAAAAAAAAAAAAAAAAAAAAAAAAAAAACAAGCAATGAATCGCGGACCCAAAAGTCGCCAGTAAATAATGATGTGGTTAGGGAGGCGGATTTAAAGATGCTGCTCAAAGGCAGGTCTGAGGGCCCTTAATTAAGCACAAGCTTCCCCAAGTCCCCATCTCACGCGATGTTAGGGTTCATTTTAAGTTCTAATTAATCCTGAAAGATTCTATGTGAATTAAGAATCACCGCTAGCCTACTAGGATTGGTAAGAAACTAAGTGAGGTAGAGAGATACTTTACTTCCTACGCAACTAGAGTTTTCTAGGTCCGAGAACTTAATTACACTAATAGTTCCTATTAGTACCTTTTCAATACCTCTAACTTGATCGGTTATTTGTCTAAGTGATCAAATGGTCTTATTTTCCAATTATGAGTTCTAAAGGTCATTCAAGTCATTAATTGTTCATACGATGATTTTTGGGGCTTTATTATGGCCCTAATGCTTGTTCTATCCATTTCAAAAAAGGAAAAAGAGAAACCCATGTATTAAAGGTGCTTAAAGTATATGCTCAATTATTGAAAAACTTGAACTAAAGGTACGAAAATGAAAATCTGATACTCGTCTAACAAATGATATTACATAACTTCCATTTTAAGCCCCGGGACATTATTCCCTAGGAGCTTGACCTGATGCTAAATTGGGTAAAGAATACTATAGCACCTTATTTTAAAGCCCGGACATGAATCCCCATAAGCTTGAATCTAAAGACTCTATCTTACATTGGGCAATACGCTCAATTATGACATAGGCTTAAAATCCTATGTCGATGTATACACTATCCTGTTGGGTCCTCAATCCGATTTAGGATGATAGCAATCTTGGGTCCTTGGCAACTCTCTATAATTATGGCCTTTCCCATGTCTCATCTTTGTTTATTAGAAATGATCCTAGTTTAGACTAAATCATCAACTGTCATTTTTATCTTTTTTATATGATATCTAAACTATTGGGAATGAAACTAAGCCTAGAAAATGCCAATCTAATCCGATGTTTAGAGATATTGAGCTAAGGATTTGGTTCACCCTAATTAGTTCTAATATAGACTAATTATTCTAAGCCTAAGCTGCCATGGACATCCACTTCCAAGGATTCTCGGCCGCCAAGCTTTGGTCTTCATCAACATTCCGTCCATTCATACATGCAATCATTCAATTCACCAATTAGAAAATTCATCCAATTGCTCAATCAGTTCGGATTTGCATGTCGATACGCAATTCGATTACCCATCCACCTTGTCATCAACTAGGGATTAATTAATTAATGTCAAGTGATTACTAACCCCCACTTGCAAAATCCTCGATGATGGGCTAGATCACTTAACACCTAATTAAGAACTAATCACCCAATCCTAACTACCCATCGATGGTTACCATGCATAACGAATCAAAATTGATTACATCATACATCAATTCGATCACGCACAAGGTCAGTTAGGCATGCATTGAGTCTAATTAACCTTAACAACCACGAAATCAACTAGTTAGCCAAAATGTCAACTTCTCAGTTTTATCTCTATATCTGACCATTTAGCCTTTAATCCAATTAAAGGCCTTCATCAATTCCGAATTGAGTGATTTTAATTCTCAATTAAAACTTTGGATGTCATCTACAGCTTCTATTAAAATACTTTTTCTAATTATGGCTCACTTGATATAGAATATCCAATTATGCCCGATTTTGTTTATGGTTGATAATGAATTTTTTCATTACTACGATGGGAAAGATTAATAAGATAGTCCAACATCATAACATAACAAAGACCGAGGGGGATCCAGTTATGCCCCATTTTTTTTTTTTTTTTTTTTTTTGGTCGATAATGAATTCTTTCATTACTACACTGGAAAAAATTCATAAGAATGTCCAACGTCATAACATAACAAAGACCGAGGGTGTGGGGGCTTAGCCAATTTGAGACAAGTGTGTCGGTTGATGGGCCTTCGCCACCCAATTTGCGACCCAAAAGAGTCTGGCAGTCCCACCATAGATCAAGCGGCCCAAGAAGCATCGGCCCGGTTTTATTTTGTTTCAACCCAATTCTTTTAAAAATCCGGAAAAATATCAAACAACCACTAAATGGTGCCAAATTTGGCGTGCAGACAACTCATCACAAGCTTACCAACTTTTTTTTCTTTTCTTTTTTGAATTTTGCAAACTAATCCTTTAGCTAAATGGGTCGGGTTATAAATGGTTTGATCGAAATTGATCCATTTAACCTGTTTTAACCCATTTAGTTACAATGCAAATTTCTTTACCCATACCCGACCTATCTCGTGAATCATTTTTAGCATTTTTTATCCTTATATTGTTGCCTTTGAAGAATGGATGACTCCACAGATTGGCTTATCGAGTTAGTGAGGGGGTTATGGACAAGGGTGTGAAGGTCATGGTGAAAGTTCGGCCCAAGCCATTCACAAATCATAAAACAGGTCCGGACTTTAGTTTAGCTAACGATCAAGCTTAAAAAACGATAGAGCATATGGATTAAGATTTTATGGCCACATGCTTGCTCATCCGTGGCATACTAAATGTATTTGATACCTAATTCCGTGATGGAAATGAAAAGATCGATTGGTCCCCACAAAGAAAACATCCACTTGTATTCTTAAATGAATGATTGCAATAAATCACCGCTATTAATGACCACCACTTACTGTTACAATCCATTGACCACAATTTATATTTAGACACACAAAGAATATTAAACATTAACAAAGTAAAAGTTTTAGTCATAAAACAAAAGCTCTTATTAGTAGTTCCAAATTATACAGTCATCATTAGATGTAATGGAATACCGTAGGATTGTATGAAGACATAGACAAAAAAGACACAAAAACTTATTCTAGGTTCCACCTACCTAGAACCTAGAAGCTATTTGTCAAAATAAATTCCTCAATTTTTTAAATCTAGAACCTATCTTGAATACCCTAGATTGCACAAAGATAGACCAAAAAAAAACACAAAAATTTGTTCTCTAATTCCATATTCTACTTTGAAATCATACTCATCTCTAATAGAGAAGGAGATTTCACGCTTGTGGTGAAGGCTTGCCCATGTTGGGCCAGCAAAGGCAAGCCTCACCAAAGGCCTCTAGCCAGTCACTGGACCTCCGTGACCAGCCAAAGGAAGAAGGGGAGGAAAAAAAAAAAAAGAAAAATAAAAAATAAAAAAATCCACAAAAAATTAAATATTATTAAAATATATCCATGTTAGCATTGGTCATGCTAAGTAAGATGACCGACATCCATATTAGTAATTTTCGGCCTAAATTGGCCGGGTGGACTATATTGGCATAATTACAATAAATTTATAACTTTTTTTTTTTTGTAATTTTCCTATTAAAAGTAATCTCCGACATTGGTATTTAAATGATATTATGACCGAGTCAATAACACCCAGCAGTAATTTGTTGACGCGGAATTTAATGTTCAATTTTATAAAGTAATTCTGGTATATTTACAGCTCATTTGTAACTTCAATCTTTTTTAACGTGGGGCCATATCATGGTTGGATTTACATCTTTTAGTTAATCAATTTAGAATCTTAGAATTCGATGCTTTTATCTTTATTTGCTTCATTTTAGTGATTATTGTATATTATTCGATATTGTAATTTAATGTTTCAGTAGCTAGCAAATTAGATTAGATTAGATTAGACTATAAATAATATTTTTAGATTTTCTAATTTATATCTCTAAGTTTTTTTTTTCCCTACAGTTTGAATTTTTCTCTTTAGGTTTTTAGTTATAAATATTGCTTCACAATTCAAGTAGAAATAACTTATCCTTTTGACTAATGAAATATTGAGAGATTATCTCTATAGCACTTCTATATGCGCCCTTCGGGCGTGTATTCACAAGGAACATCTTAAATGTGTGTAAATATTGAAAGATGTGGCTCATCAAGGAGCATCTCAATAGAGAATCAAAGCCTGAAAGACTGAGAACATTTATCAGCCGTTACGGAGACAACCATTTAACTGATAATTACTGAAAGGCTTTGTTAACATAATAATCTTTGGGCTACTGTGAGAATAATAATTTGTTATGGCCCATAAATTCTTGAAAAAGAGGATTCACAATAATTTATAATTATTTATTATTTGGTTTTTTGTAGTCTAAAATAAATTATTATTCTCACAATAAATTAAAGACTCATCCAATCGTTTCTCAATATCGAAAGATATGGCTCATCAAGGGACAGTCTCAGCAGGTTATAAAACAATGGTCGGATGCCTTGACTATCCGATCAAAGGCTTTTCACCTACAGAGACAATCCGATCAGGGTGACAAAGTGACATTGGTTGGGAGCCGAGCCCATGGCCAACCGTCTGATAAACCTGCCCCAGCGGTTAGGAACATCCGACATCAAGCCTACTCGGAGAGATTTCCATGGCGATCACGGTGAGCAAAGAGTTTGCAGAGGCTGTGGCGACCGTGATGAGTACTACATTCGTGATTATTATGGAGGTTGTCATACATACTACAGACATGATGGTCGTCATGGCGGAGATTGACGTGGAGATTATGAGCAAGATAATGACCATTATCAATGACCAAGAGAGTTGTACAAATTCCATTGCGACATTCCAAGTTTTGATATGTATTTCTAGGCATAGATAGGTAGAACTCTGCCTCGACATATGATTCCGTTAACCAAACGGTACAGACCCTGTCTGTCAAGAAATAAAATATGTCCCATGCAAAGAGGCACATTCTAGCGATACGCCAAGAAGAGAAAAAGAAAAGCAGTACATGACGACTAAAGCCCGAGTTTTCCATGGATCAACCCCAGAAATTACACCATTGGAAGGAAGATTTTGTAAAAGTTTTCCTAATATGGACTATACTAATTGATATTGTAATTTACCGTTTAACGATTACCGTTTTACGGGGTTGGTCTAAGGTGAGATAGAAGGTTTCTTAATTAGTTTAATATGGGGCTGGCTAGTGTGGGCCGAGTTGAGCCTGGCTCGTAATGAGGGGGCCTAGTTGGAAACTCTATAAATAGCTCTAAGTCTCTCCTCTAACCCTAATTTTCACACGTATCCTCACATAAGGGGTGTTAACCTAACGCTAAGGGATGAGAGGGCCATCTCATTAAGCCAGTGATACGGAGGACAATAGAGGAGAAGAACTTGCGCGTGGAACATTGTGTTTCTGCTTCCGCTTCAAGAACGATGGATCCTCAAATAGGTGCGTTAATCTTTCTTCTCAATTATGCATGTTCTTGTTCTGGTTATGGTGATTTAGGGATTGCATAATTTGCATCCAATATGTGGTATCAGAGCCTCCATAACCCTAGAACTCAAACGCATAGTATTTTGCCCTAATTTTGTGATTTTCGAGATTTTTAAGTACAGTAAAAATAAAATTAAATCACATATTCGAATTGGGCTCGACGAGGCGAGCAAAACCGTGGGCGGCACGTCGCCGGGGGAGGCCCCACGCCCCCATGCGTAGCCACGCGCCGCCGGGCGTCAAAGACGCGCGGCCACGCGCCCTGACACGCTCCCACGCGCGGGGCGCTGCTCGCGCGTGTGGCGCACACAGGCGCTGACATCATGATGACGTCAGCAACCCGGACTCGGATTCGATCCAATTGGCGCCAACCCGATGACGTCACGCTGACGTCAGCGATGGGACCCGACCCAACCCGACCCGAATGGTGACCGACCCGACCCGACCTGACCCGGTCAACTGTTGACCGGACCGATCAACCGGTCGGACCGGTTTTGACCGGCCATTGACGCCCGCGCGTGGGCTCCACGCGCCGCGCACTCAGGCGGCGCGTGCGAGCGCATGGAGACTCCGATCCGCGCTTGGTTGGCGGCGCTGGACTCGTATGGTTATTCTCTACGTCATGGTGTATTTATTTTACATTTTTGATGATTTTATGGATGTGAAAATACATACGGAACCCTAAATATGTGCTTTTGGTGTATTTTTTGCGTATTTTTCTTGTATTTTTCTGTGATTTTGGAAATACAAAAATCTTTGGGTTACTAGTATGTTATCACATGAACTTTATGAGTGTTAGTCATTAATAATATACAATAAATTTTATTTTTTATTAATGAATGAAGCAATGTAATTAGCATGATATATGATTTTAGTGATTTACTGCCCATGTCACTAAAGTTAAAATCACATATGTATGGTTTATGTGAGATGTAAATTTTATATCCCCGGTATGAGAGTTTCAATAATTCAATTGAGTTGTGACCGCCAAAGTGGCACACTTAATTGGGTTTGAGAAATTTCGGTCTCGTATAATGATTGGGATGTCTCCTAATCTAATGTGTAGTCATACTCCCAAATGGGGTGATTATGTATTAGTTCATGGAGGGATACATGATGATGTGGTGGAGGAGTGACTGATCCTAGTGGTTCATATGCCAAAAGGTGATGAATTCACGAAGATTAGAATATATTCTCATAACCGCTATCATGTGGGGAGTGTACAACTGCTTGTCATGTATTCTGCCCAAAGGTGATTATGTGATTTTGCATGTAACTCTCTGGATGTGTACTTGTGCGTCAAGTTACACAATGCTCACATGATGCTAATTATATACATACAGTCACCTTTTCTGTAAATGGTAACTCCGTCATTATTGAGGTTCTTGCTGGTTCGAATTTTAAGAGATGGAGAGAGGATTTTCTGTTTGCTATGGAGATGGCAGATGTTCATATGGCTCTTACTGCTGACCGGCTGGCAGATCTGACTACCGAGAGTACAGATGCTCAGAAAGCAAATTTTGCTGCATGGGAAAAGAACAATAGAATTTGCTTGCTGTCCATGAAGCGTTCCATTCAGGAACACTTGAAAAGTGGTTTGCCTGCAGACTGCAATACTAGGCAAATGATGGAAGCTTTGATGGCTAGAAACCATGTGTCGCCTAATGCTAAAATAGGGACACATCTGCAAACACTTTTTACTATGAAGTATGATGGTTTTGGTGGAGTTAGAGATTATGTTCTGAGGATGGTTGATTTGCAGACAAAGCTTCAGGCTCTCAATGTTGAAATTCCTACTGCTTGCATCGTCCATCAAGCTCTAATACTCTTCCTCCTGATTTTGGGATTATCAAGACCAAGTATAGTTCCCAAGATGAAACCTGGTCTATTAATGACCTTATTGCTAGGTTGGTGGCAGAGGAAGAGAAATTGAAGAAAGATAAAGGGCACATTGCTCTTTATGCTTCTAGTTCTCGCTAGTGACAAGGGTAAGAAGTTGAAGAACTATACCCACAAAGGCAATTCTGAAGCTGCTGGTCCTTCCAACAACAAAGGAAATTCTGAAGGTGCAGATCCTTCTAACACTCTGGGTCCTAAGAAAGTATTCACCAATAAGGATGGTGTTCTTTGCTACTTTTGTAGAGAGAGAGGACACATGAAGAAACGTTGCAATAAGTTTAAGGCTTGGTTGTCCAAGAGAACTAAGAATGAGCCTAAAGGTAATGATTATTTGGCGTTTGTTTGTGAATCCAATCTATCTGAAACTCCAACCAATTCTTGGTGGCTAGATAGTGGTGCAACTAATCATGTTGCGTTTACCATACAGGGGTTCATAAACCGAAGGACGCCAAATCGGGATGAATTAAAGCTCATTGTGGGAAACAACATTGGAGTTGACGTCGAGTTCGTGAGAGATGTTATTTTGATTTTAGATTCTGGTTTTAGGATGATGTTGAGAAACACCTTTTACATACCTTCTTTTAGGCGGAATTTAGTTTCCGTGTCTTGTTTGGACATGTGTAGATACTCTTTTGAGATAAAGAGTAATACTATTTCCATGTTTTATGATTCAAATAAGATTGGGTGTTGCAATTTATCCAATGGATTGTATCGATTGAGCTTATCTCCCAACGACATGTACGTTGCTTATTCAGCTGAAAATGTTGTTTCCAAAAGGCCTCTACCTAAGGAACAATCTTATGCATTGTGGCACAAACGTCTTGGTCACATCTCTAAAGAAAGAGTAGAAAGGCTTATAAAGGCTGATATCTTGCCTACTCTTAAAAGTGATCTAGAGACTTGTGTGGACTGTTGTAGAGGTAAAATGACTAAGATAAAGAAGAAATCCGCGGTACGAAGTTCTGACTTGTTGGAGGTTATTCACACTGATATTAGTGGACCGTACACGGCTACATTGTGCAGAAATTTTTATTTCATCACATTTATTGACGATTTTTCCCGATATGGATACTTGTACTTGATTAAAGAAAAGTCTGAGTCTCTTGACAAATTCAAGATTTTTCGGACTGAAGTGGAGAAACAATTGGGAAAAGTTATAAAGATTGTCGATCTCGATCGTGGTGGTGAGTATTTTGGTAGGCACGGTGATGCTGGACAACTCAAAGGGCCGTTCGCTAAATGCTTAGAGGATTCTGGGATAATAGGTCAGTTTACTATGCCCGGAAGTCCTGAACAAAATGGTGTCGCTGAAAGGCGGAATCGCACTCTTATGGACATGATGAGAAGTATGATTAGTAGGACCAATTTACCTGATTTTCTATGGGGTGAAGCTTTGAAAACAACCCTTTATATTCTAAATCGTGTTCCTACTAAATCGGTTCCATTGACTCCTTTTGAGTTATGGACTAGACGTAAGCCTAGCTTGAATCACTTTAGAGTTTAGGGATGTTTTGCAGAGGTGAAGTTATACAATCCGACATTGAGTAAGTTGGATTCCAAAACTACTCGATGTTACTTTGTATCTTACCCAGATCATTCAAAGGGGTATCGGTTTTATAACCCTAATGGAGGTACAAGAATTGTGGAGTCTCAGACTGCAAAATTTCTGGAATTTGACGTAGCTGAAAATGGTAGTTGCTCACGAACTATTGAAGATGATAGTATGGTGGGGATTACTGGATCACTGTCTCATCCTGTGCAGACAATTATGGAGCCTCCTACGCCACAAATTGAGCCTGTTGTGGACCAGGATCCTACTGTTGAGACAATTCATGAAGAAATTCCACAAGCTCCTCATATTCAGAATGAGGATGAAGTAGCTCCACTCAGAAGATCAACTAGGGAAAGATGTTCAGTTATACCACTAGATTATCTAGTCTACCTAGGAGAGCATGATTATGATATTGGTTGTGTTGTCGATTTGGTGACTTATACGGATGCCATCTCATGTCCTCAATCAGATTTGTGGTTAGATGCGATGAATGATGAGATGCAATCTATGAAACACAATGGTGTTTGGGAGCTTGTTGAATTGCCTGAAGGTTGTAAACCTATTGGCTGCAAATGGGTATACAAGACTAAAAGGGATTTCAAATGGAAGATTGAAAAATTTAAAGCCAGACTGGTAGCTAAGGGTTTCACTCAAAGAGAATGAATTGATTATGAAACAACATTTTCTCCAGTTTCTTCTAAAGATTCATTTAGAGTGATATTGGCATTGGTAGCTCATTTTGATATGGAGTTATACCAGATGGATATTAAGACTACTTTTCTAAATAGAGACCTTAATGAGGAGGTTTATATGGTGCAGCCTGAAGGTTTTGCAGCAGATAACTCAGGTAAGCTTGTTTGTAGATTGAAAAAGTCTATTTATGGCCTTAAACAAGCTTCTAGACAGTGGTATTTGAAGTTTCATAGCATTGTCACTTCATTCGGTTTTATTGAGAACAAAGTAGATCGGTGTATATACACCAAGGTCAGTGGGAGGAAATATATTTTTCTCATACTTTATGTGGATGATATCTTGCTTGCTAGTACTGACATTGGTTTATTGCATGAGACAAAGCGGATGTTATCGAAAATTTTTGACATGAAAGACCTTGGTGAGGCGTCTTTTGTTCTTGGCGTTGAGATCCATAGGGATCACTCTCGCCGTTCATTGGGTTTGTCTTAGAGAGCATATATTGATCCCATTTTAGAAAGATTTAATATGCAGCATTGCAAATCAGGAATTGCTCATGTTATTAAGGGTGATAAATTGAGTCTTTCACAATGCCCTAGTTTAGATTTTGAGAAAGCTCAAATGAAGAATATACCTTATGCTAGTGCGCTTGGAAGTATCATGTATGCTCAAGTTTGCACTAGGCCAGACATTGCTTTTGCAACAGGGCTTCTAGGCAGATATTAGTCAAATCCAGGACATGATCACTGGGTTGCTGCCAATAAAGTTTTAAGGTACTTAAAAAGAACAAGAGATTATATGCTGATTTACAGACATGTTCCAGACTTGCAGCTAGTAGGGTATTCAGATGCAGATTTTGCTGGCTGTCAAGATGATAAGAAGTCAACGACTGGATACATATTTATGTTGGCAGGAGGTGTAGTATCATGGAAGAACGAGAAACAGAAGTCCATATCTTCTTCTACCATGCAAGCGGAGTTTGTAGCATGCTTTACAGCTGCTACTCAAGCTATTTGGCTCCGGAACCTCATTAGGGAGTTATTAGTTTATGATTTTGTGGATAGGCCCATACAGCTGTATTGTGACAATAACTCTGCAGTGTTGTTTATTAATAATAACAGAAGTCTCAAGGGGTCTAAACACATGGAGGTCAAGTTTTTTACTGTAAAGGAATCGGTGCAGAATGGTGACGTTGCAGTAGATCATATTCCTACAGATGATATGGTTGCAGATCCACTAACTAAAGGCCTACGCCCGTGTGTATTTGAGCGACATGTCATTAGCATGAGCTTAGGAGCATCTTGGGATGCTGTTATTTAGTGGGAGCTGTTTTATTTTTCTTTGAATAAAGTTTACATCTATATTTGTTACAATTTAGTAACATATATATATATATATTGTTAAAAGTCTCAAGGTATTACTTAAACCTTGAGTGAAGGCTAGGGGCATATAATTATTAGCCTTGTCCATATGTCTTGTTATACATAAAGAAAGGTTAACCGTAAGGACAAGACATATGTGGGTTCATGGAACCATAAGGACATTCTCTAGTGGCACAATTTTTTTTTGTGACTCTTAAGGTAAGAGAATGGTGACTGACAAATGAGATCTCTCTATGAGAGATGTTGTCCATTTGACACACTACCATATTGGATCCATATCAATAGAGTTGAGAACATTCGTGACCATGGAAGGCTCTGTGTGTATACATGCAGTTACCGCCATGATTCGGTGTTTGAGACTTTATGGGATAGGATTGACTATTAAGAATTATCTCTGGATTAATGTGCGCACATATAGTACGATTTCAATTAATATAGTCCAAGTGGGAGAATGTAAAAGTTTTCCTAATGTGGACTACATTAATTGATATTGTAATTTACCGTTTTACGGGGTTGGTCTAAGGTGAGATAGGAGGTTTCTTAATTAGTCTAATATGGGGCTGGCTAGTGTGGGCCGAGTTGAGCCTGACCCATAATGAGAGGGCCTAGCTGGAAACTCTATAAATAGCGCTAAGTCTCTCATCTAATCCTAATTTTCACACATATCCTCACATAAAGGGCGTTAACCTAACGCTAAGGGGTGAGGGGGCCGTCTCATTGAGCCAATGATACGGAGGGCAATAGAGGAGAAGGACTTGCGCGTGGAACATTGTGTTTCTGCTTCCGCTTCAAGAACGATGGATCCTAAAACAGGTGCGTTAATCTTTCTTCTCAATTATGCATGTTCTTGTTCTAATTATGGTGATTTAGGGATTGCATAATTTGCATCCAACAGATCTTGCATCATAGTCATACAACAGAGACCTTTTCAAGTGTCTAACTAGGGATCAATACAAGTTTAGAGAGACTGCTATACATGCACAGACTCATACAGATACTGAAAATAGCAGATTAGGCATAATATCGAATGTAAGGCCAAGTTCAGTACCTCTCTGGATCATCATGTTGATGAGAGAGCATAACCCACACGAGTCACAAACTCACCCCCTGTGGAGAGGTACATGGCATGAGCCCGCGCATCATTTGAAGGAGCCACATACAACATCATTTCTGCCCAGAAGTTAGCCAAGACCATCCAAATATGCTATGTATATGTTGCTTCAATTGAAAGTTGCCTTCGTAGCCGAGCGCCTCAACCCACAGTTGTTTTGCGGCATTTTTCATTGTCAAGTACCTTTAGCTTTTGAATCCTCTCATCGATCAAAATCGAGCTTTCCTCAAATAACTCCCTAGCTTCTTTCACTACATGACCAAATATGTATTCAGATCTGTAAGGATGATCGGGTAGTAGTCTTGGGGCAAAAGCAACCAAATAAGCAAGATATTTCGATAGCATAGTTGCTGTATTGAAGTTCTCTCTTTGTCCTTGTGAAACAAGAGGAACAGGTACTCCCCCCATTGTTCGTGCTCGTAGATACAGGTTGCTATGTGCCAGACCATTATAACATGAGTAGTTGACTTGAGATTGCATGCCCATAAGAGCTGATCAAACACATTGTTGCGCCTTAAAGAAGCTCTCCCATTCTCCAATTTGCAGGTGCCATCGTTCATCAGAGACTGCACGATTGCCTTCATTACCTCTCTGGACAATTTGGTGGGAGCAGTCTCCTGCCGACCATCCCTTTTCTGATCAAAATAGCCTGCTGTCTTGCTATTATATATCAACTTTGGCAGACGATAGCGGCATTTTTCCAGAAGTGAGTATTGCTGAAGTTGTGCTCCCCATGGTTTCCGCAACTTAATTCCACACATTATCTCGATCACCTTCTCCACAATTCTGTTTCTTTGACAACACTCATTTCGAACATACATACATATATATGATATCTTGGCCCATTCCGAGAAAACCCTGAGGCCAAATTGCACAATCTCGGTAGCAAGGATCGCAATGGTCATTAAAAAGGTTACCAAAGCATCAGCAGTGGACCATGTGCTTCCATTTTGAGATTTTTGATAACTTAATATTATAGCCAGTGAGAAAGCAAGCAAAGTGACCAGTTGCAGTACTTCCAATATTATACGACGGGACTGGGTGTTGGTAAAAATATGGCTTCGAATAGGGTAGAACAATGAAGTCGGATCTTTAGAGTATTCAAGTCGGACTTTGAGGCGTGATATCACTTTCTTTAAGGATTTATTTGCCCCACAAAGTTGCTAATGGTCACCGGCAAATTTCCTCCAGATACAACAAAGTCTCAAATGAGAATACTAGATAGCAATTCTAGTATTTCTCCATGGTCTCTCATGGGAAACAATTGGAAACAATGGCTATAGTTTCTCTCGAAAGAAAACATAAAAATGGAAGAAGATATGTGTTTGATCTCAAAACATACGTACTTATCTTCGTCTTTTGAATAGAGGCAACCCTTCAAAAGGTTACAAAAGAACAAAGACAACCTTTCGGGAAATGTTGCAAAATGAACAAGTACGTCTTAAAGGTTACGTTGAAAAAACATAAAATTCGGAATTAAATAAATAATAAATAAAAATAACCGTAACTTTTCGCGAACAGTCGCACTGTTTCAACAAGACTTTATAATTAGTTTTTTTATAGAAATAAATCCGAATTTTCAATAAATAAAATTAATAATCATCGGTTAGTGCCAAATCTCGTCCACGTGCGCACTCACATCTTTTCGATGTGGGACAAGGCACCTCTTCATTTGTTTTATAAACAAATTACCAACAATCCCCCACTTTTGTTTATAAAACAAAAATAGAAAATAAAACGTTAAAAATATACAGCCAAAATTTTCGTGAGATTAATATACATACATAAAGGTCTCTTTCGAGTTAAACCTTTACTTAGTGCAAGTATCTCAAAGCTCTATCAAAGTGACAAGTAGCTTGGCTTTAAACTTGTACTTTTATATAATAGAACCGGACATACCGCACATACACTAACATCTTGTTTCAGCGAGAAATTCTATATTACGCCGCACTATTATGGCCTTGTGCTTAATCTTGTTTCATGAGCTCTCTAGAAAGCAACTCTAACCTTCGTAAGAAGCGGCACCACTTCTAAGCTCATATAGGTAAAGTATCTACCATGTGTTTCTGTTACTATCAACACATTAACTATACTTCATTAAGAATTCAATTCAACTTACAAAACGTAACAGACAATACTAACTTCTCATATCAAGGCTACGTCGGTATCAAACAATCACATTCAATAACTTGTTCTTATTCATTAAACCTTGTAGCTAGTGATGTTCTAGAAAAAGGTCGGGTTACCATTACTGGTGATTTTAATTAAAGGGTTTCAGCCCCGTTTCTTGTGAGATCATTATTACCATGTGTCTTGGTAAAGCCTTCGTCAAGGGATCGGCAAGATTATTACTTGACCTCACGTAGACAATTGTTATGGTACCATCTTTAATCAATTGTTTCACATATTCATGTCTTAGACTAATATGTCTAGACTTACCATTATAGGTGCTATTATAGGCTCTTGCCAAAGTAGCGACTATCACTTTGTGGATAGAAATAGGAGGCATAGGATTAGGCCATAATTTGATATCCAACAACAAATTCCTAATCCATTTGGCCTCTTTTCCAGTTCTGCTAAAAACGATTCAAATTTCATAGTTGAGTGAATTATGCACATTTGTTTCTTGCTCGCCCAAGAAACAACACATTCACGTAATGTGAAAATCCATCTAGAAGTTTCATCTCCCACACTTGTAATCCAAGTAGCATCGGCGTATCCTTCTAATATAGCCGGATTATTATAGAACAATAAAATAACTCTCACATGTTCTATATTTGGATTATTAATATTTACTCAACTTGCATATACAAAAAGTAATATCAGGTCTAGTATAATGTATCGTATACATTAAAGACCCATAGCACTCACATTAAAAACTCTCCACAAGGAATCAAATGGAGTACTTATGTATTTGAAAACAAGATGTTTAAATCTATACAACATCTTCTCCATGTAATCACTTTAGCTCAAAGAATAACCCCCACTATTTTTTAATTTTAATACTTAAGATAGTATCTATTTCACCCAAATATTTCATTTTGAAAATGAAAGTCAGATACTTCTTAATCTCAATGATTCCAGTTATATTAGTTCCAAAGTCCCTTTTGGACATAGCCCCACTTCAAGAATATTCCAAGAGGTAATTAATCGAAATTATGCATCATCAAATTTTCATCCTCGATGAAATACATACATCAAAATAGTAAATCAATGCAATTCTACTCTCTTGGCTCATTTATGCTATTCCATAGAATCAAATCTATGAGGGCAATGACAGCAAATGGAACACATTAGAACCAAACAAGGAACACTTGAAAACCCATTCAGTATCTCTATATCACCTCCATAAATAGAGCACTACATATTAGCCCATGCATGTAATGACATTCTCTAACAATCCAATAAATGCAAGCAAATCGAGTATGGAGGTATCAAAAGTGCATAAACTGGAATTGAGAGAAGCGAAAAGAAGATACCAGCAATTCTAGGAATGGAATCAACAACATCGTATAATCCGAAACCTTCTAAAAGGTATAATCAGAGCCATACCTCATTTCTTCGTGATATTAAAATTCTGGAAGCTCTCATATCTGCACACTCTAATGCATGGTCACACAGAATTTGAAGAACCAACAACTTCTTACCAACAGATAAGGAGTAATAATCCCTGTACAAAAACATCCTCGAGAAAACCTTTCCACTCCTGCCCTCTAACATGACCCATCACAGTTAAATAATGGAGCACGTAAATGGGCCACGTCAAAGTATCCACCAAGTCCCAATCAATGCATCTTAGACGGTTTCCAGATGAAGCCTTAATGAACGCATCAAGGCGACGTGGATGGAATCCAATAACGAATTCGGAAGCGAAGAATTAAGTGCCCCGACAAAATCATCCAATCCAAAGGGACACAAATATAGCGCGACGCTAAACGACCTTAAGAAGCCATATACAGAGAGCAGATGAGAGACGTACTCCTCCGCAATGCCTATGGATCCAGAGGACGGTGGCAATTGCGGAGCCGGGAGTATTACCTTTGCCTCAGACTCCGAACCCGAACCTCCATCCTCGCCATACTCGCAGGAATCGGTCGATGAATCGGCGTGGCCATCGCCTTCACCATCGACTCGATCCCCATTATCTTCGCAAACGGGGCACCGCTCAATTCACTTGGCAAAGACGCTTCAACATCAACCGCCCGATTCTTCTCGGGAAGTTTCACACCGGCATTGGATATCATCTAATCCAACTTCTTTCTCCTCCTACTCAATTCCTCGGCGAAGCTGCAAGGAAGCATTAATGATTGCATTCTAACACAGAGTCTGCCCATGGGAAGTGGACTTTTACACTTCTCAAATCCCAATTTGCGCTACACTCAAAAATAGGACTGTCAATCATTAACCAAAATCCTTTGTCCACTTTGCATGCCAAGTTTTGCATATAAGGCTCTTGCACATGAGATGTTATGACGATAACAATGTAATAAATAAATAAAATCTTCCGAAGCTATATCAAGGAACCTCCTCTCCACATGAATTTACCACATATGGAATTGAACACACTTGCCAAAAGATGACTCAAGACCAAGAGCCTGTATGAGACCATCAATGACAAATAATGTAATGGTTTACGTGTTAAACATGGAGATAAAAAATCACATACCTTAGCATATAAGCCGATAAGCAAAAAAGCAATACCTCAGTACATTCTCAAGTAATCCTCCAAAACATCCATGAATGACCCAAAATTTAATATATACACCAAACATAACTGTACAATTGAATGTAGCATTTCCAGTGAAACAAGCAAGTGCAATGCGGCTCGAGACTCAACTAAAATATGGATCCCCAGTAATGAAGTCCAAAGCACATGTCTTTATGCTTGGAGTATCAACTTTTACAATATAAGAAAATGCACAGTCACAATTTCCCGAATGCATAACCAAAAGTACTTTGGTCCAAGTGAAATTACCGAAAGACGAGAGGCCAGAAAAACATCACACACCAAACTAATCCAAATTATCATTTTTATTTATTTATTTAACTAATTGTCAAAATTAAGATTCCATCTTACAAATTACTCGTGCATCTCGAGCAAGCAATCAAATTTCATCTTACGTGTTGTCCAGAATCTTAAGATATAAATTAAACAGATGAAAAATCTGTACTTCAACATATATCATATACACTAGGGACTAATCGAAGCATTACATAAGAACCTCGGGAAGTGCATAAACCAAGACAATGCTATCACCTCTCGAGCGATTCCTTTAGAAACTAATTATGGTGTAAAGCAAAGTTACGAAATGACAAGAACTTCATCAATGCACCGTGCATACCGTAAGCAAATCAACATAGTACCGCAATTGCAAGTCTTTCGTTCCTATACACAGGCGTAGAAAATTAAATTACCTGCGCAAATGTCCCACGTGTAAAAACCAATCCATCAAAAAACCAGAGCACTTGTGGAGTTTGAGCACTCGCAGAACGCATCCCCGCGATCTCGCAAGTAGTGCCAAGTTTGAATCTCCCACTATCATGCGCCAAAGGTGAAGCGACTTCAAGCAATCAAAAGACCTCACAATCTTGGTCACCCACGGAGTCACGTACTCGCCTCAATTCTCGAGTGTCAGATTGAACTACCATTTTCACCTTGCGCTTGATCTCATGGATCAGAGTCTCGACATCATCAACGTCGGGCACGAAGATGAGAGATGGTTGATCCTCTGGAAAAATTTGCTAAGCCATCCCCAATGAGCCGCACCAGCGCAAGCACTCAACATGCTCTGCATGGTGTACCCATCCAGCGCAACATGCATGTAAGGCATTGCCTGTAGAAATCTCGGAAATTCGAGGAGGCCTTTAAGTTGATTTTGCTGCAACCGGCCTTCGATTTAGGGAACTGCATGGAGATAGATCCTAAACCGCCACAGGCCCCACATCTCTAGAAGCGGGATTTTCATCCTCGTCTTTGCCGCCGGACTCACACAAAGACTGAGACGAACCGAGGTAATCTGTGCCGACATCATTGCGAGTTGAATACAGAGACGATAATCTTAGATGGCGATTGTGTGTATGGCGAAGCTGTTGAATCTTACGGAAACGTGGTACAAATAAAACTCACAAAATATGAATTTAACTATTACAATATTTCCTCACACCACATACAATACTCAGACAACTCTACACAATTTCTCTCACTCACGTGCATACATAGCACACTCTACTCAACACACTCTCAAGACCCCTACACACACACCCACACACCCCCTTGGACTTCTTACTCACACACTCTTGGTTGGACACTCAAGAGGCAAGAACCCCTATTTATAGGAGGCAAAGTGGCTTTCTACACTATTCTAGAAGTATCATTTTATTATAGCTTGACAACTAGATTTCTATGGAGAAGTCTAGAAGTGGTGCAGCTTATGGATTTTGCTAGAAGATTCTGGAGAAGGGAGAGATATGGAGAACTCTAGAGAGAGATCTAGAGAACTCCGAAGAGAGAGAGGCGGTGATCTTCAACACTCCCCCTCACCGACTACTCTCTCTCAATTTAGATATAGTAGCCATGCCGATATTGTTTTTGGACTCTTCAACTATCTCCCTCCATTCAGCATATTGCGAAGCTTCCTCGGATGTGGATGGCTCTATGGCTCCATCTTCGCTGCTTCTCTTGCTGCGACTTTCCATTGAGTTTTGTGATTCTTGAATTTTTGTAATGCCAATTCATTCTGCCCTTTGGTCTCCTTTTCCTTCTTCTCATTCGATTCGATCTTCGTATTCAGCATATCTCCTCTAAGAATTTTGAGATTGGAACTCATTCGATCAAGCCTCTCATTTGTGACTTTCATTTCGTGCTTCAACCGATTCAATCCCATCCGAAGCACTTCAATGTAGACCTCTTGATCCTTTTCCTCATAAAATTTTTTCCCCTTGATCTTATTCCACCGATCCTTATACCACGGGATGTAGGGTGTAGATGGCCTCCTTTTCTCAAAGAAACCTTTCTTTTTCTCCTTTCTTTGTTCGTTGTCTCTTCCGATATGATTAATTCGGAACGTCATGGGCTTGAGGTCCTGAAGCTTCTGCGGCTTCTTGAACTCACATCGGAACTTCTCTAGCTCCCTTTCTTTTGCCTGGAGCTCTCGATCCTTCTGCCTTATCATCTCATCCCTATTCTTCAACATATTCTCCATCTTTGCCTTCTCGACTTTTAGCTTCTTTATTATCTCCTGCATCTCTTGCAGTTTCTTTTCATGACTGCTTGTTGGCGTTGTTAGTTGCTTCTTCGAGTTCTCCCTTGGCTTGCTCTTATTCGGGGTCGTGATAGAAACTGTTGAATTATCCAACTCAATTATACAAGCGGTTGCAAGCTCTTCTCGTTCCTTCACTGCAACAGGCGCTTGAAAGTCCCATTCTTCTTCGCTTTCAATCTCCTTGCAGGAAGTGACGACATTTCCTTCTTCCCGCCTATACCAACAAAATCTAGCAATATGTCCTACCTTGCCACAAATGTAGCACCGTTTGCTATGCCTTTTGTTGCTCTTATCTTCGTCACTGTCGTCGTTGCAATCTTGACGAGCTCCCCTTGGCTGATAACCCTTCTCTTCTGGTTGCCTTCGCCAATCTCCATGATTTTTCCATGGTTTGCCATCTCTTGCACCTGCTCTATTTCCATTCTGGCCCTTGAACCCTCTTTTATTACTGAAGAGGGCACTTTCATCCTCTTTAATTGTGACCTTAGAAATTTGTTTATCTAAGGCTTCTTGGTTGGCCAATATATTCTCCAACTCTGTTAGAGTTGGCTCATTTGCCCATCCACGGGTGGCCGTAACAATACCATTATACTCCGGCCTTAACCCGTGAATTATTATTCTTCTCATTCTTGTCTCGGAGATGGCATTTTGAGGATCTAATTTTGAAATTTCTTCGCAAATAGATTTAACTTTAGAAAAGTATTGACTCACCGTCATATTTTGTTGCGAGATTGAGAGGAGCTCGTTCTCCAGGCATTGTAACTTGGCATCGTTTGTCCTTGCAAACAGCGTCGCCAAGTTATCCCAGGCCTCCTTCGGGGTCGTCGCACTCTTTATGTGTTGTAGTAATTCATCTTCAACAGTCACGGCAAGCACATAAAGAGCCTTACCCGATTTTATATTCCATTTTCTTAATTCGCTATCATTCGTGGGTGGGGTGGTGTTGCTCCCGCCAACAATATCCCACAAATCTTGTCCTAGCAAGTAATATTGTATGCGGGTACTCCAATTATTATAATTTGAGTTGTTGAGCTTCTCGACGCCACTTACCGAACTTGAGAAATCCGCCATTATGACTTGAGTATAATGCCCCGCACTATACCAAGTAAGCCTAGTCCCAGACCAACCAACTTCACAATCCCAGATTGTGCACTTGGCAAAACTCCGACATTCTTCGCTTCTTCGCTCCTTGGCTCGACGATCCCTGACCGCCTTGCTCACTTACAATGGTCCTCGACCACTGTCTTCGCACGACCTCCGACGACCTGCTCTGATACCACTTGTTGAATCTTACGAAAACGTGGTACAAATAAAACTCACAAAATATGAATTTAACTATTACAATATTTCCTCACACCACATACAATATTTGGACAACTCTACACAATTTCTCTCGCACTCACGTGCATACATAGCACACTTTACTCAACACACTCTCAAGACCCCTACAGACACACCCACACACCACCTTGGACTTCTTACTCACACACTCTTGGTTGGACACTCAAGGGGCAAGAACCCCTATTTATAGGAGGCAAAGTGGCTTTCTACACTATTCTAGAAGTATTATTTTATTATAGCTTGACAACTAGATTTCTATGGAGAAGTCTAGAAGTGGTGCAGCTTATGGATTTTGCTAGAAGATTCTGGAGAAGGGAGAGATATGGAGAACTCTAGAGAGAGATCTAGAGAACTCCAGAAGAGAGAGAGGCGGTGATCTTCAACAGAAGCGTCGTGGTAATTCGCTGGGGAGATCGTCTCTGACAGGTGGGTGCTGTTGCGGGTGTGATCTTATTCTGCTTTGGCGTTTTGTCGACTTCTCCTGTGTAAACTTTGAAGTCCAGGCCACGTCTGCCACATTGGATGGAGAGGTCTACGTGCATATAATGATTCTGGATTTGTCTTTAACTTCAAGGTGACAGGGGCGGTGGAGAAGAATAAGCAAATAATAATAATCTGCAGTCCATCCATCCCATTTCCAATTTCTGAGAGGCATGTTGCGATGGGCAAAAGAAGAGGAAGATTCGGGATTCATGGACGACATCTCGAGGACCGCTGACGGTGAGCCACCACGGGCTGGTACTTCCTCCGACTTTTGGCTTCATTGTTACACAAATAAATCCTTAAAATTGTTGGTAAAAATATGGCTTCGAATAGGGTAGAACAATGAAGTCGGATCTTTAGAGTATTCAAGTCAGACTTTTAGGCGTGATATCACTTTCTTTAAGGATTTATTTGCCCCACAAAGTTGCTAATGGTCACTGGCAAATTTCCTCCAGGATACAACAAAGTCTCAAATGAGAATACTAGATAGCAATTCTAGTATTTCTCCAGGGTCTTTCATGGGAAACAATTGGAAACAATGGCTATAGTTTCTCTCGAAAGAAAACATAAAAATGGAAGAAGATATGTGTTTGATCTCAAAACATACGTACTTATCTTCGTCTTTTGAATAGAGGCAACCCTTCAAAAGGTTACAAAGAACAAAGACAACCTTTCGGGAAATGTTGCAAAATGAACAAGTACGTCTTTAAAGGTTACGTTGAAAAGACATAAAATTCGGAATTAAATAAATAATAAATAAAAATAACCGTAACTTTTCGTGAGCAGTCGACTGTTTCAACAAGACTTTATAATTATTTTTTATAGAAATAAATCCGAATTTTCAATAAATAAAATTAATAATCGTCGGTTAGTGCCAAATCTCGTCCACGTGCGCACTCACATCTTTTCGATGTGGGACAAGGCACCTCTTTATTTGTTTTATAAATAAATTACCAACACTGGGAGTAACGGAGAAGTTGGTGTAGAATAGATCAAAAAGAAATGCAAGTTCTACCTCAATGACTCTGAAAACTCGTTTGTAGCCATTCGCTTCATAAAGTAGGCTATGTTGAATCAGGGACCATAACTTGGCGTGAGCTTCTCGGGGCAACGAATAGCCAGCAAATCTCAAACAGATAAGCTTGAAGAAGGAAAAAGATAGGCAAAGATCCTTGAGTTTGCCATCTGGGTCTCCTCCTCTTGCGCTTAAAAGTCTCCCTTTGCAATTCCCAACCTTTTCAACGGTGATAACGTCATCCGTGATGAGTAATGTTATTCGATACTCTGGCCCTTTTCCCACAATCCACTGGGGCCGTCGCCCCCGAAACGCTGGTGAGAACCACAAGTCGGCCTTTGTCTCTCTTGCCTCGCTCACCAAGTACTTGTACCCTTGCAGGGAAGATGGATCAACTTGGTTTGAATCGCTGCATCGGTGCTCGGTTTTCATATAGTCGGCTAAACAAATATAGTTCTTCTGCATCACGTCCTTGCTTGCTGAGCTCAAAGCTCGGACTCTATCGTCAACTTTTGCGAACACCAAAACTAAAAGATGCACTGGGACCCGCATTAGGTTCGATGTGGGCATGTAGGTACCAATGACCCACCCCATCATACAACACTTACCGACCATCTCGATATTAAACGACTTCCATTGTTCGATATTCTCGAGACTGTACCGTGTAGGAATCAGCGCTTCCAAGAACCACCACCAAGAAAACTGCCCCCAAGGGGAACAACTCACTGCAAAACGTAGCATTTTGGATGAGGCCCAGAGTGTATGCGATGGCGGTGATGAAATGGAATAGGCTGCGAACCTGAACAGTGCGAATGTGCAGTTTGTGCAACATCGCCTGAACGCCCCGAGGACACCCTTAAAGATTAGAGAACAAGCTCGGAGGACCAGCAGAGCCTCGATGTTTATAACCCTGAGCTGGTGGCTCTCCTGCGTATCCACCCAGCGACGTGTGCAGAAAGTCTCTAATAGGTAGGGTGCCGGCATTGACATGTTGATCGAGGCTAGAGAATCACCTGTTGTGAAAGGAAAAGAAAAGGATTGTTAGAAGATCATAAAGGCACCATGATAGAGTCTACTAACAAGAACGAAGAAGCTAGAGTCCTTCACCAGCGGGATGAAATGGCCGCAGTAACAGAGAGTCCAGTTTTATATTTTGACTACTAAAGAGAAAGGATTCAAGTTTTGATTGAGAAGAAGTAAATAAACAAGTGTAGTAGTAGTAGTAGTAACAATAACAATAATCTATTTATTATTATGTAAAATGATGAGGGCCTCCTATTTTTGAAGAATCACAGTTCTCTTTTTCTTCCTCAAATATCCTCAATTAGTTATCTTATAAATACTCTGTCAATAAAAACTCTCTCTGTCCATAATATTCTACTATTCTTACTTCTTTTCTCAACTTAATGTATATTGTCCAAATCATGTGAATTTATGGTCCTCAAGAGAATCCGTTGTATTGATTCAGCATATACTTGAGAAGATACTTTCAAGATGAAAAATAAATTCACTGAATAAAATTTTCTTGCCGTTTAGGACTTCAATCCTTAGTCCGACCGCTCGATTTCCAGTTCCATCTGCTAAGGTACGATGTGCAGCTACCTTGTCCCCTACATCCATTCAATAAAAAACTTAGCTAGGGTCCTTACTAAACCGAAACAGACTTAGGATTTTTGACACTCAAAGCCAGTTTGTTTGTAAAAAAAATAACAAATACGGAAAAAGCTCATTTTCTAAAACCATCATATGAAAATTGAATCATTTTCCTTGAAAGTGCTTTTTATTACACATTTCTTGCAAAATCAAAATTTGCAGTACGAAAGGACCTTGTTTTATAAATGCAATACAGTTTTGTATCAATGTATGTCACCACAATTTCATATTATAAATAATCAATAGTTTTTTTATTGTTTTCCTGTAATATCCAATTAAAATTAATATTCTTTTCTGAAAAGTGATAATAATAATTTGATTACGTCAAAATTTAGATTATATTTACCAACAAAACTAATGTTAACAACGGAAACTTAAGATAATTAAAGGTGGCTGCACACCCCTCTACTGAACTGGTTACTATCTTGGCTCGACGAGGGCAAATTGGTAACTTAGGGAAAGCCAGCTCAATCACGTCAATGTTTCCTCCTACCAATTGGATTGTGTACCAGACACCAATAATCTCTAACTTTAATATAATGTACGGTATCATCCTTGTATTTTTAATCCGTTTAAAATTTGTGCTCATTGAACTATTCCAACTAAATAGGTGGGGGTTCGAAATCTTGGGGTGGGGACGCGGTTAACTTTCGGGAGTGGGTTTCGCATCCGATTCAGTTAGAATAGGAGTAGAGTAGGGCCAGACCAACAAAAAAAAAAAACTATTCTTAAATATTCAATCTAATCTCTAAACTTTCAACCGATTCAGTTTAGTCCCTCAACAAAGTGAAATCGGTCATTTGATATATTAACAATTTTACATAATTACACTTTTACCTAGATTTTAGAAAAAATTTTCATTTCAATTCATATCCTAAATCACAAACAAATATGCTATGTTTTTATTATCTTTTCACATTTTTTTGTATTTATAAATGTTACAAAATTTTTAATTAAGTATATTTTAACTTATGATATCTATAATAGTCAAAATTAAACCTCATTTAGAGTTATATTGAGTTATTATTCCTTTTGCTTAAAAAAAATAAGTGTATAACGTATCTATTGATACTCATGCTTAAATAGACAAAATTATTAAGCTTTTATGTTTGGTGTATTCTTAATCAAATTAAGCTAAATCTATAAATTAGGAGAATAAAACAGCAAGAACATCAACCTGACACAGCACTAACTAGGGTTCTACTTTTACTATTATGAAGACCATAACTCAAAACACGCTTAAATGAAACTATCAAAATATTTATAAAAATTTTAAGCTTTCGTGTTTCATATACTATTAATTAGGGTTAGTTAAATCTATAAATTAGGAAATTAAAATAGCAAGAACATCAACTTGACAGAACTCTAAATGAAGTTTTACTTTTACTATTATAGAGACCATAAGCTAAAACACACTTAAATGAACAAAATAAAAAAAGTGAAAAAGAAATTAAAGGATAGATTTTTTTTTGTTGATTTAGGAAATAGATGGAATGAAAAGATATTTAACATATGGGTGTTGTGGCCTACCTTTTATATTTGGAGGGAAAAAACATAAGTTTAGGGGTTTTGCCTAAAAAGCAAGCTTACAACCCTTGTTTTAGATATGGGTTTTCCGAAGGCCATATCTCGCACGGTGTTGAGGTATTCAAATTAACGTTATAAGAATTGTCTAATGAAGAATCGCCACTAGCCTATTAGGGTCGGCTAGAAACTAAGTAAGGCATAAGAGTATACTTCACTTCTTATGCAATTAGAAAATTTAAGGTCAAGGACTTGGTTACACTAATTAATAAACTAGTATCCTTTTGGTATCCAATATTTTCATTAAAGAGAACGTTTGTGAGGCGGCTTGGATTGATTTTAAACCTATCCATTAACATGTGAGTTGATCATGCAGATATGCAATCATCAAACTAACAATTAGCAACCAATAAAGCGTTAAATAAGTTGCAAGGAAATACAAGAATTTAACCCAAAGAAAAAGACAAATGCCATTCCTATTCCTAACTAGACTAAAAGGAAACCACAATCAACATATTGAAAATGTGCAATCGCATAATAGTCGAGATAGAAATGCGCAAACGACGATTTATCATTTGTCTCTAAGATATTTAAATCTTATGGTGAAGTCCTCATACCCTAACAGCTCATTCAATTTAAAACACAAGTTTTTGTTTGTCAAGGAATTTCGCACATTTTTAGAGAAAACTAATCAAAAACTAATTTTTAAGCATTTGCATAGCTTTTAATTTTAATTTTTTGAATTTTTAAATATTTTTTAATAAATTTTTTTTTTTAATCGGAGAGTGGGAGTCGGGCTGGGCCACGGACATCAAATCAAAGGCCTTAAGAAAGGAATGGGCTCAATGAAATAAAACCTAATCCGGCCACCATGGTAAAAAACGAAGCCCAAATTCACCCAAATTAACACTTCAAGCCCGAGGCTCACCAAGCCTAAATGAACCCGAAGTCCACTACTCTCCCTCATCAATTTCCAATCCCACATGTCTTCTTTGAGCACGTCCGGAGCACCCGAAGATTTGCCCACTGATTCAAGAACACCAAAACTCCAGCCGTGAACATTATGTTTAACAGTCAATTGATATATGCTCGTTCACCAGGCCTCCACCGTTGGCTGCCATGTTCGACCATCATTATCGATCACCCAACGCCCAAACCACCAAACCACGGCCTCAACGCCAACATCCTTCAACACGCACCTGAGTCGCCACCATGAACTCTCACTTTCACCGGACCGCCCACGGCCCAGACCACAAAAAAAACACCAGAGAAATGCCACTGCAGATCTAGCCTAGGCAAAACGTCGAATGCCTGGGGTGCGTCGACTGAAGAACTAATGAAAGCTCAACCAGGACATCAAACAACGACCGAGACCGAAACCAAAAAACCAGGCAGGGTCCGGAGACAACAAATTGTAGGGCCGCCGGGGTCGGAACTCGCACGAACCGAGGAACCGCGAGCCCCAAAAACAGGGCAAAACGGAGCGTGTTCGTGCGCTCGGGGGATAGGGCCCTACCCGGCTCGGCGACGGCGGCTAGCAGGCGGGCCCGAGACGGATCGAGCTGTGGCCGGCCGCCTCTGGTGTCGTCGAGACGGGATCCTCGGGTCGAGAGGGATTGAACTCAAAAAAGGACTTACCGGAAGAACAGATGCCGGGAAATGGGGTCTCGGGGGACGCGGCTGAGCTTCTCTCTCGATCTCTGCCCTCTCTCAACTCTCAGCCGCTCGCATCTCTCCCTCTCCGTTCCCTCGTCTCACCCCTCTCGGTCTCGAGTTCTCCGAATCCCCCTTGGCTGACTCTCCCTCTCTCGCTTTTAAGCACCGGCGCGCATGACCTCTGACATGCCAGCCACCCCTGGCCGGCCTGGCCTCGACCACCAACTCCCAGTCGACGCCCTCTCTGCATCTTCATCTCCTTGTCCGTGCCGTCCTCTCTCTCCTCCCGCTTCAGCCAACGTTCATGACAAAAGGAAGGGACGAGAGAGAAAAGGAGAAGGCCGGGCTTGGGAAAGAGATGAAAAATGGGCTGGGCCCAAACGATAAAGAGGAAGGAGAAGGGAAAAGAAAGAAGGCCGGGCCAGCCTGCCCCGGCCCGGTTTCACTGCTGCTGCTTCTTCTTCTTCTTTTTTAATAATACATTTTTAATAATTTTTTTAAAAAATTACAACAATAATTTTTTAAATTTTTAATATTAGTAATGCAAATGTGCCTAATGTCTATATATGATGCAATTTTCATGGTTATTTTTGTTAGGGGTTAAACATTAATCCGTAATTTTCTATATAATTAATGAACGATTAAAGAGGTTGACAAAATTTATGTGTCAACATTGGGCAATAATATAATTATAAAAATTTGTGAATATATCGAATGACTTATTTGATTTTGTTATCGAAAGTTAAGGGACTTGATTGAACGTTTAGGAATAGTTTAAAGATGATATTGAATAAATTAAAAATTCATAAATAATATTTTACACTGAACCAAAGTTTACAAACTATTAGTGTCATTTCCCTTTTTCCTTTGGGAAATTTAAGGACACAACCTGGACCCACATCAGATATAAAAGTAACCTGAGGTCACAGTCTAACTAAGTAGCCCATGACCTCAGGGGGAAATTAGCTTTTAAGACGGCATCCTTTCTGGCTTCATTTTGCCCCGCACACAACAAAAAATTAATGAAATTAATCATTTTGTTGGGTAAGGATCCTGAAGATAGTTTAGATTTAGAAGTGTAATTCTACTTTAATTTATTTTCTTGACAAAGGTTGGTGTTAATGTTTGTCTTTCATAATTTGAAAGTAGTCTTATCTGTGCAAATTGATGAGGATTATTGCAACCAAAGTAGATGAAGAAAAATCTTTCACTAAACTAGACAATACATTCACTTTCCCTTGGACTAAATCTCCATAATAGAAATAATGCTAACTTAGAGTTTAAAGGAAACATTTTATTCTTTCATCTTCAAATAGATTAACACAATTGCATATCACATGATTTTAATTTCTCATTTCACTTTCATGTAACATATTTTAGATCCTTACAAATGACAACATGCAGGCTTTTGTGCACAAAATTGTTTCTTGGCGGTTCTCAATACCAATATATTAAAGTCAAAATCACTATTTATCTCAATTTTTACTTTCTAAAATTTCCATTGCTATATGTAACCCCCATTCATTGAGTAAAAACTCAATTTTTTTTCTATGCATATATAATCACCATTTTGTCTCACTTTTCACAAGCTTCAATATGATTTAGGGACAATATCATCATTGCGTAAATTTTAATCTATAGTTTTACATACAGCGGTTTTCATCTTATATCTACAATGACATAACTAAATATATTTAGCAAATGTGATTTACAATATCATCTCAAGAAAAATTTAAGCAATCGCGATGCAACAGTGAGAACTGGTGTTAGTTATGTAACAAAGATACTTATTATTGCAACATGAATGTGTACATAACCGATTAAAACTAAATGTAAATAGAAATCACTAACCAATTATGATATAACTTATTTAAATTTTTGAAAAGTTAGGATAAATAATTTACCTGAAGCATCAATAAATGCCCAATATATTAACAACCAGCTTTTGGAAACGAAATTTTGACAAGAAATGATGTGAGTATTCTTATGCTAAAAATAGATCAGTGGAATCCTAGATATGCATTCTTGGAAAAAAATATGGTGAATTTTTTTTTTTTAAAGAAATTGAATATTGCGTATTTCATGATGATATCCAATAATTCGTTGGGGGTACATTATCATATATGATGGCATTTCCATCAACTCTTACAAAAAGAGTAAGAGATCAAATGGTTACCAAAACTAAAGTCAACAGAATTGGAAAATAATCTTGGAGAATTTAGTTCCAACTTCATATAAATAGAAATGATCATATGGAGAAGATAGAAGAAAGTACTTTTGCTTTCACGAAGATTCACAAAGGGAAAATAAGAACAGACTGAAAGAACGTAAAAAAGAACACTGAAATGACCAGTCCGAATCTATATCCAGTAAGACTCTACTCCACAGTCCTTGCTTTGGACAAGCTTAAACAGAAGGAGGAGAACACAAAGCCTGAGATTCAGGAGAAGAGGATGCATAATTCATGCAATTCTAATCAGAATGCGACCGAAGGTCTCCATATGGTTCTGCGGAAAGGCTCTATTGACCTTCATAACCTTGCCTGTACATCTTTCTTAGCATCTTTTGCACGATCTGGCGATGTTGCAGAAAGGGAGCTTTTGGGCTCATAGCCTTCATGGCTTACGTCATTTCGGCCACTGCCATCGCCTAGACACCTGGCGTCGTTCCAGGTGCTCCGTTCTGCTTCGTGACATACCCAATATGGCTATCTACTTTGCTGGTGATTATGGGAAATTTGGACCCTTTCAATGCATATACTCTAACATGCAAAGGGCGTATAGGAAAGGAAAATCATTGCATATCGTCCATATTCAACATAAAACAGCCTCGGAAATGCACAATCAATTTGAGGCTTCAATTTTATATATTGGACCAAGCAACAGATACACAACATAGAAGAGGAGACCACGCATCATACACGAGAAGGTTTTCTGGAGCCTGACCAAGGTTCGGTGCAAGATAAAGAGACTGCTACAAACATACACAATCATAGAGACATTTTAATGAGTTGATTAGGCATAACATCAGACCTAGTTCAGCTCCACTCTGGATCATCACCACCAAGTGGATCTCTAGTGATGCCCGCATGAGAGACCAAAACCCAGACATGAGTCAGAAACTCGCCCCCTGTGGCAAGGTACTTAGCATGAGCGGCCGCATTTTTTGAAGGAGCCACATACAACATCATTTCCGTCCAGAAGTTGGCCAAGACCTTCCAAATTGGCTTCTCAGGTGCCGCAACCCTCACAAGCATTTGTCCCAGCTTCGCGCCTCGACCAACAATGGTTTCGTCTTCAATGGCGTCCAACTTGTTTAGCTTTTCAATCCGGTTATACATTGAAACCGAGGATCCCTCAAATAATTTGCTAGTTTCGCTGACAGCACAGTCAAATATGTATTCAGTCCTGCACGGGTGACCGGGGAGCAATCTTGGGGCAAAAGCAACCAAATAAGCAAGGTATTTTGATAGCGTAGTCGCTATGTCAAAGTCCTCTCTTTGTTCTCGTGAAGGAGTCTCTTTATGCTCGCAGAAAGTGGTTGCAATGTGCCAAACCATTATAACATGAGTGGTTGTCTCAAGTTTACGTGCCCATGAGAAGTCGTCGGATTCTTTGTTGAGCCCCAAAGACGCTTTCCTCTCCCCCGAATTGTTAAGGTAATTTTCCATTAGAGACACAGCAATCGCCTTCATCACTTGCTTAGACAAATTGATAGGAGCAATTTGTTTCTGACCATTTCTTTTCGGGTCGAGATAAGCAGCGGAGAATCTATTATGTATCCACTTGCGTGGAGAATAGCAATACGACTCAAGGAGTGAGTATTGACGGAGTTGCCTCCCCCAAGGCTTCAGTAATTGAACTCGGCACATTATCTCGATCAACTTTGCAGCATATGTGTTCCTTTGCCACCACTCGTTCTGCACATACTTGCATATGTATTTCACCTTTGCCCATTCAGAGAAAATCATGATGCCAAACTGTGCAAATTCGACGACTGTGATTGACATCACAAACAAGATGGTTGTAAAATAACCAGCTAACCTCAGGGAGTAGCTCACGAGGTGAAATTCAGCTGTATGGGACCCTTCCCTTACCCTGAGAGGCCAGGGCACCAAGGGGAGTGAATTCAGAGCAGCAGCAACCACAATGGCAAGTTGAAACAATTTAAACACTGAATGACGCAGGTTGAGATTGACCGGGTATTTGGTGTAGAATAAATCGAAGAGAAATGCAAGTTCTACTTCGATGACTCTGAAAACTCGCACATAATCATTTTCTTGAGAAAGCATATGTTGAATCAAACAACATAACTTCTTGTGAGCATCTTGGGGCAACGAATAGCCAGCAAATCTCAGGCAGGTGAAATTGAAGAGCGAAAAAGACAGGCAAAGATCCTTGAGTCGTACACCCAGTTCTCCGCTTTCAGTCAAAAGCCTCCCTTTGCAACGCCAAACCCTTTCGATGGTGATATCTTTAGCCGTCATCTGTAACGATTGTCGATAGTGTGGCGCGGCCCCTGCTTGCCATCGATCTTCCTTTTGCCTGCACATTGCTGTTGAGCACAATAAGTGCACCTTTGGCTCTTCTGCCACTCTCACCAAGTACCTGTACCTGTGCATTGGATCGCGATCTTCGGGATTTTGATCTTCGGGATATTGATCTACGTCTCTTTGTAGGTGCTCAGTGCTCATGTAGTCTGCTATTAACTTGTACTTCTTCTGCATCACAGAATTGCTTGCCAACATCAAAGCTCGTGCTCTTTCGTCAACTTTCACGAATAGAATGACGAAAAGAAAAACTGAGCAAAATATTGGCATGGACGGGGTCACATATGAAGCGATTATCCAACTTGTCATGAAACATTTAGCAGCGGAGTCCATATTAAATGACTTCCACCGTTCAATGTCCTCAATACTGTGGGCAGTGTAGGCATCTGCACTTCCGAGAACCACCACCAGATAAGCCGCCCAGACAGGGAAATGTGAAATGCAGAAAGGAGCGCTTTGGATAAGGCCTAGTGTGTATGCGATGATGGCGGGTGAAAGATAATAGGCCGCAAATCCAACCAACGCCAATGTGCGGTTGCCGCAGCGTCGCCTGAAAGACCCAAAGACCCCAAGAAAGACTAAGATGGCAGCAGTGATGACCAGCAGTGCCTCGATTCTTGCCAGTCGGATTATTCGACTTTCGAATGTGTCCGCCTGCTTGCAGCGTTTCAACTGCCTTTCCGAGTACCTGTACAGAAAATATGACTGGGATTCGTTCATGATCATCAACCGTTTCTCAAGTGAGCGGAAAAATGGAGCACCGATGCCAATGATGAAGGATCGTTTATACAACTATAAAGTGAAGAGGGGATGAATGTGCGGTGAGGTGATGCTCTAAGGTCCCTTTTAACTGATGTAGCTTTGGCCGAGCGCCAAGAATTAGGAACTTTTTAAGTAAATTACTTTAGCAAAGAAATCAGAATCATTACTTAATTTTAGATTAGTAACGCAATGCATTACCAATATAAATATTTTTTTCTTAAAATAGTATTATCCATTCTTGATTTGACAATTAGTAAGAAAATGAGAAGTTAAAACTCTCAAATCAAGGAAGGTTGAAATCGCTTGTTTAAAGTTACCTTTACATTAGCAACATATCCTAATGTTTGCTTAATTTTAAAGCACCTGCACGACAATTGGGATCGATTCTTGTGATAATTCTTGAAATGCCCAAAAAGAATGGGCTGTATTTTCCTTGTCCTCAAACCAAATATCATATCGGTAGGTTATATTAATATCAACATCACCTACATGCAAATTTAAGGCAAACATAATGTAAGAGATTTCAATATGTATAACTCATCAACAAGAGGTTTAGTGATGGAGGAAAACAGAATGATTTACTTTCCGAGCAAATTTCTTGAGAATTTTTACGTTTATTAGATTGCATCGGCAAACAAATGGAGCTATCGAAGGAAAAAAAAGAAAAGAGTGATCAAGGCACGAGTACTCCTCAAACTTTTGCAAAAGTAATCAACTCTTGGAATTTCTTTTTCGTCCAATTGTATTCCTAGACTATATACTTTTGCACCAGTACTCCTCGAACTTTTGCAAAAGTAATCCAATTTTGGAATTTCATTTTTGTCCAATTGGATTTCTGGACTATATACATTTTCGCTCATATTGATCCTGCTGTAAGAAAAATGAAAGAAAACGCCGACATGGCTATTAATTTCTGTTAAATGCTGCGATGCGTCATTTCGCTGACTTACCTAATCACTAGATTAGACGATCAAAGAGTTTGCAAACTGTGACAGCCCGAGCGGCGGTGCGCGGGGAGGAGGGTTGGCGGTGCATCTGCACCTCGGTCCCCGGACGTGCGCAAGGAAAGGGTCCCTCTCCCTCTTGTCCCACATTGCTTACGGGAAGTCCCGGGGCCGAGTTTATAATGGCTTGGGCCCTTTAATCGTGTGACGCGTTTTAAAGCTCGTGAACTCGGTGTCCAAAGGGACAATATTACACAATGGGGCCTGAGTCGTTACAAATGATATCGAGCCGACTCCCCACCACGTGTGGGGCCACAGCGAGGACCATGTGCTCCCAAGGGGGGAGAGTGTGACAGCCCGAGCAGCGGTGCGTCCACGCCTCGATCCCCGGACGTGCGCAAGGAAGGGGGTCCCTCTCCCTCTTGTCCCACTGTGTGACGTGTTTTAAAGCAATGAGGACTCAGTGGCCAAAACGGACAATTACACAATGAGGCCCGGGTCGTTATACAAACAGAAACCTTCTATCCTCCAACGCCTTTTCAGCGAAAGGAAAAAAGATTCTAACTGGAAAATTTTCTATAATGGCACCTTCCCATCGTTGTCTATACCAAACCGCGACTGTGGAGTCTACCTCTCTCGTCTGCCTTGGCTATTGAGAAGTCTTCACAGCAGAACGGCTTTTGAGAAGCAAAAAAAAAAAAAGGCAAATAAACAAACTGCTGATTATTGCTCGAAGTTTCCCGTTGAATTTGATATAGGCACGAGTTTATGATGATCGTGATGTGTAAAGTGTTTGTGGAGCGTTGAAGCCGGAGACGGACTATCGGAGAATGCAAGAAGATGGTTCGCTTGGGGATTGGACAAACCAGGCAACTCAGCGGGCACGCACCTTATTTTGGTACATAACTTGTCAGAACTCTAAAGAGTTTTTTCTAGAGCAGCTGTTGAAAGCATAAGACGTGGGCCTATGACAACTCATAGAGAACAATTTAAGCCTTGTTTGGTATTCCGAACTGTGATTGGGTTTTAAGGGAAAGAGAATGCTAGATTTATCAAAACTAATTTACAAAATTAATTTACTAAAGAATGTGTTTGATTGATTATAAGTGACCCTTAAAATAGGTGGGTCTCGAACGACAAACAAACAGTGTGACACATTATTGAGTAAATTAACACACATGGTAACTTTATAAACAGAAATGATTGAAATTTTTATTCAGAGGAGAAAATTACATATGATGGTATATGCATTTCTTATATATATATATATAATTTGGCTAGTTTTATGATAATTTACACATTTAACTCTATGAATCATGTTTTCAGCCCCAAGGTGGTTCTATAGGCTAGAATTAAAGATTCGTTACCTTTCCCTTGCCTTACTTTTTTTTTTTTTATTCAGATTTCTTTTATTATTCTTATTGTGCAATTCCTATAATCAAACAATTTGAAATCTTTCATGCTAGGTGTTCTAGGTCTCAAGAACTAGTACACTGCGCTCATAGTTCGCACATATATCAATTAAATTGCATTAATAATGACTTGTACTTTTGACGTGGACGGAGTTCATTATCAAAGCCTCAAGCCTCAATAGGATATGGCTCCTAATAAATTTCTAGAACGATGAAATGGCATGAATTATTAGTAACATATTGAAGAGGGTGTAGCTAGTGTACAGGGGGACCTAAATAAGGAACACAATCATTTCAATACCCTTTATTTACGGCCACATAAATCCTGTTGTTGTCCAGTATCTCAGAAAGCTTCTTTAAGAAGTTGACCTGAAATAGAAAAAGCGAGACCAAGTGTACACAAAAGGTAGGAACACGTTTTAGATGGATATAACACAATGACGAGGGTGTAGCTAGTGTATAAGGGGACATAGTAAGGAACACAATCAATCTATTGCCTTTTATTTACAGTTACATAAATCCGATAAATCCAGTCGTTGCCCAACTCGTCAAAAAGCTTCCTTAAAAAAGTTGACCTGGAAAAAATAAAGCAAGGCGGCTTTAAAATAGTTATCCTGACAAAGAATAAGAAAAGAACAGAGCGGTGAAGAAAGGGTAAAGCTAACACATTTTGCATGGAGAGGAAGCCCTGTCACGTGTTTCCCGATCCGACATGGAGAAAAAGCAAGACCAATCGTTAAAAAGAAAGGTAAGCTAACGCGTTTTAGATGGAGATAACACACTGAAGATGGTGCAGCTAGTATGAAAGGCGATCTAATTAAGAAATCCAATCAATCCATTGCCTATTACCTAAAGCCACATAATTCTTGTCATTGTCCTATGCGTCGGAAATGTTCATCTTTAAATAAATTGACCTGACAATGAAAAAGCAAGACCAATTTCTTTTTTTTTTCAAGTGAGCAAAACCGTTTTAAATGGAGCACTAACTCTTTCCTATGTGGCTCAGCCCACCATTTCGAAGGCACGGAACATAACTCAATGACATAAAGAGAAGCACAAGAGATGTAAAATGAACGATGCAACTAAATTGTTAGAGTGGTGTTAGATAAAAGTCAATGTCACTCTCTAGGGAAAAGTGTCAAAAAAGTCCTAAACCTTTTGTATTTGTGCCAAATTTAGTCCTAAACTTTTCAATAGTGCTAATCTAGTCCTAAACCTTTTGACTCAATACAAATTTAGTCCTAAACATTTTAATGGTGTTAATTCAATCTTAAATATTTTAAACTAGTGCTAATTTAGTCATAAACCTTTTAGTTTGGTGCCAATTTAGTCCTTTCGGTTAATTTTACCTGGATTTTACTGACGTGGACATTGGTTCGTTGACATGGCATTAAGTCAAAATGTTTATGACTAAATTAGCACTAATTCAAAAGGTTTATGACTAAATTTGCACCATTAAAAGATTTAGGACTGAATTGACACCAAATTAGAATATTTAGGACTAAATTGTCACAAATGTAAAAAGTTTAGGACTTTTTTGACACTTTTTCCCTCTAGATAATGACCACAACGGGGCAAAATCAGTTGTTATGCGCATGCTTCGCTCGGGATGGTAATCATATTAACATAATCCATATATTAGTGGCACATCTAGAATCATGTTATTTGAGTAGGCTTAATATTGGACTTTGATATGAATCTATTCTACACGAAATACATGTTGCCGGTTAGGCCTGCTTGTGGTTGGACTAGCTACACTCTCCGATGTGAAATAATTCAAATATGCTCCTTCACCATCTTAAAAGTCTTCTAACAGTCGCATCTTGTTCAGTTCTCTGCACTTGACCATCAATCCTCCCCTGCAAAAAATTATTCCCCGGATGAGCTCAAGAGATCAAACATATCAAAACCATTGATTTTCCGATAGGGAGGGTCAAATTCTCGTTAAACGAAAAGTCCTAAGAATGCAGACCCACCAAAAGACACTGATGTCCATATAAGTAATAAACCTACTAGGTGACATTAGGCCATCTGGCCAAGAAATTCCTTCATTCACATTCAAAACAGGATATACTCACTAGTTAGCCATTCTCATTGTACCCATTAGTCACCTTGGATCAAGTTCAAGATCTTTTAGGGTGTGCTGATTTGGCATGAGTGAATAAAATATTTCCCTAGTAATAATCGATTGTTTCACTTATAAAAATAAATTAAAGAAAAATATTTTTATCCTTAAGAGAAAATGTCTAAACATATATTATGGTCGATAATACAAAGGTGGTGCTATTTTTACACCTTTTTCTTTGTGGCTAAAACACACCCTATTTTTGTTAATTGACCAAATTAACTTTCAATTTCATAAGCATGTATTGATACTTAACACATTTTTTAGGGAAACAAATAATATATAAGTTGTTACTTTCTTATCTCGATTTCTATGGGATGGGCAGGGGGACGATTGGGAATGCAGTGCAAAGGTTGGCTGACAGAGATGAGTATCGTGATGAAACCCTCAATCAGAATGACTATGGTGGGAAACGAAGGAGAGGTCGTCATGGTGAAATGACGGTTGGTGGAATCGCAAAAGTGGAAGATGGTGCGGTTATGACAACGCCAACGAACAGTGGGATCGTCGTTACGAGGATCAACATTACGATTTTGACAATTTCAAAGGGTTAATGGTGGTGATGACCGTGGCCGTCAAAGACAGGAGGAGTTCAGTTTGAAAAGGTAAATTCCAACCTTCTATGGAAGTCTAAATATTGCTGACTTCATGGATTAGCTCGCTGAAGTGATTTGATTTTTCTTGGTGTGTCGGTTCCTAGACCTGTGACCCTCAGATCCAAAAAATTGGAGCCAAACCGATTGGGTTCCAGGCCAATTCGTGGGCGCCTTAGAAACTAACTTATTTATATGCTTTGGGTAAAAATCCAATTTTTTATAATAAAATATAAAAAGTTCCAACATTTCATTATATAAGCATCCTTGGTTTTATGGTTCATCGATCAAATTGAAAACCAAGTTTCAAATCTCAATGGTTGCAAAAATATTTTTTTTCCCCAGAAGAACCTTCAAAACAAGTTAAAAGAAACGCGGACCCCTGAGGTGTCATAACTTGGCAGAAATGGACACTTAAGTGCTAAAATCGGAGCAAAATGGATCACTTGAGTGCCAATCCGGCCAAATTGCATATGCGGCATTTTTCCGACGAAGCGAGTGCAGAACGACACCGTTTTGCACGACGTAACCAAATAATGCAAAAATGGTGTCATTTTGGGCTGACATGGTAAAAAAATAATATAAAAATTAATTAAATTAAAATTAAAATTAAATTTAGTTAAAATATTTAAAAATAATAATTTTAAATTAAAAAATTAAAAAAAAAAAAAAAAGAAAATGGGGGAGGAGGCGGGCGAGGGCTCGGCCCTTAATAGCCGCCGCCGCCTCCTTGCCGCCCCTCCCGGTGATGGAGGGGGGTGGTGGGGTCGCCAAGCCACGGCCGGGGCCGGCAACCCCGGCCGACCAGGTGGCCGGCAACCCCGGCCGACCCGGTGGCGAGGGTTCGCAAGCCCTCGCCCGGATCCAACGAGGGTCGGCGGCCTCGCTTGGCCGGGCCAAGGGCCACCGTCCGCCGAGGCAACCCCGGCCCGGCGGCGGCCCATGGCCCGACCGAGCGAGGGCCGTTGACCCTCGCGGCCCTCGCCCGGATCCGGTCGGGGGAAGGAGGAGGAGGGAGGCAACCGGCGACGAGGGTCGGGGCCGCCGAGCTGGCCAAGGACCGGCGGCCCTAGGCGACCCTCCCCACCTTCCGACGACGGCGGGGGGAGGCGATGGCGGCAGCGCCTTCCTCCTCCTTTGTTTTTTTTTTTTTTTTTTTAATAAATATATATTATATTATTATTTTGTTTTAAATTAAATTTAATTAATTTTTATATTATATTCAAATTCAAATTATGCCAAAACGACGTTGTTTTGGCCGATTTAAGGGCTCTATTTTGGCCAACACCCGAAACGACGTCATTTTGGGTGAATTAGAGCTGACTCAACTCTCCGACGAGCCACCTCGGTGAGAAATATTAATATTTAATTGCCACATATGATTTCCGGCCGGCTTCGGAGGTGGCACTCACGTGTCCCGCTTTTCTTAAAATGTGGCAGTTAAATGTACCTATCGTAAGTTATGACACTTAAGTGTCCATTTGTGCCAAATTATGGCACTTATAGTGTTCTTTTCTCCAAGTTAAAAATTGGTTCCCGAACGGACAGTTCTGGCCTTAGTATGTAAATCAAATCTATTAGAGATATATTAAGAAAATTCTATATATTTCTCTCGATTGATTATGATTAAACATAATTGATATTTACGTAGTCATTTTAAAAGCCTATAAATATTAAATGACTTTTGAGCACCTATAACGGATGCAAACAAGCAAAGGGTACAAGTTTGTGGTATGGATGCAAAAGTGGAAAGGTAATGGAAGAAGAAATCTATAGTGGTCATGTCAACGACGTACCAACTACTGGCTCGAATCATAGTTTGCCAAATAAATGACATTAACAGGACCCAAAATCACCATTGTTTAGATTTAATTTATTTCTTTTTTAAATTATTTCGTTTGTTTACGGTTCCCCGCTAGTCATAACAAATTGTAAAAGAGCCTATGGCTATTGTTGATTGACTGCCCTGGGAATTTTGTCTATCTTCAATTATGGCTATGATTTCAACAAAGCTTGAGTTGGAGGAATTCACTAGCAGAATTTGTTATAGCTTGAGGCTCATTAAGATGCAGGAGCTCCTTGAGACACAAGGCTTGGATTTAGCGTTGGAGGGAGATGATAAGTCTCCCTAGAGTATGAAATCAGAAGGGAAAGGTTGATATCTTGAAAAAGGCTAGGAAAATTATTCTCTTGAACTTGGGGGACGACGTTTCGGTTATGGTGCAGATAAGAAGAGTGCAACTGCAGATTGAGCAAAACTTGAAGAGCTGTATATATCGAAATTGCTCATGAAGAAATTTTTCTTGATCCAACTTTTCTTTACATATAAGATGGTTAAGGGAAGCCGACTCATGATCACAATTGAATTTGATAAAGTCATCAATGATCAAACGAATGTGGATGAGATGATATCGATCAATAGCAAGCTATTATGCTGCTTTGTTCTTTACCCAATTCTTATGAACACTTCCCTGATTCGTTGATGAAAGGGAGTGAGATATATCCGTCGAGGAAGTGAAGTCTGCACTTTCCTCAAAAGAATGTTAGAAGTTGCAGGGCAATTATTAGAAAAGTAACATAGAGGGCTTGATGGCTAAAAGAACAAACTTTAAGAAAGCCGAGAGATCGAACAACAAATGTGAGTATCGGACCGGCCAACATGGGAGTAGTACGTTATGTGTGTTTGGTGGTTTTGGGCCTCTCTCACCCTTGAAAGTTTAAAAGATGAGGTTTTTTCTTACACTTATAAACTGACCACAAGTTCCTCCCATAAGCAATGTGAAATAAACTCCAACAATCTTTGGCTCACACGTCATATTTAATAAGAGCATCAGTAACTCTCTTCGAGTGACTATTGAATCTAGACTTCTTGGTAACCTAGCTTCTTATACTAATATTGGGTGGTCATGGGCCTCTCTTGGCGATCTCCTCGAGTAAAAGTATTAGAATTTTGCTGCGCATCCTAACAAAAAATATCAAAGTTGATAATTGATTGGTAGCCCACTCCCAATTCTATTTCGGTGTTTAGTAAATATTTCAAGAAATATGGTGACCAACGTGGTTTTTAGGCGGTGGGCATTGTGGTATAGTAATGCCAGCTTGATGATTGACTTTGTCCACTCTGCATGGAGAACCAACCCTATCACGTGTTTCCTGATCTGACACGAAGAAAAAGCAAGACCAAGTGTTAAAAGGAAAGGTAAGCTAACGTGTTTTACATGGAGATGACTCATTGAAATTGGCGTAGCTAGTGTGCAAGGGGACCTAATTAAGGATTCCAATCAATCTAATACCTATGATCTAAAGCCACGTAAATCTTGTCATTGTCCTATGCGTCGGAAATGTTCATCTTTAATTAAGTTGACCTGACAATGAAAAAGCAAGACCAATTTTTTTTTTTTTTCAAAGTGAGCTAAAAAGTTCTACATGGAGCACTAACGCTATCCTATGTGCCTCAGTCCGACATTTCCCGATCTTATGAAGGTACAGAACATAACTCAATGATTGAGAGAATCACAATGCAACTAAATTGTTAGAGTGGTGTTAGAGAATTTATGTTAGGAGTCTATCTATGACATCAACGCCTTACATTGTGTTGACGAACTACACCGTCACTTCCACCTCAATCGTTGCCTACGCCGACCTTGGTCGACCAAAACTCAACCCAGATTCAAGGTTGAGTCGAGCTCTAGATCACAAATTTAGGGCTCGCTTGACCTTAGATCCAAAATCTAATGCTCAAGTTTGTCGACTAAGCTCAAGCTAGACATCGGAGGATCAAAATGGCAGTGAGCTAATGGTGGAAAGGGACGTACGTCTGTTGTCGTCTCTGGAAGAATGAAAGGGAGAAAAAGGAAAAAAATAAAAAGAGTGTTTGACAAGTGCACTTGCATGCGACACATGTTCCAAGGTGAATGAACTAGTTTTTCACTGAGTTAAAATGAAAGTTGTACCTAATATTTTCTCTATCAATGTCCGCTAGAAGCGGGAAGCTACCATTTGATAGAGATAGGGAACAAAAAGGAAGCAAAACCAATGACCTAACTCAAGGAGATACTGAAAATTGATTTTGTTATACCAGAAAAATCTGAAGATTAAGTTGATGGTTCAGTTGCAAAGTTTCGGTGGAATCTAATCCAAGGCAATGCAAAGTTGCTGGCCTTGAAGATGTTGATCCACAGCCTTTGTAGATTGAAAGATGTTGATCCACAGCCTTTTTAGATTTTACTTCCGCAATATAAGTTTTGTGAAAAAAAAAAAAACAATTCCCAAGAAATCTAATTCTTTTTTACATTGTCAAGCAAGGGTTAACTGTCAAATAGAATCTAGAGATTAACATAGACAATTTTGTAAAACAAAATTATCTCAATAAGCTTTTTGCTTTTGTTGTGCATATCAACATTAAACCCTTTCTTATCTTGTTCGAAAATATCTCATTGATGATATTAATTTTTGTGAAGCCAAAATGATGAGATTTCATTGGTATTTAAAAAAAAAAAATTTCTTATTTTAGGATTGTTGCGATTTAATTACATCTCATCTTTTAAAGTTTCACATTCGAGAATAAAATTATGATTTTATTTTAGAAATTCTTTATAAAGTTTTTTTCATTGATTATTCAATTATATGTATATGTGTATAAAAGATAGCTGATAAAGTTTGATGGTGACACACACAATAAATCTGAAAGTTTATAAACAAGTAATTGCGTTAAAAAAAATGTCTATGTTAATAAATTTCTACATACTATTTGTCAATTAATCCACAAATTTGATAGACAACTTTGAAAAGAATTAGGTTTTTTGAAAATTTCTCTCTTTGACAAAACTAATTTCTACAAAAGTAAAATCTTAGAATACATAGTATCTTTAATATATATGGGATAAACACAAGGAAAAAAAAAAGTGAAATCTTAATTAATTACATAAAAAATTCTTAAATAAAAAGAAGGAAAGTGAATAAGTTTGGGCCACTACTTTAAATTGCAATTAAATGATTGATGGCATTTTTTTTAGTGAATATAAGGTGGATTTAGCCATGTAAGGCGTGAAAATAGCACTGCCCAAAATAAAAATTATAAACTTTTACTATAGTCCCAAATTTGTCCCTAGGTCCAAAAACCGTCAGTGATTTCTTCAAAATTATTAATATTATGGCCAATTAAAAGATAATTTAACAACCTGCGTTTTCACCAGCACTTTGTCATGACCTACCCTTCGATAGGCAAGGATATAGGTTTAGAGATATTACTTAAAGGGTGGACCTAACCCATGATTTAGCCGCAGGCTCTCCCAAACTCATACCTCGTACGACGTTAGTATTAAAATTAATGGTGTGAGAATTTTATAAAAATGAGTTGCCACTAGCTTATCAAGGTTGGCTACAAACCAAGTGAAGTGTGAAAGCGTATTTCACTTCCTATGCAACTAGAGAATCTAGAGTCAGGGACTTAATTACACTAATTAACTAATTTTTCATAATTTTGTTCATTAAAAAAAAAAAAAGATTTTGCTCAAGCAGTTTGAATTGATTTTATATTTATCCACTAAAATATGAGGCGACTATATGGGTATGCAACCATTAACATAACAATCAACAATCAAAGAAAGCGTTAAATAAATTGCATGGATTAACAAAGATCTAACACTAAGAAAAAGAAAAATGCTAATCCGAACTAAGCTAGTGGGAAGCCGTAATCGACGTATTAAGAGTGCGCAACTAAGGGGATTTGTCTTCAAGAACGATCGAAACCCTATGATAAAGCCGTAAGGATTTGTTCAATTTTAAGCACAATCTTGGATTGACAGGCTTCCACTTTTTAAGATAACTTTTTTTTTGAAATTTTAATTATTATTTTTTATTTTTAAAATTTTTAATCCAAAAATAGGGATTCGGGCTAGACCCTAGGCCCTAGTTCGAACATGGACACATATGGCTTCGTGGGTCCGGGTCACGGACACATTTGCGCCCTGATGTTAAATCTATTTTCAAAATAACTTAAGCCTAATCTAAAAGCGAATTAAGCCCAATGCATCAATAGCCCAAAGCTTTTGGTAGGGCAGACCAAACCCAAACGGAATTATAACCACAATTAAGCAGTGCTCTCCCTACTTCAATTCAAGCCGAAGACTTAGGCTCTGTTTCACCACGCTTTTGTTTCTTTATTTTTCTATTCTTTTGCTTTCAAAATAGAAAAAGAACATAAATATATTTGAAAACGTTAATTAATTTTTCTATTCTCTAAAATAAAAAAGTGGCTGGAGAATAAATTTGGAGCAGAAACAAAAAGTAAAAAAATTAGCTTCTTGTTCCTAGAAATAATTTCTAGAAATAAGTCATTTTTTCTTTTCTTTTTATCTTCTCTTCTTCTTCCTTGGAACTTGCTGCCCCTAGCCACTGCCGCCATCCGTTGTCCACTGGCCGCCACCGCTTGCCCCAGCCTATTAAAAAATTAAAAGAAGTACTGCGTTAGAAAAAAAAAATTATGGATTATACCAAACACATTTCCGTTCTTTTTTTATTTTGAGAATAGAAATTTTGTATAAATACGAAACGCGTTCTTTTATTCAGAAATTGCTCTAGAAGATAGAAATTGAAAAAGGCTTTCTAAAAAGAAATTATTTCTCGAAATAGAAATGTTGTCGAACAAACTCTTACTAATCCTATAATAAAACCAAGTCTAAATTTGTCCAAAATAAAATCACCACTCTTTTGCTATTTTAGTAAAAGTAAGCCCATCTTCTCTTCTCTTTTTTTTTTCTTTTCTATTTCCTGAAACCTTTCAACGTCTCTCCCTATTCCACTTGCCCCCAAGACATCGCCAGAACACACTGAAATGCAAAACCGCGAGGACTTCAGGAATCAAAGTACATCGCATAAACAGATCCCACCGTCGGCCATCCATGACCAAGACTCCCCAAACCAAATCGTGAAACATTCTCCCTTCCGACGACTGACCCGACCATGACTGGATCTCCGTACCAAACAAATTTCGAACCCCAGACAACCTACCCGCGACCACTTGGCGCTCGCGCTTGCGGCCACACAATAAACCCCACGAACAATCATAGGATATATCAAAGCACGAGACAAAACTGACAACCAAAAATCCAGGGCTATCCTGACTTTGAAGAGATGAAATCTGAGCAAAGAAATGTATTCGGCAATCAGTAAAAACATTGCACTGGACGAAACACATCTACGAATCCTCGGAACAATTTGGATCCTGAGACAAAAGTGACCGGTTTTGGTTCGGGCATTCCCTCGAACACATGGTGAGCACAGATCGAGAAAAAAGACATTGACCATTCTTAGAACTCGGATTCAGATCTAGATTCACAGAAAATAACTAGGAAATGCTCAATGCCAACGAGTTAGAAGTAAAAGACGCATAAATCAGAGAAGCCGAGTTGCCGCCTGTCCCTCAAAACAAAATAGGGCGGAGCAAAAAAGGTTGGAGGGAATGAGAGTTTTTAGCCGAACCCTTCCAGAAGCAGCCCCCTTTGAGCTACCCCTCTCTCCTGGCTTTTTCTTTCCCGCTTTATGCCTCTCTCCATCCTCTCTCCAGGTGTTGAGAAGATCACCGCCTCTCTCTCCTAGAACTCTCTAGATCTCTCTTTCTCTTTACTCATCCAGATCTCTCTCTCTCTCTCTCCAGACAATTCCTCAGCCGCAATTGTTGACAAATGGGTCAACAACTTGCAATAAAATAATAGGAAGAAGATGGTGTGGGAAGTCGGTGGATGTGTCGACTTTGTCCCCTATAAATAGGGCTCTTGCCTCTTGTGTGTGTAGGTGGGTGTGTGTGTGGAGTGTGTACGTAAAGTGTGGGGTGTACGTGAGGTGTGTGGGTGTGTGTAGGGGTCTTATGTAGTGTAAGTGTAGGGTGATAAGAAGTGAGTGGGTGTGTGCAGAGTTGTGTTCGTGTGTGGTTTGTGAAGTGAGTGGGTGAGTAAGTACAATGAGTAGTTGTGAGAGTGATGGAATAGAGAGTTTGTAATATTGTTTATATAAAATAAAGTAATCATTTTACTTGTACATCCACTTGCTTCTCTACAAGTGGTATCAGAGCGGGTTGTCGGAGGCCGTGCAAAGACAGTGGTCGGGGACCATTGTAAGTGAGTAGGCGGTCAGGGATCGTCGAGCCAAGGAGCAAAGAAGCGAAGGACGTTGGAGTTTTGCCAGTGCACAATCTGGGATTGTGAAGTCGGTTGGTTCGGGACCAGGCTTACTTGGTATAGTGGGGGGCATTATACTCAAGTCACAATGGCGGATTTCTCAAGTTCGGTGAATGGCATGGAGAAGCTCAACAACTTCAATTATAATAATTGGAGTACCCGCATGCAATATTACTTGCTAGGTCAAGATTTATGGGATATTGTTGGCGGGGCAACACCACACCACCCACGAATGATAGCGAATTAAGAAAATGGAGCATAAAATCAGGTAAGGCTCTTTACGTTCTTGCCGTGACTGTTGATGACGAATTATTGCAACACATAAAGAGTGCGAAGACCCCGAAAGAGGCTTGGGACAACTTGGCGACGCTGTTTGCAAGGACAAACGATGCCAAGTTACAATGCCTGGAGAACGAGCTCCTCTCAATCTCACAACAAAGTATGACGGTAAGTCAATACTTTTCAAAAGTTAAATCTATTTGCGAAGAAATTTCAAAATTAGATCCTGAAAATGCCATCTTTGAGACAAGAATGAGAAGAATAATAATTCACGGGTTAAGGCCAGAATATAATGGTATTATTACGGCCACCCATGGATGGGCAAATGAGCCAACTCTAACTGAGTTGGAAAATATATTGGCCAATCAAGAGGCCTTAGATAAACAAATCCCTAAGGTCATAATTAAAGATGATGAAAGTGCCCTCTTCAGTAATAAAAGAGGGTTCAAGGGCCAGAATAGAAATAGAGCAGGTGCAAGGGATGGCAAACCATGGAAAAATCATGGAGATTGGCGAAGGCAACTAGACGAGAAGGGTTATCAGCCAGGGGGAGCTCGTCAAGATCGCGACGATGATGACGATGAAGACAAGAGCAACAAAAGTCATAGCAAACAGTGCTACGTTTGTGGCAAGGTAGGACATATTGCCAGATTCTGTTGGTACAGGCAGGAAGAAGGAAATGTCGTCACTTCTTGCAAGAAGGAGATTGAAAGTGAAGAAGAATGGGACTTTCAAGTGCTTGTTGCAGTGATGGAATGAGAAGAGCTTGCAACCGCTTGTATAATTGAGTTGGATAATTCAACAAGTTCTATCACAACTCCGAATAAGAGCAAGCCAAGGGAGAAGTCGAAGAAGCGACTAACAATGCCAACAAGCAGTCGTGAAAAGAAACTGCAAGAGATGCAGGAGATGATAAAGAAACTGAAAGTTGAGAAGGCAAAGATAGAGAATATGTTGAAAAAGAAGGATGAGATGCTAGGACAAAAGGATCGAGAGCTCAAGGCAAAAGAAAGGGAGCTAGAGAAGTTCTGATGTGAGTTCAAGAAGCTGCAGAAGCTTCAAGACCTCAAGCCCACTATGATGTTCCCAATTGGTCATACTGAGAGAGATATCAAACACATGAAGGAGAAGAAGAAAGGTTTCTTTGAGAAAAGGAGGCCATCTACACCCTACATCCCATGGTGTAAGGATCGGTGGAATAAGATCGAGGAAAAGAAATTTTATGAGAAAAATGATAAAGATATCTCCACTAAAGTGCTTTGAATGGGACTGAATCGATTGAAGCACAAAATGAAAGTCACAAATGAGAGGCTTGATCGAATGAGTTCCAATCTCAAAATTCTTATAGGAGATATGTCGAATACGAAGACCGAATTGAGTGAGAAGAAGGAAAAGAAGACTAAAGCACAAATTGAATTGACATCATAGAAACCCAAGCTTCAAAAAGTCCAATGGAAAGTCACAGCAGGAGAAGCAACTAAAGATGGAGCCACAGAGCCATCCATGTACGAGGAAGCTTCGCAATATGTTGAATGGAGGAAGACAGTTGAAGAGTCCAAAAGCAATATCGGCACGGCTAATATATCTAAATTAAGAGAGAGTAGTCAGTGAGGGGGAGTGTTGAGAAGATCACCGCCTCTCTCTCCTAGAACTCTCCAGATCTCTCTTTCTCTTTACTCATCCAGATCTCTCTCTCTCTCTCTCTCTCTCTCTCTCTCTCTCTCTCTCTCGCTCCAGACAATTCCTCAGCCGCTCTCTCTCCAGACAATTCCTCAGCCGCAATTGTTGACAAATGGGTCAACAACTTGCAATAAAATAATAGGAAGAAGATGGTGTGGGAAATCGGTGGATGTGCCGACTTTGTCCCCTATAAATAGGGCTCTTGCCTCTTGTGTGTGTAAGTGGGTGTGTGTGTGTGGAGTGTGTACATAAAGTGTGGGGTGTACGTGAGGTGTGTGGGTGTGTGTAGGGGTCTTGTGTAGTGTGACAGCCTGAATTTTCTGAGTTGTTTTCAATTAAATAAATCGGGCTTTTCGTCGACGTGTCTATAGTGCTATTCTCTGAATTGGCTACTCACGAGATAACTGGTCTATCTAGGGAAGCAATTAAGGGATCTAAATGCAATGGACTTGAGAATTCGACCAGGAATCGATTACTCGACCGTGTCCATCTGCCGAGATCATTACGGCACTGTCGAAATCGATCAGAGATCGGAGATAGGTCGATTTGACTAAAATATGTGATCAGAGTGTGGGTGATTCCACCTGATTGCAAAATACTCGTCGATCAGCACTAGACCGATTTTTCTATCGTTTTGATACCCGGTGTCCGTATTTGAAATCTCGAGATTTTCACGACAACTGAGAATCACCAATGTGTCGAAGATGCACTATGTGACTCGAGATAAATCGATCACGGGTCAATTGCACCAAAAATTCCTAAAAAAACTACCCGGTAGACTAGGTCACGCTAAAAGCACGCCGGATTGAAATTAACCGCTTATTTGAATCCGATTTCAGAAATTGAAAGTTCTGTGGTGTCACGAGCTATATTAGGGACGTTGACTCATCCTCCGAGAAATTTTGAGAGATTCAGAGATTTTTACGGAAATCTATTTCGGACGTCGCGGAAAATAAACGGAAGTTTGGATTGGCCGAATTGAAGAGATTTTCAATTTGCAGACCGAGTTATATGACGAAGGGGACTTGTAGGAATTTGGTGGGCTTTCTCTACACCAAAATTGGACATTGATTTGGGAAATTTCTTGAAGACATTGAAGCTAAACTTAGTGAAATTCGGACCTATGGTTGGAGGGTTGAATTTTGGGCAATAAATTGAGCAAATATGGATATTCAAAGCAAGAAAGTAATAGGGGGAACATTGGATATTTATGCAAGCCAAAGAGGGGACCAAGCATTCAATTCTTTGGATAAGCTTGTTGACTCTTTTCAATCTTCTTGAACAAGATTGCCAGCTGCCCATCCGTCGCCATCTCTCTCTCCCGTGCGCGCTCTCACGTTCAGTTTCCCCTCTGCAGCTCATTGTTCATTTTCCTTTCCTCCTGCTTTCACTTCTTTCATTTTCCCTTTCGCCGTTTTCATTGAAGACTGCTGTTCCCCCTTGGATTCGACGCCATCGAAGCCACTCATCCCCTCCACCGAAAACTCTCCTCAACACCACACGCCTGAAGCCACCTCAACTTCGGTTAAAGCTTCTCTCGTTGGCCTTGATTGTTGACTCCCTAAGGCCACGCGTCCGAGCCAGCATCTTCTGGTTGTCCGCCCTCCGTCCGCGAGCAGCTCAGCATCTTCGGTTTCCTCTGCCAGCAAATCTAGCCACGTGAAGTCCAAGCGAAGCATCTCCTCTGCCGCGTGTCTGCCCCCACGCCTGCCTTCTCCACCAGCTCGCCAATGAAGCCGAAGTCCAGCGTCTCCACATTGCTTCGTTTGCGGGCCTCCTCCAGCAGTCGTGTCTTCGGCCCAACAGCTCCATGAGTCCACGAGCCCAACAGTTTGGCCCGCATCATCTTCAGCCCATCGAACTCAGCCTTTGATCCAGCCACTTGAAGCCTATTTCAGCCCAAGAAATTCAACCCGCAAATCAAGTGAAGCCCAGCCCAAGTTGAAAACAAATCTCAGTTGGGCTAAGATTTGTTGGGCCCGTTTTAGGCTCGGCCCGAGTGTCCGCCTACGTCGCCAGAAATTTGGATTTCGGCCACCGTTGCGTCGTCATCGCGGTAAGCCGGTATTCGTTTCGCACCGGTGAGTTTATTCTCTAAACTCTTCTTAGTAGGCTTTGATGCTAAGGGGTGTTTAGATTTATTTAATTAGGAATTAGGTGGTTAGTTAGATTAAATTAGTGATTTATTTATTTAACTGAGCATGTTAGGTGGTTAGCATGGTTTAGCTAAGGCCTAATTAAATTGTATTATTTATCTAGAAGGGTTCGGGAATTTTTCCGGGTCCGTATTGGTATTTAATTTAATAAGTTTGGCCTAGGTTAGTATTTTTAGAAATTAAATTGAATTAATTAATTAAATTTCGAAATTAATTATTTATTAATTATTTTTCCGGAAATTAGGCCGGAACAGTCGGTGACTGGAATTTCGTGCTGATTGCGATGGTGTGGTTAATTTATGCAATTGAGTGTTAAATTATGCAAATTGAATGATGATTGGATTTTTGGTATTTAATTCCAAAAATTGTGGATTTCCAATATTTACTTAGAAAATCCCAGGTGTCGGATTTTAACACCGAAAATGGTTTTATATGCTATATAAAATAGTGGGATTTTAAAAAGGAAGAATGTCAATTTTTCTAGGTCGAGTGGACCGTGTACCCACACACGACTATTTTCATGCGTATTTCTAATACGAAGAAAAAGGCCAGGTTCACCATTTTAATTGAAGCATTTGAGTGCAATGCACGGTGCCCTGGGCCATGTTTGAGTAATCGTGTGATGATTAAGAGAAATCGTCCTAGGCTGTTGAGCTGGACGTTATCCCTATTTGGGATACCCCTTGACAAAGGAAGCCGATCGCAGTAGATTCTGGACCCTATGCTCCTTCGGGAAAGTCGTCGACGAAGTGACGTGCCGTGCTCAATGGGGTGAGACGATGCCTGGCAATGCTAGAAGACCGCCGAACAGAGAGTAGGCCGTGCTATATGCCGAGATCAAAACTAGGAACGCATGATAAATTGAGTATTGTGTTCCAATTAATTGAGCTTGAGTGATGCTCTGATTTGTGGTATGAACTATGCTGACCTGCAGGGTGGAACTGAGACGAGGTAAGTCTCCTTGATTGTGTGATTGCGTGCTTAGGACGCTTCTTAGCGTCTTTCCCTCCTAGCCGAAGTTTAGAGCTTAGACTTGCTGAGACATTGTCTCACTAGTTATTGTATAACCACTTTCAGGGTTATCGAGTGGAGGACCTGGAGTAGAAAGGAGGTGATTTGAAGCATAGGTCGGATAGGACCGCTTCTTTTTGGAGAATAATCTTTTGTAGTCTTTTGACCATAGACTCTTGTACTTGACTTAGCATATGTTTATAAAGGCATGTTTGTTTGTGAAATTATTGTTCTGCTTTTCTATCTCGAGATGGTTACTGTCAGAGGATTCTTTTTCGCTTCCACATGTGCAATAAAGTAAAAAGGGTCGGCGACTAGTCCTGGGAAGTCGCAAAATTTTATCGACCAAAGAGGGATGGGTACGCGCTCGCGGTTCGGGGCGTGACATGTAGTGTAAGTGTAGGGTGATAAGAAGTGAGTGGGTGTGTGCAGAGTTGTGTTCGTGTGTGGTTTGTGACGTGAGTGGGTGAGTAAGTACAATGAGTAGTTGTGAGAGTGTGATGGAATAGAGAGTTTGTAATATTGTTTATATAAAATAAAGGGCAGAAGAACAGCCCAAGTGCCATAACTTGGCACGGGGGGACACTTAAGTGCCATAACTTCGAAAAGGTACACTTAAGTGCCACTTTTTTTGAAAAGTGGGACACTTAAGTGCCACCTCCGGCGACCCTTTGCCGGAAATCCTACGTGGCATTATTTTATTATTTTTTTGCCTACATGGCTCGCCGGAGAGCCGAGTCGGCTCTAACTCACCGAAATGACGTCGTCTCGCATAATAAAAGCCCTAAATCTTCCAAAACGACGTCGTCTCCCCAAATGCCCCAAATCTAAAACCCTAAATCGGCCAAATACCCTATTGAAGTGCTCGAATCTAAGTCTCGAACCCTAATTTTCATTTGCCCAAAATTCCTTCGTCGAATCTTGGAAATGGAGAGCAGAGTCGCAGCGCCTCGCCTCAATTTCCTCTCACCGAAGCGAAGGAGAAGGCCAGCGTTTCTTTTTTGTGGGTTACCGAGTCCAAGAAGAACATCGTGGACTTGAAGCAATCCTGGGAGAAGATTTTATGGATGCGCCCAATATAAAGAAGCGTCGAAGTGCAAAGACTTCAAATGGGTCGATGCGAAGTTCTCTGACCGAGCCACAGAGGTGATATTGGATCTACTTCATAAAAGACAGCAATCTTCATCTGTGTTCGTGGACGACTTGGACGATATTGACTCAATGCAAGCTCAAGCGTCTTCAGTTAAACTTTTCAAGAATGAAGTCTCAATGCATGCTCAAGCATCTTCAACTAAACCTTTCAAGAATGAAGTTTCAATGATGAAAATTGAACGAAAGTGTTACCAATCGTTTGTTATGGTGTTGTTTTGTTGTCTATTATACTTTCTGATGAAATGTAAAGCACTTGAAAATGAGAAAAAGTTTCGCCGACTGCCATAGTTAAAAATGGTGTTGTTCTGGATTAAACGTAGGCTTTTTTCTTTTTGAAAGATGCGAAGAAGTTTGTGTTGTTCCACAAGATCATTGTGGCTTTGTTGTTGTTTGTGCTGTCATATGGAGTTGCCGGGTTAAATTACCATCATCTTCTCTCGTTTTGATGCGGACCAACATATACACAACACAAACATGAGTGATTATCCGAGTACCATAAGTTGTATTTAGTAATCACTTAAGTGCTAGTCGCGATGAAAAAAGGAGCACTTAAGTGTCAAGTTATTATTAAAGTGATCAGTTAAGTGTCACTTGTAGTTAAAAGTAAACAGTTAAGTGCCAAGTTTTTTAGAATATGACCAATTAAGTGCCAATTTTTTTGTGGGTTTTCTCTAAAAATTGCGCTAGCCACCACCACCGGCCGTGCCACCAACCATCACCACTAGCCACACTACACACTAGGCGCTCCAACCACCACCATGCTGGTGGTGTTGCTACACAGGTACTAGTGCAAGCCGAGCCTTGCACCGGCTTGCACCCGCACATGGTGTAAGATGTGCAACCGCACACTTGCACCCAGTGTAGGTGCATAAGTCTATAACCCCACCACAAACCCATAATCACCGGCATCACCACCAGCCACACCAACACCCCTAATCACCACATTAGCACCCCAACAACAAACTCACTACCACCAAACATCACCATCCACCACCACCACCACACCAAGACCTCCAGTACTACCACAACACCAACAAAGAAGCTGAAGAACAAGTAAATGCAGAATCCATGACAACAGAAAAATTGACAAGCAGCGCAAGATCATTTCATTAATATTGAAATTAAGTCTCACAACATCAATGACAAACTAAAGAAAAAAGAAAAAAGATAACCATCCATAGCAAGTGTTATTATAACGTTAACGTTTACATAACTGTTTTGACTCATAAGTTCCACAAATCCTATCACGTCCCATCTTATCAATCAATATGCACGACACCCCCCGTTCGTGCTCCTTTCGATGGGCCTTTCACTTGATTCATAATTCTTGCACTCTTTCTAACTGGACGTGCAACTTCTTCTTCAACATTCTCGGTATCCACTGACTCAGATGGAGCTGCAGCTACAACTGGGTTCTTTCTCTTCTTTCTTGTTGGCACAGTTGATGTTTTCTTTTTTGTGGGTGCAGCCGTTGATTCTTGAGTTGGGCCTGAGATAAGAACCTCTGAACTTCTCCCAAGCTACAAAAAAAAAAACAATAAATTATCAGCAAAAGTCTACAAAGATAAACTAAATTAAATGCACCCATATAACTTACATTCAGAATAACTCGTTCCAAAAGATGCTCATCTGTATAAAGGCCATAGCCATATTGTCTTAACATCTTCCCAAGTGCCCCTCTTGTTTGAATAGGGGCGTCACTTTCAGGAACTTGTGATTTGTTGGCTCTTTTTCTTGCTTTCTTGGGCCCTTTAGCTACAGCCGGGGCTTCTTCGACCAATTCTTCAGCTAGGTGTCTTCTAGATGGCCTTTGTGTAGGTGCCACTTCACCGGCCTTCTTCTAGTTGTCCTTCGTGTAGCCCTTCAACTTCGCAACACCTCCTTCCTTTGGGCCTTCTGGTGGTACTGGTGGTGGTACTTGTGGTGCCCCTTGTAGTGATTCTCCTGGTGGGCCATGTAGTGACCCTTGAGGTGGCTCTTGTGATGGCCCTTCATTTGGCAATTGAGTTCCAACTTGCTTTCTTCGAACCTGAGAAAGAGACAAAAGACAAAAGACACCATAAATATAACATTGGGACATATAATAATGTAAAGAAAATGAAAAACTGAATACAAATGGTTGAATTTACCACTGGGTATTTCTTTCGCTGCTGAAGAACAGTCGACTGAACTGGCCGTGATGCTGCTTGGGCTAATCCTTCAGCTGGCCGTGATGCTGCTTGGGCCAATCCTTCAGCTGGCCGTCTTCTACCTTGCCTTCTTCGAACAAGTTGTTCAGTTTCATGACTTACTGGGGTTCTTCTTGTGACCTAACAAACACATTACATACAATGCCAAATAGAATATTATGTACATTTTTATGATAAACGACAAAGCAACATAAACATTAAATAAATTTCATGACTTACCGGGGTTCTAGTTGTCGACTAAAGAACAGTCGACTCACTTGGCCCTGTTGTTTGCATTTCTCCAACTGTCTCTTCACTAGGCCCTTCACCTTGCCTCAACGGTTGTTGTTGTTGCTTCCTCAATTGACAACCTTTAATATTGTGGCCTGCTAGGCGACAATAAGAACACGTTATCTTTGCACCATGCCTGCTCATTCTTTGCTGACCCGAGACCTCTCCCTCTGCCATTCTTCGTCTTCGTTTTGTCCTTCCAATTTTCTTCTTCAGTGGCAAAGGTTGAGGTGCTTCATGATCTGTGGGCTCCCAAAACTTGCTACTTCTAATTGGCTGCATCATGAACTGATAGGAAGCAAGGTATTTTGATTTATGGTACCAATCATCGATGTAATCATCCGTATTGTCGCCCTTCAACCGGATAGCACATATGGCATGTGCACATGGAATTCCACTTACTTGCCATGCTTTACATGAACACTTCCTCGCTTCCTAGATTGACAACATACTTATCAAGCACCCTTCATTATCTCATATCCGTCATCTCCATTCCAAATGGGATGACAATGCCTACTTGCAGCCAAGTTCTCATCCAATTTCTTGGCAATCCTAAGACCATATTGTCTTGTCCACTTTGCAGCCTCATCTCTTTGTTTCTGCAGCCGAGTCATAACTGCAACTCGTATATCTTCAAGCATTGAGATGGCTGGTTTGCATCTCGGCATCTATTATCTTCGAATTAAATACTTCACAAATGTTGTTGTCGACGTTATCGCACTTGAACTCCTCACCAAGAATGCCCCGCAACAATGCTTCGGTTCTAGTTGAAATAGGGTAGCACAACCTTCCTTTGTCAACTGAAGCAGTCCTTCTTTGGCTATCCTAAAGTCAGCCATGTTTGCACTCTTTGCTAATTGCCAAAATTGCAACTGCAGCTTATCCCCTTTGTAGATCTTTGCCCAATTTCCGTATATGTGCCGCGCGCACATTCGATGTTCAGCATGGGGCAACAACTCGCTACCGCCGGAACCAATCCCCGCAATAATTCAAAGTAAGAAATACTAGAGCAAATTACATGTTCATTTACAAAGCAAACTATTGACTAAATTTTTCAAAAAGCAAGCATTACCTTTTGTTGGTCGCTCATGAATGCCCACCCTTCCCCATTTGTTATCTCCAAGTCAGCCATCAAATTTTTCAAGAACCATGACCAATTGTCCTTGTTCTCAATCTTTACAATAGCCCAAGTTAGTGGGAACATTTGGTTATTCGCATCTCTTCCAATCGCCGCCAACAATTCTCCCTTGCACAAGCCCTTCAAGAAACAACCGTCCAATCCTATAATCCGTCTACAACCAACTAAAAATCCCCATTTGCATGCATCAAAGCACACATAGAACTTATCGAACTTGGTCCCATGATCAGGAAGCGGTCTCTCAACCACCTCTACATACACTCTACTTGTAGGGTTTTGCGCCTGCACTCCCAAGCATACTCCCACACTGTCCATATTCCTTAGCATACTGACCAATAAGTATCTTTATCACCTTTTGCTTTGCTCTTTTGCACTGAGTCCTAGATACATTGATGCCTACACGCTCCTTCACCAGCATTCTAAAGTTACTAATTTTCATCTCGGGCATCGGCTGATCGGATCGAAGAAGTGCTTGGACAACCATGCACTTGTTACCCTTTTGTTTTGAAAATTAATGGAACAAGTGTGTTCCTCTTGGTAGGCTCTAATCTGGAAAGACCCACTCTTCTTAACAAACGCGCCGTAAATCTTCCATGGACAATTTTGCTGAGAACACCTAGCTCTTACAAATTTCTTAGTGTTTCTAATTAAATCAATATTTCTTTGTGCAGCAATGGAATTCTTCAAAGATAGCTTCCCTAAATTGTATCGCATCATGGAATTTCATACCTACCGACAAAGTAGGGGGAGGCAACGGATGGATCATAGGAAGGAAACTTACTTTTCCTTCTATGCACAGCTTGTTGATCTTCTTCAAGTTCGTCCTGGGAAGTAGCGGTGTCGATGCTTTCTTCATAATCTGTCTCTTGGCCAGCAACACCAACATCTGCAAGGCCTCCGTCTCTCGTTTGGAACTTCATCGCTACCTGTAAAGTTGCAAATCTATCTCGACAAAAGTCCCTTTGTATTTTCCTTGACTGTGTAAGCTCCTCATCGTCGTCGTCACTTAAGATTAATAAATTTTCAGCAGCCAACCCTTCATCGTCATCGTCATCATCACCATCATTGGATTCAGCTACTTCCCAATCTAATTCAGTGATGGTGACATCACCTATGTCACCATCGCTCTGGTGAACAGATCTGCACCCCTCTCCTCCCCCGTCCCCGTCCATCATGCCCCGCTTCATCCCTAACCTCGCACTAGCTTGAATACCATCTCCTCCTTCTCCTACTTGGGTGCTATCTCTCTGTCATCATCTTCGTCCTCACTATCACTATTGTTTTCAACAAATACTTTCACCTCTTTTCGCCATAAAGATAATGATATAGGACATCCCTAAAACCATTATCATCATCCAAAACTCTCAAACCATCTTTCAAACCTTTCCCAGGGAACACAAGTACAACAACTTTTGTACTCTACAAGGCAAAAATGTCACTATATCCCTAACAAATCCAATATAAGATGCCTTCTTTATATCTACAAAGATAGTACTCTCATTCCCTCCCTCATACTCCCACTCATCCTCCCCAATCAGAAAATCCCCACCGTAGTAAACAATGATAGCAACATGGTCCTTATCATGAGCCATTTCTGCAACAAAAGAGAAAAAAAACAATTAACTTTTGGGACCACATTCACAAAGGACAATAGACAATTGCAAGTGGAGGTCCCTACACTCTTTATTAAAGAAAAGAAGAAAGAGGGAAGATGCATAGGTCGTCCGACAGCTGCAGCTTGAAAAAGGCCTTAGGACAAATAGAGATGGGACTCGACAACTACTTTGATTATGTCGTCGCATTCCTTTAAAATATGGAGAGATCCCTCGATAAGCATGGGTCCTCATGACACCAATTTCAACAATGCAATTTATTAAAAAAATACCCAAAAGTCCCCATCCCCACGACAACAAGAGATTCGATTCGAACATGTCTAAGGTCCAATACTCCGAACCCTAACAATCACCAATCATCATCGCACATTTCACATCCGACCACTACAAATTACTTTCGCACATCACAATTCAACATTAGAGCCCTAAATCACACATCACAGTGGATGGGGCGACGTCGAGCCCTACACCGAGCCCTAATTTTCCCCCCGCCGAGCCTTACATTTTGAGGCCGATCCTAAACTGTCAATTCGAACCCCATAATAGGATTCTAGCACCACATCCGAGCCATAAATCTCACATCAATACCATCCAAGCCTAAGCTTTCCCAGCCGACCCCCAAATTTCAAGTCCGAGCCCTAATAAATAAGTCGGAGCCCTAATTTCACCACGGGGAGAGGAAGAAGAGAAAAACCTGAGCAAATCGACGACGGCAAGTGACGACGGCGAGCGACAACGGCGAGCGATGACCTGCGAACGGCGACCTACGAACGGCGACCAACGAACGATGAACGTGAACGGCGATGGAGAGGATGTCGATCTGGTGTGAACCGATGGACGAACGGTTAAAATCCAAATAAGCTAAACGACGTCGTTTAGCACTAAGGAAAAACGACGTCGTTTAGTTTAGCCAAAGGCATAGTGGATGGGGCGACGTCGTTTTCCTCCTCCACGTGTGCTTTTTTTTTTTTACAAAATTGCCACGTCGGTTAAGCATGTCGCCGGAAAATGCCACGTCTGCATTTTGGCCGGTTTTTGGCCAGATTGGCACTTAAGTGTTCCATTTTACTCCGATAGTGGCACTTAAGTGTACATTTTTAAAGTTATGGCACTTAAGTGTCCCTCCGTGCCAAGTTATGGCACTCCAGGTGTCCCATAGTCTAAAATAAAGTAATCATTTTACTTGTACATCCACTTGCTTCTCTACACGGGTCATCCTATGCCTCTCTCCGTCCTCTCTCCAGGCCAGGACGACGCCAGCTGCCTCTGTTCGAACCCGTACCACGCGACGTTCTCCGCGGCGTTCTCTGTACCTTGTATCGGCGTCTTTCATCCTGTGTTGTTCGTCGTCGAGCTACGGTCCACAACACAGAGGAGAGAGGGGGAAGGGAAGAGATGAGAGGGCCGGGCCGGGAAAGCGAGAGGAGATGGGCCGGCCTCTCCCTTTTTTAAAGAAAAATACTTTTAATTAATTTTTAAAATTTTTTTATTTAATACTAGTAAGGCAAATGTTCCTAATGTTTATACGTGATGTAATTTAATGAAAAATAATTTTTGTTTAAGGATTAGAGATTAATTTCTAATTCTTCATGCAATTTAAAACCGAAATAAATAGGCAATGTCCTTTAGCTTTTGATGGTTTCCTTCCCTTGTTGGCTGCCAATGTCCTTTAGCTTTTGAATTTTGTCACGCATTGAAACCGAGGATCCCTGAAATAAATTCCTGGCTTCGCTGACAGTACAATCAAATATGTATTCGGTCCTGCAAGCATGATCAGGGAGCAACCTTGGGGCGAAAGCAACCAAATAAGCAAGATATTGCGATAGCTCAGTCGCTATGTCTTTGTTGGAAGGTGGATCTCTTGGAGGCGCTTCATGCTCACAGAATGTGGTTGCTATGTGCCAGACCAATATAACTTGAGTGGTTGTCTCGAGATCAAATGCCCATGAGAGCTTTTCAAACAAGTTGTTGAGCCTCAAAGACTCTTTCCCCATCTCCAAATTACTGGTGCGATTGTTCCTTAGAGACTCAGCGATCGCCTTTGTCACTTGCGCAGACAAATTGGCGCGAGCAATTTGTTTCTGACCGTTCCTTTTCAGGTCAAGATAAGCAGTAGTGAGTTTATTATGTGTACACTTCCATGGAGAATAGCTGTATGATTTGAGGAGCGAGTATTGACGGAGATGTCTTCCCCAAGGCTTCATTAACCAAACTCCACACATTATCTCGATCAACTTCTCAGCACATCTGCTACTTTGCAACCGCTTGCTTTGCACATACTTGCAAATGTATGTCACCTTTGCCCATTCCGAGAAAATCATGATGCCAAACTGCGCAAATTCAACGACGAGGATTGACATCATCAACAAGATGGTTACCAAAACAGCAATCTGATCGTCGTGAGACCATCCCCATATTGTATGGAAAGTAATCGCCAAGTAGAGCGAAAAAAGAGCAGCAGCAACCAAAATGGCCAGCAGAATAAATTTAAATACTGCACGACATGGGTTGAGATTCACTGGGTATTTGGTGTAGAATAAATCGAAAAGAAATGCAAGTTCTATTTCGATGAGTCTGAAAACCCGCTTATGATCATCCCCTTCAAAAAGAATATGCTCAATCCGGCGCCGTAACTCGTCGCGAGCTTCTTGGGGCAACGAATAGCCAGTGAATCTCAGGCAGATGAACTTGAAGAGCGAAAAAGACAGGCAAAGATCCTTGAGTTGGTTATCCGGGTCTCCTTTGTTTACACTTAAAAGCCTTCCTTCGCATTTCCAAACCTTGTCAACAGTGATAACTTCATCTGTCATCTTCATACATTGTCGATAGTTCGGTGCTTTCCCAACCTGCCACAGTGCTGCCTTTCGCCAGCATATCTCTGTGGAGCACAATGATGGCACCTTTGCCTCGTTTGGCACTCTCACCAAGTACTTGCACCTAGGATCTTTTATACTTATTATAGTGTGAAGAGAGAATGAATGTGCTGTGAAACTATATAGGTGATGCTCTAAGGTCCCTTTTAATTGATGCAGCTTTGGCCGAGGGCCAAGGATTACGAACTCCTGAAGTAAACTACTTTAGCTAAGCAGTCACAACCACCAATTAATTTTAGTGTAATTATAGAATACATCGGTGGTATGAATTTTTTTTAGTATAGGGTGAAGAGGGAATGATTGTGCTACAAACAGTTTTATCCATCCTTGATTTGATAAAAGTAAGACAATGAGAAATTAAATCTCTCGGATTAAGGATTGTTGAGACCCCTTGTTTAAATTTATTTTTACACCAACAATGTATGCCCTAATTTTGCTTAATTTTAAAGCACCTGCATGAAAATTGGGATTGATTGTTGGGATAATTTTTGAAAAACCAAGAAAGAATGGGTCATGTTTTTCTTGTCCTCAAACCAAATGTTTGACTTAAAAGTTATATTAACATGGACATCGTCATATGCAAACTTAACTAAAAAAAATGAAATGGAGGTCCATGTTTATAACTCATCAATCAAAGGTCTAGTGATGGACAAAACCACAGCCCAAAATGATTTACTTTTGTAGTGAATACCTTGAAAAAATAATTGTTTATTTGATTGTACCTGCAAATGGAGCTATCGAAGTAAAAAAGAAAGTAACCGACCAAAAAAAAAAGTAAAAAAGAAAGTTTCGACCAGGAAAAAAAAAAGTCTAATGAAAGTGATAAAAGTACGTTACTATCTAAACTTCATCAATTTCTTGAGTTTCTTTTTTGTCCAATTGAATTCTTGAACTATGCATTTTTTTCTTTTATATTTATCCCGCCCTTAGAGAAATGAACGGCTATTGATATGCTGTTGAGTGCCATGCTGGCATGCTGGGCGGCACCCTACGTCGTAGTGATAGTTACGCCTTCATTTTTCTGACTTATTTCTAGATCAGACGATTCAGGAGTTTGCAAAAAGGGAGCTTCTATCCTCCAACTCGCTTTCAGCGAAAGGAAAAAAAGATTCTATGTGGACGATTTTTAAACCAAACAATGAGTGTTTAAATTACCTCTCTGGCCTACCTTGACTTTGGTCTTCACAGCAAACTGGCTTTTGAGAAGGGGAAAAAAAAAGAAAGTAAAATAACCAAACTGATAAAATCTACCTATCTCAGTCAAGGCCCATCCCGATGTGGCCTTGAGTATGCACTTACTAGTTATTATAACACTATGTTGATGTTTATTCTGTACACAACTTGTGAATACCCTGGAGAGCTTTTGAGAGTAGTCATCCAAGAAAGTTGAGAGAGAGAAATCTCCTTTTTTATTGATTGATTCATGTGGGTTTGGATGTATTTAGGATTGGAAGCACTTGAACGTGAGCTTATAGTGATTGCATTTCTCTGTCTTGATTATAGTGGAACCATATCGTCGATTTTTTCCCACAGATTAGGCACACCGTCAAACAGCGAAAATCACCATTGTTTAGGTTTAATTTATTTCTTTTTTGAATTATTTCATTTGTTTACGGTTCCCCGCTAGTCATAACAAATTGTAAAAGAGCCTATGGCTATTGTTGGTTGACTGCCCTGGGAATTTTGTCTATCTTCAATTATGGCTATGATTTCAACAAAGCTTGAGTTGGAGGAATTCACTAGCAGAATTTGTTATAGCTTGAGGCTCATTAAGATGCAGGAGCTCCTTGAGACACAAGGCTTGGATTTAGCGTTCGAGGGAGATGATAAGTCTCCCTAGAGTATGAAATCAGAAGGGAAAGGCTGATATCTTGAAAAAGGCTAGGAAAATTATTGTCTTGAATTTGGGGGATGACGTCTCGGTTATGGTGCAGATAAGAAGAGTGCAACTGCAGATTGAGCAAAACTTGAAGAGTTGTACATATCGAAATTGCTCATGAAGAAACTTTTCTTGATCCAACTTTTCTTTGCATATAAGATGGTTAAGGGAAGCCGACTCATGATCACAATTGAGTTTAATAAAGTCATCAATGATCAAACGAACGTGGATGAGATGATATTGATCAATAGCAAGCTATTATGCTGCTTTGTTCTTTACCCAATTCTTATGAGCACTTTCCTAATTCGTTGATGAAAGGGAGAGATATATCCGTCGAGGAAGTGAAGTCTGCACTTTCCTCAAAAAATGTTAGAAGTTGCAGGGCAATTATTAGAAAAGTAACATAGAGGGCTTGATGGCTAAAAGTACGAACTTTAAAAAAGCCGAGAGATCGGACCAGCCAACATGAGAGTAGTATGTTTTGTGTGTTTGGTGGTGTTGGGCCTCTCTCACCCCTGAAAGCTTAAAATGTGAGGTTTTTTCTTATACTTATAAACTGACCACAAATCCCTTCTATGGTCAATGTGAAATAAACTCCAACAATCTCCCCCTCACACGTCATATTTAGATAAGAGCATCAATAACTCTCTTCGAGTGACTATTGGATCTAGACTTCTTGGTAACCTAGCTTCTGATACTAATATTGGATGGTTATGGGCCTCTCTTGGCGATCTCCGCAAGTAAAAGTATTAGAATTTTGCTGCGCGTTCCTAACAAATAGTATCAAAGTTGATAATTGATTGGTGGCTCACTCCCAATACTATTTTGGTGTTTAGTAAATATTTCAAGAAATCTAGTGAGCAACGTGGTTTTTAGGTGATGGGCATTGTGGTATAGCAATGCCAGCTTGATGATTGACTTTGCCCACTTTGCATGGAGAAAAACCCTATCACGTGTTTCCCGATCTAACATGAAGAAAAAGCAAGACCAAGTGTTAAATGGAAAGGTAAGCTAACACGTTTTACATGGAGATGACTCATTGAAATTGGCGTAGCTAGTGTGCAAGGGGACCTAATTAAGGATTTCAATCAGTCTAATACCTATGATCTAAAGCCACGTAAATCTTGTCATTGTCCTATGCGTCGGAAATGTTCATCTTTAATTAAGTTGACCTGACAATGAAAAAGCAAGACCAATTCTATTTTATTTTTTCAAAGTGAGCTAAAAAGTTCTACATGGAGGACCAACGCTATCCTATGTGCCTCAGTCCGACATTTCCCAATCTTATGAAGGTACAGAACATAACTCAATGATTGAGAGAATCACGATGCAACTAAATTGTTAGAGTGGTGTTCAAGAATTTATGTTAGGAATCTATCTATGACATTAAGGCCTTACATTGTGTTGACGAACCACACTGTCACTTCCACCTCATTCGTTGCTTACGCCGACCTTGGTCGACCAAAAATCAACCCAGATTTAAGGTCGAGTTGAGCTCTAGATCACAAATCTAGGGCTCGCTTGACCTTAGATCCAAAATCTAATGCTCAAGTTTGTCGACTGAGCTCGAGCTAGACATCAGAGGATCGAAATGGCGGTGAGCTAGTGGTGGAAGGGGACGTACGTCTATTGTCGTCTCGGGAAGTGCAAAAGGGAGAAAAAGGAAAAAAAAAACAGAAAAAGAAAAAGAGTGATTGACAAGTGTGCCTGCGTGCAACACATGTTCCAAGGTGAATGAACTAGTTTTTCACTGAGTTAAAATCAAAGTTGTACCTAATATTTTCTCTATCAATGTCCGCTAGAGGTGGCAGACAAGAAGCTACAATTTGATAGAGACAGGGAACAAAAAGGAAGCAAAACCAATGACCTAACTTAAGGAGATACAGAAAAATCTGAAGATTAAGTCGATGGTTCAGTTGCAAAGTTTCGGTGGAATCTAATCCAAGGCAATGAAAAGTTGCTGGCCTTAAAGATGTTGATTCACAGCCTTTGTAGATTGAAAGGTGTTTGTTTAATCGAATAATCCAACACTTTAAAACTCTAGGTCGAGTTACTTCCAACCGATGGTGTTGGTGTGGAAGTCGAGATCTGTTGCTGATTGATTAGCCAAATGGTTGAACTTTTATAGACTGTAAATATAGGATTTTACATTATTTCTTCATCCGTACTGAAATCTTAATTTGAGCATATTCAAATAAGGCAATTGTTATCAATTACTTAGAATTTTCTAGTTTATTTATTTATTTTATTTTTCTAGTTTTCACAGATACAAATATGTGATTTTATTTTGATGTAAGTCGGCATACTTCTGAATTAATAACAGAACTATTAGAGATTTTTCACTACATATGCACCTTTAAGCGTATTTGACCTATCTACCTGTTTTGTGAGTTTATTCTTGTTTATCTATAGTCTCTGTTGCACCACATTTTGCACGAAAGTTTTCCTACATTCAGAAAGACAATTGGTCAATGTAGAGAAATTATTTTGGTCCCGACTATTCATATGAGTGAAAATTATCGCAATAACTAATAAGTGCTTTAGAGAGGCCCGGGCTTCTTATTAAACAAACAAAATCACATAATTGGGTGCAAGATCAGGAACCAAACAGTGGACGGTGAGGATAAGGACTGGAGCCTCGCAAGCAGCAAGGAATCAACGGCTAGTGGCGTGTTCGCCAGGATCGAGGTTACATTTGGCATCCTGCACAGTGTGCCAGCTGTACATTATGGGCCGTATGGCGGCCGAAACGGTGGGGACGTATGCCGTTGTGCGCCGGTCGCCACGTTAGATGCATCAGCTGGAAGTTCCTGTCCAGCATTCTGCCAGCCCTATGGCTCATTGTCTTGTCCCATCCTTGGATCCTCCTTTTAGCTGCTCCAAGGAAAGAGAAAAGGTTAACCATGACTAGCATGAGGGTAGCGTTAATTTATTAGGTATGATTAACCTGAATGAACTTGCTTTTTAATCATGTGAAAACGAATTTATAATAATATCCACATTTAAAAGGTATCAAAAGAAAATTCATCCATGCATACATACACACATGCATAAATATTCATACACACACAAAAGGCCACTTCCTAATTTACGCTATTTATTGATGACTTTCTTCTCTTCGTTGGAAGTAGGAATGGCCTTTATCCAATCGACTTTTGAACCATCTCGCTTGAATTGTTTGAATACCCATGGAGAAGCAACAAGAATGGATGTAGACAAGCAAAGGGTACAAGTTTGTGGCCTACAGTCAAACATGGAAAGGGATTGGAAGAAGAAATCTACAATGGTCATGTCAACAACATGGAAATTACTGCCTCGAAGAAGATTTTGCTCTCATGATATTGTCACATCGGCATATCATCATCATGGTCCTAAAAAGAACAGAGTGGTTCCATATGTTTTTTGTGAAAATATGGCATCATTTGATATTGATTAGGACATGACCACTTTTTGTTGATGTTTGGCCTTTTCAACACTTGAACAAATGGAGTTTCGAGTTGACTAAAAATTTTGACACCTTTTTTTTATACTAAAATGACATTTTAAGATCCACGATCAGTAATTGAAGAGGAAACATGACATATGATTTGATATCCAAGATGAATGATTGAAGAGAAAACATGAACACATGATTATAGTTGTCAAAAGACATATGTTTCATATTGGACCCAATAAATAAGTGGGATGGACAATGATTGAGATTCATTTTCACTTGATTCACGATGAATTGAATCTACATATACAAAAATTTATCTCTTGCTCTCCCGTCCTAATCAAAATAAAAAAATAAAAATTGACATACAACATGAAAATCAGTTTAGGTCCCATCAATATCATTTATTTCACAAAAACATCTAGAATCACTTTGCTTTTTCTAGGACCATGACAATATGCCAACGTGGTAAGATCACGAGAGCAAAACCTGATTCAATCAATGATTTATACCTTTAGACATGACTACTGTGGATTTCTTCTTTCGTAACCTTTCCACGTTTGTATTTACACCACAAACCCGTACCTATGCTTGTCAGCATGCGGTTCTCGATGCTCCTCCGCTAGAAGTCATAATCTATAGAAAAATATATCAGAATTTTTTAAATTTAATACCTTTAAAACTGCAATTATGGTAAACTCCTATTCACATGATTAAGATGCGTGTTCATTCCAGCCAATCATGCCTAATAAAATATATTAGGATTCATGAAATATCTTATCTAAAATTAATGTTTATTCTTTTTTTGTCCTTTCATTAGATCCAAGGACAGGACATGACAATCGAGTGATGGGGCTAGCAAAATGCTTAGTAGGGATTGCCACCTCATGGGTTTGACATCACATGGTTCGTCATACATTATTCGGCAGTGCCATTGGCCATCATATGCATTTGACACCCTATGTAAGATGCCATCGCTTAATTCACCAAAAATCTCCAACTCTAGATCTAATTCCAATTTTATTTTTTTTTAAATTGTTTAAAAAAAAGGGCCGCGCTTTTTCCACCTTTTGTATAACTAATTCACCCAACTTTTCACTAAAAAGGCAAAATTTCCTCAACCATTCAATTGTAATATAAAGTGGTAGCCCCAAAGTAATTTGCTTTCCTTCTTATTCGTTCTTTTTCCATTTTTATTTAGAATTTAGTTGTCATAATTAAACATTTCATATATTTGTTTTTGTTTGATGTGGCTATTTCATGTATAATAAAGGCATTATCTTTTCTTTTCATTTTTAGATTTTACTTCCACAATATAAGTTTTGTCAAAAAAGAATAATTCCCAAGAAATCTAATTCTTTTTACATTGTCAAGCAAATTTAAGGGTTAACTGTCAAATATAATCTAGAGATTAACATAGACAATTTTGTAAAACAAAATTATCTCTATAAGCTTTTGCTTTTGTTGTGCATATCACCATTAAACCCTTTCTTATCTTGTTCGAAAATATCTCATTGATGATATTACTTTTTGTCAAGCCAAAATGATGAGATTTCATTGGTATTTAAAAAAAAAAAATCTTATTTTAGCATTGTTGCGATTTAATTACATCTCATCTTTTAAAGTTTCACATTCGAGAATAAAATTATGATTTTATTTTAGAAATTCTTTATAATTTTTTTTTCATTGATTATTCAATTATATGTATATGTGTATAAAAGATAGCTGATAAAGTTTGATGGTGACACACACAATAAATGTGAAAGTTTATAAACAAGTAATTGTGTTAAAAAAATGTCTATGTTAAAAAAAATTTATATTCTACTCTACTTGTCAATTAATCCACAAATTTGATAGGCAACTTTGAAAAGAATTAGGTTTATTTTTTTTAAAATTTCTCTATTTGACAAAACTAATTTCTACATAAGTAAAATCTTACAATACATAGTATCTTTAATTTATATGGGATAAACACAAGGCAAAAAAAAGGTGAAATCTTAATTAATTACATAAAAAAATCTTAAATAAAAAGAAGGAAAGTGAATAAGTTTGGGCCACTACTTTAAATTGCAATTAAATGATTGATGGCATTTTTTTAGTGAGTATAAGGTGGATTTAGCCATGTAAGGGGTGAAAATAGCACTGCCCAACAAAAAAAATTATCAACTTTTACCATACTCCCAAATTTTCTCCTAGGTCCAAAAATCATCAATGGTTTCTTCAAAATTATTAATATCATGGCCAATTAAAAGATAATTTAACAACCTGCATTTTCACCAGCACTCTGTCATGACCTACCCTTCGATAGAAAAGGAAATAGGTTTTAGAGATATTGTTTAAAGGGCGGGCCTACAACCCATGATTTAGCTATGGGTTCTCCCAAGCTCATACCTCGTATGACATTGGTATTCAAATTAATGGTGTGAGAATTTTCTAAAAAGGAGTTGCCACTACCTTATCATGGTTGTCTACAAACTAAGTGAAGTGTGAAAGCATATTTCACTTCCTATCCAAATAGATACACTAATTAACTAATTAGTGCCCTCTCGATACATAATCTTGTTCATTTCAAAAAAAGGATTTTGCTCAAGCAGTTTAAGTTGATTTTATATTTATCCACTAAAATATGAGGCGACTATATAGGTACGCAATCATTAACATAACAATCAACAACCAAAGAAAGCGTTAAATTAATTGCATGGAATAAGAAAGATCTAACACTAAGAAAAAGAAAAATGCTAATCTGAACTAAGCTAAAGGGAAGCCATAATCAACGTATTGAAAGTGTGCAACCCAGGGGATTTGTCTTCAAGAACGATCGAAACCCTATGGTAAAGCCATAAGGGCCACAATTTTGGATTGAAAGGCTTCCACTTTTCAAGATAAATTACCCAAAAATTGTTTTTTAAGCTTTTTTATTTTAAGAAAAATAAAAATAAAAATAAAAATTTTAATTATCATTATTTATTTTAAAAATTTTTAATCCAAAAATAGGAATTCGGGCTAGACCCTAGGCCCTAGTTCGAACGTGGACACATATGGCTTTGCGGGTCCGGGTCATGGACACATTTGGGCCCTGATGTTAAATCCATTTTCAAAATAACTTAAGCCTAATCTAAAAGCGAATTAAGCCTAATGCATCAATAGCCCAAAGCCTTTGCTAGGGCAGAACAAGCCCAAACAGAATTATAACCACAATTAAGCACCGCTCTCCCCACTTCAATTCAAGCCGAAGACTTCTGTTTCGCCACGGGTTGTCGAACAAACTCTTACTAATCCTATAATAAAACCAAGTCTAAATTTGTCCAAAATAAAATCACCACTCTTTTGCTATTTTAGTAAAAGTAAGCCCATTTTTCCTTTTTTTTCTTTTTTTTTTTTCTCTATTTCCTTAAACCTTTCAACGTCTCTCTCTATTCCACTTGGCCCCAATACATCGGCAGAACACACCGAAGTGCAAGAAAACCGCGAGGACTTCAGGAATCAAAGTATATCGCATAAACAGATCCCACCGTCGGGCGTCCATGACAGAGACTCCCCAAACCAAATCGTGAAACATTCTCCCTACCGACGACTGACCCGACCATGACCGGATCTCCATACCAAACGAATTTCGAACCCCAGACAACCTACCCGCGAGCACTTGACGCTCGCGCTCGCGCCACACAATAAACCCCACGAACAATCATAGGATATATCAAAGCACGAGACAAAACTGAACCAAAAATCCAGGGCTATCCTGACTTTGAAGAGATGAAATCTGAGCAAAGAAATGTATTCGGCAATCAGTAAAAACGTTGCACCGGACGAAACACATCTACGAATCCTCGGAACAATTTGGAACCTGAGACAAAAGCGACCGGTTTTGGTTCGGGCATTCCCTCGGACACATGGTGAGCACAGATCGAGAAAAAAGACATTGACCATTCTTAGAACTCGGAATCAGATCTAGATTCACAGAAAATAACTAGGAAATGCTCGATGCCAACGAGTTAGAAGTAAAAGACGCATAAATCAGAAAAGCCGGGTTGCCGCCTCTCCCTCAAACCAAAATAGGGCGGAGCAAAAAGGGTTGGAGGGAATGAGAGTTTTCAGCTGAACCCTTCAAGAAGCAGCCCCCTTTGAGCTACCCCTCTCTCCTGGCTTTTTCTTTCCCGCTTTTTGCCTCTCTCCATCCTCTCTCCGGGCCAGGACGACGCCAGCTGCCTCTGTGCGAACCCGTACCGCGCGATGTTCTCCGTGGCGTTCTCTGTACCTTGTACCGGCGTCTTTCGTCCTGTGTTGTTCGTCGTCGAGCTACGGTCCACGGCACAGAGGAGAGAGGGGGAAGGGAAGAGATGAGAGGGCCGGGCCGGAAAGCAGAGGAGATGGGCCGGCCTCTCCTTTTTTAAAGAAAAATACTTTTAATTAATTTTTAAAATTTTTTTATTTAATACTAGTAAGGCAAATGTTCCTAATGTTTATACGTGATGTAATTTAATGAAAAATAATTTTTGCTTAAGGATTAGAGATTAATTTCTAATTCTTCATGCAATTTAAAACCGAAATAAATAGGCAAAATTTATGTTTTAACACTCGTGGAACAATAACAGTCTCTCAATGTTTATAGTTTTGAAGAAACCAATTGCGATTTTTGGAGTTGGGGCACATTTACGGCTAGAGTGAAAGTTGGTAATTTATTTTTTTTAAAACAAAGAGAAAGGGTTCAAAATAGGATTTTGGTTGGATCTAAATTATGGATTCTTAGGGAATTAGGTTGAGCGCCAAACGTAACTCCTTGTTGTTCGAGAGGGCCCACTCCTCATCCTCACCGTCTATTATTTGGTTCCCCATGTTGCCCTTAATTATGTGGTTTCGTTTGTTCAATAAGAAGTCCTTGCCTTTCCAAAACACTTCTTGTGACTATTTTCACTTATATGAACATCTGGGACCAAAATAATTTCTCTACACGGACCATCAGTCTTTCTTATGCAGGGAAACATTGGTGCAAAATTATGGCGCGACAGAAACGGTTGATAAACATAAGTAAACTCGCAAACACGTATACATATGAGGCGCAAATTCAGAGAAAAAACTTTCTCATAATTCTGTCATTAATTCAAAGACATGCTGACTTCCATCAAGATGAAAGCACATATTCATATCTGTAACTAATAGATATTCGTTGCCTTATTTGAATACAGTCAAATAAGTTTCTACTACATATGAATATATAAAAGTAAAAATCTGTATTCACAATATGATAAAAAAACCAATCATTTCTCCAATGAATCAACTAAAAATCTAGACGTTATCTTAATTGACTTCGAAGTCAGACACCATAGGTTGGATATTACTCGACCTAAAGTGTCAGATTATTCGATTAAACAAACATCTTTCGAGAACTAATCCAAATGTATGTTCAAATAGAAATAATTACATTAGGAAATTGAACTCTAAAGCAGCTTCATTGATCTTTCACTGTAGTTTTGTAATGTTGTTCTAATTGTCGTCCTTGTTCTGATCAACCTTACATTCATCTTTTGTCATGGTGCGATAGTTTATCTTTTTGCTGTATTTGAATAAGTACTTTATTGATATTGATCGATTGCATGATTTCACATTGTAAAGATCTGCTTGCATTTTCTTCTACTTTTGATTAATCCACCAGGGTTGGTTTTGGCTAATCCCCGTTGATTGCCTATTCTGTAGGTTTATTTGGAAGGGTACGAATGCAGCAATTGTTAAAAGACCTATACCAGAGATGGTAGGACGATGGTTAAGGGCAGCTACAAGGGAGTTCTTGACGAATAAGAAGGTGGAGCACTAGTTTACATCAAATAACAGTGTAAATAAGGGATGGTGGTTTAACCTTGAGCCTGGCCTTGTGGAGATCTACTGTTGTGGCCCTTCTGTAGAGGAATCAAGGCAGCGAGCAGTTCTGGTTGGGGGGGGTGGGGTGTGGTTGCTCTTATGTTTATGGGGCTTTGGTTGGTATAGGAGGACCTTGAGTTCATGCTAATTCTGTCGAGGAGACTGAAGTTGCTACTGTTTTCCATAGCATTTCAATTGGCAAAGTAAAAGCAATGGACGAGAGTTTGCGGAGAGGCGGACGCTACCGACGTTCGTATTGATATCCAAAGTTCTACTTAGGATACTAACCGAAGACAGAGGACTGCTAGATGACATTTGGAGTGTGAAGGAACAACTTAATAGTTTAACTTTTTCTCTTCTTTTATTGGTCGTGAATCAAATGCGAGTGCCTATTGTGTTGCTTTGCAGTCTAGGAAGATGTGCTATTATGAGTAGGATAATCTCTTTGGGATTTGCTTGTTTCAAATTTGGGAGAGAAACCTCCTCGAGCTTCCAATGACCTTCTTTCTTACTGAACGACTGTGAAGTGCTGTTGGCTAAAACAACAACACTCAAGGCATTCAGATAAAGTGGAAAAGAGAATGAATAGCCAATTCCTGCCATGTGGATAATTTACATGTTCCCCAAAACAAACTTCTCTGCAAAAATTGCAGACAGTCCTATGTGATTGTGAATCCCACATTGCCACTTGCAATCAGGAGTTCAGTAGATGCAACAATCTACATTGGAATATACTACCCACAATCAACTCCTACGGGTTGGAATCACGGGCATCCTGTTCTTGGTCGCATATGCAAGTTGAGTGAAATATGGGGAATTAGTTGACCTACTAGTGGACAAAATCAATGAGGGATAACCAAGAGCTCAGAGAAGTAGAGAATCTATGTGTTGTCATCTTCATACCTATTCGTACATGTGTTGTACACATCCTTCAGAGGAGCACGGAAACCACTAGCACGAGAAATAGAACTGGGGAATCTAAGGGCATGTTTGGTAACCATCAAAACAAACTTGATGTGAGATTCGATTTTTGTTCCTTGTAGTTTTGGAACGTAAATCGTGTTTGGTAAAAATTTTGTTCTCGGGAACAAATTTCTATTGTTTTGTTCCGGAAGTGGATTTGGAACATAATCAATGATAAAAAAGAAGTTGATTCTTGTTCCTCGGAACAAATCCAACAATCAAACCATATTCCTCTTCTTCTTCTTCATCTACCGCCATCCCGCGGTTGCCGTCCGCTCGCCATCGTCCGCTGCCGTATGCCGGTCGTCGGCAACCGGTCCGGCGAGCTCCCCGGCTAGGGCGAGGTCCGAGCTCGTCGGAGGCAAGCCCGGCCTAGCCGGTGGCCGGGCGGGCCTCGCCTAGCCCCCGGCGAGGCTCGCTCGGCCCGTCGATGGCCGGGCAAGCCTCGCCGAGGGGCGATGACGCTCCGGTGAGGTCGCGGTCCGGCGACCGGCCACTTGAAGAAGAAAAAGAATAGGAGAAAAATGAAAAAGAAAAAGAAAAGTAAAAAAAGTAAAAAAAATTATTTAAAAATTAAAAGAAATTGATTTGGAGCAATGAATCAATGAGCACGGTACAAATACAATTCTATTCCGTAATCGAGAATTTTGGACGGTTACCAAACGGCTTAAAATGCTTAGAAATTATTCCCTGGGAGCGAGAATAAAAAATAATTATTTCTCGATCGAATCATTCCCTGGAACAATTGTTACCAAACGTGCCCCAAATGACAATATTACCGAGGCGAATCTCTCTAATGATTTTTCTACTATGTAAGAATAGTAGCCCAAATGAGAGATGTCGGCTCCAAAATTTTCTTCGAGAACCAATGAATGACTTGTCTAATCCGGGGCACGATTACCCGAAGCCAAGAGATATTTGTCGCGACCTCTTTTTCTAAGCGCCGATCGGGGCGGGCGCCTCGCGGGATGGCTAATGGCTCGGCTAGATTTATTAAGCCCGGACTCTCCCCGGTCCACCAATTCACGACTTTAATAGTCTAAGTATTTAACCTGTAAGTTAATTTTTAAAATGGAGTCGCCACTAATCAATTTGGGGTGGGTTGATTAGAAACCCATGCGAAGTATTGGGAGAAATACTCGCTCTGCGCAACCGAGAAATTAGGATCGGGGACTTGATTACACTAGTTAATCACTAATGCCCTTTCGGTACCTAATCTTGTTTAAACCCCGAGGCTTTTGAATGTTTTAGGGATTTTCCACGCATTTTTTGAACCTTTTTCTAATTTTTTCACATAAAAGGGATTTTTTTGGATTTTTGGTATTTTTGGAAAAATACAAGTCTTTTTGGCCTTTTTTTTTTGGGTTTTTGGCATTTTTTGGAAAATATGAAATATTTTTGATTTTTTTTTTCAGAAAATAAAATATTTTTTAATATTTTTTTTTTCGGAAAATAAAATATTTTTTCGGATTTTTTTATCTTTTTATCTTTTTTTTTTACTTTATTGAAACGGCACCGTTTTGGGGGGAACCGGTGAAACCCTACCCGGTTCCCCCGACCCGGTCCGACCCAACGACCCGGGTCGCGATTTGAAAAAATCGGGAACCCTAGGGTTCCCGATTCGCGGCGCGAGGGAGGAGGGGTGGATCGATGCGGCGGCAACGACGGTGGTGGCGGCGATAGGCGGCAGCACCGAGGACCGGACGACCGAGGGTGGGGCCGTGATGGCGGCGGCGGCGGCGGCGATACGTTACTTTCTTTGCGGCGGTTTGAGAGGTGACGACGGTGGAGGGCGATCGGGCGATCGAACTCCTCTTCGATCTGGGTTTGGGGACTTTGGGGCTGCGGTGGATGGCGAGCAGCGGTTGGAATGGTGGCGAAGCAGCAGCTGCGTCGGCGGCGGTGTGTCTCCTTCGGATCTGGCCCTATCCTTCGCTCGTGCTCTCTCTCTCTCCCTCGGGCTTGCTTGCTGCCAGCCTCCTCCGAAGTCTCTCGGAGGAAGGTTGGTCGAGCTTGCGACCCGATCCCTCGCGCACTCGCTCTTTGATTTCCCCTTGAAGTCTCTCAAAGGGGGGATCTCTGAGCTCGCCGTGGTCCTCGACGGAGCTTGCGGCTGCCTATTTATAGGCGAGGGGAATCCGGCCGACGAAGAGCCTCGGCCGCCGACCGGTCTTCCTTGGTTGAACCGGCGTCCCATCCAAGCCTTCCAGCGAAGCGCCTGGCATTGAAGGCGACCATTAATGGCGCCTGTGATCTATCGTTTCCGGCCGACGTCGGCCTACCCCCTTGGTTGTAGGCCGTCCTTCGCGCGTCGTCGGCCGCCGCGCGTGATGCACAGAGGCGTGGAGAGGAAGGAGGAAGGAGAAGAAGGAAGGAGAAGGGCTTTGGTCGCGCGGGCCGGGCCGTGAGGGCCCGCGCGAGGGAGAGAGCCCGATGGGCTGCTTTGTCTTTTTTTTTTTGCTTTGTTTTCTGTTTTGTTTTCTATTTTGTTATTTTTTTTATTATCCGAAAAAGATAAAATAAAATAAAATAAACTAAAATAAAGTAAAACCTAATGAAATTTTAGGCATCAGCAGTGCCCCTCTTTGAAGGTGAGCTCGCAGAGGTTGCATTCAAAGACAAACTGATGCCTAAATTTTATCTGTACATGCGTAGTAGATTATATTTTATTTGGGACCTATTATTTTATGCAGAAAAAGAGTGATATAACTTTACATATACTAAGACAGATAAGAAGATACCTGGAATTACTTACCAAGAGTGAGTGAGATAGGGTGTGAACCCCGAGTTTTGGCAAGTATCAAGGTGTCATCTTACCTGGTGATATGAGAGGGTTGCTTTTCTAGGACCCGAACCATTCTTCGGTCGCTTGTTGGAGCAATCAGTAATTTGTCTTGGACTTGAACCTTTCTTCGGTCGCTTTTGACCGGAAATTGCTTTTCTAAGACCCGAACTTTTCTTCGGTCGCCTGTCATAGCAGTAAGTGGTTTGTCTCGAGTCCGAATTTTTCTTCAGTTGCCGTGACGGGAGATGCGCCGACCTTTCTCAGGGCATCTATTTGTGGGTGCCTGATTTGTATCGAGGACACCAGTTGGTACCCGACCTCTCTCGGGAGATGCGCCGACCTTTCTCAGGGCATCTATTTTGTGGGGGTGTCTGACCTCTGTCAAAGATCCCAGTTGGAACCCGACCTTTTTCGGGAGGATGCACCGACCTCTCTTAGGGCATCGATTTGTGAGGTGCCTGATCTTTGTCAATGACACCTGTTGGAACCCGACCTTTCTCGGGGGATGCACCGACCTTTCGCAGGGCATCAATTTGTGGGGTGCCTGATCTTTGTCAAGGACACCTGTGGGAACCCGACCTTTCTCGGGGGATGCACCGACCTTTTGCATGGCATCAATTTGTTGAAGATACACGGACATTCCACGGGCATTGAAAGAGTACCGGATATTCACAAGTACTAACCTTGGAGGATATTTGGGCCTTTGCGGGCGTCGAAGGGGTACCTTGATGATCACAAGTGCAAACTCTTAAAGGATACTGGATGTTCGCGAGATATCGAAGGGATACTGTATGCTCACAAGTACTAGATCTTTGGAAAATACGATTGATTGTAAGTGTCAAAAGAGTACTTGGATGTTAACAAGTACGGACTTTGAAGGATGCCTGAACGTTCGCAGGCGTTGAAGAGGTACTTGGATGATCACAAGTACGAATTTTCAAAAAAAAATACCTGGCAAACGGAATATCGAGGATGGGTCTCGCATATTCGTGGAGGTTTCTCACCTTTTGATAATTGGGGAATATCGAGGACGTGCCTCGCATATTCGTGAATGTTTGTCACCTTCTGGAAAATGGGGAATATCGAGGACGTACCTGGGATATTCGTGAAGGTCTCTCACCTCCTGGTAATTGAGAATATCGAGGGCATGCCCCGCATATTCGTGAAGGTCTCTCACCTCCTGATAATTGAGAATTTGAATGTAGCACAAGGCTTACTTGGATGGCCGCAGGCACACAGGCGTACAAAGTAGAGGAATATTTGGATGAACACAGATACAATTTGGAAGACAACTCGGACAAGTCGAGTGTCACGGAGAGGGAGTATCCGAACGGTGGTCGGTACTCAAAGACAAGAGGATACTTGGACAGATGCAAGCACCCAAACTCAGGGGATGACTCGAATAGGTCAAGTGACAAGAAGAGAGTACCTGGACAGTGGTAGGTACTTTAAGACAAATGGGGACAGGGATATGCTTACCTGGCAATATCTCTGATCACTGAGAGTATGTTCGCTATTTACACAATATGCAGACATGTACACAATGACTGTATGCTGTAAATTCATAAATTCAAATGTGATTTATGCATGACAATTTTGTCAGTTTTGTATCATCCGAATTCCACTGGGGAAGATTTTGAAAGACAACCCTCATTTAGAATGTAGATGTCTTGAGCATGCCAGATGAGGGACTTTCAGTCTGAAATGACTTTTCACTCGCTCTCATGGAAAGGCTGTTTTATCCTGACCATTGATGCAGGATTTATAAGGATCACACTTCTCACTGTCATCATGTCAGCAGGGGTCCGAGTATTCTCGCAAGTGGTATGACTTTTCCAATGTGAGAGGTCTTTGTTGAAATGATGAAGACTTGGTTAGCAGCTCATCAAAGGGGACCATCAAGGTCGAAGCCGATGGATGAAAATGTTGCACGATCATCTCCGGGTTTACAAGTCAAGAACCCTGCGAAAAGAGATAGAGTAATCTTGCTCGTACTTCTTTGAGTGATACTTATGCACATATGGAATCCTACGTTAATTGAAGTGCCCCTAGTCTGAAGAGACTTTTTACAATGGGAATATAACGTAGACTCGGCTCACATGTAGAAGGGTGAGAGTTGGTGACTGTCTCGGCATTCGTCACTGGTATTTCTTCTACTGTCAGATGGAGATTTTACAACAGCAACTTTCTCTTGGCTGTATTTTTGACTGGGGGGATTGGCCTTGCTTTTACCTAGCACACTGCTTTTTCATGCCCCTATTTCTCATTCCAATTTTTTATTCATGGGCATTGACCTTGCTTTTACCAGGTACACTGCTTTTGTATGCCCCTAGTTTTTTTTTTTTTTTTTTTGGCTGCTTGAAGAACTGGGTCTAGACAAGTTCAAGCAAACACCTTGGTTAGATGATTGGGTCTGCATCTTTTGTTGGCGCTTCTGATTATGCTGCTCGGGTGGCAGTAATCTCTGCTTTGTCTCAATGTGAGAGTAAAATTACAGACTCACTTGGGTTGTACGATGTATACAAATGCATAGAAAAGGAATTGCTCTTCGTCATTCTAAGGCACTTAAATTAATGCGAGTGTTCATATGCAATAAAGACACCCGAAGATTGATGCAAGTGCGAGCAAGAAAATTTCTATCCCTCTTCTCACCTTGTGATGCTGATTTGCCTTGTTTTTAACATGCCCCAGTGTGGGGTGATTCTTGATGAGAGAAGCTTCACCAGTGTATGGGGCTCAAAGGGGGGTGAGCAATGAAATGCCTCTCACTATTTTGGTTATCGTACCATTCGCGAGAGAACTCTTTACCCTGCAGTCATGGAATCTTCTGCACTCATCTCACAAGTGTATAGATGGGGGATTGTGTGTAGGATATGGCTTGTCTGTCGTCATTCTGATGTGCCTCATCCAGCATGCTCAACTAATCTTGTATTCTTCACTTAGCTGTCTATTCTAGTAATCCTCAATGGAATCGATGATTTAGACAGGACAAAATCATCATGCAAAAATCCATTTGGAGAAAAGCATGCAGCATTTTTTAAGTATGAGAGAGTTTGTACTCTCAAAACAAATGAATGGTTTTTTTTTACCCAAGAAACCCTATTGACAACTTTAGGGGTGTTTACTTGGTGAAATTGTATTTACAAATGTGTTGAATTTTGAACATCAAAAGAGTTATTCATAAAAGGTTATTTACAAATGAGTGCTGATGGGTTGTCTCGAATGATCAGCTAAGGGTTCTGAACGGCATCTCTACTTTTGCCTCGGGTTACGTAAATTGATCTGGATCACTTGATTTGCCACTATTTAACCATTAAGCTTGGTTCTTGAATCCCAACGCCTTCTGTCAATATGGCAGAAAAATGAGTTCAGAGAGTGAGTGTTAGGAATGATACCAAATTAGTTTTTCCCCAGAATTTATATGTGCTGGCCTCCAGGAATATTCGAATGTTGATGACGGCCTCTTTATAGTTCAACATTTCTTTTGATTGGCCTTTCTTATTTGTGGCCACATATGCCTGATTGCTGGTCGTCAATTTATTTTCAACACCTTCTTTCTGTGGAATTTTTCCTTCTGCCTTTGATTATAGCAGCATTGGATAAAGTAATGTGCTTCAAGCTTCTATGGAAATTGAGATGGACAATCAAAACCTCTAGTTTTTTGTTAATCACTTCTTGCGAGAGCATGTGTCTGGAACAAAAAGTGTGGTTTCCCGGTTCCAAGGTTATTGTCTGGGATAGAGGGCTTCCTTTTATTTAAATGGACTGGTTCTTGAATGACACGTCTTTTACACCAAGTTAGGTGAATTTGACATGGGTTACTCCTATGCGTTTGCCTAGGTAGTATCGATTATTCCATCGAGTTGGCTGCCTGATTCTCCACACTCCCTTAAATGCTGGTGGTTACCATTCATTCTTCTTTGTTGAATCAACCAAACACTTTTTTATGATGGTGTAAATACATTACTCATAAAAGGCGCATAGGCATTTTCATTTTGATAGAGAAATGCTTGGCAATGCCAGGCAATGAACATCTTTCAAGGGTAGTACTTTTTTACAGTATCAGAATTAACCGGCTTGGAGAATTCCCGCCCGTCCATTTCAGTCAAGATCAAGGCTCCTCCGGGGAGGATCTTCTTTATTACATAAGGACCCTTGTAGTTTGGGGCAAACTTGCCTCTGGGCTCGGGGAAAATTGGCAATATCTTTCTCAAGACTAACTCATTTACCCCAAAGTTGCTAGGCCGCACTTTCTGATTGAACGATCGGGCTACCCTCTGCTGATAACACTGACCATGACAGAGAGCTTTTAGTCGTTTTTCATCGATCATATTCAATTGTTCGAGCCTTTGTTGTGTCCACTCCTCCTCAGATAATCCTACCTGGGATAAGATTCGTAGGGATGGGATTTCTACTTCTATGGGCAAAACCGCCTCCATGCCGTAAACCGGGGAAAAAGGGGTTGCCCAGGTGGAAGTTCGAATCAAGGTTCGATATGCTTGTTAGTGCGAAGGGTAACCTTTCATGCCGTCGCGGTAGTTTTCAGTCTGTCTTGGCTAGGATTCTCTTGATGTTCTTGTTGGCGGCTTCCACGGCTCCATTCATTTGTGGACGATAAGGGGGCGAGTTCGAGATGTTGGATTTTGAACTCAGAGAACAATTGATCAATCAACTTGTTGTTCAGGTTTGATCCATTGTCGGTGATGATAGCTTCTGGCACGCCATAACGGGCGATTATGTCACGTTTGATGAACTTCGTGACGTTTCGCGCAGTTACGCTTGCATAGGATGTGGCCTTGATCCATTTTGAGAAGTAATCGATTGCAACCAAAATAAACCGGTGCCCATTTGATGCCTTCGGATTGATTGGGCCAATTATATCAATGCCCCACATTGAAAATGGCCATGGCTCAGATAATTGATGCAGTTCGGTTGGAGGGACATTTATCTTGTCCTCATGAATCTGACAACGATGACAGCTTCGCACATGTTGAGCACAATCGCCTTCTAAAGGGAGCCAGTAATAACCTAATCTCATTATTTTTTTGGCCAACATGCGTCCATTCATGTGAGGGCCACATACTCCCTCATGTATTTCTTGCATTATCCGTGTGGCTTCAGTTGCATCAACACACCTTAGTAGGACTGAGTCATATGATTTTTTGTACAGATTTTCACCGCTGACGAAGAACCTTGAAGCCATTTTCATTAGGTACTTTCGATCAGAGTGAATGCTTTCTTCAGGGAATTCCTGCTTCTGGATGTATTTCATGATATCGTAATACCAGGGTTTCCCGTCGGGCTCTTCAATTATAGTCATGCAGTGGGCCTGTCTTGCCAGGACCTCGATCTTCAAAGGTTCTACTTCTAACCCTTCCGTTACTTGCAACATAGATGACAACGTTGCTAGGGCATCAGCGAACTGATTATGAACTCTAGGTAGGTATTCAAACGAGATGTCCTGAAATTCTCCTACCAATTTTTCCAAGTAGTCGTGATAAGGCACAAGTTTGGCATCTCTCGTCTTCCATTCACCCACAGTCTGGAGGATAATTAAAGTGGAGTCACCGAACACTTTTAGTTTCGTCACTTCCATTGCAATAGCCGCTTGCAGGCCGAGGATGCATGCTTCATATTCGGCTATATTGTTGGTGCATGGAAAAATCAATTTTGCAGCTACGGGATAATGTTGCCCATTTGGGGATATCAAGATCGCCCAAAGTGCTTAACCGACAAATTTACAGCTCCATCGAAAAACATAGTCCATGCGTTTTCTTCTATTGTTGAAATCCGGTCGTCTGGCAAATTATCCTCGTGTACCTCCTTAGGGTGATCTGCTAACATATCAGCAATCACCCAACCTTTAACTGATTTTTGCGACATCACCTGGATGTCGAATTCTGAGATCAGGACTTGCCATTTAGCCAATTTTCCTACCAAGGCCGGGCGACCGAGCAAATACTTGATCGGGTCACTTTCAATTATGAGGAATGTTTGGTAATGCAAGGTATACTGCCGAAGTCTGTGCAACACCCATACCAATGCAGCGCATGTTTTTTCTGATTTAGAGTAGTTTTGTTCCGACATGGTGAACTTTTTACTCAAATAGTATATGGCTCGCTCTTTTCCGTCATGGGGTCCTTTTTGTGCTAACATTGCACCTAAGGATTCACTGTTGATGGTAAGGTAGAGGACTAAAGGGTGCCCGGGATCGGAGGTACCGAGAATCGGGGCTTCATCGGTGCTTGCTTTAGATTTTCGAATGCCGTTGGCAATCATCATCCCATTTAATTTGTGCATCCTTCCGAGAAGTTTAAAGAAGGGTTTTGCGGTTTGAAAGTTGGGAAATGAATCGCGCAATGTAATTTAATCTTCCCGGGAGGCTCCGGACTTCCTTTACAAATCGAGGGATGAGGCATCTCAAATATCGCCTTGGTTTTTGACGGGTCTACTTCTATCCCTTCACAGCTTACAATGAATCCAAGTAATTTGCCAGAAGTTGCCCCGAACACACATTTTGCTGGGTTCAAGCGCAACTTGAACTGGCGGAGTCGGTCGAATAATTTCTCTAGGGTTTTCACATGGTCTTCACCATGTCTGGTTTTGGCGATCATGTCATCGACATATACTTCAATTTCTTTGTGCATCATGTCATGGAAAAGGGTGATCATGGCACGTTGGTAAGTTGCTCCAGCATTTTTCAAGCCAAAAGGCATGACCTTATAGTGAAAAGTTCCCCATGGAGTAATGAATGCTGTTTTTTCCTTGTCTTCTTCCTTCATTTTTATTTGGTTGTATCCGAGAATCCATCCATGAAAGAGAAAAGCTTAAATCCAGCCGTACTATCCACAAGAACGTCTATATGAGGTAGCGGGAAATCATCTTTTGGGCTTGCTTTGTTCAAATCGCGTAGTCGACACGAACTCGGATTCGACCGTCTTTCTTCTTTACTTGGTACAATGTTCGCTACCCAACTAGGGTATTGCGAGACTTCGAGGAAGCCTACTTCCGGGAGCTTCATCACTTCTTCTTCAATCTTTTTGACAACTCTGGTTTAGTTCTCCTTAGCCGTTGCTTCTTGGGGGCTACATCAGGGTTGGTTGGCAAGCTATGCTCCACAATCATTGGATCGAGGCCTGGCATATCGACATATGACCACGCGAATACATCTTGATATCTCTTTAGGAGGGCGATTAAGCTTGCAGCTTCTTCTTTAGGAAGATTCGCGCCGATCTTTATCTCCCTTGGATCTTCTGTGCTGCCTAAATTGATAGCGACGGTGTCTTCAGTAGTAGGGGGCTTTGTTTCTTCGTGTCGCTCCCAACTCCGTTGAATTTCATCGGAATCATCAAAATCGTCATCTGAGTTATCAGAATGGTTACTTACGGTGTTGGTTTGGACCGTTCCCATACCCTCGCCTGCTGCTAGATTACTCCTGTATCATAGAGTAGATAGGTTAAGGGGACAAGTAAGGTTAACAACATGCATGCTTCTTTCTTTTGAAAAGGTGATAAATTGTTCTTTAAGATGAGGAAGCATGAGGAGACCCGGGCCTCAGATTTCTTCTTTCATTTTGCGGCCGGATATCATCAACGGGCCGGTTTGGAGTGCCTCCTCATGCTTTCAAAACGTTTCCAACTTTATTTAATAGTAGGCGAATTTACATTTTGGAAGAGTGATTTCAAAAGTTAGTTCCTTAAGTGGAACCCGATATTTGAAACAAACCAAGCCAGACTTAAGAAATATGTACAAGTTCCCACATAGGGGAGTACGCGAGGGAAATAAAAAGGGTTCTACTTGAGCGGGCCTGCACCCAATTCCCCTGACGGTCCTTCGTTGGTAGCGCCCACGAAGAAGTCTTCATACTAGTCACCAGTTTCGCCTCCTTGTGCTCCCAGCTTTGTGAACTTCATATCATCCATGCCTCCCCATCCATCAGGGACGATGCTCTGATGATGGTCATAGAAACTTTGGGGGATTGAATAGTTGACATAGTAGTCGAATTTACCATTTGGTTGGCCCAAAGTGTCCATGATCGCCTTTCCTCTATGCGCTTCTTTAGCATGCTCAGGGAACATGGTACGGGTGCTAGGTACCACGAGGAGATCTTCTTTGCCATAACATAGCCATGGGGAGCGGAAAGTGAATACCCCAGCATCCAAAAGATCCTGAATCTTGTCTCTTAGGATGGTACAGTCATCTAGCGAGTGTCCTAATTCCCCCGAATGATAGTCACAGTACTTGGATGGATCATAATCAAGGAAGTATTCGGGAGTAGGACGTCTCAGTTCCCTAGAGATTATTCCTTGCTCTAGGAGGATGGGGAAGATGATGGCCATCGATTTAGGAAGAGGCGAATATGGTCGCGTGTTTCTTGAGGACTGGGGTAGCCGAGCCCCTTGCCAGCTCGTGTCAGTAAGGTCTTCTTCGTTTACTTTGGCTGCCAACTCCTCATTGTGATGAGAGAGGAATGTACGGGCAACTTGGGCAAAATTTTCCGTCAAGTGGTGTACTGTCTAGTGTAGCTCATCGACTTGACATTGAAGTTGGGCGAACGAGAAGTTATCGCCTGTTTCTTCTAATTGTTCCTCATTAATGGCACCTACAAAAGGTCTCCAAATATGGTAGTCACACTTTGTCCGGCTCTTCTTCCTTTGTAAGTACGGGCTGAATTGTGTCTTCCTGGATCGTGGGCGATTTCGCGCTTTCGGAGTTGAACCATTTTGAAGTATTTACTTCTTCTTCCTCATGCATCATTCTGGCTGGGCCTAGGAAAGTTTCCTCGAGACGGGGATATACAAGGCCGACTTTTTTCTTTGCTTTTCTATCCGGAGGATATCCTAAACCGATAGTATAGGGTCTCCTCAGGGCTTTAATAGGCTGACGGATGCCCTGGCCTCTTCTACCAAGCCCTTGTCCTGGAATGAAACCGTGTCCAACCATGATTTTTCCTACCATGATTGCAGCGCTTGATACCTCGGGGACGAGGGGCAAAGTCCCTCAAGTTTCGTGTATAGTAGACACGAGCTCGAACGATTGATAGCTGGCTTCGTTTTTGTCACTAGTTTCAACATAGGGGATGGCTGTATCGTGGTAGATGCGGCGATCTTCTTCTCCTCGGACCGTGATCAGTTTTCCTCCAACCACGAACTTCACACTTTGGTGGAGGCTTGAAGGTACTGCTCCTGCGACGTGAATCCATGGGCGTCCTAAGAGGAAATTGAACGCAGTGGGGATATCCATCACTTGGAACAAAATTTTGAACATGGTTGGGCCTATTTGAACGTCGAGTTCGATCTCTCCCCACTTGTTTCCTTCTTCGTTCCATCGAATGCTCGAACGGAAGTCTTGGGTACCTGGATCCATGACCTCTCTATTTTAAGGCGACAGAGTGTCGCTAGTGGACATATGTTAAGAGCAGATCCATTGTCAATCAACACTCGAGCGACGTGAGATGCGTTGCACTTGACTAATATGTAGAGACCCTTGGTGTGTCCTCTACCCTCCTCAGGAATTTCTTCATCGGAAAATGCCATTTGATCTTTTAAAAGGATGGTACTGACAAATTCCTCGAGTTTGTCATGTTCAATCGTTTCAGGGACATGTACCTCACTTAGTACTTTCATGAGGGACTTCTGGTGCTTGACAGATGTCTGAAGCAATTCCAACAGAGAGATCTGTGCTGGTGATTTTCGAAATGCTCGTTCCACCACATTATATTCGCTGGCCTTAACTACGGCCAAAAACTCCTTGGCTTCTTCGTCAGTGACGGGCTTAGCAGACTGAGTGTTTGCTTGAGCATAGGTTCGCCCAGATCTTGTGACTAAACCAACATCAAGGTCATAAGACCATGGTACCGCATTGCTGTATTCGTATTTGTAAGGGGGGAATCTCGATGACTATAGCAAGCTTCGTTGTTGATGCTTGAACAATGGCTCCCTTCCTTTCAAAGACGCTCTCAGGTGAGGTGGAATCTTTCTTCTCCTTTTCTGCATTTAGCGCAGCAAATTCTTCCTCCCAGTTGATGAGGACTTGCGATATGGTAGAAACTATGCTGGCGTGGCCAGCGTACACGATTATCCCGGCCTCTATCATTCTTAATACCCTTTCCTCCATTATTGCAAGAGGTGGTATCCCATTGCTTGAATAATACCCGGCTTCTACTAGCCCTCGATAGATGTCAACAGTAGGTACTTTGGCATTTCTGATTTGACCGGCCTCTGAACTGAATATCGCATTTACCTTGTCGGCGTGATCAGGGAGTGGATTGCTTTGGACATTTGGTTTTGTAGTTTGGAACGAGAATGCCTTAGTATCCAGCAAGTTCTGGATCCGATGCTTAAGGGTGAAACACTCGTCAATTGAGTGGCCTACTTCTCCCATGTGATAGTCACATTTTTTGGACGGGTTATAGCTGGAGAAGCTTTCAGCGTTGGGTCTCTTTGGCTCGGTTGAGAGGAGGTTTTTGTTTCGGAGTATTGCCAGAACTTGTGATGGAGATCCAGGAAGCGGAGTGAACTGTCTCCTGTTGTTGTAGCGCTGAGGTGGTTGACGATTGGTGGTCTGTTGTTGTCCTGTATTTGTCTGAACAGTCGGGAGGTGACCGGTGTTTGTAGTGTAGGTTGCATTAACATCAACCAGGGGTTCTTTGTCTTTTTTCATGTTGAGTCTACTGCTGATGGGTGCAGGCTCAGTGAACCAGCCATCCCTTAATCCTATCTCAATCTGTTCTCCTACTAGAATGAGTTGATTGAATGATTCAGCGATCGTAGTTACCATTCGGTTGCGGTATTCATAGGGGAGGGTTTTGATGAACATTTTTCTTAGTTCAAAATCAGTTGGTTCAGGACTGATCTGGGCAGCCAGATTCCTCCATCTAATGGCATATTCTTTGAAAGATTCATGCTTTTTCTTTTCCATGCGCTCTAAATCCTCACGAGAAGGGGTAATGTCCATTATAAATTTGTACTGCTTGAGGAATGCCTCACTTACTTCACTCCATGTTTCAAGGAGGTTTATATTTTTTGTGATATACCACCTCAGTGCAGGGCCTACTAGACTTGACTAGAATAACTGAATTATCAATGGTGCATTATTAACGTATTGGGTCATTCGAACCAAGTACATTTGCAAATGAGCCCTTGGGCAAGTCGTGCCATCGTACTTTTCAAACTCGGTATTTTGAATTTTTCTGGCATTTTGACTTTGGAATAAATGGAGAGATCTGTCAAAGTAGGATCCCGGAGGCCTTGCGGTTGTTTCGCCTCTTTCCTCAAGCTTTTCGAGGCGTTTGTCGTGCTCGATTTTAGACAAACTGCCTGGCTTAGCTTTCTCAATCACGGTTTGGTGCGGATCGTCTTCCAATTCCGGCATGTTATCATCAGTATCTCTTCCTTGATCACCTCGAATGGATGATTGTGGTAACAGTACTTCGATTGAGGCCGGGCGGAGCCGCTTGCCCCGAATGGAATCTATCTCGCTTTGAGAGTTGCTTGGAGCACATTGAAGACCCGCTTCATTTCATTTTCCATGATCTCGACACGGCTTGGTACGTTTTCTTCAGCCATTCGGCTTTTGAATGCAGCTATGTCGTAATTACCTGTATTTACGCAAAATGGAAAGAACATAAGCGAGAGAAACAAATGGAACATTGGCCCATGGCAAGGGTCGAGTCATTTTTATTTATTAACAGGGAAAATATACAATGCCGAAAGGGCTCTTTAAACAGGGCATAAAAGATAGAACGACCCTCACTATTCACATTTAGACATATTCACATTAAAACCGAACTGCCTATTTTCATATGTGATGGGAAGCTCCAGTCTTGTGAAGCCGCTTGCTTTTTCGTGCTAGCTTAGATATGCGTTTCCTGCTTGTCTCCAAACTTTTTCAAGAAATTTAATTCGTCCTCGCAAAGTAAGCTTATCGCCACATCGGGGATTACGGCTGCAGGTTCCTCGGGAATTATGTGGTTGAGGATGTAGAATGTGGATGCATGATGAGCTTTTTCTTGCCCCTTCAATCTTCTGGGTATGACAATCTTTTCTGTGTGACATCTACTCCATGCATCTTGGATTATACGGATCTCCCCGAGTAGTCATAACTAGTATGGGTGAAAAGGATTCGGAACAATCTGGTTTGAGTGGTGGCGGAATTTCTTGGAGGACCTCAGTGCGACGAGCCACCCTATGTGGATAATATGAGGTAGCTCCGGAGAGGCCTAGCAGCGGGATGGGGTCGTGATAATCAAGCGCAAAACGCGCCTCTCCTGCAATGAACCATTTAGTTCACCATAGGAATGTCTCGGGGACAGGGTTTTTTAATAAGTTAATCCATCGAGAATATTCCTCATTTTGGGAGAGTATTTTTCCAAGCTTTGAAACTTTTGAAGTGGATGTTTGAATTTGTTGATTTCAAATATTTGCATGAAGTGCCCAAATCCTTTGATATGGGAAAAGAACCACATTTGTAAAATTTCCGGGGCGGCCCTCATGATCTTTCCTTTGTTTTCCTTAAAACGATTAAGGGATAAAAATGTTTCGGCTAAAACCATGTTCACGTATCCTGCTCCAAAAGTGACTTGATTTATCACCCCCGCCATTGAAGGATTTATGGCATTTTTCCTATAGGGGAAGATAATAAATCCAAAGAACGCTAAGAGGAAGATCTTGCTTTTTTGGTTCATTGATTGTTTTTCAAAACATTCGCTTAAAGATGATAGCGGGAAAGCATTGTTGTTGGCTTCAACTATTTCTCTTACCGAATGATTTTTTAAAAACCGTGATAGACTAACCACAGGGTCAATGTTGACCAGTGGCTTGGCAAGCTCTCTCTCCAGGGGCATTCCTATGGCAAGACTGTATTCTTCCAGGGTCGGAGTCAGTTCAAAATTGCCGAACCCGAAGGTGGATGTTTCCGGACACCAGAAATGTGGTAGTGCTTGCATGACTCAGTGGATATTGATTTGGAGCAATGGAAGGAGATGACCGATGCTTGCTTTGACACGCTCCTGGCTGATCTGATCTAACTGATTCCACCATTTGAGGAGCTCTTTCTTGGGAGTAGGAATGAACTGGATATCGATTCTTCCCATCACATATGAGAAAGGGAGTTACACGACCTGATCCTATGCCATGAGCCAATAAAAGACGAGTAAAAGTAAATAAATTACTTTGCTTTTAAAGAAAATGGCAAGCACGAAACATGCACATGGGACGTGCAGCTCGATTTCTAACTAAGAAGGCTTGTTGAAATTAGAAGGGTATCCGCCCGTTGCGATCTCGCATTAGCGGCATACCCTCCTAACCTCGGCTAGAGAAATTCGGGAAAAGAAAGGCAACCTCTACATCGCAGTCTCGCGTTCGAGGTCGTATCTTTCTTGACACCATCCTAGATATCCTATGGCGGCCCAGGTCCGGTGGCCGGGTTGTGTGTGCCATGTGTAGTGTTAAAACAGTAAAAGATGCACAATAGTTTATAATCACAAGATAATCTATTTTAAGCAAAATTAAAATAAATTTCTAAGTTACTGACCTGCATAAAGAAAAACCTAAGTTAGTAAAGAATTTAAACAAGACAAAAAAGGCCTAAGTCCTCAAGGTCCCCAGTGGAGTCGCCAAGCTGTCGCGACCTCTTTTTTCGGCGCCCGATCGGGGCGGGCGCCTCGCGGATGGCTAATGGCTCGGCTAGATTTATTAAGCCCGGACTCTCCCCAGTCCACCAATTCACGACTTTAATAGTCTAAGTATTTAACCTGTAAGTTAATTTTTAAAACGGAATCGCCACTAATCAATTTGGGGTGGGTTGATTAGAAACCCATGCGAAGTATTGGGAGAAATACTCGCTCCGCGCAACCAGAGAAATTAGGATCGGGGACTTGATTACACTAGTTAATCACTAATGCCCTTTCGGTACCTAATCTTGTTTAAACCCTAAGGCTTTTGGATGTTTTAGGGATTTTCCACGCATTTTTTGGAAAAAAACATTTTTGAACCTTTTTCTAATTTTTTGACATAAAAGGGATTTTTTTGGATTTTTGGTATTTTTGGAAAAATACAAGTCTTTTTGGCTTTTTTTTTTGGGTTTTTGGCATTTTTTGGAAAATATGAAATATTTTTTTTTGGAAAATAAAATATTTTTTAATATTTTTTTCGGAAAATAAAGTATTTTTATTTTTTTTGATTTTTCTGGAAAATAAAATATTTTTTTAATATTTATTTATTAAAACATATTATTTAAAATAAAAAGTAAAATAAAAGCTGATCGCATTCGGGCCGCGTTGCGGGCCCGACTCGGATTTTTTTATCTTTTTATCTTTTTTTTTTTTTTTTTTACTTTATTGAAACGGCACCGTTTTTTTTTTTGGGGGAACCGATGAAACCCTACCCGGTTCCTCGACCCGGTCCGACCCAACGACCGGTCGCGATTTGAAAAAATCGGGAACCCTAGGGTTCCCCATTCGCGGCGCGGGAGAGGAGGAGGGGTGGATCGATGCAGCGGCAACGACGGTGGTGGCGGCGATAGGCAGCACTGAGGACCGAACGACCGAGGGTGGGGCTGCGATGGCGGCGGCGGCGGCAGCGATACGTTACTGTCCGCGGGCGGTTTGAGAGGCGACGACGATGGAGGGCGATCGGGCGATCGAACTCCTCTTCGATCTGGGTTTGGGGACTTTGGGGCTACGGTGGATGGCGAGCAGCGGTTGGAATGGTGGCGGAGCAGCAGCTGCGTCGGCGGCGGTGTGTCTCCTTCGGATCTTGCCCTATCCTTCGCTCGTGCTCTCTCTCTCTCCCTCGGGCTTGTTGGCTGCCAGCCTCCTCCGAAGTCTCTTGGAGGAAGGTTGGTCGAGCTTGCCACCCAATCCCTCGCGCACTCGCTCTTTGATTTCCCCTTGAAGTCTCTCAAAGGGGGGATCTCTGAGCTCGCCGTGGTCCTCAACGGAGCTTGCGGCTGCCTATTTATAAGCGAGGGGAATCCGGCCGACGAAGAGCTTTGGCCGCCGACCGGGTCTTCCTTGGTTGAACCGGCGTCCCATCCAAGCCTTCCGGCGGCGCCCGGCATTGAAGGCGACCATTAATGGCACCTCGTGATCTATCGTTTCCGGCCGACGTCCGGCCTACCCCCTTGGTTGTAGGCCGTCCTTCGCGTCGCCGCCGCCGCGCGTGATGCACGGGCGTGGAGAGGAAGGAGGAAGGAGAAGAGGGAAGGGGAAGGGCTTTGGTCGCGCGGGCCGGGTCGTGAGGGCCCGCGCGAGGGAGAGAGCCCGATGGGCTGCTTTGCTGCTCTTTTTTTGCTTTGTTTTCTGTTTTGTTTTCTATTTTGTTATTTTTTTAATTATCCGAAAAAGATAAAATAAAATAAAATAAACTAAAATAAAGTAAAACCTAATGAAATTTTAGGCGTCAACAATATTCCAAATTTCCAACATCATCCTGAGAGAACTCATTAATAGTAAGTTTGACTTATTAGCTTGCTCAAAGCGCTGCAACTATTCTAACCAAAATGCCTCCTCCCTGGTAAATAGCACTTTATGTAGACTTATTTGTTTGCTCCGTGGTACATATCCATGGTTAAGGCCGTATAGAAAAGGGGTTCATGATTATTATATGAGTTCCTTACGGTTGGCTAATTTCGTGGATACTTAAATCAAACCACATAAATCTCGACTATACTTTTTAACATTTCTTGTTTATTTATTAGGTAACTTCCTCCTCACATTAGATTTGATTTGCAAGATTTATCAGCTTTCTCGTTATTTCACAACATGATGTAAGTCAAACATGATGAGTCAACCAAAGAAGCAGTTGCATATATAGATAATAAGCCCAAAGTGGGACATCCGGCTTTAAGGATGAGCACGGTGCATTTCGAAGAAAAGGGAAATTAAACCGAACTCAAAGCATGATGGTATTGAGAATATGCATAGGACTTTGCCACTAGAGGATCCATGTGTCTTAGCCTTAGCTTTTACTGATTGTCCTCATGGCACTATGCTTTACTATTTACAAAAGTAAAGAAATGTCTTCGGAATACACTTAGAGCAAAGAAGCCGTGATCTTCAACTAAACATATTGCTTTTGACTTGTTAGAGATAATTAGGGATTTCTTTGAGATAATTTTCTATGTTAGAGGGTCATGACCCAAAAAAACATGTTGGTAAATTGTTAAAGGAAAAAAGGAACAGGTCCAACGAATGTAAAAAAGAATACTGGAATGACCGGTCCAAATCTATATCCAACGAGACTCTCCTCTACAGTCCTGGCTTTGGACAAGCTTAAATAGAAGAACGAGAACAAAAGGCTTGATATTCAGGGAAAGAGTATGCATGATTCATACAATTTTAATCGGACTGCGCTCAAAGGTCTCAATACCATTCCGTGGATTAAGGCTCTATTGACATTCATGGCCTTGCCTGTGCATCTGTCTTCGCATCTTTGGCACGATGAGATGACGCAGTTGAAATGGAGTTTTTGGGCTCATAGCTTCGGTGGCTTGCGCCATTTCGACCCTTGCTGTCGCCTACACTCTTGGCCTCATTAAAAGGGCTCTGTTATGCTTTGTGACATGCCCGATATGGTTGTCTACTTTGCCGGTGGTTCTGGGAAATGCGGACTCTTTTACTGCATATACTCTAATAAGGTGTGAATAGAAAAGGAAATTCATCGCATATAGTCCATGTTCAACATAAAACAATCTTAGAAATGCACAACCAATTCAAGTCTTCGATCATATATTCTGGATCAAGCAACACATTACACCACATAAAAGAAGATACCAAGCATCATACACGGGAAAGTTGACCAGGGATTGATGCAAGATAAAGAGACTGCTACAGAAATACATAAACATAGACTTTTTAAATAGTTAATTAGGCATATAGCATCATAATATAAGGCCAAGTTCAGTTCCTCCCTGGATAATTATGTTGCTCACCATGGCGTGGACCTCTTGTGATGCCCATGTGAGAGACCAAAACCCATACATGAGTCACAAATTCGCCCCCCGTGGTGAGGTACTTAGCATGAGCTGCTGCATCATTCGAAGGAGCTACATACAACATCATTTCAGCCCAGAAGTCGGCCAAGACCTTCCAAACATCCTCCGTTTCTGCAATAAGCTGTGTTCCTAGCTGTGCGCCTTGAGCCATGATGGTTTCCTTCCCTTGTTGGCTGCCAATGTCCTTTAGCTTTTGAATTTTGTCACGCATTGAAACCGAGGATCCCTGAAATAAATTCCTGGCTTCGCTGACAGTACAATCAAATATGTATTCGGTCCTGCAAGCATGATCAGGGAGCAACCTTGGGGCGAAAGCAACCAAATAAGCAAGATATTGCGATAGCTCAGTCGCTATGTCTTTGTTGGAAGGTGGATCTCTTGGAGGCGCTTCATGCTCACAGAATGTGGTTGCTATGTGCCAGACCAATATAACTTGAGTGGTTGTCTCGAGATCAAATGCCCATGAGAGCTTTTCAAACAAGTTGTTGAGCCTCAAAGACTCTTTCCCCATCTCCAAATTACTGGTGCGATTGTTCCTTAGAGACTCAGCGATCGCCTTTGTCACTTGCGCAGACAAATTGGCGCGAGCAATTTGTTTCTGACCGTTCCTTTTCAGGTCAAGATAAGCAGTAGTGAGCTTATTATGTGTACACTTCCATGGAGAATAGCTGTATGATTTGAGGAGCGAGTATTGACGGAGATGTCTTCCCCAAGGCTTCAGTAACCAAACTCCACACATTATCTTGATCAACTTCTCAGCACATCTGCTACTTTGCAACCGCTTGCTTTGCACATACTTGCAAATGTATGTCACCTTTGCCCATTCCGAGAAAATCATGATGCCAAACTGCGCAAATTCAACGACGAGGATTGACATCATCAACAAGATGGTTACCAAAACAGCAATCTGATCGTCGTGAGACCATCCCCATATTGTATGGAAAGTAATCGCCAAGTAGAGTGAAAAAAGAGCAGCAGCAACCAAAATGGCCAGCAGAATAAATTTAAATACTGCACGACATGGGTTGAGATTCACTGGGTATTTGGTGTAGAATAAATCGAAAAGAAATGCAAGTTCTATTTCGATGATTCTGAAAACCCGCTTATGATCATTCCCTTCAAAAAGAATATGCTCAATCCGGCGCCGTAACTCGTCGCGAGCTTCTTGGGGCAACGAATAGCCAGTGAATCTCAGGCAGATGAACTTGAAGAGCGAAAAAGACAGGCAAAGATCCTTGAGTCGGTTATCCGGGTCTCCTTTGTTTACACTTAAAAGCCTTCCTTCGCATTTCCAAACCTTGTCAACAGTGATAACTTCATCTGTCATCTTCATACATTGTCGATAGTTCGGTGCTTTCCCAACCTGCCACAGTGCTGCCTTTCCCCAGCATATCTCTGTGGAGCACAATGATGGCACCTTTGCCTCGTTTGGCACTCTCACCAAGTACTTGCACCCGCACATTGTGGCGGGATCTTCATTGCTTGAAACGCTCCCATCGTGCTTGGGGGTCATGTAGTCTACTACCAACTGGGAGTTCTTCTGCATCTTAGAATTGCTTGCGAACATCAAAGCTCGTGCTCTTTCATCAACTTTCATGAATAGAATGATGAAAAGAAATGCCGTGCAAAATATTTTCCCTGACTGGGTCACGTAAGAAGCGATCATCCAACTTGCCATGAAACATTTAGCAGCGGAGTCGATCTTGAATGACCTCCACTGTTCAATGTCCTCAATGCTGTGCGCAGTGTAAGAATCCGCACTTCCGAGAGCTATCACTAGATAAGCCAACCAGAGGGGGAAATGCAAACTGCAGAGAGGGGTGCTTTGGATGAGGCCAAGCGTGTACGCGATGATGGCGGGCAAAAGGCCATAGGCTGTGAATGCGACCACTGTGAATGCGCGGTTGCTGCTGCGTCGCCTGAACGATCCGAAGACCCCAAGAAAGACTAAGATTGCAGCAGTGATGGCCAGCAGGACCTCAATTCTTAGTTTTGGGAGCCATATATCATCAGCCTGCTCTTCCCGGTTGCAACTTGGAGGTAATTTGTAGGGATCCAACCAAAGCAAGCCCATAATGATCAACCCTCTCTCAAGAGAGCGGAAAAGTGGAGCACCGATGCCGATGATGAAGAAGGATCTTTTATGCTTAGTATAGGGTGAAGAGGGAATGATTGTGCGGTGAAACCATATAAGTGATGCTCTAAGGTCCTTTTTACTGATGCGGCTTTGACCGAGAGCCAAGGAATAGGAACTCTTGAAGTAAATTACTTTAGCTAAGCAGTCACAGTCACCAACTAATTTTAGTGTAATTATAAAATACATCGGTGGTATGAATTCTTTTTTTCTACAAACAGTTTTATCCATGCTTGATTTGATAAAAGTAAGAGAAGAGAAATTAAATTTCTCGGATTAAGGATTGTTGAGACCCCTTGTTTAAATTTATCTTTACACCAATAATATGTGCCCTAATTTTTCTTAATTTTAAAGCACCTACACGAAAATTGGGATTGATTGTTGTGATAGGTCTTGAAAAAACAAGAAAGAATGGGTGCACCGATGACAATGATGAAGAAGGATCTTCTGTACTTATTATAATGTGAAGAGCAGATGAATGTGCGGTGAAACAACATAGGTGATGCTCTAAGGTCCCTTTTTTGCTGATGCTGCTTTGGCCGAGCGATGAGAGAATTATGAACTTTTAAAGTAAATTACTTTAGCAAAACAATCAGAAACATTACTTAATTTAAGAGTAGTTAAACAATGCATTATCAATATAATTATTTTTTTTCTAAAATTAGTATTATCCATTCTTGATTTGATGATTAGTAAGAGAATGAGAAGTTAAAAACTCTGAAATCGACTTGTTTAAAGTTACCTTTACATTAGTGACATATTCTATTTTTTGCTTAATTTTAAAGCCCCTACAAGGCAATTGGGATCGATTGTTGTGATAATTCTTGAAATTCCAAAAAAGAATGGGCCATATTTTCCTTATCCTCAAACTAAACATCTTATTGGTAGGTTATATTAACATGAATATCACCTACAAATAAATTTAAGTCAAGCATAAAGTAAAAGATTTCCACATGTATAAGTCATCAACAAGAGGCTTAGTGACGGGGGAAAACAAAATTATTTACTTTTCGAGTGAATATCTTGAAAATTTTTACCTTTATTAGATTGCACCGGCCAACAGAGCTATCAAACTAAAAAATTAGAAAAAAAAAATGATGAAGACTCCAGTACTCCTCGAGCTTTAGCAAAAGTAATCAACTTTTGGAATTTCTTTTTTGTCCAATTGTATTCCTACACTATATACTTCCGCACCTGTACTCCTCAAACTTTTGCAGAAAGCAAAAGCAGCAACCTTCGCGCAGACCTGCAGAAAGCAAAAGCAGCAACAGTACGGGACATCGGGCAAAACGGAAAAGATAAGGGTAAGGCAGCAGCAGGAGAGAAAAAAAAAAAAGGCAAAAAAGAAAGAAAAGCAGCGGAGCGGAGGAGAAAGGAGAGGGACACCGCAGGAGAGGAAGGGGGACCCAAGAGTAACAGCAGAGGAGCAGAGCAGAGCAGAGAGAACGGAGTGGGGAAGCAGACCGAGAAGACAAAAACAAAGTAAAACATATGAGGGTCTTCTTTCTGGGTCGCCCCTTTCTCTTTCAAGTCCGGTCACAAGTGGGCTCGTCTAGCGAGAGTCGTACCCACACAGTGAGACGGATTTGATGGCCACACAGTAACTTCCTCGAGAGGTGCGCCGCGAAGAAATGGCCGCACGGAGAGGGCACCCATGTGGCCGGGGACAGAGCTTGGAACATACGATGGAATTGTGCCTCTGAGTATCATCTCAATTCGAATTGTTTACTTACGAACAATTTGAATACGTGAAAATCACTTAGGTATGTGAATAATTATAACTTTAATTCTTCAATTATTAATAAATTATTTGTTACTGACTCTTTTTGTGAATATAGATATCGATACTCGATATTGAACCACACAAATTCTTGGCATCCTTTATTATCCCTTATCTATTTCTTCTAGCCTTTTCGAATTAATATAAATTGCTTGGTTCTGAGCAACTTTCATGTTCATATAGTACTAACACTTTCGACATGGCCAGAGATTAATCATCACAGACTCAAGCCTCAAGCCTCAATAAGATACGGCTCCTAATAATTTCTAAAATGGTGGACCAGCATGAATTATGACTAAAGAGGTTGTAGCTAGTACGTAAATCTTGTCGTTATCCTACATGTCCGAAAGGTTCATCAAAAAGTTCACCTGGCGTAGCACAAAACAACACCATGTGCTGAAAAAAGGTACGCTTTCACGTGGTAGATGGAGACAGCACCATGAAAAGGGGAGCCACCGTAAAAAGGAACTCAATTAAAAAAGCTAACCAATCCAATTCGTTTTAGGATAGGTGTAGTTCAACCTTAGGTTGTAATGCGAATATGAAAATCAACACTCTTTGGAAAATGCAAATTATGTTTGATGAAAACTCTTTGCAAAAAAACTCTAGGTTAAAGTAATGTCTCGCAAAAAACACTTTGGTTATGGGCTTTAGATGTATTTTATGTAATTTCCTATTAAAAAATAACTCAAACCCTTTGCTGAAGTGAGCAAAGGGCTATGACCGCCGGAAAGACACATCTAATTCGATAGTCATTGATTAAGGCGACCCTTGCCGGCCCCTCGCCAACCAAATTTGGCCTTGCCAACTACCCCCATGTGAAGAAGATGAACAGTTACAAGAATGGGCAAAATCGAAAAACTAAAGAATTTGTGAGAGTAGTTTTGAAAAGAAAAAAATATTTTAATTCTAATTTCAACATTCCGCAAATGCTATTTCGAAATGTTGGGTGGGAATACATTGGGCATTCAACATTCCCAATGCTGATATTTGGCCAAAAGTTATTTCAAAATGCTTGTTAAACGTTCTAACATTTTCCCTAAGGCGGCTAGTTCAGAAAGCCCATTAAAAAAGTCGAATCAAATACACCTTTATTTACAACCACATAAATCTATCCTATGCATCAAAAATCTTCATCTCTAATGAAGTTGACCAGACAAAGAAAAGGCAAGACCAAATTAAAAATAGAAAAATGTCAGCTAACATGTTTCACATGTGGAACTAACGCTATCATGTATGCCTCGGTCCGCCATTTCCCAATCTTACAAAGGTACGTAACATAACTCAATCAAATCGGGAGAAGCAACTAAATTGTTAGAGTGGTGGAATAGAATTTAAGTTAGGAATCCTTTTATAAAAAGGAATATCATTTGGGTGAGCATTGACCATTCATCTAGGACCTAGGGAGAGGTAGTGACATTTAGGGAATGCAAAGAAACAACAGAATAACCCACAACGCTATCAAGTGGGGAAGAATGTCATAAACTGACATTTCCTATTTCTGTGAATGCATGGAGGTGAACTTCATAATACTTGGAGAAGCATAAGAGTTGCAATATGAATGATTTAATTGGATAGTGGGAATGATGTCAGAGAGTTTGTGTTAAAAATCTACTGATGAAAGGCATTAAATGTGAAAGATATCCAAAGATAAGGTTGGTCACTTGTGCATAAACAAATCAGGAGCTAATATCACTCTCTAGTTGATAACCATGACGAGGCAAAATCAATTGTTATGTTGAATTGAGACGCATGCTTTGCTTAGGATGGTAATCATTCTAACATAATCCATAAATTAGTGGCATGTCTAGAATCATGTTATTTGAGCAGGCTTATTATGCTAACCAGAAGAGAAGTTGAGAGCTGAAGGCAGATCTGGAGATCCGCGGGAGTTACTAGTTGCCCCGAGCTGTGCAACCACGCAGAACTGCCGCTACTCCCTAAGCCACCACCATCCGACCTCGACTACGGCAACGCCTGGGCCCGACGCCGTCACTGCCCATCCTCCCAACGCCATGCCAAGTTACTCGTTGCCGCGTCCATCGGCCTTCGACATGAGCCTCGTCATGTTGCTCGTTGGCCCGTCAGTGTCGCCTCCATCTCGACTCCATCCCCAACGCAACCGTCCTTGTTGCTACCTGACTCCATCGGTGTCACCTTCGATGCAGCCGCCACCCGTCCTCGCAGACCTCGACGACGTCGTCGCCCCTCGCCGCCCGCGGCCGCCACCCGCCTCGTCGCCACCGTCGCCAACACAGAGCCACCGCCCGACGGCGTTCCAACCATCCTTCTTCGCGGCCATGAAAGAGCAGGAGAGAGAGGAGGCACAAACCAAGTCAAAAGAGCCGAGCCGGGTGCAGTAAACCGGGTAGGGTTTTAAGCGAATCGAGCCGGGCATACCTAAGTCGAGTCTGGGTTGAATTTGGGTTTGGGCTTTAGGATTTATTTAGGTTTCTTCCATGGGCCCTGTTTAGTTTTAGAAAGCCTGTGTGACATTCCAAATTTTCAATTCTGCTTTCTTTTGAATGAATCGGGCATTTCATTGACGTGTCTATAAGGCTATTCTCAGAACTGATCATTCTTGAGATAACTAGACTATCTGGGGAAATTATTAAGAATTTTAAGGCAAATAGACTTGAGAATTCGATCAGGAATCGGCTTTTCGATCGTGCATATCTTTAGAGGCCATTACGGCACAGTTAAAAATTGATTTGAAATTAGAGATAAACTGGATCAACAGATATGTGTGGCTAATCGTGGGTGACACCACTAAATTAGAAAATTCATGTCGACCGGCACTAGACTGATTTTCTTATTGTTTTGGTACCCTATGTTCGTATTTGGATCCTCAGGATTTTCACGACAACCGAGAGTCGCCAATGAGTCGAATGGGTTCATAGTGGCTCGAAGAAAATCGACCACGAGTCAATTGCACTTAAAAATATCTGAAAGTTACCCTGTAGCCTAGGTCACACTAAAAACGCGCCGAATAGAAATTAATCGCCAATTCAAATCCAATTTTAGAAATTGAAGATTCTGTCATGTCACAATAAATTCTAGGAGTGTCGACTCAGTCTCAGAAGATTTTTCGGAGATTTCGAGAATTTTACGGAAAATCGGTTCGGACGTTGCGGAAAATTAGCGGAGATTCAGATGGGCTAAATTGATGGAAATTGGGGCTTCTAAACTAAGCTTGTGAGTGTCGGGGATTTATAGAAAATTATATGGGATTTTTCTTCATTGGAATCGAACCTCAATTTGGGGAATTGAGTAAAGAATTGAAGCTTAAATTATGAAATTCGGATCCATGGGAAGGGCTTCAATTTTAACTTCAATTTGGACTATTTTGGTAGAAATTTTGGGTGGAAAGTATTAAGGGGGGACATGCCATCAATGCAAGGGATATATATGTGGACTTTTGGCCTAAGCTATGATGAAAATTTGGATATTTTCTTCTTGATTTATCCCCTCCTCTACGGCAGCTTCTTGATCACGCCTCCTTCACCCTCGTCTTCTTCACGTTTCTCTTGTTCTACTTTCATTTCTTCATTTTCCCTACAACCGAAGCTGCTCCATCCTCGTGCCTTCGTCCGCTTTTCCAACGTCGCACGCCCGGTCCATCTTCAACGCCATCAACGGCCGCAATTGGTCAAGCTACACGAAGCCGCGTGCATCTCCCTTCGCAGCAACGACGCCCACTTTTCACCGAGTCTTCAATCGTCCTAGTCAACCGCCAGCTCCACTCTACTGCCTGCTGCAGCCACGCATCATCCACCCACCATCTTTGGTCAACAATCGAGCCAGCAGAGGCCTTCGTTGACCTGCTGCTGCGAAGCCACCCCGTCGAATTCGCTCAGCTCCACGCGTCTCCATGTTCTGCCGCAGCTGCTCCACTCGGTGTCTTCTTCGCTCAGCTTAAGCCAGCACACCTCACGTTGGTCAACCCTCCCACCGAGTGAGCCCATCGTTGATTCGCCAGCTGCCATCATCCTCGTGCGATTCCGTTCCACGAAGACCGAAGCTGTTGCCCGCATGGTCTCTCTCCCCTTCGCTCGTGGAACAGTCGGCCAGACCTGCAGTATTCGGCAACCAGCTTCCATCGAACAAGCCCATCTCTGCCTTGTTCGGCCCGTCTTCATCAGCCCAGCAGCTCATTTGAAGCCACCAAACAGCCCAGCTTCCAGTTTGCAATTCGCTCAGCCCAATTGAGGCCCGCAATTTCCAGCCCAGTTCAGTCTTCTCTTCAGCAGTTCAGCCCAGGTGGTTTAATTCAAGTTGCAACCCAGTCCAGCATTTTAGACCCAGTTCAACAGCCCATGAAGCTCTCTTATTCAGCCCACAAATTATTGAATTTTAGCCCAAGAGTTTAGCCCATCTTGGGCCCGTGAAGCAAGTCGGCCCAAGTTCGGCCACCGTCGCGTTGCCATCGCGGTTTTCAATCTTCGCTTTACCAAGTGAGTTTTACTCACTAATGCTTTCTTAGTTTACCTAATTATACTTAGGGTTGGTTAGATTTAATTAAATGCAATTAGGTGGTTAGATTAATTTAGATAAATTAAAATTAGTGACTTATTGACGCATGTTAGGTGGTTAGATTTAGCCATTAATGAATATAAATGTTCTATTATTTATTGAACGAGTCTCGGTAATTTTCCGGGCTCGTCTCGGCCTCCAATTAGGCATTATGGGCCTAAATTGGATTTTTAGTATTTATTTTTTTAATTTTCGAAATTAATTATTTAATTAATTATTTTTTCGGAAATTCAACCAAGATGGCCGGTGAACAGAATTTCGTGCTGATTGTCGTGGTGCAGTCCGTTTATTTATTTGAGCTTTATTTGGTGCTAAAGTAATTTATGAGTGATTTTAAGATTCATTCATAAATTGAATTTTGAAAGGGTCGGGTGGGACCGTAAAGCCATTGAATTGTGAAAGGGTCGGGTGGGACCGTAAAGCCACTAAATCTAAGAAAATTGCTTGGTGAGGAATGAATGACCTAGAAATGGTCCGATTGACATGTAATCGACTAGGTTGATTTGATCGATACTTCGATAGGTGATGTGATTGTTTGAATACCTATTGAACTGTACTAATATGCAGATGGAATCTAAGGCCAAGGTAAGTTCTCTGACTCGTGCTGTGCTTAGGCAACCGAGTAGTGTATTAGTTTACTAATCGAGTCTTAGGAGGTAGAACTCGCTGAGACGTGGTCTCATTGGTTATTGAATAACCATTTCAGGACCCTGAGGAGGAGCTGAGGAGGAGGAACTTGAGGAAGAGAAAACTTTTTGAAGAAGAAGATGATCCAGAGAGGGATCTTGAGTACAACCCGGATGTGGATTGAGATCCCATCCCTTTTGTGAACCCTGTTTTAGTGTAGATAGGTGTGAGGCTAGTATGCTATGAATAGTATTGTAAATATACTATGAGTTGTGCTGTTAATAAAAGTGTGGTTGTGAATTTCAATATGAAAAATATAGCTTGCTTTTCTATCCCATTGTTTTATTGTCTGGGGATTCATAACTGCTTTCGCATGCGTAATAAAAAGAAAGGGTCGGCGATACTTAGTCCTGGGATATCGCACTTTAAAATCGACCAAAGTGAGGGATGGGCGCATGCCCGAGGATCGTGGCGTGACAGCCTGGGCTAGTCGACTTGGCCTACGGGCACTTTTTAGGGGGGTTGGGTCCGTCAGTCGGGCCCAACCTTGAACCAGGTAAAGGCTCGACCATCTCTGGTCGGGCCTAGCCTTTACAAGCGGGCGGATTGATCCGCCCCAAAGCGAGTCGGACTCGGGCGGGTTTGACCTGAAACAAGCTTGACCCACCTAACCGGGTCAAACCAAACCCGACTTGGTTCACCAAAAAAATATATTTTTTTTTTTTTTTTGAAAAAAAAAATTAAAAATTTCAAAAATTAAAAAATGTAGGGTTTGGTTAGGAATTTTCATATCTTGCCTTCTTAGTGTAATTAGGCTTTTATTTGCTCGTATTTTGATTATATCGCATGTTTAGTTTGCATGTTTTATTATGTTTAATTGCACGTGCTTAATTTTATTACAATTAGGATCTCGGTAGTTATAATTATTATTTTAATGATTGCACACCTGCATGATCACCTCACATGTTAGTGGATAGGTATAAAATCAATCCAAACTGCTTGACAAAAATCTTTTTTTTTTTTTTAAATTAACAAGATTAGGTACCGAAATGGCACTAATTGGTCAATTAGTGTAATCAAGTCCCCGACCCTAGATTCTTTGGTTGCGTAGGAAGCGATGCATACTCCCATGCCCCACTTGGTTTCTAACCGACCCCAATAGGCTAGTCGCGACTCGTTATTGCAAAATTCTTAAAAATACCCCAATGTCACGCTGGGTATAAGCTTGGGAGAGCCCGCGCCGAATCATGGGCCTTAGGTCCGTCCTTTAAGCAATACCCCTAAACCTACTCCCTCCCCCCGAGGGGTAGGTCGTGACAGCTTGGCGACTCTGCTGGGAACTAGTTTTAGACCTTAGAGGACTTAGGCCGGAATTAATCTTGTTCAAAAAAATATTTTTGTTTGGCAGCGAGGATATCAGGTATGTCCCCAATGTGAGTGTTAAATGTTTTTGTAGGTGAGAGTTATAAGGGGAGGAATGATTGTTAACCCCTTGTCTTGCAGGTGTGGAGTTGGAAATAAATATTTATGTTTTGAACTTTTGAAATGGTGTTTGCTTATAGATTGTTGTGCATGTAATCCCTGCATTGCACTACACCATAACACACTACCTGCCGCCAGACCTAGGTCGCATGAGATCACTTAGGATGATGTTGAAGTGCATACCACTCCGACTACAACCATGTAGTATGAGTCGCCCATATCAATCTCAAAATTTCTTTCTTGATGTCCAAGGTCCCTACCTTGGTCTACAACCACGAGACACAGGTCGGCCTTTTTACAAAGCCGGAGTCATGGGTAACACAATATAGCCGCGATCTTGTTGGTTTGGTCCGGTGATCCTATGTCTCCATTTTGGGTCGTTTAGAGTAGAAATCGAATCACATCCCATGTATATGTAATTAAAAAAAAAAAAAAAAAGGAGAGAAAAGTCGTCCCCATTGTAAATATCACTTTCCTTTTTAGTTGCTCATTTTATATTGAACTTCCATTTTGAAATTTGCGGAAATCAATCGAATGCCCCCGGTGATGTAGGGTTATGATCAAAAAATTGGTAAGCACTCTTGATAATGAACCATGAATATAAATTTCAAGCCTATCTGATCTAACCCCATTGAACATATGACTTTGTCTAAATTTTCAATTATGGGCTCAAAACCACTTTTTGTTTAGAAATTCTTTCAAATCAAGATTATATTTTGGGGCACAAAAAAATTGAGGTCATATTTTAGATCAAATTCTTTTTTTCTCACATTCTTGGATTGAAATTCATATAGTATTTTGTGTATAGATTTCTTAAAATAAAAGTCACCTCATTTTTCCATGAGTAAAATCACAAATCAATTTTTCAAAAATCAATGCCACTTTTGCATATGAAACTTTTAGAATAAGAGCGGACGTTTGATTGATGGCCGCGGATCGACTTTTTCAATGACGTCTTCTCTTATGATAAAATCTTGAAACAATACTAAAACCCCGTAATGAGGGCTATGGGGCATGTACAGTCGCCTCGATTTTGTTGTAAGAAGCAACCTCATTGAGAGATCATTTTCTCTTAATCACGTACTGACATTGTCGTCTTTTTGCAGGTTATTCTCAATGCTCCTTGACATTCTTGTGTTTGACCACATAGAGAAGTGAATTCTAGAGGCGGAACGAAGTTGAATTCCGTTCTAGAAAGTTTCTTTATTTGGAGGAAATGACGCAAATGCCTTAGGTGCCAAAATAACTCACTGATCTCGTTCACTTTGCATGATGAGACAAATGAAGGGAGTTGTCAAGCATCCAAAAAGGCGAATTCGAAGGAAGATGAAACTGTATCGATTCCAATTATCCATTTCTGGTACCGTTTCTGACATGACTTTCTTTTCATTGCCAATGAGACATCAAGAGCACCAAGTTTTGTAACATTCCAACAAACGCGATGGAGCATTATTAAGTCATGTTCATCTTAAAAAAAGAAAGATTCAAATGAAACAGAGGGGCAATATTATCCCTTCCTCCATAAGAGATACCTTGGGATGTTGAGCATCCGACTTTGGAAAATGATGTATTTCGTTCCTAAACTTGATTCTCTTTAGCATAAAAAAATGACACATCATTTTCTTTGGTACAGGACATATTCGAACAAAACAAAGGTTTGTCAAATAAAGAGTGGGAGAGCAACGTTTGATTTAGAAAAAAATCTCTCATTTCCCCACCAATGAAGTGTGGAACAACATTGTCAAATTCATCAAGAAAGGATGTATCGTTCCTCAATTAAACCTAATTAAGTATAGAGATAACACATTTCATCTTCTCTTCTTACAGGGTGATAAATGGGAAAAAGTTGCACCTTGACTATAGAAGCAGCGCCTTCCATCAAGGAATCATGCTAAGACCCGATTGTCCAGTTTGGCATAAAGGGATGTGTATGGTTCCTAAATGATTCCCAATCGAGCGAGGTAATAATATGTCTAATCTTTTCTTTGTAGGTAATAAATGGGCAAAGCATCTAAAGAACAATATCCTCAAATGTGAAAACAATGAGCAATCCCTCTCCTTTCAAAGCAAGATTTTGAAAAACACATCTAATGATCCTTATTTAATTTTTTTCAAGCTCTTTGTCAATTAAACGTCTCTTCAAAAAGAGCATTTGAAAAAACATGAATTGAATTTTGTAAATTGTTGTATACAATAAAAAGAAATGCTTTTCATGGATAAAATCAAAGCCACATAGCCATTTTTCAATCAACCCTAACCATTTCGGGAAAAGTTCATACTTGAAGAATGAAAACACATAAAGGGTAAATTGTGTCGATTCCAATTGCTCATTTTGATAGTGTCTCGACATGAATCATTTTTTTTCCTTTGATAGGAAAACATCAAACAATTAAAGGTAAATGCAAGTGAAATGTAATGTCGAGTTACCAAATATCCACAAGGGTGAATCCAAGAAATGTTAGCACCCAAAGGATAAAAGCAAGTGAAAGGTAATAATATATCGTTTCCAACATTTCAATCCCTAAAGATTTTTGCACTAACATATTCTTTCACATTTACAAGGTTACCGAGTCACCATGCCGTAGGTAAGTACAATTCTTCTCAAAATTAACTCAAAAAAAAAAAAACAAAACGGAGAATTTCCATTACAAAAAAAAAAAAAAAAAAAAAAAAAAAAACCTTTGGCGCTTTCCTAGAGACAAGCACAAAAAATGAATAATTGAGAAAAAAAAAAAACTTTCTACAAACATTTTGAACATCTTTTTATCTCAAAATTATTTTCTCGTTTTGTGGGTTATTCATTTTCAATCAAATTTCCCTATGGAGATTGATCTACTTAGATGATCTCAGCGAGTAAAAGGTGAAACGTTAACCATGCCAAACAAGAAGTGCTTAGGATGAAGAAAGGTAAGCCACTTCCAAACAAGTCCTTCAAACACTCTTGAGAGTTGAGTGAAAAGCGGCATTCTCTTAGGACGAATGATTCATTCGCATTGAGCACAAAGATCGAAATGATAAAGGCGTTTCCTTCATCAATCCCAAGCATTGCACTAATCTCTTGCTACCCCTTTGGGCCAAATAAAGATGATCCTTCAAAGTATGCCGGTCGAGAACGACCCTACATTGGGGCAACATAGGAGGTTATGATCGTGTTGCAGAGAGAAGGATTGAGAAAGATTATATTACTTTCACTTGCATCAATCTTCTGGTGATAGCTTCAGAAAATTCTCATGAAAGCTTGACTCATCCCAAGGTAAAGAAGAGCATTTCTTTCTCTACCTAAACACTGATACCCGTTGCTTAAACCAATTTGGGCCTAATTGTTCATTTCTAAATCCCGAGCGGTGATCATCTCCCTTCATTAGGGTAAGGCATAAGGATTGACCACATATAATTGACATTTACGAGAAAACATGAAAAAACATCTCGAAAGTCATAAGAGCTCCAAAAGTTCAAAGAGCAAAAAGTTCAACAAAATTAGGGGGCATGAAAAAGAAATGTGCCTGATAAAAGCAAGGCCAATGCCCGTCAAGAAAAAGAGTCAAAAGGCTGCATCTTATGTGAAACAAAAATTACCAAAGTCCAAGTGCCTGCGTAAAAAAATCATTGTAAGAGCAAAAGAAATTACAGAAAGGAGCAAAGCTCCCATACAAAAATGATTAGTCAATGGACTTTCGAGATGTTATGTGTTTCAAAAGCTAAATGATTTCGAAAGATCGAGTGACCTGGTCACGATGCCATGATGATCACCAATTCTTAAAAACTTTCTTGAAAATTTTAAGCCTTTCGAGCCTCTCCCGAGCCAACATTATAACTCTCTTTCGAAGTCTCTTTTGATTAAGATGGTTCGATTGAAAATGAGAATGCCACAAAGAAGCTACCGCTTGAAGGAGTGGAAGCAATTATATCTTGTCTTATCTTCCAAGTTCTTGACTTGTAAACCCAACGAAGATAGCGACAAATGTTCCTTTATTAGCCTCAAAGCAATAATCCCTTTGTGTAAGCCCATGACCAAATCTATATTGCGATCCTTTCAAAAGACCTTCTCGATTGATCAAATTGGGCTCATTGCGGATGTTTCTAAAAGCCCTTGATATAGGTTATGTGAAATACCCTAGCAATCAGTTACTTCCCATGTGAATGGATGGGATAAAACAGTCATATTAGTGAGAGTGTGTGAGAAACCCTTTCTGACTAAGAAGCTCTAGTTCGGCATGTTTAATGAGCCTCTTTCACGAGTCGTAGCCATTCTGGTAAGAACTTGACTCCTAGAAAATTTGATGATTAATGATACATCCCTGAGCAAGATGACAGTTTTGCGCTATATGATGCTGATTGACATCGAATGTTTTTTAAAGTAGTCGGACTTAGCTTGATTAGCTTGTTTAATTAATACACATCTCTTGATGATGTCCCTAATGACATTTGTTCAAGTTGAGTTTGATAGCACAGGGTTGGTGGGTCTATCCTTAAACCATAGGGTTCATGAGTCTATCCTTAAACCACATTGTTTGTGGGTCATCCTTAAACCACAAAGTTGGCGGGTTTATCCTTAAACCACGGGGTTTGTGAGTCTATTCTTAAACCACGCTTTTAAAATGTTTATGAATCTATCTTTGAACTACGATTTTCAAAAGGTTAATGGTCAACCTTAAACCATGTCATCTACAAAGGTTCCTGAGTTTTCATCAAACCATGTATTTTCAACCCGGCCGAAACCCATTGTTACACAATGAGACTTCATCTCTTTCTTCTTATGACACGGCATGCTTTTGTAGCCCGGGGTCTTTTCTTCTTCTTATGACACGGCGTGTTTCTATAGCCCGGATTCTCTTTTTCTTCTTATAACACAGTGTGCTTCTGTAACCCGTGGTCTCTCTTTTTTTTATGACACGGCGTGCTTTTGTAGCCTGGAGTTTCTCCTTCTTCTTATGACACGGCGTGCTCTTGTAGCCCGGAGTCTCTCTTTCTTTTTATGATACGGCGTGCCTCTATAGCTCGGGGTCTTCATTCTTCTTATGACACGACGTGCTTTTGTAACCCAGAGTCTCTCTTTCTTCTTATGACATGGCGTGCTTCTGTAACCCAAAGTCTTTCCTTCTTCTTATGACACAGCATGCTTCTGTAGCCCTGAGTCTCTCTTTCTTCTTATGACACGGTGTGCTTCCATAACCCGAGGTCTTCCTTCTTCTTATGACACAGCATGCTTTTATAGCCTGGGGCCTTCATTCTTCTTATGACACGGCGTGCTTTTGTATCCCGAAGTTTCTCTTTCTTCTTATGACACGGTGTGCTTTTGTAACCCGGGGTCTCTCTTTCTTCTTATGACACAACGTGCTTCTGTAGCCCGGAGTCCTTCTTCCTCTTATTGACATGACACGCTTCCATAGCTCAACCTGGTGCGAGCTTATGCAATTAAGGCCTCTCTACCGCTGAAATAATTTAGGTAAGATAAAAGAAAAAGAAAAAACGACAAACAAAAAAAAAGGGACGTGAGAGGGGGTAGGTCGGGCCGAATCTGGCCTTGGCCCAACCCAGCCCTCCTCTTTTCTTTCTCTCTCTCTCTCTCTCTCTCTCTCTCTCTCTCTCTCTCTCTCGCGCTATAGCCTGACCCAGCCTCACTCTCCCCTCAACCCAGCCCACGCCATAGCTCTTCCTCCTCCAGCCACCTTCGCGCATAGACCTACAGAAAGCAAAAGCAACAACAGCAGGGGACATCGAGCAGAGCAGAGAAGATAAGGGAAAGACAGCAACAGGAGAGAAAAAAAAGTAGAAAAAGGAAAAAGAGAGGGAAAGCAAAAAAGGAAGAAAAGTAGCAGAGTGGAGGAGAAAAGGGAGGGGCACCGTAGGAGAGGAAGGGGGAACCAAGAGCAACAGCAGAGGAGCAAAGTAGAGCAAAGAGAATGGAGGGGGGGAAGCGGACTGAGAAAGGGAAAATCCAAGGAGGAAGGAGGCGCCATCGACACTGCCCGACGCCGTCGCTGCACCGGATCTCCACCGCGTCGCTGTCACCCGTCACCATCTGCTTCAGCGTAGTCCCGACGCCAAGCCAATCGACCAGAGGAGAAGTCGAGAGCTGAGGGTAGATCTGGAGATCTGCGGGAGTTACTAGTCGCCCCAAGCTATGCAACCACGCAAAACCGCCGTTGCTCACCAAGCCGCCGCCATCCGACCCCAATTGTGGCAACGCTTGGGCCTAACACCGTTGCTGCCCATCCTCCCGAAACCGTGCCGAGTTACTCATTGGCGCGTCCGCCGGCCTTCGACACGAGCCTCGCCATGCTGCTCGCCGCCCGTTGGTGTCGCCTCCATCTCAACTCCATCCCCGACGCAGCCGTCCCCTGTTCTGCGACTCCATCGGTGTCGCCTTCGACGCAGCCGCCGCCCGTCCTCGCAAACCCCGACGACGTTGTCGCCCCTCGCTGCTTGCGGCCGCCACCCGCTGCGTCACCACCACCGTCAACACAGAGCCACTGCCTGACGGCGTCCCAACCATCCTTCTTCAGTGCCGCGAAAGAGTAGGAGAGAGAGGAGGCACGAATCGGGTCAAAAGAGTCGGGCCGGGTGCAGTCAACCAGGTAGGATTTTGGGTGAATCAGGCCGGGCATACGTGAGTCATGTCTAGGCTGAATTTGGGTTTGGGCTTTAGGATTAATTTAGGTTTCTTCCATGGGCCCTGTTTAGTTTTAGAAAGCCTGGGCTAGTCGATTGGGCCTGCGGGCACTTTTTAGGGGGGTTGGGCTCGTCGGTCGGGCCCAACCTTGAACCAAGTAAAGGCCCCACCATCTTTGGTCGGGCTTGGCCTTTACGGGCGGGCGGATTGGTCCTCCCCCAAGTGAGTCGCACTTGGGCGGGTTTGACCCGAACCGGGCCTGACCCACCCGACTGGGTCAAACTGGACCCGACCCAGTTCGCCCAAAAAAAAAATAAATTTTTTTTTTCGAAAAAAAATTTAAATTTCGAAAATTAAAAAATGTAGGGTTTGGTTAGAAATTGCCATATCTTGCATTCTTAGTGTAATTAAGCCTTTATTTGCTCGTATTTTGATTATATCGCATGTTTAGTTTGCATATTTTATTATGTTTAATTGCACGTGCTTAATTTTATTGCAATTAGGATCTTAGTAGCTATAATTATTATTTTAATGATTGCGCACTCCGCACGATCACCTCACATGTTAGTGAATAGGTATAAAATCAATCTAAACTGTCTGACAAAAATCTTTTCTTTTAAAATGAATAAGATTAGGTACCGAAATGGCACTAATTGGTCAATTAGTGTAATCTAGTCCTCAACTCTAGATTCTTTGGTTGCGTATGAAGCGAGGCATACTCTCATGCCCCACTTGGTTTCTAATCGAGAGATATGGATAAGATATGGGTTTGGCAGAGCCCGCGCCTAATCATGGGCCTTTGGTCCGTCCTTTAGGCAATACCAACCTACTCCCCCCTCCGCGGAGGGGTAGGTCGACAAAGGCCCCCGCGGCGGGGTAGGTTGCGACAAAGGGGATAACCATTAATCACCTTGGATTGAGCAGGATCAAGTACATGATCTTTTCAGGCTCCATTCATTTCATGGATAATGTTGCGTTTCTAGAAAATATTTTTCGGGAATCCATTTTCCGTAATAATGATAACATTTTTTGTTGTTCACCTAAACTTGAAAATGAGTTTGAAAATATTTTCCAAAGAAAACATAAAAAGATAAAAGATAAAAATTATAATTTTTAAAAAAGGAAAAAAAGAAAGAATAGGAAGGGGGTGAGATAAGAGAGAGTAAACAAAATGTTTTCTCCTACTTGAAAAGTGGAAAATGTCATCCCGCTATTTTGGATGACTTTTTTTTTCCATTGATGGAAAATATTTTCACCGACCAATTCATTTTCCATGAAACAAATTTCGGAAAATCCAGACAATGTTTTCCTAAAAATTGTTTTCCGCAAAATGAAGGGAGTCTTGGGGTATGTTTGATTCGCTTGAATCAATAATTTGAAAAACAAATTCCTAATAATAATTTATTGTATTGCTTACAAAGTAAATTAACAAAAAATATTTTCATCATCAAACGAAAATATCTAGACATATATTGTTGTTGCTAATAAACATATATTCCAATTTGATAATTTTTCTAAGTGATACGAATGGGGTGTTATTTTTAAAATGTTATTAGCTAAAACACATCCCTTTTGTGTTAATCGAACAAATTAGCCTTCAACTTTGTTAAGCACGTCTTGGTACTTAAAAACACATTTTTTAGGGAAAGATAATCTATGAGTTGCTACTTTCCTGTCTCGATTTATATGGGGATAGGTAGGGAGTCGATTTGGAATTCAATGCAAAGGTTGCGGCTTTGGCCACGACCAGGATGAGTATTGTGATGAAGCCCTCGATCGGAATGTTTATAGTGCACAGTGAGGGAGAAGTTGTCTGGGTGGGGATGGCTGTCGGTGGAATTGCAACGGTGGAAGATGGGGTGATTATGACAAACTCGACGAGCAGTGGGATCGTCGTTATGATTTTGACGATGATCAAAGGAACAGTGGTGATGATGATCATGAACATGCAAGACAGGAGTTCAATTTGAAAGTGGACATTCCGACCTTCTGTGGAAGTCTAAATATAATAGACATCGGATTGGCTAACTGAAGTGATTTGATATTTCTAGGTGTGTCAGTTCCTGAGCCAGCGACCCTCAGCTCCAAAAATCGGGAACAATTGGGTTCTAGTCCGGTTCTTGGGTACCCCGGAAACCAACTTATCACTATGTTTTGGGTAAAAATTCAAACTTTTATGATAAAAAATAGAAGTTGCATTATTTCATTACAAGGAGATCCCTGGTTTTGTGGTTAGTTGACCATGGTTGCAAAAGTATTAACTTGTTCTGGCCCTAGTATGGAAATCAAATTGGTCACTATGTTTTGGGTACCCCGGAAACCAACTTATCACTATGTTTTGGGTAAAAATTCAAACTTTTATGATAAAAATAGAAGTTGCATTATTTCATTACAAGGAGATCCCTGGTTTTGTGGTTAGTTGATCAAACTGAAATCATGATTTAAATCTTGATGGTTGCAAAAGTATTAACAGGTTTAAAACCAATTTCCGGAACTGGCTGTTCTGGCCCTAGTATGGAAATCAAATTGGTCGTTGTCCAGTTCTCCCCAGAATCAGCTTGGGATCGAATCGACCAGGCAGGTGCTAGAATCAAACTGGACCCAATGCTCATCCTACATTTCTCGTGTACACAGATTCTCGAGAACGGAAGGATGAAGAGTCTCTGCCAATGGCTTTGGGAGAACAAGCGAAGGCTGTTAAGGAGACCATATTTGGCATTGGGACTATACAATCAAACGTGTTTACGGCGGCAAAATAGCATTTGGGCATACGAGCCTTGGGAACTGTAATATTTCACGACAAATTCGAGGATCAAGCATGTCCATGCACGGGCCAGATCTTTCTCAACAATAACTTCGTGGAAAGCCGATGGTTTTAAACTTCGCCCCTTTAAAGTGTTGTTCACGAGCCTTGACAGCAAAAAGTCGAGGGCCTCGAATTTCCACTCGGAAAGATAGATGGTTTCGAATTTGAGGACTTTGATATTCTGTTAGAAGTTGCAGAAAGAAGCAAGCATTTGTCATGCTAATAAAATATGAAGATTCAGTTGAGTATTCACTTGCTGAGTTTCGGTGGAATGCTTTCTAAAGCTACGAAAAGCCTTTGCCTTTGAAGGCGTTGATCCAAAGCCTATGTAGATTGACAGATGTTTGTGCGATAGGATAATCGAACATTTTAAAACTCGAGGTCGAGATTTGTTCCCAACTGACGGTGTACGACATCGAAGTCCATTAAAGATAATGTCGAGACTTGTAGCTGATTTATTAGACAAATAGTTGATTTTTGAATTAGATTGTGAATATAGGATGTTAATGATGAACAAATACGTTTTTCTCTTTCCATTATGTCTAATTATCTAAAAGCCCTCAACTTTAGTTCAATCTCAATTTTGTCCACAACTTTTTTTATCTCTTAAATAACCAAAACTTTATATTCAGTCTCAAATCTACCTTGAATCTCTTTTTGTCTAAAAAAAAATGCAAAACTTTAGGTCCATTCTCAAATCTACCCTGAATTTTGTTTTTCTAAAAAAGAACACCAAAATTTTTCAATATGTTCTTAAATCTACCCTTGTGTTCCAATCCAAACTTCACGTGGCATTTCCACATCAACAAGGTGACATGAAAAATTATATCTAAAATGAAATTATTCTAGGATATGAAAATTAGAGACGACTAACGGCGAGTTTTGGACAAAGGGTTAATAGAGGATGATTTAGGACTAGAGTAAATTTGGGGCTAAATTTAAAGTTGGGGGTTTCTTTTAAACAAAGAAAAGTTTGGGGTGGATTTGGACTGGACCTAAAGTTTAGGATTTTTTTTTTTTCAAGACAATAAAACTTGGGAGCAAAATATGGATTGGACCTCAAGTTGGATAATTTTAAGGAATTAGTCCCTTTTCATTATCTCTCTCTAAATGAATACGATAGCATATATATTTGTATAGAGAAATAACTACCACTATGCACTATCTTAGGCTAAGAATATGGTTGATCCTCAAAATAAGGACATTAACAGTACAAATTTAGCAACTAATCAGCCCTACAATTTCTCCAATTAGTCTTAATTGACAATTCACACCAACACTCCCCTTCAAGTTGGTGCATAGATATCACTAATGCTTAACTTGCCAAGTGAGTTGTAGAAGATCTTGCTAAAAATAACCTTCGTGAGTGAATCGCCAGTTGGTCTACAGATTTAATAAATGAAAATCAAACTATCTTGGAATCAAGATTTTGTTTGCTGAAATGTCGATCTACCTCAATGTGTCTAATACAGTCGTACTTGTCACAAACCCTCTCAAGGGGTCTAAGGACCTCGAGAATAGATTTAGAAGTATTACTATTAAAAAAAAGGTCCAAATGGTGCATCGAACCAAATGATTCTAAGGATCCAAGGGGTCCATTGATTAGGAAAGTGGACTCTCCCACGCCCATGTCTCACATGACTTTGGTTTTTTCATTTAAAAGTTCTTTTAATAGTCTATGTAATCTTAGGGTAGCCACTAGCCATTTGGTTAAGAACCAAATAAAACAAGGAGGTTTGTCTATTACACTAACTTCTATTAGCATCATTTCAGTATCTCTAACTTAGAAGATTGTTATCTAAGTGGTCATGCAATTTTAATTACCAATGATGATCATAAAGGTATCAAAGGCGCTAGGTGATCAAGGAAACGTTTTTGGGGTTTTTCATTTGATTCTAAATTGGACCTAACAATTTTAGGAAGGAAATTAACAACAATTTATTGAAATGGGGGCTCCAGTATTGAATGACTTTAAAGTAAATTCAGAAAAGAAAACTCGATACAAGTCAGATAAAGAATATACATGGCTTTGTTATTTAGCCATGTTATGATGTTGAAGCTAATCTAAAGTATTCTAATTGCTTATTTAGAAAAATGATTCTAATTTTAATTTGGTTTTATTGAGTGAAAACCGTGATAACTAGCCTAATTGGAAATAAACTAAATTACATCGAGCTAAACTAAGTGTCGCCTCGGACCACCATAGGCCTCTACTCTCAGCCTTCGGTATTCAAGAAGCTCATGATCACCGCCATCCTTAATTGTTTCTAACACATCCAACATTCCCATCATGCACTCAATCAAAACAGTCAATCAGCAAGTTCATCGATCAACAAACAATCAATCAATCCGGCTTGAGAATTTGATTTTGCCCATGCAATTTGATTCCCCAACCACCTCCTAATCAAAATAAGGGTTCATTAATTAAAATCAATTATTATTAACCCTCACTTGCATTCACAAAGCAGTAGGTTAATGTCATCAACCCCTAATTAAATTCTAGTCCCCCATCTCATCGCTAAACGAAATTAAGTGTAATCTATCAAAACACTCACAGGTAAGCATGCAATTGGGCACAAGAATCAACAAACGATCAATGGCATGAACTCCACTAAGAGAACAAAACCTAACATTTTCCCAACCAAATTTTCTAATTTTTCAAAATTTATATTTATTTTTTATTTAATTGAAAATAAGGACCCAGGCTAAACCTGGACTTTCAGGCTTGGGCCATGGACGCAGTTGGGCTTATTATAAACAAACCATTCCCAAAAGAAAACCCATCAAGCCCATTTTTCCTTCTAATCACACCAAGTCTACCTTAGGCCCAAACTCACTGAAACCAAATCAAGCCCCAACCTACCAATATGAATACCCATCTCAACACATCAGCACACAAGCCTGTGCTGAGGCCATTTTCATACTATCACCTCCTTCTTTCTGGCCCATCATCATCCCCTTCCTATTGTCTTCTATTCAAGCACGCCAGGACACCAGAAATTCCAGCCAAGAACTTCACATTTCTCGGTCGGCCAGTACACTTTCGTTCATCGGACCCCCACTGTCGGCCACCATACTCGACCATCAATACCAGTCACCACCTCGAATGTCTCTACTCGCTGAAAAGCCCACATTCTGATGCAGCCCGCATTGATTACCAGCTCTCTCGACCAAGAAGATCGGCTCGCATTCAAGCTCAACGAAACCGAGAAGCCGTATCGATATCTTGAGTCCATCTGGAAGCTTGAAATACACCTTGGGAGCCTGCATGACGCTTTTACTAGTTTCTAGTTACTATGCTATTTATTATTTTCCTAGTTTCAACGCTTTGCTTTTTATTTCATTAACAATATAAGCCATCCAATTTCTTGTAGAAGACGACATTTGATAAATGAAAAACTTTGCTTTGAAGCAAGTATCGTGAACCTTGTAGAGTTCATACTTGAAAACCTAGAAGAGTTTTCACTCCATCCTTGAAGAGTCGGAGCTTTCGAAATCTGCATCCTTGAAGAGTTGCAGTCATCGATCTAGAAGAATCGGTGCCCCCTCAACTTCCTTGGAGGCCTAGAATAGCAACCAACGGAGTTTCTATCATTTCCTATTCTGTTCGTTATTTCCAACCCAAATTCGACCATCCTACAGTGCTTATTTCAGAAAACCCAAAACATAGAAATTGTAGATCCATAAGCCTTTGTTCATTTGGCTTTGAAATCAAGTTGATCCAATCTGTATCGACAAAGATACGACTGTTCTCTTGAGCTTGCGCGGCAGCTGAAATTTCTGTTTGCCTTGTTTTCCCGTGTGCAAGTCACTCTCCCGATCCTACTATTTGAGAAAGCCTAACCTTGGCTTGCATCATTTGGTATCAAAGCTTTGGAGGAGAGGACAATGCCTCCAAGACAAGCTAGACGTCGTGGCGGCAAACCCTTCCCCTCGATGAATTGCACACACTCGCGAGAATATGCAACAACAAATTGACGAATTGACGCAAGAAGTTAAGCGTTTGAGGGCTGAAGCAAATAATTCTCCACCCCGTTCCAGGACTGAAGATTCCCATGGTGACTCTTCCTTTTCAGAGAGTGTTCAATCTATTCACGATCGGAGGCATGTTCGACATTGTTTACAACATATTCGTGAGCCAGATTGGGAAAAGGAAGTCAAGAAAGATGTTCCAGAATTTACAGTGTGAGTCTCCTGATGAAATTGTTGATTGGCTAACACTTGTGAATGAGGTGTTTGAGCATCGAAATGTTCCGGAGAATCGTCAAGTTGGGATCATTGCTATGTGATTCCGAGGCAAGGCGATTGCTTGGTGGAGACATGAAAAACAAACTCGCCAAGCCATTGGCAAAGCACCAGTCACTTTGTGGAGAAAGATGGAGGGCAAGATTCAAAATATTTTTCTTCCCAAAGGATATAAGAGAGAGCTCTACCAACGGTACCAAAATCTAAAACAAGGTACGCGAACGATGGACCAATACACCAATGAATTCAATGAATTGGTGATTCATAACAATATCTAGGACCCGGAGGATGTGCTTGTGAACAAATACTTGAACGGTCTTCAATTTTACATTCAAGACGCCTTGGAAGTCCTCGACATTTGGGACTTAGGAGATGCACACCAACGGGCACTCAAAATAGAGCGCTCTCGTTCTCAGAGAGAGCAATCTACTAGTAAGCCTTCTACTCAACCCCATGTTTCAAAGCAACCTGCTACGTCCGAAATACGTTGCTATTCTTGTGGGGAGTTGGGTCATCGTGCTAGCAATTGTCGAATCAATAAGAATCGACCAGCCGGTAAAACCTTCTTGGTGGGCAATGATTCTGATGAGAATGCTGAGGATCCACTTGAAAAGGAGTTGAAGAATGATGAAGAAGCTGCGGATGATGAACAAATAGTGCATGCGACACCGGCGAACTTCTTATGGTGAGGAAAAATTTTCTTACTCCTCGAGATGACACCGGAGATAGGTGGCTGCGTACCAATATTTTTCATTCTGCTTGCACAATCATGGGAAAGGTGTGTCAATTAATTATTGACTCGGTTGTTGTGAGAATATAATTTCTGAAGTAGCGGCAAACAAGCTGAAGTTGGAATTAAAAACGCACCCTATGCCTTAAAAAATGTTGTGGTTGAAGATAGGCACTGAGGTAACTGTTTCGAAACAATGTCTTGTTAATCTGTCCATTGGTTCTGATTATAGTGACAAGATATGGTGTGATGTTCTGCCGATGGATGCTAGTCACATTATTCTTGGTCGACCATGGCAATTCGATAGGAGGACTACGCATGATGGTTATCGAAATACATATTCTTTTGAATTTGGAGGCAAGAACATTACGTTGGCACCTAGTAGGGTGGGAGATTCCTCTTATGATGCTGGAAAGAATTCGAGGATGAATTCTTTTAAAGATGGGGAGGATGATGCAGCCTGCATTGATTACCGGCTCTCTCGACCAAGAAGATCGGCTCGCATTCAAGCTCGACGAAACCGAGAAGCCGTATCGATATCTTGAGTCCATCTGGAAGCTTGAAAGACACCTTGGGAGCCCGCATGACGCTTTTACTAGTTTCTAGTTACTATGCTATTTATTATTTTCCTAGTTTCAACGCTTTGCTTTTTATTTCATTAACAATATAAGCCATCCAATTTCTTGTAGAAGACGACATTTGATAAATGAAAAACTTTACTTTGAAGCAAGTATCGTGAACCTTGTAGAGTTCATACTTGAAAACCTAGAAGAGTTTTCACTCCATCCTTGAAGAGTCGGAGCTTTCGAAATCTGCATCCTTGAAGAGTTGCAGTCATCGATCTAGAAGAATCGGTGCCCCCTCAACTTCCTTGGAGGCCTAGAATAGCAACCAACGGAGTTTCTATCATTTCCTATTCTGTTCGTTATTTCCAACCCAAATTCGACCATCCTACAGTGCTTATTTCAGAAAACCCAAAACATAGAAATTGTAGACCCATAAGCCTTTGTTCATTTGGCTTTGAAATCAAGTCGATCCAATCTATATCGACAAAGATACGACTGTTCTCCTGAGCTTGCGCAGTGCTGAAATTTATTCGCTCTGTTTTCCTGTGTGCGAGTCACTCTCCCGATCCTACTGTTTGAGAAAGCCTAACCTTGGCTTGCATCACGTTCATTGCAAGACCTGCAGCAATAACCAGTGTTGACCTCCCTCATCGGCCAGCACCTCTCTTTTAGCCGCAACACGAGTAAAACGAATATAGGGAAGAAACACGACCAGCAATCCAATGCCGATGCCTGTAATAATCATCATTTAGGTCCTGGATCTAGGATCTTCATCTCACCGATGACCGCCATTAGTAACCCAGAGGCTTAAGACAAAGAAAACGAGGATGCAGAAAAAGCACTCTCGATCATTGAAAAGATTTTGAAAACCAATTAACATGACTTAATCTGGACCAATATGCTCTCGGTTTAGACAAAAATGATATTGAACCTTATAGGCATTTCGTCGAACAGATTATGAGTGTAGATTAGGGAGAAGGAAGGCTCTCTAAGAATCAGATTCACGACTCGATATCAAAATGGGATAACAAATAAAGCACAGAATCAATGAAAGACATCTCGGTTCAGCCCACAACGTGTGCTAACAAAGGACACTAAATCTAGACTTAGCTTCAACTAAAACTGGGCAACTCAAGAGATCGGATGTTACCTAGTTCGTGAGGTCGAGCGGAGTAAGGCTTCAGCATTTCCTTTCGGCTAATTAGACCTGATACCGTTAATGGTCATTTTACGTGATATGACCAACTCGACATAGATAATTTTCACAATTTTTTTTTTTTTTTTTCTTTCACTTTCCTCTTTTCCTTTTCCTTTTCTTTCCTTTTTCCTTTTTCTTTTTTCTTTTTTTTTTTTCCATTTCCCTTTGTGGTCCATATCTCAGCGAAAGCCAAGATGATTGATGCTCTTACCCGTGACCGGTTACCTCCACCACCCACCGTTGAGGCAGCAAACCAGAAGAGAGAAATAAGGACAAAAAAGGAAAAAAGGTAAAAAGAGAAAATTTAGAAAAATTAAAAAATTATCTATATCGGCGTCAGCTATGCTATGTTAGGTGGCCGGTGTATATGTTAGCAATTTCTAGTGAAAATTGATTAGAAGAATTACATTGATAATCTCATAATGATTATGACTAAATTGGCCAAATTAAAAAGTTTAGGATTAAATTGGCCGTCATATAATAAGTTTAGAACATTTTAGACAATTTTCCTATATAATCTTTAAAAGGCAATAATTAAAAACATTTAAACATAACTATTGACGGTAACATCGTCATTGTCACTATTGATTAGGGAAAATTACAGCATATAAGGACCATTACTCACCAATAGGGTCTTTAAGTTTATGAATTGTGAAAGAAAGTTATGATTATCGAGATAAAAAGTTACTAAGAATAAGAACAAGAGATTTATGATAAATTCAAGTTGATTACGATTTTTATGGAAAGTTAGACTCAAATTTGCAGCATGTTTAGTGAATTAATTATTGCTTGTTAAACTTTTTTGTTAAAAATTATTAAAAATATAGAGTGAGCAAATGTTCCGTACCATCATCGAAAGAGGGAAGATTGATGGATGACCCACCCCACATGTGAGAGTTTCAACTTGAACCGTTCTTGGCAAGGCGTCGGCACTTATACCACCTTTCTTTGGAGCGCCTTGAATCCAATGTTAATTGCTCTCATTTCCAAATCCTAAAAGCACGAAAAAGGAAATGTGTTACAAAAAAATCCATACAGAAGCTAAGTGCAAACTAGCCTGCAATGTTTCCAGGAGGTTGCTGAGCAGTTGAGTGGGTGGTTTGATTGATCAAGGGTTAAATGCTTTGGAACCAAGTGCAATTGAACAAACTACTATGGCCTTGCTGTAAGAACGGCAGCTCCTCAGTCAAATCAGCTTGCCAAGTGACCCTGTTTCCAAAGACTTGAAGGTAGACGAATCCAGGCTTCATGCGCTATTGGGGGGGGGGGGGGGACAGGACAACAAGGTCTAGAAGATTATTTGGGGTATTGACTATATTTTAAAAGGTACGCATTTCATTTGGGGACTCTGCACTTGGGCATTAGCTGCAGAAGAGAGTTCGAATAGGAGGAGAATTAAGCAATCGTCTGAGTGGTTGATTTATAGTCTTGCGGAATTAGCTGAACACCTGAGTTTATGCTGAGTATTGTAGAGTTAGTGTGGTTTGGGGCAAGCCGGATCAAGATTGAGAAGACACAGGCGATGTCTTTTGACAGACGACTCTTGCGACAAGTTGAAAGCAGGAAATAAGCTCCGTTGAGAAGAAATGCTTGCTTAGATTGATTACCTAGACCTGTTGGTTTATTTGGAAGGGTAGGAATGCAGCAGTTTTTCAAGGCAAAAGACCAATACACGAGATGGATGTAGGATAGATAAGGGAAGCTATAAGGGAGTTCTTGATGGATAAGAAGGTGGAACACTAGTCTAGATCTAATGATACTGTAAATAAGGGATGGCAGTTTACTCCTCAGCCTGGATTGAGGAGATCTGATGTTATGGCTTTTTTGTTGAGTCAAGCAGTGAGCGCGAAGGATCAACTTGATGGTCTAACTGTTTGCAATTTATTTGTTACAAAATTGGGGGAGAAACCTATATGAGCTTGTAATGACATTCTTTATTAATGAATGACTTTCAAGTGTTTTTGGCAAAAATAAAAAATAAAAAGAAGAAAACAAACCTCGAGGCATACAGATGAATTGGAAAAGAGAATGAATAGCAAATTCTTGTCGTCTGGATCACTTACACATTCCACGAAACAATTCCCTGCAAAAATTGCATTACATAATACTATGTGATTGTGAATCCCATATTGCCCCTTGCAATCGGGAAAGCAAAACTGATCATGTAACCCAGTCCATCGGAACTCTGTATTTGAACCTTTCCGGAATGAAATCCAAAGATAGTTCCAATCAAAGTGATCCAGAAATCGCAAATATAAACAAGAGGTCTCTAGCAATTTTAGCATGCTAGTTCAACCTGATGAAATGGATCTCCTTCCCCCAAAATCAATTAACCAACATATCGGGAAAAACAAAAAATCAACCTTGATGTGGTCCCTCCACCGCCTTGAAATGAGGGAGTAACATCTTGATTAACGGTATTGAAGATGATGGACATGAGCCACAGGGATAGCAACGTCATTGATGATTTCGACTCGTGCAGAACATGTTACTGGATCGACCCTGCTCATAACAGTTGGATGGCAAAGGATCATAACAAGTACAGTTCCCACATTATCATAAAACACAAGCAAATGTTCACTTTAGGCCATGCCTGGGAAAAATAAAGGTGGCAACCATTGTTTTGACTAGGAGTTCGGCAGATGCTTCGATCTGCATCGAAATATACTGCACACAATCAACTCCTGTGGGTTGGAATCACGGGCTTCCTGTTCTTGGCCACATATGCAAATTGACTGAAATCTGGGGCAGTAGTTGACCTACTATTGAACGAAATCAATGAGGGATAACCAAATAAGAGCTCGGAAAAGTAGAGAATCTCTTTGCTGTCATCCTCCTACCTATTCGTACATGCATTGTGCACATCCTTCAAAGGAGCATGGAGACCACTGGCATGAGAACCAGAAGCGGTGAATCTAAATGACGATATTACCGAGACGAATCTCTCTAATGAACTTTCTGCTATGTCGGAATAGCGGCCTAAATGGGAGATGTCGGCTCCAAATTTTCCTTCAGAACCAGTGAATGACTTGTCTAATCCAGGGGCACGGCTACCTGAAGCCAAGAGATATATCAGATTTCAAACTTCATCCTGAGGGAACTCTTAAAATATGTAGTCTTCAAAATGCCAAAGAGGCCACCCCAGAACCCAAAAGAAAAGGTGGACTCCCAAATAATGGTAAGCAATTAAGATAACCCTCTGATGAAGAGCCTTCACTTTCAAAATCGAAGTAAATGCAGATGAGTCGTGGATTTAGAATTCAATTCATCAGAGTATGAGCCTAGAAATGGACTGTAACTCACTGCTAAAGCAGGAGGCCTTTTCTCAGAGCTAAAATGTATTGTAACATGTAGAGTCAAATCATTATGGTTCCTTTTGATACATGGCATAACCCCAAGATTTTCTGGCTTCCCAGTAATGTCAACTTTATTCCATGTACACTCAAATACCAAATGATGCAAAAGATTTCCTTTTTTGAAAAGTCAAATTATGCGCTAAACATGAAATGCATGCTCGGGCTTGAATGTTCAAACCAATTAGAAGCTCAGCTTAGCTCTACAAAGAAAATGCAGTTTGGCTTTGTCATGTTGATGCATGCATCTTCATTAATTAGATAATTAACGGCTTTTGACATTTCATCCTTAATTCTTTGAAGGTTGTATCTTGTACAATATCTACCAACATCAATCTAGATTTATGCCAAACATGATAGTATGTTAAGATTAAGAACCAAGAAAATTGCTAAACAAGTACTGGAATTAATAACGCAGTTTCAGTTGACAACATACCATCATTGACAAGAGAATCATACACATGCATACGCTTTTGTTTTGAGCTCTCCTGAGACAAGGAGAACACAAGGCAAAGGAGTTAAGAAAACTATCTAACTTTAGGTAACAAATCATGATAAAGGGAGCTTGCATTGCTAGAATTTTCGTAAAAACCTGATTGCACCTACTTTTTCCGCTGTGCCATCAAGGGAGGCCTTCCTCTTGATATCCTTCCTTCCAGAAAGCCAGTCTCGCCTAGACTGATGGGATGATCACTTTCAACAGGGATGTTTTCTTTTTCGTCATCTTTGTCAGTATTATTTGCAGACTGATGCTTGAAATAGGAACTCCTTCTAATAAACTTCCTGTTCTCTCTTCTTGCTTCGTCCTCATTTCTGTTTACACCTTTCTCTGACATGTCATCAAGGGAGGTTTTCCCCTTCATGATCACTTGCTTAGTCTCACCTAGACTGATTGGATGATCACCTTTAACCAGGATATTTTCCTTTCCATCATCTCTATTAGTTTCCTCCGCAGCATGATGCTTGAAATAAGAGCTCCTTACAATAACCAATCTGTTTTCTCTTCTTGTTTTTTCCTCAATGCTGTTTACACCTACATTTTCGACTGCGTCATCAGCGTAGGTCTTCTTTTTTATGATCATTCCTTTCACACATACGGTCTCACCTACACTCATTGGGTCACTTCCAACCGGGGTAGTTTCTTTCTCCTTGTCTCTATCAGTTTCATTCCAAAACTGATGCTTAAAGTAGGAACTCCTTACAATGGGCTTTTTGCACTCTTCTTGTTTTTTCATCAACTCTGTTTACAGGGCTTTTGGGGTGATACTCCTTGAATGACACACAAGGTTTATGAATTGGAAGCCTGGATTGTTGTAGTAATGGGGACCCTGATCTTCCAACCTCATCCAATTCACCTGCACTTTTTAACTTATTAAGTAGATAATGGAAGTTAATTCATGACAACATATCTGCACATATCAGAACCCTAAGGCCACAATTAGCTCGGGCTTACCACTTTCCATCAATTCTGATGCATCTGGAACTTCTTGTGTGAAACCATCTTCTTCCTAATTGAACAAAGTTTGGGGACATCAACTATCTTCGAATGTGTATGTTTAGACGAAGTATGCAATCAATATTATTCACAACATTTATGGTGTGTCATTCAGGCCAATATATATATGTGTGTGTGTGTGTGCGGGTGTGTGTAGTTCCAAGGACAGAGCATCTGCTTACTTCATGTAACTGAGACCAATGACAATGGTTCATATCAGCCAGAGCCTCCTCGGAGTTGTGTTCACTGGAACTCTGAGAAAGGTTATCCACTGGACTTGACTGACTGGAGGTAGTCCGAGAAGCCTTGAAATCTCTCTTTGATTCGAGAGATGCAAAGCCTTAATAGATCAAGGAAACCTTTGGTACCAAAGCCTAATGAGGATGACTTTTTAAAGATCTTGCGCAAATCTGTCTAAAGTGGTCCATATTGTCAAAGTGTGGAAGAATAAAAGAAATATCTCTTTGAGCTTGACCTGATTTCCTGATGCTGTGATTCAGCTATCTTTAGAAACCTATTACAGATTCGATCCATATAGATTCCCACTTACAATTTGAAGTACCTCTTTCAATAATCAAGGCAATATACAAACACGATGAATAGGTGAACAGATACATGCAAAATTAGTTAATAGCATGTGAAAATTCAATTCAATTTTGCAACAAGCAACACTGGAAAACGTTGCCACTAATGAAGGTCAAGATGAAGATGCTATCCAATAAAGTGTGCTTGCTCTATTCTTGCATTGGTTCTACTACTTAACAAAACAAAACATTCCCCACACTTCTTGAGATCGTATCCCCAGCAATGCAAGTAAATCAAGCAATAAAGATAATTTAATGCTTCAGCATGCGAACAAAACTTGAACCACCAGCTGCTACAAACCCAATAACCAACAGATTTGGGAAGCAGTTACAATAAAAATTTAAAGCTATGAGAAGAAAATGTAACATAGATAAGTAGATTAGCCTCTAATAATCTGAAACTTCGTTGACTTGAACTACATGTATCTATTTACACTCATCTTGATGGCAATACAGAACATAGAATCAAAAAGGTAATGACAATGCATAACAAAAACAAATCCATAAACAACAACTTGATTGATCGTTTATATTCTTGGTGACCCACAAGCTATGACATATTGTTTCGATAAGTTCTATTCAAATTGATGTTCCAATTGCCCTTGGATGGTTAAAATCGAATGATATTACTGTAAAACTCACTCTTTCACAGACATACATTCGTATGTCACTTAGGCATTTTATCGAAGGGGTTGAATATTACGTGGATAGTGATTCTATATGAATGCAAAGTATAACAATCTAAAATAACAGAAGCTCAATATATCAAAGCAGCCTCATTCGTGATTGATTTTCGCACAAATGAAACTACTAATCTCAGGCTCTTCTTGTGTATACAAAAGCTGAAACAAACTGAATGTCGGATTTGGTGCAGAATCTCAAGGCCGAGTCGAGTCACAATTGGGTATAGGTGAATTGGGTCTTCGCGTCGAACCAGGTCTCGACGAACCGCGCAATTGTGGCTTGTCCTCCTCTGGCTAGGCTAAGTCGTCGTTGTCAAGTTCCCTTGCAAGCTGCTCGTAGAAATCCCCGGTTCCTCCTGAGCATTTTCGAGCATCGGACGGCCATCGTCGAGCGTCGCACGAGATCCCCTATCCTCACAAGTGTCGTGGAGGTCCCTCACGAGCTGCTCACGAGAATCCCCACAAATCCCCTCGCAAGAGTGATGAATCTTCAGCGTGATCGACCGATTTGGGGCTACAATTTTCTAAGTTTTGAAATTAAGGATTTCGTTCCTTGTGATTTAGGGCAAGAAGAGCAGAGATGCACACGAAGAGCAGAGACGCACAAGACTGTCTGCTAAAGCGCAAGTAATCAAAACATATAATTAAAAAAAAAAAAAAAAAAAGGTCATCATTTTGATTTCCAACGTCCATGTTGGCATTGACTAGGTCTCCACGTAAGCATTTTTCAATATAAATTGGCCGGATGGATTTAATTGACAAATTGTTGAAAGATTTATTACTGAATTAACAAAATTGAAAAGTTCAAAATTGAATTGACAAAAATGAAATAAGTTTATGATTTTTTGAATAATTTTTCCCAAGATTAACATGTTAATATGGTTGGTCCCAGCGCTATTCCCGAAAATAGAAGAGCACTTCTACGTAAATTATTCGGTGAATACGCGAGAGAGTCGCCAGTCCGGGGTCTATCGAGTCAAGGCGCCGATGGTCCCCCTAGCTAGCTGCCTAATCTATTTGGCTGTCTTCGGGGCATTCAGGCGATGTTGCTCAAAGCGCGCTTTCACAATGCTGGCGTTCGGAGCCTTATGGAGTATGCGCTTTCACACTATACACAGTCTCGAGGACATCGAACAATGGAAGTCCCTTGCCACCGAGTTGTCCATTGAATGTGGTAAAGCAGGGTCGCTAACTGGTTCCTATGTGCCCCCCATAGAAGCTAATGCAGGTTGTCTTATCTTGTATTTTCGGTGTTCTTGAAAGTTGACGAAAGAGTCCGAGCTTTGAGGTCAGCTAGCAAGGATGAAATACAGAAAAACTTCATTCAGAAGCTGACTACATGAGCACCGAGCACCGAAGCAGCATCTAACCCAAGATTATCCATCTTGCGTACAAGGGTACAAGTACTTGGTGAGAGGGGCAGAAGGTGCACTTGCGCTTCTCACTAGCGTTGCAGAAGCAACAATCATAGTGGCTTAAGGGGGATGCGCCATAGTACCGATCATCCGAACTTACCATGGATGACGTTATCACTGCTGAAAAGATTTGGAATTGCAGAGGGAGGCTATTAAGTGCGAGTGGAGGAGACTCAGATGGTGAGCTCAAGGATATTTGCCTCCCTTTTCCACTCTTCAAGCGTAGCTGCCTGATATTTGCTGGCTATACGTTGCCCCTGCCCCCGAGAAGCTCACGACACTTTATAGATCCTGATTCGACATAGCCTGTTTCCTGAAGAGAATGGACATGAGTGAGTTTTCAGAGTTATGGAGGTGGAACTTGCATTTCATTTTCATCTATTCTACACCAATTTCTCGGTTAATCTCGGTCCTGTCTTATGGTAATAAAAGTACTTCAACTGTATACCGTACTTGCTTTCCCTCTACCTACGATATCAGGTTAACGAAAATCTCAAAATGAAAGCATGTGGTCGAATAATGTTGCTTTGGTAACGCTCTTTATGATAATTGCGATCCTTGCCATCAACATCGTCCAATTTAACGTCGGAATTTTCTCCGAATAGGACAAAATAGCATGTACATGTATCCGTGTGCGGTACGAGTGGGTTCAAAGAAATAGATATGCGGAGAAGCTGATCGAGGTAACGTGTAGAACTTAGTTACGAAAACCGTGCGAAGGTCAACTTCGTCAATACGTATTTCTCAATAAATTGTAGCTATCGTCCGTCGAAGGTGATGTATAATTTCGTTGCCGCGCCTTATACTAAATATTTTGATAGCATGAGCGTGTGTGCATCTCTGTTACCTTCCTCTCTGACGAAGGAATCGGAAATTTCCTCTTATACTCCCATATACAAAGATGAAAATACCCATCTGGTCAAAACCCATTCTTGAGGCTTTCTGCCATATACGTGAATATGCATGTGTATGTGAGTTAGTTATTGCCAAAAGCAAACGAAAATTTGTTATAAGAGAGAGAAATCTCAAGATTTCTTGAAGCTTGTAAAAAAATCTTTAAAAAAAAAAATCCTAGGGAATATTGATTTTGATGCTTAAGTGGCCGGGGCATGAGACATCAATATTAAAATCCCTAATTTGTGAATTAATTTTCCTCAAAAAAAAAAAAAATTGTATCAGCGAAATTCGGAGGTCAATAACTCCACAAGCAAGAGCTCTCGTGCTGGTAATATGTGATTAGAAGTATACAAGTGTGATGGCAATGTACTAGAGCCATCTATTAGCTTCATATTGAACCGACACTTTGTAACCTCTATTAAAATTACTTGTGGAATTCAGCCTTGTTATGGATGTAAGTCATGGAGAGTAGACGTAGACTTGATATAAGCTGAATCACTATACAATTATGTGCAATATTTTTTTTATCTCTTCACTATTAGGAATATATGTTTTATAAAAGCATCCTGCATTTGACTATATTAATATGTTTTTGCATTTAGCACTTATCAATTTGAAAAGTTCTGCAAAAGTTTTTCAAAGTTTATAAACAACCTGTTTATCCCCCTCTAGGTTGCATTGTTACCCTCAACAAAAGTGTTATCAACCATTGTGACAACAAAGGTGTGATATATTTGGTTAGAAATCCTATTTATCACAAATTAACTACTCATATCAACATCAAGAAATATTCATCCCATATGGCATTGCAAGGACAAGGTTATTGGAGCTTGATTGGCGTCTATGGAGGATGAGTGCTCGTCCAGGCGTTGGGAGAGCCAGCATGGACTATGAGCACTATACCTTGGCCAAGAGCATTGAGCCAAGGAGTTTTGTGGCTCAGTCTCTAGCCAAATCTATCATTTTGGAGTTGGATCGAATATCCAAGATGGTCTAATACGAGAGAGAGGAGATTGTCATGAGTTGGTTTGGTAAACTGATTGGTAGCCTAGTTTTCGAACATTGTTAGAGCATCTCATTAGAATGTGTCAGGTTAACCTGTCAAGAGAGGGTGTTCGGATCGGTTCTGTCCCTTTTTAAGTAAGTTTTCTCTCCTATTTTGTTTAGAACACGTACAAAAGTTATTTAATGTGTCTTGCAGGGTTTTCTAGAAAAATTTGGTAAGATAAATACGAGAGCATGTAGGAGTTTGTGTGTTGGAGCTTGGGGAACAAGTGAGGACTGAGCTATTGATTTAACTCTATAACTTTCACTTAATAGAGAACTCTTTACATTTGACTCTTTTCGTGAAGAAAGTACTAACACTTACAACAATTCATGTAAATCTCTAGCGTTCTTGGTTGCTTTTTTATTTACCCAGTATAGTCTTATTATCTACACAGGCAACGGCTTCTTTGGTCGGCTTACATCACGCTGTGAAATAACGCTGAAGCTAACCAATCCTACAAATCAAGAAGAACACCATAATTCCTTCTAGAAGTAAGTGTTGGCTGAAAAGTGCACACGATTGAGCAAATATGTCCAGAATATATTCGGCTACATATTGGAGCTCAATTCCTAGACCTATAAAGCGGTGTGGACTAGGAGGAAAGAAAATAGAAGGCACCGCTGGAAAAGAAGATCGTGAAGAATTGAAGAGCCGAGTTGTGGACGGTTTTCCAACATGGGTTGTGATTTCAGGGTAAAAAATTATAAATTCCCGGTTTCCATTCTTTGATTAATTCAAATTATGTGAACTGTTCTACTTTGATTTTGTCTAGATATTTGTCCCCGAGTGCATTCATAAACTGAACTGATAATGTCAAGCAACTCGTCTCAAAATTGATTCGATCCAAACCAACTCCCTTTATATTTAATTTTGGTTTATCGTCTTCTCATAAAAATATTGCAATTGACGTTGTAACTTGCATCGTTTTGACTTATTTCAATGTTGATATTTGATGAGATCATTGTTTAACAACATTATCATGTTTTTTTTTTTTTCAGATTTGCATGTTAGTTTAGATCAATTCCATTGCATAATGTTGATTTGGTCACACAATTTGTGTACATTTGATTTCCATAATAAAAATTCGTCACATAATCATGTGTTGGGTTTGTGATCGTATTTCATGTCACTTTTGCATGGAGTTCCATCTAGTAATTTGCATACTATATAATATACTTACTAGGTTTTGAATGTTAGATTGACATGTTATATTTATAGTCTTAATCAGGGAATGTTACATGAATCATATGTTTAGATTTTTTTTTTTTTTTTTTTTTGGGGGGTCAGAAACACATGTTTAGATTAATTAGGGAACCTATATGAGTAAGCGTATATAGAAAAATTCATATTTGCAGGTCCAGTTGTGTTTGCCTTTGCATCTGTAAGCTTATTGATACTTTTGCATGTTTTTGCATAAATAGGATTCCATATTTTATTTGGAGCATGATAATTGCCTTGTAAGAGAATTTAAAATTTTCATGAATAGATGTCTTGATGCATCTTTGGAACATTATATTGCATTGACCATATTAACACTTTATTTTCACAAATCACATGTCATAAAAAAAGAAATTATAAAAGATCATATCTTGTATGTTAATAATTTTAGATTGCATCTTCATTAAAAATGTCACCAAATATGTCTAGGAGTGCATTCAGCAAAATTTGCATATTCACAAATAGATTCATTCTCTTAATATTGCACTTCTTTTTAGACCGCATTAATTAGATTGTATTTACATGTTTTTAATAGTTCATTTTAGAGAAGTAATTTATTTAGAAAATATTCATAGCACTTCATGTTCGCATATTCACTATCCTTTTTCAAGTATTAGTTTATTTTGAAGAAATGACCCTTCATTTATAACTTACATGTTTAATTTTGCCGAGTACGGCTCGGTTTCATTCCTATCCGCACTTCACTTGCTTGGAAATTATTGGATTTTACTTATGTGTTTGTTTGAATGATTTATGCATGATCACCTGCTTTGCATTTCTTGGATAAAAATAATTGAAAAGATCACATGAATAATCCTTTTCTTTAGAAGAGAAAAAGTCCCAAAATAGTCATTTGAGGGACCCATGAATCTCGATTCGTAAAAGTAAAATGAGCTCTCGTGTCTTACTTGGTCTCTAATCTATCTCTAATCCACTCATAATAGATTAGTGGTGGATCCTGATGTAAAACTAAATTGTATAATTAATCGATAAATCAAGTTGCAATTTATATGATTTGGGAGAGCTCGTGCTAAACATAGGCACGTCATAAGAGAAATCATTCACGCCTATTTAGCAATCTGCCACTGGTTTACCTCCGAAGGATCGCAACAATGAGCTGGGTACTGTTCGAAGTAAAGAAGAATCAAACTGAACTTGCAGCAAGATGGTATGGCATCGGACGTACGGAGTACTTTGCCCCTAGAGGATCCCCATGTTATCTTCAGATTCTAGTAATTAGCCTCATGGCACTCCGCTTTGCGATTTCCCAATGTAACCAAGTATCTTCGAAATACACCTGGAATAAAATAGTTACAATCTTCAGCGAAACGGCAAAAGAACGCTTCAAGTGCCATAACTTGGCACAAAGGAATACTTAAGTGTCATAACTTACGAAATGTATACTTAAGTGCCACGTTCGAAGAAAAACGGATCATTTAAGTGCCACTCCGGCCAGTCCGCCAAAGGCTGACGTGACTTTTTCCGGCGAAGCGAATAAAAATGTAACGCCGTTTTGCATGCGACGTGGCCAAATAATGCAAAAAACGGCGTCATTTTGGGTTGACGTGGTAAAAATATATATAAAATAATTAAATTAAATTTAAAATTAAATTTATTTAAAATATTTAAAAATAATAATTTTAAAAAATTTAAAATAAAATAATTAAAAAAAAAAAAAAAAAAAAAGAAACAAGGGTGGGGAGGTGGTGAGGGATCGCCCCATTGCCCGCCGCTTGCGACTCAGCGGGGAGGGTCGGCCAGGGCTGCCCGACCCGGCCGGCCGGCGAGTGGGCGACCCTCGGTGGGCGGCGGCCCTTGGCCCGGCCGGGCGAGGGGCCACCGACCTTCGCCGTCGGTCGGGGTCGCCCGGCCCACAGCTGGCTAAGGCCCTGCGACCTCGGGCCGCCCTCCCCCGCCGTCGCCCCCTTCCCGGTGACAGCGGGGGCGGCGGATGACGGGCCGAGTGTCCCCTTTCCATCCCTCAGCCCGCCTCCCCACCTTTCCATTTCTTTTTTTTTTTTTTATTTAATTTTTTAAATTAAAAATTATTATTTTTAAATATTTTAAATAAATTTAAATTTAAATTAAATTAAATTATTTTTTATATATATTTTTTTACCACGTTAGCCCAAAACGACGTCGTTTTGTATTATTTGGCCACGTCGCATGCAAAATGGCGTCTTTTTTTTGAAACGTCGGAAAAAAGCACGCTCATTTTCGGCATTGAATTTGGCCGTTGGCAAGTGATCTATTTTACTCCGATTTTGGCACTTAAGTGTACATTTTGTAAGTTATGGCACTTAAGTGTCCCCTTCTGCCAAGTTATGGCACTTGAGGGGTTCGCACGTCTTAGCAAAACATATGTTTTTTCACAAAACAAAAACAAAAAACATTATGCTAGATTTTCAAGAAAAGATAAAAAGGAACAAGACAAAAGATTATAAAAAAGAATGGGAAATGGCCAGTCCGCATCTATATCCAATAAGAAGACTCTCCTCCACGGTCCTTGCTTAAGACAATCTTAAACAAAAGAACAGGACCTTGCTCCAAAAAAAAAACAAAACAAAACAAAACAAAAGAACAGGACACGAAGCGTGAGATTCAGGGATGAGGATGCATGATTCATGCAATTTTACTCGGATTGCACCGCATATTGTTCTATTGACCTTCATAGCCTTGCCCGTACATGTTACTTTGCATCTTTGGCAATGTCGCAAACAAAACGGAGCTTCCAGGCTCAGAGCGTTCGTGGCCTGCCATTTCGGTCCCACCGTCGCCTACGATCTTGGCCTCATTCAGAGCGCTACTTTGCTTGGGGTTTCTAGGAAATGTTTATTGAGATGCACGTGAATTGTTTTAGAAAAATTTCATATTAGAATTGTTGGGATATAATACACGGAAATAAGGATCTTATAATTTACGTCAACGTGAAATCACTAGAGAAATAAACGAGAAAAATAAGGACATCAGAAATTTACGTAGTTCGGTCCGAATATTGAGTACCTGTGTGGCCACTTAGGGAGAAGCAAATAATCAATTATAATTGGAGAATCAAAGTTTACAATCACTCACGTGTTCGAGTGTTTCCCACACCTAAATTTAACCAAAAATCCAAAGTTTATAAATAAACAACTCACTTGGACATAAACTTACGACACAAAATTACCGCGCATTCAAGCTCAAAATACAATGCTTTATGTACGCCTAGTTCAAATACATACGAAATCGCGTATCTTTTCAAAGCTTCTCGCAGAGGACTTGCAGCTTCGTGGACGTGCGGCTTCGTAGACTTCGGCGGCTTCTTTTACGTAAGGGGGAAGAGAAAGGCCTGCAAATATTGTTTCTGCTTTTATACGTGTGCCCAGGTCAAACTTTGACCTGGGCCCACCTCCTATTTTGGCTTCACGCGGCAGAATGCTTCTTTCCGTTTCTTGATTGGGTAAAAGAAAAAACCCACGCATGAAATACGTGTGCGCGCGCGCCCAATGTTAAACTTCTTCCTTTTGTTTCCGTGGCCGAAAAAGAAATCCAGCGTGAAGGTTGCGGGTGTTTGGGCCCAATCGTGGATAAGAATTTCGGCAAGTTTCTAACAGAGGAAATTCGTATCTTCTTACTATGGTGATAGCCCTCCCTTTTCATGTTTTTGCAAATACTCAAATTCGAGACATAATTTAATAAGAAAATTTATATAGTGTTGTGTAGTTAATATATTATAGTTTGTCCATAACTCATTGATTTAAACTTTTAATTGAATGTTGATCCAACTAGATTGGTTGACTCGAACTTAAGCTCTTTCTTGGCGATTTCTTCAGATAAAGGTATGGGATTTTTACTGCATGCTCCTAACAAATGGTATCAAATCCGATAATTGATTGGTTGCCTACTCCCAATGCGTATTGGTTTGGGGACTATATTCCAAGAAGGAATCTTGTAAACAATGTCATTTGCACACAGCCTTTATGGTTCGATCTGGTGGAAGAGACCTACAGTGAAGGTGCACATTGTGATATGGCGACGTAGCCCCTTTGGCAAACTTCATGATTTGGTCTAGAGAGAGAGAGAGAGCAGGGATGAAGGTTGTAGTTGTTGTTGTAGTCTTCATAAAACAAACAATGTGGAGATTCAAGTAGAGACATGTTAACATAGAAGGATACCTAACTAAGAAGGAGTAGACCTAACATTAAGATCATATATGAGGGCGAGATTATTGAAATGCACTTGTGAGTAGTGTTAGAAAAGTTTCACATCAAAGAACAGGTGTGATATTGAGTCATCAATTTTATTGACTTAAGCTTTTGAGTAAATATGGATTCAATTAGATATGCTGATAAACTCAAACTTAGGCTTTTCCTTAGTGATCTCTCAAGTGAAGGTATGAGATTTCTACGTGCTCATGACATTGTATATCCTAACATGTAAAAGTGTGAACGAACAACAACAAAAACATTACATATTGCCCATGTTCGACATAATACAACCTTAGAAATGGACAACCTATTCAAGTCTTCGCTAACAGACCCTTGATAAAGCAACACATTACACCACATAAAAGAAGAGGTCATGCATCACACATGAAAAAGTTTTCTAGAATCTGACCAGGGATGGATGCAAGATAACAGGACTACTGCAAACATACACAACCATATAGACATTTTACACAGTATATAAGGCATAATATCATAAAATGAGGCCAAGTTCAGCTCCTCTCTGGATCATCATGTTACTCACCGCCATATGGATCTCTCGTGATGCCCGCGTGAGAGACCAAAACCCAAACGTGAGTCACAAACTCGCCCCCGGTGGGGAGATACTTAGCATGAGCCGCCGCATCTTTCGAAGGAGCCACATAGAGCATCATATCCGCCCAGAAGTCAGCCAAGACCTTCCAAATTCGCCCTTCACCCACAACTCCATCCACAAGCTACATTCCTAGCCGCGCACCTCGAGCCACAATCGTTTCCTGGCATTGTTGGTTGTCAATGCCGATCTTTAGCTTTTGAATCCTCTCTTCATATGAAACCGAGGAACCTCCCAATTTTTCTCTAGCTTCGCTGATAGCACGAGCAAAAGTGTATTCGGTCCTACAAGGGTGACCAGGGAGCAACCTAGGGGCAAAAACAACCAAGTAAGCAAGATATTGCGATAGCTTAGTCGCTATGTCAAAGTTGTCTCTCTGTTCTTGTGAAAATTGAGCACAAGCCACTTCATGCTCGCAGAAAGTGGTTGCTATGTGCCAGACCATTATAACATGAGTAGTTGTCTCAAGATCACATGCCCATGAGAGCTCATTGGACAAGTCGTTGCGCCTCAAAGATGCTTTTCCCTTCTCCAAATAGCCGGTAAAATCCTTCCCTAGAGACCGAAAGATCGCCTTCTTCACTTGCTTAGACAAATTGGTGGGAGAAATTTGTTTCTTGCCATTCATTTTCTGGTCAAGATAAGCAACGGTGAGTCTATTATATATCCACTTCGGTGGAGAATAGCTATACGATTTGAGGAGCGAGTATTGACACAATTGTCTTCCCCAAGGCTTCATTAACCAAATCCGGCACAAAATCTCGATCAACTTCCCAACACATATGTTCCTTTGCCACCACTCGTTGCGTACATAGTTGCATATGTATGTCACCTTTGCCCATTCCGAGAAAATCATGATGCCAAACTGTGTAAGCTCAACAACAAGGATCGAAATAATTAACAAGGCGGCATCAACAATCTGTAGCTGCAACTTGTTGGAACTCATTTCGTAGAGTAAAAGCATAGGGATACCCAGCACAATGGGAAGCAGAAGCAATCTACACACTACAGGACGCCGATGGAGATTCACTGGGTGTTTGGTGTAGAATAAATCGAAAAGAAATGCAAGTTCTACTTCGATGACTCGGAAAACTCGCTCGTAACCATTCTCTTCAGAAAGCATATGTTGAATCAAGCACCATAACTTATTGTGAGCTTCTTGGGGGAACGAATAGCCAGTAAATCTCAGGCGAATGAAGTTGAAGAGCGAAAAAGACAGGCAAAGATCCTTGAGTCGGCCATCCGAGTCTCCTCCGCTTACACTTAAAAGTCTACCTTTGCAATTCCAAACATTTTCAACGGTGACAACTTCATCCGTCACCTCCAACAGTTGTCGATAGTGCGGTGCATCCCCATCACGCCACGGAGCTGCCTTTCGCCTCCCCTTCGCTTTTGAGCACAATGAGTGCACTTTTGCCTCTTCTGCTCCTCTCACCAAGTACCTATACCCACGCATTGTAGCAGGATCTTCGTCACTTGAATCTCTCCTTTGGTGCTCGGTGCTCATGTAGTCTGCTATGTACCTGTCGTTCTTCTGCATCATAGAATTGCTTGCCAATTTCAAAGCTTGTGTTCTTCCGTCAAATTTCATGAATAGAATGACTAAAAGAGTGCCCATTATTGCCCCGAACAGGAGATCAAGGTATAACAACGCATATGAAACGATCACCCAACTTGTCAGGATAAATTTAGCGGCAGAGTCGACTTTAAATGACTTCCACCGTTCAATGTCCTCCATGCTGTGAGCAGTGTAGGAATCCGCGTTTCCGAGAAACACCACCAGATAAGTCGCCCAGATAGGCAAACGCGTAGAACAGAATTGAGCGGTTTGGATGAGGCCAAGCGTATACACAATGACAGCAGGCGCAAGGGCATAGGCCGCAAATGTGACCTTCAGGAATGCGCGGTTGCTGCAGCATCGCCTGAATGACCCGGAGACCCCAAGAAAGACAAAGATTGCAGCAGTGATGGCCAGCAGTGCATCAATTTTTTCCAGTTGGGTTCGCTCACCTTCGGGAGTCATCCCATTGCAGCGGTTCTCCAACATATCCATGAACAATCGAAGAAGACTTTCCATCTCTGTTTTTTGTTTCTTTTCTGTTATATGACCTTCTGCTAATAACGTGCTCACGTTGATGAAGAAGATGAAGGATCTTTATACTTCTTTTTCTGTGAAGAGGGGACGAATGTGCGGGGAAACCATATCGGTTATGCTCTGAGGTCCCTTTTAACTAATGCAGCTTTGGCCGAGCGCTGAGAATTAGGATCTTTTATACTTATTATAGTGTGAAGAGGGAATGAATGTGCGGTGAAACCATATAGGTGATGCTCTAAGGTCCCTTTTTACTGATGCAGCTTTGGCCGAGGGCCAAGGATTAGGAACTCCTGAAGTAAACTACTTTAGCTAAGCAGTTACAATCACCAATTAATTTTAGTGTAATTATAAAATACATCGGTGATATGAATTATTTTTTTTCTACAAACAGTTCTATCCATGCTTGATTTGATAAAAGTAAGAGAATGAGAAATTAAATCTCTTGGATTAAGGATTGTTGAGACCCCTTGTTTAAATTTATCTTTTCACTAATAATATATGCCCTAATTTTGCTTAATTTTAAAGCACCTACACAAAAATTGGGATTGATTGTTGTGATAATTCTTGAAAAACCAAGAAAGAATGGGTCATATTTTTCTTGTCCTAAAACCAAACCTTTGACTGATAAGTTATATTAACATGGACATTATCATATGCAAACTTAACTGAAAAAAAAAAAATGTACCAGAGGTCCATTTTTATAACTCATCAATCAAAGGTTTAGTGATGGAGAAAACACGGCCCAAAATGATTTACTTCCAAAGTGAATACCTTGAAAAAAATTTCGTTTATTTGATTGTACCTGCAAATGGAGCTATCAATGTAAAAAAGAAATTTTCGATTAAAAAAAGTAAAAATGAAGCAATAAAAATACTTACTCTCTAAACTTAATCAATATCTTGAATTTCTTTTTTGCCCAATCGAATTCTTGAACTACATATTTTTTTTCTTTCATATTGATCCTACCGTTAGAAAAATAAACGGCCATCAATATGATGTTAAGTGCCATGCTGGCATCCTACGTCAAAGTGACGGTTACGTCTTATGCCTCATTTATCTAACTTACCACTAGATTAGACGATTGAGGAGTTTGCAAAAAAGGGGCTTCTATCCTCCAACTCTCTTTAAGTGAAAGGAAAAAAGATTCTATTTAGACAATTTCTAAACCAAACAATGAGTGTTTAAATTACCTCTCTTGTCTGTCTTAACTTTAGACAATTTCATTTTTGTCCAATTGGATTTCTGGACTATATACCTTTTTGCTCATATTGATCCTGATGTAAGAAAAATGAAAGAAAACTCCGACATGGCTATTAATTTCTGTTAAATGCTGCGATGCTTCATATCCCTAAGTTACCTAATCACTAGATTAGACGATCAAGGAGTTTTTAAACAGAAATCTTCTATCCTCCAACGCGCTTTCAGCGAAAAGGAAAAAAGATTCTAATTAGAAAATTTTCTGTAAGGGCACCTTCCCATCTTTGTCTATACCAAACCGCGACTGTGGAATCTACCCGTCTCGTCTGCCTTGGCTTTTGAGAAGTCTTCACAGCAGAACGGCTTTTGAGAAGCGAAAAAAAAAATGCCGATTATTGCTTGAAGTTTCCCGTTGAATTTGATATAGGCACAAGTTTATGATGATCGTGATGTTTTAAGTGTTTGTGGAGCCTTGAAGATGGAGACGGACTATCGGAGAATGCAAGAAGATGGCTCGCCTGGGGCTTGGACAAACCAGGCAACTCAGCGGGCACTTATTAGCACCCTATTTTGATGTCTATTTTGTACATAACTTGTTGGAACTCTAAAGAGTTATTGAAAGCCGCTGTTGAAAGCATAAGAAGTGGGCCTATGACAACTCATAGAGAACAATTTAAGCCTTGTTTGGTGTTCCGAACTGTGACTAGGTTTTAATGGAAAGAGAATGCTAGATTTATCAAAACTATCTTTTAAAAATTAATTTACTAAAGAATGTATTGGATTGATTATAAGTGACCCTTAAAACAAGTAGACCTCAAACGACAAGCAAACAGTGTGACACATTATTGAGTAAACTTACACACAACTTTATAAATAGACAAACAATTGAGGTTCTTATTTGGAGAAGAAAATTTGATATGATGATATATGCATTTCTTATACATATATATGTAATTTGGCTGGTTTTATAATAATTTACACATTAGAACTATTGATCATGTTTTCAGCCCCAAGGTGGTACTACACGCTAGAATTAGAGATTCGTTACTATTTCCTTTCCTTACTTCTTTTGTTCAGATTTCTTTTATTATACTTATTGTGCAATTCATGTAATCAAACGTTTTGAAATCTTTCACAGATATTCTAGGTTATCAAAAACTAATGCACTACGCTTGTAGTTCGCACATATATTAATTAAATTGTGTCAGACTTGCACTTTTGATGTGGACAGAGATTAATCATCAAAGCCTCAAGCCTCAATAAGATACGGCTCCTAATAAATTTCTGGAATGGTGAACTGTGTTATGAAATACATGAATGGATGAAATACATGAATGAATATTCATCATATTCATCTTATCTAATGTACTTATTATGGTACATTTGTATCATACTTTCTAAGTACATCTCCTATACAATGAACGTTCATCTCCCTTATCTAGTACATGTATCATTCGATACATTGATATTAATGATAAGTACATTCTTGTTCTCCTATAAATAGGAATTTAGTTTTGATGTACAATAAGAACTATCGAATAAACAGTCACACCCTCTTCTCTGGCTTTCTACTAACTCTGGTGTTCACTTGCTTTCTCTTCTCAATCTCTTCTCTATTATATATTCACCACAATATCATATTTTACAACACGTTATCAGCACGAGGATCTACCAACTGAGTAAGTAATTTCTGCAAGCACGAAGATCTACCGACTAAGTAAGTAATTTTTGCAAGTACAAGGATCTACCGACTGAGTAAGTAATTTTTGTAAGATGGGTATTCTTTTTATTAATTAACTTATACTTCATCTTCTTCTATCAATTCTTCATTTTTATTTTTCTTGGCCCGAAGCCAAATTTCAAATCTAAAAGTATCCTTCTATTCCTGAAGTAGCGGTGGATATTTGGAAATCCTTTTAATTAATAAGGATTTATTTTTGCAAGGATTATATGCAAATTTTGTGATACTTGACACCTGAAGTTGTCAATATAAATGCAAATGGAAAATATCGAGAAAAAAGAAGATGTTTGTTTGCTTGATAGTGCAACAACACATACTATATTTCGTAGTAGACACTTTTTCTCGAGTATGATATTGCGTAAGGCACAAATCCATACAATATCTGGTCTTGTTCCGATTATTGATGGTTTTGGGAATGCCACAATTATTTTGCGAAATGGCACAATCCTCCATATTGAGAATGCGTTTCTAAGCATTAAATCAAAGAGGAATCTGCTCAGTTTCAAAGATGTACGCCGTAATGGGTACCATATTGAGACTATTTATGAGCAAGATAAGGAATACATTAGTATTTCCTCTTATAAGATGGGCCTGAAGACCATCCATGAGAAGCTAGAAGCTTCTTCTATGGGTTTGTATTGTGTCATGATTAAGGCTATTGAAACCTACGCCACCACATCCTGGAGATTGGTAAGCCCTGATCAGTTTGGACTGTGGCATGATCGCCTTGGTCATCCTGGCGCTTCAATGATGCGTAGGATAATTCAAAATACAAAAGGGCACACTTTAAAAGATATAAAGGTATTGTTGTCCAAAGATTATAATTGTGAGGCTTGCTCACAAGGAAAGCTCATTATCAAACCTTCTATGACAAAGGTTAATCTTGAATCTCCTTTATTCTTGCAAAGAATTCAGGGTGATATTTGTGGACCAATACAACCACCAAGTGGACCATTTTGATATTTTATGGTATTAGTGGACGCATCCTGTAGATGGTCCCATGTTTGCCTATTATCCACGCGCAATGTCGCATTTGCACGTTTACTTGCGCAGATTATAAAGCTCGGGCACAATTCCCTGATTATCCAATTAAGAGCATAAGGATGGATAATGCTGGTGAATTTACATCAAAGAGTTTTGATACATATTGTGCTTCACTCGGAATCGAGGTTGAGCACTCGGTTGCATATGTTCATACTCAAAATGGATTGGCAGAATCCTTGATTAAACGTATCCAAATCATTGCCCGCACTCTATTATTGAGAACGAATCTCAACGATACAGCATGGGGTCATGCAGTTTTGCATGCGGCAGCTCTAATAAGATTACGCCCCACTGCTAATCTTTTACAATCTCCCCTTCAAATGGTCCTTGATTATGAACCAGATGTTTCACATTTGCGCACATTTGGTTGTGCGGTGCGGTGCACAGTAGCACCGCCAAAAAGGACGAAAATGGGTCCCCAACGCCGTTTGGGCATTTATGTTGGGTTTAATTCACCGTCTATCATTAGGTTCTTGGAACCAACTACGGTGATCTTTTTCGCCGGGTTTTGCGGATTGTCATTTTGATGAGACTAGGTTTCCATCAATTGGGATACCTACAACTTCCATGACCGCAAAACAAAAACCAGGTTAAGGTTTTCTCACGGAATAAGAAAATTTATCTCAATTAGACCCAAGGACTCTTGAATGTGAAAACGAGGTGTAGCGCATAATCCATTTACAGGCTATGGCCAATAGACTTCCTGATGCATTTAATGATGCTACTAAGGTAACGAAGTCTCATATTCCAGCTGCAAATGCTCCAGCTAGGATAGTGTTCCCAGAAGAACAAGCTAAAATGGATCAAAATCCCCCACTTGAAGCGTGGTAGACCGATAGGATCAAAGATACTGCTCCTCGAAAACGAAGGGGAAAGAATCGGGAATCCGCTCCAAAAGAGCCTAGCGTTGTGCTTGCTCTGAAGAGCTTATTGCCCCGAAGAGGCGCAAATCCATGAAAGGAACACCAATCCCGGGAATACTGAGAATTCCATTACATATTATAATGAAATTTGGGATCGAAATGAAATCATCATTAATGATGCTTTTGCATTCTCAGTTGCCCATAAAATTATGGATGAGGATTGTGAGCCGCAATCTATTATTGAATGTCGTCAAAGGCAAGATTGGCCTAAGTGGGAGGAAGCAATTAAGGTTGAATTAGCTTCCCTAACTAAACGAGAGGTTTTGGACCCGTAACTCGTATCCCGATAATGTAAAGCCCGTTGGATATAAATGGGTGTTTATCCGAAAACGAAATGAGAAAAACGAGGTTGTCAGGTATAAAGCCTGACTCGTTGCCCAAGGATTCTCCCATAGACCTAGGATTGATTATAATTAGACATATTCACCTGTGATGGATATAATTACATTTCGTTTTCTCATTAGCCTAGCAATCTTTGAAAGATTGGAAATGCGTCTTATGGACGTTGTGACGGCATATTTATATGGCTCATTAGATTCGATATTTATATGAAAATTCCCGAGGGATTCAAAATGCTTGAAGCATGCACCCCCGCAATTTATTCTCAATAAAATTGCAAAGATCCTTGTAAGGGTTAAAGCAATCCGGTCGCATGTGGTATCAACGCCTAAGTGAGTACCTAATTAAGAAAAGGTACAAGAATGATCCTATCTCGCCCATCCGTGTTTATTAAGAAATCGAAACCGGATTTGCTATTGTAGCGCAGTTTATGTCGACGATATAAATTTAATTGGAACTCCAAAAGAGTTAGCTGAAACTGCTGAATATTTGAAAAGGGAGTTTGAAGTTAAAGATTTGGGTAAAAAACCAAACTTTGTCTTGGTTTAGAGCTTGAGCATAAAGCAAATGGAATAATCGTCCATCAATCAGCATACGTTGAAAGATTGCTTAAACGCTTCAACGTGGACAAAGCTCACCCATTGAGCACCCCTATGGTTGTAAGGTCTCTAGATCCCCAAAAGGACCCATTTCGTCCTAGAGAATCAAATGAAGAGATACTTGGTCCCGAAATACCATATCTCAATGCAATTGGGGCTTTGATGTACTTGGCACAATGTACGAGACCGGATATCGCTTTTTTGCGGTAAATTTATTGGCACGATTTAGTTCGAGCCAACTCGGAGACATTGGAATGGAATTAAACATATTTTCCGTTATCTCCGAGGAACCATAGATTTGGGATTATATTATTCCAAATATTCCACTAACTCTGGTTTAGTTGGATATGCTGATGCTGGATATAGATCGGATCCACATAAGACTCGCTCTCAAACCGGGTATTTATTTTGTTATAACGGCACCGCTATTTCTTGGCGTTCTACTAAGCAATCGCTAGTAGCTACATCTTCTAACCACTCTGAGATTATTGCTTTATATGAAGCTGGAAGAGAGTGTGTTTGGTTAAAATCCGTTATAACGCATATTCATAATTCTTGTTGTTTAATACCGGTTACAAATTCTCCCACTATAATTTATAAAGATAATGCTGCTTATGTTGCACAAGTCAGTGGAGGATATATCAAAGGTGATAGGACTAAGCATATCTCGCCGAAGTTTTTCTATACTCATGAACTCCAAGAAAGTCGACAAATTGATGTTAAACAGATTCGATCTATAAATAATCTTGCAGATCTTTTTACCAAATCATTGCCAACATCAACTTTTGAGAAATTAGTATATGGCATTGGTATGCGGCGAGTTCATAAGATGCAAGATTGATTAGCCCCAGAAGTGGCTATATGGCTCAATTGAGGGGGAGATATTATTAATTATATATTGCAGCATTGATATGCGGCGAGTTCACATGATGCAAGATTGATTAGCCCCTGTAGTGGCTATATATGCATTGCACTCTTTTTTCTTTTTGTCCGGTTTTTTCCCACAGGGTTTTTTCGGCTTAAAGTTTTTAACGAGGCAATTAATGCATCTATAAATGGGAGAGATCATAACATTTGTGCTCTGCACTCTTTTTCCCTTTTGTCCGGTTTTTGTCCCACTGGGTTTTTCCGGCGTAAGGTTTTTAATGAGGCAGTATCATTTGATGCACAATCATAATGAATACAATGAATATTCAAGAGGGAGTGTTATGAAATACATGAATGGATGAAATACATGAATGAATATTCATCATATTCATCTTATCTAATGTACTTATTATGGTACATTTGTACCATACTTTCTAAGTACATCTCCCTATACAATGAACGTTCATCTCCCTTATCTAGTACATGTATCATTCGATACATTGATATTAATGATAAGTACATTCTTGTTCTCCTATAAATAGGAGTTTAGTTTTGATGTACAATAAGAACTATCAGAATAAACAGTCACACCCTCTTCTCTGGCTTTCTCTACTATCTCTGGTGTTCACTTGCTTTCTCTTCTCAATCTCTTCTCTATTATATATTCACCACAATATCATATTTTACAACAAACTGGTATGATTTATTAGTAACATATTGAAGAGGGTGTGGCCATTATACAAGGGGACCTTAACAGAGAATCCAATCAATTCAATGCCTTTTATTTACAGCCACATAAATCTCGTCGCTGTCTTGTATGTCAGAAAGCTTCTTTAAGAAGCTGACCGTGTTAGAAAAAAGGAAAGCTAACGCGTGGATAACACATTGAAAGAGGGTGTAGGTAGCATGTAACCGGACCTAGTTTTTTTTTTTTTTTTTTTTTTTTTTTTTCGGTTCGGTAACGGGACCTAGTTAAGGAACCCAATCAATCCAATGCCTTTTATTTACAGTCACATAAATCTGTCCTATGTGTCGAGAATCTTTATCTTTATCAAGAAAAAGAAGTTGACTTGACAAAGAAAAAGCAAGACGAAATTTATTAAAAGAAAGAAAGAAAGAAAGTCAGATAACACGTTTTTTCATGGTGCTCTAATACTATCCTCTGTGCCTCGGTCCGACATCTCTCAATCTTACAAAGGGACAAAAACATAACTCAATAACAGCGGGAGAAGCAAGAGAGATGCAAGTGTAACAAAGTACGTCATCTGTGATGAACCATAGAGTAATTTTTCGGCTTTGTTTGTAATTCGAACGATGACTAGGATTAAATGGGAAGCAAATGTTAGGCTTATCAAAATTGATTTACAAAATTAATTTACTAAAAAAATATATTAAATTGTAAGCCACTCTTTAGTTAAGTGGGACTTAAACAACAACTAATAGTAGTGTGACACATCATTTAATAAACCAATTTTGCAGTATTAGTAAATCTAGCATTTATCTAGTGAAAATAAGATCATCATTCCTTTAATTGATCATGTTTGGTAGCATGGAAGAAGATGAATAGATATCAAATTATGAAATGAAACTGCCATGTTAGCTTATTCTCATGAACGGGGTAGGTGGAAATAAATTATGGTCAATGTAAATGAATGAGTAAAATAATGCACATGGTAACTTTATAAAACAGACAAACGATTAAGGTTTCTATTTGGAGAAGAAAATTTCATATGATGGTACCTAGTTATATAGTAATTTACCCATTTAAAATTAGGGTTAATACCATGAAAAACCCCAAATTGGTACAGTTGTGACAAATTTAACTCAAATTATTTTTTTGATCATGAAAAATCCCAAACTGGTACATTTATGACAAATTTACCCTGACTGACTATAAAAAACCATAAACTGGTACATTTATGACAAATTTACCATAAACTAATTTATTCGACCGCAAAAAACCCCAAACTGGTAAATTTGAGACAAATATACCCTCCGCTAAATTAGATTAATACCACAAAAAAATCACAATAATTGTAAATTGTAACAAACGGAATGTAAAATCCCAAATTGATATAACTAAGAGTAAATTTGTCACAAGTGTACCAGTTTGGGGTAATTTGTTAAAGATATATCAGTTTGAGATTTTTTATGGTCAAAAAAATAGTTTATGGTAAATTTGTCACAAATGTACCAATTTGGAGTTTTTCAAGATATTAACCCTTAAAACTATGAATCATGTTTTCAGCCCCACAGCGTTACTAAACGCTAGAATTAGAGATTCATTACTATTTCTTTTCCTTGCTTTTTTTTTTTTTAATACAGATTTCTTTTATTATTCTTTTTGTGCCATTCCTATAATCAAGCGGTTTGAAATCTTTCATACTAGTGTTCTAGTATATCAAGAGCTAGTATATTGTGCTCATAGTTCGCATATACATTAATTAAATTGCGTCAGTATTGACTTGTACTTTCGACATGGTCAGACATTAATAAACAAAGCCTCAAGCCTTTATAAGGCACAGCTCCTAATAAATTTATTAGAACGATGAAGCAGGGTGAATCATTAGTAACATACTGAAGAGGGTGTCGCTAGTATATAAGGGGACCTAAATGAGGAATGCAATCAACCCAATGCCCTTTACTTACAGCCACATAAATCTTGTTGTTGTCCTGTATGTCAGAAAGCTTCTTTGAGAAGTTTGCTTGGCATAGAAAAAGCAAGGCCAATTGTTTGAAAAAATAGGTAAGCTAACACCTTTTAGATGGAGATAACATTGAAGAGGGTGTAGATAGTATTTAAGGGGACCTATTTAAGAAATCTAATCAAATCTAATGCCTTTTATTTAAAACCACCTAAATCTGCCCTGTGTGTTGAAAAATCTTCATCTTTAATAAAGTTGATCCTGAATGTCAATATGCCATTTTAGTCCTCCCTCATTTCTTTTAAACATTGTCAAAAATTATAAGTGCCAAAATTCTTTTAGTCGCTTTTAAACATTGAAAAAAGGTGCCAAAATTTTTGTCTTACCCTCAAGAGCCACTCTCAGGAAAATAGGTTTTGGAGGTATTTACTTGAAAGACAGTCCAAATTGGCATCCTTAAATATGACTTGAACACACCATCACAATCATGTGTTCATGTTTCCTCTTTGATTATTCATCTTGGATGTCAAATCATTGGTTCATATTTTCCTCTTCAATTATTGATCCTGGATGTCAATATGTCATTCTAGTCCTCCCTTGTTTCTTTTAAACATTATAAAAACATGTGCCAAAATTCTTGGGCCGCCCTAAAGGGAATAGATTTAGAGGTATTTACTTGAAAGACGGTCCAAATTGACAACCCTAGAAGATGGCTCGAACACATCATCACAATCACGTGTTCATGTTTCTTCTTTAATCATTCATCTTGGATGTCAAATCATAGGTTTGTGTTTTCCTCTTCAATTATTGATCCTAGATATCAATATGTCATTTTAGCCCTCCCTCATTTCTATTGAACATTATAAAAAAAGGTGTCAAAATTCTTGTCGTGACCTACCTTGAATAAGTTTAGAGTTATTTACTTGAAAGACAGTCCAAATTGGCATCCTTAGAAGACAACTTGAACACATCATCTAATAAGTAATCTAAGACAGTCCATCAATTTCAAGCGCGGGCTCTTATAAGCCCATACCTCATGTGACATTGGATTTTTCATAATATGTTTGCATTAACCCTATCAAAATTCTGTGGAAAGAGTCGCCACTAGCTAGTTAAGGTCAGCTAGACACCTATTGAAATGTGGAAGTGTCATCTCTATTTCTATGGAACTAGAGATTTCGGATTCCGGGCATTGATTATACTTATTATACAACTAATGCCCTTTCAGTACCTAAACTTTGATTATATTGTCAATTAAAGTGTTTTTCATGTAGTCTTTTCATCTATTTTAAGGTTAATCCGCTAAGTGTTCATGCAATGTTTTTATTGAAATCCTACCCATGCTAAAAGAGAAAATAATAACCAATGTGTGTAAATTACACAATCAAGTATAATCGAATTGAAATGCACAAGACTTAGCATCGTCTCTAGAAAGAAAACAACACAAAATATATCCCTATTGTAAAACTATAAGAGCTTATTCAATTGAGTTTCAAAATTTTTTAAGGATTATTAAATTTTATTCAAGACTAAGAGAAGTCTATTTGAAAAGAAAATTCCAAAATTGATTCAAGACTGAAAAATCTAATGGAATCAATTAAGGTGATTTTTCTAAACATTTTTCCAATTTTTTTCCAGATGGGTCTTCCTATCTTCGAAAGTCATCCGATGGCAGCGCTCCTTCAGCTTCGCCCCGAACTTGTGAGCAAGACTTTCCATCTCTGCTTTTTGTTTCTTTTCTATTATATGACCTTCTGCTAATAACGTGCACACGTTGATGAAGAAGAGGAAGGATATTTATACTTATTTTTTTGTGAAGAGGGGACGAACGTGCGGGGAAACCATATCGGTTATGCTCTGAGGTCCCTTTTAACTGATGCAGCTTTGGCCGAGGGCCGAGAATTAGGATCTTTTATACTTATTATAGTGTGAAGAGAGAATGAATGTGCTGTGAAACTATATAGGTGATGCTCTAAGGTCCCTTTTAATTGATGCAGCTTTGGCCGAGGGCCAAGGATTACGAACTCCTGAAGTAAACTACTTTAGCTAAGCAGTCACAACCACCAATTAATTTTAGTGTAATTATAGAATACATCGGTGGTATGAATTTTTTTTTCTACAAACAGTTTTATCCATCCTTGATTTGATAAAAGTAAGACAATGAGAAATTAAATCTCTCGGATTAAGGATTGTTGAGACCCCTTGTTTAAATTTATTTTTACACGGACAATCTATGCCCTACTTTTGCTTAATTTTAAAAGCACCTGCATGAAAATTGGAATTGATTGCTGTGATAATTCTTGAAAAACCAAGAAAGAATGGGTCGTGTTTTTCTTGTCCTCAAACCAAATGTTTGACTTAAAAGTCATATTAAACTGGACATCGTTGTATGCAAACTTAACTAAAAAAAAATGAAATGGAGGTCCATATTTATAACTCATCAATCAAAGGTCTAGTGATGGACAAAACCACAGCCCAAAATGATTTACTTTTTTAGTGAATACCTTGAAAAAAAAATTTGTTTATTTGATTGTACTTGCAAATGGAGCTATTGAAGTAAAAAAGAAAGTTTCGACCAGCAAAATTAAAAAAAGTATAATGAAAGTGATAAAAGTACGTTACTATCTAAACTTCATCAATTTCTTGAGTTTCCTTTTTGTCCAATTGAATTCTTGGACTATGTATTTTTTTTCTTTTATATTGATCCCGCCCTTAGAGAAATGAACGGCTATTGATATGCTGTTGAGTGCCATGCTGGCATGTTGGGCGGCATCCTACGTCGAAGTGACGGTTGCGCCTTCTGCCTCATTTATCTAACTTATTACTACATCAGACAATTGAGGAGTTTGCAAAAAGGGAGCTTTTACGCTCCAACTCGCTTTCAGCGAAAGGAAAAAATATTCTATGTAGACGATTTTTAAACCAAACAATGAGTGTTTAAATTACCTCTCTGGCCTACCTTGACTTTGGTCTTCACAGCAAAATGGCTTTTGAGAAGGGGAAAAAAAAGAAAGTAAAATAACCAAACTGATAAACTCTACCTATCTTGGTTGGGGTGGTCGGGGCCCACCCCAATGTGGCCTTAATTATGCACTTACTAGTTATTATAACCCTATGTTGATGTTTATTCTATACACAACTTGTGAATACCCTGGAGAGCTTTTGAGACTAGTCATCCAAGAAATTTGAGAGTGACAGAAATCTCCTTTTTTATTGATTGATTCATGTGGGTTTGGATGTATTTTGGGTTGGAAGCACTTGAACGTGAGCTTATAGTGATTGTATTTCCCTGTCTTGATTATAGTGGAACCATATTGTCAATTTTTTCCCACGGATTAGGCTTACCGTCAAACTACGAAAATCACCATTGTTTAGGTTTAATTTATTTCTTTTTTGAATTATTTCGTTTGTTTACGGTTCCCCGCTAGTCATAACAAATTGTAAAAGAGCCTATGGCCATTGTTGGTTGACTGCCCTGGGAATTTTGTCTATCATCAATTATGGGTATGATTTCAACAAAGCTTGAGTTGGAGGAATTCATTAGCAGAATTTGTTATAGCTTGAGGCTCATTAAGATGCAGGAGCTCCTTGAGATACAAGGCTTGGATTTAGCGTTGGAGGGAGATGATAAGTCTCCCTAGAGTATGAAATCGGAAGGGAAAGGCTGATATCTTGAAAAAGGCTGGGAAAATTATTCTCTTGAACTTGGGGGATGACGTTCTGGTTATGTTGCAGATAAGATGAGTGCAACTGTAGATTGAGCAAAACTTGAAGAGTTCTATATTTCGAAATTGCTCATGAAGAAACTTTTCTTGATCCAACTTTTTTTTACATATAAGATGGTTAAGGGAACGCCAACTCATTATCACAATTGAGTTTGATAAAGTCATCAATGATCAAACGAATGTGGATGAGATGATATTGATCAATAGCAGGCTATTATGCTGCTATGTTCTTTACCCAATTCTTATGATCACTTTCCTAATTCGTTGATGAAAGGGAGTGAAATATATCCGTCGAGGAAGTGAAGTCTGCACTTTCCTCAAAAGAATGTTAGAAAAAGTTGCAGGGCAATTATTAGAAAAGTAACATAGAGGGCTTGATGGCTAAAAGTATGAACTTTAAGAAAGCTGAGAGATCGAACAGCAATGTGAGTATCGGACCAGCCAACATGGGAGTAGTACGTTATGTGTGTGTGGTCTCTCACCCCTGAAAACTTAAAGGGTGATGTTTTCTCTTATACTTATAAACTGACCACAAGTCTCTTCTATAATCAATGTGGGATAAACTCCAACAATCTTTACCTCACACGTCACACTTAGATAAGAGCATCAGTAACCCTCTTCGAGTGACTATTGGATCTAGACTTCTTGGTAACCTAACTTCTTATACTAATGTTGGGTGGTCATGGGCCTCTCTTGACGATCTCCTCAAGTAAAAGTATTGGACTTTTATTGTACGTTCCTAACAAATAGTATCAAAGTTGATAATTGATTGGTGACCCACTTCCAATTCTATTTTGGTGTTTAGTAAATCTTTCAAGGAATTTGGTGACCAATGTAGTTTCTAAGCAGTGAGCATTGTGGTGTAGTAGCAATGCGGGCCTTGATGATTGACTTTGCCCATTTGCATGGAGAACAAACCCTATCATGTGTTTACCGATCTGACACAAAGAAAAAGCAAGACCAAGTGTTAAAAAGAAGGGAAAAAGCCATGAGAAACTCCAAACTCTGTTTAAAGTGACACATTTACCCCAAACTTCTTTTTGTGACATGAAAAACCACGAATTTTGCCAATCGTGACACATTTACCCCAAACTTTTTTGTGACACAAAAAATCCCGAACTTATGTCGTGTGATGCATTTATCCCAAAATTATAGGGCATTTTGGTCTTTTTACTTTTTAAATTTTTTTTCTTTTTGTTTTTGTTTTTTTTCTTCTTCCCTCCGCCGGCGATGGCTGGCCGGTGGAGGGAAGCCAGCGTCTGGCGAGGGCTACCCTCACCGACATTGGGCAAGGGTCGCCCTCACCTAGGCTAGCTAGGGCCGCCCTCGCCGACGTCGGGTGAGGGCCGTCCTCACCCAACGCTGGAGAGGGCCATCCTCGCCGGTTTGGCGAGGGTTGTCCTCGCCCGTCGCCGACGAGGGCAGCCTTCACTGCGTCGGCGAGGGCGGCCCTTGCCGACGACGGGCGGGACAACCCTCGCCGAGATTCGGCGAGGGCACCCCTCGCCCGACGCCACGAGGGCCTGGCGAGGGAGGCCCTAGCTCGACCCAGCCGAGGGCCGCCCTCACCCGACGCTGGTGAGGGCAGCCCTCGCCGAACGCCGGCGGAGGGAAGAATAAGAAAAATAAATAAATAAGGAAAAACATTTTTTAAAAAAATAGACAAAAATGCCCTTGATGGGGTAAATATGTCTCAGTTTGAAAAGTTTGGGGTTTTTCACATCACAAAAAAAAGTCTAGGGTAAATGTGTTACTTTGGGCAAAATTTAGGATTTTTGGTGGTCTTTTCCCTAAAAAGAAAGATAAGCTAACGCGTTTTGCATGGAGATCACTCATTGAAATCGGTGTAGCTAGTGTGCAAGGGGACCTAATCAAGGATTCCAATCAATCTACTACCTATTATCTAAAGCCACGTAAATCTTGTCATTGTCCTTTGAGTCAGAAATGTTCATCTTTAATTAAGTTGACCTGACAATGAAAAAGCAAGACCAATTTTTTTTTTTTTTTTTTGTGAGCTAACAAGTTCTGCATGGAGCACTAACGCTATCCTATGTGCCTCGATCCGACATTTCCCAATCTTACGAAGGTACAGAACATAACTCAATGATTGAGAGAAGCATGGTCTAACTAAATTGTTAGAGTGGTGTTAAAGAATTTATGTTAGGAATCTATCTATGACATTGAGGCCTTACGCCATATCGACGAACCACACCGCCACCTCCACCTTATTCATTGCCTACGCCGACCTTGGTCGACCACAAATCAACCCAGATTCAAGGTCGAGTCAAGCTCCTAGATCACAAATCTAGGGCTCACTTGACCTTAGATCCAAAATCTCATGCTCAAGTTTGCCGACTGAACTCGAGTTGGACAACAGAGGATCGAAATGGCGGTGAGCTGGTGGTGAAGGGGACGTATGTATGTTGTTGTCTCGAGCAGCGTGAAAGGGAGAAAAAGGAAAAGAAAAAAGAAAAAAGGAGAAAAAGAAAAAAGAAGAAGAGTGATTGACAAGTGCATCTGCGTGCGACACATGTTCCAAGGTGAATGAACTAGTATTTTGCTGAGTTGTTATCAAAGTTTTACCTAATATTTTCTCTATCAGTGTCTAGAAGTGGCGGACAAGAAGCTACCATTTGATAGAGATAGGGAACAAAATGAAGCAAAACCAATGATCTAACTCAAGGAGATACCGAAAATTGATTTTGTTATACTAGAACAATCTGAAGATTTTTTTTTTTTTGGTCGGTAGAACAATCTGAAGATTAAGTTGATGGTTCAGTTGCAAAGTTTCGGTGGAATCTAATCCAAGGCAATGAAAAGTTGCTGGCCTTGAAGATGTTGATTCACAGCCTTTGTAGATTGAAAGATGTTTGTTTAATCGAATAATCCAACACTTTAAAACTCCAGATCGAGTTATTTCCAACCGATGGTGTTGGTGTGGAAGTCGAGATATGTTGCTGATTTATTAGCCAAATGGTTGAACTTTTATAGACTGTAAATGTAGGATTTTCTATTATTTCTTCATCCGTAGTGGAATCTTAAATTGATCATATTCAAATAAGGCAATTGTTGTCAATTACTTAGAATTTTCTAGTTTATTTAATTTCTAGTTTAGTTTTCACAGATATAAACATGTGATTTTATTTTGATGTAAGTTAGCATACTTCCGAATTAATGACAGAACTATTAGAGATTTTTCACTACGTATGCATCTTTAAGTGCATTTCACCTATCTACTTATTTTGCAAGTTTACTCATGTTTATCTATAGTCTCTGTTGCACCATATTTTTGCATGAAAGTTTTCCTACATTGAGAAAGACAATTGGTCCATATAGAGAAATTATTTTGGTCCCGACTATTCATATGAGCGAAAATTATCGCAATAACTAATAAGTGCTTTGGAAAGGCACGGGCTTCTTATTAAACAAACAAAATCACATAATTGAGTGCAAGATCAGGAATCAAACAGTGGACGGTGAGGATGAGGACTGGACCCTCGCAAGCAGCAGGAATCAACGGCTAGCGGCATATTCACCAGGATCGAGGTTACACTTGGCATCCTGCACAGGGTGCCAGCTGTACATTATGGCCCGTATTGCGGCCGAAACGGTGGGGACGTATGCCGTTTTATTGTGCACCAGTAGCCACGCTAGATGCATGAGCTGGAAGTTCCTGTCCAGCATTCTGCCAGTCCTATGGCTCATTGTCCTGTCCCATCCTTGGATCCTCCTTTTAGCTGCTCCAACGGAAGAGAAAAGATTAACCTTGATTAGCATGAGGGTAACGTTAATTTATTAGGTATGATTAATCTGAATGAACTCGCTTTTTGATCATGTGAAAAGGAGTTTATAATAATGTCCACATTTAAAAGGTATCAAAAGAAAATTCATCCATCCATATATACACACATACATACATATATACACACATACACAAAAAGCCACTTCCTCATTTATGCTATTTATTGACGACTTTCTTCTCCTCATTGGAAGTTGGAAGTAGGAACGGCCTTTATCCAATCGAGTATTGAACCATCTCGCCTGAATTGTTTGAATTCCCATGGAGAAGCACCAAGAATGGATGCAGACAAGCAAAGGGTACAAGTTTGTGGCGCGGATTCAAACATGGAAAGGGATTGGAAGAAGAAATCTACAATGGTCATGTCGACAACATGGAAATTACCTACTCGAAGCAGATTTTGCTCTCATGATATTGTCACATCGGCATATCATCATCATGGTCCTAAAAAAAACAGAGCAGTTCTAGATGTTTTTGTGAAAATATGGCATCATTTGATATTGATTAGGACATGAGAGCTAGAGGCAAATTCTTGTATATGTAGATTCGATTCATAGTGAGTGGAGTGAAAATGAATCTCAATCATTGTCCATCCCTTTTCTTCACTTGAGTCCTACACCCTATAACTATAATCATAGAGGTTCATGTTTCCTCCTTAATAATTGATCTTCGATGTAGTCATATATTCATGTTTCCTCTTCAACCATTGATCCTTTAAGTGGCCCCAAAATATATTTGTAGATGGATAAAATTAAAAGTAACCAAATCATTAGCATACCTTATAATACGTAGGATAATAAAATATACGTCTCTCACTATTGAAGTGAGAAATTAGTTACTTTCTAAAAATGATTCCACCAATATCAATCGTGCTAAATGTGGGATACGTAAAAAAAGATTTCAACAACATTTGTACTTAATGTTTATCCTTTGTTTGATTGTTGAATCACATGCGCGCACTTATGTAAAGCTTACGTGAAATTGAGTCATATGGGAGGTTCACGTGTTAGCTTTACTTGGTAAGCTACTTTGATTATTACTTACTTTAACCAAGTTGTAATCTATCCTTGCAAATCTCTTATCTGCATCTATAATTCCGGGCGTGTTTTAATAGTACCCTCCAATAAGTGGACAAGAAATAATATAATCGTGTATATTATGGTAATAAATCACTTATAATTATACAAAAAATAATAGAATAATGCATATTTTGGCAGAATGTTTAAGAATAATTTTATGTACATATAGACTCTATTGTGAAATGCCTACATATTTTATGTGTAAAAATAATTGTTCGGACCACCTTTTGTGATGTTTTTTCAACACTTGAACAAATGGAGTTTTGAGTTGACTAAGAATCTTGACACCTCCTTTTTTTATACTAAAATGACATTTTAAGATCCACAATCAATAATTGAAGAGGAAACATGACCTATGATTTGACATCCAAGATGAATGATGGAAGAGAAAACATGAACACATGATTATAGCTGTCAAAAGATATATGTTTCATATTGGAACCAAATAAATAAGTGGGATGGACAATGATTGAGATTCATTTTAACTCGACTCACGATGAATCGAATCTACATATATAAAAATTTGTCTCGCTTTCCAATCCCAATAAAGAAAAAATTAAAATTGACATACAACATGAAAACCAGTTTGGGTCCCATCAATATCATCTATTTCACAAAAACATCTAGAACCACTTTGCTTTTTCTGGGACCATGACAATATGCCAACGTGATAAGATCATGAAAGCAAAACTTGATTCAATCAATGATTTATACCTTTAGACATGACTAATGTGGATTTCTTCTTTCGTTACCTTTCCACGTTTGCATTTACACAACAAACCCGCATCCCATGCTTGTCAGCATGCGTTCTTAGTGCTCCTCCGCTGGAATTCATAATCTACAGAAATTTATATAGGACTTTTTTAATTCAATACCTTTAACAATGCAATTATTGTAAACTCGCATCCCATGCTTGTCAGCATGCGTTCTTAGTGCTCCTCCGCTGGAATTCATAATCTACAGAAATTTATATAGGACTTTTTAATTCAATACCTTTAACAATGCAATTATTGTAAACTCATTCACATTATTAAAATGCATGTTCATTCAGGCCAATCATGCCTAATAAAATATATTAGGATTTCAAGAAATATCTTATCTAAAATTAATGTTTATTTTTTTTTCTTTCATTAGATCCAAGGACGGGACATGACAATCGAGTGACGGGGCAAACAAAATGCTTAACATGGATTGCCACCTCATGGGTTTGACATCACCTTGTTCGTCATACATTATTCAGCAATGCCATTGGCCATGCATCCGACACCCTATGTAAGACGCCAGCGCTTAATTCACCAAAAATCTCCAATTCTAAATCTAATTCCAATTTTGTCTAAAAAAATTTTGTTTAAAAAAAAGGGCTGCGCTTTTTCCACCTTTTGCATAACTAATTCACCCAATGTTTCACTAAAAGGCAAAATTTCATCAACCATTTTCAATTGTAATATAAAGTGGTAGCCCCAAATTAATTTACTTTCATTCTTATTCATTCTTTTTCCATTTTTATTTAGAATTTAGTTGTCATAATTAAAAATCTCATATATTTGTTTTTGTTTGATGTGGCTATCGCGTGTATAATAAAGGCATTATCTTTTCTTTTCATTTTTAGATTTTACTTCCGCAAGATAAGTTTTGTAAACAAAGAACAATTCCCAAGAAATTTAATTCTTTTTTACATTGTCAAACAAATTTAAGGGTTAACTGTCAAGTAGAATCTAGAGATTAACATAGACAATTTTGTAAAACAAAATTATCTCGATAAGCTTTTACTTTTGTTGTGCATGTCGCCATTAAACCCTTTCTTATCTTGTTCAAAAATATCTCATGGATGATATTAATTTTTGTCAAGCCAAAATGATGAGATTTCATTGGTATTAAAAAAAAAGTTGTTATTTTAGGATTGTTGTGATTTAATTACATCTCATCTTACACAGTTTCACATTCGAGAATATAATTATGATTTTATTTTAGAAATTCTTTATAGAGTTTTTTTCATCAATTATTCAATTATATGTATATGTGTATAAAGATAGCTGATAAAGTTTGATGGTGACACAAACAATAAAATGTGAAAGTTTATAAACAAGTAATTGCGTTAAAAAAATGTCTATGTTAAAAAATTTCTATATTCTACTTGTTAATTAATCCACAAATTTGATAGATAGCTTTGAAATAATTAGGTTTTTTTTGAAAATTTCTCTCTTTGACAAGACTAATGTCTACATAAGTAAAATCTTACATTATATTGAAAACATAGTATCTTTAATATATATGGGATAAACACAAGGCAAAAAAAGAAGAAGTGAAATCTTAATTAACAACATAAAAAAAGCTCAAATAAAAAGAAGGAAAGTGAATAAGTTTGGGCCACCACTTTAAATTGCAATTAAATGATTGATGGCATTTTTATTTTTTATTTTGGTGAATATAAGGTGGATTTAGCAATGTGTAAGGGGTGAAAATGGCACTGCCCATAAATTTTTTATCAACTTTTACTATAGTCCCAAATTTACCCCTAGGTCCAAAAATCGTCACTAGTTTCTGCAAAATTATTAGTATCATGGCCAATTAAAAGACAATTTAAGACCTGCCTTTTCACTAGCACTCCGTCATGACCTACCCTTTGGTATGGAAGCAAATAGCTTTAGAGTTATTGCTTAAAAGACAAGCCTACAACTCATGATTTAGCCGCGGGCTCTCCTAAGCTCATACCTCATACGATGTTGGTATTCAAATTAATGGTATGAGAATTTTCTGAAAAGGAATCACCACTAGCTTATCAAGGTTGGCTACAAACTAAGTGAAGTGTGAAAGCGTACTTCACTTCCTATACAACTAGAAAATCTAGGGTCGGAAATTTGATTACACTAATTAACTAATTAGTGCCCTTTCAGTACATAATCTTGTTTATTTAAAAAAAAAAAAGTATTTTGGTCAAGCAGTTTAAATTGATTTTATATTTATCCACTAAAATATGAGGCAACTATATGGGTACGCAATCATTAACATAACAATCAGCAATCAAAGAAAGCGTTAAATAAATTGCATGGAATAACAAAGATCTAACACTAAGAAAAAGAAAAATGCTAATCCGAACTAGGCTAAAGGGAAGCCATAATCAATGTATTGAAAGTGCACAACCAAGGGGATTTGTTTTCAAGAACGATCGAAACCCTATAGTAAAGCAGTAAGGGCTTGTTCAATTTTAAACACAATCTTAGATTGACAAGCTTCCACGTTTTAAGATAAATTATCCCAAAACTGATTTTGAAGGTTTTTATTTTAAGAAAATAAAAAAAAAAATTCCAAATTTTAATTATCATTTTTTATTTTTAAATTTTTTAATCCAACAATAGGGATTCGGGCTAGACCCTAGGCCCTAGTTCGAACGTGGACACATATGGCTTCGTGAGTCCGGGTCACTAACACATTTGGGCCCTGATATTAAATCCATTTAACAAAATGACTCAAGCCTAATCTAAAAGCGAACTAAGCTTAATGCATCAATAGCCCAAAGCATTTGCTAGGGCAGACCAAACCCAAACAGATTATAACCACAACTAAGCACCACTCTACCCACTTCAATTCAAGCCGAAGACTTAGGTTATATTTGGCAACGCTTTTATTTCTTTATTTTTCTGTTCTTTTACTCTCGGAATAGAAAAAGAACATAAATATATTTGAAAACGTCAGTTAACTTTTCTATTCTCTGAAATAGAAAAATGATTGGAGAATAGATGAGCGGAAACAAGATGTAGAAAAAATAACTTCGTGTTCTTGGATACAATTTCTAGAAATAAGTCATTTTTTCTTTTTTTCTTTTCTTCTTCTTCCTTGTAGCTTGCTGCCCTTGGCCGTTGCTGCCGTCCACTGTCCACCAGCCGTCACCCAGCCTATAAAAAAATTAAAAGAAATACTAAGTTATAAAAAAAATTATTGATCATACCAAACATAATTATGTTTTTTTTTTTTTTAATTCTTAGAATATAAATTTTATATATTTACTAAACACGTTCTTTTATTTAGAAATTGTTTCAGGGATAGAAATTAAAAAAGACTATTTTTGAAAGGAAATTGTTCCTCAAAATAAAAATGTTATCAAAGAGACTCTTACTAATCCTATAATAAAACCAAGTCTAAATTTGCCAAAATAAAATCACGACTCTTTTGCTATTTTAGTAAAAGTAAGCCTATTTTCCCATTTTTTTTGTTTTCTTCTCTATTTCCTTAAACCTTTCAACGTCTTCTCCCTATTCCACTTGCCCCCAAGATATAGCCAGGACACACCAAAATGCCAGAACACACCGAAATGCAAGAAAACCGCGAGGACTTCGGAATCAAAGTATATCGCATACACAGATCCCACCATCGGGCGTCCATGAACGAGACTCCCCAAACCAAATCGCGAAACATCCTCCCTGCCAACGACCGACCCGACCATCACCGGATCTCCATTGCAAACGACTTCCAAACCCCAGACAACCTACCCGCGAGCACTTGACGCTTGCGCTCGCGCCACACAATAAACCCCACGAACAATCATAGGATATATCAAAGCACGAGACAAAACTGACAGCCAAAAATCCAGGGCTATCCAGACTTTGAAGAGATGAAATCTGAGCAAAGAAATGTATTCGGCAATCAGTAAAAACGTTGCACCGGACGAAACACATCTACAAATCCTCGGAACAATTTGGAACCTGAGACAAAAGCGAACGGTTTTGGTTCGGGCATTTCCTCGAACACATGGTAAGCACAGATCGAGAAAAAAGACATTGACCATTTTCAGAACTCGGATTCAGATCTAGATTCACGGAAAATAACTAGGAAATGCTCGACGCCGACGAGTTAGAAGTAAAACACGCATAAACCAGAGAAGCCGGGTTGCCGCCTCTCCCTCAACCAAAATAGGGCGGAGCAAAATGGGTTAGAGGGAATGAGCGTTTTCAGCCGTACCCTTCGAGAAGCAGCCACCCTCGAGCTCCCCCTCTCTCTTGGCCTTTTCTTTCCGCTTTATGCCTCTCTCCGTCCTCTCTCCAGGCCAGGACGACGCCAGCTACCTCTGTCCGAACCCGTGCCGCGCGACGTTCTCCGCGGCGTTCTCTGTACCCTGTACCGGCGTCTTTCGTCCTGAGTTGTTTGTCGTCGAGCTACAGTCCACGACAGGGAGAAGAGAAGGGGGAAGGGAAGAGATGAGCAGGCCGGGCCGGAAAGCAAAGGAGATGGGCCGGCCCGCACGGGGGAAAGAAAGAAGAAGATAAAGAAAGAGGAAAGGGGGCCGGGCCGGCCCAGCCCAGGCCCCTCCTCTCCTTTCATGAAGGGGGTAGGTGAAAATGAAAATAAATGAGCAAAAATAACATACCTGGTAACTTGGTTAATAGACGAACGAATTAAGATTTCTATTAGGAGAAGAAAATTTGATATGATGGTATATGCATTATATATATTATATAAATAATTTAATTTGGCTAGTTTTATAATAATTTACACATTTAAAACTCGAATCATATTTTCAAATCAAAGTGGTACTAAACGTTAGAATTAGAGATTCATTACTATTTCCTTTCCCTTTTTACTCCAGATTTATTTTATTTTATTTTCATTGTGTAATTCTTATAACCAGAAAGAAATTAATCAAGTACAATACTAGTTAAAGTCCTAGCGAGCCCCCAAGTTTGAAGCTTTTCGTACTTGAAATTCTAGGATATCAAGAATTAATATATAGTGCTCCTAGTTCACGCATACATTGCTTAAATTGCGCAATGAATGACCTGTACCTTCGAAGTGGACGGAGATTAATCGTCAAGGCTATGGATCTGAGTAAAATGTGACTCCTAATAAATTTTTACAACAGTGAAGATGGTTAAATTAATAACTATACTAGCTAGTATGTAGGGGGACCTCAATAAGGAATCCAATCAATCCAATGCCCTTTATTTACAGCCACATATATCTTCTCATTGTCCTATATGTCGCAAATCTTCATCTTTAGTAAAGTTGACCTGACAAAGAAAGAGCAAGACCAAGTATCGTAAAAAAGGTGAGCTAACACGTTTTACATGGAGAACTGACGCTATCCTGTGTGCCAAGGTATGGAATAGACCTCCATAACATTGGGGGAAGCATGAGGGATGCGAAAGTAACGATGCAAAGTGGTTCGAGTGGATTTATGTTGGGAATCTGCTTATGAAAGGAGTATTATGTGGAAGATGTTCAAAGACGGGTTCTCCGTCTCACATAAAAAATGGTCGGAAGCTAATGTTGCTTTCCCGATAGTGATCATGGTAGGTTGAACTTAGTTGTGTGTTGAGTCCGCATGCCCAGTCTGAAATGGTGAGATGTCCAAGTTGATGGGAGACAATGATCGGTCACTCACAATAAGACATTTCAAGCCATGAAATGATCCTAAGGCTAACCTAGTGAATTGGCTTACCAGGCGTGGCAAGGTCCCATGACTAAGTCCAAGCAACGCAGAACGTAACAAATAGTATCAGAGTAGGCTTCTTGATTATATGTATAGATGCCATCCATTACCATGTTTCAAGCATGACCTGCAGAAGATACGAAAGTGTTGCTGTTCGATGACCGTAGGCCATTCACATAAAGCAGGGAGAAACAATGATGGTGTGGGATGCAAGGAAGCGACACACATTCCATTGAGCGAGTATTGGCCATCCATATAGGACCTAGGGAGAGGTGGTGATGATTAGTGAATGTAAGGAAGCAACAGAATAGCCCACAACGAGAGTGTTGTGGAAATCAAGTGACAGGAAATGTCATGAACTGAGATTTCCTAATTCCATGACCGCATGGGGTTAATTCCGTAATATTAGGAGAAGTATGAGAGATGCTATATAAACTAATTTAAATTGAATTTGTGGGAGTAGTGTCAGAGAGTTTACGTTAGGAATCCATTGGTGAAAGGATATTATGTGGAAGATGTCCAAAGGTAGAGTTAAGTATTCATGCATAAATTGGTTGGGAGCTAATTTCGCATGTAAATCATGGCAATTGGTCTCATCAAGAGATCCCTAGAAATTTGATGTTTTTGTTTTATGAGTTCTATGAGTTCGTGTCAAGGAAGAGATCTGGAGAAATTTGATTAGAGGATTTCAACCGTTTTCTCGTTTGCTTCGATTTGGTTCTGGAAGACGGCCTGATCGAAATCTCTGCAACACATTTCCAATATTCTTCCTGGTAAATGCCGCTGATCCGCAAGCGCAGGAGGCTCGTTTGCTGTTTTTGTTCTGGGCCGTCAACAGCTTGAATTACGCTTCTTCGCTTCTTCGCTTTTTTTTTTTTCTCGGGACATTTCTCTTTTTCTTTCCCCTTCTGTTGGCGCTATCTAACTTCGCAAGGATCAAAAATTAGAGCTGAACAGAATTACCCGCCGGTATACACTCAAAAGCATGAACATATACCTGTTCGTGATATGTTCGCTCATAAGGATGAGTGAGAGAGAGAGAGAGAGTTTCGCATAATGGGAGAAACTTAAAGGAAATTTTCCGCAGAATGCCTTTACTGTTTGTTTCCGGGTTATCATATGGGAGGTTAGCTCTTATTTTGACTTGCAGGATTACTTTGCCGAATTAATAAGTTTGACTTATTAGCTTGCTCAAAGCGCTGCAACTACTCCAACCAAAATGCCTCCTCCCTTGTATATAGCACTTTATGTAGACTTATTTGTTTGCTCCGTGGTACATATCCATGGTTAAGGCCATATAGAACAGGGGTTCATGATTATTATATGAGTTCTTTACCGTCGGCTCATTTCGTGGATACTTAAATCAAATCACATAAATCTCGGCTATCCTTTTTAGCATTTCTTGTTTATTTATGAGGTAAGTTCTTCCTTCTCACATTAAATTTGATTTGTAAGATTCATCAGCTTTCTCGTTATTTCACAACATGATGTAAGTCAAACATGATGAGTCAACCAAAGAAGCGGTTGCATATATAAATAATAAGCCCAAAGTGGGACATCCGGCTTTAAGGATGAGCACGGTGCATGTAAGGACTCGGGCCTCTCACTGTGTAATATTGTCCGATTTGGGCCTTCGGTCCTCACAGCTTTAAAACGCGTTACACAGGTTATAAAACCCCAGCCTTATAAACTAGCCAGGACTCCCCCTAAGTGATGTGGGACAGGAGACGCACCCCCTCCTTGCGCACGTCCGGGGACCGAGGCACGGACGCACCGCCAAGCACAAGGCCCTCGCTATGGGGCCACACACGGTCGGGAGTCGGCTCTAATACCATTTGTAAGGACTCGGGCCTCCCACCGTATAATATTGTTCGCTTTGGGCTTTCGGTCCTCACAGCTTTAAAACGCGTTACACAAGTTAGAGAACCCAAGCCTTATAAACTAGCCCAGGACTCCTCCCTAAGCGATGTGGGACAGGAGATGTGCCCCCTCCCTACGCACGTCTGGGAACCGAGGTGCAGACGCACCGCCATCCCTCCTCCCCGCGCACCACCGCTTGGGCCGTCATAGTGCATTTCGAAGAAAAGGGAAATTAAACCGAACTCAAAGCATGATGGTATTGAGAATATGCATAGGACTTTGCCACTAGAGGATCCATGTGTCTTAGCCTTAGCTTTTACTAATTTTCCTCATGGCACTATGCTTTACTATTTACAAAAGTAAAGAAATGTCTTCGAAATACACTTAAGAGTAAAGAAGCCGTGATCTTCAACTAAACATATTACTTTTGACTTGTTAGAGATAATTAGGGATTTCTTTGAGATAATTTTCTATGTTAGAGGGTCATGACCCAAAAAATCATGTTGGTAAATTGTTAAAGGAAAAAAGGAACAGGTCCAACGAATATAAAAAAGAATACTGGAATGACCAGTCCAAATCTATATCCAACGAGACTCTCCTCTACAGTCCTGGCTTTGGACAAGCTTAGAAGAACGAGAACAAAAGGCTTGATATTCAGGGAAAGAGTATGCATGATTCATACAATGTTAATCTGACTGCGCTCAAAGGTCTCAATACCATTCTGTTGATTAAGGCTCTATTGACATTCATTGCCTTGCCTGTGCATCTGTCTTCGCATCTTTGGCACGATGAGATGACGCAGTTGAAATGGAGTTTTTGGGCTCATCGCTTCGGTGGCTTGCGCCATTTCGACCCTTGCAGTCGCCTACACTCTTGGCCTCATTAAAAGGGCTCTGTTATGCTTTGTGACACGCCCGATATGGTTGTCTACTTTGCTGGTGGTTCTGGGAAATGTGGACTCTTTTACTGCATATACTCTAATAAGGTGTGAATAGAAAAGGAAATTCATCGCATATAGTCCATGTTCAACATAAAACAATCTTAGAAATGCACAACCAATCCAAATCTTCGATCATATATTCTGGATCAAGCAACACATTACACCACATAAAAGAAGATACCAAGCATCATACACGGGAAAGTTGACCAGGGATTGATGCAAGATAAAGAGACTGCTACATAAATACATAAACATAGACTTTTTAAATAGTTAATTAGGCATATAACATCATAATATAAGGCCAAGTTCAGTTCCTCTCTGGATAATTATGTTGCTCACCATGGCGTGGACCTCTTGTGATGCCCATGTGAGAGACCAAAACCCATACATGAGTCACAAACTCGCCTCCTGTGGTGAGGTACTTAGCATGAGCTGCTGCATCATTCGAAGGAGCTACATACAACATCATTTCAGCCCAGAAGTCAGCCAAGACCTTCCAAACATCCTCCGTTTCTTCAATAAGCTGTGTTCCTAGCTGTGCGCCTCGAGCCATGATGCCCCTGATGGTTTGCTTCCCTTGTTGGCTGCCAATGTCCTTTAGCTTTTGAATTTTGTTACGCATTGAAACCGAGGATCCCTGAAATAAATTCCTGGCTTTGCTGACAGTACAATCAAATATGTATTCGGTCCTGCAAGCATGATCAGGGAGCAACCTTGGGGCGAAAGCAACCAAATAAGCAAGATATTGCGATAGCTTAGTCGCTATGTCTTTGTTTTCGCGGGAAGTGGATCTCTTGGAGGCGCTTCATGCTCACAGAATGTGGTTGCTATGTGCCAGACCAATATAACTTGAGTGGTTGTCTCGAGATCAAATGCCCATGAGAGCTTTTCAAACAAGTTGTTGAGCATCAAAGACTCTTTCCCCATCTCCAAATTACCGGTACGATGTTCCTTAGAGACTCAGCGATTGCCTTTGTCACTTGCGCAGACAAATTGGCGGGAGCAATTTGTTTCTGACCGTTCCTTTTCAGGTCAAGATAAGCAGTAGTGAGTTTATTATGTGTACACTTCCATGGAGAATAGCTGTATGATTTGAGGAGCGAGTATTGACGGAGCTGTCTTCCCCAAGGCTTCAGTAACCAAACTCCACACATTATCTCGATCAACTTCCCAGCACATCTGCTACTTTGCAACCGCTTGCTTTGCACATACTTGCAAATGTATGTCACCTTTGCCCATTCTGAGAAAATCATGATGCCAAACTGTGCAAATTAAACGACGAGGATTGACATCATCAACAAGATGGTTACCAAAACAGCAAACTGATCGTCGCGAGACCATCCCAATATTGTTTGGAAAGTAATCGCCAAGTAGAGTGAAAAAAGAGCAGCAGCGACCAAAATGGCCAGCAGAATAAAATTAAATACTGCACGACATGGGTTGAGATTCATTGGGTATTTGGTGTAGAATAAATCGAAAAGAAATGCAAGTTCTATTTCGATGAGTCTGAAAACCTGCTCATGATCATTCCGTTCAAAAAGAATATGCTCAATCCGGCGCCGTAACTCGTCGCGAGCTTCTTGGGGCAACGAATAGCCAGTGAATCTCAGGCAGATGAACTTGAAGAGCGAAAAAGACAGGCAAAGATCCTTGAGTCGGTTATCCGGGTCTCCTTTGTTTACACTTAAAAGCCTTCCTTCGCATTTCCAAACCTTGTCAACAGTGATAACTTCATCTGTCATCTTCATGCATTGTTGCCTCATTTGGCACTCTCACCAAGTACTTGCACCCGCACATTGTGGCGGGATCTTCATTGCTTGAAACGCTCCCATCGTGCTGGGGGCTCATGTAGTCTACTACCAACTGGGAGTTCTTCTGCATCTTAGAATTGCTTGTGAACATCAAAGCTCGTGCTCTTTCATCAACTTTCATGAATAGAATGATGAAAAGAAATGCCGTGCAAAATATTTTCCCTGACTGGGTCACGTAAGAAGCGATCAGCCAACTTGCCATGAAACATTTAGCAGCGGAGTCGATCTTGAATGACCTCCACTGTTCAATGTCCTCAATGCTGTGCGCAGTGTAAGAATCTGCACTTCCGAGAGCCATCACCAGATAAGCCAACCAGAGGGGGAAATGCAAACTGCAAAGAGGGGTGCTTTGGATGAGGCCAAGCATGTACGCGATGATAGCAGGCAAAATGCCATAGGCTGTAAATGCGACCACTGTGAATGCGCTGTTGCTGCAGCGTCGCCTGAACGATCCGAAGACCCCAAGAAAGACTAAGATTGCAGCAGTGATGGTCAGCAGGACCTCAATTCTTAGTTTTCGGAGCCATATATCATCAGCCTGCTCTTCTCGGTTGCAACTTTGAGGTAATTTGTAGGGATCCAACCAAAACAAGCCCATAATGATCAACCCTCTCTCAAGAGAGTGGAAAAGTGGAGCACCCATGCCGATGATGAAGAAGGATCTTTTATGCTTATTATAGTGTGAAGAGGGAATGATTGTGCGGTGAAACTGTGACATCCTGATTTTCCAATTCTGTTTTCAATTGAATAAGTCGGGTATTTCATCTGTGCGCCTATAGCTCTCTTCTCTGAGTTGGCCACTCACGAGATAACTAGTTTATTAAGTGAAGCCGTTAAGGAATCTAAACGCAATAGACTTCAAAATTCGACCAGGAACCGACTGCTCGACCGTGCTAACTGCAAGGGTCATTACGAATCGATTAGAGACCGGAGATAGGTCGATTCAACAACCATGTGATTAAATGTGGGTGATTCCACTTAATTCCAAAATTCTAATCGATCGGCACTAGACCGATTTCTCGTCGTTTTGGTACCCTGTGTCCGTATTTGAAACCTCGCGATTTCCACAACAACCGAGAGTCGCCAATGTGTCGAAGATGCACTTTGTGGCTTGAAAATAATTAACCACAGGTCAATTGCACTGAAAATTCCTAAAAGGTACCCGGTAGATTAGGACGCGCTCATATTGCGCTAGATTGAAATTAACGGAGAAATTGAATTTGATTATAGAAATTGGAAGTTTTGTTATGTCACAAATCATTTTAGGAACGTGGACTCATCCTCAGAAGATTTTTTCTACAAACCGAGATTTTTAGCAGAAAAGCAAAGTAAGGCCGTTTTTGTTCGGGAAAGTCAGAGGGCCGGTTTTGATCACATCTTTGGGATGCAAGTTGGATCATGTGATGGGGAAAAATCATAAGAGGGACAAGGACACCATGGCTGATTTATTTGGGCTTCAATTGAATTGGTTTGCTTGAGAATTGAATGGAATTGAATGAGATTGAAGAGGTAAAGTCCAAAATTCGTAGGCCATGGGGTACACAACATTTTGGACCCATTGGCAAGCTTGTTGGGGAAGACTGGTGGCTGCAAAGGGCGAGGGGTGAGGGCCATGGATGGTGGGGCCAAGCCAAGGGAGAGAGAGACAAGTGTTGAAGGCTAAGGAGCCTTTGGGGTCCCCCCTTGTTCAGCAGCTCTTCTTCCTCCTTGAATTGAGGCTTTCTCCATTGTTGTGGCTTGGAGAGACCTTGAGAGAACCAGAGAAAACTAAGCACACCAGCCCCTCCACCGTCGCACGCCCGGAAGGCCATCGTCGGCCGTTTTCCTCTCCTGTTTTCCCCTCGTTCCAGGTTTACATTCAGTGACCTTTCATCAAAAACTCGAGTTAAAAGTTATCTTCCCGGACGAATCAACCAACGTTCCACCCACCGACGCGAAGAGCACATGACGGTGCCTCGAAAGGAGCCCTGTAGCCTCCCGAAATTGGGCGCGAAGGAATGGCCCGCTGAATCCAGTCCAGGAACCGCCCGGTTCCACCTGTTTTGCCTGTTTCGTGGTTTTCAGCCATTTTCTCCCTATTTCTACCCTACCTCCACCCATACCAACCTCCCATAAGATCCCCAAGACCCTCGGGAGCCATCGGTTACCAACCACCCGCCCTTAGAGCTCCGATCGGCCCGTTTCCTCACCGTTTCAGCCATCGGTTCACCTCTCGCGGTCAAGAACAAAAGCATAAAACTAGCAAGGGTCTTCGCCGTTATGGCCTGTTTTCAAGCCCTTCCCGGCCTCCGTTGGTGTCGCCGCTTCGAGGTTTATCGACCGCCTTGGTGTCGTGGTCACCGTGGACTCACCGGCTCGCAAAAGCGGTGAGTTTACCTTCTAATCCTTGCTTAGCGAGTTAATTATGCTTAAGGGGTGTTTAGATTAGTCTAAGTAGGTTTAGGTGGTTAGATTAGATTATTTAAATGCTAATTAGATTAGATGTATGATTAGTTTAGTGGATGTTTAATTAGGGCTAATTGTATGTTTAAATTAGTGTAATCTTGTTTAAGCCCTAATTAATTATTTTTAGTTAATTAATTATTTCAAATTTTATAAATATTATTTTATTAAATTATATTAATATAATATAATATTTAATTATTTAATTTTCGGAATTAAATTTAATTATTTAATAATTTCGAAAATTTTGCCGGGATGGCCGATCGTTAGAATTTCGCACTGATCGCAACAAATGCGATCGCCTTGTGCTAATTGTATGTTAAATCGAGAAATTGAGTGAAAATGATAATAATTCCAAAAGTGTGGAATGGAGTGATATTGATGAAGTTGTGGTATTTAACTTGAAAATACCCGGTGTTGGCTTTTAGCACCGTAATTGGTTTGTATGACTAGTTTGAATCGTTGGATGTTATTGGATTATATATCCAATTCTATGGTTTATTAATGAATGATAGCTTTGGCGAGCATTGGTTTACATATATGTATCAGCTTGGGTGAGCAAATATTGTATACATATATATATATATATACAGCTTGTGCGAGCTATTATATATGCTACAGCTTGTGCGAGCTATTATATTATCTATTAGCTACAGCTTTGGTGAGCTATCTATCTATACAGCTTGAGCGAGCTACCGTCTATATGTTACAGCTTTGGAGAGCATATGTCATATTAACGACTAGTTTGATAGACGGTATGGGATGATAGATAGTATTGGTTGATAGATAGTATGAATTGGAATGGAAGATTGATAGTTGCTTAAATTGAATCGCTGGATCAATTATTTGATTGAGAATTGAATTGTACTGACGTGCAGGAAGGGACTGAGGCGAGGTAAGTCCTCTATCCTATTGGTGTGGCTAGAGCGCCCTGGGGCATATTGTCTTTCTAATCGAGTCTTAGAGGGTAGGACTCGCTGAGACATTGTCTCACCCCGTTGTGGGATAACATTTTCAGGTCCTTAGATGGCGGTCATGGAGGACTCGAAGCCATGGACATTTGTGGAGGTGGAGACCGAAGAATCGGCGAACTTGTCTGACTAGTTGGTCATAGGACAGTTCCCTTTTTGTTGAGCAGGTCTATTTTGTAGACAATCCAGTGTTGTATGTAAACGTATGTGTTTATAAGAAAGCTTGTTTGGTTGTGATTGATTGTCTGCTTTTCTATCCCAAGTTAAATGTTGTCAGGGGATTTGTTTCGCTTCCGCATGTGCAATAAAAAGAATGGGTCGGCGACGTGTCCTGGGAAGTCGCATATTTCAATCAATCGCAGAGGGATACGCGCACGATCGAAGGATCGGGGTGTGACATCCCCGTTTAAGTGGTATCAGAGCAGGTCTGTGTTTGGAGTGATAAGGTGCGATGAGTCTTGGGATAGTTAATGGCTTTTATTTCATGCTGGTGCATGTGTTTGATAGTTGTTTGGTAAATTGTTTGATGTGGATCACTCAAATTCTAATCTGGGATTAGAATTGAGAAACAGGTTTCTGTAAAGATCCTGTAGATGAGTGATCGGGAGTAGAGGACTCCTAGAGAGAGAATCTTTAGACCAATCACTCGGGGTTGTACGCCGACTAGGTCGGTACCCGAGGTGGTCGTGGTAGAGCACTGGCTCAGACTAGCGCGGGTGTAAGAGTACCGCTGTAGGTCGGTACTAGTGTAGCAGCACCGAGGGATCCTAGGTTCGATGAGATCGTTATAGCGCTAGTGTTCTTTGGGAGCTTGTTGAGCCAGTAAGCTCAGGATCGAGCAGCTATTGTTGCCGCACCTGTTAAGACCCAACCTAGAGTTGTGATTTGCGAGCAAGCCGTTGCATCCGAGTCGAGGTTCAGATTCAGTAGAGATGGAAATCAGTTTAGGAAGGAGCCTATGATTGGAGAAAAGTATCCCATTTCCGTGCAACTGGAAATGTGGGATGGTCAGGTCAATAATGAATCAGAATGGAGTGTGTCGTACTGATAGAAGCCAACATGGATCGGTCCTGTGTCCTGGTAAGACGGGTACTTGTTCTGTGTGTGACCAACGGGGTTACCTGGCTAGAAACAATCTTAGAAAGCCGATGGGACAGATCGAAAGGAGTGCGCCATAGAACGCACCGTGGGATATTTAGAACAAGCCTCCGGTGTAAGAAGGAGTGCCTGCTGTCACCCGACAGGAGGCAGATGACTCATTATTTATGTGCCAAGTTTGTGAAAGCAAGCATGAGTCAAGCTAGTGTTCGAGTATAATGGGAGCATGCTTTGAATGTGGCCAGCACGGCCACCAGTTCAAGGAACTATCCGCGTAAGTCCAAGAGAACTCGAGCATCGTTACCGCCAACAGGACGCCACTAGGATGGCGAAACAAATGGGAATGGATTGACCATGCACCGAGCAAAGAAAGAATGTTTTTGAGGTGTTTTTATCAGAGTAGCGCAACAGGATTTTGAGTGAAGGTTGTGGAGTTTCCGTTGTTGTAATAAAGTAATAGGAAGATGAATCTCTTACTATAGTTGTACTTGATGGGTTTACTTATGTATGACTTGGAAGTCATTTATGAAAAGGTTTGGCTCGAGGAGCTTTATGATGTTATGAATCGTGGCAGTGATATAATTCAGTTTATTCAGTTAGCGTACGAAAGTTTTGAATTACTAACGGTCGGAAAGGACCTTCGATCCTTGATATTTCGTCACTGAAGACAACCTGGATCTGGTTGTAGGTTGCCAAATCTGTGTGGCAACCGTAGTGGATGCGACAATTGAGGAACCAAATATGGAAAAATAACTGTGGTACAAAAGTTTTCTAAGGTGTTTTCTGAAGAATTGCCAGGTCTGCTGTCGGAAAGAGAAATAGAGTTCGTGATTGAATTAGCACTCGGAACAGAGCCAGTCCCTAAGGCTCCTTACCGAATGATGTTATCCGAGTTAAAAAAACTGAAGGTGCAGATGCAGGAATTGTTGGATGAGGGATTCATACGTCCCACTGCATCACCTTGGGGAGCATCAGTTCTGTTTGTGAAGAAGAAGGATGGTTCATTGCGTTTGTACATCGATATTCTCCAAGATCGACTTGAGGATAGGGTATCATTAGCTAAGGATCAGGAAGGAAGACATACCGAAGTTAGCATTTTGCACTTGATACAGCAATTGTGAGTTCACAGTATTATCGTTCGGTTTGACGAACCTTCCAGCTATTTGTATGGATTTGATGAACAGACAGTTTAAAGGTACTTGGATCAGTTTGTGATCGTGTTCATTGAAGTTATCCTGGTGTGTTCGAAGAGTGCCGAGGAGCACGAGAGACATTTGAGGATGGTACTTTAGACCTTGAGGACTTTTGGATTTTACGATAAGCTTGGCAGATGCGAGTTTTGGACAACTCGTGTTGCGTTCCTAGGTCATGTGATTTCAGGAGAAGGAATCTCCGTAGACCCCGTCCAAGGTTGAAGCAGTGAACAGTTGGCTAAGATTGACTTCAGTGACAGAGATCAGAAGTTTTCTGGGTTTTTTTTAGCAGAGTATTACAGAAGGTTTTGTGGAAGGGTTTTTAGCTTTAGCGTCGCCGTTGACAAGACTATTGAGGAAGGAAGAGAAGTTCGTGTGGACAGACAAGTGCGAGCATAGTTTCCAAGAGCTTAAGCAGAAGCTAACTACTACACTTATGTTGACCATTCCATCTGGTCCTGGAGGATACAAGATCTATAGTGATGCGTCGTTTAGAGGATTGGGTTGCGTGCTGATGCAACATAGTAGGATTGTTGCATACGCGTCCCGTCAAGTTGAGACCTCATGAACTGAATTACCCGATGCATGACTTAGAACTCCCAATATTTATTTTTGCTCTGAAGATTTGGAGACATTACCGGTATGGAGAAAGATTCTAGATCTTCACAAACCATTAAAGTCTCAAAGTATTTATTCTCTCAGAAGTAATTGAATATGAGATAGCGCTGTGAACTAGATCTTTTGAAGGACTAGGATGGTGGTATCTGGTATCACCCTGGAATGATGAAAGAAGTCACTGATGCCTTGAGTCGAGAGTTTTCATTTGTGCATATGCTGGTTAAAGTATGGACCTTACTTGAGAAAGTTCAAAATTCGGTTTTCAAATCTGAGGTAGGCCACCTTCGAATTTTATGGCCACCCTTCGAATTGAACCGGATATTCAGATTAGAATCAGACGCTTCAGTGGACAGACTCAGAGATTCAAAAGATTTTGCAAGAGGATACCGAGAAGAGGAGAACTGATTTTCAGATTTATGAGTACGATTGAGTATACCTGATGATACCGAGATTTAAAGAAGAGATCTTATTGGAAGCTGGTCGTAGCAGCTTCAGCATTGTCCAGACAATACGAAGGTGGGTCAGAATTTGCATCAACAGGATTGGTAGATCGGTATGAAGACAAATATCACTGACAAGTCGCAAGTGTTAGATATGCTATCAAGTGTAAGCAAAGTATTGCAAGTCGAAAGCACCTTTGTAATCTCTCAAAATCCCCGTGTGGAAGTGGAAGCACGTCACAACGGATTTTTGTGACAAAACTAAGAAGTCGTGTGTTAACAATTTCATTTTGGGTAGTAATTGACAGACGGAAGAAATCAGCCCACCTTATGGCTGTGCGAAAGGATCTTGATTTGATTAAGCATGCAGAAGTGTATGTGCGTCAAATAGTTCATTTGCTTAGAGTGATAGTGGTTGAGTTATATCAGATCTAGACCAGTGGATCTCAGTTTTAGCGCGATCGCCGATGGTTTCTTTCTAGTCGCGTGGGCGAATGTTCAGAACTTCGCTTGTTGAGTTGAGATCGAGAATGAAAGGTCGCAGCCCGAGTCGGCCGGCGGTCGGTGGACGTAGTTGTAAATATCGGTGACAGACAAGGACCGCTCGAGCCGCCAGAAAATTTACGCAGCTAAGTGTCGAAAACCCGTGAATTTTCAAGTTGAGAACCCCGTTCATCCTTGGATGTCGCCTAGGATAGGGACGTCTCGAATTGTTAAGAAACGAGAGCCGGAACTATTTAAATGGCGGAATATTTCAAGTTTGGGATCAATTAAGAAATTTGGCTTTAAACGAAAAAAAGAAAGCAATTTGGATTACCGTCGGCGCCTCTAGTCGAGTGGTACCCGGGATGAGGCCACAGGTCCAAAGTCGGGAGTTCGAATCCCCGAAGCAGCAGTTAGCCGCTTAGTGGAAAGAAAAAAAGAAAAGAAAAAGAACCAAAAATTTTGCAATTTTCATTTTTGTAAAGATGGACAAGTGCTTAACCTTTTTGGAATCAAGATTTGGTCTGGACAAATTGGAAGTGATTCGTCGGCACCGAAAGTATTGGATAGCATTACTGGGCAAAATAAAGGATTTGGGAAAGTGAAAATTTGATGAGACGACAATACCCCACCATTTCGAAGAAGAATTTTAATGGTTTAAATCGAAATTTATATAAGAGGGGAAGAGTTGTGACATCCTGATTTTCCAATTCTATTTTCAATTGAATAAGTCGGGTATTTCATTTGCGCGCCTATAGCTCTCTTCTCTGAGTTGGCCACTCACGAGATAACTAGTTTATCAAGTGAAGCCGTTAAGGAATCTAAACGCAATAGACTTGAGAATTCGACTAGGAACTGACTGCGCGACCGTGCTAATCTGCAAGGGTCATTACGGCACAGATCGATTAGAGACCGAAGATAGGTCGATTCGACAGAACCATGTGATTAAATGTGGGTGATTCTACTTAATTGCAAAATTCTAATCGATCGGCACTAGATCGATTTCTCTGTCGTTTTGGTATCCTGTGTCCGTATTTGAAACCTTGAGATTTGCACAACAATCGAGAGTCGCCAATGTGTCGAAGATGCACTTTGTGGCTTGAAAATAATCAACCACAGGTCAATTGCACTGAAAATTCCTAAAAGCTACCCGGTAGATTAGGACGCGCTCATATCGTGCCAGATTGAAATTAACGGAGAAATTGAACTTGATTATAGAAATTGGAAGTTCTGTTATGTCACAAATCATTTTAGGAACGTGGACTCATCCTCAGAAGATTTTTTCTACAAACCGAGATTTTTAGCAGAAAAGCAATGTAAGGCCGTTTTTGTTCGGGAAAGTCAGAGAGCCGGTTTTGATCACATCTTTGGGATGCAAGTTGGATCATATGATGGGGAAAAATCATAAGAGGGACAAGGACACCATGGCTGATTTATTTGGGCTTCAATTGAATTGGTTTGCTTGAGAATTGAATGGAATTGAATGAGATTGAAGAGATAAAGTCCAAAATTCGTAGGCCATGGGGTACACAACATTTTGGACCCATTGGCAAGCTTGTTGGGGAAGACTGGTGGCTGCAAAGGGCAGAGGGTGAGGGCCATGGATGGTGGGGCCAAGCCAAGGGAGAGAGAGACAAGTGTTGAAGGCTAAGGAGCCTTTGGGGTCCCCCTTGTTCAGCAGCTCTTCTTCCTCCTTGAATTGAGGCTTTCTCCATTGTTGTGGCTTGGAGAGACCTTGAGAGAACCAGAGAAAACTAAGCACACCAGCCCCTCCACCGTCGCACGCCCGGAAGGCCATCGTCGGCCGTTTTCCTCCCCTGTTTTCCCCTCGTTCCAGTTTCTGTTCCAGCTGACCTTTCATCAAAAACTCGAGTTAAAAGGTATCTTCCCGGACGAATCAACCAACGTTCCACCCACCGACGCGAAGAGCACATCCAAACCGTTCAGAAGGACTTGGCGATACCCCGAAAGGAGCCCCGTAGCCTCCCGAAATTGGGCGCGAAGGAACGGCCCGCTGCACTGTCCGGAACCGCCCGGTTCCGCCTCGTTTCGCCCGTTTCGCGGTTTTCAGCCATTTTCTCCCTATTTCTACCCTACCTCCACCCATACCAACCTCCCATAAGATCCCCAAGACCCTCCGAGCCATCGGTTGCCAACCACCCGCCGCCGGAGCTCCGATCGCCCGTTTCCGCCGTTTCAGCCATTAGTTCAGCCTCTGCAGTCCAAGAACAGAAGCAGAAAACCAGCAAGGGTCTTCAGTCGTCATGGCCCGTTTTCAAGCCCTTCCCGGCCTCCGTCGGTGTCGCCGCTTCGAGGTTTATCGACCGCCTTGGCGTCGTGGTTGCCATGGACTCACCGGCTCGCAAAACCGGTGAGTTTACCTTCTAATCCTTGCTTAGCGAGTTAATTATGCTTAAGGGGTGTTTAGATTAGTCTAAGTAGGTTTAGGTGGTTAGATTAGATTATTTAAATGCTAATTATATTAGATGTATGATTAGTTTAGTGGATGTTTAATTAGGGCTAATTGTATGTTTAAATTAGTGTAATCTTGTTTAAGCCATAATTAATTATTTTTAGTTAATTAATTATTTCGAATTTTATAAATATTATTTTATTAAATTATATTAATATAATATAATATTTAATTATTTAATTTTCGGAATTAAATTTAATTATTTAATAATTTCGAAAATTTTGCCGGGATGGCCGGTTGTTAGAATTTCGCACTGATTGCAACAGTGCAATCAGTTTATGCTAATTGTATGTTAAATTGAGAAATTGAGTGAAAATGATAATAATTCCAAAAGTGTGGAATTGAGTGATATTGATGAAGTTGTGGTATTTAACTTAAAAATACCCGGTGTTGGCTTTTAGCACCGTAATTGGTTTGTAGGACTAGTTTGAATCGTTGGATGTTATTGGATTGTATATCCAGTTCTATGGTTTATTAATGAATGATAGCTTTGGCGAGCATTGGTTTACATATATGTATCAGCTTGGGCGAGCAAATATTATATACATATATATATATATATATATATATATATATATATACAGCTTGCGCGAGCTATTATATATGCTACAGCTTGTGCGAGCTATTATATTATCTATCAGCTACAGCTTTGGTGAGCTATCTATCTATACAACTTGAGCAAGCTACCGTCTATATGTTACAGCTCTGGAGACCATATGTCGTATTAATGACTAGTTTGATAGACGGTATGGGATGATAGATAGTATTGGTTGATAGATAGTATGGATTGGAATGGAAGATAGATAGTTTGATTAAATTGAATCGCTGGATCAATTGTTTGATTGAGAATTGAATTGTACTGACGTGCAGGAAGGGACTGAGGCGAGGTAAGTCCTCTATCCTATTGGTGTGGCTAGAGCGCCTTGGGGCATATTGTCTTTCTAATCGAGTCTTAGAGGGTAGGACTCGCTGAGACATTATCTCACCCCGTTGTGGGATAACATTTTCAGGTCCTTAGATGGCGGTCATGGAGGACTTGAAGCCATGGACATTTGTGGAGGTGGAGACCGAAGAATCGGCGAACATGTCTGACTAGTTGGTCATAGGATAGTTCCCTTTTTGTTGAGCCGGTCTATTTTGTAGACAATCCAATGTTGTATGTAAACGTATGTGTTTATAAGAAAGCTTGTTTGGTTGTGATTGATTGTCTGCTTTTCTATCCCAAGTTAAATGTTGTCAGGGGATTTGTTTCGCTTCCGCATGTGCAATAAAAAGAATAGGTCGGCGATGTGTCCTGGGAAGTTGCATATTTCAATCGACCGAGGAGGGATGCGCGCGCAATCTGAGGATCGGGGCGTGACAGAAACCATATAAGTGATGCTCTAAGGTCCCTTTTTACTGATACGGCTTTGACCGAGAGCCAAGGAATACGAACTCCCGAAGTAAATTACTTTAGCTAAGCAGTCACAATCACCAACTAATTTTAGTGTAATTATAGAATACATCAGTGGTATGAATTATTTATTTCTACAAACAGTTTTATCCATGCTTGATTTGATAAAAGTAAGAGAAGAGAAATTAAATTTCTTGGATTAAGGATTGTTGAGACCCCTTGTTTAAATTTATCTTTACTCCAATAATATATGCCCTAATTTTTCTTAATTTTAAAGCACCTACACGAAAATTGGGATTGATTGTTGTGATAGGTCTTGAAAAAACAAGAAAGAATGGGTCACATTTTTCTTGTCCTCAAACCAAACCTTTGGTCTATAAGTTATATTAATATGATCATCGTCATATGCAAACTTAGCTAAAAAAAAAAATTGTAACGGACATCCACGTTCATAACTCATCGATCAAAGGTTTAGTGAAGGAGAAAAATGCAGCCCGAAATGATATACTTTGGAAGTAAATACCTTGAAAAAAATTATTTTATTTGATTGTACCTGCACATGGAGCTATCGAAGTGTAAAAGAAAGTCTCGACCAAAAAAAAAAAAGTATAAAGAAAGTGATAAAAGTATGTTACTCTCTAAACTTCATCAATTTCTTGAGTTTCTTTTCTGTTCAATTGAATTCTTGAACTATGTATTTTTTTTCTTATACATTGATCCCGCCCTTAGAGAAATAAACGGCTATTGATATGTTGTTAAGTGCCATGCTGGCATGCTGGGCGGCATCCTGCGTTGAAGTGACGGTTATGCCTTCTGCCTCATTTATCTGACTTATTATTAGATCAGACGATTGAGGAGTTTGCAAAAAGGGACCTTCTATCCTCCAACTCGCTTTAAGCGAAAGGAAAAAGGATTCTATGTAGACGATTTTTAAACCAAACAATGAGTGTTTAAATTACCTCTCTGGCCTACCTTGACTTTGGTCTTCACAGCAAAATGGCTTTTGAGAAGGGGAAAAAAAGGAAAGTAAAATAACCAAACTGATAAAATCTACCTATCTTGGTCGGGGCCCACTCCAATGTGGCCTTGATTATGCACTTACTAGTTATTATAACCCTATGTTGATGTTTATTTTATACACAACTTGTGAATACCCTGGAGAGCTTTTGAGAGCAGTCATCCAAGAAAGTTGAGAGTGAGAGAAATCTCCTTTCTTGTTGATTGATTTATGTGGGTTGGATATATTTAGGGTTGGGAAGCACTTGAACGTGAGCTTATAGTGATTGTATTTCTCTTCATCTCGATTATCGTGGAACCATATTGTCGATTTTTTCCCACGGATTAGGTTGTCAGAAAATAAAAGGGGCACCGCCTCTCTCTCTCTGGATTTCTCCAAATTACTCTTTCTCTATTGCTCTAGATTTTTCTCTCCCTCTCTCCAGACTTTTCTCTCCCTCTCTCTCCAGATTTTTCTCGGCCACTTTGTTCATGGACTCCACCGACTTTGGCTCCTATAAATAGGGGATCTTGTCTCTTGAAGTGTGAGTGTGAGGGGTGTTGTGCGCATGAGTGAAGTATGTACGTGAGTGTGTGAGTGGGTGGAGTAGGTGGAGTAGGTGGCTTGAGTTGTAGAGTGGTAGAGTAATAGGGGTCTTGTGTAGAAAAGTGTGTGTAGTGGTGAGGCGTGTGAGATGTGTGTGAGAGTGGTGTGTATGTAGAGAATTTGTAATATTGTTCATAAGAAGAGTAATTATTTTTACATGTACATCCACTTGTTTCTCAACATTTGGTATCAGAGTAGGTTGTCGGAGGCCGTGCGAAGACAGTGGTTGGGGACCATTGTAAGTGAGTAGGCGGTCAGGGATCGTCAAGCCAAGGAGCGGAGTACGTTGGAGTTCTGCCAGTGCACAATTCGGGATTGTGAAGTCGGTTGGTTCGGGACCAGGCTTACTTGGTATAGTGCGGGGCATTATGCTCAAGTCACGATGGCGGATTTCTCAAGTTTGGTAAGTGGCGTTGAGAAGCTCAACAACTCAAATTATAATAATTGGAGTACCTGCATGCAATATTACTTGCTAGGTCAAGATTTGTGGGATATCGTTGGCGGGAGCAACACCACACCACCCACGAATGATAGTGAATTAAGAAAATGGAACATAAAATCAGGAAAGGCTCTTTATGTTCTTGCCGTGAATGTTGAAGATGAATTATTGCAACACATAAAGAGTGCGAAGACCCCTAAGGAGGCATGGGATAACTTGGCGACACTGTTTGCAAGGACAAATGATGCCAAGTTACAACGCCTAGAGAACAAGCTCCTCTTAGTCTCGCAACAAAGTATGACGGTAAGTCAATACTTTTCTAAAGTTAAATCTATTTGCGAAGAAATTTCAAAATTAGATCCTAGAATGCCATCTCTGAGACAAGAATGAGAAGAATAATAATTCATGGGTTAAGGCCGAAATATAATGGTATTGTTACGGCCACCCGTGGATGCGCAAATGAGCCAACTCTAACAGAGTTGGAGAATATATTGGCCAACCAAGAAGCCTTAGATAAACAAATTTCTAAGGTCACAATTAAGGAGGATGAAAGTGCCCTCTTCAGTAACAAAAGAGGGTTCAAGTGTCAGAATAGAAATGGAGCAGGTGCAAGAGATGACAAACCATGGAAAAGTCATGGAGAATGGCAAAAGCGAATAGAAGGAACTGGACCTTGATCAGGGGGAGCTCATCGAGACTGTGATAAGGATGACAATGAAGAAAAGAAGAATAGAAGGCGTAATGGACGGTGTTACATGTGTGGCAAAGTAGGTCACTTCGCTAGGGACTGCCGATTCAAAAGAGTTGAAGGAAATGTCGCGGCATCCAAGGAAAATGATAGCGAAGAAGAGTGAGATTTCCAAGCATCCTTTGCAGTGGAGGAATAAGAAGAGATTGCAGTCTCCTCCATCACAGAGTTAGAAGATGCGATGGCCCTCATCACGGTAAGTGATAAATTGATTGATTATGATGAAGATTGGATAGTTGACTCGGGGTGCTCAAAACACATGACCGGAGATCAAGGCAAGCTATCAAACATGTGTGAGTACAAAGGAGGACGAGTAGTTGTCACTGCAGACAACTCAAGGTTGCCGATTACCCATGTCGGCCAAACAATGATAACACCCTGATTCAGTTCGCATCAAGTCGAACTGAAGAATGTGTACCATGTGCCAGGAATGAAGAAGAATCTATTGTCCGTGGCACAACTTACAGACGTAGGCAATTATGTTTTGTTCGGTCCTAGAGACGTTAGGGTGTACCACAATTTGAAACCAACTGGTACACCAATCATGGAGGGGCGTTGATTAGAGTCTGTCTACGTGATGTCAGCTCAGATGGCATACGTGGACAAAACTCGAAGGAGTGAAACGCCTGATTTGTGACATGCACGGCTTGGGCACATGAGCTACCATAAATTAAAGGTGATGATGAAGCAAGGTATGCTAAAAGGTCTCCCCCACTTGGAAGTCCAAGAAGATGTCATTTGCATTGGATGCCAGTACAGGAAGGCACATCAGCTTCCATACGAGGAGTCCGCATTTAGAGCTAAGATGCCTCTCGAGCTTATCCACTCAGATGTATTTGGACTAGTGAAGCAACCATCAGTCAGAGGATCAAAGTACATGATAACATTCATCGATGATTTCTCCAGGTACGTCTTGGTCGACTTCATGAAAGAAAAATCCGAGGCATTAAACAAATTTAAGGAGTTTAAAGCAAAAGTAGAATGTGAAGTAGGCAAGAAAATACTATGCCTTCGCACGGATAATGGGGGAGAATATACATCAGATGACTTTACAAAATTTCTTCAAGAATGGAAGATACGTCGACAATTTACTTGCCCAAATACACCACAACAAAATGGAGTTGCCAAAAGAAAGAATCGGCATTTGGCGGAGACATGTAGGAGTATGTTGCATGCGAAGAATGTTCCACCCAAGTTTTGGGCTGAGTATATGAAGACAACAAAGACACGTGATCACCGTACTACCTCGTGCAAGGCTTGGCTTTATGTCACCTTATGAGAAGTTGTGGAATAGCAAGCCCACGGTAAGTCACTTTAGAATATTTGGGTGCGTATGTTATGCATTCGTGCTAGACCATCTTCGCAACAAGTTCGATAAAAAGGCAGTTCGATGCATATTCGTGGGCTACGATGATCAAAGAAAAGGATGGAAGTGTTGTGACCCTACAACAGGGAGGTGTTATACTTCCAGAAATGTGGTGTTCGACGAACTATCATCTTGGTGGCCATCACAACCTAATTCAAAACAAGTTGAAGAAGAGATTCGTGAAGGAATGAAAGAAAATGATGAGATTGATAAGGGCCAGCCAATTGAAGAAGGAAATGATAATGTAACTGGAAGAAAAGAAGTCAGAGCACAATCACCAGAAAAATCAAAGAGCCCATGGCGAATTAGTGTACATCCAAGAACTACAGAAGAGCTTCGACCAAGTCAGATGGAAGAACCTGAAGAGGAGGAATCTCAACTTAGGAGATCAACAAGACAAAGAAGACCAAATCCCAAATATGCAAATGCAGCGCTGACAGAAGATGTCGGAGTAGTCAAGCTGTCTACATATGAGGAAGCCTCGCAAGGCATGGAATGGAGGAAAGCTATGGAGGAAGAGATACAAGCACTAAGAAAGAACGAAACATGGGACTTAGTGCCGAGACCTAAAAAGGTACGTCCTATATCTTGCAAATGGGTTTATAAACTTAAAACTCGACCATATGGGTCGATAGAAAGATATAAGGCACGACTAGTTGCTCGAGGATTCTCTCAAAAGTATGGCCTAGATTATGATGAGACCTTTAGTCCAGTAGCAAAGATCACTATAGTTCGAGTCTTACTAGCACTTGCAGCAAGAAAGTAATGGAAATTATGGCAAATGGATGTGAAGAATGCCTTCTTACATGGTGAACTAGATCGAGATATATACATGGAGCAGCCGGATGGTTTCAAAAGTAAGATTCATCCAGATTATGTTTGTAAGTTAAAGAAAGCCCTCTATGGCTTAAAACAAGCTCCGAGAGCATGGTATGGGAAGATTGCTGAATTTTTGGTACAAAGTGGTTACTCTATAGCCCAGCAGACTCGAGCTTGTTTGTGAAGGCAGAAGATGGCAATTTTGCAATAGTGTTAATCTACGTGGATGATCTAATCATCACTGGAGATAATGAAGAAGAGATATGCCAAATCAGAACCAACCTCTCAGTACGGTTTCAGATGAAAGAGCTTGGACAATTAAAACATTTCCTGGGGCTCGAGATTGAAAAGATCAATGAAGGATTATTCCTATGTCAGCAAAAGTATGCACGAGACCTCCTAGACAAGTTTGGGATGCTTGATTGCAAACCTATATCTACTCCAATTGATGGAAATGTAAAGTTATGTGCAACTGAAGGACGAGAATTGGAAGACTCAACTATGTACAGGTAATTGGTGGGTAGCCTTATTTACCTAACCATAAAACGGCTTGATATTGCCTTCGCAGTAGGAGTAGCAAGCCGATTCATGGAGAAGCCATGAAAGCCTCACTTAGATGCAGTCAAGCGCATACTAAGGTATGTCAAGGGTACATTTGATTTTGGGCTTTTGTATAAGAAAGAAGCATCATGTGAAGTTATAGGTCATTGTGATGTTGACTTTGCTGGAGATCGTGACACACGACGATCAACTACTGGATATATGTTTAACCTCGGATCAACAGTAGTGTCATGGTGCAGTAAAAGACAAGCAACTGTGTCACTATCTACAACAGAAGCTGAGTATAGAGCAGCAGCAATGGCAGCACAAGAGAGTACATGGCTGGTACAACTAATGGATGATCTTCATCAACCAATAAATCAACCTACACAGATATATTGTGATAATTTGTCAGCCATAAGCTTAGCGGAAAATCCAGTTTTCCATGAGAGGACCAAGCATGTAGAAGTGCACTATCATTTCCTGCGGGAAAAAGTATTACAAGGCGAAATAAAGATGGAGTATACCAAAACAAATGATCAAGTTGCAGACATCTTCACCAAAGGTCTTGGAGCTGCAAAATTCGAAGAGTTTCGAAGGCAACTTGGTATGATCACAATGTCTAAACTAAGAGAGAGTAGTCGGTGAGGGGGAGTGTCAGAAAATAAAAGGGGCACTGCCTCTCTCTCTGGATTTCTCCAGATTACTCTTTCTCTATTGCTCTAGATTTTTCTCTCCCTCTCTCCAGAATTTTCTCTCCCTCTCTCTCCAGATTTTTATCGGCCATTTTGTTCATGGACTCCACCGACTTTGGCTCCTATAAATAGGGGCTATTGTCTCTTGAAGTGTGAGTGTGAGGGGTGTTATGTGCGTGAGTGAAGTATGTACGTGAGTGTGTGAGTGGGTGGAGTAGGTGGAGTAGGTGGCTTGAGTTGTAGAGTGGTAGAGTAATAGGGGTCTTGTGTAGAAAAGTGTGTAGTGGTGAGGCATGTGAGATGTGTGTGAGAGTGGTGTGTATGTAGAGAATTTGTAATATTGTTCATAAGAAGAGTAATTATTTTTACTTGTACATCCACTTGTTTCTCAACATAGGCACACCATCAAACTATGAAAATCACCATTGTTTAGGTTTAATTTATTTCTTTTTTGAATTATTTCGTTTGTTTACAGTTCCTCGCTAGTCATAACAAATTGTCAAAGTGCGGCACCCCCAAACAACTAAGGTCGCCACAGATACCTATCGCTCTACCTAATGAATACCAGTTACATATCTTTGTTTCAGGGTTAACGAAGAACCGTAGTTCATAGGCATTTTTTTTTTTTAGGGAATCTGTGTCACACCCTGAACCTCGAGCACGCACACATCCCACTGTGGTCGATAGAAATGCGACTTCCCAGGACACGTCGCCGACCCATTCATTTAATTGCACATGCGGAAGCGGATAAATAATCCCCAGACAAAACTCAATTGGGATAGAAAAGCAGGATCACATTTTCAAATTCAAACCACACACCTTTATACATGTCAAACCAGTTCAGTTACAGGACTAGACTACTAACAAAAAGATCTATAAAAGATCAGTCCTCAAAAACCAAGCTGTCCTAAGATCAGCTAGATAGGTCCATTCGCCAGCTCTTCAGTCAAGATCGGCGAAGTCAAAAATCCTCTCAGTGACCCTCACTGGTCTACCAAAAAGCTCCAGAGGATCCGCCATCTAAGGACCTGAAATTGTTATCCCACAACGGGGTGAGACAATGTCTCAGCGAGTCCTACCCTCTAAAACTCAATTAAGAAGAAAATAAGCCCCAAGGCGCTCTGGTCACACAAAGAGGATTGAGGACTTACCTCGTCTCGCCCATTCCTACACGTCGCACAATTCATACGTCTATCCATTCATACCATCTATCCATCCATTAATACAATCATGGCTCACACAAGCTGAAATGGATGCAATGCTCTCACAAGCTGATATAGATGGTAGCTCACACAAGCTGATATATACATAGATGATAGCTCGCACAAGCTGATATATGGATCGTTGCTCTCACAAGCTAATAAACGATCATTGCTCTCACAAGCCGACATACAGTGCTCACACAAGCTGACCCATATATAAACCAATTGCTCGCCAAAGCTATGCAATATATTTAAACCATAGAACTGGATATACAATCCAATAACATCCAACGATTCAAACTCTGGTCATATAAACCAATTACGGTGCCAAAAGCCAACACCGGGTATTTTCAAGTTAAATACCAAAACTTCTCCAACTTCACTCAATTCCACACTTTTGGAATTATTAACCACAATCATCATTTTCACTCAATTTCGCAATTACGCGTACAATTGATACAAACTAACCGCACTACTGTGATCGGTGCGAAATTCTAACGACCTACCATCCCTAAGAAAATTTTCGAAATTATTAAATAATTAAATTTAATTCCGAAAATTAAATAATTAAATATTATCTTATAATAATATAATTTAATAAAATAATATTTATAAATTCGAAATAATTAATTAATTAAAAATAATTAATTAGGGTTTAAACAAGATTACACTAATTTAATCATACAATTAGCCCTAATTAAACACCCATTAAACTAATCATACAACTAATCTAATTTACATTAAAATAATCTAATCTAACCACCTAAACCTAATTAGACTAATCTAAACACCCCTTAAGCATGATTAACTTACTAAGCAAGGTTTAGAGGATAAACTCACCGGTTTTGCGTGCGGGTGAGTTCACGACGACCACGACGCCAAGGCGGTCGATAAACCTCGAAGCGGCAACACCAACGGAGGCCGGGAAGGGCTTGAAAACGGGCCACGAAGTCTCCAAAACCTTGCTGTCTTCTGCTTCTGATCTGGGCTGAACTGCAGAGAAGAAACCAGCAACTTCAACGGCGAAAACGGGCCGCTCGGAGCTCCGGCGAGCGGGTGGTTGGCAACCGGTAGCTCCCGGGGGTCAAGGAAATCTTATTGGAGGTTGGTATGGGTGGAGGTAGGGTAGAAATGGGGAGAAAATGGCTGAAAACCGCGAAATAGGCGAAACAGGCGGAACCAGGCGGTTCCAGACGGTCCGGCGAGCGGCGGACTCCAGCGGCCGTACGGGACGAAAGGCGGCTCCGTTCGGGGTGATTTTTGGCTTGTTGGAACGGTATGGATATCCTCTTCATGGAAATATGTGGCTTGTTCGCTGGTTCATCCGGAAAGACCACTTTTGACTCAAATCTTTGACGAAAGGTCGGCTGGAGCAGAAATCGGCGGTGGCGCGGGTGGAGGCGTGCGACGGCTGCAGCTCCTTCTGCTGGTCTTCTTGTTGGCTTGAGGGCTTTGAAAATGAAGAGGAGAGGGTCTTGGATGGTAGAGAGGTGAGAGAGATGGAGAGGATAGAGGTGAGGGAAGAGATAAGAGAGATGAGATAGAGTTGAGGTGGGGCTTTGGCTTGATATTTTCCAATCTTGCTCTCCAAGATTCATCCTAAGCCAAGTAAGATCCCTTGGCCTCCATTGATCCACACCAACACCTCTCATGACTTCACTTTTGGTCCATTTGGCTAGGGGGAAGGGAGGGTTACGAATTTTGCAAGAATTGTCTTCAATTGGTGGCTTGATCCACTTCAATTCTATCTCAATTGGCCTCCATAAAATCAATCAGTCATCCATCAACCATCTCGATATTTTTCCTCACCCATATATCCATCTTGCTTCCCAATTTTGCTATCAAAAATAATCACCGGCTTTTTCTCGCACGTAAACGACTCGACGACGACTTTTTCCCAAAAAGTGTCGGGTGTCAGAAAAATCTTCTGAGATTGAATCGACGCTCTTAGAATTTATTGTGACATGACAGAATCTTCAATTTCTGAAATCGGACTCGAATTGACGGTTAATTTATATTCGATGCGTTTTTAGCGTGATCTAGGCTACCGGGTAACTTTCAAATATTTTTAAGTGCAATTGACTCGTGGTCGATTTTCTTCGAGCCACTATGAACCCACTCGACTCATTGGCGACTCTCGATTGTCATGAAAATCCCGAGGATCCAAATACGGACACAAAGGTACCAAAACAATAAGAAAATCAGTCTAGTGCCGGTCGACATGAATTTTCTAATTTAGTGGTGTCACCCACGATTAGCCACACATCACTGTCGATCCAGTCTATCTCTGATTTCAAATCTATTTTTAACTGTGCCATAATGACCTCTAAAGATGGACACGGTCGAGAAGCCGATTCCTGGTCAAATTCTCAAGTCTATTGCCTTAAAATTTCTTAATAATTTCCATAGTCTAGTTATCTCGAGAGTGATCGGCTCTAAGAATAACCCTATAGACACGTCAATGACATGCCCGATTCATTCAGTAGAAGACAGGGTTGAAAATTTGGGATGTCACAATCTGGCGCAACTCATAGCGAAAATAAGGACGAGTCTTACCATCCCTCTACTCCCGTAACGATGATACAATGCACACCAACTACACATCAAGGGAAATCATAAAGCCGAGTCACTTTTTATTTACATTTTTATGATGGACATCTCGGGTCGATACAACCAAAAAGCCAAAACTTTTAGCTAAACTTGGCTATAGCTCAAAAGAGAGATCTCAACCCCCTATATTGATCACGAATAACCCTCCATCTATAAGTGTCGGCTATCCCCAAAAAGTGTCAGCTCCCACTCCTCACGCGGGCCATCACACCCACCCTGGTGCATTGGGCGGTGGCGGCGGCAACATCCCCAGCATCACTTCGTCACGACGGACGTGGACAGACAAAAACTCCTGGATGACCGGGCCCCCAGCCAGGCCCACGTCATACATCACTAGCACGCGAACCCGAATGAACACCAAACCAAGAATGGAGACACAAATATGCTCCGCACACTCGACCTCCACATCAGATGGTAAGCCGTAAAAAGTACCGCGCGTGACCATTGGTAGAGGCATCTTTCTAATCTGAAATGTTAGTCCCCAAAGGGGTGAGTACAACCACTCAGCAGGTAAAAGATCCATTAAACTACTCAATGCATCAATCAGAACAATCATGACATCATGGTAGAGTACATATAGTTTATACATGGTAAACATACCTCACCTTTCAGCCATGCTCATTACATCAAAGTAATCATGTATATAAGTCACCATGTTATGTGCATATACCACCATGCACTTGTACATATAACATCATACCGCCATGCATACATGTCACCATACTATGTGCACATACCACCATGCACTTATACATATAATATCATACAGCCATGCATACATGTCACCATACTATGTGCACATACCACCATGCACTTATACATATAACACTATACAGCCATGCATACATGTCACCATACTATGCATGATTCAATTTCAGCTTTTATCTTTCAATTGGGTCACCACATTTTTTTCTTTCCAGAGGCCAGTAATTGCATCCCACATTTTACCGCTTGCACCCAACCTGGCATCGCGAGGAACCTCCGGCACATACCTCCGGGCATCTCGAAACTCTCGAGGACATCCGGCAGACACCTCCGGGCATCCGGCACACACCTTCGGGCATCCCGACACTCCCAAGGCATCGTCGGCTCACACCTCCGACGGTATCCTCATTATCATATTTCATTTTCACAATTATGTCTCAATATCAATCATGGCATCTGACATCATTTATGCAACATAATCCATCACACAATACATCACACCACATGGAACCAATTCTTTTATCTTTCTGAAAACACATGCATGTCCGGGCAAAGCATTATACACATTTCCAAAAATACTTTCAATTTAATGCCTAAACGGACTCCAAAAATTATGAAATTTTTGATAGATTATTAACAACATCTAAAGGAAATTATCTCATAAAAACAATATACTAAGAGAATTCTACATGATTAGGTACGCTCCATGCATCACAGATTTTGAAATTCGCACCATTCAGTTTGCACAGTTTCAGAAAACATTTTGATTAAATACCCAAATGAACTCCATAAATTATGAAATTCAAATATGTTATAGACAAGACATAAAGGTAGATATTTCATGAAGAACACTACATCAAACGAACCTCACATAATTCAGTATGGTCCATGCATCACAGCATTAAAATTCGAACATTTCAGCTTGCAAAGTTTTTGAAATATTTTCGGTTAAATGGAGCAAATGAACTTCAAAAATTCTGAAATTCAAATATATTATAGACAAGACAATAAGGTAGATATTTCATGAAGAACACTACATCAAAAGAATCGCACATAAAACAGTATAATCCACGCATTGCAGCTTTCAAAATCCTAACAATTCAGTTTGCACAGTTTTAGAAAATTTTTCGATTAAATACCCAAATGACCTTCAAAAATTATGAAATTCGAATATGTTGTAGCGAAGACAATAATGTAGATATTTCATGAAGAATACTACATCAAACGAACCTCACATAATTCAGTACGGTCCATGCATCACAGCATTAAAATTCGAACATTTCAGCTTGCACAGTTTTTGAAATATTTTCGGTTAAATAGGCAAATGAACTTCAAAAATTCCGAAATTCAAATATGTTATAGCCAAGACAATAAGGTAGATATTTCATGAAGGGATTGAAATCAATTTCGTCCTAGATAAATATATATATGGGCGGTTAATACCCCTGTTCTTGATACCGTTATTCCAGATCTAATCATCTTCAAAGGACCACGATTTCACCTACCTATTCTTGTTTGTTTTCTCTAAATTTTTTATATGTTATACCTCAAGATATCCTTTACAACTTTCCTTAAGGAATCAAAGTGAAATTTCGACAAAAAGGTTGCCTTACAGTCCATGGATTCATCAAGAGTCGGTACCAAAATTTCTAGATCGAGTCTTTCCGAAGAACAACGATTTCACCTACCTATTCTTGTTCGTTTTGTCTCAAATTTGAGTATGTTATTCTCCAAGAAGTCCTTTACAACATTCATTAAGAAGTCGAAATCAAATTTCAGCTAGAACATCGCATGCAAGTCACTAGAACATCCAAGGTCGAACTGTTTTTCTCAAAAACAGAATACTAGCCTAGAAAACCACTCTTGTAACTTCGAATTTTTTTACACATCTTCCACATCCGAGACTTCACCATCTAATTACACACAAACACAGCAAGCAAGAGTAGATCAAGGGATCCCACTTGCCTCGAATTTAAGCACAAAACAGCGACAAACGGTGGGGAAGGCGGCGAACGAACGGCGGCGAGCTAGACGGACGATCGGCGGACGACCCTCCTTCTTCCTCTCGCTCTTCTCACACGACACTCCTCTCCCTCTCTCGGTTTAACTTCTCGAGTGATCCGCCCCTCCCTTCTCTAATCTTCCTCCCCATAATGATTAGCTAGTAATCATTGATTTTTGCATGCCAGCGCCACTTGGCTCCAAGGGGAAAACACTTGGCAAATTTCATGCAAGGGGAGGGGGTTATCCGGTTGGGCTTGGGCCCTTTCGTCGATGGCAACTCCTCCTCTCCCTTGGGCTTCGCGGGCGAGGCCCAAATCGCCGAAAGGTGGGTGATCGTGGGCTGGTCTTGGCCTAAGAGTCTTGGCCCACTCCTCTAATTTTAATCTACTAATATCTTCCACTTAAATAAATTCCTAACTTACAAAAATAATATGGCCATAAAACTTGTAGTCAATAAATCCATAAGTTCCAATTTACAACACACATGGCCAAACATAGAACTTTCTTTCCTATTCATAGACTTTAGTGCTTCTAGACATTGGCATGACTTTTAGCATGCCACAATTCTCCCCTCCTTAGAGAATTTCGTCCTCGAAATTAGACGTTACCTATGCCTCTTGAAACAAGTAGGGGTACTTTTCCTTCATCTGATCTTCACTCTCCCATGTGGCTTCCTCTACATCATGATGTCGCCATAATATCTTAACCAGTGGGATTTTCTTGGTCCTAAGAGTTTGCTCCTTTTGATCCAGCACTTTCTCAGGCTCTTCAATGTACCTCACTTTCTCATCCGCTTTGATGGCTTCATGATCGAGTATGTGACCAAGATCCGGCTGGTACTTTCTCAGCATCGACACATGAAACACATCATGCAAATTTCCCAATTTTAGAGGTAGCGCCAAACGATAAGCTACATCCCCTATTCTTTCAAGTATTTCAAAAGGTCCAACAAATCTGGGACGTAACTTTCCTTTTATTCTGAATCGAGATATTCCTTTCATCGGAGATACTTTAAGAAATACATGATCTCCTACACTAAACTCCAAAGGTCTTCTACGCCTATCTGCGTAGTCTTTCTGTCTACTCTGATCTGTTTTAAGTCTTTTCCTGATAATTTCGACAGCTTCAGTAGTAACTTGTACTAATTAAGGTCATGTCAATCTTCTTTCACCTACTTCATCCCAACAAACAAGGGTCCTGCATCTTCTCCCGTATAATGCTTCATATGGGGCCATGCCTATACTTTTCTGAAAGCTATTGTTATATGCAAACTCTATCAAATGCAAGTTCTCATCCCAATTTCCTCTAAAGTCAATAACACAGGCTCTCAACATATCTTCCAGAGTTTGGATCACTCTTTTTGTTTGTCCATCTGTTTGAGGGTGAAAAGCAGTGCTAAATTGAAGCTTTGTCCCTAAAGCATTTTGGAGACTCCGCCAAAAATTTGAAGTAAACCTAGAGTCTCGATCAGAGGTGATCGTTACAGGAATACCATGTAAGCGTATTACCTAGCTTACATATATCTCGGCAAATTTCATTGAATAATTTATGCGGACCGCTAAGAAATGGGCCAGACTTAGTCAAACGATCCACTATCACCCAGATAGAATCGTGTCCATTTGATGTCCTTGGCAGTCCTTGCACAAAGTCCATCGTTACATGCTCCCATTTCCATTCTGGTATGTCTAACGATCTCAAGAGTCCTGCAGGTTTGTGATGTTTTGCCTTTACTTGTTGGCACGTCAAACATTGAGAAACGTGCTTAGCCGTATCTGCTTTCATGCCATTCCACCAGAATTGCTGACGCAAATTCCTGTACATCTTTGTACTGCCTGGATGAACACTGTATCTACTCCTATGTGCCTTCGACAGAATTTCCCTCTTCACTTCTTCATTGTCGGGAACATAGAGTCGTCCTTGGCATCTTACCACTCCATCTTCAAAAACTTGAAATTATGATCTTGCAGGATCTTAACTTTCTAGATAATTTCAGATTCAATCCTTAATGAACTAAGCATACCGGTAAGATAATCCACTTTTAATTCAAATTCCGAGTCTGCTACAGACTTTAATAGGTTCCATTCCGCCATTCTTAAACTGGCCATCTCTATAGCTGAATTACGACTAAGGGCATCCGCTACCTTATTCACTTTTCCTAGATGGTACCGTATCTCACAATTATAATCCTTCAACAATTCCATCCACCTCCTTTGTCTCGTGTTCAATTCCTTTTGTGAGAATAAATATTTTAGGCTCTTATGATCTGTATAGATCTCAAACTTTTCCCCATATAAATAATGCCTCCATATCTTCAAAGCGAACACTATAGCTGCTAATTCTAAATCATGCGTTGGGTAGTTCAATTCATGGGGTTTCAATTGTCTAGATGCATATCCTATGACCTTGCCATGCTGCATCAAAACACATCCCAATCCTTTATGAGATGCATCAGTATACACTGTAAAACCATTAGATCCAGATGGTATAGTTAGGATTGGGGCCGAGGTCAACTTCCTTTTAAGCTCCCGAAAACTTCTTTCACATTCCCCACTCCATTCAAACTTCGCGTTCTTTCGAGTCAATTTGGTTAAGGGACCCGCCGTCCGTGAAAACCCTTCAATAAACCTTCGATAATAACGGCCAGTCCTAAGAAACTCCGTATTTCGGTGGGTGTTATCGGTCTCGGCCAATTTATTACCATCTCAACTTTTGCCGGGTCCACTGCAATTCCTCCTCCTGATACCACGTGCCCCAAAAATATTATCCGGTCCAGCCAAAATTCACACTTGTTGAATTTGGCATACATCTTGTGATCTCTCAGAGTTTGCAAAACTATCCTCAAGTGTCGCTCATACTCTTTAGGCCCTCTAGAATAAATCAGGATATCATCAATAAAAACAATCACAAACTGGTCTAAATAAGGCTTAAATACCCTGTTCATTAGTTCCATAAATGTAGCTGGTGCATTTGTCAATCCAAAAGGCATGACGAGGAACTCGTAGTGTCCATAACGAGTCCTAAATGCAGTCTTAGGAATGTCTTCCTTCTTGATTCTTAGCTGGTGGTATCCCAATCTCAAGTCAATCTTAGAAAAAACCGAACTTTCTTGTAGTGGGTCGAAAAGATCATCAATTCTAGGCAAAGGATACTTATTTTTAATGGTCACTTGATTCAGTTGCCTATAGTCAATACATAAGCGCATCGACCCATCCTTCTTTTTCACAAACAAAACTGGTGCACCCCAAGGTGAAGCGCTTGGCCTAATGAATCCTTTATCAAGCAACTCCTACAGTTGCACTTTCAACTCCTTCAGTTCCATCAAGGCCATCCTATACGGGGCTTTCGATGTTGGTCCTATTCCGAGCATTAATTCAATTTCAAACTCAATTTCCCGTTCCGGTGGTAATCCGGGTAACTCCTCAGGAAATACATCTGGAAATTCATTAACTACTCAAATCTCATCAAGCTTGGCCTCTTCCTGAGTATAATCCTTAACCGCTGCTAGGTACCCTTGACATCCTTCGTCAAGTAATGCATGGGCCTCTATTGCTGAAATAAGCGCTATGGATGGGTTGGTCTGACCTCCCAAAAATTCACAACTAGACTGATCAGGTAAAACAAATTAGATCACTTTCCTATAACAATCCATTTTAGCCCAATACTTGTGAAGCCAATCCATTCCTGCGATAACATCAAAATCATACATAGCCATTACGACTAGGTCTATTTCCATGTCCTTTCCTCCTATTGTGATCGTACACCTCCTACACACCAGTGTAGACAACACCATATTCTTTAAAGGTGTAGAAACACAAAGAGGTGTCTCGAGGAATGCAGTTTCTATTTTACTCAACAGTCTATATCTTTCAGACACAAATGAATGCGTAGCACCTGTATCAAACAATGCATAAGCCTTCTTGCCATTTATGAAAATTGTACCTGAGATAACATTCTTGGAAGCTTTCGCTTCCTCCTAGGTGACTGTGAACACTCTTCCTTGTGCTGTTGGTCTCTGTGGATTCCTTTGTGGATTTGATCCTGCAGTATGTTGTGGTACTCGTTGCATTGGGTTGCTACTTGGTTGCGACCTCTCTCGTGGACAATCCCTCTTAAGGTGCCCTACCTGTCCACAACCATCACACTTCAGTCATCCATTATAAGGTCCTGGGCCATGTCGCCCATCACACCTTCGACAATCTTCATTCCGATAAGGGGTTCTCCCTAGATTCGGGCCACCCTTGGCTTTTCCAAAATTCCTAAAATTGCTCTTCTTTTTAGATTCCTAGGTCTGACCTTGGCCTGTATAGGGTCTCTTACCCCATCTGATATCACCAAAAGTCGACTGCCTCTTATACTCTGATTGCTCTCTTATCAATTCCTGCTCCACCAACTGTGCCCTTTCATAAATCTCATTATAATCTCTTATGTTCAAAGGCACCAGTTGTTTCCTGATATTGGTTCTCAACCCTTTCAGGAATCTCTTAGCTTTTTCTTCTCGATCTTCAATCAGTCTGGGAGCATATCTAGACAGTTCAGAAAATCTTGCCTCATATTGATCCACTGTCAACTCCTTTTGTTCTAACTGAACAAATTCTGTAATTTTCTTGTCTCTAGTACAATCAGAGAAATGCTTTCTATTGAAAGCTCTGACAAACTCATCCCAATTAACATCAGTACCTGGTGGAAAGATCGTGTCCCTCGAAGCTCTCCACTAAAACTTTGCATTTCCCTCCACTGGTACTTTCTGCCAAAGTTATTTTCTCAAAGATCATTGCAGACCAACAACCGGAAAATTCATTCCATCCCATCAATCCAATGCTCCACCTCCTCAGGACTTCCCATTCCACTGAACTTAGGTGGTTTTAACTTCAAAAATTGCTCCACCAGTCCTTGAGTACGGCGTTCTGCTCCGGGTTGTTGCTGTGCTTGTCTTTCCATCAGATTTCCTATATTGGCCAATGCCCGCAGGATATCTTTCATCCGAGGTTCAGCCCTTGCTGCAGAGGCTTCAGCCCTCGATGGATGATGGCTCCCATATTGCACTATGATTTTCTTGCAGTTTCCAAGCATTTGCCTCAGGAAAGCCTGTGACTCACTTATCTCCATTTAAAGCAATAGCAACTACAAAATAAGTAACATATACATGTTACTGGCACCTACTAGCAACTCATAAATCGATCTAGGGATCTACGAGTGATTACCCATCACCCATTGTTCAAAGTTAGTCTACATTCTTAGTCTGTATCATATGGTGTGCATTGTCATTATCTTCCTCAATTTCCAATTGAGACTCCTTATCACTCCTCATATAACCCTTTAGCTCTGATACCAACCGCTGTGAAACCCCCAAAACAACTAAGGTCACCACAGATACCTATCGTTCTACCTAATGAATACCAGTTACATATCTTTGTTTCGGGGTTAAAGAAGAACCGTAGTTCATAGGCATTTTTCTTTTTTTAGGGAATTTAGCGCAGCTCATAGCGAAAATAAGGACGAGTCGTGTGGCATCCTAAAACCCTATGACAACCTCTAGATGCCTTACAACCTATGGAAGGGTGATGGACGTATCAATGACCTATGTTGTGGTCTTTAGACCAGAGAAGTGTAATAGATTACTAGCCAAGCACTTAATGGGTGAATATTTCGTTAGAAACATGTTCCATGCCCATGTGAGATCAAGATTTATTTTATGAGGAAATTATGTTTTGGCCATGAATTTTATGAGTTGGACTTTATTAATCTATGTTACAAAGTATTATAGCCATTTAATTTTGCAACTTCGTACTTTGATTAAATAGGGGTTAAACTGGTTTTTTTGAAAGGTCAATCTTGGATTAATTAAGCACGGGTCTTAGGCCCAAGAGTGTTGGGCCTAAGATGGGCCAAAATGGCCGGCCCATAGGCCCATGAAGGGTTGTTGGTCGCACAAAGGGGGGGGGGAGTCCGGTTTGCATGCCTCCCCCCACTTGTCCCATGGTGATGGCCAAGTGTCAAGCCATGCAAAGATAATGATGGCTAATGATGGAGGGAAGGAAATTAGGGGGAAAAGGTGACCGGATTAAGCGAGAAAGAGAGGGAGAGAGAGGAGAGAAAGAGAGAAAGGAAGAAAGGAAGAAGGAGGAGGGCAGCCCGTCGACCGTCCACCTAGCTTGCCGCCGTCCGTCCGCCACCTTGCCGCCGTTTGTCGTTGTTTTGTGCTTTCATCCGAGGCAAGTAGAGTGCATTTCTCTACTTTTTGCTAGCTGAAATGTGTGCATGATGGCTGGTGAGTGTGGGTTGTGGTGGAGGTGAGGAGGTGAGGAGTAATGGGGAGGAATGTGATGGTCATGCATGTGGTATTTGGAAAAGTCAGCCCGTCCCTTTGTGAGATTTTGTGTTGCATGTGATTTCTAGTGGAAATCCTACTTCGACTTCTTAACAAAAGTGGTAGAGGACATCTTGATGTATCACATATCAAAAATCTAGAGGAAAAGAATAAGTGTAGATAGGTGAAATCGTTGGTCTTTGAAGAAGACTAGATCTGGAAAATTTAACACCGACCTTTGATGAATGCATGGACGGTAAGGCAATCTTTTTGTTAAAATTTCACTTCGGTTTCTTAACAAAGTTGTAAAGGACATCCTGAGGTTTAACATATCAAAACTTTAGAGAAAACAAACAAGAATAGATAGGTGAAATCGTGGTCCTTCGGTGATGGTTAGATCTGGAAATTTCGGTACTAGGAACAGGAGTTTTAACCATTTGTATTTAATTACCTAGGATGAATCTGACTTCAATGTCTTCATGAAGTATCTACCTTATGGTCTTGGCTATCACATGGTCAAATTTCATAATTTTTGAAGGTCATTTGGGTATTTAATTGGAAATGTTTCAAAAACTGTGCAATCTGATGTGTTCGGACCTTGTAAGTTGCAATGCGTGGACTATGCGTGGACTATATCTCCCTTTATGTCTTGCCTACAACATATTCAAATTTCGTAATTTTTGAAGTTCATTTGCCTATTTAACCAAAAATGTTTCAAAAACTGTGCAAGTTGAACGGTCAGAATAGTAGTGCTATGATGCATGGTCTATATTGAATTATATGAGGGTCTTTTGGTGTAGTGTTCTTCATGAAATATCTGCTTTTATGTCTTGACTATCACATGTTCGAATTTCATAATTTTTGAAGGTCAATTGAGTATTTAATTAAAATGTTTTCTAAAACTGTGCAAGCTGGATTGTGCGAATTTCAAAAGCTGAAATGCATGGACTATTCAGTTGTGTATGAAATTCTGGTGGTGTTGTGTTCTTCATGAGATAAATGCCTCTAGAGCTTATCTATGATATATTAAATTCTTGAAAATTATTAGAGCCAATCACTAAATTTTAAGAAGTGTAAATTAAAAAGAATGCATTCTGTTTCTAAAATAGTTGTAATAATCCATGAGATTGCCCCATGAATTATATTGTTTCTAAGTAATTGATCTTGCTGCATATGTGATGATATATGGCATTACATAAAAATCAAAAGCTGAAATTGACCTTGTTGTCATCACATCATGTGCCATGTTGATATTGAGACACAATTGTGAACATAAATTATGATAAATGAGGATACCGTCGGAGGTGTGAGCCGACGATGCCCCGGGAGTGTCGGGATGCCCGGAGGTGAGTGCCGGATGCCCGGAGGTGTGTGCCGGATGTCCTCGGGAGTTTCGAGATGCTTGGAGTGTGTGTGCCGGATGCCCGGAGGTGTGTGCCGGAGGTTCGTCGTGATGCCAGGTTGGGTGCGAGCGATAAAATGTGGGATGCAATTACTGGTCCTGGGAAAGAAAAATGTGGTGATCCAATTGAAAAATTAAAAGCTGAAATTGAATCATGCATAGTGTGGTGACATGTATGCATGGCTGTATGATGTAATATGTATAAGTGCATGGTGGTATGTGCACATGGTATGCTAACATGTATGCATGGCGGTATGATGTTATATGTACAAATGCATGGTAGTATATGCACATGACATGGTGACTTATATACATGGCTGTTTTGATGTAATGTGCATGGCTAAAAGGTGAGATATGTTTAACATGTATGAACTATATGTATTCTACTATGATGTCATGATTGTTTTGTTTGATGCATTGAGTAGTTTAATGGATCTTTTACCTGCTGAGTGGTTGTACTCACCCCTTTGGGGACTAACATTTCAGATTAGAAAAATGCCTCTCCCTCCGATCACGCGCGGTACCTTTTACGGCCTTCCATCTGATGTGGAGGTCGAGTGTATGGAGCATGTATGCGTCACCATCCCTGGTTTGGTGTTCATACGAGTTCGGGTGTTGGTGATGTATGACGTGGGCCTGGCTGGGGGCCCGGTCATCCAGGAGTTTTTGTCCCTCCACGTCCGTCGTGACGGAGAGATGCTGGGGATGTTGCTGCCGCCACCGCCCGATGCACCAGGGTGGGTGTGATGGCCCACGTGAGGAGAGGGAGCTGACACTTTTTGGAGATAGCCGACACTTGTAGATGGAGGGTTATATGCGATCGATATAGGGGGTCGAGATCTCTCTTTTGAGTTGTAGCCAAGTTTAGTGAAAAGCCTTGGCTGTTTTGTTGTACCGACCCGAGATGTCCATCATACAAAAAAAATGTAAATAAAAGTGGTTCGGCTTTATGGTTTCCTTCGACGTGTAGTTGGTGTGCATTGTATCATCGTTACGAAAGTAGAGGGATGGTGAGACTTGTCTTTATTTTCGATATGAGCTGCGCCAAATTCTTTTCAAAAAAGAAGAAGAAGAAGAAGAAGAAGAAGAAAAAATTATATGCCTATGAACTACGGTTCTACTTTAACCCCTCTTTAATCAAAGATATGTAACTGGTATTCAATAGGTAGAGCGATAGGTGTCTGTGGCGACCTTAGTTGTTTGGGGGTGCCACAACGTATCTTATCCATTAATTGTAGGTGCAGAGGGGTTGTTCATGCTTTATCTAAAATCTAGGGCCACACAAGTTTGCGAGAGGCCCTAATTGTGGAAAGTGTAGCTTGCGACTAATCTTAAGTTCTTAGCAACTAAGAAACACTTGATCTCTAAGATAGTTTCCTTTTGGTTGGCACAACAGATTGATTGGTTGGAGAAAAAGGAAACATCAAATTCTTATTTCTTTTCCACATGGATTAGGATTTTGGCAATCCCTGTCAAGTAAATGAAAGGCAAGTGTTAGGAAATAAAAATAAGGGTAAAATAGTCATAAGAGGGTTACTAGTGTGACACCCCTCGACGGCCCCCGATCCATTGGGGTCGCCACAGTTCACTTACCTTCTTATTGCTTGACCTGAAGGTCTTTCGGTCCCGGGGTTTATATCTTTTAGATCGGTCCCTGCGCAATTTATATGGCGGAAGCGTATCCAACAACTCCCTTCCCTATATTCAGAAAACATTGCCCACCAACTAAACATTTTATAAGTTAAAAGCCGAACACTTTTATTTACTTAAACCAAATGGACATCATTCGTCGGTACACCAAAATGCCTTAGTTTTCTATACTCGGCTATATTTCAAAAGATGACCGACATATTTTCCAACAGCCGTATACTTAAAGTCCATCAATCAGTGTCGGCGTCCAAAAGTTGCTTCCTCTGCTATCCTCCTTCTCGCGGCCATATCCTACCACTCGGTTCATCTGCTGGTGGCGGTGGTAGCAAAGGTATCTTGTCTAGTCTGAAATGTTAGTCCCCAAATGGGGTGAGTACAACCACTCAGCAGTAAAAGATTCATCAAGCTATATCAAGCAATACCATTAATATCCAGATTCATGCAAGATAGACAAAGACAGTTCATCAAGAAATGAGTATGCATTGGAACCATAAAACTTTTAGTGCAATGACCAAAGGTGCAATTCCAATAAACAAGATGCATCATGTCCAGTCACCAGTCCCGATCATAGGGCCAAACCTGAAATGATACGTCCCATTCCATGCCATACAATTTAATCCTATAACCAGACCACACTCACACTTAGTAGAATCATCCATTTTATCATTCAAATGGTTTTATCCCCCCAGAGGACCAATGTTTGCATCCTTCTGGGATTTCGCACCCAACTTGGCATCGCGAAAGCCTCCGAGCATGTATTCAAAATACAACCGGGCATCCGGCACACACCTTCGGGCATCTCGCACCCCACCCGGCATCACGAGGGAATCACTGGGACCATAGACATGGTTACCCCTAGCCTCCGGGCATGCATCATAATACAACCCTCACCCTCCGGGCATGTATCATAACACAACCGGGCATCCCAACACTCCTGGGGAAAACCTCTGGGCATGTATTCATAATACAACCAGGCATCCAAAGGGCATCGACTCATTCGAACCTCTGGGCATCCCGACTCCCGGGCATCGTTGACCCGAGGGTCCAACGGTAGCAATTAACATCTTAATTTCCAAAAAACACTTTTCAATGCAATGACAAAATGTCTCTTGAGTCTCATCACATCTCAATATTGCATGATATGCCAATGCCAGTATCATCATGTCGCATGACAACCCAAGATGCATTCACTTTTGGGGCAAATTGAGCAAATTCGGAACAAACATTTTAATTTTCACATTCTCACGGTCCTGGTAGAAATTCCGAATTAATTACTCAACGGACTCAGAAAATTATGAAATTTTGACACGTTATCAATGAGACCTAAAGGAACAAGTTTCATGAAGAACACCAAGTCATATTCTTTACGTACCGAGGACAAAAATTTCGATATTCCCAGCTAACATTCTGTAAAATTTCCAGATTTGGTGTTTTCATAGAAAAATTATTTCGGCGGTCATTCCTTGTTCATTTATTCTGAATTTTTGATATGTTGTTCCTAAGGATGTTTCCTATAACTTTCATTTAAGGGTTTGAGGTCCAATTATATCTAGGTAAATACAGAAAATTCGAAGAATCATCAAAGGTCAGGCCGTTTTCTACGGAACAGTATTTCTGTTTTAAAAAGAATTGCTTCTATCTGCACGTTCTTGTATTCATATAGCTATAACTATGAGTAAAACTCAATCTAATGGATGTTATCTTAAGTAAAATAATTCTATTCCTCATCTTCATCTCTAGAAATTAAAGCGACACAATATAAACGACTTTCTATCCATGTTCCTCTAAGACAGAAAACATCTAATGCCTTTCTCTTCATTTCCAGCTCAATCAAACTATTTGTTTTACTGCAGATTCATCATGTAGCATCTCGACACACTTACACGGCGTCCATGAGTGGTCGTAGTACATTTTCACTCACCTAGAATCCTTCACAACTCGGTACAAAGCACATACTTGCATCTTGGCTCTTATAACTCAACATGCATCACCTTTTCTTCACTCGGCACACACCATCGCACCTTACTCAACAATCACAGCTCACTTGCACTTAGATTCCAAGACACGCAAGCCTCAAATGCAATATCAAATTCGGACCTTCGTTGTGTATAAAGAGTAACAAATTACGCAACTCGGTTCTAGATTTTCTATAATATAGGGTAGTTCGTATTTTAAAAGCTCCAAAATTCTGCAACACCAAAAATCCAGAATTGTAGTATAAACCAAGTGTAACCAAAACTTTGAAGGAATGTCAAATCCACGTAGGCAGAAACATTTCGTAAAAATCAAGATTTTTAAGCACTAAATCGATCATGATCAAATTCATGGTTTCATCCCCGAAATACCTTCGAAACTCACATGCATGGACTTCAATCATTTTCAAGTTTCATAAGTTCATAGTCTCCGTATAAAACAGTTCGTGTATAAAGCCAAAATGATTATGTACAGGTCGCAACAGACCGTATATCACAGCTACAAGCTCAAATCAGAGTTCACTATTCAATTAGGAAGATACCGCATGTTAGAATAATTTTCTGCCACCATTTGAGTTCCGAAAATCTAACAATAATCTATGTTATAGTTTAGGCAATTCTTTACAGCTTTCATGAAGAAACCAAAACCAAAATCCTATTAGAAATTTCTATAGAAAAAAAATCGGCAAAACCACTAGGTTTCTCAAAATAAAATGTCGGACCACACGGATTCAATGGAATCCGATATCTACACCTTGGTCTACTTACTTTCACAGGCTCATCTAAACTTATATCTCACCATGTAATTCATAAGGATTACAAGCACACATGGATAATCAAAGCATTTTCTCAATTTCTCAACCCATCACTACCGAAATCCAGCATACACCATCCATACTTGAACATTTCCAAGTCTATTGCACCATACGGGACAATAACGGCATCACATTATATAGATTAATGGACTTTCACTTGCCTCGATGTCCTACGGCGTCAATGGCAGTGAATTGCACACACGGCGGAATTCGGTCTCCTCTTCCTCTCGCCGTTCGCCCCTCTCTCGCGAACTCTCTCTCTGAAATTTTTGCTCGGTCACTCTCGCTCTTCCTTCTCGACTAATCCGCCCATTTTGTGTTCCTTCGTTGGTTGACTTTATGAGTCAACAAAGGTGAATTCTCGGTGGTTTTTTGGGCGGGCGGCAGCTGGATTGTACGTGTCCAGCAATGGAGATCTCCTTCTTGGATGCACGCCACTTTTCTCCTCCATGCACGGTACGTGTCCTTAGCCAACCGTATTCTTTCTTTTTGTTAATCAACTAATTAGATTAATAATTCTGCAATTTGGTGGCAGCAGGAAACGGTGACACCACACGCAGCCATGTCCTCATGTGGGAGTCCTCTTTCCTTTGGTGCCACTTGTTGAAACCCATGTACAAACGTGGCCTCACTTCCCTCCAAGAAGTCTCCTTTGCTTGCCACGAGAGAAGAAAACGTGGCCTTTTGGTCAACATTTCCTTCCGTAATTGACCGGCTTCAACGAGGGAGGAAGACATGGCCGCGTGACCGTGCATGGTAGGTCAATGGACGTGGAGAAATTCTTACGTGAATGTGTGGTCGCGCATGGCCGTGTTGGGTCATCGAAATAGGTATCGTGGCAACAGATTTTTGGGGTCGAAACTAAGATGGTCTAAAGGATTGAACGGCTAAAATCAACACAAAAGATATCCACACCTCATAGCACAATCTTCATTCTTGCTAGAGATAGTACATAGGAACAAGGTCATAACTCGCTCGACGGTTGAATCTTTCCTAAGTGTGACCCCTCGGTCCGATGGTGGTAACAAAATAATGTCCGTACATGACACCAATGACATAGTCCGATGATACTTCCGTCGCTTAGTCACGGTCGTCGCATATTCAAGGGTTGTCGAAATTTCCGGATGCCACAACTAGGGTTACTCATATATATATTCTTGTAATCATTTTTTGATTAAGTGAATACAATACGTAGAATACTCTCTCCTTCAACATGGTATCAGAGCACGATTAAAACTTCAAGAGAGTGATCCCACCACCACAGCCCGACGGCGGAGGCCGTCACTAGATCCAGATCCTCCTCCGCCGCCGCCGCCGTAGCGTGCTTCTCTTCTAGACAGCGGAGGAGAAAGAACACCCACATCGTCGTTCAATTGTCGTCCCCAGATCCAGATCTGTCCACTGGTTTTCTAAGATCTGGACAGAACTACTGCCCAGCGTCAATCACCGAAGTCTATCCAGCAAAATCGGTTTGTGTTTAGCCTTCTTTGTTGATGACAGGATTGAAAACTGATTGCACGATTTGGTCTTCGTTTGTCTTGCTATCTAGATTCTGTGTTTTTCATATATATTGAGGATTTCGGAAGTCTTCAGTTCTGCAAGGGTTTCACCCCGGAAAAAAAAAATATATATATACCCGAACTAAGGGCATCAGAAGTTGTTTTCCAGTATACTTATATGGATTCTCATTGAAGTATATTGCTTCTTGAAGTGCTGGTTGGTATGCGAATAGTAACCTTTCCAGTGTTGGATGGTTTCCAGTCATCTTTGAAGTGATGGTTGGTATGATTTTATGGCCTCTCAGTGAAGTATATTGACTCAGTGGTGGATCGATTGAACCCTTATTTCTGTTTGTTGTTCTGTGGCTGATTGCACAACTGGAGTTAAGTGCTTGATTATTGTGTCATTCTTATTGGGTTCGGTCGATTCTTGTGTTCAACTTGTCTGGCTAATTGCATTATTGGAGTACAGTAGAGTTAATATTGATGGCTTCTACATCATCTACTAGTTTGACGCATTTTCAATTGACATTTGTCAAGTTGGATGGCACTAACTATCCATCATGGTCTAAAGCTGTACAAGTTTATCTTACTACAACTAGACAACATGATTATCTTACATCTACACTTCCCTTGGAATGGAGTAAAGTAGATGATTGGATTGCCGAAGATGCAATGATCCGTACACTGTTATGGAATAGTATGGATCCGAAGATTAGCCCTCACTTCATTCAATGTAATTCTGCTAAGGAAGTTTGGGATAAATTTGCTCTACTTTATTCTGGCCAAAATAATATGACACGAGTGTGTGACACATGGGAGGCCCTGTTTGATCTTCAGCGTGAGATCGCTCTATCTGAATATTATGCTCGTTTCACTACACTTTGCCGACAGCTAGATGCTTATCTTCCAGCTTCCAATGATCCGAATATATTAGTCAAACACCAAGAGGATCTTTGAGTGATACTAATTCTTAAAGCACTAGAGCCTGAATATTCCTCCCTTTGTCAGCAGATTACGTCTGAAACCTCCCTTCCTACAGTTGATGAGGTTTTCTCCTGAGCCTTACGCTCGACACCTACTGACAAGATCTCCACTACAACTTTAGAGATAAGTGCCATGATTTCTCATGGCTCTAGTGGACGTGGAGCTCGTGGTCGTGGTTATCGGGGTCATGGACGTTGGTTTATTCAAAGTGGAAGTCGTGGTGGTCGTGATAGAATTCTTGGTAGCCGTGGCTCTCGATATTGTAACCATTGTCGGAGGGCTGGACATACTGAAGCTTACTGCTACACTCTTCATCCAGAGCTTCGACTCACAGTCGTTGCATTTGCTGAAGTCGAAGAATCTTCCTCACCAGTTCAATCCGATCATACTCATGTGCAGGATACAAAGGATTCGGTTACATTGAAATGTGCAGAATATGAGGCTTGGATTCGCTCCAAACAGGTGACAGGAAGTTCAGCTCCCACTGCAACTCTAGCACATAGCTCAAAAGGTAGTTCATCCTGTTTACTTTCTACAGTGTTAGACTCTTGGGTTATAGATTGCGGAGCTACTCATCATATAGCTGGTAACTCTAAATTGTTGTCTTCATTACATTCCACACCTCTTGGGGTGTCCAACTCTGTTACATTAGCTGATGGTTCAATTTCCCAAGTTACTAGCACTGGAGATGCCCATTTGAGTTCCTCCATTTCTTTATCATCCGTCCTTCATCTCAAATCTCCATATAATTTGATTTCTGTTAGTTCATTAACTAAAGAGTTAAATTGTTCTGTAACCTTTTTTGCTTCTGATTGTGTTTTCAGGATCTGAGGACTGGACAGATGATTGGTGGGGGACATGAATCAAATGGCCTATACTATCTAGACAAGAAGGTGATAGCTGCAACAGCTATGAAGCACACAACCACTAATGTCTATCGGATGCATTGTCGTGCTGGTCATCCACCGCCAAACATTCTTCGACGATTGTTTCCAGAGTCTGAGTCTGTGAGTACTTTTGAGTGTGAAGCTTGTCAGTTTGGAAAACACCATAGAGTCTCTTTTCCTTCTTGCTTTCAGAGTCGTGTGTCTAGTCCCTTTGAGTTGGTTCATTCAAATATATGGGGTCCGTGCCGTGTTTCTGATACATCTAGTTTCTGGTACTTTGTTACATTTGTGGATGATTTTTCCTGAATGACTTGGTTGTTCCTAATAAAAGATTGTACTGAGATTTTTCATTGCTTTTGTCAATTCTATTTTGAAGTGCTGAATCAATATAATACTTCTGTAAAAACTCTCCGATCCGATAATGCCAAAGAGTATCTTGCCATTGCCTCTGGTTTTCAACCTTTTCTTGATTCCCATGGCATTATTCATCAAACTTCTTGTTCATATACACCACAACAAAATGGTGTAGCTGAACGTAAAAATCGTCATCTTCTTGACATTGCTCGTTGTCTTATGTTTCACATGCATCTTCTGAAAACATTTTGGGGCCATGCTATTTTTACAACCTGCTTCTTAATTAATCGGCTTCCAACTTCTGTTCTTTAGGGGGAGACATCTTTCTCTATTTTACATCCAAATCGTCCTCCCTTTGCATTACCTCTACGTGTCTTTGGATGTGTTTATTTCGTCCATTCTCTGACTCCAGGTCTTGATAAGTTGGCTCCTCATGCTGATAAATGTGTCTTTGTTGGGTACTCTCAAACTCAAAAGGGCTATAAATGTTACAATCCTACCAATCGCCGAGTGTTTGTATCAGCAGATGTGACATTTTTTGAGGACCAACCATACTATAGTACTCAAATAGTCTCTACAGTGTCTCCTGACAATGACAAGTGTGTCTTACCAATTCCTCGACCAATCTCACTTCGTCCAGTATCGTTAACAGGATTTCAGTTTGCTAATCAAACTTACCATAGACGAGGAACAGCTCCCACTACAGAGGTACGATCATCACTTGATTCATCTGATCCCTCATTGGTTGCTGTGCCATCCCCTGATCCTGATCCTGATCAACCTATTGCTACTCGAAAAGGTACACGATCTTGTGTTGGGCGTCCCGTCGATCGTTATACACTTTATTTTGGTTTGTCTGATTGTCTTCGTACTCGTCATCCTATTAGCAATTTTCTGTCTTATGATTGTTTATCTCCTACCTTCTCTACTTTTGTCTCGTCCTTGTCCTCTATTTCTGTGCCTAGTAGTGTTACTGAAGCTCTTGCTCATCCTGGTTGGAGACAAGCCATGGAGGATGAAATGAAAGCACTCATTGAGAATCGCACTTGGAAGCTTACTACCCTTCTTGTGGGAAAGCAACCTGTTGGTTGTCGTTGGGTTTTCACGGTTAAGGTCCACCTTGATGGCACCGTAGATCGATTGAAGGCACGGTTGGTCGCTAAAGGATATACTCAAACATATGGTGTTGATTATGGTGACACTTTTTCTCTTGTAGCCAAAATTCCATCTGTTCGTGTCTTTATTTCTCTAGCAGCGCATTTTGGATGGTTTCTTCATCAATTAGACATCAAAAATGTGTTCCTACATGGTGATTTGGCTGAAGAGGTGTATATGGAGCAACCACCTGGATTTGTTGCTCAGGGGGAGAATCTGGTATGTCATTTACATAAGGCATTGTATGGACTCAAGCAATCTCCTCGTGCTTGGTTTGGTAAGTTTAGTGATGCTATTATCAAGTTTGGATTAAAGCGTTGTCAAGTAGACCATTCAGTCTTCAGTTTTGTCTCCTCAGCTGGTTGTATTCTTCTGGTGGTATATGTGGATGATATTATCATTACTGGCAGTGATTTAGATGGTATAAAACGACTCAAACAAATTTTGCATACACAGTTTAGTACTAAGGATATGGGACGTTTGTGGTATTTCCTAGGTATTGAGGTTGCCTACTCGCATACAGGTATAAATTTAACTCAGAGAAAATATGTTCTTGACATTCTTGATGAGGTTGGACTTATTGGAGCAAAACTGGTTGATACTCCTATGGAACCCAATGTGAAACTTGATGTAGAAGATGGAGAATTATTACATGACCCAATGAAATATCGGAGAGTAGTTGGTAAGTTGAATTATCTTACCGTCATGAGACCCGATATATCTTTTGCCGTTAGTGTTGTAAGCCAATTCATGGGTTCTCCTCGAACTACTCACTAGGATGCTGTGCTTCAAATTATCAAATACTTGAAAGGAGCACTAGGTAAAGGACTAATTTTCAAGAATTATGGCCACCTGAATACCACAGGTTTTTCTGATGTGGATTGGGCTGGATGTTCTACTAGTAGAAGATCTATATCAGGTTATTGTGTATTTCTTGGAGGTAATTTAGTTGCCTAGAAGAGTAAGAAGCAACATGTGGTTTCTCGATCAAGTGTAGAAGTGGAATATAGAGCAATGGCACATGTGACTAGTGAATTGCTTTGGTTGAGGATGTTATTGTTAGAAATTGGGATGTCAACATCAAAACGATCGATATTATATTGTGACAATCAATCAGCTATTCATATTGCAAACAATCCCGTCTCCCATGAGCGAACCAAGCACATTGAGGTTGATTGTCACTTTATACGAGAAAAAGTTCAGAAAGGAGAGATCACTCTTCAACATACAAGAACGAAGGATCAGCTTGCAGATATTTTTACCAAGTCTTTACAAGGAAATAGAGTGAATTTTTTATGTAACAAGTTGGGATTGTTTGATATCTACATCCCAACTTGAAGGGGAGTGTTAGGAAATAATAATAAGGGTAAAATAGTCATAAGAGGGTTACTAGGGTTACTCATATATATATTCTTGTAATCCTTTTTTGATTAAGTGAATACAATACGTAGCATACTCTCTCCTTCAACAGCAAGTCTAGGTGGCAATCAGACTAAGTAATAGAGCTTGTCATTTCAACTCGACTAAGCTCACTTGCTTCCAACAGTCAGCATAATTTTTCTGCAACTTCTGTTCAGACAAGATATTGCGAAGCACTATCTAACTGCACAAAGCATTCACAATAAGGTGTTGCAAAGCATTATAATATACCGTACAGAATAAATGCACATGGTGTGGAAGAAAAGATTATCAGAAAATGGGGTTTTCAAAGGATACAAAAATATTTCGTCAGGACATTCTTCTATGCAGGTAAGTCTAGCTTCTTCTTTTCATCTTTTGGCTTGAAAAGTTTCAGATAATGTGTTTTGTCGATCACAGTGGCACTAACATCCCTGCCCTGTCGAAATCAGAAAATGCGGATTCATTCAAGCATTATTGAGTATGCACCATTGATCAACTCACTTATGGTATAAAAAACCAAAGGCGTTAAGAAAGGAATAAAAATATTTTTTTAATCCGAGATTGGGAGTCGGGCTGGGCCACGGACATCAAAGGAGTTAAGAAAGGAATGGGCTCAATGAAATAAAACCTAATCGGGCTACTACAACACCAAACCCAAAGCCTACTCACTTACCCCTATGGTAAAAAATGAAGCCCAAATTCACCCAAATTAACACTTCAAGCAGGGTCCGGAGACAACAAATCGCAGCGCCGCCGGGGTCGGAACTCGCACGAAGCAATGGAACTCGCACGAAGCAACAAACCGCGAGCCCCAAAAACAGGGCAAAACGGAGCGCCTTTGTGAGCTCGAGTGATGGGGCCCTACTCGGGTTGGTGACAGCAGCTAGCGGGCGGGCCCGAGACGGATCGAGCTGTGGCTGGCCTGCTTTGGTTTCGTCAAGATGGGATCCTCGGGTCGAGAGGGGTTGAACTCAAAGAAGGACTTACCGGAAGAATAGATGCCGGGAAATGGGGTAGCGGGGGGGCGCGGCTGAGCTTCTCTCTTGCTCTATGCCCTCTCTCAACTCTCAGTCCCTCGCAGCTCTCCCTCTCCGTTCCCTCACCCCCCTCTTGGTCTCGATTTCTCCGAGTCCCCCCGGCCGACTCTCCCTCTCTAACTTTTAAGCAGTCGCGCGCATGGCCTCTGACATGCAACTGCATATCATATGATTTTAATTTCTCATTTCACTTTGATGTAACATATTTTAGATCTGTCACGACCTCTTTTTTCCGTTCGGGGGAAAAGAAAGAATGGTTTAGAGGTATTTGCCTAAAGAGGCGGACCAACGGCCCTAGACTAGGCGCGGGCTCTCCCAAGCCCATACCTCGCGCGACGTTGGATTTTGTTTTTTAGTTCTTAACAACCTATGTATTTCTAGGAGTCGCCACTAGCCTATTGGGGTCGGCTAGAAACCAATCAAGACACGGGAGTGTTGTCTCAATTCCTACGCAACCAGAGATTTCTAGGGAACGGGGACTTGTTTACGCTAATGTTTCTATTAGCGCCCTTGCGGTACCACTAACTTGAAAAGTTATTTATCTAAATGGCCACACATTCTTGATTACCAATTATAATCTTTATGAAACCACTAAGTGTCCATGCAAATGTTTTTGTAGGTTTGTTTTCCTTAATGTCTAGACTAATCCTAGCATAATTTAGAAGAGAAATTTACACTCAAATTAATGAAAAGCGGTGCATAAGTAAACATCCAAGAAATTGAAATAACTTGAAAATAAATGCAGAAAAGGAAAACCCGATACAAGTCGGGCAAATAATATTACATGGCCTTGTTATCACGTCCCGGGACAGGACCCCCGTGAGCCAAATGGAAATTTAAATATGCATGAAATTACTCTAGATAATTTTAATCTATGCAAAATGGATTATTTACAAAAATGATCATAAAATACCAAAATAGCATTAAATTAGGAAAATGACCTTTTAAAATTAAGAAAATTTCATAGATGTCATTTTCGCCTTAATTTGATGCCATCTATCACTTTTATATTTTTTTTGAAATTTTTGGATTTTTGGATTTTTTTTTTATTTTCTTTATTTTTTTAAAAATAAAAATAATAATTTCCTAAATCGATATATGCTAACATTGAACAACACAGCACGTGAATATCACAATAACCGAGCTCAAATCGACCATTTCAAGATCGAAACTTGGTTTGCGCATTTCGTCGAACACTTGGCGTGCATTAAACTAGCCTCAATAGCTTCCTCGAGCCATGTTTGCAGCCTTCAATCTCCACTCATAAGCAATCTCATGTGGAACTAAAATATCAAGGTTATACTACCACATGCAAAGAACAATATGAGATAGAAATCATAGCTTAAAACACACAAGAACCAAGCTAAAATCGGCTTCAAATATGTGGGTTGAGCTGATTTTGAAATCTGGGTTTGAACCCAAGTCAAGCAAACAGGTCGCATAACCATATTCAAGCCCCGACACTTATCACATGCAATATCTAAGGGAAACACTACTTGATCCGAGTGAAAGTAGGTAACATGAGCTTTCAAAAGCAACAAACATCACAGAGAATGACCAACCGAACATATCAAAAACGACCTCTCCAAGAAGCACACATGCAAAACTCTTGAAGAGATTCCAACACTTAGAAAAATTTCCACCTCGAAAATCAGTCCTCCGGGCTGTTTTTCCTCTTGATTTTCATGATCAAAACATACTCAAACTCGAAAGAAAATACATCTAGGATGCTTACCTTGCTTCTTAGTTTCTCTTTCAAGTGGTTCTTCGCTCAAGAAACCAAGAAATTATCCTCGGGGGCCTGTGGAAGTTGGCTTCTTCAACTGGAAAACCAGATCTGCAAAGAAAGAACTGATAACGAAGGTTTTCATTAACCTCCAAAATTAGACTCCATGGCCTTTTTTGTTGGAAAAATAAACACCAAACAAAGCTATATGTATTCTACTTTGGTTTTGAACTCATGGTTTTCCTCATTTGTCTCTCAACTTTCTCAAAAACACTCGCTTTCTCTCACTCGTGACCAACCGGGCTCAACACTTAGAAAAATTCAGACTTTCTTTGGCCCGCCAGGAGGGTAGTTTTTCGGGGGCTTTAGGAGGCCTTCCCGATCTCTATTTGGGACGTGCGACCTATGGTTGGAAATATCTTTGAGTGAAGTTTAACTCTCTAGTTGAAGGTTTTGGCTAATTGTTGTCGCAGGTATGTGAAAATCTCACTTTTCTCTCTCTAGGTCGGTCTGGAATTTCTGGGTTTCCTTTTCTGGAGTTGCTTCTGAGGGCTTCTTTGGGGGACGACCGTGTGCTCTCCCCTCTCCCTCTCGTCTTCTCTCTCTCATCTCCTGAAAGAGCTTGCTTCCATGATCTTATCCATCGAAATCATCAATCCTTTGGTCGGCTTTTTGTCCACTTACCAAGCCTGCCAACTGAGCCAGTTCACCCACTCTCTCGACTTAGCCAATTTTTCCAACTTCTGCAGCTGTTGAGTGTCCGGATTTGGTGCGATTTTCCCGTGCATTCAGCAGCTTATCCCTGGCCAATTTCCGTCCACTGGCACTACTCATTATGGTCTTCAATCACGTGCAAAGATCAGGCTGGATGGGCGGCTGAGTGGGATATGGTGGGGCCACCAAGTTGCTTACTCAGCAACTCCGAATTGAGGCTAAACCGTGGGCTAGGTTTTGGTAGCTCGTTTGAGAGCTTTAATCCATCAATTTGGCTGCATTTTTTGATCAATTAGCAAGCTCATGCATAGTAGTTTAAGATATTGGCCATTTTTCACAATTGTACTCACTCAATTTTGCAAGAAAGTCCCTGAAAGTTGGCCATTTTCTTATCCAAAAATACCCATTTCAATACAAACTTTGTCTTTTTGGCCCGATTTAATTGATTCGAGTTGGCCCAAGTTCAATTTCAACTTAATTGGTGACCAAGATGATGATTTAAGGGTTCGGGCAAAATTTTGCAAAATTTGCGAATTGGTCCCTCAACTTTTGAAAATTGCATTTTGGCCCCAATTTGCCATTTTAATTCCAATTTGACCTCCCGGGCTTGGCTAGTCACATTTAGAGCATTGGCCCCAACTTTTTTTCTTTTTTTTTTTATCCTTTTTTTATCTTTTTTATATATTTAATTTAATTTTTTAAATTTTTTTGAAGGAAAAACATATTCCATTTAAAAAACTATACTAAACACCTAGATAATCTATATGCAAGAATTTAACTTGAAATATTTTTGTGGAAAAACAAGTTCCCATTTTTTTTGAAATGATCTTTGGGTAAAAATTTAGGTGTCAACAAGATCCTTACAAATAACCTGCGCGATGAGGGCTTACATCTAGTGACAACGTGCAGGCTTTTGTGCACAAAATTGTTTCTTGGCAGTTCTCAATATCTATATATTAAAGTCAAAATCATTATTTATCTCAACTTTTACTTTCTAAAATTTCCATTGCCATATGTAACCCCTATTCATTGAGTAAAAACTCAATTTTCTTTCTATGCATATATAATCACCATTGTCTCACTTTTCACAAGTGTCAATATGATTTAGGGACATTATCATCATTTCGTAAATTTTGTTGCGATTAAGGCGAGCGATCGAACAATAATATAAACAGAAAAAGAAAATAAATCGGACACTAGATTTACGTGGTCAGTCGTAAAGACCTACATCTATGGGGAGAGCAGCAGCGAATTTCACTATAGATCAAGTGGTACAAGGAGATTACACACTCAAGTTACTCAAACACTCTCTCGGTGTTTCCCAAACCCCAATTACACCCAAACCCAAAGTGTTTATAAATAAACAACTCACTTGGTATAAACTCACGGCACAAAATTACTACGCGTTCAAGTTCAAACACAACGCTCTACGTACGCCTGATTTGCGTACGTATGAAATTGCGTATCTCTTCGAGCTTCGCGCGACTATCAGACGTGCGGTTCTTTTCTTATTTCTTCGGCGGCTTCTTGCAAGTAGGGTTTCGGCAGACTTCTTAACCGCAAAGAGAAAAAACGACCTGCAATTCCTTTTATACATGTTGACCTGGGCCCACCTCTTTCACGTGCAGAGGCTTCTCACGGTTTTATTTCAGTCGCTTCATGCATGCCAAAAAAAAAAAAAGGAAAATCGTGTGTGCCCAAGGTCAAACTTTTGACCTTGGGCCCACCACTTTCAATTCCCTATTTTTTGGTTCTACGATGTAGAGTCTCCTTCGTAGCTTTCTTTTCTTCTCTAAGTGTAGGGAGGCTTCGACAGCTTCACTCAAAAAAGGAAAATTCCTTTTCTTTTAATTCTCAAAAATCTAGCGAATTGCGTTTTTTTGCAAACGCTCAAACTTGAGTCATAATTTAACAATCTCCACCTTGGCTCGACGTTTGAGCCAAGTCGCAATCGCTTCGTAAAAATTCAAACTTTGCTGTTACTTTACCATAGCCCCCGATGGGCTCAACTGCCACAGATATTATCCAAGTCCAAGCCTCGCTTGAACTTCGCCATAACCGAGGACCTCATCAGAATACCAACTCCACATGTACCTTTAACTACTCCGCAAGGATTTTCTGACATAACCTCCTCAACCGCAGATAAAGTAAAACCATTATTGCATCCATATCTGTCAGGAGATCGAATACATACCTTATCAATATCAGCAGTTACAGCAACCATTGGCTCTATAGACTCCACCTCGCTATGAGCACCATCTATGTCAATTACTTTACTAGTACCTGTATATGCTACCTCAGGAGTTTCTGGTCGCAACTCCACATCAAGCTGAACACCGTTCAGATCCGTTTGAATACTGCTATAATTACTCCTAGCCAAAAGTACTGGAGACTCATCAAGGGTAACTTCTTTGCTGTCAACAGGTGAATTTATATCCGGGCACCACAACTAATTGCCCCACTCACCTTGTGCATAGCCATGGAATATGTACCTTGCCATCCAATCAAGCTTACCATCACTCACTCGAAAATAACACGGGCAACCAAACATTCTAAAAATAGAATAATCAGCAACGTTACCTGACCATACTTTTTTAGGAGTCTGCCATTCAATAGCAGTTGATGGGGATCTATTCACCAGGTAGCTTACCATACTTAGCACATCAGCTAGAATTCTCCTAGCAATACCAGCACTAGAGATAATTTTACAGGCCGTCTCTAGTAATGTTCTTCTCGTCAATTCTGCAAATTGTTGTGATTTATTGGCACTAGTGCGATGTTTCACTATGCTCTCTTTCATGCAGAATTTATTTGCCAGCTCCGAGCAGAACTCCATGCTATTGTCAGTCTGCACATGTTTGATCGACTTACCAGTCTCCATCTTGATCAAAGCTCTTGACTGCGTGATCCTGACACCAGCATCAAACTTGTGCCTTGGCACAAACGCCCAGGTCTTCCTCGAGCAGTCAAAAGACTCTCGAACAGATGCATCCGACGTCTCCGCAGTGAAATTTTTCACTGTCTCACATTGAAGTTTATACAGGCCTCCATGCTTGATTCCTTTCATTATCACCAAGGAACCTCGAACAACCTTCAAAACTCCACCTTTTGAAGAATACCTGCAACCAGCTGAATCTAGGGCACCCAAGGAAATTAAGTTCTTTTTCAATTCTGGAACGTGTCTTACTCTAGTCAATGTCCTCACAATACCATCATGCATTCTGATTTTAACATCACCAACACCCACAACATCGCACTCAGCGTTATTCCCTAACTGGACTTTATCACTACCCGTGCACTGATAAGTGATAAACCAATTTCTATTTGGTGTGACATGAAAAGAACAACCAGAATCCAAAATCCATCTATCAAGCGATGAATCATTAGTGACAGACAAGACATAATCGGCACTATCTGCTACAGCTGCAACATTATCTGCAGAATCAACCATAACTCCTTTACCCTTCTCATTCTTCAGCTTGAGGCAATCCTTTCTAAGATGCCCCCTCTTGCCACAACTCCAACAGACAACATTAGTAGTCCTAGACTGACTACGCCTGTTTATATTAGTACTACTATTACCCACACGAGTTATAGATCTTCCTCTATTTTCACCTACTAAAGCAGCAGATACAGGTTCGCCAGATTCTCTTCTGCGAATATCCTCGCTTAGAATTAAATCTCGAACCCCATCAAACGTCAAACTTGTTGACCTAGAGGAATTACAAACAGCAGTAACAGTAGTATTCCAACTATTAGGCAATGATGATAGCAGAATCAAAGCACGTACCTCATCTTCAAAATCAATCCCAACTGAACTCAATTGACTAACAATCACATTGAATTCATTGATATGATCTGCAACTGATGCACCTTCGCTCATCTTCAAATTAAATAGACGTTGCATCAAACAGACCTTGTTGATTGCAGAGGGCTTCTCATACATATCCAACAGGGCTTGCATCAGATCAACAGTGGTCTTCTCCTTCAGGATGTTAAACGCGACGTTACGAGCCAACGTCAGCCTAATAACACCCATAGCTCGTCTATCCAGCAAATCCCAATAAGCTTGCTTCATCGTCTCCGGTCTCTCCCCAGATAAGGGCAAGTGTAATTTTATCTAGTAAAGATAATCTTCAATTTGCATCTTCCAGAAACTAAAATCATTCCCATCAAATCTGTCGATTCTCACTTTTACTTCTTCTGTCGCCATCGATTCGCTTCAACTCAGCCAAGCTCGGCTTCGATACCAATTGTTGCGATTAAGGCGAGCGATCGAACAATAATATAGACAGAAAAAGAAAATAAATCGGACACTGCATTTACGTGGTTCGCCGTAAAGACCTACATCCACGGGGAGAGCAAAAGAAAGAAATTTCACTATAGATCAAGCGATACAAGGAGATTACACACTCAAGTCACTCAAACACTCTCTCGGTGTTTCCCAAACCCCAATTACACCCAAACCCAAAGTGTTTATAAATAAACAACTCACTTGGTATAAACTCACGGCACAAAATTACTACGCGTTCAAGTTCAAACACAACGCTCTACGTACGCCTGATTTGCGTACGTATGAAATTGCGTATCTCTTCGAGCTTCGCGCGACTACTGGACGTGCGGTTCTTTTCTTATTTCTTCGGCGGCTTCTTGCAAGTAGGGTTTCGGCAGACTTCTTAACCGCAAAGAAAAAAACGACCTGCAATTCCTTTTATACATGTTGACCTGGGCCCACCTCTTTCACGTGCAGAGGCTTCTCACGGTTTTATTTCAGTCGCTTCACGCATGCCAAAAAGAAAAAGGAAAATCGTGTGTGCCCAAGGTCAAACTTTTGACCTTGGGCCCACCACTTTCAATTCCCTATTTTTTTGGTTCTACGATGCAGAGTCTCCTTTGTAGCTTTCTTTTCTTCTCTACGTGCAGGGAGGCTTCGACAGCTTCACTCAAAAAAAGAAAATTCCTTTTTTTAATTCTCAAAAATCTAGCGAATTGCGTTTTTTTGCAAACGCTCAAACTTGAGTCATAATTTAACAAATTTTAATCTATAGTTTTACGTACAATGGTTTTCATCTTATATCTACGATAACATAAATAAATATATTTAGCAAATATGATTTACAATATCATCTCAAGAAAAATTTTGGCTTTCATGACGCAAGCGTGAGAACTAGTGTTACTTATGTGACAAAAGATACTTATTATTGCAACATGAATGTGTACATAACCAATTAAAACTAAATGTAAATAGAAATTACTAACCAATTATGATATAACTTATTTAAATTTTTAAAAAGTTGGGATAAATAATTTACTTGGAGCATCAATAAATGCCCAATGTATTAACAACCAGCTGTTGGAAACGAAATTTTGACAAGAATATGATGTGAGTATTCTTATACTGAAAATAGATCAAGGGAATCCTAGATATGCATTCTTGAAAAAAAAAAATATTGTGATTTTTTTTTTTTTTTACAAAATTGAAATTGAATCATGCTTATTTCATGATGATATCCAAGAATTTGTTGTGGTATATTATCATAGATGATGGTATTTCCTTCAACTCTTACAAAAAGAGTAAGATAAAACATCAAATGGTTACCAAAACTAAAGTCGACAGAATTAGAAAATAATATGGAAGAATTTAGTTCCAACTTCATATAAATAGAAATGATCATGTGGAGAAGATAGAAGAAAGTACTTTGCTTTCACGAAGATTCACGAAGGGAAAATAGGAACAGAACAAAGGAACATAAAAAAGAATACTGAAATGACCAATCCGAATCTATATCCAGCAAGACTCTCCTCCACAGTACTTGCTTTGGACAAGCTTAAACAGAAGAAGGTGAACACAAAGCCTGAGATTCAGGAGAAGAGGATGCATAGTTCATGCAATTCTAATCAGAATGCGCTCGAAGGTCTTGATACGGTTCTGCGGAAAGGCTCTATTGACCTTCGTAGCCTTGCCTGTACATCTTTCTTAGCATCTTTGCACGATCTGGCAGCGTTCAAGAAAGGGAGCTTTTGGGCTCAAAGCATTCATGATTTACGCCATTTCGGCCCCTGCCATCGCCTACACTCTTGGCCTTGTTCCAGGTGCTCCGTTCTGCTTCATGACATCCCCAATATTGTCGTCTACTTTGCTGGTGGTTTTGGGAAATTTGGACCCTTTCAATGCATATACTCTAACATGCAGAGGGCGAATAGAAAAAGAAAATCATTGCATATCGTCCATGTTCAACATAAAACAGCCTCAGAAATGCACAACCAATTTGAGGCTTCAATAATATATATTGGACCAAGCAACACGTACACCACATAGAAGAAGAGACCACGCATCATACACGAGAAAGTTTCCTAGAGCCTGGCCAAGGCTCGACGCAAGATAAAGAGACGGCAACAAACATACACAATCAGACATTTTAATAAGATGATTAGTCATAACTGTTGGATAAATTCTCTTCAGAGATTTTGAAGTTGACAAAACATTTCTCTTAGTCTAGTCTGAAGACTTGCGACTCTAGAAAGTAAAAAAGTCTCTTAACAAGACTCAAGTTTCAAAGTCTACTCTCATGATTCTTCAGATCAAAGATAAAAACTTCTATTCTGATTTTATCAAATATAGTTTTTACTTCAACAAATAAGGAATATCTTTCAACCGGAATCAGCACTACAAGATTTTATATTCGTATCCGAATTTATATAGATTCTCTAAAGATTCACAACTTATTTGGAAAGTTCTACTTATGGAAACCAAGATCCCGATTGTATGGGCGAGCAGATTGATGGGCTATCTACACTTACCTTAAAGAGCTCGAGATCTCTCAAAATTGATTCTGTCCAACGGGTTGATTGGAAGAACTTCTTTGGAAGGTGCCAACGGTAATGAAGGCATGAAGAAGTGTATAAGAGAGACGCTCAAGTTGTTGAAGGGTGTTGGATAGAAGAATTCCAAAGTCTGAATCTCCATGTTATTTTTGTGATCTTATTCTTCGAGCAATACATGTAATCAAAAGAGAGACCATAGTGTGGTGAGACCTTGAGGAAGTGTAGTAGAGTTTCTACACTGTGGATTCAAGGGCGTGAGATTGTAAACACTCCTTTTTTATTCTTAGTGAAATCTAGCCAGAAGGGCTATCCGTGCGGGAGAGTGGACGTAGGCTTGGTCTAAGCCGAAACACTATAAATCTGGAGTCTTGATTCTCTATCCCTAATCATTTTATCTTTCATTACTTTCATTTGCAGCGATTGTTGTTTTTAATTCATTAATCTCTTATTCGGATTAAATTGCTAAAATTGCTTTAGTCACCTATTCACCCCCCACTAGGTGCTAATTCTAGTCCTAACAATTGGTATCAGAGCTTGTGTACTCGTTTATAAGAAGTGTCTTTACTTCTGAGTAAAATATCTATGGCTAGTATGTTACCTACAGGGTTGGTTGAAGGTCAAAGCAATACTAGACCTCCATACTTTGATGGAAAAGACTACAAAGATATGGAAAAACAAGATGAAAGCATTCCTAAGATCGAAAGATCCTTTGGAATGGGAAGTGGTAGATAAAGGAATCACTCCCGCTGCTGCATCAGAATCAGAGAGAGGAAAAGAAGTTGCTAATCCCATTCTAATGACTCAAGAAGAAATCACCAAGAGACGGACTCTTGACGCTAAAGCCATTTACTCCTTATATTGTGCTTTATCCCCTACTGAGTATAACAGAATATCTTCTTGTGATACAAAGAAAAGAAGTCTGGGATAGGCTTCACATTACCTATGAAGGGACCGATCGAGTGAAAGAGACAAGGATCAATATTCTTTGGGACAATATGAAGTCTTTAAGATGAGATCGGAGAATCAATAACCGACATGTTTAGTCGCTTTTACTGAAATTGTGAATGGTCTTGAATATCGTGGGACATCCAATCTTATGACATATGAAGGTCAACAAACTCCTACGAGGACTCTCTAAAGACTGGAATTACATAAAAACCTCAATAAGAGAGACACAGAGGATTGCTCCACTCTCTGTAGATGAACTGGTTGGGACTCTTCAATCTTATGAAGTAGAGCAAACCAACGAAGAGGAAGATTCGAAAGGTAAGAAATTTATTGCCTTAAAGTCTAATGACTATTCTAATGCTACAGACTCTGAAGAAGATCTAGATGATGAAGAACTGGCACTCATGATAAAGAGATTCAAAAGTTGAACAGAAAAAGGAAGAAAATTCAATTGGAAGAAACAAAGCTCACAAAGGTTTCAAAACAAATCAACAGAGGAAGATGACTCTAACAAAGAAGTGACTTGCTTTGAATGCAAGAAAAGGGACACATCGACCCAACCGTCCTCTCGTTAAAGAAGAGAAAAGGAAAGACCGAGAAATACAGAAGGCACTCAAAGCAGAAACCCGGAGTGATACCGAATGTGAAGAAAGTGATGACGATTATGCCAATATCTCGTTTAATGGCAAAATCTGATTCGACAAACATTGATTCGATACGTACTGATAAGTGAACTCGAGGTTAGTAATCTAAAAATTCCTATCAAAGTTTCGAAATATATTGATGAACTTTGTCTTAGTCTAAAAACTTCTCTTAAGAGGATCTCCGAGTTGAAAAAGGAAAATTCTACATTGAAGCAAACAGGAAAAACTTTGGAAAGAGAAGTTTGAAAAGTTAGAAAACAACTTTACTATCTTGAAAGAAAACTCGACTGCTTCCAAAGAAAATAATCTTTTGAAAAATGATATTTCTAATATATCAAAAAGATTTTCAAATGGTTTTGAAAAGTTGGATAAGATTCTTTCGATACAAAGACCCTACTTTGATAAGATAGGTCTTGGTATGACTTCTCAAACTATTCCTCTAATTGATTTCCCAAAGGTGAAGGAAAGAATCAAACAAAGACCAACCAGAATTGTTTATAAAAATCATTTCCGTAAAGTCTTTGTAAAACCTGTTGGCAGTAAATGCTTTGAAATGTTCCAAGTGTCAAAGCTCGAACATTTTGAGAAAGAATGTCCTTTGGTTTGGAGACCCGTTAAAAGGAATTGGGCAAAGACTCGTTTATTGCTCTAACTCTTCGGACCCAAGATGATGTGGGTACCAAAGAAAGCTTGAATTCTTTTTAATTGCAGGTCACTATCAAAAGGAAGATTAAATGGTATCTAGATAGTGGCTGCTCAAGACATATGACAGAGACTTAAGTTGCTTCATAAAACTTGACCAGATAGATGGAGGAAAAGTTTCCTTTGGAGGTAACAACAAAGGAAGAATCATTGGTCGTGGAACAAGAAAGATTGGAAGTCTGTCAATCAAGAATGTTTCCTTAGTTGAAGGATTAAATTACAACTTGCTTAGCATAAGCCGCTTGTGTGATACCGGATTCAAGATCAATTTCCGAAGGAACGTGCTCAGAATCGCAAAGACTTTACTCAATCTTTTACCGGACGAAGACATGGAAATATCTATCTTCCGGATGTGAATCATGAAAGATCACAAAGTGCTTGATATCGCACAAGATGAAGCTAATCTATGGCACATAAAACTTGGCCATACCAATATGAAGCAAATCAGCAAGATCTCCTCCAAGAAACTTGTTCGAGGATTGCCTATTCTCAATTACTTAAAGTCTGATCTATGCACACCATGCGTACTGGGTAAACAAGTTAGAAACTCTTACAAACCAATAAGTAAAGTTTCCACTAATCGTGTACTGCAGCTTCTGCATATGGATTTATTTGGACCTACTAGAACGCAAAGCATTGGTGGAAAAAGGTTCGCCTAGTAATAGTGGATGATTATTCACGATTTACTTGGGTCTACTTTCTTCAAGTAAGTCTCGAGACTTTCTCTCTCTTTTCAAAGTTTGCTAAGAAGGTGCAGAATGAGAAAGGTCACACTATCTCAAGCATTCGTACGTACCATGGAGGTGAGTTTGAAAATCAAGACTTTACTAAATTCCGTGATGATTCTGGTTTTCAAGACAAATTCTCCTCTCCATACACACCAGAACGTAATGGGGTTGTGGAAAGGAAGAATAGGTCTTTACAAGAAATGGCAAGAACTCTTTTAATTGAAAGTAATATTTCTTCAAGGTTTTGGGCTGAAGTCGTTTCGACCGCTTGCTATATTATTAACAGTATTTTTAAGACCAATTCTTGAGAAAACCCCTTATGAAATTTTTAAAGAAAAGAAACCAATTGTTTCTTATTTTCAAGTATTTGGTTGTAAATGCTTTATTCTAAAGAATGCAAATGATCGAGTTGGTAAGTTTGAAGAAAAATCGATGAAGGATTCTTTCTTGGTTACTCAACTGCAAGCAAAGCCTATAGAGTATTCAACAAGAAGACTCAGACTGTGGAAGAATCAATGAACGTCAAATTTCAAGACTCTCTACAAGTTCAGCCAATACAGACTAAAGAATCAGAATCTGTTCCAAACTCTGCTAGATCTATCTCCCATAAAGCAGTTCAAAATTCAGATGCAGTACAACAAGTTGTTGATGAAGAATCAACTCAAGAAAATGATTAACAACCTATCGACCATCCAAGAATCGGAAGCACAAGTCCAGTCATCCCGAAGAACTCATTATTGGAAACGCTAATGAGGGAATTCGCACAAGATCCAAAAGGCAAGAAGAGTCTAGTGCCGTTGCACTTATTTCTGAAATAGAACCCAAAAACATTGAAGAAGCCTTAGCCGATGAAAGCTGGATTGAAGCAATGCAAGAAGAGCTCGACAATTCAGATTAACGACGTTTGGGAATTAACTCCTAAACCAAAAGGTAAATCTGTTATTGGAGCTAAATGGGTTTTCAGAACAAAGTTGATGAAAAAGGCAAAGTGACAAGAAACAAAGCAAGACTCGTGGCTAAAGGATACACGCAAGAAGAAGGGATAGACTATGATGAGACTTATGCTCCAAAGCAAAGGTTAGAAGCAATCGATTACTACTTGCTTTTGCATGTTATAAGAATTTCAGGTTATTTCAAATGGATGTCAAAAGCGCATTCCCGAATGGATTTATTCAAGAAGAAGTCTATGTGGAACAACCTCCTGGATTTGAAGACTCAAAGAAACCAGACTCGTGTTCGACCGAAGAAAGCTTTATATGGATTAAAACAAGCTCCTCGAGCTTGGTATGAAAGGCTAAGTAATTTCTTAATTCAAAGTGGTTTCTCTAAAGGAAAGGTAGACACTACTTTGTTTATTAAAAAGGAAGGCAAAAGCTTTCTACTTGTTCAGATTTATGTTGATGACATTATATTCGGATCATCTAATGAGACTTTGTGCAAGAAATTTTCTAAGTCTATGCAGATGAATTTGAGATGAGCATGATGGGTGAACTATCATTCTTCCTTGGTCTACAAGTGAAACAACTTAAAGAAGGAATCTTTATTCATCAAGAAAAATATGCAAAAGAACTTGTTAAAAAGTTTGGTCTGGAGAATTGCAAAAAGACTAACATTCCTATGTCAAGTTCTTTGAAGATAGACAAAGACGAAGAAGGGAAGAAAGTCGACCAAAAATTATACAAGAGTATCATTGGTTCACTTCTTTATCTTACTGCATCTAGACCTGACATATTATTTAGTGTTTACATATGTGCTAGGTTTCAATCAGATCCTAAAGAATCTCATTTAAGTGCTGCTAAACGTATCATTAAATATGTTGCAACTACGCTAAGATTGGTCTATGGTATCCCAAAGTAGGAGACTTTACCCTTCTTGGTTATTCGACGCAGATCTTGCAGGTTGTAGAGTTGAAAGAAAAAGCACTTCAGAACTTGTCAATTACTTGGTAACAGGCGCATCTTGGTTTTCAAGAAAACAAAGTACCGTGGCTCTTTCAACAACAAAGCGTAATACGTAGCACTTGGAAGTTGCTGTTCTCAAATACTATGGATAAAACAACAACTACGAGACTTTGGTATTGAAGACTCTTGCATAGAGATCAAATGTGACAATACCAAATAAGAATCAATCTTACAAAGAATCCTATCCTACATTCAAGAGCAAAACATATTGAGATTCGACATCATTTTATAAGAGATCATGTTCAGAACAAAGAAGTCTTGATACAATTTATTGACTCAAAGAATCAACTCGTGACATCTTCACAAAGCCACTTGAGAAAAGCTTATTTGAGTCTATTCGCTCAAGACTCAATATTTTATCTCTTGAAGACTCGTTGAAGCTCATACTCGAATCTAAAAGTCTAACGACAAAGATCAAACTCAAAAGTTGTAGACTTGGAATACCAATCGACACGACTGTAAGTTCATTTATTTACTTAAACTATTATCTCGAAAAGGTAAGTTTGTCTGTTTATATATGTATAATCATGTTTATTAAGGCAGTTAATCTTAAAAAGGGTGGTTATCGATTTATTAAGGCAGTTATTTTTTAAAAAAGGAATTTCTTTTGCGACGCTTCAGTTACCACGATTCGATTACCTTTTATACTCCTTCTCCTTCTCCGTTTTACTTTACCCAAAACCCTAGTTCAAAAGCTTTTCACTCTCTGAATTTCTCTCCTCAATTTCTACTTCTCAAGTTTTTGACTTTCTTGCGACACAAGTGTGAAAGTTCCATCCAAGAAAGCGACAATGTCTTTCCAAAGGAAATCTTCAAGAATAGCGAGCAGGGGGACCACAAGGGCTCGTGAGGGGGGCCTACGCATTTTGATCTCACAAAGAAAGTGACTTTCCAAGAGAACAGACGCACCAACAATCTCAACAAATACACCTCCTCGACTAGATCACATGTTCGTCATCCTCAACATGCAGAAGAAATCATTGAAGATGTTGAACCCGTAAGATCCCTTAAGCCCGCATTTGTTTATAGGCTCTATTCTCGCGTTGAAAGAAGGAGGTTCTGCAATGACTTTCATTGATGAATTTTTGAAAGAAAAAGGTTATAAAAATGAGACACACTTTCTCACTGTGATGGAGCGATCGGGCGTTGTTCCTGTTGGAACGGCAGCAAAGTCTTTGCAAACTTTCCCAAAGACCCTCGATTTGGTGCTGTAAATCAACCCGAGGGAAAGGATGATGATGAGAAAATGTTTGTCCATTTTAAACCTTGGATGGGTGTGGCTGCAAATCTTCGAGGAAAGAAGGATGATTTGTTTCGCTTCGAGGAACACAGAAAGGGTATGAGAAAACCGCTAAGCGAGGGGGTGATGAATCCACAAACGGTGGATTTTGATTTTCTGGATCTATTAAGCATCAATCCGAGAGAGAAGTTTGAGAAACTTCAACTTCATAAGTTCTCAGACGAGTGTGAGGTGGCCTATTCCGAATTAACCGCATACTTTTATTCCAATCTCGCTTTTCTTGATGCCAATAGCTTTTCTTTCAAAGTGTGAGAGATAGAGAATATGTGGTTGACACGACACTCGGGCGGATGTAATTGGTGTGGAAAGAGGAGCTTTCCAATCAATTTCGTGTGTCCGTGAGTCATGCAACTCGAACTTGCAAGCGAGAGACAATCGCAGTAAGGTCGTCTCTCCTACTCCAAGATGAATGCTACAAACACTTTGCTTCACAAGATAGTGATCAACTGTCTGAGACCTAAATCAACTTCAAAGACAGATGTGTCCATCTCAGAAGCAAAATTGATGTATGCAATCAAGATCGGTCTTAACTTCTCTCTCGCCACACACTATCATGTTTCACATGTACAAAGTCTATGGCAAAGGACAAGGGAAAACTCCCTTATGTCGCTCTCATCACTGCCTTTTCGTTCGACATCTCAACATCCAGCCTCCCCACATTCTCTCTCGTGAAGACTATTGATCAAATGGTCATCGGACCGAGGATGATTACAAAGATGCGTCTCGAAAGAACTCAAAGAAGAAGTCGGAGCAGCTTCAAGGAGAAAACCCCGTTAAGACTAGATCGACTCTTCGCCGCCAAGAGGAAAGGAAAGGAACCTCCGTGACTGGTCCTATCAAGAAGAGGCGGGCAATCATCTTGGAGGATGAAGATGATGAGGATGATATGCCTATCTCTCGCTTTTTGTTTCTCGCATTCTCGCTCCCGTATCACTGCACCGAACAACAATTTGCAGAGGAAACCGAGAAAGGAAACCAGAAAAGGAATCCTTACAAAGAGAAGAAGAAGAAGAAGAAGAAGAGAAAGAGGAAGAAGAAGAAGAAGAGAGAAAGAGGAAGAAAGAAGAAGAAGAAGAAGAAAAGAAGAAGAAGAAGAAGAAAAAGATGAAGAGGAAGAGTCAAGAAAGACAGACTCTCAAAGATCAACCAAAGACTCACAAGCCAAAACAGATTCTCCAAAGAAAAGGAGGATCAACAACATCTTGTCACTGAGGGAACTCCTCAGAAAGAAGAGTACTTCTCCCCTCCAGAAGACATTGAAACAGAGGGAGATATCCAAAGAGAAAGTACTCATCTTCTCTTGACATTTACCAATGCAAGTGTTAGTAGATCGCGTCCTGATGCAGAAGATGTTCATGCTGCTCATTTTCCTGAGAGAGAGGCATCATCTCCAAACATTGATCTCCCTGCTGATATTCACACTGGCTTAACTCCACCATCGACCGAGTTGACGCAAGCACACAAACCGACAATTCAGAGATTTCAAAGGTTGCTTGACATCATTTTGGAGCTCAAAGGCCAAATATATGCTTTGGGGTGTGAATTTCGGACTCTTCGTAATGAGAATCATGCTATGTTCATCTCCTTGCATGATCGCCTTAAAGATGTTCAACGTCGTTTCAGCCACCGCAAAAGGCACCGCTCTCGCTCAACTACAGGAAGACTTTGAGGAAGCCGGAAGGAACCGTCAAGTCTATGGAGGACTTTCAACTTGTTCGCATTCCTCGTGCTCCTTGATTTTCTTACTTTTTAATGTTGACAAAAAGGGGGAGAAGACTTTGCAGGCAGATTTTCACTCTATTCTCATTCCAAACCCAAACCTTCATTTCTAAACATTTTTTTTGGATTTAATAGTTTGTTATGTTTGTGATTGACATTTTGACTTTATCTTGAGTTTTTGAATGTTTGCTTACTACTGCATTACTTTAAGCTGTTAAAATTAGATAAAGATAGTAATGTCTCGCACATGACTAATGAGGTTTCTATGGATGCATATCTCGTGTACAGGTAAGTCTCGTGTACAGACATCTCGTGTACATCTTATACTATTCTTATTCTAATCCTTTATGAGATATCTTTGCTAGCTTAAAAGTTGTTTTGCAGGGGCAATAGTATTCAAATCATGCAGAAAGTTTTGTCACCATCAAAAAGGGGGAGATTGTTGGATAAATTCTCTTCGAGATTTTGAAGTTGACAAAACATTTCTCTCGCCTAGTCTCAAGACTTGCGACTCTACTGGCAAAGTCTGAAGATCAAAGTCTGACGCTAACAAGACTCAAGTTTCAAAGTCTACTCTCATGGACAGTTTCCAAACCTACAAGATAAAAACTTCTATTCTGATTCTATCAAATATAGTTTTTACTTCAACGGCTAAGGAATATCTTTCGACTGGAATCAGCACTACAAGATTTTATATTCGTATCCGAATTTATATAGATTCTCTAAAGATTCACAACTTATTTGGAAAGTTCTACTTATGGAAACCAAGATCCCGATTGTATGGGCGAGCAGATTGATGGGCTATCTACACTTACCTTAAAGAGCTCGAGATCTCTCCAAATTGATTCTGTCCAACGGGTTGATTGGAAGAACTTCTTTGGAAGGTGCCAACGGTAATGAAGGCATGAAGAAGTGTATAAGAGAGACGCTCAAGTTGTTGAAGGGTGCTAGATAGAAGAATTCCAAAGTCTGAATCTCCATGTTATTTTTGTGATCTTATTCTTCAAGCAATACATGTAATCAAAAGAGAGACCATAGTGTGGTGAGACCTTGAGGAAGTGTAGTAGAGTTTCTACACCGTGGATTCAAGGGCGTGAGATTGTAAACACTCTTTTTGATTCTTAGTGAAATCCAGCCAATGTAAGGGCTGTCCGTGCGGGAGAGTGGACGTAGGCTTGGTCTAAGCCGAACCACTATAAATCTGAGTCTTGATTCTCTATCCCTAATCCTTTTATCTTTCATTACTTTCATTTGCAGCGATTGTTGTTTTTAATTCATTAATCTTATTCTTATTCGGTCATTAAATTGTCCTAAAATCGCTTTAGTCACCTATTCACCCCCTCTAGGTGCTAATTTGAATGAGCTAGTCCTAACAAGCGGACAGCTTGATCAAATATGGATTTGGTCCTGCAAGGGTGATCGGGGAGTAATCTTGGGGCAAAAGCAACCAAATAAGCAAGGTCTTTCGATAATGCAGTCGCTATGTCAAAGTAGTCTCTTTGTTCTTGTGAAGGAGGCTCTTTATGCTCGCAGAAAGTGGTTGCTATGTGCCAAACCATTATAACACGAGTGGTTGTCTCAAGATTATATGCCCATGAGAACTCATCGGATTCTTTGTTGAGCCTCAAAGACGCTTGCCTCTCCCCCGAATTGTCGAGGCAATTTTTCCTTAGAGACAGAGCAATCGCCTCCATCACTTGCTTAGACAAATTGATGGGAGCAATTTGTTTCTGACCATTTCTTTTCGGGTCGAGATAAGTAGCGGTGAATCTATTATATATACACTTGCATGGAGAATAGCTATACGACTCGAGGAGCGAGTATTGACGGAGTTGCCTTCCCCAAGGCTTCAGTAATTGAACTCGGCACATCATCTCGATCAACTTCTCACCAAAAATGTTCCTTTGCCACCACTTGTACTGCATATACTTGCATATGTATTTCACCTTTGCCCATTCCGAGAAAATCATGATGCCAAACTGTGCAAACTCGACGATGAAGATTGACATCATAAACAAGATGGTTATAAAAACACCTGAAGACCTCATGTGGTGAGATCCATGTTCATAGGGCCTTGCCCAGGGCCAAGGCACCAAGGGGAGTGAAATCAGACCAGCGGCAACCACAAATGGCAAGTTGAATAAATTTATACACTGAACGACGCGGGTTGAGATTGACCGAGTATTTGGTGTAGAATAAATTGAAAAGAAATGCAAGTTCTACTTCGATGACTCTGAAAACTTGCTTATAACTATTTTCTTCAGAAAGCATATGTTGAATCAAACGCCATAACTTCCCGTGAGCTTCCTGGGGCAGCGAATAGCCAGCGTATCTCAGGCAGATGAACTTGAAGAGCGAAAAAGACAGGCAAAGATCCTTAAGTCGCCCATCCAGGTCTCCTTTTGAAAGCCTCCCTGGGCAATCCCAAACCTTCTCAACGGTGATAACTTCACGCTTTAATGATTTAACATCTTGCCTTTCTTCCGCCTTTCCCATGCACGTCTTTATTGAGAGCGATGAGCGCACCTTTGTCTCTTCTTCCCCTCTCACTATGTACTTGTACCCGCGCGCATTTCAGTGGGATCATAGTGTCCTGATCGGTCGTGCTCAGTACTCATGTAGTCTGCTATTGACTTGTAATTCTTCCGCATCACAGATTTGCTTGCCGACATCAAAGCTCGTGCTCTTTCATTGGCTTTCACGAATAGAATGACAAAAAGAAACACCGTGCAGAATATTGGCACTGACGGGGTCACGTATGAAGCAATCATCCAACTTGTCATGAAACATTTAGCAGCGGAGTCCACATTCGATGACTTTCACTGTTCAATATCCTCAATACTGTGCGCAGTATAGGAATCTGCACTTACGAGAACCACCACCGGATAAGCCCGCCCAGATGGGGAAATGCGAACTACAGAAAGGAGCGCTTTGGATAGGGCCAAGTCTGTATGCGATTATGGTGGGTGAAAGATAATAGGCCGCAAATGCAACCAACACGAATGCGCGGTTGACGCAGCGTCGCCTGAACGACCCTAAAGACCCCAAGAAAGACTAAGATGACAGCAGTGATGGCCAGCAGTGCCTCAATTCTTTCCAGTCGGATCATTCGACTTTCGAACATTCAAAATTCCGGTTGATCGGGTGGATTTTATTGCTGCAAGAATTCGATTTGGAAATCAAAGATAAGAAGGGGACTGAAAATCTAATTGCAGACCACTTATTAAGAATTTAAAATTCAAAAGAAGAAGTAAGACCAATTTTGGAAGAGTTCCCTAAAGAGAAAATTTTTTCCATTAAGTCCACAAAAATTCCCTGGTACGCCGACTTTTTTTTTTTTTTTGGGACCATAGGAATCACCTCACGAGTGCTCGGCGTAAACCCCCAAGGAGCACTGGTGTGGGGACCCACCTCCTATGGTGCTCCGCTTAAGTCGCGCTAATGCGTATGCAGTGACTCGAACCTCCCCCCTTCCGCAATTAGAGGGGCAAATGGCCAAACCAACGCGTCCATAGCGGGGTGGGTCCTGGTACGCCGACTTTGTAAATTATTTAGTAAGTAATGTTCTTCCTCCTGAATTATCACATCAATAGAAGAAAAAAAATCTTTTATGATGTTAAAAATTATTTTTGGGAAGCACCTTTCTTGTTTAAAGTATATGTAGACCAGGTCATAAGGAGATGTGTTCTAGACAAAGAGAAGGCAAACATTCTACATCATTGTCATGATGGAGAGGTAGGTGGCCATTTTGGTGCCACCAAAACTGCATTTGCATGTGAAGAAAGATTATCGCAACTGAATAAATTGGAGGAATTTTGCAATGAGGCATATGAAAATTCTAAGTTGTACAAGGAGCGTAAAAAAAGATGATATGACAAGCACATATTTAGAAGAGAGTTTAAAATTAATCAAAAAGTCTTACTTTATAACTCTCATCTTAAACTTTTTCCAGGAAAGTTGCGGTCTCGATCGTCTAGTCCTTTTATAGTTACACAAGTATTCCCATACGTAACAGTTGAAGTTGCATGACATTGATGGCATATTCAAAGTGAATGGTCAACGTTTGAAGCACTACTTTGAAGATGGTTACAACAAGCAGAAGACCACCATTGAACTTCATCCTCCAGAATAGCGATATCTGAGATAGTTTGGCTGAAAACTATAAAACAAGCGTTTCTTGGGAGGCAACCTAAGCATTTTAATTATGTTTATTTATTTATTTATTTATTTATTGTTAAGTTTATGTTTTGCAAAAAAAAAAAAAAAAAAAAAGATTAACTTTTCTCTGTTTTATCCAGGTTAATTTTTTAGGGATCACATTTCAAGAGTTTAATCATCAATGTCATCTATGAACTTATCCTACAACCAAGGAGTTTTCTTCTTCCTATTTCTATTATTCGCATTGAGGACACCACTTCATTCAAATTTTTTTTTTTTTTGGGGGGGGTGAGACAAAATTTTGGCCAAATCTTTTTTTTTTTTTTTATCATGATTGCATTCCTAGTTGTGAATTTTTACATTCTTAGGAAAATTTAAATTTTATTGAAACTTACAATTGATGTGTGAGTTAATTTTAATTATGATTATGTTGATCCACTTACTAAGCACTAAAAGTCCTTAATTTTTGAATTGTGTGTAAATCTAGAGAACATTCATGTGAAGTATGTGATTTTCTTAGATTTCACTCAAATCTTAGAATTTGTTTGATTTTCTCTTGAGGCAAAATCCTAAGCTAAATCTAACGAAGAAAATGATTTAGGTAATTTTTGGATCGATTGACCCTTTCAAGCTAACCCTGTTTATTTATCCCTAGTCACCCCATTGAGCCTTAATTATTATCCAATTTTTCATTGACACACATATATGTTTAGCCTAGCCGTTATCAAATTATATCATTGTCCCATGCCCTATGAACACATCGATTTTCTTTTTGGGATAAAAAAAAAATATTTGAGCTTAATAGAAATTTGGGAGGATGGAGTATGAAAAGGAAAAAAAAAAAAAAAGTAATTGCTATGGTTATTTGGGGTGTATTATAAAATATATATATGTGTGTGTGTGTATAGCTTTTATGGTTCCCTATCCAACTTTCAATTGAGTGAGCCTTTTGGATACTCAATGGGTTTGAAATTTTCATGTTATATTAGGAGGGACTTTGGGAGAAACTCCACCATAAAGCAATTCAAAAAAAAAAAGAAAAAGGAATGATGATATATGGTGGCAGAAAAATTATATTGAATGAGTGAAATTAGTAATATTGGCTCTAATTAGATCCTAAATCAAGGTGTTGATGGGTGATTTGAGCTTAAAATTATCCGTTATCTCACCTTTAGCATAGCCTTACATTACAAATTGAGAAAAGTCCTATTGATTTTTGGTTGGATAATTAGCTTACATTAGTGAAGAGAGGAATGAAAAGCAAACCTATGAGATTTGGTCATAATTATTGAGAATTTTCTAGAGGTTGCATATCAATGTGAATTTATCTAGATTGCATATAATTCAAAAAAGATGAGGACCCTCTCACACACACTTGGATCACATAGTTAGAATTGGTCTTAACTTATAAATCAATTTCAATGTTTGGATGAAATTTGTGTTTTTCTTTGAATTGTGAATTTGAGTAATTATGGAAAGATGTCATGGAGGAGGTTCTTAGCTTGAGTATGTGTTATGTCTTGATTTTGCTCGAGGAATAACAAAATGTTAAGTTTGAGGGTTTGATAACTCTATGAAAATAGAGTTATTTTACCTATTTTAGGCAACAATTAATGTAATATCTATGAGAAAATATTTGGATTTCCTTTTGATTATTTGAATTTTCCTTGTTTATGCAAAATAATGAGATATGGAGAAGATAAGGAAAAGAATGGCAAAAATCAGAAATTCACATCAAAAGCAGTGGAAGATGAATATCAAATCAGGGAATCCTTGATTTTGTTCCCTAATATTATCTACAAGCATTGGAAGATAGATATCTTGGATATATCCTATAAATAAGAGGACATTGAGAGTCTAAGAGGGCAGCTAGGTTTTTGTTAGATCGATTTTTCATTGTTCTAAGAGTTTTCAAGTATTTTTAAGAGAAGACAAAAGTAGTGACAAAATTCTTGTTCTTTGATTCAAGATGCTGAGTTTGATATATATTTTTATTTCTTCTTCTACTATGTTCTAATTTTCTTTTGTTAGGGTTACGATGTAGCCTAATCATGATAATGTGAATTTCATGATTTTTATGTTTTGCAATTGATTTCATTCATGTGAGTTATATATTATTGTGCATAATGCTTTTGAGTGACTGGCCACTACTCGAATGATTTGATGTGTATGTTTGAGACTGAGAAGTGATAATATGCAGTTGTTCATTATAATATATAACCATTAATTAAACGTGGATAGAGATATACCGTGTTATTTGTGTAGCTTTCGGTGATAAGGTGATCCAAAAAACTCATTGTAAACCGGGAATATTCATAGTTTTTAATGCACTTATGTTTATTTTAATTCATATAGAGATATAGTGGATTAATAAACTGAGAATGTTTGCTATACCTAGAGATATGATAGTAAATAAATTAGGAAATTCCACTATCACATGTTTGATATTGTTCTTGTACCCACAACAATTTGAAATTTATATCTAGTGGTTATGGTGAAATCGGATGCTCTAACATATTTATTTGATTGATTTACTGCATTTAGTCTCCAAATTTTATTTTTAATTTATTCTAAATTATATTTTGATATGTTAGATAAATTTTAGAATTAATCTATTTTAGTATTTAATTAGTTTATTAATCATCGATTTCCATGGGACAATACTCTTTCTTGTCATTATATTACTTAGTCACATGTTCACTTGCATTTAGAATTTAATGAACAGTAAGCTAACATGTTTTAGATAGAGATAACATTGAAGAGAGTGTAGATAATATTTAAGGGGACCCAATTAAGAAATCTAATCAATCCAATACATTTTATTTACAGCCACCTAAATCTGCCCCGTGTGTCGAAAAATCTCATCTTTAATAAATTTGACTTGACAAAGAAAAAGCAAGACCAAATTTATAAATAAGTACAAAATGTGAGCTAACACCTGCACTAATGCTACTCCATCCAATCCCTTACCAAAGGACCTCTTGCCCAGTATTTGGGTCCAACATGAAACATGTATCTTTCAATAGCTATAGTCATGTCTTCATGTTTTCTCTTTAGTCATTCATCTTGGATGTCAAATCATGGGTTCATATTTCCTCTTCAATTATTGATCTTGGATGTCAATATGTCATTTTATTCCTCCCTCATTTCTTTTAAACATCATAAAAAAAGGTGCCAAAATTCTTGTCAGAACTTACCCTCATGGGGCTGCCCTAAGGGAAATAGGTTCAGAAATATTTACTTGAAAAATGATCCAAATTGACATTCTTAGAAGATGACTTGAACACATAATCACAATCATGTGTTCGTGTTTCCTCTTTAACCGTTCATCTTGGATGTCAAATCATAGGTTTGTGTTTTCCTCTTCAATTATCTATCCTAGATGTCAATATGTCATTTTATCCCTCCCTCATTTCTTTCAAACATTATAAAAAAAAAAAAAAAAGGCGTCAAAATTCTTGTCGCAACCTACCCTCAAGGGGTCACCATCGGAGGAATAGATTTAAGGGTATTTACTTGAAAGATGGTCCGAACAGGCATCCTTAGAGATGGCTTGAACACATCATCTAATAGGTAATCCAAGACGGTCCATCAATTTTAAGTGCGGCTTCTCCCAAGTGCCTATCTTGCGTGACATTAGATTTTTCATAATATGTTCAAATTAACCCTATCAAAATTCTATGCGAGGAGTCACCACTAACTAATTAAGGTCGACTAGACATCAATTGAGACGTGGGAGTGTTGTCTCAATTTTTACAAAATCAGAGATTTCAAATTTGAGAACTTGATTGCACTAATCATCCAACTAGTGCCCTTTCAATACTTAAACTTGATTATATTGTCAACTAAAGTGTTTTCCATGCAGCCTTTTCATCTATTTTAAGGCTAAGCCGCTAAGTGTTCATACAGTGTTTTTATTGAAATACTAACCATGCTAAAAGAGAAAACAACAACCAATGTATGTAAATTACACAATTAAATATAATCGAATTGAATGCACAAGTAATGACCTAACATCGTCTCTAGAAAGAAACTAACACAAAACATATCCTTATTGTAAAGCTCTAAGAGCTTACACAATCAAGTTTCCAAATTTTTCAAGTATTTTCAAATTTTCTTCAACACTAAGAGAAGTCTATTTAAAAAGAAAATTCTAAAATTGATTCAAGACTAAAAATCTACTAAAATCAATTAAGATGAATTTTTGAAACATTTTTTTTCCAATTTTTCATTTTATTTTTTAATTTTCCATTTTTTCCTGAATCTATAGATTTTTATTTCAAATTTCTCATTTTTATTTATTATTTTATTATTTTATTATTCTAATATTTTATGATTTTTTATTTTTGTTTATTTTTTATTTCGAGGATGGACTTCGGACCGGGCCAAGGAACCCCGTAAATCTAGGTTGGAGCTTGAAATTGGGCCGGACTTTAGGCCCGGTCCAACTTTTCTAGAAATAACCTACGTTTAGATCCGGCCCCCAATCTATTAAAAGCATGACGTCAATCTGATGGGCTTGAGCCTTTGCAACAGCTCGAGCCCAACTCCTAAAAATCTGGCCTCTAATAAATCTGACCTAACCGGAGCTCAATATTGGCCCATTCATTTAACCCTACTCGACTCAATTACTTTCGATATGACTCGACCATCCGACCTGACCCGACTAGACTAATTGGATATGAAGCAATTCACCTTTATTCTAATCGAACCCTTTATTTTTATTTTCTGATTTTTTTTTTTACTTTTACCTTTACTTTTTCTAATTTTCTAATTTTTAATTTTCTGTTTAATTTTCTTTTTTTATTTCTTTTTTTTTAATTCCTAATTTCTCTTCTTTCTACGACGTCTTCTTCTTCCCAAGCCTTCTCCAACCCTACTTCTCCTTCACCGAAGCCAACTCCATCAGCAACAAGCGCATCACCGGAGCTCAACTCTCTCGATTCCCGAATAGCGGGGAAGAAGAGGGTGTTTGAAGAGAATGCATACCCGAATCACTCGGTGAGATGGAGTCACAGGAATCGGCACTGACGAAGCTCAGAAATGCTGCAGGAAGTCCGCGGTCTTCTCTTTTCCCGGCGGCGAGCCGTTGTAGCCTCACCTTCCCCAATGGGCCGTGACAAAGATCGGTGCCCCGCGGTGAGGAAATTATGATCCGCGACCAAAAGGAAGCAGTGAACTTCGAATAATCTCTGAAGAAAGCCAAGAAAGACGGGCGGAAAATGAATATTTTTCAAGAAAACATTCTTTTTCTTCATTTGGTGAAAAGGAAATAAAACTGAGCCTAAGAGTCTGCTCATTTCATAAAAAATATCTTTCAAGAAAACATTTTTTGGATATTTGGTGTTTGTTTCACGAAAAATGAATTAGTTAGGGAAAACATTTTCCATGAAGAAAAAATCTTTTAAGATAAGAGAAAATGTTTTCCATTTTTGAGAAAAAGAAAAACGTTTTCCCTACTCACTTTCTATTATCTCACACATGTTAATCTTTTTATCTTCTTTTTTTTTTCCTTTTTTAAAAAAAAATCAAATTTTTAATTATTCTTCTCTTTTTTTTTTCATTTCTTCCTTTTTCTTTGTTCTATCTTGGCTGGTCACAAGCGAGGACAACCACCGGCAACTGGCCAAGGGCACGCTCAAGGCTTGCCGCTCGCCCTATCGATGGTGAGCGAGGCGAGCTCGAGGCTAGTTGCTCGCTCGATCGGTGGCGAGCTAGGCGAGCAGTGAGCTCAAGCCCCAATTCGCCGCTCGCTTGGTTGTCGCCTGATTGATGGCAAACCAAGGCTCCAAGCTCACTGACCTAGCAAACAGCAGCTAGGCTAGTGACGAGCTCGAGCCCTAGTTTGTCACTCACTTGATCAATGGCAAACTAGGGCTCTAGGCTCACTAACCTAGCAAGCGGCAAGCTCGAGGTCTTGGTGAGCCAGGAGAGCGACAAGCTCCAACCTTAGTTCGCCACTCACCCAATCGATGACAAACTAAGGCTTCAAGCTCACTAACCTCGCGAGCAGCGAGCTCGAGGCCTTGGCAAGCCACGCGAGTGGCGAGCTCAAGCCCTACTTTGTCGATTGCCCCATCGATGGCAAATTAGGGCTCCAGGCTCACCGACCTAGTGAGCGATGAGCTTGAGGCCTTGGTGAGTTTGCTCGCCTGGTTTGCTAATCTTGGCAAGCTCAAGCTCGTTGCTCACTCAATCGATGGCAAACTAGGGCTTTAAGCTCATTGACCTAGCGAGCGGCGAGCTCAAGGCCTTGGTGAGCTCACTCACTTGGCTCGCTAATCTTGGCAAGCTTGAAATCACCGCTTGCCAAATCGGTGAGCCAAGTGAGCAGTGAGCTCGAGCTTGCCGAGATCGACGAGCACGAGCCTCTAGCGAGCGGTGAGCTCGAGCTCACTTGCCGGAGTCAAGCAAGCTCGAGCTCACCTTCGGCCGATCGCCGACCATCATCGTGGACATTGATTGGTAGAAGAAGAAGAAGACGAAAACAAAGAAATAGATATATATATATATATATATAACTAATTAAAAAATTGATTTTTTAAATATGAAAATAATTAAATATTATATTTTAAAAAAAAAAATGATAAAAAAATTGAAAAAGAGTGTATGAAAAAAATTTCCTTAACAAACAACGAAAAACATTTTCCTTTTTTTTTTTTTTTCTTTCGTTTTGATCAAACATTAGAAAATAATTATATTTTCTGGAAAATGGCTTTCTGGAAAATATTTTCCAGAAATGTTACGTTTTTCATGAAATGAATGGAGCCTAAAAGAGAAAGAAGGCCGAACACCAAAAAATAATTTCATTTTCCTAGAAGGGGCTTTCTAGAAAATATTTTTAAGAAGCGTCACATTGTCTGCAAAACAAATGGAGTCTAAAAGAAAAAGAAAAAGTTGGCTTTATCATGGGCTCAATCGTGGACTAAAAGAAAGTTGGGCTTAGAAAGAAACAAAAAAGTGTTGGGAAAAGGAGAATAGCCAGGAACTTGGCTAAAATTTCTCTGCTCTTTTTATTCTTATGGCTCAATTTATCTATGCTTGTCTACTTTTATATTTTTGCTTCCTTTTTTATTTTTTAATATTATATTTTTTGTTTTTTTACCATTTTTTATTTTTATTTATGGTGTCGGCATGTTATCACCATGAGTGCAAGTTTTGTTGGTGCCGAGACTCCCCTTGCTGTAAAGCTCTTCTTGGTTAAAAATCAATATAAATCTTACTTTACTAAAAAAAAAGAAAAAAGTAAGGTGTCGACAGTTGTTTCTTTTTGAAATAAAGCTCAAAGAGGTTTCTTTCAACGACAATGCGACACCTACATTTTGCTTACAAGTAATGAAAAAGCAAGTGTAAAGAGAATGATTAGGGGCATATCTATGAACTTTTTTTTTTTTGGTTGAAAACTAAGGTGAATAAGAATACTTACATGAAATTTGCAAGAAAAATAAATGAGACTCGGGGCTATGAAAGCTCACCGGGTCAAAGGGGCACTTCGGGATGCAAAAGCTCATCGTGCAAAGAAGAAAACTCTGAGCTACGAAAGCTTGCCAAGTCAAAGGGGCGCTCTAAGCTATAAAAGCTCATTCTGCAAATAAAGTTATGATGCTGCGTTTGCACACCTAACGGAAAATAGGTCACTCCAAGCTATTGAAGCTTGTCATGCGAAGAAAGAGATCCTAGGCTATGATAGCTCGCCAAATTAATGGGGCTGCTCCAAGCTACAAAAGCTCATCGTGCAAATAAAATTCCGAGGCTGTGCTTGCACACCTAACGGAAATAGGTCATTTTGGGCTACTAAAGCTTGCCGTGTGAAGAGAAAATGGTTTAGGGCTGCAAAAAGCTTGTTAGGGGCTAAACAATACAACCTAGATGATGGGTGAATAGGTTGTTTTAGAAATTTTGACTATCTTTTGTAGAAAATAGCTTACGCTAAGTAAAGATCTAGTCAAAGTGATGTTTCAAAACTTGTGAGTGTATTGTGTGCTTGTGGAAGAAATAATAGAGAAAAACAATAATACACAATGATGTATAGTGGTTAAGCTTTAACCCCAGGCCTACGTTCACTCTCAGACTAATAGCCACAAGTCAAGCTAGATTACATTATTAATTTGCTCAGAAAGTTACAATTAGCAAGCATTTGTCCTTTTATATGATAAATCATAATATCAGGACTCGGCTACTGCACTTACTTTTGTACACTTAATCTTTAGCACAATTACTCAGATAACAAGAATATAACACCCAGAGAAACAGTCGAAAGAGAGCATTTTGCTTGAGACATAGCGTATGGCAGGTTTTCAATCTTTTGTACTTGTGTCATGGGCCGATCGATTGGGATTGTGATCGTGCGGCGACTCAGGCTCTTTTGATTGACTTGGATCGTTGGGAGCCTAAGCCAAGCCTTGCTCGGATTGATCGCACACTCGCTTGCTCACTCGGATCGTAGAGAGAGAGTTCCTACAGAGAGAAGCTTTGGAAAGAAATGAGCCTTTGTATTGCTGAAATAGTTGGATGGATACAAATGAGGGGGAGGGCACCCCTTCTTATACTAGAGGCCCTCAAATTCCATCCATTGATCGACTTTTTATCCGGCGGACGAGATTGCGCCGCCATATCTACCAACTACCGACACTTATGGTAGGAGACTTCTAGAATTCGTCATAATGACCATATCGCCCGCCCTTGTAAAGTTCCAAAAGAAGTCTTGTTGGGAATCTTAGTGATCGCAGGAGGTCCTCCGCGGAAAGGCACGGCCCTTTAGCTGCAGAAACCTCTTGGCCGTGACACTTGCATATATCTCTTCTTTGGCTTCTAAGATCTTCTCTTTTATACCCATCTTCAATCTATCCATTGGATGTAGATTGGAGAAGCAAATAGTCATTGAAGTTACCGTTGATGCTGTTGTCCAAAGATAGAACTGTCCATACAATCATTTTTTGAACATTTGCAAACTACCTAAAAATAGCTTTTGCTACTATCCCTTCACTACAACTTGAGATAGACTTGTTAGATAGCCTAGCTTCTCGATTTTTGTTATCACCTGGATTTTGCTGCTGCACATATCTACTTCCATTATAGCTAATTTGCTAAACCAATGAATATTGTAAGATGAATGTTGTTGCCATGGTACCAGTTACTTAATATGCACAGCCTCGAATATAAACATCAACATCAGTTGATCTTTAGATGTGTTAGTGTTGTTTATTGAAAAATCATATTAAGGCATATCATGAGCTTTTACCACTTGGAGCACACCATGGACATCATGTAGTCTTCAATAATTGTCACAAACATCTATATTTATCATAGTAAATATTATACTAAGGATAATTTGGTCACTTAGAGATTTTTTCAACAATCTCCATTTTTTTATGATGACAAAACTATCCCGCAAATGTGAAAGATAATTCTTGATAAAACTTGCAGTAAAAGTAAATCATCTGTTTGTGTGCTAATCTTTTTCAAGGAATGTGCAACATAAATAGATGACAAGATCTCCATAAGATACTCATATAACCTGGAGATTTAGTCTAGATGATCTTTTTAGGATAAGAGTGAAAAACATAGATTATCATAAGTCCTTAAGAGCAATGATGACATAGTAAACATATCAGCACAAAGCTCATGTAATACTCCCCCTATTTTGATGCGTTATAGAAATGTCAATGCATATCAACATCATTTTCACATTAGCATCTCTCCCCTGTTTGTCATCAAAAAAGACATAAGGAAATGATAACTTTATTGAGAACTAGGTCATGTCAATACACTAGAGAGAGTGATCTTTGTCACAACCCGACCTCACTGCCTTGGTTAAACAAGGGGAAGTATGAGTTTAGAGGTATTTTTCCAAGAGACAGTTTAAATGATTCATACAAACAATGGTCTTGAATGGGCCATTATTTGCTAACACCACAGAATACTATCGATCTTAAACGTGGGTCCTCTGAAACGCATATCTCATGTGAGAGGAGTTTGTTCTAAAGTTCTTTAAGCACCTTAAATATTGAACTATAAGTCACCACTAGCCTTGTTTCCGGGGTCGGCTAGATTACCCAATCAAGAGTTGAAAGTGCTCCATTGATTCCATAGAACCAGAGATCGAAAGTTCAGGGACTTGGGTTATGCTAATTGTTTCAACTAATGCCCTTTCGGTAACTAATTGGATTGATTGTTACCTAAAGTGGTCATCCATTTGTTCTTACATTTTCGTGCAATGTTTTGCAAAAGCATCATTAGGTGACCACACGTAGATGGTTCTTTTGAGCAATTTAACATAATATAAAAATAAAGCACACAATTAATGAAATTGTGTTGTAAGAAGTAAACACCCAAATGAAGTAAAAGACAAGCTATTCTATGTGCATGAAAGAAAAATCCACAACTCGTCGGGCGTTTAATACAATCTTGAATGAAAACCCAAGACATGGTTGGGGTAAATGATAAAATAAAATGGACCGGATAGGACATCGGTCGTGCCATCTTCATCATATGGGTTTTTCAGCCACCTCATCCTCGAGGCTTTCTGATATTCAAACTATTTAAAATACAATCCATGGCATACAAATGCACATTTCATACCAAAACAATCACAAACAAGCCACAAGTTTGGAATGGGCCTCGACATTGTTGAACGCAAATCGCGCAACCCCAAGATCTCCATAACTAGAATAAGAATATGCATAATTAAGTAGAAAGATTGACGCACCTATTTTGAAATCCATCGTTCTTGAAGCGAAAGCGGAAAACTGATGTTCCACGCGCAAGTCCCTCTCCTCTATTGCCCTCCGTATCACTGGCTCAATGAGATGGCCCCCTCACCCTTTAACGTTAGGTTAACGCTCCTTATGTGAGGATACATGTGAGAATTTAGGGTTAGAGGAGAGACTTAAGGACTATTTATAGTTTCCAACCAGGTCCCCTCATTACGGGCCAGGCTCAATTCGGCCCACACTAGCCAGCCTTATATTAGACTAATGAAGAAACCTTCTATCTCACCTTAGACCAACCTCATAAAACGGTAAATTACAATATCAACTGATGTAGTCCACATTAGAAAAACCCTTACATTCTCCCACTTGGACTATATTAATTGAAATTGTACTGTATGTGCGCACATTGGTCTAGAGATAATTCTTAATAGTCAATCATATTCCATAAAGTCTCAAACACCGAATCATGGCGGTAACTGCATGTATACACACAGAGCCTTCCATGGTCATAAGTGCTTTCAACTTTATTGATATGGATTTAATATGGTAGTGTATCAAATGGATAATATCTCTCATAAAGAGATCCCATTTGTCAGTCACCATTCTCTTACCTTAAGCGTCACAAAAAACTTTTGCCACTAGAGAATGTCTTTATGGTTTCAATGAACCCACATATGCATTGTCCTTACGGTTAACCTTTCTTTATGTATAACAAGGCATATGCACAAGGCTAATAACCGGATGCCCCTAGCCTTCACTCAAGATTTATACAATACCTTGAGACTTTATCAATATGCATTCAACATAATAATAACACATTCAAAAATATTTTATTGAATGCAAAAGTTGATACATATCAAACCATTACAAAGTGTAATGAACACAGATGAAACATTTATCAGAGTAAAGCCAAAATAGCTCATACTAAACAACAGCATCTCATGATGCTCCTAGGCTCATGCTAATGACATGTCGCTCAAATACACATGGGCGTAGGCCTTTAGTTAGTGGATCTACAACCATATCATCTATGAAAATATGTTATATTATAACGTCACCTTTTTATACCGTTTCTTTATGGTAAAAAATTTTGACCGCCATATATTTAGACCCCTTGAGACCTCTATTGTTAATAAATAATACAAATTTATTGTCTCAATATAACCGTATGGGTCAATCCATAAAGTTAAAAGCGGTCAACTCCTTCATGAGGTTCCGGAGCCTAATAGCCCAAGCAACAGCTTAAAAGAATGTTACAAACTCTACTTACATAGTAGACATAGAACTTTATTTACTGCATTTCCTGCTAACATAAATATGTATTTTGTTATTGATCTCATGTCATCATAACAGCCAGCAAAGTTTACATCTAAATACCCTACTAGCTGCAAGAATTGAATATGTTTGTAAATTAGCATATAATCTCTTGTCCTCTTTAAGTATCTTAAAACCTTCTTGGCAACAACCTAGTATGATCGATTTCTACCTAGAAGTTCCGTCGCATAGATGATATTTAGTCTAGTGCAAATTCGAGCACTGACACAAGGTACACCCTTTAATTAGATTTTCTCAATATCTAAATAAGGACAATGTGATAAATTAAGTCCATCACCCTTAACAACAAGAGCAATTCCTGGATTGCAATGATATATATTGAATATTTTCAAAATACGATCAGCAAATGTCCTCTAAGATAAATCTAATAAAATATGACAAGAACAATCCTTACAGACCTTAGTGCAAAGAACAAGAGATGCCTCAAAATCACTACTTGTAAACGAAATATCATGTACAAAGAATATGAGAAAAATAAATTTCCTCCCACTGACCTTGTTGTATATTGAATTACTTTGTTCCCAATTGAACAAAATAACAACACTATGAAACTTTAATAATATTGTATGGAAACTTGCTTAAGACCATGAATAAGACTTTTCAGTCTACACATAAGTTTACTTAAAAAATGTGCTGCAAAATCTTTCGATTGCACTATATAGATTTTGTATCTATTTGGCGTAACTCCATATTAAAAAGAGACTATTAATGTCACGTTCACTCTAAAAGAATCTTTAAAAATACTAGAAAGAAATAATTATTTCTTCACTATAAACTATCCACCCCTCTTTCAAAGTGAAAACTTTAGCTACCAGTTTAGCTTTAAACTCAACAATCTTTCTTTGAAATCCTTTTAGTATTCTACGCCTATTTGCAACTAATAAACTTGTGATCTTTAGGCAAATTAGAAAGTTTCCAAACACTATGATATTTCATAGATTGCATATCGCCTTTTATGGCATCTAATCACATACTTGATTGAGGATAAGAAACAACATTTATATAAGTCACTAAATCAACCATGTAGTGGATATTGCAGTCATGCTCTCACAGATAGACTATATAGTCTGATGGTATAACTAATCATCTTTCCCTAGCAAATCTCCTGAATAAAGTTAAAACCACTTCATTCTGCACTTAAAAGGTTTGAGAAATTTCATTATAAACTATATCAAAAATAGTACCTTGAACCTCAACAAGTTTAGTCTATGGTACAGGAGATTCCACAATTATCTGTATAGGTAAAGACAAAAACACAGTAACCTCCATTGTACTATTATCTTTAATAGTCTGAGAGCAACTATCCTTTACAACTACGTCGATCTCTAGAAACTTTACTGTATGTGATTCCATAATTCTTATACCTTTATTAGGGTCATAAAATCAACACCCCTTTGAATAATCTAGGCAAGATACAAAATAATTCCGAGTAGATCTGAATTGAGACGCACTTAATATTCGATTAGATAACCTCACTCCTGCATGACACCTCTAAATTTAAAATGATTCAATCAATTTACGTCCAGTTTATAACTCAAAAGAAGTTCCGGGAACAACTTTGGTAAGAAATACCTTTTTGTATGTGAAAAAGGTTACACTCAAAATATCAAACCACAGTAGACCGGATAAATTAGTCGTGCTTATCACCATGTTAATTATGGTGCAATTATGCCTTTTGGCAAAATAATTTTGTCAGGATTTTCAGGAATACTAAATTACGTTACCACCCCAGAATTTACCAAGTATTTGACAAATGACCCTTTAAGCTATTCCACATTGTCATATTTGCCAAAATACTCACGGTCACTATTAAGCCTGACAACCTTTAAGACTAATTCTAACCGATTTATTCTTTACCTCGGTCAATTTACTTCCACAATAATCAATAGAAGTCTTTAGAAAACCGTTAAGAGTAGACAGAATATCAACATTATCACATTTTCTACTCTTCCTTTAGACAAGTGTGAGATTATTCCTTAGACAGAAAACTTTTGGAAACAACTTTTCCAATTGTATACGAGATGTATACATCATGTTAAAAAGTCCTTGTAAATGTAGAATAATTTTAGTATTAGACAAGGCATAATTTCAAGCCACTAAGGCTTCTATCATCTTTTAGCAGTGCAGTCTGCAGGCAAACCACCACTTTTCAGTCAGGAACGCTTCATGGACAGTAAGCAAATTCGATTGCTATTTTCCTAAGCAGCAAATCATATGTCCACAACTTAAAATTTGTAGCAGTAAAAATCTCAATAATAGTGGAGTTATTAATTACAGAAAATGTGACTGAAAAAACAAACAATGTATATAATTAGCATCACGTGAGCACTGTGTAACTTGACGTACAAGTACACATCCAGAGAGTTACATGCATAATCATATAATCACCTTTGGGCATAATACATGACATGTAGTTGTACACTCCCCACATGATAGCGGTTATGAGAATATGTTCCAATCTTCGTGAATTCATCACCTTTGGGCATATGAACCACTAGGATCAGTCACTCCACCACACCATCATGTATCCCTCCATGAACTAATACACAATCACCTCCTTTGGGAGTATGACCACGCATTAGACTAGGAGACATCACAATCAGCATACGAGACTGAAATTTCTCAAACCCAATCAAGCGTGCCACTTTGGCAGTCACTACTCAATTGAATCCTTGAAACTCTCTCATACCAGGGATATAAACCTTACTTCTCACATACACCATATACATGTGATTTTAACTTTAGTGATAGGGGCAATAAATCACTAAAATCACATATCATGCTAATTACATTACTTTATTCATTAATAAAAATCAATCATCTGTATATATATATAAAGAACCTGAAAGACAAACTCCAATGAGATCACCGATCATAGAAACACAAGAAACTTCTCATAACAGAGAAGAAAGCATCTCTTATGTACCCCGATTACAGATTACCAGAACAACATAAAAAGAATGCTGATCTAGAGGATCTATCATAAGTTAACATCAATTGTAATACAGGGTACTCCACATTGACAAGCTTGACAGCTGATCAACTAATGCTTATGAGTTTCATAAGATAAACAATGTCTCCAAGGTTAACAGCTGATTTATTAGCCAACTTTAAGTAACAAATTATCATTGTAACCATTAACAAAAAATGTTCAACTTGATAGATATTAACCAGTGACCAGATGAGTTTAGGAACATCATCTAATAATTTAACTGACATGCATTACCCACATATAGTAGATGTGCAAATTAGTACAATTAGTTTAGTCACGAGTTCTTAAGATGTCAATCATTCAAAGGTTACCAACGTGTAAAGGAGTATGTTTGAGCAACAAAAGTTTCATAACTTTTACTGTTTCTCATCACCTCAATACATAGGTCAATTATTATCGCATAATGGTTGTATCTCATTAAGCCAGCTTCAGTTCACAATAAAATTTAATTTTATTAATGAATCACACATTTATAATGTCTACGTGATAATATATCTGTAACCCAACACTTGTATTTCCAAAATCACAAAAAAAATACAAGAAAAATACGCGAAAATACACTAAAAATACGCGTATTTAGGGTTCCATATGTATTTTCACATCCAAAAAATCATCAAACATGTAAAATAAATACACCACAAGATAGAGGAGGCTCATACGAATCCAACACCACCAACCACGCGCCCATCGGAGATCCCATGCGCCCGCACACACCGCCTGAGTGCGCGGTGCGTGGAGCTAACGTGCGGGCGTCAAGGCCGGTCAAAAACTGGTCCGACCAGTGGCGGTCCGACCAGTTGACCGGGTCAGGCCGGGTCATCGGGTCTTGGGTCGGGTTGATCGCCAAACGAGTTGGGTCCGGGTCAGTGAAGTCGTCGTGACGTTAGAACCCCCCGTGCGGCGCATGCGCGAGGATCGGATCTAGGTCGCTAACGTCAGCACCCGCGTGTGTCGCACGCGCGAGCCGTGCCCCACGCGTGGAGGCGCGTGGGCCGCGTCTTCGACGCCCCAGTGGCACATGTCCGCGCGTAGGGGCGCGTGCAGCCTCCCCCGGCGACGCTCCGCCCATGCTTCTACTCGTTTCGACGAGCCCAGTCTAAATATATAATTTTATTTTATTTTTATTGAACAAAAAATCTCAAAAATCTCAAATTATGGCAAAATCCTATGCGTTCGAGTTATAGGGTTATGGAGGCTCTGATACCACATGTTGGATGCAAATCGCGCAACCCCAAGATCTCCATAACCAGAATAAGAACATGCATAATTAAGTAGAAAGATTAACACACCTATTTTGGAATCCATTATTCTTGAAGCGGAAGCGGAAAACTGATGTTCCACGCGCAAGTCCTTCTCCTCTATTACCCTCCGTATCACTGGCTCAATGGAACGGCTCCCTCACCCTTTAGCGTTAGGTTAACGCTCCTTATGTGAGGATACATGTGAGAATTTAGGGTTAGAGGAGAGACTTGAGTACTGTTTATAGAGTTTCTAGCCAGGCCCCCTCATTACAGGCCAAGCTCAACTCGGCCCACACTAGCCAACCTCATATTAGACTAATTAAGAAACATTCTATCTCACCTTAGACCAACCCTGTAAAACGGTAAATTATAATATTAACTAATGTAGTCCACATTAGAAAAACTCTTACAGCAGCCTTTGGATGTGCACACGTTTCGTCCCGTCCTAAGGCCACTAAAATTGATCAGAATGTGATTAATGATTATTGGCCATCCTTTGTGTTCAAACGATGGTCGATTTCCGTTAATCCCTAAATTGAGGGTCTAGTTTTTCCTTTGGTACTCTCCACGTACATGCATCTATCCTATGCATACATCTGGCAAGCACATATACAAGAAGTTAAGCATGCATTCAGACCAAATGGTCTTATTTCCCAAGCAACCAAGCAATGAGAGTGAGCCCAAGTAGGATCACTTGTTTATTAATTCTAGAATTCGGGGATTTAGTTTTGAAATCAATTGACCAAGAATGAACTCCTATTAATGCAATTTATATGCCTTTAGAAAGCTGAAATGTATGGATTAAATCTCAAGAACACCATTAAGCCCAATTCTTTTCCGTTTGATCTGAAAATTGCGAATTACCATGAAAGATCCATGACTCGACCCGGTTCGGGTCCGGGTTTTGGAAAATTTGGAAAAAAAATAGTAAATGACTCCGAAATGATGCGAATTTTTTGAACAGCTAGAGAAGGGAATCCGCAACAAACTCTTAGTTTTGAGTTTCTAATAATTCCTAACAGATTTTTTCAGAAAATTCCATCTAAGGAAAATTGTCAAAACCAAAACAATTTTAGAGACAACTTAGAACTTATCCAAATTATTTGCAATTAAGTCCTGCAAAACTTGTAATTAAATCCGCAATTGTGTATTTATAAATGCGTAATCGATAGAAGGTAATAGGAGGCATTTGACTCTTTTCGTGAAGTAGGTACTGACACTTGTACCGATCCATATAAATCTCTAATGTCTTTTATGGTTCTTTGTTAATTTATCTGTTATGGTCCAATTATCTAGATAGGCAACGACTTCTTTGGTTGGCTTACACCATGCTGTGAAATAATGCTTAAGCTAACAAATCCTGCAAATAAAAACACCACCATAATTCCTTCTAGAAGAATGTGTTGGTTGAAAGGTGCACAATTAAGTCTCGTACCCATGAATCTTTCATTCATAAAAGTAAGATGAGCTCTCGCATCTTACTTGGCCGTCTGCTCTAAATAGATTAGTGGCGGATCCTAAAGTAAAACCAAATTATATTATTAATTAATCAATAAACAAATTGGCGATCCATACAGTTCGGAGAACCTGTGCTAGGCGTAGGCGCCACATCGTGAGAGAAATCATTTGCGCCTATTTACCAATCCACCAAACTCCAACTTGGAAGGATCGTGACAATGAGCACGGTGCGGTTCGAGGGAAAGTGGAATCAAACCGAACTTGTACCAAGATGGTATGGTATTGGAGGTACTGAGGACTTTGCCCCCTAGAGGATCCCCCGTTATCTTCAGCTTCTAGAAATTAGCAGCATAGTTTCACGGTTTGCCATTTACCGAAGTAACTAGGTCTCTTCGAAAGACACTTAAAATAATATAGATCCAATCTTCAAAGAAACATATTGCTTTTCACAAAACCAATATATATACTAGATTGTCGGGGAAAAGAAAAAGGAACAGGACAAAAGATTATCAAAGAGAACTGGAAATGACTAGGCCGAATCTTTGGCGAATATTGCTTTTCACAAAACCACAGTGAAACCACTGTGGTTTTGTGAAACATATTGCTTTTCACAAAACCACTGTGCTTGCTTTAGACAAGCTTAAACAGAAGAAGAGGACCCAAAGCGTGAGATTCTGGGATGAGGATGCGTGATTCATGCAATTTTACTCGGAATGCACCACGGATAAATGCTCTATCAACCTTCATAGCCTTGCCTGTACATATTTCTTAGCGTCTTTGGCACAATGAGGCGATATCGCAAACAAAATGGAGCTTTCAGGCAAAGTGCGTTCCTGGCTGACCATTTCGGCTCTGCCGTCACCTACTCTTGGCCTCATTCAAAGTGCTCCGATATGCTTTGTGACATGTCCAAAACGGTTGTCTAGGAAACGAATGTTGAGATGCATGTGAGTTGTGTTAGAAAAGTCCGATATTAGAGAATTGGCACGATGTTAGATAGTTAATTTATTGTAGTTGGTTCATAACTTATTAGCTTAAACTTTTGATTGAATGTGAGTAACTAAATTGGTTGAAGGCTTGAACTTGAGCTCTTTCTTGGCAACTTCCTAGGTAAAGGTATGGGATTTTTACTGCATACTCCTAATAAATGGTATCAAATCCAATGATTGATTGATCGCTAGCCCACTCGCAATGCGTATTTGTGTTGGGTGAATATTTTTAAGAAGGAATCACGTAAACAGTGTGATTTCCATGGAACTTTCATAGTTCAATCTGGTGAAAGAGACCTATGGTGAAGGTGGGCATTTGATGTAGCAACCAATCCCAATGGCAATCTTCATGGTTCGATTTGGAGAGAGAGAGAGAGAGAGAAGGGATGAAGGTTGCAGTGGTTGTTATTGCAATCCTCATAAGACAACAATGTGGAGATTCAAGTGGAGACATGCTAATGCGAAAGGATATCTGATTAAGGGAGAGTAGACCTAACACTAAAATCACATGTGACGGCAAGATTATTGAAATACATATGTGAGCAAATATGGATCAATTAGATATGTTGATAGATTCAGACTTAGCCTCTCCCACGGCGATCTACTCAAGTGAAGGTGTGAGATTTCTGTCGTATGCTCATAACATCGTATACTCTAATATGTAAAAGTATGAACAAACAACCAAAAAAAAAAAAAAAAAAACATTACATATTGCCCATGCTCAACATAATACAATCTTAGAAATGCACAACCAGTTCGAGTCTTCAGCAATAGACCCTTGATAGAGCAACACATTACACTGCATAAAAGAAGAGGTCATGCATCATGCATGAGAAAGTTTTCTAGAGTCTAACCAAGGATTGATGCAAGATAAAGGGACTGCTGCAAACATACACAACCATATAGCCATTTTACATAGTTGATTAAGCATAATATCATAAAATGAGGCCAAGTTCAGCTCCTCTCAGGATCATCATGTTACTCACCATCATGTGGATCTCTCGTAATGCCCGCGTGAGAGACCAAAACCCAAACGTGAGTCAAAAACTCACCCCCAGTGGTGAGATACTTAGCATGAGCCCCTGTATCAGTCGAAGGAGCCACATACAGCATCATATCCGCCCAAAAGTCAGCCAAGACCTTCCAAATTTGCCCCTCATCCGCTACTCCATTCACAAGTTGCATTCCTAGCCGCTGGCCTCGAGCTACAATCGTTTCCTGGCATTGTTCATCGTCAATGCTCTTTAGATTTTCAATCCTCTCTTTCATTGAAACCGAGGAACCTCTCAATTTTTCTTTGGCTTCACTGACAGCACGACTAAATATGTATTCGGTCCTGCAAGGGTGACCGGGAAGCAACTTTGGGGCGAAAACGACCAAATAAGCAAGATATTGTGATAGCTTAGTCGCTACGTCAAAGTTGTCTCCTTGTTCTGTGGAAGGTTGAGCGCGAGGCATTTTATGCTCACAGAAAGTGGTTGCTATGTGCCAGACCATTATAACATGGGTAGTTGTCTCAAGATTGCATGCCCTTGAGAATTCAACAGACAAGTCGTTGAAATTCTCAGACAAGTCGTTGAGCCTCAAAGACGTTTGCCCCTTCTCCAAATACTTCCCTAGAGACCGAGCGATCGCCATTTTCACTTGCTTAGACAAATTGGTGGGAGCAAGTTGTTTCTCACCCTTCCTTTTCTGGTCGAGATACGCAGCAGTGAGTCTATTATATTTCCACTTCGGTGGAGAATAGCTACATGATTTGAGGAGCGAGTATTGACCCAGTTGTCTTCCCCAAGGCTTCACTAACCAAATTCGGCACATAATTCCGATCAACATCCCGGCACATCTGCACCTTTGCCACCGCTCATTGCGCACATACTTGCATATGTATGTCACCTTTGCCCATTCCGAGAAAATCATTATGGCAAACTGTGTAAGCTCAACAACGAGGATTGACGTTATTAACACGAGGCTTACAACAGTAGTACGCATGTTCTTCGTGACAAACGCATACAAGAGAACAAACAGTGGAACCGCAACCAAAATGGGGAGTAGAAGCAATCTATGCACTGAATGACGCATATGGAGTTTCACTGGGTATTTGGTGAAGAACATATCGAATAGAAATGCAAGTTCTACTTCGATGACTCGGAAAACTCGCTCATAACCATCCCTTTTAGAAAGCATATGTTGAATCAAGCGCCGTAACTTGTTGTGAGCTTCTTGGGGCAACGAATAGCCAGTGAATCTTAGGCGAATGAGCTTGAAAAACGAAAAAGACAGGCAAAGATCCTTGAGTTGGCCAGTCGGGTCTCCTTCGTTTCGACTTAAAAGTCTACCTTTGCAATGCCAAACCTTCTCAACGGTGATAACTTCATCCGTCACCTCCAACCGTTGTCGATAGTAAGGTGCGTCCCCATCATGCCACGGAACTTCCTTTTGCCTCCATCTCGCTATTGAGCACCATGAGTGCACTTTTGCCTCGTCTGCCCCACTCACCAAGTACCTGTACCCGTGCATTGAAGCAGGATTTTCGTCACTTGAATCTCTCCCTTGGTGCTCGGTGCTCATGTAGTCTGCTATGTACCTGTCGTTCTTCTGCATCATAGAATTGCTTGCCAATTTCAAAGCTTGTGCTCTTCCGTCAAATTTCATGAGTAGAATGATGAAAAGAATGCACATTATTGGCCCATACAGGAGCACTCCGAACAGGATCTCATCTTGCAGGAACACATATGAAACGATTATCCAAATTGTCATGATGCATTTAGCAGCAGAGTCGACTTTAAATGACTTCCACCGTTCAATGTCCTCCATGCTGTGAGCAGTGTAGGAATCCACGTTTCCAAGAAACACCACCAGATAAGTTGCCCAGATAGGCAAACGCAGACTACAGAATTGAGCGTTTTGGATAAGGCCAAGTGTGTACGCAATGGCAGCGGGCGTAAGGGTATAGGCCGCAAATGCAACCATCGTGAATGTGCGGTTGCTGCAGCGTCGCCTGAATGACCCAGAGACCCCAAGAAAGACTAAGGTTGCAGCAGTGATGGCCAGAAGTGCATCAATTTTTGCCATTTGGATCTCCCTATCTTCGGCAGTCATCCGACTGCAGCGCTCCTTACGCTTCTCCATGAAGTTTTGAACAAGACTTTCCATCTCTGTTTTTTGTTTCTTTTCTATTTTATGACCTTCTGCTAACAACATGGAAGCGTTGATGAAGAAGAGGAAGGATCTTTATACTTCTTTTATCGTGAAGAGGGGACGAATGTGCTGCGAAACCATAACGGTTATGCTCCAAGGTCCCTTTCAACTGATGCAGCTTTGGCCGAGCACCGAGAAAGTAAGTTACTTTAACTAAGCAATCAGAGTCATTAATTTATTTTAGTGTAAATATAGAATACTTGGGTATACAATTTGTTTTTCTCCCAAGTGGTCACCCTTCCACTCAGGAAGAGGGAGATAGGGAGTTTGACTCCCCACTTTCTTGAGGAGACTTAGGGGAGAGCACATGAGCGAGGGAGCAAAGTTTCGCAACCTACGCATAGCATATAGCACACACAGTGGCCTATAAGATAAATATAGGATGGGACCAAACCAAAAGAAAAAAAAAGATCCTAATTTTGCTTACGCACATTCACGAAAATTGGGACTGATTGTTGTGATAATTCTTGAAATACCAAGAAAGAATGGGCCATATTTTCCTTGTCCTCAAATCAAACCTCTGACTAATAGGTTATATAAACATAAACATCACCCACAGATAAATTTAACGAGAAAAAGCACAAGAGAGGTCCACATTTATAACTCATCAATCAGAGGTCTAGTGATGGAGGAAAATATGACCCAAAATAATTTATTTACGAAATGAATACCTTCAAAAAAATTTCGTTTATTCGATTGCACCTGCAAATGGAGCTATCAACGTAAAAGAAAATGATAAAAGAACATTACTCTCTAAACTTTTGAAAAAGTGAAAGCTTATTGAGTTTCTTTTTTGTCCAATAGTATTCTTGAAAAAATGATACTAAAACTGTTATAATTTTCAGACGACATTTACTTTAATACCAAAAATTCTTGCTGGATCATTTTGATGCAACTTTTGTAAAAGAAAAAAACTATTACTTAAGCGTCATCTTTGATTTGGAACGTTGAAAATCCGATATGACAATATTTTATCATTTTTTCCGATTGATGTGGCTACCCGATGCTCCAAGTCAACATTAATAGCCATAAACAATGTTATTCAATATGTTTGCCTCTAATTTAAAAAAAAAAAAAAAAAAATCAAGCCATTTCCCCTCATCTTCAAACCCTAATTCAGACCTGGCAATATGGGGCAAAATCAAAAGCTGAATCTTGCAATGACAAGTAGGAGTAGGACAAGCGACTCAAGTTCATTTCAACAAGATGCAAAATTTTCAGGTCAAGCAAAAGAGGTGAATAAGCGAGATTTAGAAAAAAAATTTCATGTTGTGCAAAGTTATCACCTCTTTCTTCTCATCTTTCTCACTTCACTTTCGATGAAGAGCCTCCCCGCGCCATACCCACATCCAAATTAGGGTGTTTTGCCACATTCTCTGAGCTCAAGCTCGAATCTTCTGTTTCTGAGCTTTGGTATGAAGTGATAGTCCATCAATGGCAATCTGCTGATCCTAACCCTTATGCTCTTGTTAGTTTTGCGGGGAAAAGAATAGTGCAAGTGTTATAACTTTTGTACGACATTCACTTGAGTATCATAACTTTTTTTTTGTTCACTTAAAAACCACATCAGAGTAAAATCAATCATTTGAGTGCTATTTCCAGCAAATCATAATACGTGGATTTTTTTATTAATTTCCCATCCTACATGGATTTTTTAATGTTTCCAATTTTTTTTCAATTTTTTTTTTAAATTTGATTTTTTTTTTTTTCTTTTTTTATTTTTTTTTTTATTTTTTACAGCGGGTGAAGGTCACCGACAACCTCACCCTCACAGCCAAGTCAGTCGTGAGCGAGGCCACAAAGGCCCTCACCAAATCTAGGTGAGGCGGCCTCGCCCAATCTGGGCAACCTCACCGGCCCTAAAAAGGGCAAAAAAAAAAAAAAAAAATTTAAAAATTGTTTTAAAAAATAAAAATTTGTTAAAAAATTATTCACGTCAATACTGGTGAAGTCACGTAGCGTCGGCATGAAACCACGTAGGTCGATTGGAGTCCACGTTGGATTTTCTGGCGAGACAAATTGTAGTGGTACTTTCAGGTGATCAATTTTTACCGAGTTTGCAGAGAGAGAGAGAGAGAGAGAGAGAGACTTTTTATAAGAGAAAGAGAATTCATGAGTTCTTTCATTGTGCTGCATTGTTTTTATTCTTAGCATATGTGGACTCTTTTATAAGAAAAAGCCATATGGTTAATAATTAAAAAAACCTCGTAATATTTTCTTATCACCAAATGCACTTTAATGATCTTGTCTTTCTTCAATGTGACTCTAAAGTGATTCAATAACAAGTTTTGGCACTCAGGCAAGTATTACACGAAAGTTATGACACTTTAATGTCTTTTTTTTTCGTGAATTCTTGGACTATTTCGTTCATATTGATCCTGCCATTTGAAAAATAATCGCCAAAAAACGAGGGTTGAATCTACCTATCATGTGACCTAAAAAAAAAAAAAAAAAAAATACCTATCTCGTTTGCCTTGACTTTGGTGTTTACCACAAAATGGCTTTGAGAAGGGGAAAAAAAAAAAACAGAGAAGATAATAAACACACTCTTGAATCCACCTATCTTGGTTGACTTGGCTTTGATTCTGCACTTATTATGACCCAATGTTGATGTTTGGTTTGCACACAACTTGTGAAAATTGAGACCGTGAGAAAACTTGTTTCTTGTTGATTGATTCGTGTGGGTTTGGATGTATCTAGGATTGGGAAGCATTGGAGTGTGAGTGTTCAAGTGATTGTAATCTTCTTTGTCTCAATTATAGTGGAACCATCTTGTTGATCTTTCCTCATGGATTAGGCAGGCAGTCAAACTACGAAAATCACCATTGTTCCAGTTTGAAATCTACAATTTATTTAATTCTCGAATTATTTCATTTGTTTTGCGCTTCCACGCTAGTCATAGCGAATTGTATTAGAGTCTTTGGCAATTGATGATTGATTATTCTGGAAATTTCATCGGGAAAATTGTCCAAGAAATCTTAAACCTATTATACAACGGCCTATTCAGTCCTAAACTTTTGAATTTGTCCAATTTAATCCTAAAATTTATAACGATCCAATAAAGTCATTCCGGCCTAAATATGGCAGTCTAAAAAGTTTAAATCACCAAAAGTTCAGAGACCATATTAAACAAATTAAAAATTTGAGGACGACATTACATATCTAGCCCAAATTTAAGTATCTCCTTACACATTGAATCGAAATTTATGACCCATTTATCCGAACGCAATAACATATTAAAGAGGGTATTGCTAGTATATTAGTGGACTTAATTTGGAAATCCAATTGATCTAATGCCCTTTAGTTACAACCACATAAATCCTCTCGTTGTTTTAACATCGTTGTCCTATATGTCAGAAAGCCTAATTTAAAAATTTGACTTAACATGGCAAAAACAAGACCAAGTGTAGAAAAAAAGGCTAGCTAACACGTTTTAGATGGAGATACCACGTTGAAGAGGGTGGAGCTAGTATATAAGGGGACCAAGTTAAGGAACCCAATCAATCCAATGCCTTATACTTACAGTCACATAAATCCGGTAGTTGTCCGACGCGTCAGAAAGCTGTCTTAAAAAGTTGACCTGACAAAGATAAAGCAAGGCAGCTTTGTCTTTAAAATAGTTATCCTGACAGAGAATAAGAAAAGACCAAAGTGGTGAAGAATGGGTAAGTCTAACACGTTTTGCGTGGAGTACAAACCTTATCACGTGTTTCCCGATCCAACATGGAGAAAAAGCAAGCCCAAGTTTCGAAAAGAAGGGTAAGCTAACGCGTTTTTTTATGGAGATGACACATTGAAGATGGTGTAGCTAGTATGCAAGGGGACCCAATTAAGGAATCCAATCAATCCAATGCCTATTATCTAAAGCGACATAAATCTTGTCATTGTCCTATGTGTCGGAAATGTTCATCTTTAATTAAGTTGACCCGACAATGAAAAAGCAAGACCAATTTTTTTTTTTTAAAAAAAAAAAAAAAACAGAGCTAACACGTTTCACATGGAGCACTAACGCTATCCTATGTCCCTCAGTCTGACATTTCCAATCTTACGAAGGTACAAAACATAACTCAATGACATTGAGAGAAGCACGAGAGATGCGAAATGGACGATGCAACTAAATTATTAGAGTGTTGTTAGAGAATTTATGCTAGGAATCTATTTATGAAAGGAATATCATGTGGGCAAGCATTGAACAATCATATAAGACCCATGGAGAGGCAGTGACGATTAGAAAACGTAAAGAAGCAACAAAATAGCCCGCAATGAGATCAAGTGGGGGAGAATGCCACATTTCCTAATTCCATGGAGACATGGAGGTGAGCTTCATAATACCAGGAGAAGCATGAGAGATGTGATATGAATGATTTAATTGGATTGCCGGAGTGGTGTCAAAGAGTATATGCTAAGAATATACTGATGAAAGACATATCATGTGAAAGATGTCCAAAGGCGAGATTGACCACTCATGCACAAACTAGTCTGGAGCCAAAGTCATTCTCTAGATAATGGCCACAACGGGGTGAAATCGGTTGTTATGTGCATGCTTTGCTTGGGATGATAATCATTTTAACATAATCCATAAATTAGTGGCGCATCTAGAATCATGTTATTATAGCAAGCTTAATATTGGACTTCGATATGAATTTACTCTACAAGAAATACATGCTGTCGGTTAGGTCCGCCTGTGGTTGGACTAGCTACACTCTCTTCAATGTGGAATATTTCATGTGTTCTCCTTCACCATCTTAAAAGTTAACAGTCACATTTTGTTCAGGTCTTTGCGCTTGCGCTTGACCATCAATCCTCCCCCGCATAAAATTATTCCTCGGATGAGCTCAAGAGATCGAACTCATGAAAGCCATTCATTTTCCGATTGGTAGGGTCAATTTCTCGTTAAACGAAAAGTCCTAAGGATGCAGACCCACCGAAAGACACTGATGTCCTTATAAGTAATAAACCTACTAGGTGACATTAGGCCATCTGGCCAAGAGATTCCTTCATTCACTTTGGAAAGGGGATATACTCATTAGTTAGCCAATCTCATCGTATCCATTAGTCACCTTGGATCAAGTTCAAGATCTTTTTAGGGTGTGTTGATTTCACATGAGTGAATAAAAGATTTTCCTAATAATAATTGATTGTTTCACTTATAAAAATAAATTAACGAAAAATATTTTTATCGTTATAAGAAAATGTTTAAATATATATTGTGGTTGATAATATCAAGATGGTGCTATTTTTGCATCTTTTTTAGCTAAAAACACACTATTTTTGTTAATTGACCAAATTAATTTTCAATTTCATAAGCATGTATTGATACCTAACATATTTTTTAGGGAAAGGAAAAATCTATAAGTCATTACTTATCTCGATTTCTATGGGATAGGTAGGGGGACCATTTGGAACGCAGCACATAGGTTGGCCGACGGAGATGAGTATCGTGATGAAACCCTCAATCAGAATGACTATGGTGGGCAACGAGGGAGATGTTGTCATGGTGAAATGACGGTCAGTGGAATCGCAAAGCCGGACGATGAGGTGGATAGGACAGCGCCAACAAGTAGTGGAATTGTAGTTACGAGGGTCATCATCACTTTTTTCGACAATGTTAAAGGAATAATGGTGGTGATGACCGTGGCCGTCGAAGACAGGAGGAGTTCAATTTGAAAAGGTAAATACCAACCTTCTATGTAAGTCTAAATATTGTTGACTTCATGGATTAGCTCGTTGAAGTCATGAGACTTGCTCCGTATTTCTCCGTATGTCGATTCCTGGACCTATGACCCTTGGTTCCAAAATTGGAACCAAACCGATTGGGTTCCAGGCCGGTTCTTGGGCACCCTAATAACCAACTTATTCCTATGCTTTAGGTAAAAATCCAAATTTTATAATAAACTATAAAAGTTCCACCATTTCGTTATATCAACATCCCTGGTTTTGTGGTTTTTTGATCGAATTGATAACCAAGATTCAAATCTTGATGGTTGCCAAAGTATTTTTTTTTCCCCCAAAAGAACCTTCAAAACAGGTTAAAAACCAGTTTCCGGAACCGGCAGTTCTGGCTTTAGTATAGAAATCAAATCTATTAGAGATATATTTAGGAGATTTTATATGTTTCTCTTGATTGATCATGATTAAATGTAATTGATATTATGCAGTACTAGATAGTCATCTTGAAAGTGTATAAATAGGCTTATGTACTCTTCATTTGATAATGTGCAGAAGATTACATTTTTCTGTCAACACAATTCTCAACTTGGTATCAAAGCTAATGTTATCCCTTTCGTTTATGTGCATCAACCTCCTATTAGTCAAATTCCAACTGTCGCTCCTAATCCAGCTTGCATGTAAGAAAAGGTGTTAAAATATTACCCTATATCACTCGACAATGGTCCTAAGTGTTCTTTATATTCATGTATTTTCTCTCTACTTATTTTTGACATTCTGAATTTTCTACACTTGACAATAGTATTTAGCATGATTTTTCTTGATCTCTATAGTTGTAGAAAGGGAATGATATGCTCTAAATTTCAAATTTTATGATATTCAAGTCTCAAATTCGTTGAATTGAGATTATCCTAATTTTGATATCTCTCATTGATGATTTTAGTATATTCAAAATATTTTCAAGCTCACTAATGTTCGAAATGAATATTGGTTTCCGTAATAACTATTCACGATTTACATGGGTAATGTTCCTGTCTCATAAAGATAAAGCATCACTCATTTGAGAAATTCACTCGTCGAATTCAAAATGAGAAAAGATATATCATCATAACCATCAGGACTGACCATGGAGGAGATTTCGATAATCAAAGTTTTGTTGAATACTATGATGAAAATGGAGTGGAACATAATTTTTCCACTATTTACATTCCTCGGCAAAATAGAGTAGCATTCCTCGGCAAAACAGAGTAGCTGAAAGAAGAAATCGATTACTACAAGAAATGGCCCGAATCATGATGATCGAAAGTGGTGTTCCCACTTACTTCTAGACTGAAGTAATTGCTACTGCATGTTACACGCTAAACAAAGTGCTACTAAGACCTCTAGTAGAAAAGACTCCCTATGAAATCTTCAAATGAAGGAAGCCCATTATTCACTACTTTCAGGTGTTCGGATACAAATGTTTCATTCATGACAGTTTTAATGTCTTTTTCCATGAATTCTAGGACTATATACTTTTTCGTTCATATTGATCCTGCCATTTGAAAAATAATTCCCTGTAATATGCTGTTACATTCTACGTCGAAATGACAGTTACATCTTATGCCACATTTTCCCAACTTTTACATCAAGGAGTTTGCAAAAAGTGAGCTTCCATCCTCCAACACGCTTTAGGAAAAAACAGTTCGTTTACAATTTCTACACCAAACAACGAGTGTTGAATCTACCTACCACGCGACCAAAAAGATAAGTAAATAAAACCTGTCTCGTTTGCCTTGACTTTGGTCTTCACCGCAAAATGGCTTTTGACAAGGGAAAAAAAAGAAAATAAACACACTCTTGAATCTACTCATCTTGGTCGACGTGGCCTTGATTCTGCACTTATTGTGACCCAATGTTGATGTTTGGTTCACACACAAATCATGAAAACCCTAGAAAGCTTTTGATAGTAGTCATCCAAGAGAATTGAGACTCGCGAGAAAACTTCTTTCTTGTTGATTGATTCGTGTGGGTTTGGATGTATCTAGGATTGGGAAGCATTTGGGTGTGAGTTTTTAAGCGATTGTAATCTTTTTTTTTATCAATTATAATGGAATTATCTCGTTGATCTTCCCCCATGGAATAGGCACATGGCCAAACTACGAAAATCACCATTGTTCCGGTTTGAATTCTACAATTTAATTAGTTCTCAAATTATTTCATTTGTTTTACGCTTCCACACTAGTCATAGCGAATTGTATCATAGCCTTTGGCTATTGTTGATTGATTATTCTGGGAATTTCATTGGGAAAATCGTCCAAAAAGTCTTAAACTTATTATACGACGGCTAATTCAGTTTTAAACTTTTCAATTTGTCCAATTTAGTCATAAACCTTTTAACAATTTTCCGATATAGCCATCCCAGCCAAAACATGGTAATCCAAAAAGTTTAAATTGCCAAAAGTTCAAGAATCATATTGAACAAATTAAAAATTTAGGGACAACATTACATATATAACCCAAATGTAAGTATCACTTTACGCATTGAATCAAAATTTATGGACCATTTATCCCAACGCAATAACATATTAAAGAGGCTATTGCTAGTATATAAGTTGACCAAATTTGGAAATCCAATCGATCTAATGCCCTTTAGTTACAACCACATAAATCCTCTCGCTGTCTTAACATCGTTGTCTTGTATGTCAAAAAGCTTAATGTAAAACTTTTACTTAACATAAAAAAAGCAAGACCAAGTGTAGAAAAAAAGGCTAGCTAACACGTTTTAGGTAGAGATAACACATTGAAGAGGGTGTAGCTAGTATATAAGGGGACCTAGTTAAGGAATCCATTCAATCCAATGCCTTTCATTTACAGTCACATAAATCCGGTCGCTCTCCAGCGCGCCAGAAAGCTTTCTTAAAAAAGTTGACCTGACAAAGATAAAGCAAGGCAGCTTTGTCTTTAAAATAGTTATCCTGACTAAGAATAAGAAAAGACCATAGCGGTGAAGAATGGATAAAACTAACACGTTTTGCACGGAGGACATACCCTATCACGTGTTTCCCGATCCGATATGGAGAAAAAGCAAGTCCAAGTGTTAAAAAGAAAGGTAAGCTAACGCATTTTCCATGGAGATGACACAATTAAGATGGTGTAGCTAGTATGCAACGGGACCTAATTAAGGAATCCAATCAATCCAATGCCTATAATCTAAAGCCACATAAATCTTGTCATTGTCCTATGCATCGGAAATGTTCATCTTTAATTCAGCTGACCCGACAATGAAAAAGCAAGACCATTTTTTTTTCAAAGTGCGTTAACACATTTTACATGGAGCACTAACGCTACCCTATGTGCCTCAGTCTGAAATTTCCCAATCTTACGAAGGTATGAAACATAACTCAATGACATCAGGAAGCACCAGAGATGCAAAATGAATTATGCAACTAAATTGTTAGTGGTATTTGAGAATTTACGTTAAGAATCTATTTATGAAAGGAATATCATGTGGGTGAGCAATGGCCATTCATATAAGACCTAGGGAGAGGCAGTGACAATTAGGGAATGCAAAGAAGCAACAGTAATGCAAAGACCCAATTGAATCACATGGAGGTGAACTTCATACTACTAGAAGAAGCTTGAGAGATGCGACATGAGTGATTCAATTGGGTCATAAGAGTGGTGTAAGAGAGTTTATGCTCAGAATCTGCCTTTGAAAGACATATCATGTGGAAGATGTCCAAAGGCAAGGTTGGCCACTCGTTCATAGACTAGTCAAGAGCTAATGTCACTCTCTAGATAATGGCCTCAACAAGGCGAAATCAGTTGTTATGTTGAATTGAGACGCATGCTTCGCTTGGGATGGTAATCATCTTAACATAATACATAAATTAGTGGCACATCTAGAATCATGTTATTTGAGCAGGCTTAATATTGGACACTGATATGAATTTATTCTACATGTAAATACATGTTGCAGGTTAGGTCTGCTTGTGGTTGAACTAGATATCCTCTCTTCATGTATGCTCCTTTGCCATCTTAAAAGTCTTGTAACAGTCGCATCTTGTTCAGATCTCTGCGCTTGACTATCAATCCTCCCCCGCACAAAATTAGTCCTCGGATGAGCTCAAGAGATCAAACTCATCGAAACCATTGATTTTCCGATTGGTATGGTCAAATTCTCGTTAAATGGAAAGTCCTAAGAATGCAGACCCACCAAAGACACTGATGTCCATATAAGTAATAAACCTACTAGGTGACATTTGGCCATCTGGCCAAGAGATTCCTTCAATCACTTTGGAAAGAGGATATACTTGCTAGTTAGCCAATCTCATCGTATCCATTAATCACCTTGGATCAAGGACAAGATCTTTTAGGATGTATTGATTTCGCGTGAGTCAATAAAATATTTATCTAAAAATAATCAATTGTTTCACTTACAAAAGTAAAATAACGAAAAATATTTTCATCATTAAAAGAAAATCTCTAAACAAATATTATGGTCAATAATACGAAGGTGCTGCTATTTTTACATCGTTTTTAGCTAACGCACACCCTATTTTTGGTAATCAACCAAATTAGCTTTCAATTTCATAAGCATGTATTGATACTTCACACATTTTTAGGGAAACAAATTGTCACGCCCCGATCCTTCGAGCGCATGCCCATCCCTCTGCGGTTGATTAATTAGCGACGTTCTAGGACGCATCGCCGACCCATTCATTTTTATATGCACATGCATAAGTAGATAAATAATCCCAGACAACAATTCAATGGGATAGAAAAGCAGGGCCACAAGTCACGACCAAAACAAGCCTTTTATAAACACTTCAAGTATATACACAGTACTAGGCTGGTTACAAAAGATCGGTTCAACAAAAAGGGAACTGTCCTATGACCCATTAGTCAGACACGTTCTCCGATTCTTCGATCTCCTCCTCAATTGTCTCCAGAGCTTCGAGTCTTCCTCAACTGCCATCTAGGGACCTGAAAATGTTATCCCACAACGGGGTGAGACGATGTCTTAGTAAGTTCAACTCCCTAAGACCCGACTAGGAAGATAATATGCCCTGAGGGCTGCCTAGGCACAAACACGAGTCAGAGGACTTACCTTGACTTCAGTTCATTCCTGCCAGTCAATATAATTCAAACAATTATTCAATCATTTCAACCATCCAGATCGAATCATCGATCAATCAACTTAGTCGATTCCATGTCGTTGAGACCATTCTTCGATCATATTAATCACTCAATCCAACTATTAATTACGGCCACACTCGGGCACGGCCTACTAAATGTTCAGCGGTGAATTACAGCCCAACGGGCACAGCCAGTTCCAAGTTTGGCAGTAGATTACGGCCTAACAGACACAACCATATTTTGGCGGCTAATTACAGCCCAATGGGCATAGCCATACTTTGGCGGTTGATTACGGCCCAATGGACACAACCTTTATGAGGTGGTTAATTACGGCCCAAAGGGGCATAACCTCTATGAGGTGGTTATCTCAACCTAAGTCAAATCCTCACACGATTGTTCATCTACGGCCAAAGACATGGTAATTCACAATCAAATTCCTCAATCAAAATCACGTCTTGACCTATTTTCTCCATATTAAAAATACCCGATAAAAATAATTGTGTGTGGGTACACGGTCGGCCTCAGCCAAAAATATCGTATCTTTACTTTCAAAATTCCTGCCATTTATATAGTCAATAAAAACATTTTTGGCGCTGTGAACCGACGTCCGGTGATTTCCTAAATAAATACTGAATTTAAATACATTTATGAATAAATTCCCAAATTCACAAATCACTCACAATCAATACAAATTAGAACTCAATTAAATAAATAGATCACACCATTGTAATCAGCATAAAATTCCGGTCACTAGTTATCCTGGTCTAATTTCCGGAAAATAATTAATTAATTAAATAATTACATAAAATAATTAATAAATGCCAATAAATAGGACTTAGGTCCGTAAAGCCTAATTAAAAGCCGAGACAAGCCTGGAAAATTTCCGAACCACTCTAGATAAATACTAGAGCTTGTCTAGGCTCTAATTGCATTGCTCTAACCACCTAACATGCAACGCCGATTAGTTAACTCACTAATCTATTCTAACTATCCATCTAATCCATACTTAGTCTAAACTAATCAACCCTTAAATGTCATTAACTTACTAAGCAGGGATTAGTGAGTTAAACTCACTTGGTTAATGATCCGCTCGGATAAAAAACGACGGGGACGTGGAGGAGCTCGGCACACTCCAAAGCAGGAATGCCTTTCTGGGTCGGGAAATGGGCCAAAGCAGGCCAAACAACGGCCTAAAGACCCACACTATTCGATCTCTGTCCAGTGGTTGCCGAAGCTGTTTCGGTGGCTGGTTGGGGTTGAAACAAGCTGAGATGGGCAACGGAGGTAGGTGCGGGTCCAGGTGGGCAGTGGTGGCGCTTCAGGGCTTCTTCGGCAGCTGGGGCTGCTTGCGATGGTAGAGGGGATGACCTAGAGGGCTGGCTAGATGCGGGAGCAGGGGCAGACGACGGCCAGGGACGCGTGCGTGGACAGGGGGCGCGACTAGCGAGGGGTGGCGATGCGGTGGTCGGACGGGTGGCTAGGCTGCTATGGCGACTTGCTGGTTCGGTTCCTAGGCTTGCTGGAAGTTCAAGAAGTTGCAAGAGGGAGAGGGGTCGACGGATATGGGGAAGAAGAAAGAGGGGGACCGGTTGGATAGGGGGGACCACTTTGGTCTCTCTCTCATCCCTTTGTCTCCCCCAACTTGGTCCCACAATCAAGCTGTCCTCCACAGCTAATTTCCAGCCCTCTACACACCTTCTAGAAGCCTTGAAGTAGTCCAACGGTTGGGTCCATGGGGGGCATACGAATTTTGGTTCAATTTCCTCAAATTGGACTTCAATCCTCCCTTGAATCAACTCAATTTGGCCTCTATAAATTCAACCATCACATCATCGATCAAATTGGTATTTTTCCTCACCAATAGGACCTACTTGCATCCCAATTTCACGATAAAAAACGGTCCTCTAATTTTTCCGGTCGAAAACGGCCCTCTCTCGACTTTTTTCCGCAAAAACCTCAGTTTGCAGAAAAATCTTCAGAGACTAAGTCAACGTTTCTAAAATGACTCGTGACATGACGTAACTTTCAATTTCTAAAATCGGATTCAAATTCGTAGTTAATTTCACTCTGGCGCGATTTTAGCTTGACCTAGGCTATTGGGTAGCTTTCAGAAATTTTTAGTGCAAATGACCCGTGGTCGATTTTCTTCGAGCCACAATGAACCCATTCGACACATTGGTGACTCTCGGTTGTCATGAAAATCTCGAGGATTCAAATACGAACATATGGTACCAAAACGATAGAAAAATCAATCTAGTGCCGGTCGATGAGAATTTTTCAATTTAGTGGAATCACCCATGTTTAGCCACACATCTCTGTCGAACCGACCTATCTCTGATCCCTAATCGATCTTACTGTGTCGTAATGATCTCTGCAGATGAGCATGGTTGAGTACTCGATTCCTGATCAAATTCTCAAGTCTAATGCATTAAAATTCCTTAACGACTTCCCCAGATAGTCTAGTTATCTCACTTCTGAGAATAGCACTATAGATGCATCGATAAAATGCCCGATTAATTTAATTGAAAGCAGAACTGAAAAATCCAAGGTGTCACACAAATAATCTATACGTTGCTAATTTCCTATCTCGGTTTATATGGATTGGGAGGGGATCGATTAGGAATACAGTACAACCGTTGGCCGAGGTGGCAATGAGTATCGTGATGAAGCCTTCAATCAGAATGACTATGGTGGGCAACGAGGGAGAGGTCATCATGGTGGACATGACAATCGGTGGAATCACAAAGGTGGAAGATGGGGTGGTTATGAAAACGCCGACTAGTGGTGTGATTGTAGTTACTAGGATCATCATTACGAATTTAACAATGATCGAAGAAATAATGGCGGGGATGACTGGGGCCGTCGAAGAGAGGAAGAGTTCAATTTGAAGAGGTAAATTCCAACCTTCTATGGAATTCTAAATATTGTTGACTTCATGGATTACCTCTCTAAAGTGATTTGATTTTTCTTGGTATGGCGGTTCCTAGACCTGTGACCTTAGTTCCAAAATTTGGAACTGAACCAATTGGGTTCTAGGCAGGTTCTTGGGCGCCCTAGAAACCAACTTATTTCTCTAGGGCGCCCAAGAACCGGCATTGAAAGAGGAGCCTCATCTTTGACATCAAATCTAGTATTGATTTAAATAGAAGTTGTAGCAACCTTGTTATCATTGAGTTTGGCTTGAGAGATGAGATATATATCATATTTGGCTGGCAAGAAATATAATAATCAGAGGAATTTGAATGAGCCTCCAAGCCTAAAGTAGCTAAGTCATGTAAGATCTTTCATTTCAAACTGCTGATTGAGATATTCCTTGAGTTTAGAAATGCCAATATGATCATCGCTAGTAATAACCAATGTCATCCACATATAAAAGCAGCATAATATACCCATGAAATGTGCACCAAACAAAAAAAGTATGGTCATAGGGACTGGAGAATCCATGGTGGAGCCTAAATTGGAATGCCACGCACAAGGACCCATTTCAAGCCATATGATGCTCTACATAATGGACGCACTTTGTTGGAAGGATGAGTTTTTACAAGAGGAGGCATATGGTAAACTTTTTCAATACAATGACCATTCATGAATGTATTTTTAGTATTCGTCTAGGATAGAGACCAACACTTAACAGCAAAAATAGTAAAAATAGTGCGAGCAAAAATAATGGGAGAAGTAAACTACAATGGTCACGACGACAAGGAAGAAATTATCGACTTGCTCTCATGATCTTTTCATATCAACATATCATCATCATGGTCCTAGAAAGAGCAGAGTGGTTCCTGATGTTTTTGTCAAATTATGGCATCATTTGATATTGATTAGTACGTGGGAGCAAGAGAAACATTACTTTATACGTAGATTCGATTCATCGTAAGTTGAGTGAAAATGTACCCAATAGCTATAATGTTTCCTCCTTAATTATTGATCTTTGGATGTCAAGTCACATGTTCATGTTTCCTCTTCAATCGTTGATCATTAGCATACCTTTGAATATGCCGAATAGTAAAATATACGTCTCATTGCTATTGAAATAAACAATTATTTACTTACTAAGGGCGCGCATGATAAAATTTCTACTTCTCTATTTCTCTGTTTCTCTATTCCCCAGAACAGGTTTGGAACAGAAATCCGTTTGGTAACACAATTTGATTTTTCTATTTCTGGAACATATTTCTATTCTAGAAATAGATTTGAAGAAGAAATCAGAAACTAAAATTTTTAACTTCTCAATTTCTGAAATAGAAATTGAGAAATCAATTTATGGCCAGAAATCAATTTCTATTCCAGAAATTTTGTTATGCGCACCCTAAAAGTGATTCCACCAATATCAATGGTGTTAAATGTGGGATGCGTTAAAAAAGGATTCAACATGTGTCACGCCCTGATCCTCGAGCATGTGCCCATCCCTCGGAGGTCGATTAAATTGCGACGTCCCAGGACGCGTCACCGACCCATTCATTTTAATGTGCATGCGGAAGGGTATAAATAAATCCCCAGACAACACAAAGATGGGATAGAAAAGTAGGGCCACGATTTTGAAAACCACAACACACCTTTATACACATCAGACTAGGTCATATACAATACTAGTCTATATTTCCAAGTCTACAAAAAGTAGAAGAGCTACATGTCCTCTAAGCATTCGAACCCTCAACCGAAGACTCCAGGGTCTCTAGGTCCGGTGAACTCGAGTCTATCACTGCATCACCAGGAGAGTAAGCCGTACCCTTGCCAAAAGCAATCTTTAACACCGACATAGGGATCTCAGATTCTAGTAGGGGACATTCTCTGGGTCCATCTCACCCGCGACGATACCACGATCTGTATTGATGGGGTACCATCCGGGATAGACCCGCATCAACCCAGACAATGGATCTCATGAGTTCGTAGACCCAAGCTCCTTGACCCCCAAGAAAAGGAATTAGAGAGATCTATTCGGTGACCTTCTTCAGCTGGCCAAAATGTTCGGGAGGAATCGCCATCTAAGGACCTGAAAATGTTAGCCCACGATAGGGTGAGACAACGTCTTAGCAAGTCCACCCCCCAAACTTCGACTAGGAAGAAAATACGCCTAAAGGCCATCTAGTCACCCACAAGATAGAGGACTTACCTTTGCCTCAGTTCCTTCTTGCAAGTCAGTACGATTCAAATATTCCACCAATCACTTCAATTCAAATCAAATCATCGATCAATCGACCCACTCGATTCCATACCATCAATACCATCCATAAAACTCTATCGATTCAAACACTGCTCACCCAAGCTAAAAATAGATGGTATAGCTCACCAAAGCTGATAGATATATAATAATGCTCACCAAAGCTGCTATATATCTATATTGCTCGCCGAAGCTAGCATATAATAGGTGCTTGTCGAAGCTGATAGATATCTATAATGCTCACCAAAGCTGCTAGGTAATATAGCTCACCGAAGCTGATAGATATCTATAATGCTCACCGAAGCTGACATATCAAGGCCCACGAGCTGATATAGTATACTGTTCCCATCAACTGACAAATTCACAATTTTTATAATACCCAATAAAAATAATTACGTGTGGGTACACAATCGGCCTAAGCCAAAATACAATATTTTCCTTTTTAAAAATCCCACCATTTAATATAGTCCACAAAGATATTTTTGGCGTTATAAACCGACGCCTAGTGTTTTCTGATTAAATACTTAAATTACTCAATTTTGGGATAAATTCCCAAAATTACAATTATCACTCAAATAACACAATTTAGCATTCAACTAAATAAACCAAGCACACCATTGCAATCAGCACGAAATTCCGGTCACCGTCTATCCCAAGATAATTTCGAAAAATAATAAATAATTAAATAAATACCAAAAATAATTAAATAAATACAATTAAATGCCATAAATGCAAACTTAGGCGGAAAAGCCTAATTAAATATCAACACAAGCCCGGAAAAATTCCAAACCTTTCTAAGTAAATAACACAACCTATCTAGTTGCTAATTAAGCCATTCTAACCACCTAACATGCATAAACAAGTAATTAAATTGCTAATCTGTTCTAACTAACCACCTAAACCATACTTGGCCTAAACTAATCAACCCTTAAGCATAATTAACTCCCTAAGCAGAGTTTAGTGAGTAAACTCACCAGTTTTGAAATCCGATGAGTCCACGACGACGGCAAAGCGGAGATGGGCGACAAACTCCGAAGCGGCGACACCCCGCGAGGCCCAGAAGTGGTCCGAAATGGGCCTAGTAGTACACGGCTGGGCTGAGGCTTCTCGGTTCTGTTCCTTGGGCCGAAAGGCTGAGCTGGGTGACAGTTTAGGCTAGAATAGTGGGAACGGCCAACAGCGGGGCTAGGCGGCCAACGGTGGAGGCTCACGGCGGCGGAGGCGAGCTGGACGGCGGCCTAAGGGGCTTGACTAGCTCGGGGGATGGCCTGGGGTCGTAGCTGGAGCAGAACGGACAGCGGACGAGTGCGAGACAAGCGCGGCTTGTGCGAGGCTTGCAGGCGGCGCGACGGCGAGCGATGGCGATCCAGGCGGCTTGGGGACGGCAGGGAGGCTTGCTCGGCTTTCTCTAGAATTGTTGGAGCTCTCTAAGGCCAACAATGGAGAAAGTAGCCTCTGCTGAAGGAGAAGAAGCCAGTTGCCTTATGGAGGGTCCCTCCAAGCCCAAATATCCTCCAATTGATCATTGCAAGGCCCCCACTTGGTTTTAGCTCTATCTGTAGCCAAAATTGCAGCCCACAAGCTTCCCTTAGAGGCTTCCTTGATGTCCCAAATGTTGCACACCAAGGGGCTACGAATTTTGAAGCATTTTCCCCCAAATCCACTTTAATTTCCTCTTGAATTGATTCATTCAGCCCCCATAAATACAACTAAGATGCCCACACTTCAATTCACATTTTCCCTCGCCAAGAGAACTAACTTACATCCCAAAAACGCGATCCAAAAAGGGTCCCTTGAATTTTTTGGACAAAAACGGCCCTATATTGAATTTCTGCCAAAAATCTCGGTTTGCTAAAAAATCTTTGGAGGACGAGTCGACGTTCCTAAAATGACTCGTGACATGATAGAACTTTTAATTTCTGAAATCGGGTTCAAATTCACGATTAATTTCAATCTGGCACGATTTTAGCATAACCTAGCATACTGGGTAGCTTTTAGAAATTTTTGATACAATTGACTCGTGGTTGATTATTTTCAAGCCACAACGTACATCTTCGACACATTGGCGACTCTCGGTTGTCGTGAGAATCTCGAGGTTTCAAATACGGGCACAGGGTACCAAAACGATAGAAAAATCGGTCTAGTGCCGATTGACGAGAATTTTGCAATCTGGTGGAATCACCCACACTTTGATCACCTAACTAAGTCGAACCGACCTTTCTTTGATCTCTAATTGATTTTTAACTGTGCCGTAATGATCTCTGCATATGAGCACGGTCGAGTAGTTAATTTCTAGTCGAATTCTCAAGTCTATTACGTTAAAATCCCTCAATGGCTTTCCCAGATGGACTAGTTATCTCGTGAGTGATCAGCTCAAAGAATAGAACTATAGGCACGTCGATGAAAAGCCCAACTTATTCAATTGAAACAAGAACTCGAAATTCAGGATGTCACAACATGTGTACTTAAATGTTTATCCTCTGTTTGATTGTTGAATCACATGTGCACATGCATTTATATAAAGCTTACGTGAGACTGAGTCATATGAGAGGTTTATGTGTCAGCTTTACTTCGTAAGCTGCCTTTGATTATTACTTCTCAAATTTCTAATCCATCCTTGCAAATCTTTGATTCCGCATCTTTAATCCCATGTGTCTTTTGATAGCACCCTCTAATAGGTGCACAAGAGATAATATAATCATGTATATTTTGGTAATAAATCTCCAATGGTTACATAAGAAATAATAGAATAATGCATATTTTGGCAAAAATTTTAAAAATAATTTATGTATATATAGACTCTATTTTGAAATGCCTAAATATTTTGTGTAAAACTAATTGTTCAGGCACTTTTTGTTGATGTTTGGCCTTTTCAAAACTTGAACAAATGGATTTTCAGATTGAATAAGAATTTTCACACCTTCTTTTTTGATAATGTTCAGAAAAATGAGGGAGGACTAAAATGACACTTTGACATCCTAGATCAATAATTGAACAAGAAACATGAGCCTACGATTTGACACCCGAGATGAATGATTGAAGAGGAAATAGGAACATGTGATTATGGCTATAGGAAAATAGATGTGTCATGTTGGACCCAAATAAATAAGTGGGACGGACAATGATCGAGATTCATTCCACTTCATACACAAGTTGTCCCCATCTCCCATGTCCTAATCAAAGTAGAAAAATGCCATACAACATGAAAATCAGTTTGGGTCTTGTTAAGGATCGATGATGGTATCCCAGTGTGACAAGATTGTGAGGGCAAAATTTTATCCGAGTCCATAATTTCCACCTTGTTGACATGACAATTGTAGTTTACTTCTTCCATTACCTTTCCACATTTGCGTCCGCACCACAAACCCATTCCATCTGCTTGTCTGCATCCATTGTAGGTGCTCTTCCATTGAAATTCAAAATGTATATATGTAGATTGAACAATTATTTTGACTACTTATTACAAAAATGTGTACAATCATTGAATATAATTTCCATCATGGAATATAGAATTTTGAACATTTAATTTTTCTTCTTGAATGCTCTTTTGGTATCTAGATGGAAGAATTTGTTCCATCAACTCAAATATTTGAAAATAGATGCTATGTCTAATTAAGTAATTACCGTAAACATTTATTACCCAAATATGCACAACCATGGACTAGAAATTTTTAATTATTTAATATTTATTTATAGGCTCTCTTGAGATTTATGAGAGGATAAAAAAAATCAATACATAAATAACACTTGTTATAGGAATTAACGTAGATATAGGACTTTATTCTTATGAATGATAGAGTAATTAGAATTATACACAGTATTGGATTTTTTTTCACATTAATTATGAAGTAGAAGGGATTATATCCATCGAAGATCCTTGAAAATTCTTGTAATTATATGTGAATATTTCAAAATAGAGTCTATTTATATGTAACAATTATATTTAAACATTTATTAACAAAACATGGATAGTTCTCTTATTTTTGTACATCGAAGATTTACCGATACTATTTTGGGCCAAATATGACTTTTATGTAATTTACTTATCAATATGAGCCCAACATGAGATCTTTTGATATTATTTGTCAAAAATGAGTTGAATATGAAATAACGTATTCTTGCATCATTAAACTCTTTCAAAACATCATCATAACATTCGGTTTTACACATAAAATATATAGGCATCTCAAAATAGTCTATATATACATAAAAATTATTCTTACACATTTTTTCCAAAATATGCATTGTTCTATTATTTCTTATATCTATTAGAGATTTATTACCAAAATATACACAATAATATTATTTCTAGTACACTTCTTAGTAATTACCATCAAAACAAGCATAGAATTAGAGATGCAAATCAGATATTTGCAAGGATGGATTAGAAATTTCTTAAAGTGATAATCAAAGGCAGCTTACGAAGTAAAGCTAACACGTGAATGCCTCACATGACTTAATCTCGCCCAAGCTTTGTATATGTGCACACCTGCATGTGATTCAACAATCCAACAGAGGATAAACATTAAGTACATATGTTGTTGAATCCTTTTTTTTTTCTTTTCACATCCCACGTTTAACACAATTGATATTAGTGAAATTATTCTTAGTATATTGATCATTTCAATAGCGAAAGACAATATATTTTATTATTGGGCGTATTCAAAGGTGTGCTAATAACTACTAATTTTATCCGTCTACTAACATATTTTGTGGCCACTTAAAGGATCAATGATTGAAGAGGAAATATGAACATATGACCTGACATCCAAGATCAATTATTGAGGAGGAAATAAGAACCTCTATGATTAAAGCTACCAAACATTGATTGAGATTCATTTTCACTCAAGTCATGCTGAATCGAATTTACATATACAAGAATTTGTCTCTTAGTCCCACATCCTAATAAAAAAATATAAAAAAATAAATGCCATTCAACATGAAAATCAGTTTGGGTCCTGTCAATGTCGTTATTTTCTTTAAAACATCCGGGACCACTTTGTTTTTTCTAGGACCACAATGATATGCCAATGTGACAAGATCATGAAAACAAAACCTGATTGGATTAATAATTTTTACTTTGTTGACATGACCATTGGGATTTCTTCTTCCATCACCTTTCCATGTTTGCATTTAGACCACAAACCCGCATCTTATGCTTGTCTGCATGAGTTCTTGGTGCTCCTCTGCTGGAATTCATAATTTATAGAAATATATATAATTTTTTTGTTAATACATTTTAAAAGTGGAATTATTGTAAACTCTTGTTCACATGATTAAGACATGTGTTCATTCAGGCCAATTATCCCTAATAAAATATATTAAGATTCATGAAATATCTTATCGGAAATTAACTTTTATTCTATTTTTTCTTTCATTGGATCCAAGGACGGGACATGAATCGAGTGACAGGCCAGCATAATGCTTACCAAGGATTGCCACCTCATGGGTTTGATGTCACAAAATGACGTCATGTACATCCGACACCCTATACAAAACGACAAGTGCTTAATTCACTAAAAATCTCCAACTAAAGATTCAATTCCAATTTTGTCTAAAAATTTTTTGTTTAAAAAAAGGGTTGTGCATTTTCTACTCCGAGGAAAGAAAAAAATATCAATCATGATTAGCCTTAGGGTAATGTTAATTTATTAGGCATGGTTAGACTGAATGAACTTGCTTTTTAACCATGTGAAAAAGAGTTTATAATAATGTCCACATTTAAAAAGTATCATATTAAAATTCGTACCTACTTGCATACATAGATATTCATAGGGTAAAGTACATCAAAGTGCCAAACTTGGCACAAGTAGACATTTTAGTATCCAAAGTTCCAAAAAGTACATTTAAGTCCCACTTTTTTTGAAAAGTGGGACATTTCAGTGTCAAGTTTGGCGAAAGTAGCCAAATATTCAACATGGCTTATTTTAATAATATAAGTGGTCTACGGGGCTCACAGGAATGCTTACTTAGCAATGAACGTGCAAAACAACATCATTTTGCCCCTAAATTTATTAATTTAACATTAATTGAAAATAAATTAAAAAACTAAATTATTTATGATGGTAGGGTGAACCGTCACTAGCCTTTTCCAGCAATAGTGGGATGGCGGCAGCGAGGGCTATGGAGACCCTCACCGAACTTGCCTTCACCCTTTTTAAATAAATAATTTCGTCTTTTAATTTACTTTTAATTAATATTTATATTAAAAATTAATTGTAGGGGCTTTTTACTGACATGGACAGTTTTTTTTTTTTTTCTAACGAATTGCTAGGTGGATAAATTTTTTAAAAGAATTGCCACGTGGATAGTTTTTTTTTTTAAAATGCCACGTTAGTGAAAAAAGTCGCCGAAAAGTACCATGTCAATCGTTTGGCCAGAATTTTTCGCCGTTGGCACTTACGTATTCCATTATTCTCTGATTTTGGCAGTTAAGTGTTCCCTTGTGCTAAGTTTTAGCACTTGTAGTGTCCGCAGCTCCATATTCATATATTATATGAATTGTTTGAATTCTCATGGAGGAGCATCAAGAGTGGATGCAGACAAGTAGAGGGTACAGGTTTGTGGTATGGATGCAAACGCGGAAAGGTATTGGAAGAAGAAATCTACAACAGTCATGTCGACAAGGTAGAAATTAACGACTCAAACCTGATTTTGCTCTTATGCTCGTCACATTGGCATATCATCATGATGGATGTTTTCGTTAAATTATGGCATCGTTTGATATTTATTAGGACGTGGAGCTAGTGATAAATTTTTGTATATGTAGATTTGATTCATCATGAGTTGAGTGAGAACAAATCTCAATCGTTGTCTGTCCCACTTTCTACACCCAATAGCTATGATGTTTCCTCCTTAATTATTGATCTTGGATGTCAAGCATTACATTCATGTTTCCTCTTCAATCATTTTTCCTAAAGTGTCCTCAAAATATATCAGTAGATGGAAAAAATTAGCAGTAATCAAGTCAATAGCATACCTTTGAATATTGCCGAATAATAAAATATACGTCTCTCACTATTGAAATGAGCAATTAGTTACTTACTAAAAGTGATTGCACCAATATCAATGGTATTAAATGTGGGATGAGTAAAAAAAGGGATTCAATAACATTTGTATATAATGTTTATCCTTTGTTTGATTGGTGAATCACATGTGCGCACGCACTTATGTAAAGCTTGCATGAGATTAAGTCATATGGGAGGCTTACGTGCCAGCTTTACTTGGTAAGCTGTCTTTGATTATTACTTTATTAAATATCTAATCCATCCTTGCAAATGTTGATTCCGCATCTCTAATCCCATGCGTCTTTTTAGAGTACCCTCTTATAGGTGCACAAGAAATAATACAATCATGTATATTTTGGTAATAAGTCTATAATGGTTATATAAGAAATAATAGAATAATGCATATTTTGGGAAAATGTTTAAGAATAATTTTTATACATATAGACTCTATTTTGAAATGTCTATATATTTTATATGTGTAAAAAGCATGGTTCGGGCCACTTATTTGTTTTTTGGTTCGAAAGGGTTGTTGATGTTTGACCTTTTCAACACTTGAACAAATGGAGTTTCAGATTGAATAGAAATTTTGACACCTTTTTTTTAATAATGTTGAAAAAGATACGGGAGGACTAAAATGACGTATAGATATCCGGGATCAATAATTGAAGAGGAAACATGAACCTATTGTTGACACCTAAATTTTTGCCCAAAATCATTTCCAAAAAAATGGGAACTTGTTTTTCCACAAAAATATTTCAAGTTAAATTCTTGCATATAGATTATCTAGGCATTTAATATAGTGTTTTAAATGGAATATGTTTTTCCTTCAAAAAAAAATATAAAAAATTAAATTAAATATACAAAAAAAGATAAAAAAAAAGTTGGGGCCAATGATCTAAATGTGACTAGCCAAGCTCGGGAGGTCAGATTGGAATTAAAATGGCAAAATGGGGCCAAAATGCAATTTCCAAAGTTGAGGGACCAATTCGCAAATTTTGCAAAATTTTGCCCGAACCCTTAAATCATCATCTTAGTCACTAATTAAGTTGAAATTGAACTTGGGCCAACTCGAATCAATCAAATCGGGCGAAAAGGACCAAATTTGCATTGAAATTGGTATTTTCGGATAAGAAAATGACTAACTTTGAGGGACTTTTTTGCAAAATTGGGTGGGTATAATTGCAAAATCTGGTCGAGATCTTAAAATACTATACATGAGCTTGCTAATTGATCAAAAACGCAGCCAAATTGATGGATTAAAGCACTCAAACGAGCTACCAAAACCCAACCCACGGTTTAGCCTCAATTCGGGTTGCTGAGTAAGCAACTTGGTGGCCCCACCATATCCCACTCAGCCGCCCATCCAGCCTGATCTTTGCACGTGATTGAAGACCATAATGAGTAGTGCCAGTGGACGGAAATCGGCCAGGGATAAGCTGCTTTCCCAGCAAAACCCGCACACTCAACAGTTGCAAAATTTAAAAATTTTGGCTAAGTCAGAAAGTGGGTAGACTGCTCAGTTGGTGGGCTTGGCAGGTGGACAAAAAGCCGACCAAGGGATTGATGATTTCGGTGGATAACATCTACGAAGCAGGCTCTTTTGAGGGAGAAGAGAGAGAAGAGGAGAAGGAGAGGAGAGAGCTCACGGTCGTCCCCCAAAGAGGCCCTCAGAAGCAACTCCAGAAAAGCAAACCCAGAAATTCCAGACCGACCTAGAGAGAGAAAAGTGAGATTTTCACACACCTGAGGCAACAATTAGCCAAAACCTTCAACTAGAGAGTTAAACTTTACTCAAATATCTTTCCATCCATAGGTCGCACGTCAAAAATGGAGTTCGGGAAGGTCTCCTAAAGCCCCCCGAAAACCACCCTCTTGGCGGGCCAAGAAAGTCCGAAAATTTTCTAAGTGTTGAGCCCGGTTTGGTCACAGGTGAGAGAAAGCGAGTGTTTTTGAGAAAACTGAGAGACAAATGAGGAAAAGCTTGACTTTTGTCCCAAACTAGAATATATAGAGTTTGGTTTGGTGTTAAGTTTTCCAACAAAAGAGGTCTTGAAGTCTAATTTTAGAGGTCGACAAAAACCTTCGTTGTCACTTTTTTCTTCTGCGGATCTCACTTTCAGTTTGAAGGAACCAACTTCCACGTGCTCCCAGAGGACAATTTCTTGGTTTCCTTGGCCAAGAGTCACTTGAAAGGGAAACTAGGAAGCAAGGTAAGCATCCTAGATGTATTTTGGTTTAATTTTGAATATGTTTTGATCACGAAAATCAAGAGGAAAACTAGTCCGGAGGACTGATTTTCGAGGTGGAAATTTCTGTGTTGGAATCTCTTCAAGAGTTTTGCATGTGTGCTTCTTGGAGAGGTCGTTTTTGATGTGTTCGGTTGGTCATTCTCTATGATGTTTGTTGCCTTTGAAAGCTCATGTTACCTACTTTCACTCGGATCAAGTAGCATTTCCGTAGATCTTGCATGTGATGAGTGTCGGGGCTTGAATATGGGCATATAACCTGTTTGCTTGACTTGGGTTCAAACCCAAATTTGCAAAATCAGCTCAAACCCGTGTATTTGAGGACGATTTTAGCTTGGTTCTAGTGTGTTTTAAGCTATGATTTCTATCTAATCTTGTTCTTTGTATGTGGTAGTATAATCTTGATACTTTATTTCCACATAAGTTTGCTCATGCGTCGAGATTGAAGGCCGCAAACAATGCTTGAGGAAGCTATTTGGGCTAGTTTGAGGCATGCCAAGGGTTCGACAAAATGTGCAAACCAAGTTTCGATCTTCAAACGATCGATTTGAGCTCGGTTCTTATTATTCATGTACTGGGCAGTCTCATATTAGTGTAAATCGGCATATATCGGTTTAGGGAATTAATTTTAAATAAAAAATAAAAAAAATATGAAAAAATATGAAAATTTCAAAAATATCAAAAAATGTTAGATAGTATCAAATTAGGGCAAAAATGACATCTAGGAAATTTTCCTAATTTTTTAAAAAGTCATTTTCTTAATTTAATGATATTTTGGTATTTTATAACCATTTTTGTAAATAATCTATTTTTGCTTAGATTAAAATTATTTGGAGTAATTTCATGCATCTAGGGTAATTTCATGCATATTTAAATTCTCATTTCGCTCACGGGGTCTTGTCCCGGGGCATGATAACAAGGCCATGTAATATTATTTGCCCGACTTGTATCGGGTTTTCATTTTCCGCATTTATTTTCAAGTTATTTCAATTTCTTGGATGTTTACTTATGCACCGCTTCTCATTAATTTGAGTGTAAAGTTCTTTTCTAGATTATGTTAGGATTAGTCTAGATATTAAAAAAAAAAACCTACAAAAACATTTGCATGGACGCTTAGCGGTTTTATAAGGATTATAATTGGTAATTAAGATTGTGTGGCCATTTGGATGAACAATCTTTCAAGTTAGTGGTACCGTAAGGGCGCTAATAGAAACATTAGCGTAAACAAGTCCCCGTTCCTAGAAATCTCTGATTGCGTAGGAATCGAGACAACACTCCCGTGCCTTGATTGGTTTCTAGCCGACCCCAATAGGCTAGTGGCGACTCCTAGAAATATTTAGGTTGTTAAGAACTAAAAAACAAAATCCAACGTCGTGCGAGGTATGGGCTTGGGAGAGCCCGCGCCTAATTTAGGGCCATTGGTCCGCCTCTTTAGGCAAATACCCCTAAACCTTTCTTTCTTTTCCCCCGGACGGAAAAAGAGAAGTCGTGACAGCTTGGCGACTCCGCTGGGGACTTGGTTGCAAACCTTAGAGGACTTAAGCCGTAATAACTTGGTTGGTTGTTCACTAACATGGTCTTCATTTGATAGCGCGTGTCAAAGTCGCGTGGAAAACAAGGTTAGTTCGCTAACAATGTGTTAAATGTTTTTGTAGGTTTGGAGTAATAAGGGGTGGAGTGTTTGCTAAGCCATTTCTTTTGCAGGGAGGTGTAGGAATGTATGTTTATATGGATGAAATTGAAGTGTTGTTTGGATATCAATTGTTGTGCGTGCCTTCATACTTGCACTACACATTTACACACACAACCCGCGATCTAAAACCCCGATCGCACTAGGAAGCCCATAGGAGGTGCCAAAAGATGGAACCCGTGCGGGAATGACCCATGGTTATCCACTTTTGGTCCCGCTCATTATGATTAATGATAAATGCAACCGTCCGACGTAAGTGCGGAGTGGGAAAACTCTTTTGATCTAATCAAAATGGGGACTTTAAGGGTGCATTTGTTTGTGTTTTACGTTTAAAAACTGCTCCCGGGAATAGAAACAAAAAAAAAAAAAAAGTGTTTACATTGGGAACAGTTTTTGAACAAAAATAAGCGTTTGGTAAACTTGTTCCTAAAATAAAAAAAGAACAAATATGTTTGGTAAATTATGTTCTTTTTTATTTCTTTTAATTTTTTAATGTTTTTTTTTATTTTTCATTATTTTTCTTTCTTTTTATTTTTCTTTTTTTTTTGCTTTGGCTGGTCGCCGGACTCGGCCATGGCCGGCGACCCACCGACGAGGGCCGCGGCCTCGCCCGGCCACCGGCGAGGCTCGCCGGCCCGGCGAGGCCGACCCTCGCCATGGTTTGGCGAGGCTCGGCCTCGCCTGGCCGGCGAGCTCGGCCTCGCCGATCCGGGCGAGCCCGAGCTCGCGAGCCTCGCGGCCGGCCGGGCAAGCTCGGGCTCGCCAGTCCGGCGGCCGAAGCTCGCCCGGCCACCGGCGAGGCTCGGCCTCGCCGGGCCACCGCCGCGACGCCGACCCGAGCGGTGGCCCGGCGAGGCCGAGCCTCGCCGGTGGCCGGGCGAGCTCGGCCTCGCCGGGCTCGGGCTCGCCCGGCCAAAGCGAGGCCGAGCCTCGCCCAACCACGGCGAGGCTCGGCCTCGCCGGGCCGCGAGCCTCGCCGTGGGCGGGCGAGGCCGCCGGCCTCGTCGGCCACCGGCCATGGCCGAGGCCGGTGACCGGCCAAAGCAAGAAGAAGAAGAAAAGAAGAAGAATAAGAAAAGAAAAGAGAAGAGAGAGAAAACTTGTTTCTTTGTTTTTGTTCCAGAAACAAGAAACAACTTTTTTGTTTTTGTTTCCATTCTTTTTTGTTCCCCGGAACAAAAGAACAGATTTGGAACAAAAAATGCAACCAAACGTTTTGTTCTTTTTTTTGTTCCCTGGAACAAAAAACAGAAAAAGTGTTTCGGAACAGAAAAAAGAAATACAAACAAACACTGCCTAAGCCTTTAGAATTCCATCTTTATGCGTCAAGCCTCACAAGTTTACATCCGCATGTCTATGTGATTAAAAAAAATAAAATGTCTCTTCACCCACCGTAAGTACGATTTCTCCATCTACTTGCTCACTTCGGATTGAAATTTTCATTTTTTGAGATTCACGGAAATCAATCGAATGCCCTTGAAAATATAGGCTTGTCACTCACTCTTGATAAACAAACATTTCAAATGCATCGATCGGCCTAGATTAGAACATATGTTTTGTTTAAATTTTCAAGTACAAACTCAAAGTCACATTTTGTATAGAAATTATTCCAAGTCAAGATTACATTTTGGGGCATAGAATTAAAATCAAATTTTCAAGAAAATTCTTGGTCGCATTTTGAAATTCAAATCACATTTTGTGTATTGATTTCTCAAAATCACCTCACCTTTGCATGAGTGAAATTACAAATTAATCTTTCAAAATCAATGCCCCATTTGTGTATGAAACTTTTGGAACAAAGTGGGCATTCAATTGATAGTTTTGCGCAGATCGATCTTTTAATGAAATCTCCTCTTACTAATAAAATCTTGATGAAATACCAAGTTCTTCTAAGTGGATAGTACGAAGAAGGTATCGTCGCCTTGATTTCATTGTAAGAGGCGGCTTTATTGAAAGATCAATTTTTCATTCATGTACCGACATTATCTTCCTTTCGCAGGTCATGCGTGACAACTATTCCTTGAACTCTTTTTGCTTGACCATGCCAAAAGTGGACTTTAAAGCTAGGACGAGAATTGTGTTTATTATGCTCCTTTACGAAAGAGCTTCTTTTTTTTTATCCGCGAACGATGCTTTAAGGGGGCAAAATGACGGTTTTGTTCAAGATTAACATTTACTTCCTCGGAAAGACAAAAACAAGAAGCAACCCAATCCCTACACTTCCAATGGTTTCTTGGCATCCAATCCTGTATGGAGATGATTATTGGGGGTCTGCAAGACAACACTTCAAGATGTAGATGTACACAAACAAGAATTAGTCATCAAATGTTGCCTTCAAATAAAAGGTGGTAATCGTTTCAAGTTAACTTCGATTTATTTTAGGAATGACTTGTCCCCGCACTTTGTGCAGATTTTAGTGAGGCCAATTGCTGGCAAGCAATAAGACTACGGGGGAGAACAACCCGGTTCGAGAATCATACGATCTCTAAAAGAAAAAGGGTGTGTTCGTTCCAAAGTCAAACCAACTCATTTATAAACGACATAGCCATCCATGCTTACAGATTGTGAAGTGGGAAATGCATTGACGCAACAAAAATGGCGAAAGATCACCTAGCCTAAAAGGGGAAATTTTAATTGGGGCGAGATGGCCACAACATGGATCGTGTGGAAACCCAATGCTTGAGTCATCCGCTTCTAAAAGGGAAAGATTCAAATGGAATAGACATTTGTCAAGTGAATTATTGTTAATCATGAGATCAAATCCGTCCCCATAGCCAAGGAAACAGGATGAAACGCATTCATCAGATATGCCGTAAAAGGGAGTATACCGTTCCTAACATGAATCATGTCGAATATGAAAATAACATATTACGTCTCCTTTTCCTTGCAGTTGATAAACGGGGCAAGTCACTCAAAGTAGAGTAACTCTCACCCGTGAAGCAAGATGAAACAAAGTCAATTGATTCAGCACAAAAGGGGAGTATCGTCCCTAAATTAGTCCAATTCAATTTTGGAATATAAGTAACATGCCCCATCTCTTGTAGGAAAAGGTGCACATTGACCATTAGAGCAACACCTTATACCAAGAAGGCATGCTAAGGCCCAACCATCCATTTTGATGGAATAAATGGAGAAAAACATCCAAGGAGCAATGCCCTCACATGTAGAAACAATGAGTACCCCTCTCCTTTCATCTTTGACGTCCATTCTGAGTAAATTCGATAACATCTTTGATAGCAAGATCTTCAAGGAAATGTTAACACCTGAGGAGCAAAGGCGCATGAAGAGGAAACACAAGACATTGAAAGTTAGATGTAGGAGAAGGGTAATTCGGTATCGTTTCCAAAATGCCTCATCTAAACTTCATTTTTGACGTAGTTCCCTTGTTTGACAGGAAGCGTCGGTATTTGAGGAACAAACTCGAGAAATTGGTTGAAGCATAATATATATGGACCAAGCAAGCATATGGAGGTAACACATGTCAAATTCACCTAACTTGGTAGAGTTCAAGAGCCGCTTCAATTAAATAAAAGGAAGTGCCCCATGGACACTACCGGCGCTTCGGCCTGGTGGTATGGGGAATGAATGAACGGGTCCGAGAGGTACGGGGTTCGATCCCCGAAATGGCAACAAGGGTGCCATGTAAAAAAAAAAAAAAAAATTTGCATTTCTTATTTTTGCAAAAACAGGAAAATGCTTGAACTAATGAGACCAAAAACCTACGACTCTCTTCAAGCCTTAAAACGGTACGTTCATTCCACTGTTTGCCGCCAAATGGTGAAACTGACCAAGGGTAATGTTATATCGTTTCCAATTTTACGATCCCTGAGGATTCATATACTAACACATTCCCTTTTGTTCTTCGTAGGGTCGCCTGACTACTAAGGCAAAGGTAAGTACCCTTCTTCTCAAAATCAAATACAAAACAAATGGAGAATTTCCATCGCAAAAAAGGAACATTTAGTGTTTTTCTAGAAACAAGCGCAAAAAATGGAAATTGAAGAAACAAGTTTTCCACAAGGTTTGCAAAAATCTTCTTTACTTTTAAATTGTCCATCCACTAGGCGGATCACCCATTTTGAATCAAAATTCCCTATGGAGATTAATCCACCTGGATGATCTCAACAAAAATGAAAGGTGATGTTACTCATGCCAAGCGAGAAACTCTTAGGATGAAGAAAAGCAACCCATTTCCAAACATGTCCTTTAAGCACTCTAGGATTCGAGCAAAAAAAAGAAAACCCGTGTTGTTTAGGGTCAATGAATTCATTCGCAAACGGTACATAGATCAAGATGATGAGAGGCATTTCTTTCATCTATCATACACACCACAGGTGACAATAGTTAGCCCATTTGAGCCTTTTGATGTGAAGATTTTCTATAAAATACCCCTGTCAAGAACCACCCCAAGATGGGGCAATTATGGAGGTTTGGGTTGACATTATTTGGAGAGGAAAGATGAGAAAGGTTTCTTTGCTCTCACTTGCATAAATCTTTTTGCAGTAACTTCAGGTGAATTCTTATGGAAGCTCGAAGCATCCCAAAGTGAAGAAGAGCATTCTTTTCTCTACCCAAACACCGATACCCTTTGCTTAAACCATATTGAGCCTAACTATTCATTTCTAAAACCCGAGTGGTGATTATCTCCCCACATTGGGGGCAGGGCACATGATTTACCAATGCAATTGGTGTTTATATGAAAACATGAAAAGCATCTAGAAAGTCCTAAGAGCTCAAAAAGTTCAAAAGAGCAAAAGTCAAGTGAAAATTAAGGAGCATGAAAAAAGCAGTGTGCCTGGTAAAAGCAAGGCCAATGCCCAAAAAAAAAAAGTGTGGAAGAAAAACAATTGCATCAAGAGGAATATCTCTGTGAAAAAAAAATGGCAAAAAAGAAAAATGCCTGCATTGAAAAGAAAATCATTGCAAATGCAAAAGCCATTATATTAGGATGATTAGTCAAAGGACTTTCGAGACAATTTGAATTTTAAAAGCAGAGTGCTTTAAAAGAAAAAAAGGGGATGATATGGTAATGATGCCATGATAATCACCAACTCTCAAATCCCCCATTGACAAAAAGATCTAAGCCTTTTGAGCTAAGCCTTTTGAGCCTTTCACCGAACCAACATTACAACCTATTCCCAAAGTCTCTTGATTGGGATAATTCGAGTGGAAATTAGGATTTCTAAAGAAGATGCCGCTTGAAGAAGTGAGGGCAAGGTTGTCTTATCTCATCTTAAGGTTTCTTGACTTGTAAACCTGGCGAAGATGTCGATCAGCGATCAATTCATTTCATAGCCAATGATGCTTATCCATTGCTAAAACCATGACCAAACCCACTACGGTCCTTCTAAAAGACCTCTTAGATTGGTCAATGTGTACTTATTGCGAATGATTCAAAGCCTTGCACACTGGAAGAGTGAGATTGAGTGATCGTTTATTTCCCACATGAATAGATGGGATCAAATAGCCCTTTTCTTGAGAATATGCGAGAAGCCCTTTCGACTAGGGGTCCTTGCTTGGCATACTTAACAAACCTTTCTTATAAGTCAAGGTCATTTTCGACAAGGACTTTTCTCCCAAGAGAATTTGACGATTAATGATATTATCCGAGCATGATGATAGTTTTGTGAGTTTGTCAAGTGGTCGGAATTAGCTTGATTTGTTTATGCAATCATTGCTTTCCCATTACCGACACACCTTTGATATTGTTTTGATGACATGTGCCGAAATTGATCTTATCTAGTATGCTTTCGCTACTAGAATACTTGTTATAATGAATACTATTTGATGTGCAGTCTCCATTTTAGAATATTCTCGAATGACAGGTTCCTCCAGTGAAACCACACAATTTCAAAGGGTTCATCGGTTAGCCTTAAACCATGCATTTTCAAAAGGTTCTTGGTTATCCTTAAACCTTGCAATTCTAAAGGGTTCATGGGTTAGCCTTAAACCATGCATTTTCAAGATGCAATTCCAAAGGGTTCATGGGTCAGCCTTAAACCATGCATTTTTAAAAGGTTCTTGGTTATCCTTAAACCTTGCAATTTCAAAGGGTTCATGGGTTAGCCTTAAACCATACATTTTCAAAAGGTTCTTGGTTATCCTTAAACCTTGCAATTTCAAAGGGTTCATGGGTTAGCCTTAAACCATGCATTTTCAAAAGGTTCTTGGTTATCCTTAAACCTTGCAATTTCAAAGGGTTCATGGGTTAGCCTTAAACCATGCATTTTCAAAAGGTTCTTGGTTATCCTTAAACCTTGCAATTTCAAAGGGTTCATGGGTTAGCCTTAAACCATGCATTTTCAAAAGGTTCTTGGTTATCCTTAAACCTTGCAATTCCAAAGGGTTCATGGGTCAGCCTTAAACCATGTATTTTCAAGAGATTCTTGGTCATCCTCAAACCATACACTTTACGGTTAGTGAGACTGCCTTAAACCACACGATTAGTGGGACTGCCTTAAACCACAAGGTTCGTGGGGCCCGCCTTAAACCACAAGGTTCGTGGGGCTCGCCTTAAACCACAAGGTTAGTGGGACTCTTAAACCACAAGGTTCGTGGGGCTCGCCTTAAACCACAAGGTTCGTGGGACTGCTTAAACCACAAGGTTAGTGGGACCGCCTTAAACCACAAGGTTCGTGGGACTGCCTTAAACCACAAGGTTCGTGGGACTACCTTAAACCACACGGTTAGTGGGACTGCCTTAAACCACAAGGTTCGTGGGATTGCCTTAAACCACAAGGTTAGTGAGACTGCCTTAAACCACACGGTTAGTGGGATTGCCTTAAACCACGTGGTTAGTGGGACTGCCTTAAACCACAAGGTTCGTGGGACTGCCTTAAACCACACGGTTAGTGGGATTGCCTTAAACCACAAGGTTTGTGGGACTGCCTTAAACCACAAGGTTTGTGGGTATATCCTTAAACCACACTTTTCAAAGTATTCATAGGTACATCCCTAAACTACGCTCTTTACATTAAGCTCACTTGCATTTTCATTTTTACTATTGTAAAAAAGAAAAAAAAAAAAAAAAAAAAAAAAAAAAAAAAATTAGGTGTCGCGCTTATCTTTCGAAAGAAATCTTTCTTTGAAAACTTCCTTCCAAAAAGTGGCATTTGTTGACACCTAAATTTTTGCTTGTCATTTCCAAAAAAAATGGGAACTTGTTTTTCCACAAAAATATTTCAAGTTAAATTCTTGCATATAGATTATCTAGGCATTTAATATAGTTTTTTAAATGGAATATGTTTTTCCTTCAAAAAAAATATAAAAAAATTAAATTAAATATATAAAAAAAAAGATAAAAAAAAAGAAAAAAAAGTTGGGGCCAATGATCTAAATGTGACTAGCCAAGCTCGGGAGGTCAGATTGGAATTAAAATGGCAAATTGGGGCCAAAATGCAATTTCCAAAAGTTGAGGGACCAATTTGCAAATTTTAAAAATTTTGCCCGAACCCTTAAATCATCATCTTAGTCACTAATTAAGTTGAAATTGAACTTGGGCCAACTCGAATCAATCAAATCGGGCGAAAAGGACCAAATTTGCATTGAAATTGGTATTTTCGGATAAGAAAATGACTAACTTTGAGGGACTTTTTTGCAAAATTGGGTGGGTATAATTGCAAAATCTGGTCGAGATCTTAAAATACTATACATGAGCTTGCTAATTGATCAAAAAACGCAGCCAAATTGATGGATTAAAGCACTCAAACGAGCTACCAAAACCCAACCCACGGTTTAGCCTCAATTCGGAGTTGCTGAGTAAGCAACTTGGTGGCCCCACCATATCCCACTCAGCCGCCCATCCAGCCTGATCTTTGCACGTGATTGAAGACCATAATGAGTAGTGCCAGTGGACGGAAATCGGCCAGGGATAAGCTGCTGAATGCACGGGAAAGTCGCAGCAAAACCCGCACACTCAACAGCTGCAAAATTTCAAAATTTTGGCTAAGTCAAAAAGTGGGTAGATTGCTCAGTTGGTGGGCTTGGCAAGTGGACAAAAAGCCGACCAAGGGATTGATGATTTCGGTGGATAACATCTACGAAGCAGGCTCTTTTGAGGGAGAAGAGAGAAGAGGAGAAGGAGAGGAGAGAGCTCACGGTCGTCCCCCAAAGAGGCCCTTAGAAGCAACTCCAGAAAAGCAAACCCAGAAATTCCAGACCGACCTAGAGAGAGAAAAAGTGAGATTTTCACACACCTGAGGCAACAATTAGCCAAAACCTTCAACTAGAGAGTTAAACTTCACTCAAATATCTTTCCATCCATAGGTCGCACGTCAAAAATGGAGTTCGGGAAGGTCTCCTAAAGCCCCCCGAAAACCACCCTCCTGGCGGGCCAAGAAAGTCCGAAAATTTTCTGAGTGTTGAGCCCGGTTTGGTCACGGGTGAGAGAAAGCGAGTGTTTTTGAGAAAACTGAGAGACAAATGAGGAAAAGCTTGACTTTTGTCCCAAACTAGAATGTATAGAGTTTGGTTTGGTGTTAAGTTTTCCAACAAAATAGGTCTTGAAGTCTAATTTTAGAGGTCGACAAAAACCTTCGTTGTCACTTTTTTCTTCTGCGGATCTCACTTTCAGTTTGAGGAACCAACTTCCACGTGCTCCCAGAGGACAATTTCTTGGTTTCCTTGGCCAAGAGTCACTTGAAAGGGAAACTAGGAAGCAAGGTAAGCATCCTAGATGTATTTTGGTTTAATTTTGAATATGTTTTGATCATGAAAATCAAGAGGAAAACTAGTCCGGAGGACTGATTTTCGAGGTGGAAATTTCTCTAAGTGTTGGAATCTCTTCAAGAGTTTTGCATGTGTGTTTCTTGGAGAGGTCGTTTTTGATGTGTTCGGTTGGTCATTCTCTATGATGTTTGTTGCCTTTGAAAGCTCATGTTACCTACTTTCACTCGGATCAAGTAGCATTTCCCGTAGATCTTGCATGTGATGAGTGTCGGGGCTTGAATATGGGCATATAACCTGTTTGCTTGACTTGGGTTCAAACCCAAATTTGCAAAATCAGCTCAAACCCGTGTATTTGAGGACGATTTTAGCTTGGTTCTAGTGTGTTTTAAGCTATGATTTCTATCTAATCTTGTTCTTTGTATGTGGTAGTATAATCTTGATACTTTATTTCCACATAAGTTTGCTCATGCGTCGAGATTGAAGGCCGCAAACAATGCTTGAGGAAGCTATTTGGGCTAGTTTGAGGCATGCCAAGTGTTCGACAAAATGTGCAAACCAAGTTTCGATCTTCAAACGATCGATTTGAGCTCGGTTCTTATTATTCATGTACTGGGCAGTCTCATGTTAGTGTAAATCGGCATATATCGGTTTAGGGAATTAATTTTAAATAAAAAAATAAAAAATATGAAAAAATATAAAAATTTCAAAAATATCAAAAAATGTTAGATAGTATCAAATTAGGGCAAAATGACATCTAGGAAATTTTCCTAATTTTTAAAAGTCATTTTCTTAATTTAATGATATTTTGGTATTTTATAACCATTTTTGTAAATAATCTATTTTTGCTTAGATTAAAATTATTTGGAGTAATTTCATGCATCTAGGGTAATTTCATGCATATTTAAATTCTCATTTCGCTCACGGGGTCTTGTCCCGGGGCATGATAACAAGGCCATGTAATATTATTTGCCCGACTTGTATCGGGTTTTCATTTTCCGCATTTATTTTCAAGTTATTTCAATTTCTTGGATGTTTACTTATGCACCGCTTTTCATTAATTTGAGTGTAAAGTTCTTTTCTAGATTATGTTAGGATTAGTCTAGATATTAAAAAAAAACCTACAAAAACATTTGCATGGACGCTTAGCGGTTTTATAAGGATTATAATTGGTAATTAAGATTGTGTGGCCATTTGGATGAACAATCTTTCAAGTTAGTGGTACCGTAATGGCGCTGATAGAAACATTAGCGTAAACAAGTCCCCGTTCCTAGAAATCTCTGATTGCGTAGGAATCGAGACAACACTCCCGTGCCTCGATTGGTTTCTAGCCGACCCCAATAGGCTAGTGGCGACTCCTAGAAATATTTAGGTTGTTAAGAACTAAAAAACAAAATCCAACGTCGCGCGAGGTATGGGCTTGGGAGAGCCCGCGCCTAATTTAGGGCCATTGGTCCGCCTCTTTAGGCAAATACCCCTAAACCTTTCTTTCTTTTCCCCCGGACGGAAAAAGAGAGGTCGTGACACCTATGATCTGACATCCAAGACGAATGATTGAAGAGGAAATAGGAACACGTGATTATAGCTATTAAAAAATATATGTTTTGTCATGCCTCGATCCTCGAGTGCGCGCCCATCCCTCATTGGTCGATTAAATATCGACGTCCCAAGACGCATCGCCGACCCATTCATTTTAATACGCATGCAAGAGCAGATCAATAATCCCCAGATAATAAAATAATGGGATAGGAAAGTAGGGCCATATTTTTCGAACCTGAAAATAACAACCACACTTATATACATTGTAAACCATAATGTATATATTATAATACAACCTATAAAAGTTAGGTCCTACACAAGCCAGTCAGAAAACAAAGTCGGTGAATAGGGGTGGGGGTTTCCAATCCACTACGGGTCATCCTTCTCGATCTCTCCTTCTTCCACACTCCAGCTGGAGAGTCTGGATCATCGAGCTTAGAGTCCTTCGCGTCCACCACCGAGCCATTTTTAGGGTCTGCCAAACCCTTTCCAAAAGCAACCTCCATCACATACAGAGGTATCTCAATTTCCGGTACTGGGCCCTCTCTTTGACCATTACGATAATGGTGATACCATGCCTTGTATTGATGGGGCACCTTTTTAGGTAAGCCCGCATCAACCCAGACTATGGATTTCACCAGCACGTATTCTAGTCTGTCCTAGTGCCCATGTATCAGAATATGGTAACTCTGTTCTATGAACTTCTTCAGTAGTCCAAAATGTTCAAGAAGGGCTACCATCCATGGACCTGAAATGTTATCCCACAACGGGGTGAGAAGATGTCTCAGCGAGTTCCACCTCCTAAGACTCGACTAGGAAGAAAATACGCCCTGAGGGCTGCCTAGGCACAATCACGAGTCAATACTATCTATGAGTCCGACCATAGTCCAGGACTGCTCACTCGAGCCGATATATAGATAGTATAACTCACCAGAAGCTACAGCAATTATATTCATAGAGTATACTATTTATGCTCACCAGAAGCTGCCGCAATTATACTCATATAGTATACTATTTATGCTCACCAGAAGTTGCCACAATTATAGGTCTAATTGTGACATCCCAAAATTTCAATCCTGTTTTCAATTGAATAAATCGGGCATTTCATCGATGCGCCTATAGTGCTATTCTCTTAGCCAATCACTCATGAGAAACTAGACCATCTGGGGAAGTCATTAAGGGATTTTAATGCAAAAGACTTGAGAATTCGACTAGGAATCGACTACTCGACCGTGCTAATTTACAAGGGTCATTACAGCACAATTAAAAATCGATTAGAGACCGGAGATAGGTCGATTTGATTAAGGTGTGTGATTAAGTGTAGGTGATTCCACCTGATTGCAAAATTCTCGTCAATCGGCACTAGACCGATTTTCTATCATTTTGGGTACCCTGTGTCCGTATTTGAAATCTCGAGATTTTCACGACAACCGGGAGTCACCAATGTGTCGAAGATGTACGTCGTGGCTAAAAAATAATCGACCACGGGTCAATTGCACTAAAAATTCCTAAAAACTACCCAATAGGTTAGGTCACGTTAAAATCGCGTCAAATTGAAATTAACCGCGAATTTGAACCCGATTTCATAAATTGAAAGTTCTGTCATGTCACGATTTATTTTAGGAACGTCTACTCATCATTCGAAGAATTTTCGGAGATTCCGGGATTTTTACGGAAAATCAATTCGGATGTTTCGGAAAACGAACAGAAATTCGGATCGGCCGAATTGAAGGGATTTTCAATTTGCAAACCAAGCTACTTGGCGAGAGGGAATTGTAGAAATTATGTGGGCTTCTTCTTCATCAAAATTAGACGTCGGATTTGGGAATTTGTCGAAGACATTGATGTCCCAAAAATGTGAAATTCGGAGCTTTGTAGAGGGGTCTGGATTTTGGCTTCAATTTGGACAATTTGGTGGATTTATGTGCTAGAAAGAAATTAGAGACCAAGGGATAGACATGGGAGCTTTTGGGGGGACCAAACATTAATGGAGATATTTTTGTTTTGACTTTTCTCTCTCTCCCTCATCCGGTCTCTCCCTTTCGATCTCTCTCTTGCGCCAGCGTCACCAGTTCTCTCTCTCTTTCACTGCTTCTCACCGATCGATAGCCGCACAATCCCCTCTCTCTCCCTTCTACTTCGACTTCTCTCTCCTGTATCCCTCGGTTCTGCCTTTTTTCCAGCAACTTCATTTCTTCTTTGCAGTTCTCCACCATCGATTTCCCTCCATCTCCACTCACCACTCAGCCCCACGCCAGCTCACCTCACGCTGGTCAACCTCTTCCTCCACCGAAGCCCAGTGTTGACCACTCCAAGACCACCAAATTTTCTTTGCCGCCGCCACATGTCCCACTTCCTTTGTCTTCAGTTCTACGGCCAACTCCACGACTTCTCCTCGCAGCTGCCGTTCCACCGAAGCCGCTTCTTCGCAGCTTAGCCAGCTCGCACGTCCTCGAGAAGCCCCACCGAAATTAGCTGCTCGAAGCCGTAAGTTTAGCAGCAACGAAGCTCAGCCAAGTTCAGCAGAAACGTGGGCTTCCTCGAGCTATTTTTCGGGCCCAATCCGAGCCCCGTTGGCGTCGCCATTTTGGAACTTGTCAATCCTCATCGCGTCCCCGTCGTTTTGGTCCGAGCGGATCGCAAATCAAGTGAGTTTAACTCATTAATTCTTGCTTAGTAAGTTAATGACATTAGTTTAAGTTAAGCTTGGATTATGTGGATAGTTAAAGTAGATTAGCGATTTAATTAATTGATATTGCATGTTAGGTGGTTAGAGTAGTGTAGTTAGAGCCTAGACAAGTTCTAATATTTATCTAGAGTAGTTCAAAAATTTTCCAAGCGCGTCTCGGTTTTTAATTAGCCTTTACGAGCCTAAGTTGCATTATTTGCATTTAATAATTAACTTCCGTAATTATTTAATTAATTAATTATTTTTCGAAAATTAGACCGGGATAGTCGGTGACCGAAATTTTATGCTGATTGCAATGGTGTGATCTGTTTATTTAATTGAGTTCTAATTTATGCTGATTGTGTGTGATTTGTGAATTTGGGAATTTATTCCTAAATTTATTTAATTTCAGTATTTAATTAGAAAATCACATGACGTCGGTTTACAACGCCAAAAATGTTTTTATCGACTATATAAATGGTGGGAATTTTGAAAGTAAAAATATTATATAATTGGGTGAGGCCGACCGTGTACCCACACACGATTATTTTATCGGGTACCCTTAATAGAAGGGAATTAGGCCAAGATGCTTGGTTAATTGAGGGATTCAAGAGTGGATTGCCACGTCCTTGGCCATAGGTAATTAATCATGTGATGGTTTGTAGTCGTAATAAGACGGCTATTGAAGGTTGTTGGGTATCAGGTTATGAGTTAGATCAAGTCAACCGCCGAAGTATGGCCATACCCATCGGGCCGTAATCTACCACCGAACTTGGAATCGGTCGTGCCCATTGGGTTGTAATCTACCACCGAACTTGGAATCGGTTGTGCCCATTGGGCCATAATCTACCACCGAACTTAGAATCGATTGTGCCCATCGGGCAGTAATTTACCATCGAACTTGGAGTTGGTTATGCCCACTGGGCGGTAATCCACCGCTGAAGATTTAGTAGGCCGTGCCTGCTGAGCTGTAATTCAGTGTCGGAGATGAGTGATTGAATTGACCGGGTGATGGTCCTGTTGCTTGGAATTGACTAGGTCGATTGATCGATGATTCGATCTGTACTTAATGATTTGAATTGATTGATGTGATTCGATGTATTTCAAATTATATTGACTTGCAGGAAGGGACTGAGGCCAAGGTAAGTCCTATGACTTGTGTTTGTGAGTAGGCAGCGCTTTGGGCGTATTTTCTTCCTAGTCGGGTCTTAGGGGGTTGAACTTGCTGAGACGTCGTCTCTCCTCGTTGTAGGATATCATTTTCGAGTCCCTAGTTGACAGCGATGGAGGACCTGAAGCCTGGAGTTTGGGAGGTGAAGCTCGGAGAATCGACGATCTTGTCCAACTAGTTAGTCATAGGACAATTCTCTTTTGGATGAAAGCCGATTCCCTTTTGTAGGCTTCTATGTATAAACATGTATGTTTATAAAAAGGTATTTTGTGAAAAATGAGCCCTACCTTTCTATCCCATCCCGTTGTTGTCTGGGGATTTATTTATTCGTTTCCGCTTGCGCATTAAAATGAATGGGTCGGCGATGCGTCCTAGGACATCGCTAATTTATCGACCAAGCAGGGATGTGCACATGCTCGGAGGATCGAGGCGTGACATCCCCGTTTAGTGGTATCAGAGCATGGTCGTTAGAGATTGGAGTGATAAGGTGCGATGAATATGGGATTGTTAGTAGGAAAGGCCTTTAAATTCATGCTGGTACATGTCTGTGATAGTTGATTGGTAGAATTGTTTGTTGTTATCGCTCGACTTCTAATTCGGTATGGAATTGGAAGGCAGGTGTTTGTAGAAAGCCTGCAAGATGAGCGATCGGGAGCAAAGGACTCCTAGTAAGAGAACCGCCATGCTTGCAACTCGGGGTAGGATGCCGACTAGAGTCGGTACCCGAGGAGGCCGAGGTAGAGCGCCAGCTGAGGCTAGCGCAAGTAGAGTAACACCACGTCCAGTTGGTGCTGGGGTAGTAGCCCCTGGTGGTCCGGGAAACATTGGGATCACGCAAGCGTTGGATGCTATGAGAGAGATGATGGGGGCAGCAGGCCCAGAATCAAGTTGTCGCCTTTACCGCGCCGGGCCATGTAGCCGCCGCTCTTTGCCGTTGCCGTTGTTGCTGTCACACCTGCTGCCGCACCTGTTGAGAATCCGCTAGGGAACATGGTCGCCGGAAGACCGATTCATAAACTAGTGGAACAGTTTCTAAAATTAAATCCACCGAAGTTCACTGGGGCAAGAGACCCCGAAGCTGCTGCTCTGTGGATCCAAGGACTGGAGAAGACCTTTGCACTATTGATGTACACTGAAATTGAAAAGGTCGTCCTCGCAGCCTACTAGCTGGAAGGAGTTGCGAGTACTTGGTGGAGAACCACCCAAGGAGCGATATTTCCCGAAGGTGTAGCCCCGGAATGGAATGTCTTCGTTGAGGCCTTCAACGGCAAATATTTTTCTAAAACTGCCAGAGAGATGAAGATGGCAGAGTTCCAGCACCTTCGCCAAGGCTCCATGACTATAGACTAGTATGAGGCGAAGTTCATTGAACTATCACAGTACGCTCCTGAACTGGTGGAGAATCCAGTGAACTGAGTTAGGAGATTCCAGGATGGACTCAAGCCAGAGTTGAGAAGCCCTCTGATTCTATTTAATCTGAGGAATTACAATGACCTGTATGAGCGGGTCCAGATGATCGAGAGAGATCAGAATGAGAGAGCCATCGCATTTGGATTGCGATTCGGATCGAGTAGAGAAGGGATCCGACATGGGAAGAGGCCTATGTCTGGAGGAAGATTCCAGATTCCGCCCAACCAGAAGGGTGGAATTGGAAAATCAGGGTCAAGCCAAATTGGCATGTGTTGCTTGTGTGGGAGGCGACACAGATTAGCCCCATGCCAATCTAGGCCGGGTACTTGCTTTGGATGTGGCCAGCCAGGTCACATAGCCAGGAACTGTCCTAGAAGACAGGGGAGACCTCAACAATTGCTGCCGCCACTATTGGGTCAGATCAGAGGATACGCGCCATAGAACACACCGCAGGGTGGACAGCTCAGACCCTTGGCTCAAGGAACAGTTTACGCCATCACCAGAGGTCAGGCTGAGGACGTGCCTGACGTGATCACAGGTATGGCCTCGTTGAACGACCACGCTGCTTATGCTTTATTTGACCCTAGAGCTACTCATTCATTTATAGCTGAGCAGTATGTTAAGTTGGTAGGATTGATTTCCTAAGTTATTGAAGTAAGTGGTCGGTATATCGACACCATTAAAAGACAAGGTGTTAGCTACAGTGGGTTGTCCTGGTTGCATGTTAGCGATTGGTGAGCGAGAGGGGAAGATAGACTTGATAGTCTTTGCCATATATGACTTTGACCTGATAATTGGCATGGACTGGCTCACTAAGCAATGACCTAAGCTGGACTGTTATTGCAAGGCGATTCAGTTTAGCCTGATAGAGGGCGAGAGCTTTGAGTTTATCGAAAGTCGAGGAGGACCCTTGATTACCTTAATCTCGTCGCTTGAGGCAACTCGTTTGTTGGACAGGGGTTGTCAAGGTTATCTGGCGACTGTCGTGGATACAATAGTTGAAGAGCTGAAGATTGAAGATATTTCGATTGTGCAAGAATTTCCATATGTTTTCCCGAAGGAATTGCCAAGATTGCCGCCAGAGAGAGAAATCGAGTTTGTGATTGAGTTAGCACCTGGGACAGAGCCAATCTCTAAAGCTCCTTACTGGATAGCGTTATCGGAATTGAAGGAACTGAAGGTGCAGATGCAAGAATTGTTGGATAAGGGATTCATACGTCCTAGTGCATCACCTTGGGGAGCACCAGTTCTGTTCGTAAAGAAGAAGGATGGTTCGTTGCGCTTGTGCATTGACTATCAACAACTTAATCAGCTGATGATCAAGAACAAGTATCCACTCCCGAGGATCGATAACTTGTTTGATCAGTTACAAGGAGTGTCGATATTTTCAAAAATCAACTTGAGAACAGGATATCATTAGCTGAGGATCAGGAATGAGGACATTCCAAAGTCAGCATTTCATACTCGATATGGTCATTACGAGTTCACTATAATGCCGTTCGAGTTGACGAATGCTCCAGCTGCTTTCATGGATTTGATGAACCGGGTATTCAAGGAATATCTAGATCAGTTTGTGATCGTGTTCATCGATGATATTCTGGTGCATTCGAGAAGTGCTGAGGAGCACGAGAGTCATTTGAGATTAGTGCTCCAGACCTTAAGGATTCGTCAGCTGTATGCTAAGTTTAACAAATGCGAGTTTTGACTGACTCGTGGTGCGTTCCTAGGTCACGTGATTTTAGGAGAAGGAATCTCCGTGGACCCTTCCAAGATTGAAGCAATTATCAACTGGCTGAGACCGACTATAGTGATAGAGATCAAAAGTTTTTTGGGTTTAGCAGGGTATTACAGACGGTTTGTGGAAGGGTTTTCAGCCTTAGCTTCGCCTTTGACTCGACTGCTGAAGAAGGAAGAAAAGGTTGTGTGGACAGACAAGTGCAAGTGTAGTTTCCAAGAGCTGAAGCAAAAGCTGACTACCGCACCTATGCTGACCATTCATTTGGTCCTGGAGGATTCGAGATCTATAGTGATGCGTCGTTAAAAGGACCGGGTTGGGTGTTGATGCAACATGGCAAAGTTGTTGCATATGCGTCCCCTCAGTAGAGACCTCATGAACTGAACTACCTGACGCGTGAATTAGAACTCGTAGCGATTATTTTTGCTTTGAAGATTTTGAGACATTATTTGTGTGGAGAAAGATTCCAGATCTTCACAGACCATCAAAGTCTAAAGTACCTATTCTCTCAAAAGGAGCTGAACATGAGACAGTGTCGATGGATGGAACTCCTAAAGGACTATAATTGTGATATTCTGTATCACCCAGGAAAGGCGAACAAGGTCGCAGATGCACTGAGTAGGAAATCTTCTGTTGCACAGATGATGGTCAAGTAGTAGAATTTACTTGAGAAGGCTCGAGATTCGGTTTTCAAGTTTGAGGTAGGCCACCTTTCGAATCTTATGGCCACCCTCAGAATTGAGCCGCATGTTCAGATCAGAATCAAGGCACTTCAGCCGACGATCCGATGTCCGAAAATCCTGCAAGAGGATACCGAGAAGAGGAAGAGTGACTTTCAGATTTCTGATGATGGAACACCAAGGTTCCGAGGATGATTATGTGTATCTGATGATGCAGCGCTTAGAGAGGGGATTTTATCAGAAGCTCATCGTAGCAGTTACAACATTCATCCTGGTAGTACAAAAATGTATCAGAATCTGCGTCAACGCTATTGGTGGTCCGGTATGAAGGCAGACATCGCCAAGCATGTCGCCAAGTGTCTGACGTGTCAGCAAGTGAAGGCACAACATTGTAAGCCGAGAGGATTTCTACAACCTCTCGAGATTCCCGAATGGAAATGGGAACACATCACAATGGACTTTGTGACGAGCTTACCAAGGAGTCAGAGAGGAAATGATTCCATTTGGGTAGTGGTCGATAGACGGACGAAGTCGGCTCACTTCACCGCAGTACGAAAAGACCTCGATTTGAATAGCCATGCAGAAGTGTATGTGTGTCAGATAGTTCATTTGCATGGAGTGCCAGTGGTGAATTTATATCCGATCTAGACCCGAGGATTCCCAATTTCAGCAGAACAGTCAAATGGTTCCTTTTGAAGCAGTACAAAGCAGAGTGTTCAGAACTTCAGTTTGTGAGGAGGAAGTTAAAGGACGAAAGATCAGGCTCAGAGTTAGTTCAGCAATCAGTGATTGTAGTTGCCATGACTAGAGACAGATTAAACACCGTTCAAAATTGCCAGAAAAGTTGTATTGTTAAGCGTTGAAGGTCAGAATTCCAAGTTGGTGATTGCATCTTTCTGAAGGTGTCACTAATGAGGGATACCTCGCGCTTCGGCAAGAAAGGAAAGCTGAGACTAAGGTACGTAGATCCTTTTGAGATTCTAGAAAGAATTAGGATCCTAGCGTATCGTCTTGCATTGTCGCCGAGGTTGGCGCAAGTGCATGGCGTCTTTCCCGTGTCGAGGTTGAGGATGTATGAGCCTGACCCGACCCATGTGCTTAATTTTGAGGAATTGGACGTGGACGGCAAAGTGTCATACATTGAAAGCCCGGTTCAGATAGTGGATGGCAAGGAGCAAGTTCTACACACCAAGACCATCCCGTTGGTCAAAGTGGTTTGGTAACACCACAACATTGAAGAAGCAACCTGGGAAAGTGAAGATTCGATGAGACGACTATACCCCCACCTTTTTGTTTAAGATTTGTATGGTTTAAATTTCGAGGACGAAATTTTTATAAGAGGGGAAGAGTTGTGACATACCAAAAATTCAATCCTGTTTTCAATTGAATAAATCGGGCATTTCATCGACGCGCCTATAGTGCTATTCTCTGAGCCGATCACTCATGAGATAACTAGACTATCTGGAGAAGTCATTAAGGGATTTTAACGCAAAAGACTTGAGAATTTGACCAGGAATCGACCACTCGACTGTGCTAATTTGCAAGGGTCATTACGGCACAATTAAAAATTGATCAGAGACTGGAGATAGGTCGATTCGACTGAGGTGTGTGATTAAGTGTGGGTGATTCCATCTGATTGCAAAATTCTTGTCGATCGCACTAGACCGATTTTCGTCGTTTTGGGTACCTTGTGTCCGAATTTGAAACCTCGAGATTTTCACGATAACCGAGAGTCGCCAATGTGTCGAAGATGTACATTGTCGCTTGAAAATAATCGACCATGGGTCAATTTCACTAAAAATTCCTAAAAAGTAGCCAGTAGGTTAGGTCACGCTAAAATCGCGTCAGATTGAAATTAACTGCTAATTTGAACCCGATTTCAAAAATTGAAAGTTCTTTCATGTCACGATTTATTTTAGGAACGTCTACTCATCATTCGAAGAATTTTCGGAGATTCCAGGATTTTTACGGAAAATCGATTCGGACGTTTTGGAAAATGAACGGAAATTCGGATTGGCCGAATTGAAGGGATTTTCGACTTGCAAACCAAGCTACTTGGCAAGAGGGAATTGTAGAAATTATGTGGGCTTATTCTTCATCAAAATTGGACGTCGGATTTGGGAATTTGTCGAAGAAATTGATGTCCCAAAATGTGAAATTCGGAGCTTTGTAGAGAGGGTTGGATTTTGGCTTCAATTTGGATAATTCGGTGGAATTTATGTGCTAGGAAGAAATTAGAGACCAAGGGATAGACATGGGAGCTTTTGGGGGGACCAAACATTAATGAAGATATTTTTGTTATGACGTTTCTCTTTCTCCCTCATCTGGTCTCTCCCTTTCGGTCTCTCTCTTGCACTAGCGTCACCAGTTCTCTCTCTCTTTCGTTGCTTCTGACCGATCGACAGCCGCACAATCCCCTCTCTCTCCCTTCTGCTTCGACTTCTCTCTCCCGTATCCCTCGGTTCTGCCTTTTTCCCAGCAACTTCATTTCTTCTTTGTAGCTCTCCACCATCGATTTCCCTCCATCTCCACTCACCACTCAGCCCCACACCAGCTCACCTCACGCCGGTCAAGCTCATCCTCCACCGAAGCCAAGTGTTGTCTGCTCCAAGACCACCAAATTTTCCTTGCTGCCGCCACACGTCCCACTTCCTTCGTCTTCAGTTCTACGGCCATCTCCACGACTTCTCCTCGCAGCTGCCGTTCCACCGAAGCCGCTTCTTCACAACTCAGCCAGCTCGCACGTCCTCAAGAAGCCCCACCGAAATCAGCCACTCGAAGCCGCAAGTCCAGCAGCAACGAAGCTCAGCCAAGTTCAGTAGAAACATGGGCTTCCTCGAGCCATTTTTCGGGCTCGATCTAAGCCCCGTTGGCATCGCCGTTTTGGAACTTGTCGATCCTCGTTGCATCCCCGTCGTTTTGGTCCAAACGTATCACAAATCAAGTGAGTTTAACTCACTAATCCTCACTTAGTAAGTTAATGACATTTAAGGGTTGATTAGTTTAAGTTAAGCTTGGATTAGGTGGATAGTTAGAGTAGTTAGCAATTTAATTAATTGATATTGCATGTTAGGTGGTTAGAGTAGTGTAGTTAGGGCCTAGACAAGCTCTAGTATTTATCTAGAGTAATTCGGAAATTTTTTGAGGTCATCTCGGCTTTTAATTAGGCTTTACAAGCCTAAGTTGCGTTATTTGCATTTAATAATTAATTTCCATAATTATTTAATTATTTATTTATTTTCCGGAAATTAGACCGGGATAACCGGTGATCGGAATTTTATGTTGATTGCAATGGTGTGATCTGTTTTTGTAATTGAGTTGTAATTTGTGCTGATTGTGTGTGATTTGTGAATTTGGGAATTTATTCCTAAATTTATTTAATTAGAAAATCACTAGACATCGGTTTACAACGCCAAAAATGTTTTTATCGACTATATAAATGGTGGGAATTTTGAAAGTAAAAATATTATATTTTTTGCTGAGGCCGACCATATACCCACACATGATTATTTTATCGGGAATCCTCAATATGAGGGAATTAGGCCAAGATGCTTGGTTAATTGAGGGATTCAAGAGTGGAATGCCACGTCCTTAGCCGTAGGTAATTAATCGTGTGATGGTTTGTAGTCGTAATAAGACGGCTATTGAAGGTTGTTGGGCATGAGGTTATGAGTTAGATCAAGTAAACTGCCGAAGTATGGACATGCCCATCGGGCCATAATCTACCACCGAACTTGGAATCGGTCGTGCCCATTGGGCCGTAATCTACCACCGAACTTGGAATCAGTCGTACCCATTGGGCCGTAATCTACCACCAAACTTAGAATCGGTGGTGCCCATTGGGCCGTAATCTACCACCGAACTTAGAATCGGTTGTGCCCATCGGGCCGTAATTTACCACTGAACTTGGAGTCGGTTGTGCCCACTGGGCCGTAATCCACCGCCGAAGATTTAGTAGGCTGTGCCCACTGAGCCGTAATTCAGTGTCGAAGATGAGTGATTGAATTGACCGAGTGATGGTCCTGTTGTTCGGAATCGACTAGGTTGATTAATCAATGATTCGATCTGTACTTAATGATTTGAATTGATTGATGTGATTCGATGTATTTCAAATTATATTGACTTGCAAGAAGGGACCGAGGCCAAGGTAAGCCCTCTGACTCGTGTTTGTGAGTAGGCAGCCCTTTGGGCGTATTTTGTTCCTAGTCGGGTCTTAAGGGGTTGAACATGCTGAGACGTCGTCTCATCCCATTGTGGATATCATTTTCAGGTCCCTAGTTGACAGCGGTGGAGGACTCGAAGCCTGGAGTTTAGGAGGTGAAGCTCGGAGAATCGACGATCTTGTTCGACTAGTTAGTCATAGGACAATTCTCTTTTGGATGAAAGCCGATTCCCTTTTGTAGGCTTTTGTGTATAAACTTGTATGTTTTTTTTTTTTTTTGATACCCAGGGAATCCCGTATAGCTAGTAGCCGGCGGGTAAACCCTAGAGTGACGCTAGCGGAGGACCCACCACCCCAGCGCCACACTTAAGACATCAAATGCCTCCACTGGGTTTCGAACCCCTCACCTTTAAGGAAGGATCAACAGAGTTCTTATCCAGCGGAGCCACCACGGCCGGTGGTATTTTATAAACCTGTATGTTTATAAAAAGGTATTTTGTGAAAAATGAGCCCTACCTTTCTATCCCATTCCGTTGTTATATGGGGATTTATTTATTCATTTCGCTTGCGCATTAAAATGAATGGGTCGGCGATGCATCCTGAGACATCGCTAATTTATCGACCAAGCAGGGATGTGCACGTACTTGAAGGATCGGGGCATGACACTAATCATCTGACCATTTCTCCATTTTTATCATTCCAGATAAAAAACTCGTATGTGGGTACACGGTCGGCCTTAGCCAAAATATAAATTTCCTACCACTGAAAAATCCCACCAATTTCAACAGTCCACAAATCCATTTTCAGCGTTCTAAACCGACACCCGGTGATTTTCCAATTAATTATTGAAATTAATTAAATTTAGGAATAAATTCTGAAAATGCAAATCACCCACAATCAACACAAATTAGAACTCGATTAAATAAATAGATCATACTATTGCAATCAACATAAAATTCCAGTCACCACTATCCCGGTCTAATTTCCGGAAAATAAATAAATAATTAAATAATTACAGAAAATAAATTATTAAATGCCAATAAATAGAACTTAGGCCCGTAAAGCCCTAATTAAACGACGAAACGGGCTTGGAAAATTTCCAAACCACTCTAAATAAATACTAGAGCTTGTCTAGGCCCTAATTGCACTAAACTATCCACCTAACTTGCAATAACGGCTAATTAAATTGCTAATCTAGTCTAACTATCCACCTAATCCAGTTTAGTCTAAACTAAACAACCCTTAAACATCATTAACTTACTAAGCGAGGATTAGTGAGTTAAACTCACTTGATGAGCGAATCGCTCGGTTCGAAACGACGGGGACACGGCGAGGATTAACTATCTCCAAAGCGGGCTTGCTAACCGAGGTTCGGAAGGCACCAAAATGGGCCAAGACCAACCACGAGACCCACTCAGTTTTGTCTCTATCCTGTGCTGGTTGAAGGTTGAAAAGGATGGCTGGTGGCCCAGTTGAGGTGGAGACAGGCTGAGATGGACTAAGGAGGTCAAACCGGGTCTAAGCGGGCGGTGACGACGCTTCAATGGCGGCTCTGGCATGTTCTGAGGTAGTGAGCGAAGACAGGGACACGGGCACACGAGGATGGGACGAGGCTGGATGGTTGTGGGCTGGCAGGTGCGCGACGGACGGGGTGGTGGTGCGAACGGCGATCCAACGTGACGGCGAGGGCTCCATGGCTTCTTCAATGCAGGTTGCTGAAGCTTTCAAGGCACAATGGAGGGGAAAGAGGGGCTGTCAACCAGTTTGGGGGAGGGAGGAGAAGAGAGGAGACAAGGGGGGACCTACTTGGCTTCATCCTCATCTTCATGTTCCCTTGACCAATGCCCACCACCAGCTGGATTCCTTGGCCAATTTTCAGCCACCAATGCCCTCTTCTAGAAGTTTGAGATGGTCCAAATGTTGTGAGTGGTGGGGGCACACGAATTTGGCTTGGTTTCTCTTCAATCGGAACTCAATTGCTTCTTGAATCTCTCAAATTTGGCCGTTAAAAATTTAATTGTCGAACCCTCGATCGAATTGATATTTTTCCTCACCACCGATCCCACTTGCATCCCAATTTCGCGATAAAAAATGGTCCTCTCGAATTTTCTGAACAAAAACGACCCTACCTCGACTTTTTCCCAAAAAGTCTCGGTTTGCAGAAGAATCTTTGGAAGCTGAGTCGATGTTCCTAAAATGACTCGTGACATGACAGAACTTTCAATTTCTGAAATCGGATTCAAATTCACGGTTAATTTCAATTCGGCGTGATTTTAGCGTGACCTAGGCTACCGGGTAGCTTTCAAAAATTTTTAGTGCAAATGACCCGTGGTCTATTTTCTTCGAGCCACGATGAACCCATTCGACACATTGGCGACTCTCGGTTGTCGTGAAAATCTTGAGGATTCAAATATGGACACAGGGTACCAAAACGACAGAAAAATCAGTCTAGTACCGATCGATGAGAATTTTCCAATTTGGTGGAGTCACCCACGTTTAGCCACACTTCTCGGTCGAACCGACCTATCTCTGATCTCTAATCGATTTTTAACTGTGCCGTAATGACCTCTAAAGATGAGCACGGTCGAGTAGCCAATTCCTGGTCGAATTCTCAAGTCTATTGCGTTAAAATTCCTTAATGTCTTTCCCAGATAGTCTAGTTATCTCAAGAGTGATCAGCTCTGAGAACAGCCCTATAGGCGCGTCGATGAAATGCTCGATTAATTTAATTGAAAGCAGAAGTGAAAAATTCAGGATGTCACAACTCTTCCCCTCTTATATAAATTTCGTCCTTGAAATTTAAACCATTACAATACTTAAGCAAAAAGGTAGGGGTACAAACGTCTTATCGACTCTTCAGTCTCCCACGTTGCCCCTTCAGTGCCGTGGTGTTGCCAGACCACTTTGACCAACAGAATGGTCTTTGTACGCAGAACTTGCTCTTTTCGATCCACAACCTGAACTTGCGGCACCCCTTGACGGCCCCCGATCCGTTAGGGTCGCCACTGTTCACTTCCCTTTCACTTGACCTGATAATGTAATACTCTGATACAAAGGAATTTCATTATAATTCATGAATCCTGGGGGTTTACATCTTTTAGATTGGTCCCTGCGCAATTTATATGGCGGAAGCACATCCATCAACTCCCTTCCCTATATTCAGAAAACGATGCACACCAACTAAACATTTATAGGTAAAAGCCGAACACTTTTATTTACTTAAACCAGATGGACATCATTCATCGGTACATCAAAATGCCGTAGTCTTCTATACTCGGCTATACTTCAAAAGATGATCAACATCTTCTCCGACAGTCGTATACTTAAAGTCCATTGATCAGTGTCGATGTCCAAAAGTTCCTTCCTTTGCTATCCTCCTCCTCACAGTCATATCCAACCACTCAATCCATCTACCGGTGGCAGTGGTAGCAGAGGTATCTTATCTAGTCTGAAATGTTAGTCCCCAAAAGGGGTGAGTACAACCATTCAGCAGTAAAGATTCATCAAACTACACAATGCAACAGGCAAAACAACCACAATTTCATGTGAAATGCACATATCATCCATGCCATCATACATATATGTCCATGAGATTCATTCACGACCTTAGTAATCATATTTCCCATGCCAAGCAATACCCATTCAAGTTCATGGACAATTATATCTCATGCCACATGCACATACCCATACGCATGATTCATATCATCCATACAACCATGTATACATCCCCATGAGATCCATTCAAGCCTTCATGATCGCATTCTCAATGTCAAATAGCATCAATTTACTTTCATAAGCAGATCATGCATATCTCACCATGCCATCGTGCATATACCATCATGCAGTCATGCTTGTATTTCCATGAGGTTCATCCCATGCCATATGCACATACATACGCATGATTCATATTATCCATACAACCATGTATACATCCCCATGAGATCCATTCAAGCATTCATGATTGCATTCTCAATGTCAAATAGCATCAATTTACTTTCATAAACAGATCATGCATCATGCCATATGCACACACCCATGCGCATGATTCGATTTCCAGTTTTATCTTTCTAAAGGATCTCATCATTTTTCTTCCAGAGACCAATGTTTGCATCCCTCATTTATCGCTCGCACCTAACCTGGCATCGCGGCACACACCTTCGAGCATCCGGCACACACCTCCGGGCATCTCATACCCCAACTGGCATCACGAGGAATCCCCCCAGCACACACCTTCAAGGCTTCCGGCACACACCTCCGGGCATCCCGACACTCCGAGGCATCATCGGCTCACACCTCCGATGGTATCATCATTATCATAATTTATATTCACATATGTGTCTCATTTTCAACATGGCATTTGATGCAATAATATCAAAGGTCTAAACCAGCTTTTGATGTTATATGACATGCCAAATGTCACCACATATGCAGCATAATCAACCACTCAAGACATTATATCACATAGAACAATTCATTTATTTTTGAAAATACAGTAATTTTCGGATAAAACAGAATGCACTCTTTTTGTTAAAATTCTTGAAAAATTAATAAACAGCCTTAATAAATTCTGAAATTTTGACATATTATATACAAGACCTAGAGGAAAATATTTCATGAAGAACACCATATCAAAAGAGCTTCCTACAATTTGGTACAGTCCATGCATTACAGTCTTTATAATTTCAGAATATTGCCATACACAGTTTCCTTCCCAAATTCGGTAAAAACCCTAAATCAGCTCCAAAAATTCTGAAATGATATGTTATAGACAAGATCAAGGGGTAAAATTTTTGTGAAGAACGCGAAGTCAAATTCGTGATAGATTAAAAACTATAATTACCACAACTGTCCCTAACCCTCGGCATCGAATTCCAGATCTAACCATTTCGGATAAAAATCGTTTCACCAACCTAACCTCGTCCATTTCCTCTCAAATTTTAGTATATTACTCCTTAACATGTCATATACAACTTTCATTAAGAACACGAGATCAAATTTCAACCAGATAATTTTATAAAATTTACAGAATCACACTAGGTCAGCATTACGATTTCCAGATCTAACTTCTTCAAGGAAAAATAGTTTCACCGGCCTATGCTTGTTCATTTCTTCTAAAATTTTGATATGTTACTCTCCAAGAAGTCTTCTAGAACTTTCATCGAGAAGTCGAAGTGAGATTCCAACTAGAAAATTACATGCAGCTCACGAAATCATCAAAGGTCGGACTGCCTTTCTAGAAAACAGAATGCTAGGCTAAGACACTTCTCCCCAAAGCTTCGAAAATTCCTTACTTCTACCACATCCAAAGTTTACCATCCACCACACACACATCACAGCAAGCAAAGGGTAGATTAATGGACTCTACTTGCCTTAGATCCGACGAAAGCACAGCAAGACAACGGCGGGGCAAGGCGGGCTCGGCGGCGGCGGCTAGGCAAACGCACGGCGGGGGCAAGCCTTCTTCTTCATCTCTCGGTGTCACTCTCTCTCTCTCTCTCACTCTCTCTCGGCACCTAGCTCCAACCGCCCCCCTCCCCTTTTCCTTTTGGTTGAATAAAATCCTTGCATGCTTCCATTTTTGCATGGAGGGACACTTGTCTCCAAGAAGGAGACAAGTGTCTTCCTTGTTGAAGACACATGGAGGAGGCCATCCGGCTCCTCTCCCCCCTCCATTCGGTCGACAGCCCAATGGGCTTCATGGGCCGGGCCTTTTGGCCCACTTTAGGCCCAACACTCTTGGGCCTAAAGTCCAAACTTAAATGGCCCAAAAATTTTCTTAAATAAGCCCATGTTTACTTTTAATAATTCACCTTAATCCCCACTTATATAAATACCAAATTACAATTTCATTTGGCCATAAAACTTGTAACATTAAACCATAAGAATCAAATCTATAAGGTGCATAGTCAAGAACAAAATCCTCCTTATCAAATTGTCCTATAGCACCAACCATGATAACCCATGAACACAAGATACATTTCCATTAAAGTACTCGGTCTTAGTCTATTACAATTCTTTGGTCTAATGGTCACAACATAAATCAATGACACTTCCATCACCTTTCCATAGGTCGTAATGCCTCTAGAGATCGCCATGAAATTTTAGGATGCCACAATTCTCCCCTCCTTAGAGAATTTCGTCCTCGAAATTAGACATCACTTATGCCTCTTGAAACAAGTAGGGGTACTTTTCCTTCATCTGATTTTCACTCTCCCATGTGGCTTCCTCCACACCATGATGTCGCCATAATATCTTTACCAATGGGATTTTCTTGGTCCTAAGAATTTGCTCCTTTTGATCCAGTACTTGCACAGGCTCTTCGATGTATCTCACTTTCTCATCCACTTTGATGGCTTCATGATCGAGTATGTGGCCAGGATCCGGCTGATATCTCCTTAGCATCGACACATGAAACACATCATGTAAATTTCCCAATTTAGGAGGCAGTGCCAAACGATAAGCTACATCTCCTATTCTTTCAAGTATCTTAAAGGGTCCAACAAATCTGAGACCTAACTTTCCCTTCATTCCAAATTGTGATATCCCTTTTATTGGAGATACTTTAAGAAATACGTGATCTCCCACACTAAACTCCAAAGGCCTTCTACGCCTATCAGCATAGTCTCTTTGTCAGTGCTGGGCTGTCTTAAGTCTTTTCTTGATGATCTCCACGGCCTCTGCAGTAACTTGTATCAGTTTAGGTCCTATCAGTTTCCTTTTGCCTACCTCACTCCAACAAACAAGAGTCCTACATTTTCTCCTATACAACGCTTCATAGGGAGCCATGCCTATACTTTTCTGAAAACTATTGTTATACACAAATTCTACCAGGTATAACTTTTCATCTCAACTCTCTTTAAAATCAATGACGCAAGCTCTTAACATGTCTTCAAATGCTTGGTCCACTCTTTTCGTTGTCCATCCATCTGTGGATGAAAAGCGGTACTAAATTAGAGCTTTAGTCCCTAAGGCGATTTGAAGACTTCACCAAAGGTTGGAAGTAAATCCTGGATCTCAGTCAGACGTGATAGTTACAAGAACACCATGTAAGCGTACCACTTGGCTTACACATATATTGGCAATTTTATCCATCAGATAATCTACGCGAACTGCTAGGAAATGGGCGGACTTAGTCAAGCGATCCACTATCACCTGGATAGAGTCGTGGCCACTTGATGTCCTTGGTAATCCTCGCACAAAATCCATCATCACATGATCCCATTTCCATTTTGGAATATCTAATGGTTTTAATTGAACACACCATTTAGCCAAATTATTCCTATATTTCCCATGCCAAGCAATACCCATTCAAGTTCATGGACAATTATATCTCATGCCATATGCACATACCCATACGCATGATTCAGATCATCCATACAACCATGTATAAATCCCCATGAGATCCATTCAAGCCTTCATGATCGCATTCTCAATGTCAAATAGCATCAATTTACTTTCATAAGCAAATCATGCATATCTCACCATGCCATCGTGCATATACCATCATGCAGTCATGCTTGTATTTCCATGAGGTTCATCCCATGCCATATGCACATACATACGCATGATTCATATTATCCATACAACCATGTATACATCCCCATGAGATCCATTCAAGCATTCATGATCGCATTCTCAATGTCAAATAGCATCAATTTACTTTCATAAACAGATCATGCATCATGCCATATGAACACACCCATGCGCATGATTCAATTTCCAGTTTTATCTTTCAAAAGGATCTCATCATTTTTCTTCCAGGGACCAATGTTTGCATCCCTCATTTATTGCTCGCACCCAACCTGGCATCGCGAGGAACCTCCGGCACACACCTCCGGGCATCTCGTACCCCAACTGGCATCACGAGGAATCCCCCCGGCACACACCTCCAGGGCTTCCGGCACACACCTCCCGGCATCCCGACACTCCCGGGGCATTTGGCACACACACTCCGGGCATCCGGCACCCACACTCTGAGCATCCCGACACTCCCGGGGCATCGTCGGCTCACACCTCTGACGGTATCATCATTATCATAATTTATATTCACTTGCGCCAGTCTCGGCAGCAACACAAGACAATACGCTAGGGTCCCAATTCTCTCTAGAATTTCAAATGGACCTGCGTACCGCGGACTCAATTTTCCTTTCTTACCAAAGCGCGAAGTTCCCCTCATTGGTGATATCTTCAGAAAAACGTGATCACCAACTTGGAATTCCAATGGTCTCCGACGCTTATCTGCGTAACTTTTCTGTCTATTATGGGCGGTCTTTAGTCTGCCTCTGATCACTGCTACGACATCCACTAACTGCTGAACCAACTTTGAGCCCGTAATCTTTCTCTCCTTAACTTCATCCCAACACACCGGTGTCCTGCACACTCTGCCATACAATGCTTCGAAAGGAGCCAACTGAATGCTCTACTGATAACTATTATTGTAGGCAAATTCCACCAGATTAAGCTGTTCTTCCCAACTCCCCTTAAAATCTAGCACACAAGCTCGCAGCATGTCTTCGAGGGTTTGAATTGTCCTCTCAGACTGACCATCTGTCTGAGGATGATATGTCGTACTGTACCATAGCTTGGTTCCTAAGGCACTTTGTAAGCTCTTCCAAAAGGCGGCGGTAAATCTCGAGTCTCGATCTGAAGTTATTGTCACCGGCACTCCATGCAGACAAACTACTTGATGCACGTACAACTCTACGTGTCTATCCAAATTGAGGTCCTTCTAAACTGCAATGAAGTGGACCAACTTTGTCAGTTTGTCGACCACTACCCAAGTGGAATCATTACCTCTTTGACTCCTTGGTAGGCCGGTCACGAAATCCATCGTAATATGCTCCCATTTCCATTCTGGGATCTCGAGAGGTTACAGAAGTCCTCCTGGCTTGCAATGCTGAGCTTTGACCTGCTGACACGTCAAACACTTGGCGACATGCTTGGTGATATCCGCCTTCATACCTGACCACCAATAGTGTTGACGCAGATTCTGATACATCTTGGTACTACCAGGATGAATGTTGTAACTGCTACGATGCGTTTCCTATAAGATATCCTCTCTAAGCTCCACATCGTCAGGTACAACCAATCGTCCTTGGAACCTCAGTGTTCCCTCATCAAAAATCTGAAAGTCAACCTTTCTCTTATCTATGTCCTCTTGTAGAATCTTCTGAACATCTGGGTTTGTCAGTTGGAGTAACTTGATCCTGATCTGGACATCTGGCTCAATTTTAAGGGTGGCCAAAAGGTTCAAAAGGTGGCCTACGTCAAACTTGAATACCGAATCTCAAGCTCTCTCGATTAGATTACACTCCTTAATCAGTAGATGAGCAACTGAAAACTTCCGACTCAAAACGTCGGCGACCCTATTCGCCTTTCCTGGGTGATATAGAATATCACAATCATAATCCTTCAACAATTCCATCCATCGGCGCTGTCTCATATTCAACTCCTTCTGAGAGAATAGGTACTCGAGACTTTGATGGTCCGTGAAGATCTGGAATCTTTCTCCGCACAAATAGTGTCTCCAAATCTTCAAGGCGAAAATAATTCCCGCGAGCTCTAAGTCATGCGTTGGGTAATTCTGTTCATGAGGTCTTAACTAACGGGAGGTGTATGCAACAACTCGACCATGTTGCATCAGCACGCAACCCAATCCTCTGAACGATGCATCACTATAGATCTCGTATCCTCCAGGACCAGATGGAATCGTAAGTATAGGTGTGGTAGTCAGCTTCTGCTTCAGCTCTTGGAAACTACACTCGCACTTGTCTATCCACACAAATTTCTCTTCTTTCTTCAGGAGTCTTGTCAATGGCGACGCTAAAGATGAGAACCCTTCCACGAACCTTCTGTAATAACTTGCCAAACCCAAAAAACTTCTGATTTCTGTCATGGTAGTCGGTCTTGGCCAATTGATTACTGCTTCAATCTTGCTCGGGTCCACGAAGATTCCTTCGCTTGAAATCACTTGACCTAGGAAAGCAACATGAGTCAACTAAAACTCGCACTTCCTGAACTTGGCATACAACTGATGGACTCTCAGAGTTTGCAGCACTAATCTCAGATGACTCTCATGCTCTTCATCACTTCTTGAATACACCAGAATATCATCAATGAACACGATCACAAACTGATCTAGATATTCCTTGAACACTCGGTTCATTAGATCCATGAAGGCAACTGGAGCATTCGTCAACCCGAATGGCATTACTGTAAATTCATAATGACCATACCGAGTACGAAATGCTAACTTTGGAATATCCTCATTCTTGATCCTCAGCTGATAATATCCTGTTCTCAAGTCGATCTTCGAAAATATCGACGCTCCTTGTAACTGATCGAACAAGTCATCAATCCTCGGGAGTGGATACTTGTTCTTAATTGTCACCTGGTTGAGTTGACGATAGTCAATGCACAGGTGCAACGAATCATCTTTCTTTTTTACAAACAGAACCGGTGCTCCCCAAGGTGATGCACTGAGACGAATGAATCCCTTATCCAATAACTCCTGCATATGCACCTTCAGTTCTTTCAACTCAAATAATGCCATCCGGTAAGGAGCCTTAGAGATTAGCTCTGTCCCGGGTGCTAGTTCAATCACGAACTCGATCTCTCTCTCTAGCAGTAACCCTAGCAATTCTTTCGGGAATACATTTGGAAACTCTTGTACCACGGCGATGTTTTCCATCTTCAGCTCCTCAACTGTCGTATCTACGACAGTTGCCAGGTAACCCTGACAACCCTTATCTAACAAACGGGTTGCCTCTAGCACGAGATCAAAGTAATCGAGGGTCCTCCTCAATTCCCGACAAACTCGCAGCTCTTACCGTCTAACGGGTCAAACTGAATCGCTCTGCGATAGCAGTCCATTTTAGCTCATTGCTTGGTGAGCCAGTCCATGCCAATTATCAAATCAAAGTCATGCATGGCTAGGACTAACAAGTTTATTTTTCCCTCTCGCTCACCAATCGCCAACTTGCAACCAGAACAACCCAAAGTAGCTATCACTTTATCCTTCAACGGTGTAGATATGCTAATTGTCGACGCCAATAATACAAGACTTAATCCTATTAACTTAACACACTGCTCGGCAATAAAGGAATGAGTTGCTCCTGGGTCAAATAAAGCGTAAGTAGGATGGTCGTTCAACAAAACCATACCTGTGATCACGTCAGGCGCAGCCTCTACCTGACCTTGAGTGATAGCATACACCGTGCCTTGAACTGGGGGTCTAAGTTGTCCTCCTTGCAGTGCATTCTGAGGTGCATACCCTCTGATCTGTCCCCTCTACGGCGGCAGTAGCAACTGCAGTTGTCCTCTTGGTTGCCTAGGACAATCTTTGGCTAAGTGACCCTGTTGGCCACATTCATAACAAGTGCCCGTCCTTCTTGGGCATGGGTTTAAACCATGTTGCCTTCCACAGAAGCGACATGGGCCATTCTAACCAGGCCCTACCTTCCCAATTCCACCATTCCTGTTGGGCGAGACTTGAAATCTTCCTCCGATAATGGGCCTCTTCCCATGTCGGATTCCTTCTCTACTTGAGCCGAACCGTGATCTAGATGTGACAGCTCTCTCGTTCTGATCCCTCTCGATCATTTGGACCCTCTCGTACAAGTCATTGTAATTTCTTAGATTGAGCATTATTAGCAGACTCCTCAACTCCAGCCTAAGTCTGTCCCTGAATCTTCTCACTCGGTTTGCTGGATTCTCAACTAGCTCAGGAGCGTATTGTGATAGTTCAACAAACTTCGCCTCATACTAATCTACAGTCTGTGGAGCCTTGGCGGAGATGCTGAAACTCTGTCATCTTCATCTCTCCGGCAGTCTCTGAAAAGTATTTACCGTTGAAAGCATCAATGAAGGCGTTCCACTCCGGGACGACACATTCTGGAAATACTGCTCCTTGGGTAGTTCTCCACCAAGTATTTGCAACTCCCTTTAGCTGGTAAGTTGCTAGGACTACCTTTTCAGTCTCATTGCACATCAGTAGTGCAAAGGTCTTCTCCAGTCCTTGGATCCACAAAGCTGCGGCTTCGGGGTCTCCTGCCGCAGTAAACTTCGACGGATTTAACTTCAAGAACTGTTCCACCAGCTTATGAATCGGTCTCCCATCGACCATGATTCCTAGCAGAACCTCAGCGGGTGCGGCGGTAGGTGCGACTGTAGCAACAACATTGGCAGCGGTAGTAGCGGCGGCCGCAACGACGGTAGTTAAAGCGGCTACTTGGTTCTGGGCCTGCTACCCCATCATCTCTCACATGGCATTTAGGGCTTGCGTGATCCTAACTATTCCTTGCTCACCTGGGGCGGCAACTCCAGCACCAACGGGAGGTAGTGCTACTCCACTTGCGCTAACCTGAGCTGGCGCTCTACCTCGGCCTCCTCGGGTACCGACCCTTGTCGGCGTTCTACCCCGAGTTGCAGGCCTAACGGTACTCTTCCTAGGAGTCCTTTGGTCTTGATCGCTCATCTTGCAGGCTTTCTACAAAGACCTGCTTTCCAATTCACACCGAATTAGAATTCGAGCGAGTTATACCAACAAACAATTCTATCAAACAACTACCACAAACATGCACTAGCATGACTTTAAAGGCCATTCCTACTGATACCACTTAAACGGGGATGTCACGCCCCGATCCTCGAGTGCACGCCCATCTCTCACTGGTCGATTAAATAGCAACATCCTAGAACGCATCGCCGACCCATTCATTTTAATACGCATGCGGGAGCAAATCAATAATCCCCAGACAATAAAATAATGGGATAGGAAAGTAGGGCCATATTTTTCGAACTTGAAAATAACAACCACACTTATATACATTGCAAACCATAATGTATATATTACAATACAACCTATAAAAGTTAGGTCCTACACAAGCCAGTGAGAAAACAAAGTCGGCAGATAGGGGTGGGGGTTTCCAATCCACTATAGGTCATCCTCCTCGATCTCTCCTTCTTCCACACTCCAACTGGAGCCTACTATTGAGTACACCAGAGAGTCTGGATCATCAAGCTTAGGGTCCTTCACGTCTACTACCGAGCCATTCTTAGGGTCTGCTGTACCCTTTTCCAAAAGCAACCTCCATCACATACAGAGGTATCTCAGATTTCGGTACTGGGCCCTTTCTTTGACCTTTACGATAATGGGGATACCATGCCCTGTATTGATGGGGCACCTTTTTAGGTAAGCCCGCATCAACCTAGACTATGGATTTCACCATAATGTATTCTAGTCCGTCCTGGTGCCCATGTATCGGAATATGGTAACTCTGTTCTGTGAACTTCTTCGGTTGTCCAAAATGTTCAGGAGGGGCTGCCATCTATGGACCTGAAATGTTATCCCACAACGGGGTGAGACGACGTCTTAGCGAGTTCCACCCCCTAAGACCCGACTAAGAAGAAAATACGCCCTGAGGGCTGCCTAGGCACAATCACGAGTCAAAGGACTTACCTTGGTCTTGATTTCCTTCCTGCAAGTTAATACAGTTCATAATCTCATCGAGTCACATCAACCAATCAAATCATTCAAACAAATCAAATTATCGATCAATTGACTTAGTCGATTCCATGTCAACATGACCATTCCCCAGTCATCTCAATGAATACTATCTATGAGTCCGACCATAGTCTAGGACTACTCACTCGAGCTGATATATAGATAGTATATTTCACCAGAAGCTGTCGCAATTATATTCATATAGTATACTATTTATGCTCACTAGAAGATGCCGCAATTATATTCATATGGTATACTATTTATGCTCACCGAAAGCTCTGCTGCAATTATAAGTCTAATCATCTGACCATTTCTCCATTTTTATCATTCCAGATAAAAATACTTGTGTGTGGGTACACAGTCGGCCTTAGCCAAAATACAAATTTCCTGCCACTTGAAAATCCCATCAATTTCAACAGTCCACAAATCCATTTTTCGGCGCCGTAAACCGACGCCGGTGATTTTCAATTAATTATTGAAATTAATTAAATTTAGGAATAAATTCCAAAAATGCAAATCACCCACAATCAGCACAAATTAGAACTCGATTAAATAAACAGATCACACCATTGCAATCGACATAAAATTCCGGTCACCAACTATCTGGTCTAATTTCCGAAAAAATAAATAAATAATTAAATAATTACAAAAAATAAATTATTAAATGCCAATAAATAGAACTTAGGCCCGTAAAGCCTAAATAAATTATTAAATGCCAACTGAGGTCCGGAAGGCACCAAAACAGGCCAAGACAGCAGCCACGAGACCCACTTGGTTCTGTCTCTATCCGGTGCTGGTTGAAGGCTGAAAAGGATGGCCGGTGGCCCGGTTGAGGTGGAGACAGGCTGAGATGGACTAAGGAGGCCGAATCGGGTCCAGATGGGCGGTGACGACGCTTCAACGGTGGCTCTGGCAACGGCACACGACGACTAGACGGCTCTAGCACGTCCTAAGGCAGCGAGCGGAGATGGGGACATGGGCACACGAGGACGGGACGAGGCTAGACGGTCGCGCGCTAGTAGGCACGCAACGGAAAGGGTGGTGGTGCGAACGGCGGTCCGTGCAATGGCGAGGGCTTCGCGGCTTCTTCTTTGCAAGTTGCTGAAGCTTTCAAGGCACAATGGAGGGGAAAGAGGGGCTGTCAATCGGTTTGGGGGAGGGAGGAGAAGAGAGGAGACAAGGGTGGACCTACTTGGCTTCATCCTCATCTTCATGTTCCCTTGGCCAATGCCCACCACCAGCTGGATTCCTTGGCCAATTTTCAGCCACCAATGCCCTCTTCTAGAAGCTTGAGATGCTCCAAATGTTGTGGGTGGTGGAGGCACATGAATTTGGCTTGGTTTCTCTTCAATTGGAACTCAATTGCTTCTTGAATCACTCAAATTTGGCTGTTAAAAATTCAATTGTCGAACCCTTGATCGAATTAGTATTTTTCCTCACCAATTGATCCCACTTGCATCCTAATTTCGCGATAAAAACGATACTCTGAATTTTATGGACAAAAATGACCCTACCTCGACTTTTTCCCAAAAAGTCTCGATTTGTAGAAAAATCTTCGGAAGGTGAGTCGATGTTCCTAAAATGACTCGTGACAAGACAGAACTTTCAATTTCTGAAATCGAATTCAAATTCGGGCTTAATTTCAATTCGGCGCAATTTTAGCGTGACTTAGGTTATTGGGTAGCTTTCAGAAATTTTTAGTGCAAATGACCCATGGTTGATTTTCTTCGAGCCACAATGAACCCATTCGACACATTGGTGACTCTCGGTTGTCGTGAAAATCTCGAGGATTCAAATACGGGCACAGGGTACCAAAATGATAGAAAAATCAATCTAGTGCCGGTCGACGAGAATTTTCCAATTTAGTGGAATAGACACATATCTCAATTGAACCAACCTATCTCTGATCTCTAATCGATTTTTAACTATGCCTTAATGACCTCTAAAGATTAGCACGGTCGAGTAGCCAATTCCTGGTCGAATTCTCAAGTCTATTGCGTTAAAATTCCTTAATGGCTTTCCCGGATAGTCTAGTTATCTCGAGAGTGATCTGCTCTGAGAACAGCCCTATAAGCGCATCAATGAAAGGTTCGATTAATTTAATTGAAAGCAGAAATGAAAAATTCAGGATGTCACATGTTTCATGTTTGACCCAAATAAATAAGTGAGACAAATAATGATCTAGAGTCATTCCACTTCATACACAAGAATTTGTCCCTAGCTCCCATGTCCTTATCAAAAAAAAAAAAATGCCATACAACATGAAAATCAGTTTGGGTCTTGTTAAGGATGGATGATGGTATGCCAATGTGACAAGATCGTGAGAGCAAAATCTTATTCGAGTAAGTAATTTCCACACTATTGGCATGACCATTGTAGTTTACTTCTTCCATTACATTTCCACGTTTGCATCCACACCACAAACCCATTCCCTCTGCCTATTTCCATCCATTGTGGGTGCTCTTCCATTGAAATTCAAAATGTATATTTATAGGTTTAATAATTAATTTAGATATTTATCACAAAAATATGCACAATCATTGAATATAAATTCCATCATGGTATATAGAATTTTGAACATTTATGTTTTCTTCTTGAATGTTCTGTTGGTATCTTAGATTGAAGAATTTGTTCCATCAACTCAAATATTTGAAAATAGATACTATGTCTAATTAAGCAATTACTGTAAACAATTACTACCCACATTTGCACAACCATGACTAGAAATTTTTAAACATTTAATCTTTCTTTACAGGCTCCCAAGAGATTTATGAGAGAATTGAAAAATCAATATATAAATAACACTAGTGATAGGAATTAATGTAGATATAGGACTTTATCCTTATGAATTATAGATTAATTAGAATTATACCCAGTATCGGATTTTTGTCATATAAATTATGAAGTAGAAGGGATTATATCTACCAAATATCTTTGATAATTTATTTAATTATATGTGAATATTTCAAAATAGAGTCTATTCATATGTAACAATTATATATAAACAATTGTTTTCAAAACATGAGTAGTTCTATTATTTTGGTACATCAAAAATATATCGATACTATTTTTGGCCAACTATGACTTTGATATAATATACTTGTCAATATGAGCCCAACCAAGATCTTTTCATATTATTTGTCAAATATTAGTCGAACATGAGATAAAAGTATTTTTACATCGTTAAATTCTTTCAAAACATCATCATAACAATCAGTTTTACACATGTAAATTATATAGGCATTTCAAAATAGAGTCTATATATATAAAAATATTATTTTTAAATTTTTCTCCAAAATATGCATTATTCTATTATTTCTTGTATATCTATTAGATACTTATTACCAAAATATACACAATAATATTTTTTCTTGGACACTTATTAGAGGTTACTATCCAACTTGCATTGAATTAGAGATGCAAAATCAGATTTTTGCAAGGATAGATTAGAAATTTGTTAAAGTGATAACCAAATGCAGCTTACCGAACGTCTCACGTGACTTAATCTCACGCAAGCTTTGTCTATGTGCATGCGCACACATGTGATTCAACGATCAAATAAAGGATAAACATTAAGTACACATGTTGATTTTTATTTTTTTTTACGCATCCCACGTTTAACATGATTGATATAAGTGAAATCATTTTCAGTATATAACTAATTGCTCATTTCAATAGCAAAAGAGGTATATTTATTATTGGGCATATTCAAAGGCATACTAATGATTTGGTTACTGCTAATTTTATCCATCTACTGATTTTTTTTTTTGGGGCACTTAAAAGATTAATAATTGAAGAGGAAACATCAACATATGACTTGACATCGAAGTTCAATAATAAAGGAGGAAACATTATAGGTATTGTTGTAGAAAGTGTGATGTACAATGACTGAGATTCAATTCACTCAACTCAAGATGAATCAAATCTACATATACAAAAATTTGTCTCTTGCTCTCATGTCTTAATCAAAATTTGAAAAAAAAAATGCCATACAACATGAAAATCAATTTCTGTCAATGTCATTTATTTCAAGGACCATGATGATATGCCAATGTGACAAGATCATGAGAGCAATACCAGATTTGATCAGTAATTTCTACATTATTGACATGACCATTGTGGATTTCTTCTTCCATTACCGTCCAAGGATGGGACAAAACAATTCAGTGACAAGGCCAGCAAAATGCTAGACAAGGATTGCCAACTCATGGTGACGTTACCTAGTGCGTCACAAAATGATGCACATTATTTGACCGTGCTACTGGCCATTTATGGCACTCTATGCAAGATGCCAGGGGCTTAATTCACTAAAAATCTCCAACTTGAAATCCAATTTCAATTTTGTGCAATTTTTTTTTTTAAGTGCAACACTTTTTCCACCCTTTGTATAACTAAATCCACCTCTTTTTTTTTTTTTTTTTTAACACTAAAAAGGCTAAATTGCCCTCAATCATTCAACGGCAATATAAAGTGGTAGTTCCAATTTAATATACTTTCCTTATTTTTCTATTTTTATTTAGAATATAGTTGTCATAATTAAACATTTCACGTATTCGTTTTTCTTTAATGTGGCTAACTCATGTATATTAAAAGCATTATGTTTTCTTTTTATTTTCAGATTTTACTTTGGTAAAATAAGTTTCATGTAAAAAGAACAATTTCAAGAAATCTAAATCTTTTCACATTATCAAGCAAATTTATGGGTTAATTGTCAAGTAGAATCTACATACTAACATAGACAAATTTGTAAAACAATATTATCTTGATAAGCTTTTACTTTTGTTGTGCATATCATCGTTAAACCCTTTCTTATTTTAATATTTTCTCCAAATACCTCATGGATTATATTAATTTTTTTCAATCCAAAATGATGAGATTTCATTAGCATTTAAAAAATTTCCTATTAGGAATGTTGTGATTTTATTAAGTTTTATCTTTAAAGTCTCATATTTGAAAATATAACTATGATTTTATTTTAGAAATTCTTTAGAGTTTTTTTATTGATCATCTGATTATGTGTGTGTGTGTGTGTGTGTGTGTGTGTGTGTGTATAAAAAAGATAGCTAATAAAGTTTGATGGTAATACACACAATAGATGCGAAAGTTTATAATCAAGTAATTGCATTAAAAAAGTGTCTATGTTAAAAAAATTTCTATATTCTACTTGTCAATTAATGCACAAATTTGTTAGAAAACTTTGAAAAGAATTAGGCTTTTTGAAAATTTCTCTTTTTGACAAAACTCATTCCTACGTAAGGAAAACCTTACAATAAATTGAAAACATGGTATCTTTAGAGTGTGTGTGTATGTATGTATGTATGTATGTATGTACGTACGTACGTAAAATGTACGTACGTATGTATGTATGTATGGGATAACCTGAAGAAAAAAATAAAACATGCAAAATCTTAATTATGGCGACTAGATCCTATATAAAAATAAAACAATTTTTTTTTAAAAAAAAAAAGAGGAAAGTAAATTAGTTTGGGTTGCCACTTTAAATTACAATCGAATGATTGATGGCAATTTTTTTTTTGGGTGAAAATAGGGTGGATTTAGCCATACAAGAGGTGGAAATAGCATTGCCCAAAAAACTTTTCCAATTTTCACAATAGTCTCCAATATGCCCCTGCGTCCAAAAATCGTCATTGGTTTCTTCAAAACTTTTAACATCGTAGCCAATTGAAAGTTCATTATAAGAATATATATTTTCACTAATAATCTCATCTTTATATAGAACACTAAGTGTTCATAATTTTGAAAAAACTAGTGGCAATTTTTGGACTTGGGACAAATTTATGACAGAGTGAAAGTTGTTGATTTTTTTTTCAAAATAAAAAAAAAATTCAAAATAGGATTGTGATTTGTGACATCCCAGATTTTCGATCTTGTCTTCTACTGAATAAATCGGGCATTTCATTGACGCGCCTATAGAGCTGTTCTTAGAGCTAATCACTCTTGAGATAACTAGACTATCTGGGGAAACCATTAAGGATTTTAAGGCAAATAGACTTGAGAATTCGACCAGGAATCGGCTTCTCAACCGTGCTCATCTTTAGAGGCCATTACGGCACAGTATAAAATCGATTTGAAATCAGAGATAGGTTGGTTCGGCGAGATGTGTGGCTAATCGTGGGCGACACCACTAAATTGGAAAATTCTCGTCGACCGGCACTAAACTAGTTTTCTTATTGTTTTGGTACCCTGTGTCCGTATTTGAATTCTCGAGATTTTCAAACAACCGAGTTGCCAATGAGTCGAGTGGGTCCATTGTGGTTCGAAGAAAATCGACCACAAGTCATTTGCACTAAAAATGTCTGAAAGTTACCCGATAGCCTAGGTCACGCTAAAAACGTGCCAAGTGGAAATTAACTGCGAATTCAAGTATGATTTCAGAAATTAGAGATTTTGTCATGTCATAATAAATTATAGGAGTGTCGACTCAGTCTTAGAAGATTTTTTTGAAACCCAAGACTTTTTGGGAAAAAGTCGTCGCAGGATCGTTTTTTATGTAAAAAAAGCCAAGAATTGTTTTTATGGCAAAATTGGGAAGCATGATGGATGTATGGGTGAGGAAAAATGCTAAAATGACTAATGGTAGGTGGATTGAATTTATGAGAGCCAATTGAGAGTGAGTCAAAAAATAATTGATGTCCAATTGAAGCCAAAATGTGGGAAATTCGTAGCTCCCCCATGTCCTAGCAAAATTGGACTACCTCAAGGGTTGTGAGGAGTGTATGTGTGGCTCAATGACAGCCAAGGATGTGTGCATGGCCTAGAATGAGTTTTGAGAGATATTTGTGTGGAAAAAGTGGCCAAAGAGACCCCACCAAGCCAAACTTGCCCCTCACTCATTCCCCTCTCTCTTCCTTGCCGTCCACCCATCCCTCTCTCCCCCTCCATTGCTGTTTGACAATCACAGCAGCCCAGAGGAAGCGCCGGAACCGCCAACAAGCTGAGGAACCACCGCACGCCATCACCGCCGCACGCAGTCGCCGTTTTCGCTAGCCACTGTCCCCGCAAGCCAACCGCGTGCCCGTCCGCCCCTCTCACCCCTCACGCCAGTTCAGCAGTTGTCCCGTGGTCTGTGGAGGTCCATTGAAGCCTCCTCAATCGTCGTGGACCGCCCTCCAAGCCGACAAAGTCCCCCACCGATCCACCGTGTCCTCACTGCACCAAGCTAGCTTGTTTTCTTTTGTTTTTGCAGCCAAAATAGAAGGTATTTTTGTGGGTTTCCAGCAAGGTGTCGGGCTTATTTTGAGGTGTTTCCGGGCCTTGGATCCTAGGCTCGCTTTGGAGAAAAGCAACTATCGCGACGTTCCCGACGTTTCAATCCGAACGGATTGTTAAACGGGTGAGTTTAACTCACTAATCCCCGCTTAGTTTGCTAATGATGTTTAGGGGTTTATTAGATTTAATTAAGTGCAATTAGGTGGATAGATTATATTAGAATAATTAAATTAGGGATTTACCTATGCATGTTAGGAGAATGGTTAGTGTAATTAGCAAGTAGACATGTCCTAATATTTATTGAACGACACTTGGAATTTTTCCGGGTTCATTTCGGCTTCCAATTCGGCATTATGGGCCTAAATTGGATTTATTGCTATTTAATAATTAATTTTCAAAATTAATTATTTATTTATTTATTTTCCAAAACTTCACCCGGGATGGTCGGTGACCGGGATTTTATGTTGATTGCCGTGGTGCACTCCGTTTATTTAATTGAGCTTTATTTTGTCTTTGAAATGAATTATTGGTGAATTTAGGATTTATTTCCTAAATTAAATAATTTTGGAAAATTAATTGGTAAATAACTGGGCATCGGTTGATAATGCCAAAAATGTTTTGGTGGACTACAGAAAATGGTAAAATTTATAAAAAGGGAAATTATCATATTTTGGCTAAGGCCGATCGTGTACCCACACACGATATTTTATCGGGTATGATAAAAGATGAGAAAGAATGTTGTATGATGTGGCTCGGTGACCAGATAAGTCGCCTTAGAGAATGCACGTGAATCGTTGATTATATACATCACTTGGAAAAGGCACGTGGCTCGTGAATAGTACGTCACCTTGGCGAATATGTCGCCGTAGAGAATGCACGTGACTCGGTGATTTGGTATATCACCTTAGAGAATGCACGTGGCTCAGTGATTTAGTACAGTGCCTTGGCGAATAAGTCGCCTTAGAGAATGCACGGGGGCTGATGATTAGGACGTCGCCTTGGCGAATTTGTCGCCTTAGAGAATGCACGTGGCTCGGTGACTAGGTACATTACCTGAGAAATGGTATAGTATGGATGGAAACGACCAAGGGATGGTCCGATTGACATGTAATTGACTAAGTCTATTGATCGAGATATCAATCTGTGATGAAATATTTGGGTGCCTATTTGAACTGTGCTAAATTGCAGGTGGAATCTGAGGTCAAGGTAAGTCCTCTGAACCGTGTGTGCGTAGGCAGCCCATAGCGTATTGGTTTCCTAATTGAGTCTTAGGAGGGTAGAACTCGCTGAGACGTCGTCTCACTGGTTATTATAAAACCATTTCAGGCCCGTAGATGGCAGCACCTCTACCTCATCCCATGTGTCATGGGTTACCAAAGGAAATCACTGAGGAGAAGTTCCACGTGCCGATGCCTGGGCACGCTGAAGGCCTGGAGTGCGTAATGGTGAAATCCATCATTTGGGTGGATGTGGGTAGAACCCAAAGGGTGCCCTATCAATACCGGGCATGGTATCACTATTATAGCGATGGGCAAAGAGTTTGAGGTACCTGTGTATGCTTTGGAAGTAGTGTATGGGGAGGGTATTGCAGAACCTAGAGGTGGAGAAGTGATTGATCCAGTGGTTCCCATCCTTGAAGGCTTAGGATCATCTAAGTATCCTACGGTAGGTTCCAGTGGGAACGTGGAAGGAGGAAGGGTCGTTGAGAAAGAGGAGAATCCAGATGAAGACTGAGTGGAGGACTGAAACCCCACCCTTGTTTTGCAAACTATGAGTTGTGATCGGATGTATCGTAGATCAGACTTGTGAATAGTATTGTATTATATACTATGTGGCTTGCTTTGTATAAAAGTGTGGTTATGGTTTTCAGTTGTGAAAAATATAGCTCTACTTTTCTATCCCATTGTTTTATTGTTTGGGAATTTTCTATATGCTTCCGCATGCGTATTATAAATTAATAGGGTCGGCGATGCGTCCAGGGATGTCGCTATTAATCGACCAGGTGAGGGAGGGATGGGCACGCGTTTGAGGACCGGGGCGTGACATAATTGGATCTAAAAGTTGGGGATTTTTAGATAATTAGATTGAGCACCAAGTCTAACCCCAATCAAGAGAATATGCTGCTGGCCGTCGATTCCTTGTTGTTCAAGAGGGCCCACTCCTCATCCTCACCGTCCATTATTTGGTTCCCCATCTTGCCCTTAATTATATGGTTTTGCCTTTTAATAAGAAGCCTGTGGCTTTCTAAAACTCTTCTTGTGACGATTTTCAAAATGATTTCTCTACTTGGACCATTAGTCTTTCTCAATGTAGGAAAACATTTGTGCAAAACTTTGGCGCAACGGAAACGATAGATTAACATAAGTAAAACTCGCTAAATACGTATATAGGTCACATAAGCGAGGCACAAATTCAGAGAAAAAATCTCTTATAATTCTACCATTAATTCAAAGATATGCTGACTTCCATTAACATGAAAGCACATATTTATATATCTGTAACTAATAGATATTCATTGCCTTATTTGAATATAGTCGAATAAGATTCTACTACAAATGAATAAATAAAACTAAAATCCTTTATTCACAATATAATGAAAAAATCAATCATTACGGTAATAAATCAGTTACAAAGCTTGACGTTATCTTAATCGACTTCCAAGTCATACACTACAGGTTGGAAATAACTGAGACCTTAAGTGTTGGATTATTCGATTAAACAAACATCTTTTGCATCCGAGAACTAATCCAATATGTTTTCAAAGAGAAATAATTGCATTAGGAATGTAGAAATTGAACCCTAAAGCAGCTTCTTCAATACTGTTGCTTTGTAATGTTGTTATAATTGTTGTCCTTGTTCTGATCGGCCTTACATTCATCTTTTGTCATAGTGCGACAGTTTCTCTTGTTGATATATATATTTTTTGGTCAATAAAAGTACTTTCATTCATTCATATAGCAAAATTACTAAAAAACGACAAATGAGTTTCTGAATGCAAAATATTCCAAAGGACCTTTGGGGGGGGTAGGGGTAAAGAGATCCAGTTTAATGGATGTGACGCTAGGCTTTAGCAATCCAATCGGCAATTTGGTTTGCTTCCGGGGGCGGGGGGTAGGGGGTAAAGAGATCCAGTTTAATGGATGTGACGCTGGGCTTTAGCAATCCAATCGGCAATTTGGTTTGCTTCCCATTGTTGATGTATTTTGAATATATACTTTATTGATATTGATCGATTGCATGATTTCCCATTGTAAAGATCTGCCCGCATTTTCTTCTACTTTTGACTAATCCACCAGAGTTGGTATTGGCTAATCCCCGTTGATTGCCTATTCTATTGGTTTATTTGGAAGGGTACGAATGCAGCACTTGTTAAAAGACCTATACCTGAGACGGTAGGACAATGGTTAAGGGAAGCTACGAGGGAGTTCTTGATGAATAAGAAGGTAGAGCACTAACCTACATCAAACGATAGTGTAAATAAGGGAATGTGGTTTAACCCTGAGCCTGGCCATGTCGAGATCTACTATTGTGGCATTCCCGTGAAAGAATCAAGGCAGTGAGCAGTTGGTGTGGTTGCTTGCGATGATCATGGCACTTTGGTCGGTACAAGAGGATCTTGTGTTCACGCTAATTATGTTGGGGAGACAGAAGGTGCTACTGTCTGCCATAGAATTTAATTGGCAAAGGAGAAGCAATGGACGAGAGTTTGCATTTATGGTGGATGCTGGCAATGTTCATAGAGATATCCGAAGTTCTGCTAAGGATACTAACTGGGGACAGAGGACTGCTAGATGACCTTTGGAGTGCAATAGATCAACTTGATAGTGTAACTTTTTCTCTTATTGGTCAAAAAGCAAATGCACCCGCTCATTGGGTTGCCTTGCGGTCTATGAAGAAGATGTGCTATTTTGAGTGGGATACTAATCCCTTATCTTCTCTTTCTGATTTGCTTGTTTCAAATGTGGGAGAGAAGCCTCCTCCAGCTTCCAATGACTTTTTTTCTAACTGAACGACTGTGAAATGTTGTTGGCTAAGAAAAGACACTTAAGACATTCGGATAAAGTGGAAAAGAGAATGAATATCCAATTCCTTCCATGTGGATAATTTACATGTTCCCTAAAAGAATTCCCTACAAGAATTGCTGATGATCCTATGTGATTGTGAATCTCACATTGCCACTTGCAATCAGGAAAGCAAAACTGATCATGTGACCTTCCATCAGACCTCTGGGGCACAATAGTTGAGCCTTTGCCGAATGAAATCCGAAAGGTGATTCCAATCAAAGTGATCCAAATATCAAAACATGAACAAAAGGTCTCTCTAGCAAATTTAGAATGAAATCCTTTCACAAAATCGATCAACCAACATGTCAGGCAACAACAAAAAATGAGGGATTAGAACAAGCATGGTTCACAGATTCTTATAAAACACGCGCAAATGTTCACTTTGCCTAGCCATGCCCGGGCAACATAACAGCTGCGACCATTATGGTAGAGTTCAGCAGATGCAACGATCTACATTGGAATATAATGCCCACAATCAACTCCTGCGGGTTGGAATCATGGGCATCCTATTTTTCGTCACATAAGCAAATTGACTGAAATGCGGGGCAGTAGTTGACCTACTAATGGATGAAATCAATGAGGGATAACCAACTAAGAGCTCGGAAAAGTAGAGAATCTATGTGTTGTCATCTTCTCACCTATTCGTACATGCGCTGTGCACATCCTTCAGAGGAGCACGGAGACCACTGGCACGAGAAGCAGAACTCGTGAATCTAAATGACATCATCGAGACGGATCTCTCTAATGATTTTTCTGTTTTGTCAGAATAGTGGCCCAAATTAGAGATGTCAGCTCCAAATTTTTCTTCAGAACCAGAGAATGACTTGTCTAATCCAAGGGCACGATTACCTGAAGCCAAGAGATATTTCAAAATTCCAACATCATCCTGAGGGAACTCTTAAAACATGTACTCTCCATAATGCCAAAGAGGCCACCACATAACCCAAAATGAAGGTGGACTACCAAATGATGGTAAGCATTTAAGATAACTCTGATGAAGAGCCTTCACTTTCAAAATCGAAACACATGCAGATGAGTCAATGGATTTATAATTCAATTCATCAGAGCATGAACCTAAGAATGGATTGTACTGCTAAAGCAAGATGCCTTTTTTTGGAGCTAAAATGCATTGTAACATGTAGAGTCAATATTATAGTTCCTTTTGATACGTGGCATAACCCTAAATTTTGCAAGCTTCCCATTAGCCGAGAAAATTTTTGGTGTTAACATGTGTGCATTCCAATACCAAATGATGCAAAAGATTTCCTGTTCGAAAAAAGTCAGATTATGCGCTCAACATGAAATCCATGCTCAGGCTTGAATGTTGCAAACCAATTAGAAGATCAGCCTAGCCCTACAAAGAAAATGCAATTTGGCTTTGTCTTGTTAATGCATGCATCGTCATCAGTTAGCTAATAAATGGCTTTCCCAATTTCAGCCTTAATTTTGTGAAGGCGGTATCTTGTACAATATCTACCAAAATTAATCTAGATTAATGCCAAACATGAATGTATGTTAAGACTAAGAACCAAGAAAATTGCGAAACAAGTTCTCATATTAACAACGCAGCTTCAGTTGATAACATACCATCATTGACAAGAGAATCATCCACACGCATTCGCTTTTCTTTTGAGCTCTCCTGAGGCAAAGAAAACTCGGGGCACAGGAATTGAGAAAGCTATCTTGTTGCATTGCTAGAAGTTTTGTAGAAAGTTGTCGTACCTACTTTTTCCATTGTGCCATCAAGGGAGGTCTTCCTCTTAATGATCCTTCCTTTCAAAGCGTCTGTCTCACCTAGACTGGTGGGATGATCACTTTCAACCAGGATGTTTTCCCTCTCATCATCTTTATGGGAATCGTTTGTGTTGGGATCGACGGATCCCCGAAAACGGATTCGACACTTAAACCGAACCCCTAAATCAATGTGGAAGACAAGCCCAGGAAGAAATCACGTATCACTGATCGTAAAGCACACCACGGATTCGAGCGTACCTTGTTAGCCACAGATTAGACACCGACGCCGAAAAGAGGAAGAGAATTCAGTCATGTTCGATCCGATGTCGAAAAATCGCCGTGAAGGGAAGATGGCGTCGCTTCTTGGCTTACTGTCCTTTTCTTGGAGAAAGAGAACTTTTGAAGAGAAGGATAACGTACGTACTAAATGTGAAAATGTGTGTTCTCCTTCTCTCTCATCCCTTTTATATGTTCCTCCTTCCACGGGCCTTATTCCCGTGGGCCGAGCCTTTAGGCCCATCGTGGCCGAGCCAACTTAAGCCCATATAATTAAATCCATCATCTCCCACTCGCACATGGTGGGCCAAAACCAACATGGGCGGATAGGCCCAACTTAGGCCCATCAATTGAAAATCCATCATCTCCCACTTGCATGGTGGGTCGAACAGAATCCTCTTTTCCTCTTTCAACATTCATACCGGTGAATAATCCGTGCGACCGGCATACTTTGAGAGCTCGTTGCTATACATCTGTTAGGAATATATAGCAGCTCATAATGGGCATCACTTTCCCGAGTAAATTTAGTATGCGTACCCTAGATCGATCGATCACATTTATATCTCTCTTGATCTCTTTTGAACAATGATATATTTATTGTATTCACAATTATGATTATCCCAAAGACAGTCATAATTGGTCGACCGGTGAATACAAAACCACAATGTGATTCTTCAAATCCGATCTTCCTCTTTTCTTCAAACTCTCAATTTCAGTTCAACTTGCTTTTCTAGAAATGTCCCATTAGATCGAATCAACTCATGACCATTGGTAACATTCTAAGATAGCAAACACTAAATAGAAATCTTGAGAATAAGTAAGAGTCATGAGGGCACTAAAATTGAGGAACTCTATTCCTCAAGAGTCTCACACGTCATAAAAATTGAGATCAAACTTTTGCCACTCTTATAGGTCGTCTCATGCATACGTAGTATGAAATACGTATTACGGTATTAACTCCTTTCCCATGGAGCGTATGTCTACACCATCAATACCGTACAGATGATAGTTCAGACATACCCAATGTCTAACTTGAGTTCACGTATTTACTCATTCATAAAATTCATTAGAACTCACATCTGGCATTTTAGACAGATAAAGTAAAATGTGTGGGTTATTTTACTTTCGGACATCGTAAGTACTATGTCCTCATCTTAACACTCAGTTAAGGCGACATACGTATTTTAAGCTTGAGCTCTCGATTATCACCTAGATAATAAGCTTAAAAACCGTCTCATCTCTATTTATCACATAGTAAATAGAGGCGATTACCCGTGTGAGTGGGCTAATCTCTTATCTGTCCGACATACTTTCTCAATATAATATAATGCACTAAGCATTAAGATGCATAAAGATCAAACAAAGATTCATAGGCATTAATGATGAAAACACAAATTCATTAAATGTGAACAACTCGGGAAATTACAATATCCGGTACATCGAGACTCTACGCAATCCTAGAGATTTCACATGACCACAAAACACATCTCTAGGTATTGGCTTTGTCATAGGATCTGCTACCATTCTATGCGTAGATATGTACTGCAAGTTCACATCCTTTCGTGCAACCAAATCTTTGACAAAGTTATACTTGGTATCTATATGTTTGGTCTTGCCATGATATTTTGGATCCTTGGTGTACACTACAGCTGCTTGGCTATCACAATTAACTAATAATGGATTTACAGCTTTCTCAATAACACCTAAATGATCCAAAAATCTCTTAAGCCAAACTCCTTCTTATATTACTGCTGATAATGCCACGAACTCAGCTTCCATCGTGGACAAGGCTATACACGTTTGTTTCTTACTGCTCCAACATATGGTGCCATTATTCAATAAGGAAACAAACCTAGAGGTAGATTTCCTTTCGTCTAAACCTCCTCCCTAATCAGTTTCAGAATAGCCTTCTAGTCGCAGATCCTTTCCTTGATAACTCATCGTATAATCAGCAGTTCCCTTTAGATACCTCAGTATTATTTTAACGGCTTTCCAATGTGCTGGACTTGGATTGGATTGGTATCTACTCACCATTCCAACTGCAAAACATATGTCGGGTCTTGTACACATCATGGCGTACATCAAGCTCCCAACTGCACTAGCATAAGGAACATGTTTCATTTGTTCCTTCTCTTGTGGAGTCCTCGGACACAGTCTATGGCTCAATCCCTCACCTTTTGCAATAGGAGTGTCTATGGGTTTACAATCTTGCATATGAAATCGTGCAAGAACTTTATTTATGCATGTTTTCTTGCGAAAGAGACAACGATCTCTTGAGCGATCTCTTGAAATCTTAACTCCAAGAATGTATGCAGCCTCACCCATATCCTTCATCTCAAAGTTGGAAGACAACCAACTCTTGGCAGGTATTAACAAACTCCATATTGCTTCCGGCAATCGGTATATCATCAACATATAATGATATGATCACAAATTGATCCTTGGATCTTTTGATATATACACAATGATCCTCATCAATCATTGTAAAATCATATGCCATTATGGCATTATGAAAACGTATATACCATTGTCTCGATGGCTGCTTAAGGCCGTATATCGATCTCAAAAGTCGACATACCTTTTCTTCTTGGCCTTTCACTATGAAACCAGTAGGTTGTTCCATGTATATTTCTTCCTCTAATTCTCCATTGAGGAAAGCATTCTTTACATCCATTTGATGTAACTCAAGATCCATACTAGCTACTATTGCCAAAATAATGCGAATCGAGGTAAATCTCACTACAGGAGAAAACGTATCTGCATAATCAATTCCTTCCTGTTGATTATACCCGTTCGCCACAAGGCGAGCCTTATGCCTTTCTATCGAGCCATCAGCCTTTCGCTTTATTTTGAGAACCCACTTGTTCCCAATAGCTCTGCGTCCTTTTGGAAGATCAACCAATTCCCAAACTTGATTTGATTTCATTGACTCCATTTCCTCTTCCATTGCATGAATCCATTTTTCCTTACTAGGGCATTTTAGAGCCTCATTAATATTTCTTGGCTCATCCTCATCTTGTGGAGCAATCATAAAAGTTTCCCCTTTAATGTCAAAACGTCGACGGGGGATACTTTGGCGACTTGTTCGCCGTATGGGAGATTGTACACTTTGCACATCATTCCCCATTATGCTCCCACTTGGATTAGATAATGATGATGTCGTCTCATTATGTGGTTGCAATTGAGAATGAGTTGAATTCAATTCATCATTTCTCATATTACTCCCACTTGGACGAACTCCACTAAGATCATTATCTTGATCCGAGGTTTCAAATAGGGAGTTGTCTTTCCCTATTTCGCCCTTCTTAGGAAATTCATCCTCTAAGAATGTGACATCCCGTGATTCAAATTCAGTTATACTCCAACTTTCCTGCTCACCTATGAACACATACCCTCATGAGTGTTCCGAGTATCTTATGAAAATACTCTTCTTTTCTCTGGGACCCAATTTCCCAAACTTGTGAGAGGACTCATGTGTATAGGCAGCACAACCCCATGGCTTAAGAAAACTTAAGTCCGATTTTCTACCTGTCCATAACTCATATGGAGTGGAAGTAACTGATTTGGAAGGTACTCGGTTAAGTATATAGGCAGCAGTTAACAACGCATCACTCCAAAAGGTGATAGGTAAGTTAGCATGCGCCATCATGGACCTAACCATTTCCGGTAGGGTTCTTTCTTCTCTCCCGCAACACCATTTTGTTGAGGAGTATTTGGAATAGACAATTGTCTTTCTATTCCTTTTTCATCACTTAATTTTCTGAACTCATCAGATAAATATTCTCGATCTCGATCAGATCTCAATGCTTTTATTTTCTTGTCTAATTGATTCTCTACCAGGTTCATAAACCTTTTGAAACAACTTATTGCTTCAAATTTTGTGAGAAATCAAATAGACATATCCGAATCGAGTATAATCATCTATAAAAGTGATGAAATAAACAGCCCCATGCCTTCCTCTCACATTCATTGGACCACGAGACATCGAATGGATTAAATGTAGAGGAAATTCAGCTCTTTTACCTTTTCCAAATGGTTTCCTTGTCGTTTTCCCTTCTAGGCAATGCTTACAGATGGGTAAATCGACTTTTTCAATGTTGCCCAACAAGCCCTCTTTGGCTAGTCTATTCATACGCTGTTGGCCAATATGACCAAGTCTAGCATGCCACACATTCACATCATTATTATATGAATTAGGAGATGTGAGAAGGGAATAACAAACATTTGCATTAACATAGTCAATATCTAATACAATGAAACCATCCAGAAAATAACCACGACCATAGTAGTTTGTATCCAAATACAAATCTACACCTTTATTATGGAAGTTCACATTAAAACCTAATTTAACCAACACTAAAACAGACACTAAATTCCGACGAATCTCCGGAGAATACAACACATCATGTAGGAATAAAGTGCGTCCACCACGCATATTCAGTTGGCATGTGCCAATTCCTTTCACTTCACTGGAGTTGTTTCCCACATAGATCCACTTAGTTCCGGTTGGTACTCGTTGGAATTCCACGAAGGATCCTCTATCCTTCGCTACATGGTCTGTCGATCCTGAATCCACAGTCCACAGAGGATTAGATTCAGTCAAGAATACAGAACTTGACACATATGCAAAGTTCCCAATTGTACAAAGGGTGTGTACCTTCTTTGGCTCGTGACAATCGCGAGCATAATGACCCTTTTGGTCACAGTTGTAACATTTCACCCTTGAGATATTCTTCACATGAGAACGTTTTCCTCTCTTTTGTTGGTTAATTCTTGGTTTCTTGCAAGAAGGACTTGATCCCTTGCTTTGCCACATATTGAACGAATCAATACGCTTGCGCTTAGAGCTTGAAGCCCCTTCTGAGCTTAAAGCAACACAGCAGATATCTGTATCCTGCTCAAATGCCTTGAGGCGTAGATCAGCTAGCTCAAGGTGGCGCACAAGATCCTCTAGATCTTCCATAACATGGTCAAGAGCTTTTAGTGCTTCTTGCTTTTCCAGCACATATTGAATTGTCATATTCAATATTTCACAATTCTCGCCGTTCAATTTGTCCTCTTTATTCAAATCAGCAATGATGTTCTTATTTGCTGAATCCATCGATCTGAACATATCAGACACATATGCATGAAATATTAATGCCTATCACTTATGCATCTATTTTGCACAAACCCATCATATTAATTAATAATTTTAAGTAAGGTTTCAGAATCAAAAGGTCACTATGTTTCCAATCATCCTCCAAAAATCCTAACTTAAAAACTATCATTAATATGATTGTCATATGCAAAATCAATTCTATGAAGCTACAAAAACTTCTATTAACTACCCACAGCTAACTACCCACATCAACCAGCAATAACAGAAAGTAACAAATAATTGACATACAATTTAGTAATAATGCTTTCACATAATACTGCTAACATATATGTTGCTTCATCAACAACAATCAGGTAGTTAACATTACATAAGATGTCCACAAAGAACATTAAATAGAAAAACAGCCATAACATCTAAAAAACAAGGCATCATACAACTAATAGGGAAAGCTCCTACCGGGTTCAATTTCTTTTTCTTTTTCTCTCGTAAAATTTTCAGGCATTCTTGACAGCCACGGAAAAGCAGACGGATATCCCTTAGGATTTCTCCTACGCACATTCATTCCTGGCCCAATCGAAGTCATTCCTTGGGTCGCAGTTTTTGTGGCTCCAACCCGATGATATTCATCTACGAATTCCATTACTAGCTCCTTATAGCTAGTAAATCCTTTGACCACCCATAGGCGATTCAACACTCCTTGCCATTCTAGTGGAAGAGTGTTCATAAAGAATCGCACCATCTGAATATCTGGCATAGGATAACCGTTCCAAATGACTTCTTGAATTTTGTTGTTGACCTCTATGACATGATCAATTATGTCGTCACTCTCCCATCGATAACCATTCAAATCGGCTATCAACCTTGAAAGCCTTTCCTTTTGTTCATCGACATTGTGCGCACGAGACGTGCGCGGCCTGAGGAGGCATTGTTCACTGCAACAAATGCAGAACAAAAAATGGATTACATATAATCCACATAGACATAATTGAAAAAGAAACACATTCTTTTTCCTCTTTTTTTTTTTTGGTCAACGGTCAACGGTCAACGGTCAACCGTCAGGTCGTCGGACCGGTCGGCCCGGTCGGACGGACCGACCGCATGTGCTGCGCGCGTGCGTGGGCTGACGTCACGCGACGTCGCCTGCACGTGCCGCGCGTGCCCAGCGGGTCGGGCGGGTCGCCGGTCGGGTCGCCGGCCGGTGACCGCCCGGCAAAGGCGGAGAGGTCGGCCTGCGCGGCGGACCAGCGTCGGCACGCGCGTCGGGCTCCGTGGACCGGCGCGTGCCGGTTCGCCGGCCGGCCCGGCGCGCACGTGCTGGTTCGCCGACAGGCGCGTGTGCCGCACACGCCGGACGAACGACCCGCGCGTGCGGCGCGTCGCGCCCACGCGCAGTGGCTTCTGGCCGCGCGTGTGGGCGCGTACGGCGTCCCCCGGCGGCGCGCGACATGTCGCCGGACTCGTCTCGACGTCGTCTTCCTCCCTATGCCATTAGATTTTGATTTCGACTTACGAAAAATCGAAAAAAAGGGCGAACAACGCTCGGGTGTTAGGATTTCTCGCCCCGATCCGTACGGCCGAAAAGCTTTTGCGAAAAAATCAATCAATAACATCAAACAGGTCGGGAAAAACGTGAACTCGGGCTCTGATACCACTGTTGGGATCGACGGATCCCCGAAAACGGATTCGACACTTAAACCGAACCCCTAAATCAATGCGGAAGACAAGCCCGGGAAGAAATCACGTATCACCGATCGTAAAGCACCCCACGGATTCGAGCGTACCTTGTTAGCCATAGATTAGACACCGACGCCGAAAAGAGGAAGAGAATTCAGTCCTGTTCGATCCGATGCCGAAAAATCGCCGTGAAGGGAAGATGGCGTCGCTTCTTGGCTTACTGTCATTTTCTTGGAGAAAGAGAACTTTTGAACAGAAGGAGAACGTACGTACTAAATGTGAAAAGGTATGTTCTCCTTCTCTCTCATCCCTTTTATATGTTCCTCCTTCCACGGGCCTTATTCCCGTGGGCCGAGCCTTTAGGCCCATCATGGCCGGGCCAACTTAAGCCCATATAATTAAATCCATCAGTTTGCAAACTGATGCTTGAAATAGAAGCTACTTATGATAACCTTTCTGTCCTCTCTTCTTGCTTTTTCCTCCATTCCGTTTACACCTACTTTATGCGATATATCATCAAGGGAGGTTTTCCCCTCCATGATCACTCGTTTCATAAAGTCAGTCTCGTCCAGACTGATTGATGATCACTTTTAATCAGGATAATTTCTTTTCCGTCATCTCTATTAGCTTCCTTCCCAGCATGATGCTTAAAATAAGAGCTCCTTACGATGACCTCTCTATTGTCTGTTCTTGTTTATTCCTCGATGTTGTTAACACCTATATTTCTAGCTAGGGGTATGCAAAAGAACCGAGACCCGCCCGGACCACCCGGAACCAGACTGGAACTGCCCGGAACCGGTGGTTCTTGAGGGAATCGGTCTGGTTCCCGGTTCCATGGGCGGATCCGTCCACCCGCCCACCCGGACCGGACCGATTATATTAAAATAATATATTAATTTTTAATATTAAAAAAAGAAATTACAAATTAGCAAACCCAAATCAAATATTTAAAAAAATTAATTAAAGTGGGAAAAAAGTCCAAAGCGCACCAAATGGAGAGGCGCTGAAGCTAAAAAGCCCAAAGTGCACCTTGACAAAATGTCGAGCAATTGGTGGGCAAAAAGCAAGCACGTGAAGAAGCAGGGCTGCAGGAGGAGGAGAAGAAGAATAGGTCAGGCGGTGAAGAACCAGCAATTTTGGTTGAAAACCAAAGTTGTTTCCCGTCAAGATTAGAGCTTTTGAGAAAATGATATTATTATTATTATGAGACCGGTTCCATGGATCCACCCGGGAATCGATCGGACCGGCGGTCCGGTTCCCGAGTGGATCCATGCAACTAACGGGTGGATCTCGGTTCCAATTTTTCAGAACCGGTCCTTAACAAGTGGTTCCCGGTTCTAGGTCGGGAACCGCCCGCCCGAACCATGCACACCCCTATTTCTAGCCGTGTCATCAGGGAAGGTCTTCTTTTTTATGATCATTCCTTTCACACAAACAGTCCTTCCTACGAGAAAATATTGGATGGTCCCGGAGCGCCAAGTCAGCGTGGTCTCTGGCCATTCATGAAGCGCCACATGGAGGCGTGGGTCCGCTGGCCATCTTCTGCACAAACGTAGGCTTCTTTCCTCTCTCTCTCTTCTCCCTAGCCTTGTTCCCTCTCTTCCCTAGCCTGCACGCTACCCCTTGTTGCCTCCTCTCTCTCTCTCCTCTGCAATGCATTTACTCTTTCATTCTCAAAAGAAGCAAAGAGGAGCAAACCCTTTCCCTTTCCTCACTGGAGAACTCGACGGCTTTCAAAATTTTGAATCCCAAGTTCTCTCTCCGCGCTCATTGTTGCTCCGGCCTTCGTCAAGTGGCCATTCCCCCACCGTCTCCAACGAAGCGCATTAAAGCTACTTCGGCACTCGCTCGCTTCTCTTTCCGCACTCGTTGCTACTTCGGCCAAGGAGGTGGAGATTTAGAAGATCGGGAAACTTAACTGGGCGCCGAAGGAGCGGGTGAAGTCGCTGTGCGTGGAGAACCAGATCTGGAGGGACCTCGCCCAGGCCAACATGGCCACCGCCGAGCCCTCCGCACCAACCTCGAGTAGTTCCTGGCGTAGGTCGGCAAGGACGAATGCCCCTACTGTGACATCCTGAATTTCTTCTTCTTCTCAATAATATGCAATGGGCATTTCGTCAACGTGCTTATGGTCATTTTTCTTTGAGCTGATCACTCACGAGTTAACTAACCTATTAGGTGAAGCCGTTAAGGGATATAAACGCGGCAGACTTGAGAATTCGATCGGAAATCGATCGCTCGACTATGATAATCGACAAGGGTCAATACGACATCGTTATAATTGATTTGTGATCGAATATAGGTCGATTCGACGGAATTATGTAATTGAATTGCGGGTGATTCCACATGATTATGAAATTTGCGTCGAACGGCACTAACCTGATTTTCTATCGATTTTATACTCGATGCTCGTAATTGAAATCTTGCGATTTTTACGACAATCGAACGTCGCCTACGAGTCAGAGATGCACAAACGTGGATAAAAAATTATCGACCACGGGTCAAACACATTAAAATCCCTAAAAGCTACCCAGTAGGTTAGGTTGTACTAAAATCGTGTCCGGTCGATTTTAACCACAAAATTGAATTTAGTTTCAGGAATCGAACGTTTGAGCGTGTCACAATTTATTTTTAGGACCTCATTTCATCTTTCGGAAATATTCCGTCGAGCCCGGAAAATTGTGGAAAAGTCAAAATCGGCAAAAAGAGATAAGAAGAAATTCATATGGGCAGCCTTCTTGGCATTTTTGGCCACCAATTTGAAGTGTTTTGTGAAGAAATTAAGGGAAATTAGCCATTGGTTGATGCCTTGACTTGTTAGGGCTGAAGACTTTTGTGGTTTGCACTCAAGTGACTTGGATATTTCCCCTTGGCTCTTCATTGGCTACTTGGTGGACTTTCTTTCCCCCTTGTTCCCCTCCCATGAGTGCTCAGCACCCTAGTCGAACCCTTGTTTCGTTTTGCTTCATCTTCTTCTTCTTCCTTTCCATTTCCTTTCCATCTCCATTGCCGCACCACCTCCATCCCCGCCGCAAGCCACCAGCCACCACCGAAGCCACTGTCTTCATTTCCCACGCCAGCTAGTAGCTCGCGACCAGCCCACTTGCTTCCACCGCCGCTTAACCGCCCGTCCCAGCTCCTCACCGCATCACCGCCCACCTCAGTCCCGCTCATCCCTAGCCCGCTTGACCAACCCAGCAGCCACCTGCCCCGTCGAACCATCCAATGCTCCCAGTCGGTACATCCACCTCTCCACCACCTCAGCCAGCCACTCCGTCCAGCCCAGCACCACCCGACCGGCAGCCATAGAAGCAAAACTGCTAACCAGCTTACGCCGTGAGCTTGCAAGGCTATTTTCAGCCTGTTCCAGTCCTCCGTTGGAGATGCCGTAGGCTCGAGTCTTCACCGCCTTTGCGCCGTGGTCGCCGTGAACCCGTCGGCTCGCTGATCCGGTGAGTTAACACCCTAATCTTGGATTAGGAAGTTAATTTCACTTAGTGGATTAGTTTAGGCTTAATTAAGGATTAGTGGTTAGTTTAATTAGTGTAACTAAGTTAGTTAGGTTAGTTAGTTACCTAGACTAGTTTAGTTAGGGTGGTTAGTTAGGTTAATGTAGTTAGCCTAGTTAGATTAGTTTAGTTAGCTCAATTAGGTTAGTTCGGTTAGCCTATTTGAATTAATTAAGTGATTTAGTTTAAATAATTTACAATTTATTTAATAATTGTAATTTATTTAATTAATTATAATTAGCGTAAATTGTGACGAGATAGCCGTATATTAGAATTTTACACTGATCATCGTGGTTGAGTCCATATGTCAAATTGATTGTGTATTTGTGCAATTGAGTGCTTGATTGTTGTTATGGATTATTATTGCAAAAAAATTTGATTTTATGGTATTTGATTAGAAAAATACCGGGTGTCGATTTTTGACACGAGAATATTTTATGTACTATATAAAGTTGTGGATTTTAAATTGGGAGAGTACCGTGTTTATTGGTTCAATTTAAATTTGTGACCATGCACAATTATTTTATCGGGAATTTTTAATATGAAGAAAATTGGCCAAGTCCATTATTTGAAATTGAGGCATTTGAGTGCAAAGCACAATGTTCTTGGTCAAATATGGATGTGCATGTGGTCACTATCGAAACTTGTCTTGATGCGTTCACGCGGGACGATGCCTGATTAAGTTCGGATGCCCTTTGTCAACGGATGCCGGTCGTAGTCGAGGCTGGGCCGATGCTTCTTTATGGAATGCCGTCTAGATGTAGACGTTGCCGTGCCCAACAGAGCGGGATGATGCCCAGTTATGCCGGATGACCGCCGACTATTGAGTTGGCCGTGGCCGTTAGGTCGTAATTAACTGGGACACGCTTGAGTGATTGAGATAGCCGCGCCTGATTATGGAATAAAATTGTGTGGCACGGAATGGGACGTGTCATAACAGTTTGGCCTTATAATCGGGACCCCTATGATTGTTTGAAAGATGATCTGATGTGTTCCAGTTATGATATATGTCTGCTGTATGCATATGATATATGTGATGAGCTAATGTGTAGGACTGTGCTAAGACGAGGTAAGTTTGTGTGTGACGTCTATTTAGGCTACCTTTGAGTGAATTATCTTCCTAATAGGGGTTTAGGGTGTTGACTCGCTGAGATTTCATCTCACCCCGTCATGATTTAAATATTTTCAGGTCCTTAGATGGAGGTACGTCACGTTCGTTTTGGGGTCCCGCGGGAGGTAGACTTTAAGCACTCCTATTTCCCTATTCCCGGGACCAACGTGAGTTAGTTGAGTCCACTATTTGGGTCGATGATGGCCTATCTCACTTGGTACCTCATCGCTTCAAAGTGTGGTTCCTTAACGAGCCTAATGGGGTCTGGGAGGGTCCTTTGGAGAGTTTTGACGAGCGTAGTATCGAAACCGAGGTTGAGGAGGTACTTCACCCCATGGATATCGATATACAAGATGATATCGTGGCAAACTCGAGGCTCGAGGCTAAAGGGCTTGGAGCAGAGGTAGTTGATCCTTTGGACATCGACATCCTAGATGGTGTCATAGAGGATCCGAAACCCGAGGCGGAAAGGTCCGGAGTGTAGGTGGCCCAGTAGTTTTCTTTTAAGACAGACTTCTGTACATAGACTTGCAGGGCTAACCTGAGGTGTTTATAAAGTGCAGTTTGTGAAAAAGGTGTTGGCATGTGTTTTTCTATCCCTGTGTTGGTTGTCTAGGTGTTTATTCAATTTGCTTCTGCATGTGCATAAAACAATTGGGTCTACGACGCGTCCTAGGAACATCGCAATTTTAGTCGATCGTCGAGGGATATGTGCGTGCTCGAGGTTCGAGGCGTGACATCCCTACTCGAAGTGGTATCAGAGCTGGAAGTGTGGCATCCAGAAATTTTGACGACCCTCAAATATGCAATGGCTATGAGTAATCGAAGGGAGCATTGTCGGTACTACATTTGGCCTAGTTTCATCGTCACTCGACATCCTGAAACATTTACTTTCGGAGAAAAAGAAATTCGTCTTTGAATGGCCATATGAACAATCTCACCAACGGCCACGTTTTCTTTTATCTATTGGACCAATCAACCATGCATGAAGAACCTACATACCGAATTTATGAATAAAATTTTGAGGAGATGGACTGCACATGAGGACCTTGCACATCTTTTCTTTGTGCAACTCGACAAGTGAGGAAATGAAATTTTGTCACCATGCCGCTCGGTCGAATTCTTTCTCCACACAAGAATTTCGGTTATGTACTTGTACATGAGGCAAATTGATTAAGGAGATATTAGTTGATTTCTATGGAAACCAAAATGCCTCATATTTGTGCAGAAATTTAAGGACTTATCTTTGGAGTATTTGGGCCATTTAATTAGGACCTTACAACCACAAATTTGCTGGCCCAAATAGCCCAATAAGCCCCCTTGATAGTCGACTAATCAAGTCAACAATTCTCAATTTTCTTCCCAGGTGTTGACTGTGAAGAGCCCAGCAACTGCCACGTTGCCTCCCATTCGGTGGCCAGTGCATGGGGGAGGAACCAAGCGGAAGCCACGTTCTCTCCACCTGTCCATTGCAGCTTCAACCACCTAAATTCCTGCATGCAAAAGTTAATTAGTTAATTAATGAAGGAACAAAAAGGAAATTCGGAATTGAGAGGTAGAGAGAGAGTGAACCGAGTAGAACCGAGAGTAGAGAGAAAGAGAGTTCGAGCGAGAGGAGCGGGCGCGCGAGTGTGAGCCGTGAGGGAGGAAGAGAAGGACTGCCTTTCCTCCGTGCTCGTGCTCGAGCTGCCGCCGTCGTCACCGCCAATCTTCGCCGCCGTTGAGTCACGCGCAAGAACCGCGAGCTTCCTGTTCTGTTGCCGATCAAGCTTAGGAGTGAGGCAAGTAGAAGTTCATTGATCTATGTCTTGCATGCTGAAATTATCTGGTGAAATGCTGGTAGATGTGAGAAAATGCAAAATTGGGAGGTGCATGTGGATTTTGGGATGATTGAGATGAAGTTGGATTAAGAGATTGAGTAAAAACAGAGTTGGTTTTGTGTAGTTTCGGTTTTCGGTTAAAATAAGATTGAAAGGTTTAACTAAAGTAGATTCTTGAAGTGAAGTAGTTATAATATAGTGCAATAAACTTGTTAGTGTTTTGTTATAGACGTTGGATGCTGGGATTCAAACGAATTGGAGTAGTTCTCTTTGAATTAGTAAACTATTTTCTCATAAAATAGCGTGACCTCCGGTGGTTCTATGAATTTTCTATAATTATCTAGCCAGAATTTGACTTCGAACCCTTAATGAAAGTTGTAGGGCACATCTTCAGGAATAACATATTAAAAAAATTGAGAATAAATGAACAAGTTTTGATCGATAAAACGATTTTCTATGAAAATGTTAAATCTGGAAGTCATTACAGAACGTTGGCAAAGAATACAGCAATTTATGCTCTTGTTATATAAGGAATTTGACTTGGTGTTCTTTATGAAAATTTTTCCTTTAGGCTTTATTTATAACATGTCAAAATTTCAGAATTTTCTGAGTTGATTTAGGGGTTATTCCAAAATTGTTACCAAAACCGTGCATTGTGATGTTTGTACTGTTTTGTTCCGAATTTGCTCAAATTGTCCCAAAAAGGTGAATGCATCTTGAGTTGTTATTTGACATGATATCTTGAGTTGTTATTTGACATGATGATACTGGCATTCAGCATATTAGGCAATATTGAGAGTTGATGAAGGATTCATGGGACATCTTGTCATTGCATAGAAAAGTGTTTTTTTTGAAATTAAGATGTTAATTGTTGCCGTTGGACCCTCGGGTGAACGATGCCCCGGGAGTCGGGATACCCAAAGGATCGAATGAGTCGATGCCTTGTGGATGCCCGGTGGCTCTTGTAGCTGAATGCTTGAGGCTTTTTCCTCAGGAGCTTCGGGATGCCCGATTGTATGCTAGTCGGTACGTAAATCTGGAGGGCCGGGGTAACCATTTTTATGGCAAACCCCCGGCGGATTCCTCGTGATGCCAGGTGGGGTACGAGATGCCCGGAGGTGTGACTCAACACGCTCCGAATGCCCGGTGGCTCTTGTAGCTGAATGCCAGAGGCTTCCGCGACGCCAGGGTTGGGTGCGAAATCCCAGAAGGATGCAAACATTGGTCCTCTAGGGGATGAAACCTTTTGAATATTAAAACTAATGGTTCCACTAAGTGTGCGTGTGGTCTGGTTATAGGACTAAATTGTATGGCATGGAATGGGACGTGTCATTACAGTTTGGCCCTATGATCGGGACTTGTGTAATTGGACATGATGCATCTTGATGGTTTCAAAATTGTACTTGCCATTGCATCGAAGAATTTCATGATTTTGATGCATACTTATCCTTTGATTACCTGTTTTTGGTCTATCTTGCATGAATCTGGATATTGATGGTATTGCATGATATAGCTTGATGAATCTTTTACTGCTGAGTGATTGTACTCACCCCGTTTGGGGACTAACATTTTAGACTAGAAGATATGCCTCTGCCACCAGTCACCCCCGGCACATTTTACGATATTCCGGTTGACCTTCAGTCTGAGTGTTCAGAGCATCATCAGCTCGAGATACGAGGGTTAGTCTTTGTTCGAGTACGGGTACTGGTCTTGTATGACATTGGTTTTCCCACCGGCCTAGTGATTCAAGAGTTTTTGGCTGTGTTTGTCTGCCGTGATGGGATCATGCTGGGGATGTTGCCGTTGCCGCCAGCTGATGGACCGGGCTGGGTGTGACCGAGAGTGACGGTTAGCAGATGAAGCATTTTTGGGTCGCCGACACTGACTGATAGACTTATGTATATGAATGTTTGAAAAAGAAAAGAAAAGGGGAAGTCAGTTGTCTTTTGGTATGTAGCTGGGTATAGAAAACCATGGCAAATTTTGGTGTACCGACTGACGATGTCTATCAAGTCTATGTAAATAAAAGTGTTCGGCTTTGACTTATAAAAATGTCTAGTAGGTGTGCATCGTTTCTAAAATTTTGATAGGGAGATGTTGATTGTGCTTCCGCTATATATAAATTGCGCAGGGACCGATTTAAAAGATATAAACCCCTAGGACATATGGACCTATTATAATTTTATGGTATTAGAGTGATATATTATCAGGACAAGTGAAAAGTAAGTGAACTGTGGCGACCCTAACGGATCGGGGGCCGTTCGAGGGGTGCCACAGTTAGTGTCTGGAGTGATAAGGTGCGATAGGTTTTAGGATAGTCAGTAGGAAATGCTTTTTCCTTATGCAGACGCCTGTGATTAGCTTATTGATTATTTTGTGTGGGTCGCTTAGTTTTCTAATTCTGTGTGGAATTGGAAAGCAGGTTCTATAAAGAGTTTGCATTATGAGAGATCCGGAGCAGAGGACTCCTCGGAAGAGGACTGTTGCGTCTGACACTCAGGGTAGAACGCCGAGTAGGGTCAGTACCCGAGGAAGAGCGCCGGCTTAGGCCAGCGCAAGAGAGAGAGTACCGCCGCAGGCTGGTACTGGTGTAGCAGCACATGGCGATCCTAGAATAGATGAGATCGTGTAGGTGCTCGAGACCTTAGGAAATTTGGTGGGTCAGCAGGCCTAGAATCAAGCTGCCGCCGCCACTGCCGCCGCCAATGCCATTGCCGTTGTTGCAGCCGCACCTACTAAAGTCCAGCCTGGGAATGTGATTGGGGAGCGACCAATGCACAAGTTAGTGGAACAATTCCTGAAGCCGAACCCACCGAGGTTCTCAGGAGCAGGCGATCCTGAGGTTGCAAACCTCTGGATCAGGGAACTGGAGAAGGTCTTCGCACTGCTGAGGTGCTCTGATGAAGACAAGGTAGTCCTGGTGGTCTACTAGCTACAAGGGAATGCCAGCACTTGGTGGAAAACCACCAGAGGAAGAGTGTTTCCAGAAGGCGTGGTTCCGGTGTGGAATGCCTTTGTGGAAGTCTTTAATGGGAAGTACTTCTTTGACTACGCCAGAGAGCAAAAGATGGCAGAATTTCAGCGTCTTCGTCAAGGTCTGATGTCTGTGGATCAGTATGAGGCGAAGTTCGCTGAGCTGTCCAAGTACGCCCCCAAATTAATCAAGGATCTAGTAGACAGAGCAAGGAGGTTTAGGGATGGCCTCAGACCGAAGATTAAGGATCTGCTTGTGTCGTTGAATTTGAAAGACTATAACGACCTGTACGAGAGGGCACAGCTGATCGAGAGGAACTTGAATGAACGAGCCGCCGCATCTGGGTCGTGGTTCAAGTCAAGCAGAGATGGCAATCGGTTGGGGAAGAAGCCGATGACAAGAGGAAGGTATCCCATTCTGCCCAATAGGAAGGGTGGGATTGGAAAGTCGGCACCTAACCAGAATGGTGTGTGTCGTTTCTATGGGAGGAGACACGGATCAGCCCCGTGTTTCACCAGGATGAGAGCTTGCTTTGGATGTGGTCAGCACGGGCACCAGATCAGAGATTGTCTGCACAAACTAATGGGATCACAGCTGCCACTACCGCCGATAGGACAGAATCGAGGGAGTGCGTCGTAGAAATGGGACGTGTCATAATAGTTTGGCCCCCTGTGATTGTTTGAAAGATGAATTGATGTGTTCCAGTTATGATATATGTCTGATGTATGCATATGATATATGTGATGAGCTAATGTGCAGGGTTGTGCTGAGACGAGGTAAGTTTGTGTGTGACGTCTGTTTAGGCTGCCTCTGAGTAAATTCTCTTCCTCGTCGGGGTTTAGGGTGTTGACTCGCTGAAATTTTATCTCACACCGTCGTGGTTTAAATATTTTCAGGTCCTTAGTGAAAGTGCTAGTATGAACACCTAGAGGGGGTGAATAGGTGTGAAGACAATTTTCGCAAAGAGGAGTAAGAATATTTTGCTTTTGAAACTAAGTCTGATAATCAGTAGACTTTTAAAAAAAAAATAGACTTCAACTACATAATTGAAAGTACGAATAAAGTAAAGGAGTTTAGGGAAGAGAAAAGTAGACACAAGGTTTATAGTGGTTCAGCTTAGATCAAGCCTACATCCACTCTCCCACGCTGACAGCCTTTTGGCTGGTTTCCACTAAGAATCAAAAGAGATTTTACAATCTTGTGATCTCGACTTCACAATGAAGAGTCTCTACTGCTCTCACAAAGTTTCTCTTTAAGTCTCTCTTTTGAGTACAAATTTGACCACGGTGTAAGGAATAACAAGTAAGTGGTAAGCTTTAGACTTTGCAATTCTTCTTTCACGCACTCTATCGAACAACTGGAGAGTCCTCCTTAAATACTCTTTCATGCCTTCTCGACCGATGGCACTTTCCAAAGGAATTCTTCCAATCAACCCGTTGGACAGAATCAATCAAGGAGATCTCGAGCCATTTGAAGATTGTGATGAAAGCCCGTCAATCATGTTCGCCCATACAAACAAAATCTTGGTTTCCATAAGTAGATTCTTTCCAAATTAACTTGCTATCCGAAAATATTTGATGTATCGATATTGATTCCAATAAAGATAATCAATCTCGTAGGTGACATTTCCAACCAGAATGCCATATATAACCTATACGAACCGAACCCTTGAAGAAAGAAAGATAATCCCACGTCTGGATAAGTTTTCATTCTATACTTGCGTTCAGTCTGGAATTTGCTAGAGTGGGCAGACTTCTGTTGTAAGAAAGACTTTGACACAAAAGTCTGGCAATCTTTAGAATTGAACTTAAATAAGTTTTATCAGCTTCAAAACAACATAGGAGTTTTCTCTAACAATCTCCTCCTTTTTTATGGTGACAAAACTTTCCTGCAGATTTAAAGAACTATATCCTACAAAACAATACTTTAGCAGTACATGATAACTTATAAAAACAGATTGAGGATCTGGATAATATCAATTCTGCAACCACAGAAAAGTCGTTAATCTTGAAAATTTAAACAAGATTCAATCATCCATATCCATAATCACAATCACAACCACAAAAGATTACTGCAGAATATAAATGAACCACAAAAGATTACTGCAGAATATAAACAAACAAGTTCAGTCCAAACAAGTTTAAAGTTCAAATTTGCAAACAAATAGTTCAAAGTTCAAATATGCACTCATTCTCCCCATTTTTGTCAACAGCAAAAAGAAAGAGAATTAAAAAAAAAAAAAAAGATAGAATTGAAATGATGAAATCAATCAGGTTTGTCTGGGGACTCAAACTAATCGGAAATCCTCAAGTGACTGCATTGCCTCCTCTACTTTGGCTACAGCCTGGGACATCTGTTGATTCAAAGTTTGAACTTTATTGTCAAGAGATTGTACCTTGCCATCGAGAGAGTCTATTAAGGACTTTAAGGCGGTGTAGATCTTTTGAATCTCGTACTCCATTGCGTATTGCTGAGCCTTAACCTCCAAAAGAAGATCAACCAACCTTTTGTAGTTGGGATAAGTTTCAATTTGAACACTGGCTTCAGTGAAGTGAGTTTGTGGAATGTCAAGAGATGGAGGAACATCAACTTGAATACGAGCATCTTGTTGATTGTCCTGATTGGGAGTCTCTTCTTCAATCTCAGTTTCAAGAAAGTGAGATGCAAAGACTTCTTCTGGATCTGCAGGGGATTTGCTAATGCCATCACTAGCAGTAGGAATTTTCTCAACATCTCCCCCTGACTTGTTTCCTTTAGGTTGAGATGAGACTTCTTCTACAGCATTTTCTTTCTCAGCACTAGATCCCTTCCCTTGTTGATTTTCTTCGTCTTTGGAAGCAGCATCTCCTCTTTCTTCTTCAGAAACTCCTTTCTCAGTCTCACCTGAAAGTGGTATGGCACCACTTTCTCCATCTGAGTCTTCATCTTCATGGTCCTTCTCCATTGATCTTTCAAGCTCAACTTCTTCTTCGTGCTCATCTTCTTCTTATTCTTGTTCTTCCTCTTTTGTTTCTGCTTCCGCTTCTAGTTCTGCTTCATCTTCTTCTTCCTCTATTTCTTCAGAATCAACTCCTTGAAGATTCCTCAAGGCAAGAGCAGAGATGGTCAGGTCATCCTCCTCTTCTTCATCCAACAGGAGGATAGGCCTTTTCTGCTTCTTCGAAGTTGCTTGGGCAACACTCTTCCCGTTTCTTTTCTTTGCAGAAGTCGATTCTGCCTTGGTTCTGCTTGTTGATTCCTTCTTCGGACACTCAATCGCCTTGGTTAGATCCTCATCCTCATCTTCGAAATCATCTTCAGTCCTATCACCATAGGACTAATGGTTCTTGTGCAGAGTAGAGAAGGGAATTGGATCTTAAAGTGGCGAAACAACTTGGTGATCAAAGCCGAGTAAGGCAATTGCCTTTTTTCTTTCATAACTATCCTGTACATGTGCAGGAAAATGGTGTGGGGCAGAAAAAAAGGAATGCCATTGCAAATGGCCCACATGATTTTTGCTTCGAATCTGGACACATCAGTCTTTGATGCTGCCTTGGGTCTTAATCAGTTAATGACGATTTTGTACAACGAAACACCGGTTGCTTTGTAATCGAGAGTAAGTGATACTCCCATTAGGCACTCTGTCCTTCACCAAGAAACGCGTTGCTTGACCGATTGAGATTTGTATCGATTGAAAGCCACTTCTTTCTACTCCTAGAATGTCAGCAAGGGTGTCAACATCCACAATAAAAGCTTTTTCATAGACAGTGAACTGAATGTGAGTCTGGTCAAGAAAGGACAAATTGGAGTAAAAGTAAGCAGTCAACTTAGGATAGGCCATAGTAGTCTCAGCACAAAACTTTTCACATTGAAGAGAAGCCAACTTTGTCCTTAAATCAACCTTAATCGAGTCCAAGAAATCGAAATCCACTATTCGAGGGTTTATCACCCCTCTATTCAACATCTGGTTATAAACCCTTTTGTGTTCCTTAGAACGAAACGATCTTGTTCTCTCTCTAGGAACATCAACAGCCACACCAATTCTGGGTTGGAAATTCGAATAAATCCGCTCATCATCGTCCTTATTTTCAGGATGCTTAGAACTGAATCTAGGGTCAGAAGGAAAGTAAAGAAATGCTTTTTCTACCAAACCCTTTGGTGCTATACCCAAATGTTCCATCGTTCTTAAGAATATTGTTTCGTTGCCATGCCCGTGTCCTCTTAGGAAATTAGTAATAAAAGTCATAGGAGAGCCACCCTATTTCAGATAAGTATAGTGCTTATAAAGAACCTGAGGGGGGGCGGGTTAAAATCCTGAGAGGAATAGCATCTTGTTCAACTTCCTCTTCCAAGGGTTGGTGCGGAGAGTTCTGCGTAAAGTTCTTCGGAGAGTTCTATGGAGAGTCTTCTTCAGTGAGATTGAAATGCACTGGTCCTTCTAGCATGCTCCTCGGACCTTGACTGGTTATCCGAGAGGACTTTTGCTGGTGTGACATGGATGCAGACTTAGAGGATTTCGTCGACATTTTCGAGTAAAAAGTTTGAAGCTTGCAAAGAAATTTTGAGAGAAAAAGTCGAGGGAGAAGAGAATCGCAATTAGGGTTTTGAGAGGCAGTTTTCGAAATGAATCATTTTGGGAGATAAAAAGCTTTCACAATGAACCGGAAGTTGAAACGACACAAAAGAAAAATGTCTTTTCAAAACAAATTGTAAAAAAACGTAAATGCTAGAAATTTAATATCTGAAAATTACCAATAAAATAGTAATTTCTAAAAATAAAATAGGCAAGCGACGATTCGAGATAATCATACCTTTTTTATACCAAAAATAAAATACCTGGATTCGAGAGATTCTCAACCGTAGTAGCTTCTTGAAGTTCGAGTCCGACCAACATCAGACTTTAATCGATAGGAGAAATAATATTTAGCTTGCTATGTATAGACTCAAATAGGCTTTTCTCCAAAGACTTCGTAAAGATATTTGCCAATTGATTCTTTGACTCGATGAATTGAACCAGAATCTCACCATTCTGAACATGATCCCCTATAAAATAATGTCGAATCTCTATATGCTTCGCCCTTAAATGAAGAATTGGATTCCTTGTGAGATTAATGGCACTTCTGTTGTCGCATCTGATCTCGGTGCAGGATTCTTTTATTCCAAAAGTCTCTTAGTTGTTGTCTTATCCATAAAATTTGAGAACAACAGCTTCCAAGAGCAACATACTCTGCTTCTGCTGTTGATAATGCTACAGTACTTTACTTCCTTGAGAACCAAGATACCAGCATATTTCCCAACAGTTGACAAGTACCAAATGTGCTCTTTCTATCGACTCTACAACCAGCTAAATCAGCGTCAAAATATCCAAGTAAGGTAAAGTCTCATTCTTTTGGATACCATAGACCCAGCTTTAGACAAGTCGCAACATATTTAATGATGCGTTTTACAGCACTTAGATGAGATTCCCTTGGATCATATTGAAATCTTGTACAAATGCACACATTGAATAGAATATCATGTCTAGAGGCAGTAAGGTAGAGAAGTGAAGCGATCATGCTTCTATATAGCTTCTGATCTACTTTCTTCCATTCTTCATCCTTGTCTAGTTTTGAAGAACTTGACATAGGTGTCTCTGTCTTCTTGCAATTTTCCAATCCAAATTTCTTGATGAGATATTTGGTATATTTCTCCTGGTAAATGAAAATACCTTTCTTCAATTGTCTGACTTGCAATCCCAAAAAAAATGTTAATTCACCCATCATGCTCATTTTGAATTCATCTTGAATGGATCTTGAAAATTTCTTGCAGACTTTCGTTAGGAGAACCAAAGATAATATCATCTACATAAATTTGTACTAGCAGAAAGTCTTTCCCTTCTCTCTTTATAAACAAAGTAGTATCAACTTTTCCTTTTTCAAAACCGTTTTGAGTTAGAAACTTACTCAACCTTTCATACTAGCCTCGAGATGCTTGCTTCAGTCCATACAGGACCTTTTTCAGTCTGTAGACTGAGTCTGGTCTTCTTGGATCTTCAAATCATAGTGGTTGTTTCACATAGACTTCTTCTTGAATAAATCCATTGAGGAAGGCACTTTTGACGTCCATTTGGAATAACCTGAAATTTTGGAAACAAGCAAAAACAAGCAATAATTTAATTGCTTCTAACCTTGCTACAGGTGCATAGGTCTCGTCATAGTCAATCCATTCTTCCTGTGTGTATCATTTCACCACGAGTCTTGCTTTATTTCTGACCACTTCTCCTTTCTCATCCATCTTGTTTCTAAAAACCCACTTCGTTCCAATAATAGATTTGCCTTTGGGTTTTGGAATCAGCTCCCATACATCATTTATGCTGAATTGTCTGAGTTCTTCCTACATAGCTTCTATTCAGCTTTCATCAGACAAGGCTTCGTCTACTCCTTTTGGTTCTATCTTAGAAACAAGTGCTAAAGCACTAGAGTCTTCTCTTGCTTTGGATCTAATGCGAACTCCTTCATCAATGTTGCCAATGATGAGTTCTTTGGGATGACTTGACTTGTGCTTCCAGTTGCTGTTTGGTCTGAGAGTCTATTGATCCTCTGCTTCGTAAGAATCTTTTCGATCTGCTTGTTGCTGTTCTCCAGAAGTCTGAACCTTTTCGAGGGAAGTAGACTTTGTTAAGTCTGGAACGGGTTCAGAATCTTCAAGTTAAGTCCGATCTGGTTGATTCTACACATAATCCTGAAACTTGATGTTCATAGATTCTTCCACGTATTGAGTCTTCTTGTTAAAGACCCTGTAGGCTTTGCTTGAAGTTGAATAGCCAAGGAAGATTCCTTCGTCTAATTTTTCCTTGAACTTTCCAGATCGATCATTCGCATTCTTCAGAATAAAACATTTATAACCAAAGACATGAAAGTAGGAAACAATAGGCTTCTTTCCTTTATATACTTCATAAGGAGTTTTCTCTAGGATAGGCCTCAAGAATACTCTATTGATAATATAGCAAGCAATAGAAATTGCTTCTGCCCAAAATCAAAAGGATATTTTGCTTTCTATCAAGAGAGTTCTGGCCATCTCCTGTAAGGATCTGTTTTTCCTTTCCACAGCCCTATTTTGTTCTGAAATGTATGGAGAAGAGAAAACATGCTGAAAACCAGATTCATCACAGAACTTCGCAAAGTCCTAATTTTCAAACTCACCTCCATGGTCAGTTCGTATGCTCGAAATAGTATAACCCTTTTCATTTTGAACCTTCTTGGCAAACTTCGAGAAATAAGAGAAGGTTTCAGATTTACTTGCCAGAAAGTATACCTAAGTGAAACGAGAGTAATCATCCACAATTACTAGGCAATATTTTTTTCCACCAATACTCTGAGTTCTGGTTGGTCCAAAAAGGTCCATATGGAGAAGCTACAATGTTCGATTGGTAGAGACTTGATTTACAGGTTTAAAGGAACTTCTAACCTGTTTTCCCAAGACACAGGGAGTGCATAATTCAGACTTCTGATAAGCCGGATTAGGAAGTCCTCAAACTAGCTTCTTAGAGGAAATTTTAGCAATTTGCTTCATATTAATATGACCAAGCTTCCGATGCCAGAGACTTGCTTCATCTTGAATAGAAATAAGGCACTGAGTACTTTCTGGGTTTACATCCATAAGGTATATATTGCCATGCTTTCGCCCAGTAAAAGATTGAGAGAAGTCTTGACTTATTCCAGAACAAATGTCTTCTTGGAAGTTTATTCTGAAACTAGTATCGCAAAGCTGACTTATACTAAGTAGATTGTAATTCAAACCTTCCACCAAGAAAACATTATTGATAGTCAGGCTTCCAATCTTCATGGTTCCACATCCTACAATCTTTCCTTTGCTATTTCCTCCAAAAGAAATTTTTCCTCAATTCAGTCTAACAAGTTTTACGAAGCAGCTTGAGTTTCCTGTCATATGCCTCGAACAACCATTATCCAAATACCATTTGATCTTCCTTTTGATAGTAACCTGTGATCAAAAGAAAAACTCAAACTTTTTTTGGTATCTAGATTTTCTTGGGTCCAGGAGAGTTAGTATTAAAGACGGTCTTTGCCCAATCCTTCTTAATCGGTCTTTAAACCTTTGGACATTCTTTCTCGAAATGTTCTGAGCTATTACACTTCGAACATTTGAGTGCACTTCGGCCAACAGGTTTTATAAAAACTTTTTAAAAGTGATTTTTGTAAAATGCCTTTGCAAGTCTTTGTTTAATTCTCTCCTTTACTTTGGGAAAATCAATTAATGGAACAGTTTCTAAAGTCATACCCAAACCAGATTTGTTAAAGTAGGGTATTTGAGCTGAAAAAAATTTCTCCAGTTTTTCGGATCCTTTTGAAAATCTTTTGTAATATTTGAAATATCTATTTTCAAAATAGCATTTTCCTTTGAAAGAGAGTCAGAATTTTCTTTTAAATTATCAAAACTTGTATTCAGACTTTCAAACTTTTCTTTCCAAGAAACTTCCTGTTGCCCGAGCTTAGAATTTTCCCTTTTTAGTTCGAAAATCCTTTTAAAAGAGGATTTAAGACGAGGCGAGTTCATCTATATACTTAGAAACTTTAACAGGAATTTTTGAGTTACTAACCTTAATTTATTTGTCTGAGTCTGAATTAGAGTCTAATTCTGATTCTGAGTCTGATTCTGAATGAGCCATCAGACATATGTTGGCATATTCTTCTTCACTTTCCTCACACTCGGTGTCACTCCAAGTTTCAGCTTTGAGAGCCTTTTTGTATTTCTCAGTTTTTCCTTTCTTCTTCTTCAATAGAGGACAGTTAGGTCTGATATGCTCATTTTTCTTGCATTCGAAGCATATTACATCTTTGCTGGTTTCATTGTCCTCCGTTGGTCTCTTCTAAAAGTTTTGCATGCTCTGCTTCTTCCAGTTGAATCTTCTTCCCTTTCTATTCAGCTTTCTGAATTTCTTAATCAGAAGCGCTAGCTCCTCATCGTCCATATCATCATCTGAGTCTGTATCATCAGAATCAATGTTAGACTTTAAAGCAATTGACTTCTTACCTTTATGATCTTCTTCATCATTTATTTGTTCCACTTCGTATGACTGAAGCATGCCTATCAGTTCGTCAATTGATAGAGACATGATCCTCTGAGTTTCTCTAATTGAAGTTTTCACATGATTCCAATCTTTCGAAAGCCCATGTAGAAGTTTGTTGACTTTCATTGGTCCTGAGATTGGTTGACCTTGATAAGCCAAGCCATTCACAATCTCTGTAAAGCGACTGAACATATCAGTTCTAGATTCTCCAAGCTTCATTCTAAAGGCTTTATATTGTCCAAGCATAATGTTTATTTTGATTTCCTTCACACGATCAGTCCCTTCGTAGGTAACATGTAATCTGTCTCAAACTTCTTTTGCTGTTTCACAAGAAGAAATTCAGCTATACTCAATGGGAGATAAGGCACAATATAAAGAGTAGATTGCTTTCGTGTCAAGAGCTTGTCTCTTGGTAATTTCAGCTTGTGTTGTTTCATCAGCATCAATAACTTCTTTCCCTTGGTCTGAAGCTAATGTTGCTCTAGGGTTGATCCATTTTTCTACAACATCCCACTCCATAGGATCTCTAGATATGAAAAATGCCCTCATCTTGTTCTTCCATACATTGTACTCATTTCCATCGAAGTAAGGGGGTCTAGTGTTGCTCTGACCTTCAACTAAACTTGGAGCCAAAATACTAGCCATAGAGGATCTTTAGCTTAGAAGTAAAACACTTCAAAAAGTAAGCACACTGGCTCTGATACCAATTGAAAGTGCTAGTATGAACACCTAGAGTGGGGTGAATAGGTGTGAAGACAATTTTCGCAAAGAGCAGTAAGAATATTTTGCTTTTGAAACTGAGTCTGATGATTAGCAAACTTTTAAATAAAAAAAATTTAGACTTCAACTACAAAATTGAAAGTACAAATAAAGTAAAGGAGTTTAAGGAAGACAAAAAGTAGACATGAGGTTTATAGTGGTTCAGCTTAGATCAAGCTTACGTCCACTCTCCCACATTGACAGCCTTTTGGCTAGTTTCCACTAAGAATCAAAAGAGAATTTACAATCTTGTGATCTAGACTTCACAGTGAAGGGTCTCTACTACTCTCACAAAGTCTCTCTTTGAGTCTCTCTCTCTCTTTTGAGTACAAATTTGAGCACAGTGTAAGGAATAACAAGTAAGTGGTAAGCTTCAAACTTTGGAATTCTTCTTTCACGCACTCTATCGAACAACTGGAGAATCCTCCTTAAATACTCCTTCAGGCCTTCTTGACCATTGGCACTTTCCAAAAGAATTCTTCCAATCAACCCGTTGGACAAAATCAATCAAGAAGATCTTGAGCCGTTTGAAGATTGTGATGAAAGCCCGTCAATCCTGTTCGCCCATACCACCAGGATCTTGGTTTCCATAAATAGTTTCTTTCCAAATTAACATGCTATCCGAAAAGATTTGATGTATCGAAATTGATTCTAATAAAGATAATCAATCTCGTAGGTGACATTTCGAACCAGAAGACCATATATAACCTGTACGAACTGAACCCTTGAAGAAAGAAAGATAATCCCACGTCTGATAAGTTTTCATTCTTCACTTGCGTTCAGTCTGGAATTTGCCAGAGTGGGCAGACTTCTGTTGTAAGAAAGACTTTGACATAAAAGTCTGGCAATCCTCATAATAGAACTTAGATAAGTTTTGTCAGCTTCAAAACAACAAAGGAGTTTTCTCTAACACTTAGATGGAGGTACGTCACGTTTGTTTTGGGGTCCCATAGGAGGTAGACTTTAAGCACTCCTATTTCCCTATTCTTGGGACCAACCTAACCTGCGAGTTAGTTGATTTCACTATTTAGGTCGATGAGGGCGTATCTCACTTGGTACCTCATCGCTTCAAAGCGTGGTTCCTTAACGAGCCTAACAAGGTCCGAGAGGGTCCTTTGGAGGATTTTGACTGGCTTACCATCGAAACCAAGGTTGAGCAAGTACTTCACCCCATGGATATCGATATACTGGATGATATCATGGCGAACTCGAGGCCCGAGGCTGAAGGGCCCGGAGCAGAGGTAGTTGATCCTTTGGACATCGACATCCCAAATGGTGTTGTAGAGGATTCGGAACCCAAGGCGAAAAGGTCCATAGTGTAAGTGGCCCAGTAGTTTTCTTTTGGGATAGACTTCTGTACATAGACTTGTAGGGCTAACCCGAGGTGTTTATAATGTGCAGTTTGTGAAAAAGGTGTTGGCATGTGTTTTTCTATTGCTGTGTTGGTTGTCTGGGTGTGTTGACACCTAATTTAGGATCAAATTTTTATTTTAGAAAATAAAATAAATAAAATAAAGCATTTGGGTTTGTGGAGGGAGATTTAAAAAAAAAAACAACTTTTGAATAATGAAGCATTTTTATTGTTGAACACATATCTTCATTTCAAAATTAAAAAAAAAAATGAAATTAATGAGGGAATTAATGGGATTTGTCTAGCAATATGGAAGGAATGGACACTCACTCGAATATTGGGTGTGAATCTGGACATGTTCGCAGCAATATAAATGAATTGCGAAAGAAAGTGAAGGATTTACGGCAACAAATCAAGGCTAAGATTTCGGCAATCCCCGCGAACAAAGGAGCACGGGTTCGACTTTCCAATATTAAATGGAAGTCTTGTACTATAAAAGGGATACGTTGCGTCATTTGTGAGGGGGCTCTCTTCGTTCAAAAAGAAAAAATAAAGTGAGAGATAGTACGTGAGAAAAAGAAGAGCAACAAGCTATGAAAGAAAAAAGCCAAATCAGTGCTTTCTTTCCTTTCTTTTCTTCTGACCTGCAGCAGAAGGAAAAGGAAAAAAAAAACACTGCAGCAAGAGGGGAAAAGTACAGTGGCAGAGAGAAAGGGGATGTGAGAGTGACGAGGAGAGAAAGGTGAAAGCAGAAACAAAAAAAGAAAAAAAAAAAGAAGAAAAGGCAAAAGGTGAACCACTGTTCATCTTCCTCGTGGCTTCCCCCCTGCAAGCTGCTGCCCGAGAAGAACCACACGCCCACCGCCCGCCGCTGCCGACGCCCGCCCGCTGCCGACGCCGCTGGCGACGCCCGCGCGCTGCCACCGCGCCGCCTTGCGCCGGTCGTGCCACCGCCCTTCTCCGACGTTCCGAGCTGCCCGTCCGCCGAGCCCGCCGAGCCCGACATTCGCCCGACGCCAAGCTCCAAGCGCCGCTCCGCCACAGTCCTCTCGGCGAGTCTCCGATCGACTCACCGAGGCCCGACGCCGGAGTCTTGTCCCTACCTCACCGGAGCTCGACGCGGACCGCCCAGCAAACCCGCGACTCGCGACGCCATCGCCGCTCCGCGCACCTCACCGCGACGCCACCACCGCTCCCTGCCCTTAGCGCCGCCAGCACACCTGTCGCCATCCTCCGACGTCCCCGCCGTGCCGCCATCTAGCCTTCACCGAGCTCCGGTCGCCGGCCATCTTTCGCTCGGTTGCCCTTTTGTTCCATTGGTTTACCTTAGGTAGTTTTTTTTTACTTTTATTTTTCATTACTTGGTAGTTTAGATTATTTATTTTATTTTTTATATTACTTGTCTGTTTATTTGATAGCATATTTAGTTTAGTTATTTTAATATTGGGTGTTAATATATGCATTATCCGTAAGTCCTACCTAAAATTATTATAGTTATTAATTTGGTCCGAGAGACGTCGGATCATTTTTTTAATTATAATAATTTTTGGTTTTCGTGGTAGAATTTCAATCGTTAAATCACAATAATTATTTAATTTGGTCCGTAAAACTTCGGACCAAATTTGTAACTATTTTGATTTCCTCGTTGTGATTATAGAGTTAAAATAATTGTTAATTTAATCCGTGAGACAACGGATTATTTTTTCGGTTATTTTAATTCTTCTCTTAGTTTTTATAATTACTCGTCTTTTCGTAAAAATAATTACTTGTTTGAAAAAATGAAAAACATTATAAAAAGGGAATAGTGAAAAATTAAAAATTTGCATGAGCATATAGGTCATATAGGTTTATTAAATGAAGACACGTAGGTTTAATAAATTAACCTTTAGGATTATTTTTATAATTTCACCCTTAGATAGTTGTTTTTTAGTCGGGATTAGATTTAAACATTTTTTTTTTTTTTTATTATTTAGGAAAAGTTTGCATGATATATAAAAAAAATAAGAAACAAAAAATAAAAAAATAATAGGTGCGTATTAACTAGTTTGCATAATAGGCACATTTAATTAGAGTTTGCATATTAATAAATTAGGATTGCATCATATTATCATGTTTTAGTAATCCTGTCGTGTTTTTTTTTAATTGCATATAATTAATTTTTAATTAAAAAAATAATTAAAAAAAAAAAAAAAAAAAAATCATTTACTTGGTTAATTAATAGGTTAGTTTTTAATTAATCCCTTTTCATATCATTATTGTTTAGTGTAGGCTGCATACATTAAAAAAATAAATAAATAAATAAATAAAGAATGTGTATATATAATTGTCATGTCATGCATTTCATGTCATGTAGTATATGCACATTTAGGATTGCATAAATTAGATTGCATACATATAGTTCAAATTAGGCATATAAATTGCATTTCACATATCATTAAAGTAAAATTTGTGCATATTAATTTTAAATTAAGATTGCATAATAATAAAAGTTAGGTGTCATGTCATTTAGAAATCATGTTTAGGGCATGCATTTTTATTAGCATTTTTAATGTTTTCTTAGAGAGTGGACTTTAATAAAGTTGTGGTTTTTAATTTGTTAGCATTTTGATTTATTGAATGTTATTTAATTGATTGTGCACCCGCATGACCACCATTTGCATGGTAGTATCTTAGGTTAAAATTAATCAAGACTGCCTTTTAAAAATGTTTTTTTTTTTTTAAGGTACCGAAAGGGCGTTAGATTAATCTAGCGTAACCATGTCCCCAAATCCATTAAATCTCTGGTTCGTAAAAGGTAAAGTATTCTCCCATACTTTACCTGGGTTTCTAATCAGCCCTAATTGGTTAGAGGCGGCTCCAATTTGAAATATAATTGCATGTTTTAATGGGTCATTTTCTTAGTATCAAGTCGCGATTGGTAGGGCTTGGGAGAGTCCGCACCAAGTCTTCGGACTTAGTAATCCATTAACCTAGTTTTAGGTGATTCACCCTTGAGAAAAAATCAGGTCGCGACAGACTTAGGCGACTCCACGGGGACTTAGAGTTAAAACTCATAGTGGACATAGGCCTGTTTCTTTTTTTTTTTTTTTTAAATATTTTTGTTTGGCAGCAAGGACACAAGGTATGTCACTAACATTTCTAAGGTGTTAAATGTTCTTGCAGATGGGAGGTATAAGGGGTAGTCTTTGCTAATCCTTGTCTTGCGGGAGGGTGTAAAGATGAATGATTTATTTTTCCTATATTGAAGTGTTGTTTGTATTATAAATTGTTGTGCATGATTTTCAAATTGTTTTAGCACTACACATTGCACACACGACACACGTAGCCGGACTGGGCTGCGATAGGATTTCTAGGATGGTGTTGAGAAGGATACTTCCTCTAAAGCGAGACTGCTATGTAGAGGTTGACCTTCTCTTCCCCGAAATTTCTTTCATGGTGTCAAATGTGTTTGTCCATATCCGCGAGATTGCGTGATTATTGGACATTCCATTCGACTAAGCCGGAGTTAAGGGGACCTGACGTTAATGCGAGACTCGCAACGGTCGATCACCCTCTTAGCTCCACTTTGTTAAGCCATCTAGATAGAAATCGAGCCGCACATTTCATGCGTGTGTCTATGTGATTGTCATCCCTTTTCTGGTAAAAGTAAGTTGTCTAAACTCCTACTTTGCAATTTACTTACTTTATTGTAATTTTGTCGGTCCATGACAATAGGTTTCATCGTCAGTCTTGTCTTATATGCAATGGGGAAAACCGACGTACAATTCATTTCCACTCCCAAAAAGAGCTCAAAATGTGGTTGGACCAGGTTAGATCAAGACGGCCGAGATATGTGAAAGCTAGGATCGCTCGACTTCTTCCATTGTTAGATATCGCATCCACTCCGGTGTTATACGGCGCGCCCCATTTCGGTGTCCACAAACTTCAACCTTTGTGTTTGGCGAGTATGAGCTAACTCCAACACTGGAGGAGTATAGTATTGCCATGGGAATGCCTCTGAGAAAGAGCTTATTAGGCCACCATTCGGTATTGATTTCATTTCTGAATTATCACAATTTTTAAAAATCGAGGCCGAAGTGGTAAGGAAGGTTGTTAAAGCCAATTGTTATGCATGCCCATTTTCATTTCGAAAGAGTGTTTTGCAAACCAACCAATGATTTCAAAAGCTAGGATTTTCATATTGGCATTTTTTGGACTAATCGTTTTCCTTATTGAAAAAATGCCATTAATCCCTCAATTTCGTGGGTGGTCAATCGAGTTTGTGATGGGTTGAACTATGTCAATATGATTTTAGCTGAAACATTTTTGTCATTAACCCGTTTCAAACAAAATGAGGAAAAGACCATGCGTGCCCTACCCGAGCTTTTGCAAATATGGTTTTCTCTCCCATAAGAGGGTTTGGGCACCGATGAAACAATTCAAGATTGACGATTTTAGGCACCCCATACAAAAATTTATGGTCCTAGAACGTTTTTCTCCACACAAGCATGCTCGTTGGATAAATTTTTGAAAGATCCTGATCCTAAGGCATTCCTATGGCATACTAAATGGTTCCGAGTTGAGGAGGCTCGTTTCTCACACAAGCATGATGGGCCGGTCCCATTGTCGAGCCTTTCCGGTGCGACTTCTTATTACCCACATAGGGTGGCCCGTCGATGACAGCCCTTCAAGAAATTCCTCCGCCCCTCAAGACGGAATTATTTCAAGTTCGTTTTGATCATAAGAGCTATGATTACTTCAACGAGGTCCGGATGATCATTGCTGCATGGAATGAATGCCATCTAGAGAAGATTTTGGAGCCCAAGAGATTGAAAGGCGAGGAGGAGATTCACCATGCATCGGCGTTCTACATCCAAGAACACCGGGATTCTCGCTGCCTTGCGTCCGGTGGTCCCCCGATGTGACCGAGAAGCCCACCCAACGAGCACAAATTGAGCATCTTACTCGGAAAGTGGAAATGATTGAAGCTGAAAATAAGAAGCTTCGCAAGGCGTTGGGTTCCCGAAAGCATATAAAATGAGATGTTCAATTTTTAGAGATCTTGATTTCAATTCAGTCTTTTCAATTTTAGTTCAATGTTTAGGGATTTGAATTTCAATTCTTAGTTCATTGTTAGGGAGTTTGGTTCAAACATTTAAAATAAATAAAATGAGATGATTAGACCATTGTCATGGGCCATTTTCCTATCTTGTCGTTGTTTCTTATATTATCTCTTTCTCTTTAGGTAACAACACGGCTCATCCAAGATCACCAATCCGTACTTGTTCTAGAGTAACAATGGCTGATGACGCCGAACAAATGCGTGGTGCCGAACAAGCTCGTGTCGTTGCCCTCGAAACAGAAATGAAGCAAGTCCTGAATGTCCTTGAGCAGCTCTCTAAGCAAATCGATTCTCTCCAAGCAAACACTTTGCCCTCCACCTCCGCAAGTTGAAGTGGTGTTACCACAACATGCTCCTATGGGCTGATTCGAGAGATAAAGGCAAGAATGTATCCGCAAGTGGCCCATCAAGCTCTAATGATGTCTCTAGGGAGAAAACTACTGACACGCCTCAAATCATTGTTGATGAGGAGATACAAGTGATACAGACGGCTGTACCAAAGACGAGGAAAAAGCGCCCGGCGAAAATCGAGGAGAAACTTAAGCAAAATGCGGGTGCATTTAGCCAAGACCCAACTGATCTATCCCATTATGCAAAGATCAAGATACCAAAGAAGTTCAAAATGCCAGACTTTGAAAAGTATAATGGCACTTCTTGCCCGAAGATCCATTTGCAGACTTATGTGGTTAGGATGACCCCATATGTTGATAACATACCCCTGATGATTCAGCAATTTCAAGCAAGCTTGACAGGACCGGCACTCCAGTGGTATGTTATGAAGAAGATTAATCTCCTAGAGACTTGGGAGGATTTGACTGATGCCTTCTTCAAGCAGTAAAAGTATAATATTGATGTCACTCCATCTCGAGAGGATTTACTTTCGCACCGAGAAGAAGAAGACGAGAATCTTTCAAGGCCTATGTCACGAGATGGAGGATCGTAGCCGCTCAAATTACTCCGGAGCCGACTAAAAGGAGTTGATGGATTTGTTCATGAAGACGCTCCCACCCGAATACCGAAATCGAATGTTAGGATCGACCGCCGAGTCATTCAATCACCGGTCCCCGTTGGCGAGCGAATTGAGATAGCCCCGCGTGATGGATGGGCGTACGATCAAACCAGCTCATATAAGAAATTTTCGGCCAAGAAGGACAAAGAGCCCGTAGCGAAAGTCAATACGGCTTATGTTCAACCCCTCGCCCGTCTCGAACACCGAACAGGGGGAGGAGCACGTCCTTTCTTTGGCCCGCGGAGGAACTCTTCCGGGCGTCAATTTACGCCTCTCCCTAAGCCATTGTCCAAGATCTTGCCGACTCTTCAGAGAAATGGATTACTCGCTAAGGAGCCTAAACGACCTAATCCCGAGCGTTTCCCCAACTATAATCCTTCTAAGACATGTGCTTACCATATGGGGGAGGTAGGGCATTCTGTTGATGATTGCTATACGCTGCGACACAAAATCCAAAATCTGTTGGATGCTAAAGTGGTCTCATTCCGCGAAGCACAGCCCGAACATCCAAATAATCCACTCCCCGACCATCCGAAACCGTGAATGCCATTTTCAGTTTGATGCTGGTCAAAAGAAGAGCTTGAGAGTACATCCTGGACGATGTTTATAATGGTTTAGTTCGAGCTGGATACTACTCGATGTAGAAGAACCTACCATGTCTCGAAGGTGCAGAGAGTTAAGATAATGTCCAAGAAGGGGATGATTGTTTGCGTAGATCCTGCCGACACAGTTTCAACTATCACTCCAATCATTATTGATCTGGAGGAGGAGCTTTCTGATTTTGAGAATGAATTTACCAGCTTGAACATTGGAGCTAGCGATCCCTTAGTTTTTGACATGCCACCATTGGAGGATGCTTCGGATGAAGATGGATTAATCATCAATGATGTGCCGCCATTAGATGATGAAGAATTGATTCTTGATGTTATGCAACCCTATGCATACACGAATGATAAGGTGGTCCCATGGTGTTATGATGCGGAGATAGATGTGGTCACTCGACGGATGCACTTACGCTCGTGGCCAACTCACAACCCGTCAAGACAACACGATGAAGAGGCTAAAGAATTTTTAGCTGTGATTAAGGCAAGTGAGTATAGCGTAGTGGACCAACTTCGAAAATTGCCAGCACAAGTCTCCATATTAGAGTTGCTTTTGACATCAGAGAAACATCAAAAGGCTTTGATGAAAGTCCTTAATGAAGTACATGTCCCGAGTCCATTGAGCTCCGAGAAGTTGGGGGAATTCGTGGGGTCATTTTGTTAAACGACCCATCACTTTCTCGATGATGAAATCCGGATGAAGGAAGGGGACACGGCAAAGCCCTTTATATCTCAGCCAAGTGTCGAAATACCTTGGTATCCCGTGTCCTCCTCATTGATAATGGATCGGCTTTAAACATATGTCCCCTTGCGACTCTAAAGCGTCTTGGGTATGATTTAGGGAAAATTCGTGCGGCTAAAACCTCCGTTCGAGCATTTGACGGAACCAAGAAAGAAGCAGTTGGGGAAGTTGATTTAGACTTGCGATAGGGCCGTGTTATTTAATGTGGTTTTTCTGGGTCTTGGACATACCTACGACCTTCAACTTTTGTTAGGTCGTCCATGGCTTCATGCGGCGGGCGGTTTCTTCAAGTCTTCACCAGAAAGTGAAGTTTGTGACGAAAGGGAAGCTTATTACGTTCGAGGAGAGGATGAGTTCAAGATTTATCACGAGATCTGCTATCCCTTACATTGAACCGCATTGTAAAGAAGAATCCAGTTTTCAAGCATTTGAATTGGTTTCAACCATTCATGTCTCTCAAGGTACTACCCTACCCACTCCAAAGTTATCAAAGTCGGCGATCATGGTAGGCAAGATCATGGTCGGGAGTGGCTTTGTTCCAGGTAATGGTTTAGGCCAACATGGTCAGGGCACTCGCCAACCAATTGAGACCGGTCGGAATTCATACACTACTGGGTTGGGCTATCGTGGACGATCCTGTAGAGGAAGAGGAAGAGGACAAGGACGAAATGGCATCATTAGACCCCACATTAAGTCTACATTCCCTGGGCCTGCGAGGATGATGCATGAGGAAGAAGGGGCAATCGATACCTGTGTTCAGTACTCCAAGCCTCCAGTTGCTGATGTTGATGTTACTCCTGCCGAATGGGTAGTGGTAGACAAGCCGGTTGCAGACACCACTCGACCTACTGGAAAAGACGACACACTCGGAGGAATGGCCGAATTGTTCGAAGAGAATTTCGTGTTGGTCATCGACGAAGTTCGAGAGTAGGAGAATTTTAATTATTTGCACACTCCTCGCGTAGGAGTTTTTATTGCTTTCCGTATTTGCATTTCCATTCCTAGGATTTCTATCATTTCAATAATGTAATTTGCTTTTCATCCAATAAAAATACATGAAAATCTTCATGTTTTGAGGGCATGATGAAGTACACCAAACTAGCCCGGTGATGATATCCACCGATAAAAGAAAAGAAAAATCCAAGGAGAATTCTAAGGCCCGGGCTTCATCATGCTTCCTCGTGTCAAAATGTTTAAAAATGGTTTTTGCCAAAGAATTAAAAAAAAAAAAAGGTTACCCCGTTTGTCTTTCTAATTTATCCACTTCCCGTGTTCGAACGATATTGAGACTTGCAAAGGTGTGAGAATGATCCAATCTAATACAGCATGTGCTAATACTGATGATCCAGAAGACTCAAACGAAGACTCAAGTGAAGTGCAACGTAGTTGGGAACAACATGAAAAGGCTAAGGCTCCCACATCCGAGCAAACCGTCACTATTAATTTAAGTGACACCGAAGAGGCCAAAGAAGTGAAAATTGGAGCGAGTCTTCCCAAAGATGAGGCCGAGCGCCTAACTCGCCATCAAGGAATATCGGGATATCTTTGCATGGACCTATGCTGACATGCCTGGTTTAGACCCGTCAATTGTGGAGCATTGCTTGCCTACTAATCTGGATGTGCCACCTAAAAAGTAGAGGCTACGGAGAACCAAGCCCGAACTCTCAAAGAAGATAGAGGAGGAAGTGATGAAGCTCTTGAATGTGGGATTCATTGAAGTCTCGCAAGCACTCGAATGGGTGGCCAACATTGTACCGCAATGAAGAAAGACGGTCGGGTTCGAGTATGTGTTGATTATCGGGATCCGAACAAGGCCAGTCAAAGATGATTTTCCGTTACCGCACATAGATGTCCTTGTGGATAGTACCGCTGGTTTTGAACTATTCTCATTTATGGACGGTTTTTCCGGGTACAATCAGATAAGGATGAAGGAGGAAGACAAGGAGAAGACTGCATTTATCACCCCGTGGGGAACCTTTCATTATAAGGTTATGCCCTTCGGACTCAAAAATGCAGGAGCGACTTACCAGCGAGCCATGATAGTATTGTTTCATGACATGATGCATCAAGAGATTGAGGTCTATGTTGATGATATGATTGCAAAGACTCGACCTGGAAAAAGCCACATCGAAACCTTGAAGAAGCTATTTGATCAACTTCGTGAGTTCAAGCTTCGACTAAATCCCGCTAAGTGCGTGTTTGGAACAACATCTGGTAAATTTCTCGGATTCATTGTGAGCAGTAAAGGGATTGAAATAGACCCAGCTAAAGCTAAAGCCATTATTGAGCTGCGACCTCAACAAAGTGAAAGAAGTCCGAAGCCTTTGGGGAGGTTGAATTACATTGCTCGTTTCATTTCCCAACTTTCTGAAACCGCTGTGCCATTCTTCAAGCTCCTAAAGAAGAATGCACGAGTCAATTGGGATGATGAGTGTCGAGAAGCATTCGACAAGTTGAAGAGTTACTTGATGAATCCACCGATTCTTGTCCCACCATCGCCGGGTCATCCCTTAATTCTCTACCTCACTATCCATAGTGAGTCACTAGGTGCAATGTTGGCTCAAGAAAGTCCCGTCGACAAAAAGAACGAGCCATTTATTACCCGAGCAAGAAGTTCACCGTATCGTAGCTGAAGTATCCCGATGTTGAAAAGACTTGTGCAGCTTTGGTATGGGTATTGCATAGATTGCGACAATACACACCGCATTACCAGACATTCCTCGTGGCGAGAGTGACCCCATCAAGTACTTACTTGAGCGACCAGCTTTGGTGGGTAAGTTGGCCAAATGGCAAATTTTAATTTCCGAATTTGATGTACAATTCATGCCACAAAAGTCGGTTAAGGGTCGAGTGATCGCTGACCTATTGGCTGAGAATTCGAAGTCTCTAATGGCAATGACAGTTTCCTTGATGACCGCGTCTTGAGTATAAATGAAGACTCGTGGAAGATGTTCTTTGATGGAGCTGTAAACTTGTCTCGGGTTCTGGGTACTCGGGCTTCGATATCCCCGATGGACAGCATCATCCAGTTGCTGCAAAATTGGTATTCCCATGCACTAACAACGTGGCTGAGTATGAAGCTTGCATCCTCGGGCTTCAGGCTGCAATTGAGATAGGTGTGGCCAAGTTAAAAGTGTTCGGGGATTCCACATTAATCATAATGCAGACCGTAGGTGAATGGAAGACCAAGGAGGCCAAGTTGCTCCCATACCACAAGTATTTAGAAGATCTGATGGAAAAGTTCGAGGAAGTTTCGTTTGAATACTTGCCAAGGTCTCATAATCAATTTGCAGACGCACTTGCAACATTGTCTTCTATGCTGCAGGTCACTGATGGGTTAGAGGTCGAGCCTCTGAAAATAGAGGTTTTGCCGAGACCATCTTATTGCATGGTAGTGATAGAGGAACCGGATGGAAAACCATGGTACCATGACATCATGACCTATATTCAAAAGCGAGAGTTCCCGTAAGGTAGCAATCCAAATTGGACCGAAAGCATCTCATGAAACTTGCCTCCAAATTCTTTATTAGTGGAGATACATTATACAAACGGTCTTTCGACACCGTCCTACTTAGATGTGTCAATGCTAAGGAAGCCACTCGCTTGATGGAAGAAATACATGAAGGGGTGTGTGGTCCTCACATGAGCGGCCACATGTTAGCAAAGAAGATTATGAGACTAGGTTACTTTTGGCTGACTTTGGAGACTGATTGCATTCAACATGTCAGAAGTTGTCACCGTTGTCAGATTTATGGAGACAAGATAAATGTTCCTCCAAATGAGCTGCATCAACTGCCGAGTCATGGCCTTTTTCAACGTGGGGCATCGATGTAATCGGCCCAATTAATCCGAAAGCCTCGAATGGCCATCGTTTCATCCTGGTCGCTATTGATTATTTCACAAAATGGATAGAGGCAGCATCCTATGCAATTGTTACTGCAAAGAATGTCATGAAGTTTGTGCGACGGGATATCATTGCTCGTTATGGCGTGCCTGAAGCCATCATCACAGATAATGGGACAAACCTAAACAACAAGCTTGTTAATGACTTGTTCAAGGAGTTCAAAATTCGTCATTTGAATTCATCGCCCTATCGTCCTCAGATGAATGGTGCGGTTGAAGCAGCGAATAAGAACATCAAGAAGATTCCTCGCAAAGACGGCTGGATAATTATCGTGATCGGCATGAGAGGCTTCCTTACGCTCCGATGGCGTATAGGACTTCGTTCACACTTCTACCGGGGCAACTCCTTTTCTCTCCGGTGTACGGCATGGAAGCAAATCCGCCCTGAAGTAGAAATCCCTTCTCTAAGAGTATTGTCTCGCCTAAGCCGATTTAAGATGAATGGGCACAACAGAGGTATGACCAACTCCATTTGATTGAAGAAAAACGATTGAAGGCCATATGTCACGGTCAATGTTATCAACAGCGGGTGGCCAAGTCCTTTAATCGGAAGGTTCGCCCAAGGCATTTCAAGGTCCATGATTTGGTACTACGCAAGATGCTACCAATTGACCTTGATCCTCGTGGCAAATTCACTCAGAATTACAGTGGGCCATTCATTGTGAAGAAAGTACTTCCTGGAGGTGCTTTAATTTTGGCAGAAATGGATGGGCGGGAATTCACAAATCCCGTAAATTCTGATGCTATAAAGAAATACTATCCATGAATAAAAGGGCTCGTGAAAACCTTTTCCTCGCTCAAAGTTGGTCAAATCTTTAGTGTATAATGTTGCATATTTTATTTTTGGAGGGGCAAAGAATGGATGTGAACGATGGTGTCTTATTTTTGTAAGGAATCTCTATGAGCTCCTTTACAAAGGAAGGGCAAGACATGGACACAAAATAGTTTTGACTTTATGAGCATGCCATCTTTATCATTGTAGAATGATTTCACATGATATTATGCAATTCGTCAATTCCACTTGAAATTTATCAAAATGGATAATTCAGTGGAAGATGTCGAGTTACTTGAGCATGCTAAATGAGGTGTGAAAGGCAAGCCTAATCCCATACACCGTCCCCTGTCTATATATTGTGAGGTGAGTGTGAAAACATTTTGTATTTCAAGGTGAAGAATTTTCTTGTGAAAAGTACGACAGCTGAAATGACGAGAGGCAGTTCATTTCTCTATCCCAAACACTACAGGTGTTCCATTGCTTAACCATTTTTGAGCCCATACACTTATGGATGTTCTTTTCAAATTACCCCGTCAAGAACCACCTCACATCGGGGCACCCGGGAGATAAAATGACATCATGAAGTGAGGAAAGTGAATTGAAATTTTCTTGCTCTCACTTGCATCAATCTTCAAGTCGTGCTATTACATTGAATTCATGTGCTAATTTAAGTGCCTTAGGATGACGAAGAGCATTTCTTTCACTATCCTACACACTTATATCCTTTGAATAGCCCACTTGAGCCTGCTATTTCATTTCTTTTAAACCCAAGTTGATGATCATCGCCCACACCGGGGCAAGGCAAGAGACAGATGAAGACCCTTGAAGGTTCGCGTGTCATTTAAAGTATACTTGACACATGCATTGTGCGCAAGAACTGAAATCAAAATAAAACTAAGGGGCATTAAAAAGCAAGGTGTGCTGTAAAAGCAAGGCCAATGCCCGTGAAAAGAAGAGAGAAATGATTGATGAATTGGAGGCAAAAAGCAGTGTGTCTGACCAACGTCCATCATCAAAGAAAATGACTTTAAAAAAAATGTTGAGAAAAGATCTCCAGTTGAAAAATCATTGGCATCAGGTGATAAACTTTTGAGCCAATAAAGAAATCTGTCAAGAAGACAATCCGTGTTGAAGAAAAACTGGTGGTAATGTCAAGATGATCACCAACTTTGCCCCTATACACATCTTTGAGCCTAACGATCCTTTCGTTTCTCAACTCATGAACCCAGCCTATGTTACGTCCCTTACAAAGTCTCTTCAGATTAGGGCACTTGAATTAACACAGAAATCACATGTTTTAAGCATCGCTCGAAGAAGTGCGAGCAAGATTATTTCTTTATCATTTTGCGGGGTTCTTGACTTGTAAACCCGTGAGATGATTACAGAATCATTCGTTCAATTTGCTTTGACTCGAAGAGTCCCTTTGTTAAGCCATTGACCAAGCCTGCATTACGTCATTGACAAAGACCTCTCGATTGGTAAGGTCGTGCTGATTGCAAGAAAATTCAAACTCTTGTCGACAAGATGATGATAAGATCGAGTGATATATTCCCGCATCAATGGTCGGGACAAATAACCCTTCTTAAATGAGAGCGAGTGAAAAAGCATTTTCACACCAAAAGTGTCTCATTTAGCATGTTCAAGAGATTCACGCTATAACTGAAAATTGTCCTGGTGATAATTTTTCCGGTAGAAGCTTGATAAAGTCATCATGTGTGGACTTTCATTGAATTTTTCCTCAAAGACCAAAAAATTGTCTTTGAAATCCTGAGTTTATTCAGTCATCTTTGTACTTGATGAGAATTCCAAGTATCTATTTATAAAATGTTTTCAAATGTCTAGTGTGAATTCCGGATATTTGAACCTTTAAACGCTTGATGTGATTTCCAAGTGTTTGTCTTTCTAAACATCTGATGTGATTTCCAGGCGTTTAGTAAATGTTTTCAAATGTCTGACATAAGAATCAGATTTTTGAAGTTTTCAAGTACTTGACGCAATTTCCAGGTGCTTAGAATCTGATGAGAATTCCGGATCCCTAAAGACTTTGAGCCTTTCGTTATCTAAAGGGAGTTCCAGATGATTGACAGTCTCATCGGAATCATTTCACACCTAAATCCCCAAACAGGTATGACAGTACGTGCTCTTCTTTGCATTTGCATTTCATTGGTCATAGACACATAGAGATCTATGTTCCTGACCAAATCATTGCATTTACATAGCATTCTTTAAGAGTTAAATTAATTTGAGTCCATTTCTTTCAAAAAAAGAGTCAAGTCATTAACATTTGTATATGCATTTCATATTTCATTTTACATGGTTTAATTTTAGGTGTCATATATCTTTGAAGGAAACCTCTACGAGCTTCCCTTCAAAGAGGGGCAGCTGTTGACACCTAATTTAGGATCAAATTTTTTATTTTAGAAAATAAAATAAATAAAATAAAGCATTTGGGTTTGTGGAGGGAGATTTCAAAAAAAAACAAATTTTGAATAATGAAGCATTTTTATTGTTGAACACATATCTTCATTTCAAAATTTAAAAAAAAAATGAAATTAATGAGGGAAATTAATGGGATTTGTCTAGCAATATGGAAGGAATGGACACTCACTCGAATATTGGGCGTGAATCTGGACATGTTCGCAGCAATATAAATGAATTGCGAAAGAAAGTGAAGGATTTACGGCAACAAATCAGGGCTAAGATTTCGGCAATCCCCGCGAACAAAGGAGCATGGGTTCTGACTTTCCAATATTAAATGGAAGACTTGTACTATAAAAGGGATACGTTGCGTCATTTGTGAGGGGGCTCTCTTCGTTCAAAAAGAAAAATAAAGTGAGAGATAGTACGTGAGAAAAAGAAGAGCAACAAGCTCGAAAGAAAAAGCCAAATCGGTGCTTTCTTTCCTTTCTTTTCTTCTGACCTGCAGCGAAGGAAAAGAAAAAAAAACACTGCAGCAAGAGGGGAAAAGTACAGTGGCAGAGAGAGAAAGGGGATGTGAGAGTGACGAGGAGAGAAAGGTGAAAGCATAAACAAAAAAAAAAAAAAAAAGAAAGAAAAGGCAAAAGGTGAACCACTGTTCATCTTCCTCGTGGCTTCCCCCCTGCAAGCTGCCGCCCGAGAAGAACCACACGCCCACCGCCCGCCGCTGCCGACGCCGCCCGCCGCTGCTGACGCCGCCTGAAGCCGACGCCCCCGCCTGCTGCCACCGCGCCGCCTTGCGCCGAAGCCGTGCCACCGCCCTTCTCCGACGTTCCGAGCTGCCCGTCCGCCGAGCCCGCCGAGTCCGACATTCGCCCGATGCCAAGCTCCGAGCGCCGCTCCTGCCGCAGTCCTCTCGGCGAGTCTCCGATCGACTCACCGAGGCCCGACGCCGGAGTCTTGTCCCTGCCTCACCGGAGCTCGACGCGGACCGCCCAGCAAACCCGCGACCCGCGACGCCATTGCCGCTCCGCGCACCTCACCGCGACGCCACCACCGCTCCCTCGCCTTAGCGCCGCCAAGACGCCCGTCGCCATCCTCCGACGTCCCCGCCGTGCCGCCATCTAGCCCTCACCGGAGCTCCGGTCGCCGGCCATCTTTCGCTCGGTTGCCCTTTTGTTCCATTGGTTTACCTTAGGTAGTTTTTTTTTTACTTTTATTTTTCATTACTTGGTAGTTTAGATTATTTATTTTATTTTTTATATTACTTGTCTGTTTATTTGATAGCATATTTAGTTTAGTTATTTTAATATTGGGTGTTAATATATGCATTATCCGTAAGTCCTACCTAAAATTATTATAGTTATTAATTTGGTCCGAGAGACGTCGGATCATTTTTTAATTATAATAATTTTTGGTTTTCGTGGTAGAATTTCAATCGTTAAATCACAATAATTATTTAATTTGGTCCGTAAGACTTCGGACCAAATTTGTAATTATTTTGATTTCCTTGTTGTGATTATAGAGTTAAAATAATTGTTAATTTAATCCGTGAGACAATGGATTATTTTTTCGGTTATTTTAATTCTTCTCTTAGTTTTTATAATTACTCGTCTTTTTTCGTAAAAATAATTACTTGTTTGAAAAAATGAAAAACATTATAAAAAGGGAATAGTGAAAAATTAAAAATTTGCATGAGCATATAGGTCATATAGGTTTATTAAATGAAGACACGTAGGTTTAATAAATTAACCTTTAGGATTATTTTTATAATTTCACCCTTAGATAGTTGTTTTTTAGTCGGATTAGATTTAAACATTTTTTTTTTATTATTTAGGAAAAGTTTGCATGATATATAAAAAATAAGAAACAAAAAATAAAAAAATAATAGGTGCGTATTAACTAGTTTGCATAATAGGCACATTTAATTAGAGTTTGCATATTAATAAATTAGGATTGCATCATATTATCATGTTTTAGTAATCCTGTCGTGTTTTTTTTTAATTGCATATAATTAATTTTTTAATTAAAAATAATTAAAAAAAGAAAAAAAGAAAAAAATCATTTACTTGGTTAATTAATAGGTTAGTTTTTAATTAATCCCTTTTCATATCATTATTGTTTAGTGTAGGCTGCATACATTAAAAAATAAATAAATAAATAAATAAAGAATGTGTATATATAATTGTCATGTCATTCATTTCATGTCATGTAGTATATGCACATTTAGGATTGCATAAATTAGATTGCATACATATAGTTCAAATTAGGCATATAAATTGCATTTCACATATCATTAAAGTAAAATTTGTGCATATTAATTTTAAATTAAGATTGCATAATAATAAAAGTTAGGTGTCATGTCATTTAGAAATCATGTTTAGGGCATGCATTTTTATTAGCATTTTTTTAATGTTTTCTTAGAGAGTGGACTTTAATAAAGTTGTGGTTTTTAATTTCTTAGCATTTTGATTTATTGAATGTTATTTAATTGATTGTGCACCCGCATGACCACCATTTGCATGTTAGTATCTTAGGTTAAAATTAATCAAGACTACCTGCAAAAATGTTTTTTTTTTTTAAGGTACCGAAAGGGCGTTAGATTAATCTAGCGTAACCATGTCCCCGAATGCATTAAATCTCTGGTTCGTAAAAGGTAAAGTATTCTCCCATACTTTACTTGGGTTTCTAATCAGCCCTAATTGGTTAGTGGCGGCTCCAATTTGAAATATAATTGCATGTTTTAATGGGTCATTTTCTTAGTATCAAGTCGCGATTGGTAGGGCTTGGGAGAGTCCGTGCCAAGTCTTCGGACTTAGTAATCCATTAACCTAGTTTTAGGTGATTCACCCTTCGAAAAAATCAGGTCGCGACAGGGTGTTTATTTAATTCGCTTCTGCATGTGCATAAAACGATTGGGTCGGCGACGTGTCCTGAGAACGTCACAATTTTAATTGACCGCCGAGGGATATGCGCGTGCTCGAGGTTCAGGGCGTGACACCTGCAATGGCGCCTCCCTGGAAGACAAGGCGGACGACGCCACGTCGGCGAGTACAATTACAAATGAGGGGAGGAGGAGAGCAGGAGGCGAGCAAGAGTGGAGACGCATAAGGATAAGAGGAGAGGGAGGGCGATGACGACGTCGTGCTAGAAGTACATGAAGGAGGAGGCGAGCGTGCTGTTGTTGCTGTGCAGGCACCTATGTTTGTGCGCGGTGTGTGGGTCTTCCCTCCATACTTGTCCGCTCTCTAACTCTCCCAAATCCGGCAGTGTCCATCTATCCTATACCAGTTTTTTTTTTTTTTTAAATAAACTTTTCTCTCTTCGAAAAACCAGGGGAAATAAAATGGAAGAAATATTTCCAAGAGTTAGATAGAAATCTCTCCAATCATGACCCTTTTTTATTGATTCCGGTTGGTCTTGTGTTATGATTAATTCTTTGCCAAATATTTCTTGTCTCTTTCGATTCTCCAACTGGGTGGGTTGCTGGTGGATGTTTCCAAAATTCATATCCATGAAATTGTTATCAATGAAGCAGTAGATCGAAAAGAGTAATGAATGGTTCCTAGAACAATTTAGACATATTTCCACATCAAACATTCTCCTCAAATTAGCTCATGCCTGAGCAGTACATAATATGGAGAATGAACTAAGCTTTGAATTTCCAACGTACTTGTTTACCATAAACCTCTCAAACCACTTCTCCGTGAAGAAATAAAAATGTTGAACATACAGCAACAAATAACAAATGTTGAGCATTTCACATCAACCAAGTGACCAGCAATTACAACCCTAGAGAGGGGACCAAAGCTAATGCAAGAAAAAAATATGCTACTAAAAATTAACACATTACAAAATAACAAATGTGCTTCGTCGGAGACTGCGGGGAACAGCCGCTTGATGAACGCCAGAGCAGCAATGAACAAGGAGAGAAAAGCAAGCGAGCGCCGAAGTAAGGGCGGCTTTAATGTGCTTCGTTGTTGATCGCGAGGGAACGGCCGCTTGATGAGCACCGGAGCAAGGGCGACTTTAATGTGCTTCGTCGACGACGGCGAGGGCGGTCATCCTTGCTAACCACACGCTAGGACTTGCTTGAGGTTGGTGCGGAGGGCGTTGGCGGTGGCCTCGTTGGCCTGGGCGAGGTCTCTCCAGATCTGGTTCTCCATGCACAGCAACTTTACCCACTTCTCCGGTGCCCAGTTGAGCTTCCCAAGCTTCTGGATCTCCTCCTCCTTGGCCGAAGTAGTGATGAGTGCGGAGAGAGAAGCAAGCGATAACCGGAGTAGGGGCGGCCGTAATGTGGTTTGTTGACAGTGGCAGGGGAACGATTGCTTGATGAACGCCGGAACAAATGCCGGAACAAACGCCGGAGTAGCAATGAGAGCGGAGAGAAAAGCGAGCGGTGCCAGAGCAGGGGCACTCGTAATGTGGTTTGTTGGCAACAACACAGAACGGCCACTTGACGCATGGCAAAGCAGCGACAAGCGTAGAGAGATGTTAGGATTCAAAATTTTGAAACCTCCCTCGGGTGAAAGAAATGGGAAATGGTAATTCACAACTGCTGGAAAGCAACGTAAAGCCTCTGCTTCTCCTTCCTTCGTTAGAAGAGGAAAGAAAAAAGCCTCTATGCCATAATAAATGCATTGCAGATGAGAGAGAGTGTGCAGGCTAGGAGGAGAGTGGGTGTGCGCAGGCTAGGAGAGGGTAGGAAGAAGGCTAAGGGGAGGAGAAAGAAGGGAAAAATGCAGTAAACAACAAGTGGGGCCACGCTTCCACGTGGCACCACGTGATTGGTCGGAGACCACGCTGACATGGCACTCCTGGACCACCCAATATTTTCTCCCTTCCTACACCTGTGGGATCACTTCCAACCAGGGTATTTTCTCTTTCCTTGTCTCTATCAATTCTTTCAAAAACTTATGCTTAATGTAGGAGCTCCTTACGATAGGCTTTTTGTACTAGTTCCTTGTTTTTTTCATCAACTCTATCTATAGAGCTTTTGGGTTGATGCTCCTGTACCATCCTCAACTTCGAGCCCTTTACGTGTTAAAAGAGAAGTCCGAACTTAGTTTCATCGGTTAAGCCCGGTTGTGTCTGCTTCCTCCGATCATATCTTAGGCATGAACCTTGAGCAAAAAAAGATTGTCGATCATTGTCAAATTTAATTAGTCTAGGATGACAAGGCCTTTAGAGCTTAGATATTTTCCAAGTTGCATTTAATGTCTTCGTCATGTAGTAAATTAAGGAGCACGGACACCTGGCACGTTGGGACTTTACATTAGAAGATAAGATTAGATTTGGATTTAAAGCCATTACTGAATGAGACAGCTCAGCCTTGAATAATCAAAATTTCTTGGAAAAACAAGTGTGAACAAGTGTGAACAAATGTGAATAAGTGTGAACAAGTGTGAACAAATGTGAACGTATTAAATTCAATGGGAAGAAAGATATCCCTATAGCCTAGGCCCATTAATATCTTAGGATCTAAGTGTGAATGGTAGACTTTGGAACCTACAAAGGAGAGGCCACATGTAGAGAGAGAGGAGAAGGCCAAGACAAGTCCAACTTTGGACCAAGACAAGTCTACTTTATCTCTTTTGGACATTAGCCAATAAATAACCGAAACAAGTGTCCAAGCTAATATAGAGCCTACTTAGGATCTTGGGAGATAAGATTGTACAGCCATGGATGACTCTTGATTCAAGGCCAAGTGGAAACACTCCTCTTTTCAACAAGAATTTACCTCATTTAATTTTCAAAATTTCTGGACCTTTGTTGTTTGCCAATTTGATAGAGCTTTTTATGTTACGAATTTAGAGAAGCTTCCTTCATGAAAGTTGTTCAAAACATCTTGATCTATAACATGCTTAAATTTCATATTTGTTTGAGGTGAAATGGTTTGAACGAAGGCCCAATCAATTAATGTATAGAACCTACCTAGTATAGTGAAAACGGTAACCAAGTTGCTTTCTCGAATTTTTATAAAATCTTTCCTTTCCAATTTAGAAATTCTTCCTTCACAAAAGTTTTAAATGACATCCATATCTATAAAATATTAAAAGTTCAAAGAGTTTTGTGAATATTTGGATTTCTAAATGAGTCTCTTTCTTTGACCGTTGAATCTGCTCGACGGATGAATTTTTGGGTTATATTCAATGATTTATTGCTCTTTCCAAAAAACGAATTTGGCTTGTATTCCTTCATGAAAAATGTCTTCTAAGGTCTTTTCTACAACATATTAAAATTTTATAATTTTTTGAGTCCGTTTGATAAGGTAATGATACTGATTTCGAAAATTGCTCAAAACTATTTTGGCTTTAGAGTAGGAGAACCACACGCCGAACTTGGAGGGGAAGGGGGCTGTACGCCCAACTTGAGAAGCAAGCTAATCTAAAGACTTCTTGGCTTGAAGATAAGAATGCATTAAATGCTTTTGGACCTTAGTGTATTAAAGAGAAGAAACTTGGAGAGCAAGTTGGCTAATGTGAATACATCTAAACCTAATGATTGTATGAAATCTTGATAATTAAGGAGAGAGGTGAGTCACCTACTTAAGTGTCCCCTAGAATCTTAGGTGAATCTTCGGTTATGATAGCCCTAGATTGTAGCCTTGGTGAACAAGGTAAGGACCAACTAATTAGAAGAAAACATTAAGCATTAAAGGGGCTTATGTGTCCCTTAGGCACCATAGGCAATAATGAGCCTAGAGTGAGGCTTGGAGAGCAAGAAAATAGGTGGATCAATCATAAGCCAACACCAAAGGACCTAGGCGTCAACTCGGAAAGATAGGCAGGACAACTCGTCATCTAGGCATAATCATGAGTTTGCATAAAAATCTAAGAGGAATAGGCTTATAAATAGGAGAAGGCATCCTCACATTTTAAGGCTTGGCCTTTTTCTCATTTCCTCTCCCTTTCTCTCCACTCTTTCACGCCCTTCTCTTCTAAGCCGCCCTAGACGCTGACCGACCACCAAAGAAGCATCTTGGAGCTAAGTTCAAAAAGTAGTAAGTGGATTTTCCTAACTCTTTGATAGAGCAATGTGCTACGCTTATCGATTTTAGGATCATGTCATCGTTTGCTTGTGTTGACTTTGTATTATTATGCTTGTTGTGTTTCTATTGCTTATTATTGCATTAAGTAAGTTCATGATCCTACATGGGTATCGAGCACACCCAAATGTCGAGGAGAGGTCTCGGTGACTATGGACAATGCTAAAGCTTGAGCAAATGGTTCCAAGTCAAGGTCACGAGCCTGAATCGCATCCGGCATGAATTTAATTTAATAAAATACAAGAGTTGTTCATTTGTTAAGAAGTCAATGATCAAACGAATGTGGATGAGATGATATTGATCAATAGCAGGCTATTATGCTGCTTTGTTCTTTACCCAATTCTTATGAGCACTTTCCTAATTTGTTGATGAAAGGGAGTGTGTATGAAGAAGTCGGTGAAAGAAATGACTAATCTCTTTGATGCACAACAAACAAATTATCCAAGAACGTATGTTGGATCATGAGTGAATGATAGACGATATAACTTCACGATGGTCTGAATACGATCATGAGAAAGCATTCATATTTCATAGTGTTAATACTGATTGTCTTCTCAAAGCAATAATGTAATTGCCTTTTGTTCTTTGATGGAGAGAGGAGAAGAAGAGAGAACCAGTTTTCATAATGTTCTTTCTACCAACCATTATGATCTTTAGAAGTTATTCATATAACTTCCCTCACACCCTTTTAAAAGGTGCCTTTTTATTATATCACATCAAGTCGGCAAAAGAACGCTTCAAGGGCCAAAAGTTGGCACAAATGGACATTTAAGTACCAAAAGTTACGAAAGTGACACTTAACTGCCACATTTTTTGAAAAATGGGACACCTGAGTGCCACCTCCGGTAAAGCCAGCCGGAAATCATACGTGGCAAATCAAACGCTTGCCTACGTGGCTCGCCCAAGAGCTGACTCAGCTCTGATTCACCCAAAACGATGCCATTCTTATAGTTGGCCAAAATAAAGCCCTTAAATCGGCCAAAACGACGTCGTGTCCCCAATTGCCCTAAATCTAAAACCTAAATCGAGCAAAATCCCATTGAAGCGCTGGAGCCCTAATCCCGAACCCTAATTCGATTTGCCCCAAATTCTACAGTCGAATATTAGAAACGGAGAGCAGGACTTTCAGCAGCGGCTCAAATTCCTCTCGCCGAAGCGAAGGAGAAGGCGAGCGTTTATGTTTTTGTGGGTTACCAAGTCCAAGAAGAACATCGTGGACTCGAATGAATCCCGGGAGAAGATTCTATGGATGTGCTCAATATAGAGAATGGTTGAAGTGCAAAAATTTCAAATGGGTCGATGCGAAATTCTCTCACCGAGCCACAGAGGTGATATTGGACCTACTTGATGGATGTCATCCACCTCCATCTACACTTGTGGACGACTTGGACGATGTTGACTCAATGCAAGCTCAAGCATCTTCTACTAACCATTTAAAGAATGAAGTTTCAGGGATAAAAATTGAACAGAAGTGTTACCAAGCATTTATTGTATTACTGTTTTTTTATCTATCCTACTTTATGATGAAATGTAAAGTACTAGAAGATGAGAAGAAGTTTCTCCGACTGCCATAGTTGTAAATGAGTGAACAAATATACTTGTTTTGAATGAAATGTAACTTATTTTGTTGGAAGATGAGAAGAAATTTTGTGTTGTCTATAAGATCGTTGTGGCTATTTTTTTTTTCTTTTTTTGTGCTGTCATATGTATTATGTGTTACTTCTTGTACGTGTGGGGAGGTCAAGGATAGGGAATGAATGAACGAATGAGATACTATTTTTTTTTATTTTTTTGTAAGAATGAATGAGATACTGTTTGTACTATATTTTTGCTTATTCTTGAATATAAGTCGATAAGGATGGAATGTATATTAGGTCAATGTGTTGTGGTGACTTCTTTACTTGAACTGAATGTAAACCAGCAGCAAACTTTGAATTGAATGGAGTTGCCATAAGTTGAACCGTATATATAAACCAGCAGCTTCTCTAGTTTGCTGCAAACCAGCATATACATAGGACAGACACGAGTGATTACTCGAGTGCTATAAGTTGTATTTAGTGATCACTTAAGTGCCGGTCGTGATAAAAAAAAGAATTATTTAAGTATCAAGTTATTATTAAAAGTGATCACTTAAGTGCCACTTGTGATTAAAAGTGGACACTTAAGTACCAAGTTTTTTAGAATGTGATCAGTTAAGTGCTAATTTTTTTGGTACGTTTCTTCTATAAATTGCACCAGCCATCAGCTACCATCAGCCACCACCACCGCCCACCACTGGCCACTATCGGCCTCCAGCCATCACCACCAGCCACACCAGGCATCCTAGGCACCCACTTGAGCCATCACCAGCCACCACTGTGCTGGTGGTGTGCTGCTACAGAAGTTGCTAGCGCAAGGTGCCTTGCACTAGCTTGCACCAGCTTGCACCAACACTACCTAGTGCAAGATGTGCATATTGCACACTTGCATCTTGCACTAGGTGCAGCACAAGCCCCCATCCCAACCCCTATAATAGACCCACCATCATTAGGCATCAGCAGCCACCACTAGCTACCACCACTAGCAACACCAGCATCCCAGCTACTACACCAGCACATAGCCACCACCATATACCCACCATTAGCAACCACTGTTGGTGGTGGGTGTTGGGTTTGTTGTAAAAGGGGCTTGTGCAAGCTAAGCTATGCATACTGCACACTTGCATCGGTACTAGCTACAGCAGGAGCCCCCAACCCAACCCCCACAATGGACCCACCACCACAAGGCTTCACCAGCCGCCGCTACCAGCCACATGAGCACCCTGGCCACCACCACAAATCCACCACCAGAAGCAGTAAGTAAAAGTAAAAACAAAACCAAAAAAATGAAAACGGCAAAAATGACAAGCAACAAGATCGTTCTATTGATATTAAAATTAAGTCACAAACTCAATGACAAACTATTAAAAAAAAAAATCCACAGTAAAACAAGTGACTCCTCAACCCACAAACCATATCCCATCCTATTTCATCAATCAATATGCACAATGCCTCCTGTTCGTGCTCCTTTTGATGGACCTTTCACTTGATTCATAATCCTTGCACTTTTTCTAACTGGAAGTGCAACTTCTTCTTCAACTGTCTCAGGATGCATTGATTCTGATGGAGCTGCAATTGTCCTAGGTTGAACTGATTCAGAAGGAGCTACAACTGTCGTAGGCTGAACTGATTTAGATGGACCAGCAACAGGGTTCTTCTTACTCTTCTTTCTTGTTGGCGCAGCCAATGTCTTCTTCTTTGTTGGCGCAGCTGTTGATTTTTAAGTTGGGCCTTGAGAGATAAGAACCTCCGAACTTCTCCTAAGCTTCAAAAAGAAAACTCAATTATCAACAAAAGTTTGCACCATAAATTAAATTAAATGTAGCCTATAAAACTTACATTAAGAATGATTGTTCCAATACGCTCATCTGTATAAAGGCCATAACCATATTGTTTTAGCCTCTTCCCAAGAGCCCCTCTTGTTCGAAGAGGAACGTCACTTTTGTGATTGGTTGGCCCTTCTTCTAGCTAGTGATTTCTTGGGCTCTTGTTATGGCTGTTCAGCTACAGTAGGGGCTTCTTCAGCCAATTCTTTAGCTAGGCATCTTTTAGATGGCCTTTTTGTAGCTAGCCCTTGATTTGGCTTTCTTCTAGTTGTTTTTCTATTTAGCCTTTCAACTTCAGTGACACCTTATGTTGGCTTTTGTGGTGGCCCTTGTGATGACCCTTCCAGTGGCCTTTGTGGTGACCTTGGTGATGGATCTTGCGGTGGCCCTTCAGTTGGGCCCTCTATTGGTAACTGAGCTCTAACTTGCATTTTTTGAATCTGAAAAAGAGGCAAAGGACATCATAAATATAACATCAGGTCATATAACAACGTAAAGGAAAACTAAATACAAATTATTGAACTTACTGGGTATTTTTTTCTCTATTGCTCCTAAAGAACAGTCGACTTAACTGGCCCTTTAGTTGTTTCGGTCAATCCTTCAACTGGCTGTCTTCTACCTTGCCTTCTTTGAACAGGCCCTTCAATTTCAGGTACAACAGGGGCTTCAACCAATCCTTCACATGTCATTCTCGTGACCTGACAAAGACAAAAGCATTACATACATGTCAATTATATCTATGTACATATTTGTAATAAACCATAAAGCAACATAAACACAAATGTCATGATTTACTAGGTTTATTGTCGTCGACTGAAGAACAGTCGACTCACTTCGCCTTTCTGGTTTATCCTTCTCCAACTGTCCCTTCATTAGGCCCTTCGGTTGGCCTCGACTGTTCCTACTGCTTCCTTAATTGACAACCTTTAGTATTGTGCCCTGCTATGTGGCAAAAAGAGCACCTCATCTTTACACATGTCCTACTCATCCTACGCTGACATGAGACCTCTCCCTCCGTCATTCTTCGTTTTCGCTTTGGTCTTCCCATTTTCTACTTTAGTGGCAAAGGTTGAGGTGCTTCGCGATCTGTTGGCTCCCAAAACTTGCTACTTCTGATTGGCTGTATCATGAATTGGTACGAAGCAAGATATTTCGGTTTCTTGTACCAATGATCAATGTAGTCCTCTGTGTTGTGGCCCTTCAATTGGATGGGGCATATGGCATGTGCACAAGGAATTCCACTTAGTTGCCATGCTCTACATGAACACTTCCACATGCCTAAATGGACAACATACTTATCGGAACCCTTCATTATCTCATATCCTTCATCCCCATTCCAAATGGGATGACAATACCTACTTGCAGCCAAGTTCTCATCCAATTTCTTAGCAATCCTAGGACCACATTGCCTAGTCCACTTTATAGCCTCGTCTCTTTGTTTGTGCAGTCAAATCATGACCATAACCCGTATGTCTTCAAGCTTCGAGATGATTGGTTTACATATGGCATCTATTATCCTCCCATTGAATGCTTCACAGACATTGTTATCGATGTTATCGAACTTGAATTTCTCGTTGAAGAATGCCCTACACCAATACTTCGGTTCTGTTTGGAATAGTGCATCATAACCTTCCTTTGTCAATTGAAGCAGTTCTTCTTTAGCCATCCTAAAGTCAGCCATATTCGTGCTCTTTGCTAGCTACCAAAATTGCGACTGCAGCTTGTTCCCTTTATAGGTCTTTGCCCAATTTGCGTATATGTGCCGTGCACACATTCGATGTTCAGCATAAGGCAACAACTCAACTACTGCCGGAACCAATCCCTGCAATAATTCAAAATAAGAAATGTAAGCAAATGGCGTGTTGATATCAAAAAGCAAACAATTGACCAAATTTTTCAAAAAGCAAACATTACCTTTTGTGGGTCACTCATGAACGCCCACCCCTCCCTATTTGTTATCTCCAAATCAATCATCAATTTTTTAGGAATCAGGAACAATTGCCCTTGTTCTCTACCCCCACAACAGCCCAAGCTAGTGGAAACATTTGGTTATTTGCATCTCTTCCAATTGCGACCAGCAATTCTCCCTTGCACAAGCCCTTCAAAAAACAACAGTCCAATCCTATAATCCATCTACAACCAGATAAAAATCCTCGTTTGCATGCATCGAAACAAACATAGAACTTATCAAGCTTGGTCTCACTATCGGGAAGTGGTCTCTCCACGACATATACATACACTCTACTTGAAGGATTTTGCAACCTACACTCCCAAGCATAATCCTACAACTGTCCATATTCACCGATGTACTAACCAATGAGTATCTTCATCACCTTTTGCTTCGATCTTTTGCATTGATTCCTAGATATATTGATGCCTACACGCTCCTTCACCAGCATCCTGAACTCAGTACTATTCATATGAGGCATCAACTTAATCAGATCAAAGAAGTGCTTGGACAACCATGCACTTGTTACCCTTTTATTTTCAAAATTAATGGAACAAGTATGTTCCTCTTGGTAGGCTCTAATTTGGAATGATTCACTTCTCCTAACAAATGTGCCATAGATCTTCCATGGACAATTTTGCTACGAACACCTAGCTCTTACAAAGGTCTTAGTATTTCTAATGAAGTTAATATTCCTTTGTGTAGCAATGGAGTTCTTTAGTATAGCTTCCCTAAATTGTTTCGAATATTGAAATTTCACACCTACCGACAAAGTAGGAAAGGCAACAAATGGATCATAAGAAGGAAACTTACTTTTCCTTATATGCACAGCTCATTGATCTTCTTCAAGCTCATCCTGGGAAGTAGCATTCTCGACGCTTTCTTCATAATCAATCTCCTCGCCAGCAGCACCAGCATTTGCAAAGCCTTCAGCCCTGTTTGGAACTTCATCAACTACCTGTAAAGCTGCAAACTTATGTGTCAAAAAATCCCTTTGCTTTTTTTTTTTTTTTTTTTTTTTTTGTTTCTACAAGCTTCTCGTCGTCGTTATCACTTATGAAATTTTCAGCAGGTAACCCTTGATCATCATCATCACTTGATTCAGCTACTTCCCAATCTAATCCAATGATTGTGACATCACCTATGTCATCATCACTTTGGTGGACTGCATCTACGCTCCTCTCATCTCCATCATGTATATCCTGCCCTCCTTCATCCCTAACCTTAGTACTACCTTGAATACCATCTCATTCTTGTCCTACTTGGGCGCTCTCTCCATCATCATCTTCATCCTCACTTTCAATATCGTATTCAATGTATACTTTTACCTCTTCACCATGAAGGTAATGGTAAAGAACATCCCTAAAACCATTATCATCTTCTAAGCTTCTCAAACCATCTCTTAAGCCTTTCCCAAGAACACAAAACAACAACTTCTGAATTTTACAAGGCAAATAAGTTACTATATCCCTAACAAATCCTATATAAGATGCCTTCTTTATATCGACAAAGATGGTGCCCTCATTTCCACCCTCATACTCCCACTCATCCTACCTAATCACAAAATCCCCACCCTAGCAAATTATGACAGCGACATAATCCTTGTCATAAGCCATTTCTGTACCAAGAAAAAAGAATAATTAGTTTTTGGGACCACATCCACAAAGAACAACAGACAATTGCACATGGGAGTCCCTCCACTCTCATGGACTTTATTAAAGAAAACGGAAGGGGGAAGAGATGCACATGTTAGACCATTTACTAGAAAGATACCATCCACAACAAAAAGAGGTCCACACACTGACAATATGCCCCTACATGATAGCCAAAAAAGAAGTTGCCACTTTGATTATTTGCCTTCCCTTCCCCTAAAATATTAACCAAAAAACAAAGGTCCCCACAACAAGCACAAGTCCTCACGACACCCATTTCAACACTTCAATTTAAAAAAAGTGACTAGACGTCCCCATAACAACCACTCCGAGCAATCAAAATCGCTATCGCACATCACATTTCACATCTAACCCCTAAAATCGCCCTCGCACATCACAATACCACATCCAAGCTCTAAACACACATCACAGTAGCACCATTCTAAATCACACATCACAATAACAACAAATCTTCGAGGTCGAGCCCTAATTTTCCCCTAGTCAAACCCTACATTTCAAGGCCAATCCCTAAATTGCCAATCCGAACCCCCATTAGGGTTCTAGTACTGCTTCTGACCCCTAAATCGCACATCAAAGTACCATCCGAGCCAACCTCCACATTTCCCCGTTGAGCCCTAATAAAATAATTCGAGCCCTTATTTCATCACAGGGGAGGGGGAAAAGGGGCCGAACATGGAGGAGCGACGATGGCGAGCGGCGACGATGACCAACAACGGCGATCGACGACGGTGACCGGTGACCACCTTTGGACGTGAACGACGACAGAGAGAAGGGCTTGAGATCTAGTGTGAACGCGAGTGAATGGGGAGGAACGGCGACGGCTAGGTCTGCTTAAGCCAAAATAACCTAAATAACGTCGTTTAACACCAAGGAAAAATGACGTCGTTTGGGTCAGCTCAGCCAACGTGGATGGACAACGTCATTTTTGTCGTCCACGTGTGCTTTTTTTTTTTTTTTTTTTTAACGTTTGCCACTTCAGTAAAAGATGTCGTCGAAAAATGCCACGTATGCAATTTGGCCGGATTTTCTCGCCGGTGGCACTTAAGTGATACATTTTGCTCCGATTTTGACACTTAAGTGTCCCTTCATGCCAACTTTTGGCACTCCAGGGATCCAGGTGTCCATCAAGTCAAACTAGTGCGCCTTAATCGCACCCCATCATGGACGTACTATAGACATATAACATCTCCTACTCGAACATGATGGACTTGATAGTCCTCTATCAAGAATATAATGCATTCAACATTCATCTACTTTAGAAATAATTCATACTAGCAAGAAAGCCATGCGACCAGTGAGTACACCTACACTTGGGAGCTCAAATTATGCATATATTAAGGATAACATAATGGCTACAACAACATAAATAAATAATTGATGTCTCATAGTGCCTCAAACATGTTTTATTACATCAGTGCAAGTATACTTATCTCTTAAAGGTCACACTTGACTATTCTCATAGCACCATGTATTTACAATTATATCGGCAAAAGAATGTTTCAAGTGCCAAAAGTTGGCAGAAAGGAACACTTAAGTGCCAAAACTTACGAAAGCCGACACACTTAAGTGCCACTTTTTATGAAAAATGGGACACTTGAGTGCCACATCCGGCAAACCCCGCCGGAAATCCTACGTGGCATTTTTTTAGTAATTTTCTCGCTTACATGGCTTGCCGGCAAGCTGACTCAGCAAAACACACCCAAAAACAACGTCGTTTAGTATAATTTGAATTTTAATATAAAAATTATTTAAATTAAATTTAAAAAAAAAATCATAATATTAAAAAAAAAAAAAAAAAAAAAAAGGTGGAGGAGGAGGAGGAGAAGGAAGGTAGCCGTGGGCGAGGGCTCGCCTTGCCGCCGCCTCCCGCCGTCGCCGGAAGGTGGGAGGGTCGGCCGGTGTGACATCCTAGCTTTTTCAGTTCTCCGCTTTCAATCAAATTAATCGGGCCTTTCATCAACGCGCCTATAGTGCTATTCTTAGAGCTGATCACTTGTGAAATTACTAGACTATCTGGGGAAGCCATTAAGGGATTTTAATGCATTAGACTCGAGAATTCGACCAGGACTCGACTACTTGATCGTGCTCATCTACAGAGGTCATTACGGCACAATTAAAAATCGATTAGAGATCAAAGATAGGCCGGTTCGATTGAGATGTGTGGCTAAACATGGGTGATTCCACTAAATTGAAAAATTCTCGTCAACCGACGCTAGACTGATTTTTCTATCGTTTTGATACCCTGTATCCGTATTTGAATTCTCGAGACTTTCACGACCACCGAGAGTTGCCAATGTGTCGAATGGGTTCATTGCGACTTGAAGAAAATCGAGCACGGGTCATTTGCACTAAAAATTTCTAAAAGCTACCCAGTAGCCTAGGTCACGCTAAAATCGCGTCAAATTGAAATTAATTGTGAATTTGAGTCCAATTTTAGAAATTGAAAGTTTTGTCATGTCATGAGTCATTTTAGGAACATCGACTCAACCTCTAAAGATTTTTCTGCAAACCGAGACTTTTTGGGAAAAGTTGACATAGGGCCGTTTTTGTCCAGAAAATTCTAAGGACCATTTTTGATCACGCACTTGGGATGCAAGTGGGTTCAGTTGGCCAGGAAAAATGCCAATTTGATTGTTGTTGTGATGGTTGAATTTTTTAGGGTCAATTGATGTTGGTTCAAGAAGGATTTGGTGTCCAATTGAGGAAATCAATGCAAATTCGTATGCCCCCTTAGACCCAACAATTGACTAGTCCAAAGGCTTGTGAAGACATTTTGTGGCTGCAAATGGTTGAGGGATCCAGTTGGGTTGGTGTGGGGCCAAGTCAAGGATACATAAAGATAAGAGAAGATCAAAGTGGTCCCCCTCCCTCCTTCTCTTTCCTCTCTCTTTCCCCACTGTTGAGCAGCCTCCTCCTCCCCCTTTCCTTGCTGTTCGAAATCCCACAAACCCAGAATAGCATAAACAGAAGCCAGCAAGCCACCGGAGCAGCCAAGCCAGCCGCCGGACCGCCTTCGCACACCGCTCGCTGCCCCCACGTGCTCGCCCGCTCGCGCCCCAGCCCCGCGCCTTCCGGCTCGTCGTTTCGCTTCCACCGTGACCTGCGTAACACCCCTGTGGCCGCCGAGCTCGTCCCGCCGCCACCGAAGCTCCCTTCGCCATCGTGAAGTGTCGTCCAGCCCCGCCAAGACCCGGTTCAGCTGTCTCAACCCGTTTCCGCCTCAACCAGCTCCCGTTCAATCCTCTCTCGGCCCAGATCAGTGACCGAAGTCAATGGGTCTCTAGGCCGCTTTTTGGCCCGTTTTGGAGGCGTTCCCAAACCCACTTGCCGAGCCCGCTATGGAGTTTCTTGCTCGTCACCGCATCCCCATTGTTTTGATCCGAGTGAATCATTAAACAAGTGAGTTTAACTCACTATTCCTTGCTTAGTAATTTAATGATGTTTAAGGATTGTTTAGTTCAGACTAAGCTTGGTTTAGTGGTTAGTTAGGATAGATTAGTGAATTAGTTAATTATCGATGCATGTTAGGTGGTTAGTTTAGTGTAATTAGGGCCTAGACAAGCTCTAGTATTTATCTAGAGTGGTTCGGAAATTTTCTCGGCTCGTCTCGGCTTTTAATTAGGCTTGACGGGCCTAAGTTCTATTTATTGGCATTTCTTAATTATTTTCCGTAATTAATTATTTATTTATTTATTTTTCGGAAATTAGATGAGATAGTCGATGACCGAAATTTTTTGCTGATTGCAGTGGTGTGATCTATTTATTTAATTGAGTTCTAATTTGTGGTGATTGTGAGTGATTCATGATTTTAGGAATTTTTTATTCCTAAATTTATTTAATTTCATTAATTAATTGGAAAATCACCAGGTGTCGGTTTACAGTGCCAAAAATGCATTTGTGGACTATTAAAATTGGTGGGATTTTCAAGTGGTAGAAAATCATATTTTGGTTAAGATCGACCGTGTACCCATACACGATTATTTTCATCGGGTATGAGAAAAATGGTGATTTTGTCAAATGGTCAGGATAGTATACTCTATCAACCTACAGGCTATGATATGTCATCTTAGCAAGAGCAGTATACTGGTGTACTATATCAACCTACGAGCTCTGATATATCAGCTTAGCGCGAGCAGTACACTTTATCAGCTTAGAGTGAGCATCAGGGATATACTATATCAGCTTGCGAGTGATATGTCAGCTTAGCGAGAGCAGTATACCGGTATATTATATTAGCCTGAGGGCCTCGATATATCAGCTTAGCGAGAACAGTATGCCTTAACCTTGTCAGCTTAGTGCGAGCTATACTATCTATTATCAGCTTAGAGTGAGCAGTCCTGGATAGGGTCGGACTTTATAAATAGTATTGGATGAGATGACCGGGGAAGGGTCTTGATGACATGGAATCGACTAAGTCAATTAATTGATGATTCGATCCGATGTGATGAATTGATTTGTTGATGTGATTCCATGAATTTTTGAATTGTGCTTACTTACAGGAAGAAATCGGGGTCAAGGTAAGTCCTCTGACTCATGATTGTGCCTAGGTAGCCTTCAGGGCATATTTTCTTCCTAGTCAGGTCTTAGGGGGTTGAACTTGCTGAGACGTCGTCTCACCCCGTGATCTGGGCAACCCAAGAAGATGACCGAACAAAGGCACTACATTTCGATTCATGGGCACCCTAACGGGTTTGAGTACGAACTAGTGCAGTCCGTGATCTGGGTTGATGCGGGCTTACCTAAGAAGGTGCCCCATCAGTACAGATCATGGTATCGCCAGGATCGTAAGGGACTGAGAGAGGGCCCCATACCGAAATCGGAGGTACCTCTATATGTGCTGGAGGTTGCATTTGGGAAGGGCATTGCAGACCCTAAAGGAGGTTCGGTGGTGGATCCAATGGAGCCTAGCCTTGAAGATCCTGAATCCCTGGTGGACTCCTAGTAAGAGGACAGTCAAACTTGCAACTCGGGATAGGACACCGACCAGGGTCTGTACCTGAGGAAGGAGAGGTAAGGCGCCAGCATAGGCTAGCACCAGTGGAGTAGCACCACCTCCCGTTGGTGCTGGTGTCGTAGCCCTTAGTGATCTGAGCACCGTAGGGATCACACAAGCTCTGGATGCAATGAGAGAAATGATGGGGCATTAGGCCCAAAACCAAGCTGCTGCCTTCAACGCCACCGTTGCAGCTGCCGCTACTGCCGCACCTGTCGCCTCACCTGCCAAAGTTCCAACTGGGAACATAGTTGTGGATAGAGAGAGACCCATCCACAAGTTGGTGGAGCAATTCCTGAAGCTGAACCCACCGAGGTTCATTGGTACCGAAGATCCAGAGACTACCTCTCTTTGGATTCAAGATTTGGATAAGGCGTTTGCACTACTGAGGTGCAATGAGGAGGAAAAGTAGTCCTGGTAGTCTATCAACTGCAAGGTAACATCAACACCTGGTGAAGAGCCGCCAAAGTGACAGCATTTCCGGGAGGAGTAGTCCCGCTGTGGGACGCCTTCCTCAGGGCGTTCAATGAACAGTATTTCTCGGGAAGTGCCCGAGAACAAAAGATGGAAGAATTCCAACGTCTCCGCCAAGGGACGATGACCGTTGACCAATAGGAGGTCAAATTTGCGGAGCTTTCCCAATATGCTCCAAGACTGATTGAAGATCCAAAGGAAAAAGCTCGAAGATTTAGGAATGGCCTTCGTCTAGAGCTAAAGCAACCGCTAGTGCCATTTGACCTGAAAGACTATTGGGAAGTTTACCGTCGAGCCTAGCTACTAGAGAGGAGTTTGAACGAGTAAGCAACCTCGTTTGGATCGAGGTTCAATTCAAGTAGAGAAGGGATCCTGATGTGGACATCGAGCCATATCGAGGAGGAGATGCTAGAGACCCATTGTCTATTCCTGTTGGTTTGATTACTCGAGCGCGGGCCAAGCAATTCAAGCAAGCTGTTGGTGTCATGGTTCGTGATCTTTGGCGTGGAGATGACCTTGGATCAAATCTTGAAGAATCTTGGAAATCTTGGCGCAATTTGATTATATGGACACCAAATATTTGACCAAGTCAAATATATATGGATATATATTTATAGATATATTATATATATATATATATATATATATATATCTTCTTGTTTAGGAATATTCTAGAATATGATGCATTATATTTCTAGGGTTGGTTTTAGGGTTTGTGTGGCGGCTAGAAGGCCTATATATAAGATTGACTGAATTTCTTTGGAGACAGATATATTTTATTTTTGAGGAAAAAGTTGAGAGATTCTCTTCTCTGTTCTTTTGAGGACTTGACCTAATCAAGGTTCCCTTGTGACGATCGATTCGACTTATCGAGCGAGATAGCGAATTCTTTCGCTCGTGGTGTCTATAACGTTGGTTGGTTGACACGCGTTCGTCAACAGGTCATGTTCATACCAAGGTTGCCAATCACATGTTTGATTGGAGGTCGAGGTTTGCAATTCGCACCATCTGGGCCTTCGTAGAACGATCCTTCTGCAACGATTCACACGCTGGTACGAGCTTGGTTCTACAAGGTCTATTTATCTTTAATTTTCTGTTGATATTCAGCAATTTGAGATTTATTGAGCTAGAGTTTTGGTTCTATGTAATTTAGGGATCCGATTGCTTTTGTGCTTCCATACGTAGTTGTTTGCTGTTAGTTTTAAATTTTCTTTTCTAGCATCTTAAATCGTCTATGAGTTCATAAAAAAAAAAAAAAGAAGAGAAAGAAAACGCACAAAAAAAAAAGTGCACAAGAGAAAAAAAACAGATTCGACAAAAAAAAAAAAAAAAATTAGCCGAACAAAAAAAAAATCAAGAAGGCGACTTGTTTGTTAGTAGACCAAATTGAAACAAAATCAGTAGTGATTTGTGTTTCAATTGGAATTTCGAAAGTTGTACTTGTTGGTTTGAAATTGTTACTTGCTGAAACAAAATCAATAGTGATCTAATCTTGTTTGATTAGTTTGATTGATTGTCGTGAGGGGGTTGAGAGACAGGTTTTGAGTCCAATAAAGAGCTTGTGAAAAGAGAATATGAGAGGAAAAAGGCAAGAGTGTGTAAGCTTAATTGAGGGTGGAAAAAGCCTAGACTTGAGTTAAACACGAGGGGAGTGACAAACACCTTGAGAGAAACATGTGAAGGAGCGATTGGTGAGGATTTTTTAGACTAACGTTTACTTGCAGATCTAAAATATGTCGCGTGAAGAAAGCGTGAATCAATGGGAGGTTGACTCCATACGAAGGGATGAAGCACTCGTGGAAAGCATCCAGCAATTGAGGGCCGTAGTGGAGGAGCTTAGTGGCCGAATGATGGGGAATGGCATGAGGGTTGATGGTGACCGAGAGTACCCCGAGGAAGGCCGCAACATCAGCGAGACGCCTCTAGAACACAACATAGAAGGCAGCGGCAATATGATGATGATGAGGCCGACATGGAGGATGATCGAGATGCTCGATTTGAAATGTGGAATGGAGGCCGAAGGTTTAGACACCGAGGAGATGATGAACTTGGCAACATCAGGATGAAGATTCCTTCCTTCCAAGGGAAGAATGATCTCGATGCATATCTAGAGTGGGAGAAACGCATGGAGATGGTATTTGATTGCCAACGATACTCTAAGCTCAAAAAGGTAAAATTTGCAGCTGTTGAATTTACTGATTATGCTATAATTTGGTGGGATCAACTTGTGACTAGTAGGAGGTGCAATGGTGAAAGACCGATAGAGACGTGGGATGAGATGAAAGTGGTGATGAGGAGGCGTTTTGTGCCAAGTCATTACCATCGAGATTTGTTTCAAAAGTTACAAAATCTCACACAAGGCAATAAGAGCGTGGAAGAGTATCACAAGGAGATGGAGATTGCCATGATCCGTGCTAATGTGGTGGAGGATCGTGAGGCCACAATGTCAAGATTTTTTTGAGTGGTTTGAGCTGAGACATGGCAAGGGCCGTGGAGATGCAACACTATGTTAAATTGGAGGAATTGGTGGACAAAGCCATCCAAGTTGAGTGGCAATTGAAGATGGACCGAAATCACAAAAGTGGAGGAGGTTCAAATCAAAATTGGAGATCCAATTGGAAGAGAGATGAAAAGCCAAATTGGAGAGGAAACAACACCAAAACCGAAACCTCAAAGGAGAAGGAGAGGGACGGTAAAGTTGGAATGAATCCGATTTCAGGTAAAACCGAAAACCCTAACACTAGAACTTGTGAGATTAAATGTTTTAAGTGTTTGGGCAGGGGTCATATGGCAAATCAATGCCCTAATAGGAGGGTGATGATCATGACTGGACATGGTGTTATTGAGTCCGAAAGTGAAAGGGAAGAAGAGGATGATGAGATGCCACCATTGGAGGATTGTAGTGATGGAGAAGTGGCTATAAAAGGAGACTTATTGGTGGTTAGGCGTTCTTTTGAGTGTGCAAGTAAAGGAGGAGGAGCATCACCAACAAAGATATAACTTGTTTCATACAAGATGTGTGGTGAATGGTAAGATCTGTAGTATGATAATTGATGGAGGTAGTTGTGCAAATGTGGCAAGTTGTATTATGGTGGATAAGTTAGGTTTGAAGATGATAAAGCACCCTAGGCCTTATAGACTTCAATGGTTAAATGATAGTGGTGAGGTGAAAGTGTCGAAGCAAGTTCGAATCCCATTTGAGATAGGGAGATACAAGGACGAGGTAGAGTGTGATGTTGTCCCTATGCAAGCGGGTCATATCTTGCTTGGAAGACCATGGCAATATGATCGAAAGGTACATCATGATGGGTATACTAATCGTTATTCATTGGTGATGAATCAAAAGACTTATACCTTGGTACCAATTACACCTAGTGAGGTGTATCAGGATTAGTTAAAGTTATAACGAGAAGCCGAGAGAGAGAGAGAAAAGGTGAGAAATCCGAGGGCTTGTGTGGCGTGTCGAGATGCAAGGAAAAGCAGAGGCCGAGAGAAGGATTGAGGTAAAAACCGAGGGAAAAGAAGAGAGGAAAGAAAATAGGCAAAAGAATTTTTATGCAAAATTGAGTGAGGTGAGGAGATCTTTAGTTCTAGACCGACCGATGCTTGTACTTTTGTACAAGGAAGTTTTGTTTTCTACTAACAATCTTGACCCAAGTTTGCCTAGTCCTATTGTGTCTTTATTGCAGGAATTTGAAGATGTCTTTCCTGATGAACTTCCTAGAGGGATACCACCGATTCGAGGCATAGAACATCAAATTGACTTGATTCCTAGTGCACCATTACCTAACCGACCCGCATATCGAAGCAATCCCGAGGAGACAAAGGAACTTCAGCGGCAAGTTAGCGAACTATTGGAACGGGGGTATGTGAGAGAGAGTCTTAGCCTGTGCGCCATCCCTGTTTTGTTGGTGCCAAAGAAGGATGGAACTTGGCGAATGTGTGTCGATTGCCGAGCAATCAATAATATTACGGTAAAGTATTGACATCCTATTCCTAGGTTAGATGACATGTTGGATGAGTTGCATAGTTCTTGCATTTTCACTAAGATCGATTTGAAAAGTGGCTATCATCAAATTAGGATGAAAGAAGGTGATGAATGGAAAACTGCATTTAATACCAAGTATGGGTTATATGAGTGGTTAGTCATGTCATTTGGATTAACTAATGCACCGAGCACGTTTATGCGACTTATGAATCATGTTTTGCATGCTTTTATTGGTCGATTGGTGGTTCTCTATTTTGATGATATCTTGATATATAGTCAAAGCCCTGATGACCATATTAAGCATGTGCGAGCTGTCTTGCAGGTTTTAAGGGCCGAACAATTATACGCTAATCTAAAGAAGTGCTCTTTTGTTACCAACAAATTAGTATTTCTAGGATTTGTTGTTAGTGCTGATGGTATACAGGTTGATGAAGAAAAGGTCAAAGCAATTCGTGAATGGCCAATGCCTAAGACCGTAGGAGAGGTGCATAGCTTTCATGGATTGGCGAGTTTTTATCGGCGATTTGTGAGAAATTTTAGCACGATTGCCGTACTTTAACTTGGGTTATCAAGAAGCACGTGGTTTTCACGTGGGGAGAAGAGCAAGAGAAAGCATTTAATCTGCTAAAAGATAAGTTAACTAATGCTCCTTTGTTATCTTTGCCGAATTTCAATGCTACTTTTGAGATAGAGTGCGATGCTTCTGGTACAGGAATTGAAGCCGTGTTGATGCAAGGAGGGCGTCCCATAGCTTATTTCAGCGAGAAATTGAGTGGAGCGACATTGAATTATCCTACCTATGATAAGGAGATGTATGCTTTAATGCGAGCTTTGGAGACTTGGCAACATTATTTATGGCCGAAGGAGTTTGTCCACACCGACCACGAGACCTTGAAGTACTTGAAAGGGCAGCAAAAGTTGAATAAAAGACATGCCAAATGGATGGAGTTCATCGAGACTTTTCCATATGTGATCAAGTACAAGAAAGGTAAGGAGAATGTGGTAGCCGATGCACTTTCTCGAAGGTATACGATTCTAACTACTTTAGAAGCAAAGTGTTTAGGTTTTGAGCATATCAAGGACTTATATACTGATGATGATGACTTTGGGAGAGTGTTTGAAGCATGTGAGCATGCTGCATTTGATAAATTCTATAAGCGTGAAGGTTATCTTTTTCGTGAAAACAAATTATGTTTGCCTAAGTGTTCTTTGCGTGAATTGTTGGTGCGAGAAGCACACAGTGGTGGTTTAATGGGGCATTTTGGTATTAATAAGACTTATGAAGTGCCGCATGAACATTTTTATTGGCCACATATGAAGAGAGATGTTACACGTGTCTGTGAGAGATGCATTGCTTGTAAGCAATCGAAGTCTACAACTAAACCGCATGGCTTGTATACACCATTACCTATTCCAACGCATCCTTGGACTGATATTTCTATGGATTTTGTGTTAGGATTGCCTAGGTCTAAGTATGGTAGAGATTCTATTTATGTGGTTGTTGATCAATTTTCAAAGATGGCTCATTTTATACCTTGTCATAAACTGATGATGCATCTCATGTTGCTAATTTGTTCTTTAGGGAGGTTGTACGTTTGCATGGCATGCCTAGATTGATTGTTTCAGATCGAGATTCTAAATTTCTTAGCTACTTTTTGGAAAACATTGTGGAAAAACTAGGAACACGGTTGTTATTTTCTACTACTTGTCATCCACAGACCGATGGTCAAACCGAGGTAGTTAATAGAACTTTAGGGGTATTGTTGCGTGCTATTATTAAAAAAAAAAAAACATAAAATCTTGGGAAGATTGTCTGCCACATGTTGAATTTGTATATAATAGGAGCATGCATTTTGCTACTAAATTTACACCATTTGAGGTTGTCTATGGTTTTAATCCGTCAACTCCGTTAGATTTAACCCCTTTACCTGTTGATGAGCGTGTGGATTTAGATGGAGCAAAGAAAGCTGAATTTGTCAAGGCGTTGCATGAGAAGACGCGCACAAATATTGAGCGCAAAAATGAACAATATGCAAGGCAAGCCAACAAAGGGCGCAAGGAAGTGGTGTTTGAACCCGGCGATTGGGTTTGGGTTCATATGTGCAAAGAGAGATTTCCTTAGCAGCGACATTCTAAGTTATTACCGCGAGGGGATGGACCATTCATGGTTTTGGAAAGAGTTAATAATAATGCCTACAAGCTTGATCTTCCAGTAAGTATGACGTTAGTGCCACATTTAATGTTTCGACTTGACTCTTTCGATGCTGGTGATGATTTGAGGGCAAATCCTTTGCACGGGGGGAGGGAATGATGTGGACATCAAGCCATATCGAGGAGGAGGTGCTAGAGACCCATTGTCTATTCCTACCGGTTCGATTACTCGAGCGCGGGCCAAGCAATTTAGGCAAGCTGTTGGCGTCATGATTCATGATCTTCGGCGTGGAGATGACCTTGGATCAAATCTTGAAGAATCTTGGAAATCTTGTCGCAATTTGATTATATGGACACCAAATATTTGACCAAGTCAAATATATATAAAGATATATAATTATAGATATATTATATATATCTATATATATATATATATAGATATATAATTATAGATATATATATATATATATATATATATCTTCTTGTTTAGGAATATTCCAGAATATGACGCATTATATTTCTAGGGTTGGTTTTAGGGTTTGTGTGGCGGCTAGAAGGCCTATATATAAGACTGACTGAATTTCTTTAGGGACAGATATATTTTATTTTTGAGGAAAAAGTTGATAGATTCTCTTCTACTGTTCTTTTGAGGACTTGACCTAATCAAGGTTCCCTTGTGACGGTCGATTCGACTTATCGAGCGAGATAGCGAATTCTTTCGCTCGTGGCGTCTATAACATTGGTTGGTTGACACGCGTTCGTCAACAGGTCACGTTCATACCGAGCTTACCAATCACATGTTTGATTGGAGGTCGAGGTTTGCAATTCACACCATCTGGGCCTTCATAGAACGATCATTCCGCAATGATTCACATCAGATTCGACATGGGAAAAGGCCCATGATTGGAGGGAGATTTCAAGTTCCGCCCAACCGAAAGGGTGGAATTGGAAAACCAGGATCAAGTCGGAATGAGTTGTGTCGCGCTTGTAGAAGGCGACATGGCACAGCCCCGTGCCCTTGGAGGACAGGCGCTTGTTTCGAATGTGGCCAACAAGGCCACATTGCCAGAGATTGTCCTAGGAGACCAAGACGACAACCGCAGCTACTACCACCGCGGCCTTCAGGATAGATTAGGGGGTATGCGCCTCAGAACACACTGCAGGGTGGACAGCTCAAACCCCCAGCTCAAGGAATAGTGTATGCCATCACCTGAGGTCAGGCAGAGGATGCGTCTGATGTGATCACAGGTATGGTTTCGTTGAACGACCATCCTGCTTATGCTTTATTTGACCCAGGAGCAACTCATTCTTTTATTGCCGAGCAGTATGTTAAGCTAATAGGATTAAGTCATGTATTATTGGAGTCAGTGGTTAGCGTTTCTACACCATTGAAGGATAAGGTGTTAGTTGCTTTGGGTTGTTCTAGTTGCAAGTTAGCGGATGGTGAGCGAGAGGGGAAAATAGACATGTTAGTCCTAGCCATGTATGACTTTGATTTGATAATTGGCATGGAGTAGCTCACCAAGCAACGAGCTAAGATGAATTGCTATCGCAAAGCGATTCAATTTGACCTGCTAGAGGGTGAGAGCTTTGAGTTTGTCGGGAGTCAAGGAGGACCCTCGATTACATTAATCTCGTCGCTTGAAGCAACCCACTTGTTAGATGAGGGTTGCCAATGTTACTTGGCAACTGTCGTGGATACAACAGTTGTGGAGCTGAAGATGGAAGACATCGCAGTAGTACAAGAATTTCCAAATGTTTTTCCAAAGGAATTGCCAAGGTTACCATCAGAGAGAGAAATCGAGTTCGTGATTGAGTTAGCACCCGGGACAGAGCCAATCTCTAAGGCTCCTTACCGAATGGCATTGTCTGAGTTGAAGGAACTGAAGGTGCGGATGCAGGAGTTGTTGGATAAGGGATTCATACGTCCCAGTGCATCACCTTAGGGAGCACCAATTCTATTCGTAAAGAAGAAAGATGGTTCGTTGCGCCTATGCATCGACTATCGTCAACTCAATCAGGTGACGATTAAGAATAAGTATCCATTGCCAAGGATCGAAGACTTGTTTGATCAGTTGCAAGGAGTGTCGATATTTTCTAAAATCGACTTGAGGACGGGATATCATCAACTGAGAATCGGGAAGGAAGACATCCCAAAGTTAGCATTTGGTACTGGATATGGTCATTATGAGTTCACAGTAATGCCGTTCAGGTTGACGAATGCTCCAACTGCTTTTATGGATCTGATGAACTAAGTATTCAAGGAATATCTAGATCAGTTTGTGATCGTGTTCATCGATGATATTCTGGTGTATTCGAGAAGTGATGAAGAGCATGAGAGTCATCTGAGATTGGTACTGCAAACTCTGAGAGTCCATCAGTTGTACGCCAAGTTCAGCAAGTGTGAGTATTGGTTGACTCATGTTGCTTTCTTAGGTCACGTGACTTCAGGCGAAGGAATCTCCATGGACCCGAGTAAGATTGAAGCTATGATTAACTGGCCAAGACCGACTACAGTGACAGAGATCATAAGTTTTTTGGGTTTGGCAGGTTACTACAGAAGGTTCGTGGAAGGGTTCTCAGCATTAGCGTTGCCATTGACAAGACTCCTAAAGAAAGAAGAAAAATTTGTGTGGACAGACAAGTGCAAGCGTAGTTTCCAAGAGCTAAAGTAGAAGCTAACTACCGCACCTGTGCTGACCATTCCATCTGGTGCTGGAAGATACGAGATCTATAGTGATGCGTTGTTCAAAGGATTGGGTTGCGTGCTGATGCAATATGGCAGGGTTGTTGCATACGCCTCCCGTCAGTTAAGGCCTCATGAACAGAATTACCCAATGCATGACTTAGAGCTCATAGCCATCATTTTCGCTCTGAAGATTTGGAGACATTATTTATGCGGAGAAAGGTTCCAGATCTTCACAGACCATCAGAGTCTCAAGTATTTATTCTCTCAGAAGGAGTTGAATATGAGACAGCGCCGTTGGATGGAACTACTGAAGGACTACGACTGTGATATCTTATATCACCGAAGAAAGGTGAATAAGGTCACCGACACTTTGAGTAAGAAGTCTTCAATTGCTCATATGTTGGTGAAGGAGTGGAATTTAATCGAGAGAGCTCGAGATTTGGTATTCAAATTTGAGGTAGGCCACCTTTCGAATCTTATGGCGACCCTCAGAATTGAGCCGAATGTCTAGATCAGGATCAAGTTACTCCAATCGACAGACCCATATGTTCAGAAGATTCTACAAGAGGACACAGATAAAAGAAAGGATGACTTCCAGATTTCTGATGACGGAACATTGAGGTTCCAAGGATGATTGGTTGTACCTGACGATGTAGAGCTTAGAGAGGATATTTTATCAAAAGCACATCATAGCAATTACATCATTCATCCTGATAGTACTAAGATGTATCAAAATCTGCGTCAACACTATTGGTGGTTTGGTATGAAGGCGGATATCGCCAAGCATGTCGCCAAGTGTTTGACGTGTCAGCAAGTCAAAGCTTAGCATTGCAAGCCGGGAGGACTTCTACAACCTCTTGAGATCCCAAAGTGGAAATGGGAGCATATCACGATGGAATTCGTGATCGGCCTACTGAGGAGTCAGAGAGGAAATGATTCCATTTGGGTAGTGGTCGACAGATTGACAAAGTCGACTCACTTCATTGTAATACGAAAGGACCTGAGTTTGGATAGACACGCAGAGTTGTACGTGCATCAGGTAGTTCGTCTGCATGGAGTGCCAGTGACGATTACTTCTGACTGAGACCTGAGGTTTACAGCTGCATTTTGGAAAAGCTTGCAAGCTGCCTTAGGAACCAAGCTGCAGTACAGTACAGCATATCATCCTCAGACGAATGGTCAGTCCGAGAGGACAATTCAAACCCTCGAGGACATGCTGCGAGCTTGTATACTAGATTTCAAGGGAAGTTGGGAAGAACAGCTTCATCTAGTGGAGTTTGCCTACAACAACAGTTATCAGCAGAGCATTCAAATGGCTCCTTTTCAAGCGTTGTATGGCAGAGCATGCAGAACACCTGTGTGTTGGGATGAAGTTGGAGAGAGAAAGATCACAAGCCTAGAGTTGGTTCAGTAGTTAGTGGATGCAGTTGCAATGATCAAAGGCAGATTATAGACCGCCCAGAGCAGACAGAAAAGTTTCGCAGATAAGCGCCGAAGACCGTTGGAATTCCAAGTTGGTGATCACGTTTTTCTGAAGGTGTCGCCAATGAGGGGAACTTCGCACTTTGGTAAGAAATGAAAACTAAGTCCGAGGTACGTAGGTCCATTCAAAATTCTAGAGAGAATCGGAACCCTAGCGTATCGTCTTGCGTTGCCGCCGAGACTAGCGCAAGTGCACGACATCTTTCACGTGTTGATGTTGAGGAAGTACGAGCCTGACCTGACCCACGTGCTTAATTTTGAAGAATTGGACGTGGATGACCGAGTGTCATACGTTGAAAGCCCGGTTCAGATCGTGGGCAGAAAAGAACAAGTTTTGCGTACAAAGACCATCCCGTTGATCAAAGTGGTCTGGCAACACCATGGCACTGAAGGAGCAACCTGGGAGACTAAAGAGTCGATGAGTCAATTGTACCCCCACCTTTTTTTCTTAGAATATTGTAATGGTTTAAATTTCGAGGACGAAATTTTTATAAGAGGGGAAGAGCTATGACATCCTGAATTTTTCAGTTCTGCTTTCAATTAAATTAATCGGGCCTTTCATCGACGCGCCTATAGTGCTATTCTCAAAGCTGATCACTCGTGAGATAACTAGACTATCTTGGGAAGCCATTAAGGGATTTTAATGCATTAGACTTGAGAATTCGACCAGGACTCGACTACTCGTGTCATTACGACACAGTTAAAAATCGATTAGACATCAGATATAGGTCGGTTCGATTGAGATGTGTGGCTAAACATGGGTGATTCTACTAAATTGAAAAATTCTCGTCGGCCGGCACTAGACGATTTTTCTATCGTTTTGGTACCCTGTATCCGTATTTGAATCCTCGAGACTTTCACGACCACCGAGAGTCGCCAATGTGTCAAATGGGTTCATTGCGACTCGAAGAAAATTGACCACAGGTCATTTGCACTAAAAATTTCTAAAAGCTACCCGATAGCCTAGGTCACGCTAAAATCGCACCAAATTGAAATTAACCGCAAATTTGAGTCCGATTTCAAAAATTGAAAGTTCTATCATGTCACAAGTCATTTTAGGAACGTCGACTCAGCCTCCGAAGATTTTTCTGCAAACCGAGACTTTTTGGGAAAAAGTCGAGATAGGGCCGTTTTTGTCTAGAAAATTTTCAGGACCGTTTTTTATTGAGCAATTGGGATGCAAGTGGGTTCAGTTGGCGAGGAAAAATTGCCAATTTGATTGTTGTTGTGATGGTTGAATTTTTTAGGGCCAATTGATGTTGGTTCAAGAAGGATTTGGTGTCCAATTGGAGGGAAATCAATGCAAATTCGTATGCCCCCCCTTGGACCCAACAATTGGACTAGTCCAAAGGCTTCTAGAAGACATTTTGTGGCTGCAAATGGTTGAGGAATCTAGTTGGGTTGGTGTGGGGCCAAGTCAAGGAGACAAGAAGATAAGAGAAGACCAAAATGGTCCCCCACCCTCCTTCTCCTTCCTCTCTCTTTCCCCACTGTTGAGCAGCCTCCTCCTCCCCCTCTTCTTGCTATTCGAAATCCCACAAACCCAGAATAGCAGAAACAGAAGCCAGCAAGCTGCCGGAGCAGCCAAGCCAACCGCCGGACCGCCTTCGCACGCCACTCGTTACCCCCGCACGCTCGCCCGCTCACGCGCCAGCCCCGCGCCTTCCAGCCTGTTGTTCGGCTTCCACCGTGACTCCAGAACACCCCCAAGGCTGCTCGAGCTCGTCCCGCCGCCACCGAAGCTCCCTTCGCCGCCGTGAAGCGTCGTCCAGCCTCGCTTGGACCCGGTTCAGCCGTCTTGGCCCGTTTCCACCTCAACCAGCTCCCATTCAATCCTCTCTCAGCCCAAATCAGTGACCGAAGTCAGTGGGTCTCTAAGCCGCTGTTTGGCCCCTTTTGGAGGCGTTTCTAACCCCGTTTGCTGAGCCTACTTTGGAGTTTCTTGCTCCTCGCCACGTCCCCGTCGTTTTGATCCGAGTGGATCATTAAACAAGTGAGTTTAACTCATTAATCCTCACTTAGTAAGTTAGTGACGTTTAAGGGTTGTTTAGTTTAGACTAAGCTTGGTTTAGTGGTCAGTTAGGATAGAATAGTGAATTAGTTAATTATCGATGCATGTTAGGGGGTTAGTTTAGTGTAATTAGGGCCTAGACAAGCTCAAGTATTTAGCTAGAGTGGTTCGGAAATTTTCTGGGCTCGTCTCGGCTTTTAATTAGGCTTTACGGGCCTAAGTTCTATTTATTGGCATTTATTAATTATTTTCCATAATTATTTATTTATTTATTTATTTTCCAGAAATTAGACCGGGATAGCCAGTGACTGGAATTTTGTGCAGATTGCAGTGGTGTGATCTGTTTATTTAATTGAGTTCTAATTTGTACCGATTGTGAGTGATTCGTGATTTTAGGAATTTATTCCTAAATTTATTTAATTTTAGTAATTAATTGGAAAATCACCGGGTATCGGTTTACAATGTCAAAAATGCATTTGTGGACTGTTAAAATTGGTGGGATTTCAAGTCGTAGAAAATCGTATTTTGGCTAAGAACGACCGTGTACGCACACACGATTATTTTCATCGGGTATGAGAAAAATGGTGATTTTGTCAAATGGTCAGGATAGTATACTATATCAACCTACGGGCTCTGATATGTCAGCTTAGCGTGAGCATATACTGGTGTACTATATCAACCTACGAGCTCTGATATATCAGTTTAGCACGAGCAGTACACTTTATCAGCTTAGAGTGAGCATCAGGGGTATACTATATCTGCCTGCGGGCGATATGTCAGCTTAGCGAGAGCAGTATACCGGTACACTATATCAACCTGAGGGCCTCGATATATCAGCTTAGCGAGAGCAGTATGCCTTAACCTTATCAGCTTCATACGAGCTATACTATCTATTATCAGCTTAGAGTGAGCAGTCGTGGACAGGGTCGGACTTTATAAATAGTATTGGATGAGATGAACGGGGAAGGGTCTTGATGACATGGAATCGATTGAGTCGATTAATTGATGATTCGATTCGATGTGATGAATTGATTTATTGATGTGATTCCATGAATTTGTGAATTGTGCTTACTTGCAGGAAGAAATCGAGGCCAAGGTAAGTCCTTTGACTCGTGATTGTGCCTAGGCAGCCCTCAGGGCGTATTTTCTTCCTAGTCGGGTCTTAGGGGGTTGAACTTGATGAGACGTCGTCTCACCCCGTTATGGGATAACATTTCAAGTCCATAGAAGCTGATCGAATAGAGGCACTACATTCCGATTCATGGGCACCCTAACGGGTTAGAGTACGAACTAGTGCAGTCCGTGATCTAGGTTGATGTGGGCTTACCTAAGAAGGTGCCCCATCAATACAGATCATGGTATCGCCAGGATCATAACGGACTGAGAGAGGGCCCCATACCGAAATCGGAGGTACCTCTGTATGTGCTAGAGGTTTCGTTTGGGAAGGGCACTGCAGACCCTAAAGGAGGTTCGATGGTGGATACGATGGAGCCTGGCCTTGAAGATCCTGAATCCCCGGTGTACTCAGCAGTAGGCTCCAGCTAGAGTGTGGAGGGAGATGTCGGGGAGGACGAGGACCCGTAGTTGTTTAGAACCCCACCCATGTTTACAAACCTTGTTTTATAAACTGGTTTTGTGTGAGACCTGGCTTTTATATTTAAGATTGTAATATGTACAATATGGTTTGCTTTGTATATATCAGCGTGTTGTTGGTTTTAAAAATATGGCCCTACTTTCCTATCCCATTGTGTTATTGTCTAGGGATTATATAATTGCTTCCGCATATGCATTTAAAATGAATGGGTCGGCGATGCGTCCTAGGACGTCGCTATTTAATCGACTAGTGAGGGATGGGCGCGCGCTCGAGGATAGGGGCGTGACAGCCGGGGCCACCAAGCCCTGGCCGGAGGCCGACGACCCCAGCCGACCGGCGGCGAGGGCCTGCGTGCCCTCACCCAGATCGAGGACGAAGGCTCGTGGCCCTCACCTAGTCAGGCCAAAGGCCGCCGCCCGCCAACCCCCAGCAAGCGGCTATCATGCCCTGATCCTCGAGAACGCACCCATCCCTTACCTGGCCGATATAATAGTGACATCCCAGGACGCATCGCCGACCCATTCATTTTAATATGCAAGTGGAAGCATATAAATATCCCTAGACAATAAAACAATGAGATAGAAAAGTAGGGCTATATTTTTCGAACCTGAAAACCACAACCACACTTTTATACAAAGCAAACCTTATAGTATATTACAATACTATTAACAAAGTCATATCTATCACACATAGTTTCGCAACTCAGGGTTTGCAAACAAGGTGAGGGTCTCAATCCTCATAGGGGTCATACTCCGGATCTTCCTTGGGGTCCTCCTCCGATTCCTCTTCCGGTTCCTTTTCAAGGTCCTCCAACTCCTGATCCTCCTCCGCGTTCTCCTTGACGACCTCTCCTTCTTCCATGCTCCAGCTGGAGCCCACGGTTGAGTACACTGGAGAGTCAGGATCATCCTCGAACTTAGGATCCTTCACATCCACCACCGATCCATCCTTGGGATCTGCTGTCCCCTTCCTGAACGCTTCCTCTAAAACGTACAGAGGTACATCACATTCCGGCACGGGACCCTCCCTTTGCCCATCGTGATAATCACGATACCATGACCGGTACTCATGGGGTACATTATTGGGTCCACCCACGTCAACCCCAACCGTGGATTTCACCACTACATATTCCAAGCCTTCAGGGTGGGGGTGTATCGAAAAGTGATATTCTATCTCAGTAATTTCCTCAGGTATACCAAAACGCGTGGGAGAAGGTGGAGGGGCTGCCATCTATGGACCTGAAATGTTATCCCACAACGGTGTGAGACGACGTCTTAGCGAGTTCACCCCATAAGACTCGATTAGGAAGCTAATATGCCATAAGGGCTGCCTATGCACAACACGGGTCAAAGGACTTACCTTGGCATCAGTTTCCACCTGCAAATCAATACAGTTCAAATATGCACCCAATCAATCACCACCGATCGAAACATCGATCAATCGACCTAGTTGATTACATGTCATCACAACCTTCCCCTAGTCGATACATTCAATACTATCTATAAGGTCCTATCAAACCAGGACCGCTCACCCAAAGCTGAAAATATAGATAGTATAGCTCGCCCAAAACTGGTAATATAATATACTATGTATATGCTCGCCCAAAGCTGATAGATTAGGGCCTCAAGCCAATTTAGTATACTATATATGCTCGCCCAAAGCTGACAATAAGTTGCTCACCCAAAGCTGATATTATGGTATATTATTCATATGCTCGCCCAAAGCTGATAAATTAGGGCCCCCAGCCTAATATAGTATACCACTCTCACTATACAACCAAATCATTATTTTTATCATACCCGATAAAATAGCCGTATGTGGGTATGCGGTTGGCCTTAGCCAAATTATAATAATTTCACTTTTGATCCTCCCACTTCTTTCAACAGTCCAAACATAGATTTTTGGCGTTGTAGACCGACGCCTAGTCATTTTTCCATTAATTACCAAAATTAATTAATTTAGGAATAAAATCCTAAAATCACAATTAAATCAATTCAGCACAAATTAGAGCTCGAATAAATAAACAGAGTGCACCATGATAATCAGCATAAAATTCCGATCACCGGTTATCCCAGTCTAATTTCCAGAAATTAATTAATTAATTAATTAATTATGGAAAATATTAAATAAATGCCAATAAATCCAACTTAGGCCCGTAATGCCTAATTGGACGCCAAAACGGACCCGAAATATTTCTGAATCACTCTAGTTAAATACTAGAGCTCATCTAGGCCCTAATTGCACTATCTATCCACCCAACATGCATTGGTAAGGCACTAAATTAATTGCTCCAATCTAATCTATCCACCTAATCACACTTAATTAAATCTAATCAACCCCTAAGCATCATTAGTCTACTAAGCGAGGATTAGTGAGTTAAACTCACTTGTTTGGCGAGCTGGTCGATTCAAATCGATGGGGATGCAATGGAGCTCGACTTTTCTCAAAGCGGGCCTAGCAACCGAGGTCCGAAACCACCTCAAAACGGGCCTTGAAGTTGCTGGAAAACCCACTAACTAGCTCTCTGTTTGCTGCTACAAAAGAGAGGAAACAAGGTTGGTTGAGGCCAATAAGGACCAAGATGGGCTGAGGGAGTCCCGGCAGCCAACGGCGAGGACTTACAGAGGTCGAACGGAGGTGGGACAGCTCCGGCAAGGCTGAGGCAACTTGCTGGAATGGCGGAACAGGGCTGTAGGGGAGTCGGGTCGCACGGTTGGGGTGAAGCAACGACGGGCTGGCGTGGTGGTGCGTGCAGGGCGGCGGACGGCGTCGTGTGGCTGTGACGGCGTGCGGCGTGGACAAGGGCTTTAGGCGGCTCTCCGGTGTCTGCTGGGGGCGTCGAACGGCTGGATGGAGAGGAGGAAAGAAGCTTGGTTGGCCAACCGAGGAGGGAAGAAGAGATAGGGAGATAAGGGGCCTACCAATGGCCATTTCTTCTCCTCCATGGTCTCCTTGACCATCCACCACCACCAGCATCTCCTTGGCTGCAATTCAGCCAACAATGCTCACCCCGCAACCTTTGAAATGGTCCAAATTGGCTAGGCAAGGGGGGAGCTACGAATTTCAATAATTTTGGCTTCAATTGGACCTCGATTCATTATTGAATCAAACACAATTTGTCCCTCAAAAATTCAATTGGCACCTCAATTATCAAATTGGTATTTTTCCTCACCAATTGATCCCACTTGCTTCCCAATTGCGCGATCAAAAACGATCCCCGACTTTTTCTGGACAAAAACGGCCCTAGGACGACTTTTTCCCAAAAAGTCTCGAGTTGCAGAAAAATTTCCTGAGACTGAGTCGACGCTCCAAGAATTTATTGTGACACGACAGAACTTTCAATTTCTGAAATCGGACTCGAATTCGCAGTTAATTTCCATTCGGCGTGTTTTTAGCGTGACCTAGGCTACCGAGTAACTTTCAGAAATTTTTAGTGCAAATGACTCGTGGTCGATTTTCTTCGAGCCACAATGAACCCACTCGACACATTGGCAACTCTCGATTGTCGTGAAAATCCCGAGGATTCAAATACGGACACAGGGTACCAAAACAATAGAAAAATCAGTCTATTGCCGGTCGACAAGAATTTTCTAATTTAGTGGTGTCATTCATGATTAGCCACACATCTCAGTCGAACCAACCTATCTCTGATCTCAAATCGATTTTTAACTGTACCGTAATGGCCTCTAAAGATGAACACGGTCAAGAAGCCGATTCCTGGTCGAATTCTCAAGTCTATTGTCTTGAAATTTCTTAATGGCTTCCCCATATAGTCTAGTTATCTCGAGAGTGATCAGCTCTGAGAACAGCCCTATAGGTGCATCAATGAAATGCCTGATTTATTCAATAGAAAACAAGATCGAAAAATCCGGATGTCACAAATGCAGCCCTTGGCTCGCCGGGTGAGGCCGCCGACCCTCGCCGGATCCGGGCAGGGCCGCAAGCCCTCATCCTAGATCCGGCAAGGGTCGCAGCCCTCACCTAGATCCGGCAAGGTCGGCGGCCCTCGCCCGATCCGGCTAAGGGCCTTTGCCCACCGGGACCTCCCAACGCCGAGCAGGCCCTTGTCGAACCGAGCGAGGGCTCGTAGGCCCTCGCCGACCCTCTCCCCTCCGTCGCCGGCCCTTCCCGGCGACGGCGGGAGGCGGCGGCGCAAGGGCTCACCCTCGCCCGCTTCCCTCCCTTTTTTTAATTTTTTTTAATATTTGTATTTTTATTTTTAAATAAACTTAGTTTTGAATTTAATTTAATTAATTGTTATATTAATTATTTACCACATTACCACTAAAACGACGTCGTTTTGACACTGTTTAGCCACATCAGCATGCAAAACGACGCCGTTTTGCACTTACTTCGCCGGAAATTGCGCACATTAGCATTTTGGCCGGATTGGCACTTAAGTGATCCATTTTGCTTCGATTTTGGTACTTAAATGTCACTTTCGTAACTTTTTGCACGTAAGTGTCCCTTTGTGCCAAGTTTTGGCACTCCAGGGGTCTGGGTGTCCAATTATATCCAAAACCACAAAAGGCAATATAATTAGTCGACCGATAAATATATGCGATAGATGTAAAACAACAATGTTCTTCCTTCACACTCATATGTCTCTCTATTTCAAAATAACTATTTTTCTAAACACGTCCCATAAAGGCATATCTATTCATGACCGCCGGTAATATGCTAAAGTAGCAACATTGATCTTTCACTTCGAAAACATAGTCAGAAGTAACATGGGGCATAAAATGAGGTAAAAATTATAAATTACCTCAAGGGTTCACACGATGAGTAAATAGGGATAATTTCACTCACATTCCCTTGTCAATCATACTATGCACATATAGTATGAATTACATGTTATAGTGGATTTCTCTTATTATAAGAGCATATGTCATTTATTAAATACATCTATTATACAGATCTTACCCTAAATATAGTCACGTGCTTTTCACGTACTCATGTTTAGCTTAAGTGCTATATCAGCTCGTTTTCTACAACACACAATTAACTACTCACATCCAACATCCATTGAATATATATGATTGTGGAACTATCATGTTCGATCTTCTCAAATACAAATCACAAACCTCATCTTGACTCCAATCAAGACGACGTAAAATTATTTTATGTACTAAACTTGCTCTTTCAAGATTTATATGTACATGACGTCTTATCTTAATGTGCTAACTATAGCACGTGAGGTGATTGCTCGTGTGAGTGAGCCAATCATTGCCTGTTGACATACCTTTCAATAATAGATGTGTGTGTTTGTACTAATCTCATAATAGATTGTACTTATTAATGAAACATCAAGTAACTAAAGACAAGCAAGTACAATACATAAGTTCACACATACATAAATCAATGATCCTCAACAATCTTACATAACATATTTTATGTAACCCTAGAGACATCCTGCAAGTCAAGAACACGTATCTCGGAATAGCCTTCGTAAATGAATAAGCAATCATTCTATTGGTTGAAATATATTGAATGATCACTTCGTTCTATGCTATTATATCTCTGATGAAATTGTTCTTTATGTCAATGTGCTTCGTCCTTCCATGATACTTGAGATCTTTCACATAGGTAATATTTGCTTGACTATCACAATAAACTGTCACTAGTCTTGAAACCTCAGTGACAATGGCTAAATTTTCCACGAAACATTTTTGCCCCATACTGCTTATTGCACTATGGCAGAGCATGCAAAAAATTTTGTCTCCATCGTAGATAAGGTTGTGCATGTCTATTTCTTGCTATTCCAAGAAATTGCACCTTCATTTAGCAAGAATGCATACCAAAAAGTTGATTAACGCACATCTAGTTCTCCTCCCCGATAAGCATTTGAGTAGCCTAATAAGCATAAATCATTCCCTTGATAATAAAGTCGATAGTCTATGGTACCTTTTAGGTATCTCAAGATCCTCTTCACTACTTTCCAATATGCTTGACCAGGATTTGATTGATATTGGCTCGCCAACCCCATAGCATGACATATGTCAGGTCAAGTACACATTTTAGCATACATCAACTTCTGACCGCACTAGCATAAGGAACAATTTCCATTTCTTTCTTTTCTTCTAAAGTCTTAGGACACATCTTAGTACTCATGCATTCACCTTGCATAACAGGGGTATCAATGGGATCACAATATTACATATTGAAATGCCTAAGAATCTTCATTATATAAAACTCTTTTGATAGAATAAAAAGTTTCCTTAATTAATCTCTTTCAATCTTAACTCTCAATATATAAGTAGCTTCTCCCATGTCATTCATTTCAAAATTAGAGGATAACTATTCTTTTATGGTGATAAACAAATCCTTGTCATTCCCGACTAATAAAATATCGTCCACATATAGTGATAAAATTACAAATTTATCTCCGGACCATTTAACATATAGATAGTGATCTTCCTCAATTATTGTGAACCTAAAAGACATTATGGCTAGATGAAAATGAAAATACCACTGTTTAGATGATTGCTAAAAGCCATATATTGAGCGATGAAGCTTGCAAACTTTACGCTCCTGACCATCAGCTATGAAGCATATTGGCTACTTTATATAGATTTCCTTATCTAGTTCTCCATTGAAAAATGTCGTCTTCACATCCATTTGATGTAATTCTAAATTCAAATGTGCGGCGATGGCTAGGATAAAGTGTATGGAGGCAAACCTTACAACTGGTGAAAATGTTTCCTCATAGTCTATACCCTCTTATTGAGTATAATTTTTTGCCACAAGACAAGTATTATACTTTTCAATAAATCCATCCGCCCTTCGCTTAATCTTGAAAATCCATTTATTTCCAATAACCTTGCAATTGGGTGGTAGATCAATCAAGTCGTAAACGTGATTTGTCCTCGTTGACTTCATTTCATCTTCAAAAGTTTTTCTATACTCTTCCTTATCAGAGGACGAGAGAGCCTCTTGGACAATCTTAGGCTCGTCATCGTCTTGCGAAGCAATCATAAATACTTCCCCTTCAATCTCAAAATGATGACAGGAATACTTTTACAATTACTTTTACGTAACTAAACCCCTTCTGAGTTCAGTGCGCCAAGCAATGCAACACTCCTAATAGGTTTTTTTTGTTGAGATAAATCTTCATTTCTCTTGATAACATTAGTGGATGTGTTTTCAGGATCTTCCATCTCATATAATTGGAAGTCCTTATCAATCTCACATCTATTAGGAAAATCGTTCACCAAAAACATAACATCTCCTGACTCCATTTTAGTCACACTTTCATCAGCTTGTTTATCTATGAACACATAACCCTTTAAGTGTTCAAAATATCTTATAAAGATACATTTCTTCCCTCTATAGCCTAATTTATCACATTTATGGGAATATTTATGAATATAAGCTACATACCCCTAGGGTCATAAATCACTTAAGTCTGGTTTCCTACTAGTCCACAATTCATAATGGGTGGAAGTGAATAATTTAGAGGGCACATGGTTAAGTATATAGACAATAGTCAATAATGCATCTCTCCAATATGAGATAGGTAGATTTACTTATACAACCATAGACCTAATAATTTTCAATAAGGTTCTATTCTTTCTCTCAGCAACCCCATTTTTGTTGTAGAGTATTTGAAATAGTCAATTGTCTTACAATTCCCTTTTCATCACAAAGAGCCTTAAATTGTTCAGTAAGATACTCACGTCCGCGATCAGTTCTCAATGTTTTTATTGTTTTATTCAACTAATTCTTTACCAAAGCTATATGTCATCTAAAGCAGTCTAATGCTTCTGACTTATGAGAGATCAAAAAGATATAACTGAAATGCGTGAAGTCATTTATAAAAATGATGAAATATGAGGTTCTATACCTCGCTCTTACGTTCAATGAACCACAAATGTTAGAATATATGAGTTGCAATAAAAGTTCAACTCTGGTTCTTTTACCAAATGGTTTTCTAGTTGCTTTTCTTGTTAGACAATGTTTACATACAGGTAGACCAACATTAGCGAGTGACCCTGAAAGACCTTCTCTAGCTAACCTTTACATTCTTTGTAATCCAATATGACCTAGTCTAGCATGCCAAGTACTTGAATCAATCTCAACATTACTAAAAGATGAAATTAAAAAAGAACAACCATCAACATTAACATTGTACGCATCATAGTCAATGTCTAATACCATATAACCATTCAATACATGACCAAAATCATAATAAATTGTTCCAAACAAAATATAAACACAATCACCATGAAAATTCATACATAACCTAAGCTAAGAAAAATAACCACGGAGTTCAAGTTCTGTCGAATATCTTGAGCATAAAGAACATCATGTAGTAATAGGCTTCGGCTACCATATAAAATTAATTTACATATGCCGATATCCTTCACTTCAATTCTTGAGTTATTCCCAACATATATCCATCTTCTTCCAGACTATATCCGACAATACTACACAATGCTCATCGATCTCTAGCTACGTGGTCTATTGCTCCTGAGTCTACAATCCACATTGAATAAGATTCAGCAAGTATTATAGTGTTAGAAACAAAAATATTACTTAAAGCAATAGAGTAATATGATACATCTTTCAACTCAGTGCATTCACGAGCAAAGTGACCTAACTTCCCACAATTGTAGCTTACTCAGAACCAAGAAATTGCAAGCATGTCAAACCATATATATGTTATCATCAAGCCAACCTCCACACAACACATATGTGGTCATTTACATGTAGACTAGCTTTTGCATTTCCAACACCATAGAGAAATAAAATTTAGAAGGAATAAACAATGTACTTATACCCCAAAAATACACGTACTTAAAGTTCCATACTCATTTTTATACCTTTAAAAACTTCAAACATGTAAAATAACTATACCACAATGTAGAGCATATCCATACAAACCAAATGCCATTGATCACATGTCGATCGGATCTTCCACACACCCACACGCGCTGCCTAAGTGCACAGCGCGTCTGATACACACACCAGTGAGCCAATAAGGCTCCTAGATGGTCCGACCAATCCAACCGCTTGACTGGTCAACTAGGTCGAGTCGTCTGTTGTGTCGAGTCGCCAACTGGCGAATGGTCAGCGAGTGACGTCATCAATGACGTCGCCCCAATGATTACCGACTATTTGTTGATGTCAACACGAGCCAATTCACCAACGCATGCATGGCGCTCATACACTAGGCAGTCCCAATGCGTGGGGCACATGGCGCTCAAGCCTAACGACTTCTAGCCACAAGTATGGGTGCGTGTCATGTCTCCCGACGACATTCGACCTAATGTTTTTCTCATCTCGATGAGTACTTTCACTTTGTATATTCAAAATTTGATTTTGGCCAAAATATTTCGAAAATGGCAAAAACCAAATGAACATCGGCGACCTCCAAACTTGTTCTTCGCTTCAGTTCATTTTTTGACGATTCAAGTTGCAATTTCTGAGCCATGAACATCTAGACTATGCGAAGCTCATCCTTTTGATCCCCATATCGAACAGCAAGCGAGACAAAAAAAATGATGGAAAAACGAGGCAAAGATCATAACCTAGGCTCTGATACCAATTTTGGAAGAAAGTCAGCGGAAGAAACTACTAACATCTTTGATGCACTACAAACAAATTATCCAGGAACATACATTGGATCACGAATGAACGACAGACAATACGACCTCACGATAGTCTAAATACAATCTCGAGGAAAGCATTCACGTTCCATGGCATTAATGCCGATTGTCTTTTCAATGCAGTCTTGGAATTGCCTTTTGTTTTTTTATGGAGAGAGGAGAAGAAGAGAGAACTAGTTTCCAAAATGTTCTTTCTACCAACCATTATGACAGTTATCTCTAGAAGTTATCTATATAACTGTCCTTATACCTTTTCAAAAGGTGCCTCTATATTATATCCACATCAAGTCGAGCCGGCGCGTCTTAATCACACCTCATCATAGATGTACCATAGAAATATAACAAAGTGAGATATATATGTTGAGGAAGTGAAGTTTGCACTTTCCTCGGAAGAATGGAAGAAGAAGTTGCGGGGCAATTATTAGAAAAGTAATAGGGCTTGATGATTAAAAGTGGGAAGAAAGCTGAGAGATTGAAAAGTAATGTGAGTATCAGACCAGCCAACAGGGGAGTAGTACATTATGTGTGTTTGGTGGTATTGGTCCTCTCTCACCTATGAAAGCTCAAAGGGTGATGTTTTCTCTTACACTTATAAACTGACCATCAGCCCCTTCTACAATGAATCTGGGATGAACCCTAGCAATCTCCCCCTCACACGTTGTACTTAGATAAGAGCATCAGTAACCCTCTCCAAGTGACTATTGAATCTAGACTTTTTGGTAACCTAACTTCTGATACTAGTGTTGGGTGGTCATGGGCCTCTCTTGGCGATCTTCTCAAGTGAAAGTATTGGAATTCTATTGCGTGTTCCTAACAAATAGCATCAAAGCCGATAATTGATTTGTGGCCCACTCTCAATTATGTTCCGGTGTTTAGTGAATATTTCAAGGAATCTGGTGACCAACGTGGTTTTTGGCTGGTAGGTGTTGTGGTGTAGCGACGCAGGCCCAATGATTGACTTTGCAAATTTTGCATGGAAAACAAACCCTATCACGTGTTTCCCCAACTGATATGAAGAAAAAGCAAGACCAAGTGTTAAAAAGAAAGGTAAGCTAATGTGTTTTACATGAAGATGACTCATTGAAATTGGTGTAGCTAGTGCGCAAGGGGACCAAATTAAGGATTCCAATGAATCCAATACCTATTATCTAAAGCCACGTAAATCTTGTCATTATCCTGTGTATCGGAAATGTTCATCTTTAATTAAGTTGACCTGACAATGAAAAGCAAGACCAATTTTTTATTTTTAAGTGAGCTAACAAGTTCTACATGGAGCATTAACGCTATTCTATGTGCCTCAGTACATTTCCCAATCTTACAAAGGTACAGAACATAACCCAATGACATTGAGAGATGCACGATGCAACTAAATCGTTAGAGTGGTGTTAGAGAATTTATGTTAGGAATCTATCTATGACATCGAGGCCTTACACCACGTCGATGAACCATACCGCCACCTCCGCCTCATCTATTGCCTAGGCTGACCTTGGTTGACCATGAACCAACTCAAATTCAAGGTCAAGTCGAGCTCTAGATCACAAATCTAGGGCTCGCTTGACCTTAGATCCAAAATCTAAGGCTCAAGTTTGCTGACTGAGCTTGAGCTGGACAACGGACAATTAAAATGGCAGTGAGGTGATGGTAGAAGGGGACATATGTGTAAAATATGGGTTTGACCCATTCAAAAAGAAAAAGAAAAGAAAAAAATAGAAGCTACAGCAGAGAGAGAGAGGAAGAAAATAAAAGAAAAGAAAATGTGGTGGGACCCACTTTAAATAAAGAAAGAAAAAGAAAACAGAAAAAGGGGAAGAGATAAAAGGGGAAAGAAAGCCCACGTTCGGCAGAAGAAAGAAAAGAAGAAGAAAGAAGAAGAAGAAGAAGAAGAAGAAGGGGAAGAAAGGAAAAGAGTTTTGGCACGTGCACGCCACGGATGCCTCGCCAAGCCGACTCGACTCCATAACACGGCACCCGGTAAGAGATTAGGCCCCTCGTTTGTCCGATTGAAGTACTTTTGGGTTTAGGGCTCAAATTCGAAATTGTTGGAAAATCAAGTGGCGAAGTCCGATTTTGGAGTCGTTGAGCCGTGTATTTTTGTAGGAATGACAGTTTAGGGTGTTGTGAAGCCATGGGATTTTACGGATCGTGATTTGAGCTTGTGGTTTGTCCGGAACAAAATTTCAAAGTTTCCCCTCGCGCAGTGAACAGTAGCGTCCAGCAGCTTCGGGCCTATATTTTGTCACATTTCGGCTTGATTTTGAGATGGTGAAGTTGGGATTCTTGTAATATGTGTCAAGGGCTCTCTATGGACTATAAATTCGTTTGGATCGGGGTTCGGAGGAGGAAGTTAGGGCATGATCAAGTTTTGCGTTTAACTCCGTGTTAGCGTTTTATTAGCGCGTAGAAGTCCTTTTTGTTATAGTTAAGGCGTAATTTAGTCGTTTTGTAGTTAAGATAAGAGTTTTATTAGATTTTAACATTATTTCTCGATTATTTGATAGGGCCTTGAGTTCGACGATACGAGTATCGTTCGTCGTTTGGTCATAGACGACGAGGTGAGTGGTACTATATCTTCTTTGGTTTTATAAAATCATGTCTTGAAATATATATATATATATATATTGAATCGAGAAGAGCATTTTTATTGCATAAAAGTCGGATCGAGCATTTACTACTCTTTTGTTGATTGTAAATGTTTGAAAAGCATGTTATACAAGGTTTGTGGAGAAATATATATGAAATTGCTTTGCGATTGATTTATGGAAAGAATTATGATGATTTGAGAAACAGACATGAAATGGATGATGGGCTATGTTGCAAATTGTTATTTGTTTGGTATAAGATATTGATTTTGGATTGGATTTCTGGTATTGGAGAATGGTTATTTATGCTCAATATGACTGTGAACCCAATGAGGGGTTTTTGAGGTATGCATACCAGGTTTAGGATACCCTTCTGGGCCCAGCCATCGGCTTTGTAGGTGGAGACCTTGCCAAGGGGAAAAGCTTGGTCGCCTTGTCACAAGGCGTTGTGTCATGACCATGGTGGAATATTGAGCAATAGATTAATCAATGGATCGACCATTGATATGTGATATTTGATGGAGATTATTCAATGGACTTGACCATTGATACTTGACTTTTAATGATGATTTAAATGAGTTTTACATATCAGTATAAAGCTTTGATGATATCAAATACTCTTTTATGATTCAATATGTATTTTATATATTGAATTGGCGTTGTGAAGTTTGGTATTGCTTTGTATACATGCATAGTGGTTGTTCGATCTGCTTAGAAGATATGTACTACTCACTGAGCTGTTGTTGCTCATTCCACTCCTCCTTTAATCTTTTCAGTTTCCTCGGTTAGCGGCGAATAGAGCGAGTGCGCCGTCGGTGGGAAACTTTTTGGGAGTTCTATTTTGGTATGGCCTAAGGAAGTGGTGCACTTTCCTTGCTAGTGGTTGGTTTGTCGAGTTCTATTTGTATATTTCTTTTGGTGGATTATAGAAACTCGATGTTGCAACCAATCATTGGTCTATCGATATGTATATATATGGTTTGAGATATATATATATAAGTTGATATCAGGTTGTTGGTTGTGTTTGAGGCTGCGTCCCTTGTGTGGAAGGACGGCCGTGTCATCCCTATTCTTTGTAGTTTTGGGGTGTGACATCTTTTGGTGTCAGAGCCTAAGTTTTGATCTTTTTGGATGTTGTTATGGGACGTTGTGAGGTTGTGTGATAGATTTTATTTTTGCGTTAGTCTTTTAGATTCTAAGGTGTAGTTTTATTCTTGGTTTTAGGTGATCATGCGTTCGACTCCGAGACTCTTGCCTCGCTCGTAGGGAGCAGCAAAGGCAAACGAGTCGCTACCCCTGATGCTAGAGACATGCCTCAAGCTTCTCGAGGTGCGTCGTTGAGAAGGAGACTTGAGGACCGCTTTGATAGGAGTCCTGACTTGCGCGAAGTCAGAGAAGATGATCAAGAGCCAACCCGTTCAACTGAATTTGAGCAAGCAATGATCCATTGGTATCGCCAAGCAAAAGAATTAACTGGAGATGGAGCGACGCTCTGGCACTTTTGCCCAATTTAGAAAGGCGAAACCACCCACTTTTGATGGGAAAGCTGATCCTCTCGTGGCGAGCGTTGGATTAAAAAGATTGATGGGATCTTTGAAGTCAAGAGGTTCCCGAGGAGCGGAAAGTTAAATTTGCCACCCAATACCCGGAAGGTGAAGCAGAATTTTGGTGGGATGGAATGAAGCCAAGTCTTGGAGGTAGGGATGTTATTATATCCTGGGAGGACTTTAAAAGGCGTTCAATGCTCAATTCTTCCCAAAGTCATTTCAGCAAAGATGAAGGGTGATTTTGTACATATATCTCGGGGTGACTCACGCTTTAGAGTATTCAGTCCGCTTTAACCGCTTGAGTAGATTTGCGGAGCACTTGGTAGCCAATGAGGAAGATAAGGCTGACCATTTCCTAGAAGGGCTCCGACCTGAAATTAATTCTGCACTTGCACCTTTGATGTTAACAACTTATAAGGATGTGCTAGAGCGAGCAATCAAGGTGGAACAAAGCATTCTGAAGCACGGCACACAAGAAGCGCCTCAGCCCAAAAGGTTTAAGCCCACAAATGTACAAGGTAGTCATACTAGTGGTAGTGGAAAACGAAGAGGTTTCGCCGGCCGGACGCTTCGGAAACCGAGTAATCGGGCCCCCGCAATACATGTGGAAGTTATCATCGCGGTGAGTGTCATCGGAAAACCGGAGTATGCTTCTTATGTGGGAAAGCGGGACACATGCGGCGAGATTGTCCTACACAAAGGAATCCCCCTATTGACAATAGATCATGTTATCTATGTGGGCGACAAGGGCACTTATCACACCATTGTTCCATGCGGAGGAATACCCCTTTGGTTGGTAGGCCCCAAGAGAACCAACAAAGACAAGGTACAAATGGGAAAGTTTTCGCAATGTCGAAGGAGGATGCGGCAAAGATCTAACACAGCTTGTTGCGTAATATTTTTATTGCCTCACAATGTGCTTATGCGTTATTTGATCCTCGGTGCTACACACTCCTTCATTTCAACCGAATTTGCAAAGAAGCTTGATGTGTTGCCCGACCCTCTTGAATGTGAATTGCGTGTTGATACTCCTACCGGGCGATTTCTTAGTTGCTCATCATGTGTTCAAGAGATGTGTGATTCAGATTAATAATGTTGAAATGCCTATGGATTTAGTGGAGTTAAATATTCGAGATTTCGATGTTATTATAGGGATGGATTGGTTATCTACCTATCGTGCTACTGTTGATTGTTTTTCAAAGAAAGTGATATTTAGACTTCCGAATCAACCCGAATTCTCTTTTTCGGGAAGTTGTCAAAACACTTTTCCAAGGTTAATCTCGGCCTTGCAAGCAAGGAAACTTTTGAGAAATGGTTGTTGTGGTTATTTAGCTTGTGTAAAAGACATAAGTAAGGTCAGTAGTGAAGTTGGAAGATGTTCCCGTTGTTAGAGAGTTTCCAAGTGTGTTTCCCGAGGATCTACCAGCTTGCCTCTTGATAGAGAAATCGAGTTTTGTATTGAATTGATGCCCGGCACAGCACCAATCTCTAAGGCACCATATCGAATGGCACCCACCGAATTGAAAGAATTGAAAACGCAGCTACAAGAGCTTTTGGATAAGGGTTTCATCGACCCCGAGTGTTTCGCCTTTGGGGAGCTCCCGTTCTATTTGTGAAAAAGAAGGATGGTAGTATGCGGCTTTGCATAGATTACCGAGAGCCGAACAAGGTAACGGTCAAAAACAAATATCCTTTGCCCCGGATTGATGATTTATTTGATCAACTTCAAGGAGCTCAGGTATTTTCCAAGATCGACCTTCGTTCTCGGGTATCATCGCTGAAGATAAAGATAGATGATGTGCCTAAAACCGCTTTCGTAACAAGGTATGGCCATTATGAATTTCTCGTCATGCCTTTTGGATTAACAAATGCGCCTGCTCCCTTCATGGACTTGATGAACAGAGTGTTCAGGGAATATCTAGACAAATTTATTGTGGTGTTCATTGATGACATCCTAGTGTATTCGAAGAGTGTAGAAGAACACGAACAACACTTGAGGTTTGTCTTGCAGACTTTGCATGAAAAGAAGTTGTATGCCAAATTTAGTAAGTGTGATTTTTGGCTTGATCATATAGAATTCTTGGGTCATGTGATCTCGAAGGATGGCATATTAGTGGATCCAAAGAAGGTTGAAGCAATTGTTAAGTGGAATCGTCCAACTAATGTTACAGAAGTGAGAAGTTTTCTTGGGCTAGCCGGCTACTATAGGCGATTTGTAGAGGGATTCTCAAAGATTGCTGGTCCACTTACCCGACTAACTCAAGAAAGTTAAATTTGAATGGTCGACCAATGTGAACGCAGCTAAGAGTTGAAGAGACGGCTAGTTTCGGCTCCTATTCTAGCTCTACCTTCGGAAGTGGCGGCTTCGTAATCTACGTGATGCATCCAAAGAAGGTTTGGGTTGTGTTCTTATGCAAAATAACAAGGTTATTGCCTACGCTTCTAGACAATTGAAATTACATGAGAAGAACTACCCCACTCATGATTTGGAGTTAGCGGCGGTTGTATTTGCCTTGAAGATATGGCGGCACTATTTGTATGGTGAAAATGTGAAGTCTTTACCGATCACAAGAGTCTAAAGTATATTTTTACTCAAAAAGAACTGAACATGAGGCAAAGAAGATGGCTAGAACTTTTGAAGGATTATGACTTGTCCATTAATTACCATCCGGGTAAGGCTAATGTGGTAGCGGATGCTTTGAGTCGTAAATCCTTTGGAAATATGGCAACTTTGCTCACTTTCGAAATCCATTCTTGAAGATATGAGGAAGTTAGACTTGGAGGTATTGGTACATCGCCTTGGTGCTCGCTTAGCTAACCTTCAAGTACAACCTATGTTGATTGACGGAATTAAGGCTAAACAGAATGAAGATCCACAGTTACAAAAATTTAGAGAAGGCGTAGAAGATGGAAGACAAAGCGGATTTTAGTTTACACGTAGATGGATCCTTGAGGTTTCGTGGGCGACCGTGTGTTCCCGATGACTCAAAGCTGAAAAAGGAGATCCCGCAAGAAGCTCACAGCACTAGATTTTCAATTCATCCGGGAAGCACTAAAATGTATAAGGACTTGAGAGAAAACTTTTGGTGGATCAACATGAAAATGATATTACAAAATTTGTCGATCAATGTTTAGTTTGCCGCAAGTGAAAATTGAGCATCAAAAACCAGGTGGACAGTTGCAACCTCTAGAGATACCTAAATGGAAGTGGGAGCATATTGCTATGGACTTTGTAGTTGGTCTACCGAGGACGCCAAGTGGTAAGAATGCCATATGGGTGATTGTTGATCGATTGACTAAGTCTGCTCACTTTTGTCATATCGATTTGGCCTTTCAATGGAAGATATGGCAAAGCGATATGTTAATGAAATAGTGAAGCTTCATGGAGTTCCAAGCATTGTTTCGATAGGGATCCTAGGTTCGTATCTAACTTTTGGAAGAGTTTGCAAAGAGCATTGGGCACTAAACTCAACTTGAGTATAGCTTTTCATCCACAAACAGATGGACAGTCAGAGAGAACGATCCATACATTAGAGGATATGTTGAGATCATGCATCATTGACTTCGGTGGTTCTTGGGATGAACATCTACATTTGGCAGAATTTTCGTACAACAACAGTTATCACTCCAGCATTAAGATGGCACCCTTTGAAGCTTTATATGGTCGAAAATGCAGAAGTCCTATTTGTTGGGACGACGTTGGTGAGAAAAGACTAACTGGCCCCGAGTTCATTCAACAATGAAGAGAAAGTTAGGCTGGTTCGAGAACGTCTCGAACGGCTCAAAGTCGTCGAAAAGTTATGCAGATCTGAAAAGACGCAAGTTAGAATTTAATGTGGGGATCACGTATTCTTAAAAGTTTCTCCTACGAAGGGTGTAATGAGATTCGACACACGTGGGAAGTTAAGTCCAAGATACGTGGGACCATTTTTGATCTTAGAGAAAATTGGTGAAGTCGCTTATAAATTGGCTTTGCCCCCGACGTTATCAAGTGTCCATAATGTGTTCCATGTTTCTTTGTTGCGGAAATATGTGCCAAATCCTGAACATGTGCTAGACTTTACTCCATTGAGATTACGGGAGAATTTGACATACGAGGAGCAGCCTATTCGCATTGTCGATAAGAAGGATCGGTGTTGCGGCGACGAACTATTCCTTATGTGAAAATACAATGGCAAAATCACACCGAGAGAGGCTACTTGGGAACTCGAGGAGGAGGCAAGACACAAATACCCTCACTTGTTTCATGATTGAAGTACATGCAAATTTCGAGGACGAAATTTTTTTTAAGGAGGGGAGAATGTAAAATATGGGTTTGACCCATTCAAAAAGAAAAGAAAAGAAAAAAAAAATAGAAGCTACAGCAGAGAGAGAGAGGAAGAAAATAAAAGAAAAGAAAATGTGGTGGGACCCACTTTAAATAAAGAAATAAAAAGAAAACAGAAAAAGGGGGAAGAGATAAAAGGGGAAAGAAAGCCCACGCTCGGCAGAAGAAAGAAAAGAAGAAGAAAGAAGAAGAAGAAGAAGAAGAAGAAGAAGAAGGGGAAGAAAGGAAAAGGGTTTTGGCACGTGCACGCCACGGATGCCTCGCCAAGCCGACTCGACTCCATAACACGGCACCCGGTAAGAGATTAGGCCCCTCGTTTGTCCGATTGAAGTAATTTTTGGGTTTAGGGCTCAAATTCGAAATTGTTGGAAAATCAAGTGGCGAAGTCCGATTTTGGAGTCGTTGAGCCGTGTATTTTTGTAGGAATGACAGTTTAGGGTGTTGTGAAGCCATGGGATTTTACGGATCGTGATTTGAGCTTGTGGTTTGTCCGGAACAAAATTTCAAAGTTTCCCTCGCGCAGTGAACAGTAGCGTCCAGCAGCTTCGGGCCTATATTTTGTCACATTTCGGCTTGATTTTGAGATGGTGAAGTTGGGATTCTTGTAATATGTGTCAAGGGCTCTCTATGGACTATAAATTCGTTTGGATCGGGGTTCGGAGGAGGAAGTTAGGGCATGATCAAGTTTTGCGTTTAACTCCGTGTTGCGTTTTATTAGCGCGTAGAAGTCCTTTTGTTATAGTTAAGGCGTAATTTAGTCGTTTTGTAGTTAAGATAAGAGTTTTATTAGATTTTAACATTATTTCTCGATTATTTGATAGGGCCTTGAGTTCGACGATACGAGTATCGTTCGTCGTTTGGTCATAGACGACGAGGTGAGTGGTACTATATCTTCTTTGGTTTTATAAAATCATGTCTTGAAATATATATATATATATATATATATATATATATATATATATTGAATCGAGAAGAGCATTTTTATTGCATAAAAGTCGGATCGAGCATTTACTACTCTTTTGTTGATTGTAAATGTTTGAAAAGCATGTTATACAAGGTTTGTGGAGAAATATATATGAAATTGCTTTGCGATTGATTTATGGAAAGAATTATGATGATTTGAGAAACAGACATGAAATGGATGATGGGCTATGTTGCAAATTGTTATTTGTTTGGTATAAGATATTGATTTTGGATTGGATTTCTGGTATTGGAGAATGGTTATTTATGCTCAATATGACCGTGAACCCAATGAGGGGTTTTTGAGGTATGCATACCAGGTTTAGGATATCCTTTCCGGCCCAGCCATCGGCTTTGTAGGTGGAGACCTTGCCAAGGGGAAAAGCTTGGTCGCCTTGTCACAAGGCGTTGTGTCGTGACCATGGTGGAATATTGAGCAATAGATTAATCAATGGATGGACCATTGATATGTGATATTTGATGGAGATTATTCAATGGACTTGACCATTGATACTTGACTTTTAATGATGATTTAAATGAGTTTTACATATCAGTATAAAGCTTTGATGATATCAAATACTCTTTTATGATTCAATATGTATTTTATATATTGAATTGGCATTATGAAGTTTGGTATTGTTTTGTATACATGCATAGTGGTTGTTCGATCTGCTTAGAAGATATGTACTACTCACTGAGCTGTGATTGCTCATCCCATTCCTCCTTTGATCTTTTCAGGTTCCTTAGCTAGCGGCGAATAGAGCGAGTGCGCCGTCGGTGGGAAACTTTTTGGGAGTTCTATTTTGTTTTTGGTATGGTTTAAGGAAGTGGTGCACTTTCCTTGCTAGTGGTTGGTTTGTCTCGAGTTCTATTTGTATATTTCTTTTTGGTGGATTATAGAAACTCGATGTTGCAACCAATCTTTGGTTCATCTCGATATGTATATATATGGTTTGAGATATATATATAAGTTGATATCAGGTTGTTGGTTGTGTTTGAGGCTGCGTCCCTTGTGTGGAAGGACGGTCGTGTCATCCCTATTCTTTGTAGTTTTGGGGTGTGACAATATGTCTATTGTCATTCCCAGTAGAGTGAAAGGGAGAAAAAGCAAAAAAAAAAAAAAAAGAGTGACTGACAAGTGCGCCCGTGTGCAACACATGTTCCAAGGTGAATGAACTAGTTTTTTACTGAGTTGGTATTAGAGTTGTACCTAATATTTTCTCTATCAATATCCGCTAGAAGTGGCAGACAAGAAGCTAGCATTTGATAGAGATAGGGAACAAGAAGGAAGCAAAACCAGTGACCTAACTCGAGGAGATACCGAAAATTGATTTTGTTATACAAGAAAAATCTAAAGATTAAGTTGATGGTTCAGTTGCAAAGTTTCGGTGGAATATAATCCAAGGCAATGAAAAGTTGATGGCCTTGAAGATGTTGATCCAAAGCCTTTGTAGATTGAAAGATGTTTGTTTAATCGAATAATCCAACACTTTAAAACTCTAGGTCGAGTTATTTCCAAATGGTTGAACTTTTATAGACCGTAAATATAGGATTTTATATAATTTCTTCATCCGTAGTGGAATCTTAAATTGATCATATTCAAATAAGGCAATTGTTATCAATTACTTAGAATTTTCTAGTTTATCTGATTATTTTATTTTTCTAGTTTAGTTTTCACAGATATGAATATGTGATTTTATTTTGATGTAAGTCAGCATACTTCTGAATTAATCCCAGAACTATTAGAGATTTTTCATTGCATATGTGTCTTTAAGCATATTTGACCTATCTACCTTTTTTGCGAGTTTCCTCGTGTTTGTCTATATTTGCACGAAAGTTTTCCTACATTGAGAAAGGCAATTGGTCCATGTAGAGAAATTATTTTGGTCCCAACTGTTCATATGAGCTTAAATTGTCGCAATAAGTGCTTTGGAAAGGCACAGGCTTCTTATTAACCAAACAAAATCACATAATTGAGTGCAAGATAAGGAGCCGAACAATAGACGGTGAGGATGAGGACTGGACCATCGCAAACAGCAGGGAATTAACAGCCAGCGGCATGTTCTCCAGGATCGAGATTACACTCGGCGTCCTGCAGAGAGTGCCGGCTGTACATTATGGCCTATATCGCGGCCGAAACGGTGGGGACATATGCCGTTTTGTTGTGCGCCAGTAGCCACGTTACATGCATGAGCCGGAAGTTCCTGTCAGCATTCTGCCAGTCCTCTGGGTCGATTGTCCTGTCTCGTCCTTGATCCTACTTTTTACTGCTCCAAGGAAAGAGAGAAGATTAACCATGATTAGCCTGAGGGTAATGTTAATTCATTAGACATGGTTAGCCTGAATGAACTCGCTTTTTAATCATGTGAAAACGAGTTTATAATAATGTCCACATTTAAAAGGTATCAAATTAAAATTCATACATGCATACAGACGTCCATATTCATATATATATATATATATATATATATATATATATATATATGAATTGTTTGAATTCCCATGGAGGAGCATCAAGAATGGATGTAGACAATCAAAGGGTGCAGGGTGCAGGTTTGTGGCGTGGATACAAACATGGAAATGTATTGGGAGAAGAAATCTACAATGATCACGTCAACAAGGTGGAAATTACGGACTCAAATCAGATTTTGCCTTCTGATCTTGTCACATCGGCGTATCATCGTAATTGTCCTAAAAAGAACATAGTGGTTCCACATGTTTTTGTGAAATTATGGTGTCGTTTGATATTGATTAGGACAGGGGAGCTAGAGGCAAACTCTTGTATATGTAGATTCAATTCATCGTGAGTTGAGTGAAAATAAATCTCAATCATTTTACGTCCCTCTTCTTCACTTGAGTCCTACACCCGATACCTATAATCATAGAGGTTCATATTTCCTCCTCAATAATTGATCTTGGATGTAAAGTCATCCATTCACGTTTCCTCTTCAACCATTGATCCTTTAAGTGGCCCCAAGATATATCCATAGATGGATAAAATTAGCAGTAGCCAAATCTTTAGCATACCTTTGAATATGCAGAATAATAAAATAGACGTCTCTCACTATTGAAAAGAGAAATTAGTTACTTATTAAAAATGATTCCACCAATATCAATTGTGTTAAATGTGGGATGCGTAAAAAAAGATTCAACAACATTTATACTTAATGTTTATCCTTTGATTGATGAATCACATGTGCGTGCACTTATGTAAAGCTTGCGTGAGATTGAGTAATATAGAGGCTCACGTGTCAACTTTACTTGGTGAGCTGCCTTTGATTATTACTTTAAAAAATTTGTAATATGTCCTTCTTGCAAATCTTTTATTCTACGTCTCTAATTCCTTGCATGTTTTGATAGTACCCTCCAATAGGTGGACAAGAAGTAATATAATCGTGTATATTTTGGTAAAAATCTATTATAATTATACAAGAAATGAAAGAAGTATACCCAAGTGCCAAAACTTGGCATGAAGGAATATTTAAGTGCAAAAAGTTAGGAAAGTGACACTTAAGTGTCACTTTCTTTAAAAAGTGGAACACTTAAATGCCATCGTCGGTGAGTCTTGCCGAAAATCCGACGTGACAATTTTTTATTATTTTTCTCGCCTACGTGGCTGGGAGAGCTAACTCGGCAAAGAAACGCAAAAACCACATCGTTTTGACGCGGATTTAAATTTTAATATAAAAATAATTTAATTTAATTATTAAAAATTAATTATTAAAAAATAATAATAATAAGGGAGGGAGGAATAAGGCGAGTGAGGGCTGAGCCCTCGCCAACCCCCCAACGGGCGGCGACCCTTGGCCCCGGCCAAGTGAGGGTGCCAACCCTCGCCGGATCTGGGGGAGAGCCGTGAACCTTGCTCCAAATCTGGGCAAGGGCTCGAGGGCCCTCACCGCCAGTCAGCCAGGGTCGTCAGCCCTTGGCCAAGGCTCGACGACCTTGGCTAATACTCTCCCCACCGTCACCGGCCTTTCCCGACGACAGTGAGGAGGCGGCAGTGACGAGGGCTCAGCCTTCAGCCGCGTGCCTCCTCCCTCATTTTTTTTTTAAATTTTAAATTTAATTTAATTAATTTTTATATTAATTATTTACCATGTCGAAGCAAAACGACGTCGTTTTGCACTTACCTCACCAGAAAATCATCACGTTAGCATTTTGGTCAGATTTTCACATCGTTAGCACTTAAGTGATCCATTTTGCTTCGATTTTAGCACTTAAGTGTCACTTCCCTAACTTTTGGCACTTAAGTGTCCCTCCAAACTAAGTTTTGACACTCTAGGTGTCCAGCACTCTGCAAGAAATAATAGAGTAATGTATATTAGCAAAATGTTTAAGGATAATTCTATGTATATAGACTCTATTGTGAAATGCCTATATATTTTATATGCGTAAAAATAGAGGTATGGACACCTAGAGTGCCAAAATTTGACATGGGGGGACACTTAAATGCCAAAAGTTTGGAAAGTGACACTTAAGTGCCAAAATCGAAGCAAAAATGGATCACTTAAATGCCACTCAAAAAAATGCCGACATGGCAATTTTCCAATGAAGGAAGTGCAAAACGACGCCGTTTTGGTGCCGACGTGGTAAAAAAATTAATATAAAAATTAATAAAATTAAATTTAAAACTAAATTTATTTAAAACATTTAAAAAAATATAAAAATTTATTAAAAAAAGCTAAATTTAAAAAAAGGGGGGGCTAAGGGCCGAGCCCTCACCGTTGTCGCCCCCCCGCCGCCGCGGGGGCCGGGCGGCGAGGGGGCAAGGTCGGCCGACCGGCGGCGAGGGCCCGCAAGCCCTCGCCCCAAATCTACGCAAGGGTCGCAGCCCTCGCCCGGCCGGTCAAGGGCCACCACCCGCCGGGGGTCCCCCTCCACCGCTAGCCCTTCCGGTGGCGACGAGGAGGCGGCGGCGGTGAGGGCTCGCCCTCGCCCGCCCCCCCCTTTTAAAAATAGCTGTTTTAATATTTTTATTTTTTTAAAATATTTTAAATAAATTTAGTTTTAAATTTAATTTTATTAATTTTTATATTAATTTTTTTACCACGTCAAGACCAAAACGACGCCGTTTTTGTATTGTCTAGCCACATCGGCAAGTGCAAAACGAAGTCGTTTTGCACTTCCTTCGCCGGAAAATCGTCGCGTCGACATTTTGGCCGGATTTTGGCCGGAGTAAGACTTAAGTGATCCATTTTGTTCCGATTGTGGCACTTATGTCACTTTCCAAACTTTTTGGCACTTAAATGTTACTCCGTGCTAAGTTTTGGCACTTGAGGTGTACTTTGTCCTGTAAAAATAATTTGTCGGGCCATTGTTGACACCTCCTTTTTTGATAATGCTAAAAAAAAGAAAATGAGGGAGGACTATAATGACATTTTGACATCCAAAATCAATAATTGAAGAGGAAACATGACCTATGATTTGACATCCAAGATGAATGATTAAAGAGGAAACATGAGCGCATTATTATATATGTCGAAAGATATATGTTTCATGTTGGACCCAAATAAATAAGTGGGACGGATAATGATTGAAATTCATTTTCACTCAATTCACAATGAATCGAATCTACATATACAAAAATTTGTCTCTTGCTCCTATGTCCTAATCAAATTTTATTTTTAAAAAAAAAAAAATGCTATACAACATGAAAATCAATTCAGGTCCTATCAATGTCGTTTATTTCACAAAAACATCTAGAACCACTTTGCTTTTGCTAGGACATTGACGATATGCCAATATGATAAGATCATGAGAGCAAAACATGATTCGATCAGTAATTTCTGCCTTTAGACATGACCATTGTGGGTTTCTTCTTCCGTTACCTTTCCACGTTTGCACCTACACCACAAACCTACATCCTATGCTTGTCCGAATGTGTTCTTGGTGCTCCTCTGCTGGAATTCATAATCTATAGAAATATATATAGGAATTTTTAATTTACTACCTTTTAAAAGTGGAGTTATTGTAAACTCCTGTTCACATGATTATGACGTGTGTTCATTCAGGCCAATCATGCCTAATTAAATATATTAGGATTCATGAAATATCTGATATGAAATTAATGTTTATCCTTCTTCTTATTTTGTTTCATTGGATCCAAGGACGAGACATGACAATCGAGCGACGGGCCAGCAAAATGCTTAATAGGGATTACCACCTCATGGGTTTGACGTCACGTGGCGCGTCATACATTATGCGGCAGCACTATTGGCCATCATGTACATCCGACACCCTGTGCAAGACGCTAAGGGCTTAATTCACCAAAAATCTTCAACTTTAGATCTAATTCCAATTTTGTCTAAAAATTTTTATTTAAAAGAAGGGGCTATGCATTTTCCACCTTTTGTATAACTAAATCCACCCAATTTTTCACTAAAAAGACAAAATTGTCCTCAATTATTCAATTGTAATATAAAGCAGTAGCCCCAAATTAATTTACTTTCCTTCTTATCCATTCTTTTTCCATTTTTATTTAGAATTTAGTTGTCATAATTAAACATTTCACATATTTATTTTTGTTTAATGTGGCTATCTCATGTATATTAAAGGCATTATGTTTTCTTTTTAGTTTTAGATTGTACTTATGTAAAATAAGTTTCGTGTAAAAAGAACAATTCCCAAGAAATCTAATTCTCTTTTATGTTGTTGAGCAAATTTATGGGTTAATTGTCAAATAGAATCTAGAGATTAACATTCTTGATAAGCTTTTACTTTTGTTGTGCATATCATCATTAAATCCTTTCTTATCTTGTTCGAAAATATCTCATGGATGATATTAATTTTTTTCAAGCCAAAATCATAAGATTTCATTGGCATTAAAAAAAAAAATCTTATTTTAAGAATGTTGTGATTTAATTACATTTTGTCTTTTAAAGTTTCACATTCGAGAATATAGCTATGATTTTATTTTAGAAATTCTTTATAGAGTTTTTTTATCGATCATCCAATTATATGTATATGTGTATAAAAGATGGCCGATAATGTTTGATGGTGATACACACAATAAATGTGAAAGTTTATAAAGAAGTAATCACGTTAAAAAAGTGTCTATGTTAAAAATTTCTATATTCTACTTGTCAATTAATCAACAAATTTGATAGACAACGTTGAAATGAATTAGGTTTTTTTAAAATTTCTCTTTTTGACAAAACTAATTTCTACATAAGTAAAATCTTACAATAAATTGAAAACATAGTACTTTAATATATATGGGATAACCACAAGAGAAAGAAAAACATATGAAATCTTAATTATGGCAACTAGATCCTACATAAAAAATTTAAATAAAAAGAAGGAAAGTAAATAAGTTTGGGCCACCACTTTAAATTGCAATTGAATGATTGATGGCAATTTTTCTTTCTAAAAATTGGATGGATTTAGCCATATAATGGGTGGAATAGCACCGCCCAAAAAAATTTGCCAACTTTCTCTATAGTCCTAAATCTACCATTGTGTCCAAAAATCATCACCGATTTCTTCAAGAATATTAATATCATGGCCAATTAAAAGACAATTTAAGAACCTGCATTTTCACCAACACTCTATTGTGAACTACCCTTCAATAAGGAATGAAATAGGTTTAAAGGTGTTGCCTAAAGGACGGGCTTATAAGCCATGATTTAGACGTAGGCTCTCCCAAGTCCATACCTCACATGACGTTGGTATTCAAATTGATGGCATGAGAATTTTCCAAAAAAGAGTCACCACTAGCCTATCAAGGTTGGGTAGAATCCAAATGAAGTGTAGGAGCGTACGTTACTTCTTATGCAACTAGAGAATCTAGGGTCGGGAACTTGATTACACTAATTAACTATTATTGCCATTTCGGTACCTAATTTTATTCATTTCAAAAAAAAAGGATTTGAGTCAAGCAGCTTTGATTGATTTTATATTTATCCACTAATATGAGGCGACCATATGGGTGCGCAATCATTAACATAACAATTAACAACTAAGAAAAGTGTTAAATAAATTACATGGGAAAGCAAAGATCTAATACTAATAAAAAGATAAATGTCAATTCTAACTAGGTTAAAGGGAAGCCATAACCAACATATTGAAAGGCACAACCAAGGTGTATTGAAAGTGCACAACCAAGGGGATTTGTCTTCAAGAACAATTGAAACCTTATGGTAAAGCCACAGGGGCTTGTTCGATTTTAAGTACATTCTTAGATTTAGAGGCTTCCACTTTTTAAGAAAAATTACCCAAAAACTATCTTTTAAGCTTTTTTTTTTTTTTTATTTTGAGAAAAAAAAAAAAATTCGGAATTTTTAATTATTATTTTCTGTGTTTTTAAATTTTTTTTTTTATTCAAAAAATAGGGATTCGAGTTGGACCCTAGGGCCCAGTTCGAATATATGGCTTCGCAGGTTTGGGTCACAAACTAGTTTGGGCCCTGATACAAACCATTTTCAAAATAACTCAAGCCTAATCTAAAAGTGAACTAAGCCCAATGCATCAATAGCCCAAAGCTTCGCCAGGGCAGACCAAGCCGAACGGATTATAACAACAATTAAGCCCCGCTCTTCCCACTTGAATTCAAGCCGAAGACTTACTAACCCGATAATAAAACCAAGTCAAAATCTGCTCAAAATAAACTCACGACTCTTTTGCCATTTGAGTAAAAATAAGCCCATTTTCCTATTTTTATTTTCTTCTCTATTTCCCTAAACCTTTCAACGTGCGTTTGGTAACAATTACGCTCCCGAAAATAATTTTTGAATTTTTAAAGACATTTAGTAACTGTAAAAAATTTCTATTCTCGGGATAAAAATGTGTTTGGTAGGATTTTTAAATTTTTTTTTTTTATAATTTTTATTACTTTTATTAAATTTTTTTATTTTTTCCTTTTTTTTTTTTTTTTTTCTTTTTCTCTTCTTCTTCCTCCTTTTGTGGTGGTTGCCAACCACTGCGGTGGACAGCGACCAGCTAGGCTAGGTTTGACGAACTCACCGAAGGCTCGCCTGGCCATGGCGAGGCTCGACCTCGCCCAAGCGGCGTGAAGTTAGTCTCGCCTAGGCTGGCAAGGTTGAGCCTCACCCAACCAAGGCGAGGCTTAGGCCGGCAACGCTCTGGTGAGGTCGCGGTCACCGACAATAGTCGAGGGCCTGATTATTAAAAAGCAAGAAGAAGAAAATGAAAGAGAAGAAGAGAAAAGAAAAGAAAATAGAAGAGGAAAGAAAAAAAAAAATTAGATTTGATTCTAGAAATTGTTACCAAAAGTAAAAAATAATTTTTTTCTACTTCTTGATTCTGTTCCAAATCTATTCTCAAGAATAAAAAATCTAGATTTTTGTTCTTGTTTTTATTTCCCAAAAATAAAAACAAAATAAGTTGTTTATGGGAGTGTTACCAAATAATAGGCCCTCAACGTCTTCTCCCTATTCCACTTGCTCTCGAAACATCCCCACAACATACCAAAATGCAAGACGACCGCACAAGGACTTCAGGAATCAAAGTCATCCGACTAATACATCAATATATCGCATATACAGATTCCACCGTCGAGCGTCCATGGCCGAGACTTTCCAAACCAAATCGTGAAACATCCTTCCTGCCGGCGACCGACCCAACCATCACCGGATCTCCATAGCGAACAACTTCCAAACCCCAGACAACCATCAGTCCCGACCCTCGATCAGTTGACACTCGCGCTCGCAGCCACACAATAAACCCCACGAACAATTGTAGAATATATCAAATCACGACACAAAATTGACAACCGAAAATCGAGGGCTATTCAGACTTTGAAGAGATGAACTCTGACCAAAGAAATGTATTCGGCAATCAGTAAAAACGTTGTACCGGACAAAACACATCTATGAATCCTCGGAACAATTTGGAACCCGAGACAAAAGCGACCGGTTTTGGTTCGGGCATTCCCTCGAACTCATGGTGGGCACAGATCGAGAAAAAAGACATTGACCATTCTTAGAACTCGGATTCAGATCTAGACTCAAGGAAATGCTCGACGCAAACGAGTTAGAAGTAAAACACGCATAAACCAGAGAAGCCGGGTTGCCGCCTCTCCCTCAAACCAAAATAGGGCGGAGCAAAAAGGGTTGGAGGGAATGAGCGTTTTCAGCCGAACCCTTCCAAAAGCAGCCCCCCTCGAGCTACCCCTCTCTCCTGGCTTTTTCTTTCCCACTTTGTGCCTCTCTCCGTCCTCTCTCCGGGCCAGGACGACGCCAGCTGCCTCTGTCCGAACCCGTACCGCGCGACATTCTCCGCGGCGTTCTCTGAACCCTGCACCGGCGTCTTTCGTCCTGTGTTGTTTGTCGTCGAGCTACGGTCCACGACACAGAGGAGAGGGGGAAGGGAAGAGATGAGAGGGCCGGGCTGGAAAGCAGAGGAGATGGGCCGGCCTCTCCCTTTTCTAAAGAAAATATATTTTTAATTAATTTTTAAATTTTTTTAATTTAATACTAGTAATGCAAATGTTCCTAATGTTTATACGCGATGTAATTTAATGAAAATTAATTTTTGTCTAAGGATTAGAATTTAATCTCTAATTTTTCAAGCAATTTAAAACCGAAATAAATAGGTAAAATTTAGGTTTTAACACACTCATGGAACTATAGCAATCTCTCAATGTTTATATTTTTGAAGAAACCAATGGCGATTTTTGGAGTTGGGGCAGATTTATGACTTGAGTGAAAGTTGGTAATTTTTTTTAAAACAAAGAGAAAAGGTTCAAAATAGGATTGTGGTTGGATCTAAATTATGGATTTTTAGGGAATTAGGATGAGCGCCAAATGTAAGTCCTTGTTGTTCAAGAGGGCCCACTCCTCATCCTCACCGTCCATTATTTGGTTCCCCATGTTGCCCTTAATTATGTGGTTTCGTTTGTTCAATAAGAAGTCCTTGCCTTTCCAAAACACTTGTTGTGACGATTTTCACTTATATGAACGTCTGGGACCAAAATAATTTCTCTACATGGACCATCAGTCTTTCTCAATGCAAGGAAACATTGGCGCAAAATTATGGCGCACCGGAAATGGTTGATAAACATAAGTAACACTCACAAACACGTATATAGGTCATATACATATGAGGCGCAAATTCAGAGAAAAAAATTTCCCATAATTCTGTCATTAATTCAAAGACATGCTGACTTCCATCAAGATGAAAGCACATATTCATATCTGTAACTAATAGATATTCATTGCCTTATTTGAATACAGTCACATAAGTTTCTACTACATATGAATATATAAAAGTAAAAATCTGTATTCACAATATGATAAAAAAACCCAATCATTTCTCTAATGAATCAACTAAAAATCTAGACGTTATCTTAATTGACTTCGAAGTCATACACCATAGGTTGGATATTACTCGACCTAAAGTGTCAGATTATTCGATTAAACAAACATCTTTCGAGAACTTATCCAAATGTATGTTCAAATAGAAATAATTACATTAGGAAATTGAACTCTAAAGCAGCTTCATTGATCTTTCACTGTAGTTTTGTAATGTTGTTATAATTGTTGTCCTTGTTCTGATCAACCTTACATTCATCTTTTGTCATGGTGCGATAGTTCCTCTTTTTGATGTATTTGAATAAGTACTTTATTGATATTGATCGATTGCATGATTTCAAATTGTAATGATCTGCTTGCATTTTCTTCTACTTTTGACTAATCCGCCAGGGTTGGTTTTGGCTAATCCCCGTTGATTGCCCATTCTGTAGGTTTATTGGGAAGGGTACGAATGCAGCAACTGTTAAAAGACCTATACCTGAGATGGTAGGACGATGGTTGCCCTTGTGGAGATCTACTGTTGTGGCCCTTCTGTAGAGGAATCAAGGCAGCGAGCAGTTGGGGGGGGGGTGGTGTGGGTGGTGTGGGGTGCTCTTATGTTTTTGGGGCTTTGGTTGGTATAGGAGGACCTTGAGTTCATGCTAATTCTGTCGAGGAGACTGAAGTTGCTACTGCCTGCCATAGCATTTCAATTGGCAAAGTAAAAGCAATGGACGAGAGTTTGCGGAGAGGCGGACACTACCGACGTTCGTAGGGATACCCAAAGTTTCACTTAGGATACTAATCGGAGACAATGGACTGCTAGATGACATTTGGAGTGCGAAGGAACAACTTAATAGTTTAACTTTTTCTCTTCTTTTATCGGTCGTGAATATTGGGTTGCTTTGCAGTCTTAGGAAGAAGATGTGCTATTTTGAATAGGATAATCTCTTTGTGATTTGCTTGTTTCAAATTTGGGAGAGAAACCTCCTCGAGCTTTTAATGACTTTCTTTCTTACTGAACGACTATGAAGTGCTGTTGGCTAAAACAAAAACACTCAAGGCATTCAGATAAAGTGGAAAAGAGAATGAATAGCCAATTCCTGCCATGTGGATAATTTGCATGTTCCCCAAAAAAAACTTGTCTGCAAAAATTGCAGACGATCCTATGTGATTGTGAATCCCACATTGCCACTTGCAATCAGGAGTTCAGTAGATGCAACCATCTACATTGGAATATACTGCCCATAATCAACTCCTACGGGTTGGAATCACAGGCATCCTGTTCTTCGTCGCATATGCAAGTTGACTGAAATCTGGGGAAATAGTTGACCTACTAGTGGACAAAATCAATGAGGGATAATTAAGAGCTTAGAGAAGTAGAGAATCTATGTGCCGTCATCTCCTTACCTATCCGTACATTTGTTGTGCACATCCTACAGAGGAGCACGGAAACCCCTGGCACGAGAAATAGAACTGGGGAATTTAAATGACAATATTACCGAGATGAATCTCTCTAATGATTTTTCTGCTATGTTAGAATAGTGGCCCAAATGAGAGATGTCAGTTCCAAATTTTTCTTCATAACCAATGAATGACTTGTCTAATCCAGGGGCACGATTACCTGAAGCCAAGAGATATTTCAAATTTCCAACATCATTCTGAGAAAACTCATAAAATATGTGGTCTCCATAATGCCAAAGAGGCTACCACAGAATCCAAAAGAAAGGCGGATTACCAAATAATGGTAAACTTTTAAGATAACCCTATGATGAAGAGCTTTTGGCTTTCAAAATCGAAGTACATGCAGATGGGTGAATGGATTTAGAATTCAATTCATCGAAGCATGAGCTTAAGAATGGACTAGAACTCATTGCTAAAGCAGAAGGCCTTTTTGCAAAGCTAAAATGCATTGGAACATGTAGAGTCAATATTATGGTTCCTTTTGATATGTGGCATAATCCTTAGATTTTGCAAGCTTCCCAGTGATGTCGACTTTATTTCATGTTGTTTAGCCGAGAACATTTTTGGTGTTAACACATGTACACTCCAATACCAAATGATGCAAAAGATTTCCTGTTCGAAAAAGTCCGATTATGTGCTCAACATGAAAAGCATGCTCAGGCTTGAATCTTGCAAACCAATTAGAAGATTAGCCTGGCCCTACAAAGGAAATGCCGTTTGGCTTTGTCATGTTAATGCATGCATCTTCATCAGTTAGCTAATAAATGGCTTTGTCAATTTCATCCTTAATTGTTGATCTTGGATGTCAAGTTATGCGGTCACATTTCCTCTTCGATCATTGATCCCTTAAGTGACCCCAAAATATTGGATCTAAAATGGGGGATTTTTAGTGAATTGATGGCCAGTAGCACGGCCAAGTAATATACATCGCTCGGTTGCCCACCAAGTGACAAGTCAAACCCTGGCAATCCTTGTCACATTCTCATCACTCGAATCTCTTGGTCCTACCCTCGTATCCTCCATTTAGCTGCTCCAAGGAAAGAAAAAAAGAAAAAAAATTAATTTCAGTTAAGATATTTTATGAATTCTAATGTTATTTTATTAGGCGTGATTGGCCTCAATGAACATGCATCTCAATCATGTGAAAAGGAGTTTATAATAATTCGATTTATCTTGACTTGAATGAAAATAAATCTCAATCAATGTCCATCCCTCTTATTCATTTGAGTCCTACACCCAATAGCTATAATCATAGAAGTTTGTGTTTCCTCCTTAATTATTTATCTTAGATGTCAAGTCATCCGTTCATATTTCCTCTTTGATTATTGATTCTTTAAAGACACGTTTGGTAACGATTATGTTCCGTGGAACAATTTTGATCGAAAATGGTTTTTTTTTTATTCTGTTTTCAAATAATTTCTGAGCAAAGAACACGTTTGGTAACTTCTCAAAATTTCTATTCCTTGAATATAAATACGTTTGGTAGGATTCTTAGATTTTTTCATTTCTTTTAATTTTTTAATTCTTTTATTATATTTTCTTTTTTTTTCCTTTTTTTTTTTCCTATTTCCTTTTTTCTTTGGCCCGTCGCTGCCATCATCGTGGTCGGTGACCGGCTGGGTGAGGTCCGGCAAGCTTGCCGGAGCCTCGCTAGGCCGGGCGAGGCCTAGCGAGCTCACTAGAGGCCAACATGCCTCTCCCGAACGCGAGGCCGACCTTGCCCTGGCTTGGAGAGGCCCAGCCTCATGCCGGCTAGGGAGGTTGAGCCTTGCCGTGGCTGCGCGAGACGCAACCTCACCTTGGCTGCGCGAGCTCGACCTCGCCCAGATCTAGCGAGGCCGAGCTTGCCCAAACACCGGCAAGGCTCGGGCCAATGAGTCTTGCTGTGGCTCGGCGTCTCCGAGGGCCGACAAGGTCGTTGGCCCTCGTCTGGCTGGCCATGGCCAAGGCCGACGATGGGTCAAAAGGAAGAAAGAAGAAGAAAAAGAAAAATAAGAAAGGAAGAAAAGAGAAAAAAAAAATAGATTCTAGAAATTGTTCCCGAGAACAAGAAGTTATTTTTTTCTACTTCTTGTTTCTCGTTCCAACTCTATTCCCGGGAACAAAAATTTTACCAAATAGGTTTCTATTCTTTTTTCATTCCTAAGAGCAAAAGAACATAAATAGTTGTTTCGGGGAACAGAAACAAATTTTATCAAACAAGGCCTAAGTGGCCCCAAAATATATCAATAGACCAAATGAGTAGCATACCTTCAAATAGACTCGATAATAAAATATATGTGTCTCTCGTTATTGAAATGAGCAATCAATTATATACTAAAATTGATTTCACTAATATCAATTGTGTTAAACGTCGGATGAGTTAAAAAAAAAAAAAAAAAAAAGGATTCAACAACATGTTTGATTGTTGAATCACATCTGCAAGCGCACTAATGTAAAGATTGCATAAAATTGAGTCATAAGAAAGGTTCACGTGTCAGCTTTACTTGGTAAGCTATCTTTGATTATTACTTTAACAGATTTTTAATTCATCCTTGCAAATCTCTTATTCCGCATCTCTAATTCCATGCATGTTTTAATAGTACCCTCCAAAGGTGCACAAGAAATAATATAATCTTGCATATTTTGGTAATAAATCTTTAACGTATTTTGACAAAAAGTTTGAGAATAATTTATAGAGAGAGAGAGAGAGAGAGAGAGAGACTATTTGAAATGCCTATGCATTTTATACGTGGAAAATAACTATTGAGGCCATATTTTGTTGATGTTTGGCCTTTTCAACACTCAAACAAATGGAGTTAAGAATTTCGACACCTCCTTTTTTGATATTGTTAAAAAAAATGATGGAGAACTAAAATTATATTTTGACATCCCGAATCAATATTCAAAGAGGAAACACGAACCATTGATTTGACATCATAGATGAATGATTGAAGAGGAAATGTGAACACGTGATTATAGCTATCGAAAGATATATGTTTCAGGTTAGACCCAAATAAATAAATGGGATGGATAGTGATTGAGATTCATTCAACTCACGATGAATCGAATCTTCGTATACAAGGATTTGTCCCTTGGTCCCCCATCCTAATCAAAATAAAAAAAAAAATACCATACAACATGAAAATTAGTTTGGGTCTCATTAAAGATCAATGATGATATGCCAATGTGACAAGCTCGTGAGAGCAAAATCTTATCCAAGTCAATAATTTCTACCTTGTTGACATGACCATTGTAATATACTTCTCCCATTACCTTTCCACGTTTGCATCCACACCACAAACCTGTACCCTCTGCTTCTGTGAAGCCATTGTGGGTGCTCTTCCATTGAAATTCAAAATGTCTAGGGGCGCGCATGTATATATATGTATATACATATATAAGTCTAACAATTTTTTTTAAATATCTATTACCAAAATATGCACAACCATTGAATATAAATTCCATTAAGGAATATATAAATTTTGTAGCGCACCATCATCATTTGTATTGACCCCTCGATAGCATGATTCAAAACTCATCATCGTCAAGTGTAGAATGTGAGCAAGTTGGTTGACGATCTCCAGTGACAATACCAACAAAATGATACATGATGATGAAATCAATGATCCTTTCACTTTTATCAGTAACTAAAAACATCCAAGAACACTAGCTTGGCATAGGTGCCTTCAAGTTGTCACAGGATGCCACTCATGTTATTGCTTGTTCACTTTAATAGTCACAACCTAGTTTATTGTCCTTGTTCATATACAGGAATCATTGATATGTGTAAAAACTACTGTACTATCTGCAGTTATCGTGATAAATATTAGTATCAAAGATGGAATGAGATTGGAAGTACGTAGGACTTTTTTTTTGGTCTGAAACGATGATGCTTTTCATTCAAGGAGGACGAAAGTTACAACCCATAGAAAGGGCATCGATACATAGTAAATTCATTAACTCTGGAGGAGGTGATGAAGACCAAGAAGGTGAAAGTAAAATATGGGCTTGGGCCTTAGCAGCCCAATCAGCTGCAGCATTGGCCTCTCTTCGGCAATGTTGAATGCGCAGGTAGGGGAAGGAGAGACGCAACGCTGAAGCGTCTGCAACCAGCGCTCGGGTTTCCCATGGTGGCAAACGGCGATCGTTGAAGATCTCCACAAGAGTCAGACAGTCAGACTCGATGATGAGGTGAGCTTCTTCTTTTCCCTGTTCTAGCAAATAAGTGAGAGTGGAAATAAGGGCTTGGATCTCACATTGCAGGTGAGAAGACGCACGAACTGTGCAGGTGAATCCGTTGATCAAAACGCCGGTGTGATCCTTGAGGACACACGCGATTGCACCCATGTCAGTAGCCGAGGGAAAAGCCCCATCGATGTTGGCCTTGATGCTGCCTCGATCCGGTGGAGTCCAAACTCGGTTAGGGTTGAGCAAAGCATTTCCTGCTTCGGTTGATTGCTGCACCAAGCTGCTATACAGCTTTGCTTCAGCAGCTTTGCTTCAGCAAGTGCCAGATCTACCAGCTGGTCAGGAGCGGTCCGTTGATGCCGAAAAGTGAAATGGTTCCGCGCCTTCCATAGCTGCCAGAGGATGGAGGCAATGATCTCCTTACAAGGTAAGCCCGACTGATTTTCAAAAACATCCTCAAGCCACGCATCTATGCGATGTCTTCTATAAGCTAAATGATCAATTTGTACTCTAGAGTGAGACCAGATCTTCTTAGTCCATGGCCAAAATAAAAGAATATGTTCAGTAGTTTCAGGTGTGTGCGTAGAACAGAGCTGACATACTGGTTCCTGTATGATGTGTCTCCGGAAGAGGTTAGCTTTTGTAGGGAGAGCATTATGACATAATGACCATATAAAAACTCAAATCCTAGGGGGCGTCTTTAGATTCCAGATATGTTGCCAAAGACGGACCGATGGCTGATAAGAGGATGAGGCTAGATTGCTGTTTTTGGGGTGGCCTGATTGTCTGAGGATGTGGTAGGCAGATTTGACTTAATATTTACCTGTTTGTGTGCCTGTTCAGATGATATGGTCTGTTGTAGGAGCATGACTTAACGGGATATTGATAATCTCCTCGACCATGTGCTGGTCAAAATTGTGTCGTAGAAGAGGGATATTCCAAATCTGCTCATTTGGGACTATAAAACCAGCAACCAGTTTTGGTTCTTCTCTAGGCGCTGGTCCGCCGATGATTCCACTGGTGAGCCATTTATCCTCACGGATATATTTTCTGTCCATCACCAACAGACCACTGTAACTTAGTAAGGATAGCATCTCGACCTAAGAGTAAGCCTTTCCATCCCCAAGAGGAATTAGTCACATTCCCTGCATGCCAAAAGCTGCTAGAATGGTAATATAGGCCTTTAAAAAGTCTACCCCATAATGAGGATGGGTTTTGGAAAAGTCTCCAGGCTTGCTTCCCTAAGAATGCTCTATTGAAGGTTAGTAAATCTCGAAAGCCAAGGCCTCCTTCTAGCTTCCTTTCTTTGAGTAGATCCCATGCCCTCCAATGTATACCAAATCTAGTGCTGCTAGTCTGCCACCAGAATTTGGCGATTTTTCGCTCAATAAACTGACATATGAAAATAGGATGAAAATAGGAAGTTTGAATATGGACATGGCGTATTGCGGGAGTGCCTACACTACCATTTTTAACAAAATTTCCTTTCCCCCTTTAGAAATAAAGTGCTCTTTCTAACCCTCAAGTTTGGAGTTGACACGACCCAAAATCCAAGCGAACATATCTTTCTTGGACACACCCCAATCAAATGGAATACCCAAATACTTGCCTATCTTGTCTATAACAGGAACTCTTAATTCAGCTGCGAGGTTTTGTTGTAAAATAAAGGGATAGCCCCTACTGCAGAATAGACCAGATTTGTTTCTGTTTATAGACTAGCCCGTGGCAACACAGTACTGTTGTAAAATATTGGCTAGATTTTGGCTTTCTAGGGTGCTTCCATTCAAGAAAAATATGGCATCATCCGCGAAAAATAAATGGGAAATGGTAGGGCAGTACCTATTCAATTTAATTCCTTTGAGAGTGCCAAAGTGGACAGCTTGGTGCATGAGAGTAGATAACAGGTTGGCTAAGAGGATGAACAAATATGGAGATAGTGGATCTCCCTGTCTTAGACCCCTTGTAGGATGGAAGTATTACAATGATTCTCCATTAAACTTAACGCTGAATGTTGCTGTGGTGACACATTGCATCACCCACCTGACCCATTGATCATGAAACCCCAGTTGTTTAAGATAGTCCTCTAAAAAATCCCACTCAACCCGATCATAAGCTTTCTGCATGTTTAATTTTAAAACCGCCTGAAAGTGTTTCTTTCGTTTTCTGATTTTTAAATGATGCAGAACCTCCTGCACAACCAAAATATTATCTTGGATCTGTCTTCCTGTGACATAAGCACTATGTTCTATTGAAATTAATCCTGGGAGCCACTGCTTTAAACGGTTTGCCAACACCTTTGAAATGATTTTGTATATGAAATTGCATAGACTAATGGGTCGATACTGTTGTAACCTTTCTGGGTGCGGAGCCTTCGGGATGAGAGTAATGAGAGTTCTATTGAAGGTAGAGGGCATCACTCCTGAACTGAAAAAGTTTTTGACTGATGTGTATATGTCCTCTTGAATGATATCCCAGTGGTTATGATAGAATAACCCATTGAAACCATCGGGTCCTAGGGCTTTGTTGGCTCCGAGCTGGAAAGCAGCTTGTTTAACTTCCTCCCTAGAAACAATTGCTGTTAAGCTTGTGTTCATTTCTATTGTAATGACCTAGGGGCATTGCATAAGAACAGGCGCATAATTTCGGTAGCCAGTCGAGCGATAAAGATTTTTGAAATATGTTTGCGTTGTGTTCTTAAGCTGATTAGAATCTCGGATCCAGCCAAGGTGCTCGTCTTTTAACATGCTGATGCGATTCCGTTGTCTGCGTTGAATTGTCGTTGCATGAAAGAACTTTGTGTTCTTGTCTCCCCCCCTTAGCCATTGGATCCTCGAACGCATTGCCCAATATGTTTCCTCTCGCTGCCATATATTGTGAATTTCTTCTTGTAGGCTGGATACAAGTGCCTTATCATAGGTATGACCTAGTTGATTAAGATGATTCTGAATCTGTTGTTGTAACAGGTAAACTTGTTGTTGACCTTTACTGAAAAGGGATTTACTCCACTTGGCAAGAGCAAAGGAAGTACGTTGAAGCTTGCTGGTCAAGGATTGAGCCAGCGTTGATGATGAAGCCCAAGCATTGCTAATTATCAATCGACAGGCTTTGTCTTGAAGCCAGAAAGCCTCAAAGATGAAAGTTTTCTTTCGTTTTAAAGAGTTGGGTTCGATGAGTAAAAGAAGAGGACTATGATCTGAGGCTAAAGCAGGATAAGCAAAGACTTCCGCCTCCGGGTAAGTTAATCTCCATTCAACTGTGCACAGGGCCCTGTCGAGCCTTTCTTTAATAGCTTCATCACCAGCTCTGTTGTTCACCCATGTATAAAAGCAACCCTTGCTTTCAATATCCATAAACATGCAATCATTCAGAAATTCTCGAAAGGAATGTAATCTATATGGCTCCACTGTCTTTTTGCCCTCCTTTTCCCAATGATATAGTATGTCATTAAAATCGCCTATACACACCCATGGAAACATATTTGAAGACCTGATTTGTCTGATGTCTGCCCATACTTGCTGTCGTTGATGGTATATCGAAGGTGCATGAAGACATGTGAGTCTCATGGTTGTAGCACTTTGATTCTCTGTACAAATTGTGTCAATAAAGTGGCTGGTAGCATGCTCCATAGTTAAAGTCACCTCCTAGTCATCCCAAAAAATTACCAATCCTCCGGCCAAACCCATAGGATTCACCACAAAATAACTTGAAAACTTCAGCTTTCTCTTCAAATTCTGGATCACAATTTCTTGATTTTTCGTTTCCATTAAAAAAAATAATGTTAGGCCTTTCACTGGCCACAAGGGCCTTTAATGCTTGAATTGTCAGGGGGTTGCCCAGCCCGACGACACCAACCGATGATCTTCATTTGTCAAGTGGTGGCATTTTTGGGCAAGCCACCTCGGCCCATTTCTCGACCCCTTCAGCGGTAAAGATGGGGGTTTCCGTGAGGTTTGATTTGTCAAGCATATCATTGACCTTAGAACTCGATTCATAAGGGCTATATCTTTTAGTTTTCTTCAGAGGACTCGCCTTGGATGTTGATCGTGGACTCTTGACCTTCTTGTTAATTGAGTAATTTTCAGCTGCATTGTTGATTAGAGTTAACTAGTTTGTCATAGGGGATTTCTGTTTTGGGTCAGCAAGTGAAGGATGCTGCTGTGTGAGGATTGGATTACAAGGCAGACGCCGGTCTATGTGAGTTTCCTCTATGGCTGGTTGCACGTTGTTAGTCTGAGGTGCTGCTGTGAGTAAGAGGGGTGTCTACTGTTGGGTTTTTGGTACAATCTCTTCGACTTCTTTTTGATTCGAATGCTGCTCATAAAAAGCAATCCAGAATGGACTATATTCTCTAACCTCTGCCCTTAACCACTGCCCATAATACAAGTTGTCTTTGCCATCCATCTTTGCTGCATCATAAGGAATGTCTTTACAGTGCATGGCGTAATGGCCTAAGATGCCACCGGAATAACAATAATGTGATAGGCGTTCATACCGAAAGTCAATCCATATGTTCTTCCCCTCTAATCTAATAAGTTTGCCAGATTTCAGAGGCTCATTTAGACTAAGTTCCACTCATGCCCTGACTAATTTAACTGGAGAACTGTCTCTGCCTTCAATGTTCACCTCCTGCACTTTGCCGAGATTTCTAACTGATTTTGTAATCATATCCTCTGTACATCATTCTAGGGGGAGGCCATAAACTTGCACCCAGAACGCGCAAGTTGTAAAGTCATAGCAGTGCAAAGGAGTATTTGGCATCTAAGGTTTCACCATCACTAGATGGTTGGCAAACAACCAAGGACTATTATCTAAAATTCGCTGCTTTTCCTCTGCCAAATTGAATTTAAATACATAGAGCCCCGCTTCACGTGGTGAGATTACTACTTGATCAGTGCGCCATGCTCTTTTTAAGGTGTTCTGAAAAGCTTGAAAGTTGATAGAAGGGTTTAACAGTATTTTACCCATTAATGCGAGTTTGCAATCTTGCAGTGTCGCCAGCTGAACTTCATCATCCCAGACTTCCACCTCCTGTTCTAGCCAGAGTCTTCCAAGTCGGTTACAAAGCGCTGCGACCCGAGCATCTTCTGACGATTGAGATTGTTCCATTAGAGCCAAGCGTTAAAGGACATGCAAGCACTAATGAAGATGGCGCCTAGAAGAAGACAGTCAGTGGGACCACACAAATGCTTAGGGGAAGAAAGATTGAGGTGCGATGATGATGAAAGGGTACTTGTATGAAGAGGATTATGAACAGAAAGAAGGGAGCGGAGGGTTCAAGGTTGAAATGGCGATACAGTTTGGTGAATTCCATATGGAAGTGCGATAATCATCTGGGTAATTTGCAGAAGAGAAGGAGAGGAATGAAGATGGGTTGGAAATAGAGGGTTTAGGCGAACAGGAACTACCCTAATGGTAGAGACAACTCTACATTTCGAGAGAGTTTCTTCAAGAGCTTTAGCACTAGCTTGTTGTCGCATGTGAATGACGTACGTAGGACTTTGCCACTGGAGGATTCATGTGCCTTAGCTTTGGCTCCTAGTAATTATCCTCATAGCACTACGCTTTGCCATTCACAAAATATTTAAAACAAAAAACAAAACAAAACAAAAATCTCTTCGAATTACACTTTGAAAAAGTAGCTACAATCGTTAACTATACATGTTGCCTTTTGACGGAAACAAAAAAAAAATATGTCAGATTGTCGAGGAAAATAAGGAACAGGACGAAAGAATATAAAAAAGAACACGGAAATGACTCGTCCAAATCTATATCCAATAAGACTCCTCCAGTGTCCTTGCTTTGAACAAGCTTGACAGAAGAAGAACACCAAGCGTGAGATTCGAAGTTAGAAAATGCATGATTCATGCAATTTTACCGGAATAAGCTCGAAGGTATCGATATGTAATATTAGGCTTGTGGGCCCAAAAGAAGAAAAAAGAAAAAGAATGTTGAAAAGTCAAAGAAGAAAAAGAAAAAAAAGAGGAAAAGAAGAAAAAAAAATGATGAGGAGGCACCGAGAACATTCGGGGAAAAGAGAAGAGAAGAGAGAGAGAGAGAGAGAGAGAGGAAGAAAATAAAGAAAGAAAAAGAAAACAGAAAAAGGGGAAGAGATAGAAAAAAGAAAGCAAGCCCACGTTCGGGCACCAGAGAGAAAAGAAGGAGAAGAAAAGAAGAAGAAGAAGAAGAAGAAGAAGAAGAGAAGGGGAAGAAAAGGAAAGGGGTTTTGGCACGTGCACGCCACGGATGCCTCGCCAAGCCGACTCGACTCCATAACGCAGCACCCGGTAAGAGATTAGGCCCCTCGTTCGTCCAATTGAAGTTATTTTTGGGTTTAGGGCTCAAATTCGAAATTGTTGGAAAATCAAGTGGCGAAGTCCGATTTTGGAGTCGTTGAGCCGTGTATTTTTGTAGGAATGACAGTTTAGGGTGTTGTGAAGCCGTGGGATTTTACGGATCGTGATTTGAGCTTGTGGTTTGTCCGAAACAGAATTTCAAAGTTTCCCGCGCAGTGAACAGTACGCGTCCAGCAGTTTCGGGCTTGTATTTTGTCACCTTTCGGCTTGATTTTGGGACGGTGAAGTTGGGATTCTTGTAATATGTGTCAAGGGCTCTCTATGGACTATAAATTCGTTTGGATCGGGGTTCGGAGGAGGAAGTTAGGGCGTGATCAAGTTTTGCGTTTAACTCCGTGTTGCGTTTTGTTAGCGCGTAGAAGTCCTTTTGTTATAGTTAAGGCGTAATTTAGTCGTTTCGTAGTTAAGATAAGAGTTTTATTAGATTTTAACATTATTTCTCGATTATTTGATAGGGCCTTGAGTTCGACGATACGAGTATCGTTCGTCGTTTGGTCATAGACGACGAGGTGAGTGGTACTATATCTTCTTTGGTTTTATAAAATCATGTCTTGAAATATATATATATATATATATATTGAATCAAGAAGAGCATTTTTATTGCATAAAAGTCGGATCGAGCATTGCTACTTTTTGGTTGATTATGAATGTTTGAAAAGCATAATATACAAAGTTTGTGGAGAAATATATATGAAATTACTTTGCGACTGATTTATGGAAAGGTTTATGATGATTTGAGAAATGGATGATGGGCTATGTTGCAAAATGTTATTTGTTTGATTTAAGATATTAATTTCTGGATTGGATTTCTGGTATTGGAGAATGGTTATTTATGCTCAATATGACTGTGAACCCAATGAGAGGTTTTTGGGTATGCATACCAGGTTTAGGATATCCTTCTGGGCCCAGCCATCGGCTTTGTAGGTGGAGACCTTGCCAAGAGGAAAAGCTTGGTCGCCTTGTCACAAGGCGTTGTGTCGTGACCATGGTTAGTTATTGAGCAAAGATTGGTCGATGGATGGACCATCGACGTGTGTTTGATATGAGATGAATCAATGGATAGACCATTGATGTGTTTTTGATGGAGATTATTCAATGGACTTGACCATTGATACTTGACTTTGATGGTGATTTAAATGAGTTTTCCCTATTAGTATAAAGCTTTGATGATATCAAATAATCCTTTTATGATTTGATGTGTATTTTATATATTGAGTTGGCATTTTGAAGTTTGGTATTGCTTTGTATACATGCATAGTGGTTGTTCGATCTGCTTAGAAGATATGTACTACTCACTGAGCTGTTGTTGCTCATTCCACTCCTCCTTTAATCTTTTCAGGTTCCTCGGTTAGTGGTGAATAGAGCGAGTGCGCCGTCGGTGGGAAACTTTTTGGGGAGTTCTATTTTTTGGTATGGCCAAAGGAAGTGGTGCACTTTCCTTGCTAGTGTTTGGTTTGTCGAGTTCTATTTGTATATTTCTTTTTGGTGGATTATAGAAACTCGATGTTGCAACCAATCTGTTGGTCTATCATATGATATGTATATATGGTTTGATATATATATAAGTTGATATCAGGTTGTTGGTTGTGTTTGAGGCTGCGTCCTTCGTGTGGAAGGACGGCCGTGTCATCCCTATTCTTTGTAGTTTTGGGGTGTGACATCTTTTGGTATCAGAGCCTAAGTTTTGATCTTTTTGGATGTTGTTATGGGACGTTGTGAGGTTGTGTGATAGATTTTATTTTTGCGTTAGTCTTTTAGATTCTAAGGTGTAGTTTTATTCTTGGTTTTAGGTGATCATGCGTTCCGACTCCGAGACTCTTGCCTCGCTTCGTAGGGAGCAGCAAAGGCAAACGAGTCGCTACCCCGATGCTAGAGACATGCCTCAAGCTTCTCGAGGTGCGTCGTTGAGAAGGAGACTTGAGGACCGCTTTGATAGGAGTCCCGACTTGCGCGAAGTCGAGAAGATGATCAAGAGCCAACCCGTTCAACTGAATTTGAACAAGCAATGATCCATTGGTATCGCCAAGCAAAAGAATTAACTGGAGATGGAGCGACCGCTCGAGCACTTTTGCTCAATTTAGAAAGGCGAAACCACCCACTTTTGATGGGAAAGCTGATCCTCTCGCGGGCTGAGCGTTGGATTAAAAAGATTGATGGGATCTTTGAAGCCGAAGAGGTTCCCGAGGAGCGGAAAGTTAAATTTGCCACCCAATACCTAGAAGGTGAAGCAGAATTTTGGTGGGATGGAATGAAGCCAAGTCTTGGAGGTAGGGATGTTATTATATCTTGGGAGGACTTTAAAAAGGCGTTCAATGCTCAATTCTTCCCAAAGTCATTCCAAGCAAAGATGAAGGGTGATTTTGTACATATATCTCGGGGTGACTCCACGTTTTAGAGTATTCAGTCCGCTTTAACCGTTGAGTAGATTTGCGGAGCACTTGGTAGCAAATGAGGAAGATAAGGCCGACCATTTCCTAGGAGGACTCCGACCTGAAATTAATTCTGCACTTGCACCTTTGATGTTAACAACTTATAAGGATGTGCTAGAGCGAGCAATCAAGGTGGAACAAAGCATTCTGAAACATGGCACACAAGGAGCGCCTCAACCCAAAAGGTTTAAGCCCACAAATGTACAAGGTAGCCATACTAGTGGTAGTGGAAGGCGAAGAGGTTTCAGTCGGCCAGGACAGTTCAGAAATCCGAGTAATCAGGGCCCCTGCAATACATGTGGAAGTTATCATCGCGGTGAGTGTCATCGGAAAACTGGGGTATGCTTCTTATGTGGGAAAGCGGGACACATGCGGCGAGATTGTCCTACACAAAGGAATCCCCCTATTGACAATAGATCATGTTATCTATGTGGGCGACAAGGGCACCTATCACACCATTGTTCCATGCGGAGGAATACCCCTTTGGTTGGTAGGCCCCAAGAGAACCAACAAAGACAAAGTACAAATGGGAAAGTTTTCGCAATGTCGAAGGAGGATGCGGCAGCATCTAACACAGTTGTTGCAGGTAATATTTTTATTGCCTCACAATGTGCTTATGCGTTATTTGATCCTGGTGCTACGCACTCCTTCATTTCAACTGAATTTGCAAAGAAGCTTGATGTGTTGCGACCCTCTTGAATGTGAATTGCGTGTTGATACTCCTACGGCGATTTCTTAGTTGCTCATCATGTGTTCAAGAGATGTGTGATTCAAATTAATAATGTTGAAATGCCTTGTGGATCTAGTGGAGTTAAATATTCGAGATTTCGATGTTATTATAGGGATGGATTGGTTATCTACCTATCGTGCTACTGTTGATTGTTTTTCAAAGAAAGTGATATTTAGACTTCCGAATCAACCCGAATTCTCTTTTTCGGGAAGTTGTCAAAACACTTTTCCAAGGTTGATCTCGGCCTTGCAAGCGAGGAAACTTTTGAGAAATGGTTGTTGTGGTTATTTAGCTTGTGTAAAAGACATAAGTAAAGTTGTAGTGAAGTTGGAAGATGTTCATGTTGTTAGAGAGTTTCCAAGTGTGTTTCCTGAGGATCTACCAGGCTTGCCTCTTGATAGAGAAATCGAGTTTTGTATTGAATTGATGCCCGGTACAGCACCAATCTCTAAGGCACCATATCGGATGGCACCCACTGAATTGAAAGAATTGAAAACGCAGCTGCAAGAGCTTTTGGATAAGGGTTTCATCAGACCTAGTGTTTCGCCTTGGGGAGCTCCTGTTCTATTTGTGAAAAAGAAGGATGGTAGTATGCGGCTTTGCATAGATTACCGAGAGCTTAACAAGGTAACGGTCAAAAACAAATATCCTTTGCCTCGGATTGATGATTTATTTGATCAACTTCAGGGAGCTCAAGTATTTTCCAAGATCGACCTTCGTTACGGTATCATCGATTGAAGATAAAGATAGATGATGTGCCTAAAACCGCTTTCGAACAAGGTATGGCCATTATGAATTTCTCGTCATGCCTTTTGGATTAACAAATGCGCCCGCTGCCTTCATGGACTTGATGAACGAGTGTTCGGGGAATATCTAGACAAATTTATTGTGGTGTTCATTGATGACATCTTAGTGTATTCGAAGAGTTTAGAAGAACACGAACAACACTTGAGGTTTGTCTTGCAGACTTTGCATGAAAAGAAGTTGTATGCCAAATTTAGTAAGTGTGATTTTTGGCTTGATCATATAGAATTCTTGGGTCATGTGATCTCGAAGGATGGCATATTAGTGGATCCAAAGAAGGTTGAAGCAATTGTTAAGTGGAATCGTCCAACTAATGTTACAGAAGTGAGAAGTTTTCTTGGGCTAGCCGGCTACTATAGGCGATTTGTAGAGGGATTCTCAAAGATTGCTGGTCCACTTACCCGTCTAACTCGAAGAAAGTTAAATTTGAATGGTCGACCAATGTGAACGCAGTTTTCAAGAGTTGAAGAGACGGCTAGTTTCGGCTCCTATTCTAACTCTACCTTCGGAAGTGGCGGCTTCGTAATCTACTGTGATGCATCCAAAGAAGGTTTGGGTTGTGTTCTTATGCAAAATAGCAAAGTTATTGCCTACGCTTCTAGACAATTGAAATTACATGAGAAGAATTACCCCACTCATGATTTGGAGTTAGCGGCGGTTGTATTTGCCTTGAAGATATGGCGGCACTATTTGTATGGTGAAAAATGTGAAGTCTTTACCGATCACAAGAGTCTAAAGTATATCTTTACTCAAAAAGAACTGAACATGAGGCAAAGAAGATGGCTAGAACTTTTGAAGGATTATGACTTGTCCATTAATTACCATCCGGGTAAGGCTAATGTGGTAGCGGATGCTTTGAGTCGTAAATCCTTTGGAAATATGGCAACTTTGCTCACTTCTCGAAACCCATTCTTGAAGATATGAGGAAGTTAGACTTGGAGGTATTGGTACATCGCTTGGTGCTCGGTTAGCTAACCTTCAAGTACAACCTATGTTGATTGACAGAATTAAGGCTAAACAGAATGAAGATCCACAGTTACAAAAATTTAGAGAAGGTGTAGAAGATGGAAGACAAGCGGATTTTAGTTTACACGTAGATGGATCCTTGAGGTTTCGTGGGCGACTGTGTGTTCCGGATGACTCAAAGCTGAAAAAGGAGATCTTGCAAGAAGCTCACAGCACTAGATTTTCAATTCATCCGGGAAGCACTAAAATGTATAGGGACTTGAGAGAAAACTTTTGGTGGATCAACATGAAAAAGGATATTACAAAATTTGTCGATCAATGTTTAGTTTGCCAGCAAGTGAAAATTGAGCATCAGAAACCAGGTGGACAGTTGCAACCTCTAGAGATACCTAAATGGAAGTGGGAGCATATTGCTATGGACTTTGTAGTTGGTCTACCGAGGACGCCAAGTGGTAAGAATGCTATATGGGTGATTGTTGATCGATTGACTAAGTCTGCTCACTTTTTGTCATATCGATTTGGCCTTTCAATGGAAGATATGGCAAAGCGATATGTTAATGAAATAGTGAAGCTTCATGGAGTTCCGGTAAGCATTGTTTCGATAGGGATCCTAGGTTCGTATCTAACTTTTGGAAGAGTTTGCAAGGAGCATTGGGCACTAAACTCAACTTGAGTACAGCTTTTCATCCACAAACAGATGGACAGTCGAGAGAAACGATCCAGACATTAGAGGATATGTTGAGATCATGCATCATTGACTTCGGCGGTTCTTGGGATGAACATCTACATTTGGCAGAATTTTCTTATAACAACAGTTATCACTCCAGCATTAAGATGGCACCCTTTGAAGCTTTATATGGCCGAAAATGCAGAAGTCCTATTTGTTGGGACGACGTTGGTGAGAAAAGACTAACGGCCCCGAGTTCATTCAACGGTCGAAGAGAAAGTTAGGCTGGTTCGAGAACGTCTCGAACGGCTCAAAGTCGTCGAAAAAGTTATGCGGATCTAAAAGACGCAAGTTAGAATTTAATGTGGGGGATCACGTATTCTTAAAAGTTTCTCCTACGAAGGGTGTAATGAGATTCGACACACGTGGGAAGTTAAGTCCAAGATACGTGGGACCATTCTTGATCTTAGAGAAAATTGGTGAAGTCGCTTATAAATTGGCTTTGCCACCGGCGCTATCAGTGTCCATAATGTGTTCCATGTTTCTTTGTTGCGGAAATATGTGCCAAATCCTGAACATGTGCTAGACTTTACTCCATTGAGATTACGGGAGAACTTGACATATGAGGAACAGCCTATTCGCATTGTCGATAAGAAGGATCGGGTGTTGCGGCGACGAACTATTCCTTATGTGAAAATACAATGGCAAAACCACACCGAGAGAGAGGCTACTTGGGAACTCGAGGAGGAGGCAAGACACAAATACCCTTACTTGTTTCATGATTGAAATACATGCAAATTTCGAGGACGAAATTTTTTTTTTTTTTAAGGAGGGTAGAATGTAATATTAGGCTTGTGGGCCCAAAAGAAGAAAAAGAAAAAGAATGTTGAAAAGTCAAAGAAGAAAAGAAGAATGATGAGGAGGCACCGAGAACATTCGGGGAAAAGAAAGAGAAGAGAGAGAGAGAGAAGAAAAAAGAAAATAAAGAAAGAAAAAGAAAACAGAAAAAGGGGAAGAGATAAAAAAGAAAGCAAGCCCACGTTCGGGCACCAAGAGAGAAAAAAGAAGGAAGAAAAAAGAAAGAAGAAGAAGAAGAAGAAGAAGAGAAAGGGGAAGAAAAAGGAAAGGGGTTTTGGCACGTGCACGCCACGGATGCCTCGCCAAGCCGACTCGACTCCATAACGCAGCACCCGGTAAGAGATTAGGCCCCTCGTTCATCCAATTGAAGTTATTTTTGGGTTTAGGGCTCAAATTCGAAATTGTTGGAAAATCAAGTGGCGAAGTCCGATTTTGGAGTCGTTGAGCCGTGTATTTTTGTAGGAATGACAGTTTAGGGTGTTGTGAAGCCGTGGGATTTTACGGATCGTGATTTGAGCTTGTGGTTTGTCCGAAACAGAATTTCAAAGTTTCCCGCGCGCAGTGAACAGTACGCGTCCAGCAGTTTCGGGCTTGTATTTTGTCACCTTTCGGCTTGATTTTGGGACGGTGAAGTTGGGATTCTTGTAATATGTGTCAAGGGCTCTCTATGGACTATAAATTCGTTTGGATCGGGGTTCGGAGGAGGAAGTTAGGGCGTGATCAAGTTTTGCGTTTAACTCCGTGTTGCGTTTTGTTAGCGCGTAGAAGTCCTTTTGTTATAGTTAAGGCGTAATTTAGTATTTTCGTAGTTAAGATAAGAGTTTTATTAGATTTTAACATTATTTCTCGATTATTTGATAGGACCTTGAGTTCGACGATACGAGTATCGTTCGTCGTTTGGTCATAGACGACGAGGTGAGTGGTACTATATCTTCTTTGGTTTTATAAAATCATGTCTTGAAATATATATATGTATATATATGAATCAAATCGAAGAGCATTTTTATTGCATAAAAGCCGGATCGAGCAATTGCTACTACCCTTTGGTTGATTATGAATGTTTGAAAAGCATAATATACAAAGTTTGTGGAAAAATATATATGAAATTGCTTTGCGACCGATTTATGGAAAGGTTTATGATGATTTGAGAAATGATATGAAATGGATGATGGGCTATGCTGCAAAATATTATTTGTTTGATTTAAGATATTGATTTATGGATTGGATTTCTGGTATTGGAGAATGGTTATTTATGCTCAATATGACTGTGAACCCAATGAGGGGTTTTTGGTATGCATACCAGGTTTAGGATATCCTTCGGGCCCAGCCATCGGCTTTGTAGGTGGAGACCTTGCCAAGGGAAAAGCTTGGTCGCCTTGTCACAAGGCGTTGTGTCGTGACCATGGTTAGTTATTGAGCAAAAGATTGGTCGATGGATGGACCATCGACGTGTGTTTGATATGAGATGAATCAATGGATAGACCATTGATGTGTTTTTGATGGAGATTATTCAATGGACTTGACCATTGATACTTGACTTTTGATGGTGATTTAAATGAGTTTTCCCTATTAGTATAAAGCTTTGATGATATCAAATAATCCTTTTATGATTTGATGTGTATTTTATATATTGAGTTGGCATTTTGAAGTTTGGTATTGCTTTGTATACATGCATAGTGGTTGTTCGATCTGCTTAGAAGATATGTACTACTCACTGAGCTGTTGTTGCTCATTCCACTCCTCCTTTAATCTTTTCAGGTTCCTTGGTTAGTGGCGAATAGAGCGAGTGCACCGCCGGTGGGAAACTTTTTGGGGAGTTCTATTTTTGGGTATGGCCAAAGGAAGTGGTGCACTTTCCTTGCTAGTGGTTGGATTGTTTGAGTTCTAATTGTATATTTCTTTTTGGTGGATTATAGAAACTCGATGTTGCAACCAATCTGTTGGTCTATCGATATGTATATATGGTTTGATATATATATATGGTTTGATATATATATATATATATGTTGATATCGGATTTCAGTTGTTGGTTGTGTTTGAGGCTGCGTCCTTCGTGTGGAAGGATGGCCGTGTCATCCCTATTCTTTGTGTTTTGGGGTGTGACATCCCTATTCTTTGTAGTTTTGGGGTGTGACAGGCTTCGGCCGACGACAGCAACGAAATATGGATTGGGTCCTTTAAGGGTGATCAGGGAGCAACCTAGGGGTGTAAGCGACCAAATAAGCAAGATATTTCAATACCTTAGTTGCTATGCCAATGTGTTGTCCCAGTTCTTTTGAAAGTTAAGGCCCTCTTAGAGGTGCTTCATGATCACAGAAAGTGGTTGCTATGTGCCAACCATTATAACATGAGTGGTTGTCTCATGACGACAGGCCCATGAGAGCCGATTAAACATGTCGTTGAGTCTTCTTTAAATTGCTTGTACCATTGATCATTAGAGACTGAGCAATCGCCTTTATCACTTGCTCAGACAAATTGGTGGGAGCAATTTGATCCTGACCATTCCTTTTAGGGTCGACATAAGCAGCGGTGAGTCTATTATTTATACAATTCCATGGAGAATAGTTATATGATTTGAGGAGCGAGTTTTGGAGTTGTCTTCCCCAAGGCTTCAGTAACCGAACCCTGCACATTATCTCAATCAACTTCTCAACATATCTGTTCTTTCTGCGCCGCTCATCTCGCACATACTTGCATATGTAAATCACCTTTGCCCATTCTGAGAAAATCATGATGACGAACTGTGCAAGCTCAACTAGGAGGATTGACCTCGTCAACAAGACAGTTGCCAAAGCAGGAACCGGAAGGTTCCCTCCCTGGATCAAAGGCGAGTTGAAGCAACCACATCCGCAAGTTGAAGGACTCTCAAGGTAGTAGAATAAAATTAGAGCAGCACCGACCACAATGGCGAGTTGAAGCAGTCTATACTTGGAACGATGTGGGTTAAGATTTACCGGGTATTTGGTGAATAATAAATAGAAAAGAAATGCGAGTTCTACTTCGATGACTCTGAAAACTCGCTCATAACCATCCTCTTCAAAAAGCACATGTTCAATTAACCGTCATAACTTCTTGTGAGCTTCTTGGGGTAATGAGTAGCCAGCGAATCTCAGGCAGATGAACTGGAAGAGCGAAAAAAGACAGGCACAAATCTTTCGAGTCGGCCATCCCATGTCGCTTGAACCGTTCCATTGGTGCTCGGCGCTCATGTAGTAAGATATTAACTTAAAATGATGAAAAGAAACACCGCACACAATATTGCTGTCCTTGAATTGTCCATGTATGAAGCGATCATCCAACTTGTCATGAAACATTTAGCAGCTAGAGTCGACATTAAATGACTTCCACCATTCAATGTCCTGAATGCTGTGCGCAGTGTAGGAATCTGCGCTTCCGAGAACCACCATCAATTAAGCCGCCCAGAAAGGAAAATGTGGAACCTTGAAAAGAACGCTTTGCGTAAGGCCAAGCATGTACACGACAAGAACGGGGGAAAGGCTATAGGCCGCAAATGCGACCAACGTGAATGCACGGTTGACACAGCATCGCCTGAACGAACCGAAGTCTCCAAGAAAGAGTACGGGGTGCATGACAAAATTTACATTCCGGAAATAGTTTACTCTATTTACGTTACTCTAACCGTTTGATAACAACACAAATTTCTACTCTAAAAATAGAAATTCGTTTGATAACGACACAAAAAATTTCTTCCTTTCGGACGGTGGTGGCGACAACCTACGACCTTTAATATAAAAAATAAAAATGATTTATTAACAAAAAAAATAAAGAAAAAAAATAAAATAAAATAAAATAAATCATAAAAAATAAAATAAGAATATCATTTTATTTTAAAATTAAAATATCCTTAAAAATAAATTTATTTTATTTATTCTATTTTATTTTATTTTACGAATAAATTTATTTTAAAATGAATAAAAATTAAAAATAAAAATAAATTTATTTGGCAAAACACTCGAGACAAATAAAAATAAATTTATTAAATTTATTTTTATTTATCATAAATAAATTATTTTTAATAAATTTAATAAATTTATTTTTAATAAACTAAAAATAACATGATAAATAAAAATAATTTATTTATTTTTAATAAATTTATTTTTAATTTATTTTAATAAATTTATTTTTATTTTTAAATGAATAAAATGAATATTTTTATTTTTATTTTTAATAAAATGATATTTAATTAATATTTATAATAAAAATAAATTTATTTATTAAAAATAAAAATAATATTTATAATAAAAATTTAAAATTTAAAATAAAAATGAATAAATGATATTTTTATAATAATTTTTATTTTTAAAATGATATTTATTTATTTTTAAGGATTTTTTAAATTTATTCGTAAAATAAATATTTATTCGTAAAAATAAAAATAAATATCATTTTATTTATTCGAATAAATTTCATTTTTAAAATGATATTTATAAAAATAATTTATTTAGCGACCGGTGGCGGTGGCGGTGGCGGCGGGGGCCGGCGGGCGGTCGGCGACTAACGGACGGTGGTCGGCGGCAATGGATGAAGGACCGATTGACGAACGATGAGAAAATTTTTGATTTCTCATTTACATTTCCCGAAAATCGAAGTAGAAAATTTCAACTTCGATTTATTCCAAACCTATTTACGGAATGAAATCTCTATTCCGTAAATAGAAAAATGGAATAGGTTTATCAAACGGTTTCTATTCCGAAACAAGTCTGGAATAAAAAAATTGTTTCTGGAACAGAAATTATCAGTAATCATGCACCCCCTAAGATTACAGCAGTGACGGGCAGCAAGACCACTATTCTTGCCATTCGGTTCACTTGATTTTCGTACGCCTCCGTGCAATTATCCCTCGAAATGCCATAGAAATTCTGGGGATCAAAGAGGATGGATATGTCGATGAACTTAATCTCTCTCTCTCGATAGAGCGGAAATATGGAGCACCGGTTCTAATGATAAGAAAAAGGATCTTTTATACTTGTTAGATTGTGAAGAGGGGATGAATGGGCGACGCAAAAATATAGATGATACTCTAAGGTCCCATTTTACTGATGCAGCTTTGGCCGGTATATTACTTTAGCTAAGCAGTCCCTATCATGAAGTAATTCTAGAGTATTTTTTAAAAGGATAATGGGATGAAATTGATGGATATTTAAGGAAAATAGGCTCTTTATTGATTTTGTATAGGAAAGTAAATGACTAAACAAGCAAAGGAATTGAAAATGCATGTACTGGAATTTATTTGTTTTTTTGGTCTGTTCATGTAATGGAATTAAAGGTGTTAAGAATGTACTTGGGTACTGGAAATTTGAAGTGCTGGAAAGATAAATTCGCAAGAAATTAAAAGATCAAAGCAAATGCATAAGAACTAATATTTAATTGATTGTCTGTGTCCTTCACACAAATTACAAGGCGGTATATTCCACCAACAACACTTACAAACAGTTATGAATCTTGAATCTACTAATAGTCTCCTATTACTATCTACAGTGATAAGCAATTTTCGAGATCCCAGGCATGATCTCTTATCTTCTAATTGGCAATCACAAGCAGTCACAATTTCCGAGACCATAGGATAACCAATTGGTAATCACGGGCTTGTATCGATCCATTATCTCTATTTGCAATAGCTTACTGTTGATGATGTCAATCCTCTTGGATGACAAATCATAAGAACTAGTATATATGATTGGTAATCATCTTGGATGTCAAATCATAGATTCATATTTTCCTCTTCAATTATTGGTTTCTGGATGTCAATATGTCATTTTAGTCATCCCTCATTTCTTTTAAAATTATAAATAAAATAAAAAAAAAATGCGCCAAAGTTCTTGTCATGGCCTACCCTTGAGGGAATAGATTTAGAGGTATTTACTTGAAAGACGATCCAAATTGATAAACCTAGAAGATGGCTTGAGCACATCATCACAATCATGTGTTCATGTTTCCTCTGTAGTCATTCAACTTGGATATCAAATCATAGGTTTGTGTTTTCCTCTTCAATTATTGACCCTATATATCAATATGTCGTTTTACCCCTCCCTCATTTCTTTTGAACATTATCTAAAAGGGTGTCAAAATTCTTGTTGCGACCTCCCTTGAATAGGTTTAGAGGTATTTACTTGAAAGACGGTCCAAATTGGCATCCTTAGAAGACAGCTCGAACACATCACCTAATAAGTAATCTAAGGTGGTCCATCAATTTCAAGTGCAGGTTCTCCCAAGCTCATATCATATGCAACATTGGATTTTTCACAAGATGTTCAAATTAACCCTATCAAAATTCTACCGAAGGAGTCGCCACTAGCCAACTAAGGTAGGCTAGACACCAATTGAAATGTGGGAGTGTCATCTCAATTTCTATAGAACTAGAGATTTCGGATTCGGGGCCTTGATTACACTAATTATATAACTAGTGCCATTTCGGTACCTAAACTTTGATTATGTTGTCAACTTAAGTGTTTTTCATGCTGTCTTTTCATCTATTTTAAGGCTAATTCACTAAATGTTTATGCAATGTTTTTATTGAAAACCTAACCATGCTAAAAGAGAAAACAACAACCAATGTATGTAAATTATGCAATCAAATTGAAATGCACAAGCAATGACTTAGCATTGTCTATAGAAAGAAAACAATACAAAACATATCCCTATTGTAAAACTATAACAGCTTATTTAATTGAGTTTCAGAATTTTTTAAGGATTTTCAAATTTTATTCAAGACTAAGAGAAGTCTATTTAAAAAGAAAATTCTAAAATTGATTCAGGACCAAAAAATCTAACGGAATCAATTAAGGTGATTTTTCTAAACATTTTTTCCTGAATCTATAGATTTTTATTTCAAATTTCTCATTTTTTATTTTTTATTTTTGCGATTTTATTATTTTAATATTTTTATGATATTTTAAATTTTATTATTATTTTTTATTCTAAAAATGGACTTCGGACTAGGCCATGGAACCCGGCTCAACTCGCTGACCTGGACCCTAATGATCTGGGTTGGGTCTTGAAATTGGGCCCGACCTTAGGCCCAATCCAACTTTACTAGAAACAACCTACGTTTGGATCCGGCCCACAATCTATTAAAAGCATGACGTCAATATGATGGGCTTGAGCCTTTGCACCAGCTCGAACCCAACTCCCAAAAATCTGGCGTCTAATAAATCCGACCCAATCCGAGCTCAATTGGCCCATTCATACCCTACCCGACTCAATTACTTTGGATATGATTCGACCATCCGATCCGACCCAACTAATCGGATCTGAATCAATTGACCTTTATTATAATCGAACCATTTATTTTTATTTCCCGATTATTTTTACCTTTTGTTTTTCTATTTTTTCTTATTTTTTTTATTTTCTGTTTTATTTTCTTTTTTATTTCTTTTTTTTATTATTCCTAATTTCTCTTCTCCCTACGACGTCTTCTTCTTCTCAAGCCTTCTTCGACCCTGCTTCTCCTTCACCGAAGCCAACTCCATCAGCAACAAGCTGATCACCGGAGCTCAATGCTGTTGATTCCCGAATAGCGGGGAAGAAGAGGGTGTTCGAAGAGATGCATATCTGATTTGCTCGGTGAGATGGAATTGTAGGAATTGGCACTGACAAAGCTTGAAAATGCTGCAGGAACTCTGCCGGCCTTCTCTTTTCCAACGGCGAGCCGTTATAGCCTCGTCTTTTCCAATTGGCCGTGACAAAGATCGGTGGCCGGCGGGCGGTAAGGAAATTATGATCGCCTACCGAAAAGAAGCAGCGAACTTCAAAGATTCTCTGAAGAAAGCCACGAAAGACAAGGACCGGGCCTCCATTGTTTTTACTTCATTGGGTGAAAAGGAAATGGAACCGAGCCTAAAAAAGAAAGAAAAAGCCGTGTCTTCATGGGCTAAATCATGGACTAAAAGAAAGTTGGGCCCAGAAAGAAACAAAAAAGTCTCAGGAAAAGGAGAATTGCCGGGAACTTGGCTGAAAAAATGGGCTAGGTAATATAGGCCCCCGATTTTTATTATTATATTTATCTATTTTCATTAATTTTTTCTACTCTTTTTTATTTAATGAAATTTCTCTGCCCTTTTTATTCCTATGGCTCAATTTACCCATGCTTGTCTATTTTTGTACTTTTGCCTTCCCTTTTTTATTTTTTAATACTATATTTTATTGTTGTTCTTATTAGGGACGAGTATGATTTGGGTTGGGCCAGTCCACCCCCTAACCCTAGGATCAATCAGCACAATAGTAGTTCTCAATTTTTTGGACTGAGAACTAGACCGACCCAATGCGCTTGGTCCGGTTCTAGGATCAACCTAGGACCAACCGATAATATTTTTAGTTCATTTTTTGTACTTCTTGAAAAGAAGACCGAAGACCAAACCAACCCAATGGGTTCAATCTTGTTCCACGGTCAACCCGAGGCCAACCGATAATCTTTTATTTCATATTTTATAGTCCTTAAAAAGGCGACTGAGGACCGAATCAACCCAATGGGTTCAATGACAAGCGAGGTCAGCTAAGAGAGATGAGTGGCGAGCGTCAAGTGGGGTGAGCATCGAGCGGGGAGCAACAAGTCAGGCAAACATCGAACGGCAAGCGGCACGAGTGACCCAAAGCAAGTGAGACGAGTGTCGAGTGACAAGAGGGGAAGTTATTTCTTTCAATTTTTGCAAATTAAAGACTAAGAGGACAAATAAGACATAAGATAATGAGTACTAGATTAGGGTGTCGTGAGGAGTTGTTTATCCCTTTTGGATGCCGTGAGGATTCCCCACAAAAACATTTTCCTCATTTATAAATTATGGCTATTGACACCGTCAATGGCATTAAAAATTCTAAGTTATTAAAGAATAGTGCAAAATTACTTGAACTCCTTACTAAGGAGTTATTTAATGTTATTGACGCCGTTTATTTTAGGATTTTCTCTATATATAAAAAATTATAAATAGTATATTAGATATATAATATATATAGAGTCGGCGTTGGTCTGAGTTGGACCGACCTTGAACTCATAGAATCGAGGACTAACCCGCACAATGCTGGTCCAGGAATCCCAAGACCAAGGGCCGAACTAATCTCCCTAAGAATTGGACCATGATTGGCAGGGTTGGTTGGTCTAGGGTTGACCCTAAACCAGTGCTCACCCCTAGTTCTTATCATTTTTTTTATTTGTTTTCTATTTAACAAAAAATAAGGTGTCAACAGTTGTTTTTCTTTGTAAGAGATCTCAAAGAGATTCTTTCAAGGATAATGCGACACCTAATTTTCCTTATAAGTAATAAAAAGGGAAATTTCCAAATAAGGACCCGAAGTGAATCTATTTTCTCAAATAAGGACCTAAATTGAACTTTGTGTCATATAAGGACCCGAAGTGGACCTATTGTTTCAAATAAGAACCCAAAGTGAATTTTGTGTCAAATAAGGACCCGAAGTGATCAAGTTAATCTCTATTGAGGACCTTAGCTCGCTGGTAAACATTTTCTGACAATTAAAATAGGGGCAATTTTGTTAGATTTTGTGATTGGAAAAAAAAAGGGAAAATTCTATATTAATTAAGTTTAGGTAATCTATTTAGATGTTTTTGTTTTCTTCTTTCTTCTCACTCGCTGCTCCTCACCTTGCTCGACCGACAGAGAATTTGGGTCTCCGCCAAAAAAAAAAAAAAAAAAAAAAAAAAGAAGCAAGCGTCTGGTTTTCTTCTTGTTTTGGAATTCGTGCCTCAATTGGTGGAGAATTTGAGTCTCTGACTTTGCGGTGGGGGTACAAGGAACGGGGAGACCGTAGAAAACCTAGGGTTTTTTTTTTTTTTTTTTTTTTTTAGGATTTGTTAATTTTCCCTATATTTTTTTTTGGACAAAATTACCCAAACTCTAGTTGTCATAAATGTCACATGCTTGATAGCTGGCAAATATTTGGCTGACCAATAAGCTTAGGTTCTTATTTGGAATTGAGGTCCTTATTTGAGACAATGGGTCCACTTTAGGTTTTAATCTGACACAGTTTATTTTGGGTCCTTATTTGAGAAAATTGGTCAACTTCGGGTCCTTATTTGGGACAATGGGTCCACTTTAGGTCTTTCTTTGTCACTAATTTCATTTCGGGTCCTTATTTGAGAAAATTGGTCAACTTCGGGTCTTTATTTGGAATTTTCCCTAATAAAAATGCGAGTGTAAAGAGCATGGTTAGGGGCATACCTATGAACCTTTTTTTTTTTTTCATTGTTGAAAACTAAGGTGAGTGAGAATACTTACATGATATTTGCAAGAAAAACTAAGGAGACTCTGAGCTACAAAAGCTTGCCAGGTCAAAGGGGCACTCCAGGCTACAAAATCTCATTGTGCAAAGAAGAAAACTCTGAGTTACGAAAGATTGCCAAGTCAAAGGTGCACTCTTGGCTATAAAAGCTCACAATGCAAACAAAGTTCTAATGCTGCGTTTGCACACCTAACGGAAATAGGTCACTCCGAGCTACTGAAACTCATCGTGTGAAGAAAGAGACCCTAGACTACAAAAGCTCACCAAATCAATGGGGTGCTCTAGGCTACAAAAGCTCGTCATGCAAATAAAATTCCAAGGCCTACGCTTGCACACCTAATAGAAAAAGGTCATTTTGGGCTACTAAGGCTTGCTGTGTGAAGAAAAAATGGTTTAGCGCTACAAAAAGCTTGTTAGGGCTAACAATACAATCTAGAGGATGGGTGAATAGGTTGTTTTAGAAAATTTGACAATCTTTTGCAGAAAATAGCTTACACTAAGTAAGATCTAGTCAAAGTGATGTCTCAAAACTTGTAAGCGTATTGTGTGCTTGTGGAAGAAATAAGAGAGAAAAGCAATAGCACATAATGATATATATTGGTTATGCTTTAACCCCAAGCCTACGTTCACTCCTCAAACTAATAGCCATAATTTGGGTTGGATTGCATTATTAATATGTTCAGAAAGTTACAATCGGCAAGTACTAATCTTTTTACATGATATATCATACTAATAGGACTCAGCTACTATTCTTACTCTTGTACACTTAATCTTTAGCACAATTACTCTGACAACAAGAATACAACACCCAGAGAAACAATTGAAAGAGAGCGTTTTTCTTGAGACACATTGTATGACAGATTTTCAATCTTTTGTATTTGCATGTATCTCTTCTTTGGCTTCTAAGATCTTCTCTTTTATACTCATCTTCAATCTATTCATTGAAGGTGGATTGGAGAAGCAAATAATCATTAAAGATATCGTTGATGTTGCTATCTAAAGACAGAACTGTCCATACAATCCATTTCTTGAACATTCGCAAACTACCTAAAAATAACTTCTACTACTATCCCTTCACTGCAGCTTATGACAGACCTGTTAGATAGCCTAGCTACTGAATTTTCTATTATCATTTGGATTCTGCTACAGCATATAACTACTTCCACAATAGCTAATTTGCTAAACCAATGAACATTATAAGATGAATGTTGTTGTCACAGTACCAGTTACCTAACATACACAGCCTCAAATACAAACATCAACATTAGTTGATCTTTAGATATGTTGGTGTTGTTTATTGAAAAATTGTGTTAAGAAATATCATGATCTTTTACCACTTTGAGCACACCGTGGACATCACGTAGTCTTTAATACTTGTCACAAACAAATGCATTTATCATAGTAAATATTATATTAAGGATAATTTGAAAATCATCAAAATCACTTGGAGATGTTTCTTCAACAATCTCCCTTTTTTATGATGACAAAATTATCCCGCAGATGTGAAAAATAATTCTTGATAAAACTTGTAGTAAAAGTAAATGATATGTTTGTGTGCTAATCTTTTTCAAGGAATGTGCACCATAAACACACAGTAAGATCTCCATAAGATATTCATATAACCTAGAGATTTAATCTAGATGATCTTTATAGGATAAGAGTGAAAAACATAGATTATCATAAGTCCTTAAGAGCATGATGACATAGTAAACATATCAACATAAAGCTCGTGTAATACTCCCCTTTTTCGATATGTCATAGAAATATTAGCGCATATCAACATCTCTCTCCCTTTTTGTTTTCAACAAAAAGACATAAGGAAATGATAAATTTATTGATAACTAGGTCATGTCAGTATACTGGTGAGACTGATCTTTGTTGCGACTGGACCTTACCACCTTAGTTGAACAAGGGGAAGCATAACTTTAGAGGTATTTTTCCAAGAGACAATCCGAATGGTTCATACAAACAATAGTCTTGAATGGACCATCATTTGCTAACACCCCAAAATGGACTATCGATCTTAAACGTGGGTCTTCTCAAACCCATGCCTAGCATGAGAGGAGTTTGTTTTAAAGTTCTTTAAGCACCTTAACTATTGAACTAGAAGTCGCCACTAGCCTTGTTTTCGGGGGTCAGCTAGATTATCCAATTGAGGGTCAAGAGTGCTCCCTCAATCTCTATAAAAACCAAAGATTGAAGGTTTGAGGACTTGGGTTATGCTATTTGTTTCTATTAATGCTCTTTCGGTAACTAATTGGTTTGGTTGTTATCTAAAGTGATCATCCATTTGTTCTAATATTTTTGTGCAACTTTTTGCAAAAGCATCATTAGGTGACCACACATAGATGGTTCTTTCGAGCAATTTAACATGATATAAAAATAAAGCACATAATTAATGAAATTGTGTTGCAAGAAGTAAATACCCAAATGAAGTTAAAGACAAGCTATTCTAAGAGCATGAAAGAAAAACCTGCAACTCATCAATCTTGAATTGAAAATCCGAGACATGGTCGGGGTAAATGATAGAACAAAATGGACTGGATAGGACATCGGTCACGCCATCTTCATCATATGGGTACTTCAGCCACCTCGTCCTCGAGACGTCTTGATGAGGTCATCCTTTTATTCGAACTATTTAAAATACAATCCATTGGCATACAAATGCACATTTCATACCAAAACAATCACAAAAAAAGTCACAAATTTGGAAATGGGCCTCGAGACTAGCCTTTGGTTGTGCACACGTATCGTCCTGTCCTAAGGCCACTAAAATTTAGTAAGTCTTGATTAATCATTACTAGCCATGCTTTGTGTTCACAAACGATGATCAATTTCCATTAATCCCTAAATTAAAGGTCTAGTTTTCCCTTTGGTATTCCCCACGCACATGCATCTGTCCTATGCATACATCTAGCAAGCACATACACAAGAAGTTAAGCATGCATTCAGACCAAATGGTCTTATTTCCCAAGCAACCAAGCAATTAGAGTGAAACCAAGTAGGATCACTTATTCATTGATTCCAGAATTCGGTCATTTAGTTTTGAAATCAATTGACCAAGAATGAACTTTGATTAATGCAATTCATATGCCTTTAGAAAGCTGAAAGTTTGTGGATTAAATCTCAAGAACACCATTAAGCCCAATTTTTATCCATTTGACCCAAAAATTGCGAATCACCAAGAAAGGTCCATGACTCGACCCGGTTTGGTCCGGGTTTTGGAAAATTCAGAAAAAATAGTAAACTACTCCGAAATGATACGAAATTTTTGAACAGCTAGAGAAGGGAATCAACAACAAACTTTTAATTTTGAGTTTCTAAAAATTTGTGACAGATTTTTTCAGAAAATTCCATCCAAGGACAACTATCAAAACCGAATCAGTTTTAGAGACAACTCAGACCTTATCCGAATTACTTTCAATTAAGTCCTGCAAAACTTGCAATTAAATCCTGAAATTTTATGTATTTATAAATGCCTAATCGATAGAAGGTAATAGGAGGCATCTAACTCTTTTTATGAAATAGGTACTAACACTTGTACCGATCCATGTAAATCTCTAACGTCCCTTTATGGCTCTTTGTTGATTAATTTGTTATGGCCCAATTATCTAGATAGGCAACAACTTCTTTGGTTGGCTTACATCATGCTGTGAAATAATGCCGAAGCTAACAAATCCTGCAAATCAAGAACACCACCGTAATTCCTTCTAGAAGAAAGTGTTGGCTGAAAAGTGCACAATTAAGTCTCGTCATGAATCTTTGGCTCGTAAAAATAAGATGAGCTCTCACGTCTTACTTGACCTTTAATATGCTCAGAATAGATTAGTGGTAGATCCTAAAGCAAAATCAAATTATATAATTAATTAATCAATAAACCAAGTCACGATCCATACGGTTGGGACCCGTGCTAGGCGTAGGCACCACATCATGAGAGAAATCATTTGCACCTATTTAGAAATCCACCAATCTCCAACTTGGAAGGATCATGACAATGAGCACAGTGCGGTTCGAAGGAAAGGGGAATCAAACCGAACTTTTAGCAAGATGGTATGGTATTGGAGGTACGAGGACTTTGCCCCCTAGAGGATCCCTGTGTAATCTTCAGCTTCTAGTAAATAGCGGCAAGGCTCCACGATTTGCCATTTACCGAAGTGACGAGGTCTCTTCGAAATACACTTAAAATAATATAGATACAATCTTCAACGAAACATATTGCTTTTCACAAAACCAAAAAAAAAAAAAAAAGAAGGCATGTTAGATTGTCAAGGAACAAAAAAGAACTGGAAATGGCTAGTTCGAATCTTTGGCCAATAAGACTCTCATCCACAGTGCTTGCTTTAGACAAGCTTAAACGGAAGAAGAGGACCCAAAGCGTGAGACTCTGGGATGAGGATGCATAACTCATGCAATTTTACTCGGATTACACCACGGATTAATGCTCTATCAACCTTCATAGCCTTGCATGTACATATTTCTTAGCGTCTTTGGCACAATGAGGCAATGTTGCAAACAAAATGGAGCTTTTAGGCATAGAGCGTTCCCGGCTGACCATTTCGGTCCTGCCGTCACCTACTCTTGGTCTCATTCAAAGCACTTCAATATGCTTCGTGACATACCCAATACAGTTGTCTACTTTGCTAGTGGTTCTAGGAAATGAATGTTGAGATGCAAATGAATTGTGTTAAAAAAAGTCCCATATTAGAGAATTGATACTGTTGGAATATATTACGCGGAAACGACAGGATCTTGCAATTTACGTCAACGCGAAATCCCCGAGAAATAAACGAGAAAAATAAGGACACCCGAAAAATTACATGGTTAGGTTCGAATATTGGTATCTACATTCCACTTTAAGAGCCAGAAGAAATAATCCACTATAATCGGAGAATCGGTGTTTATAATCATTCACACGCTCAAGTGTTTCCCACACCTAGATTTAACCAAAAACTCAAAAGTGTTTGTAAATAAACAACTCACTTGGGTATAAACTCACGGCACAAAAATGCCACGCGTTCAAGTCGCACGCCAAAAAGAAAACAACTCCAGCTTCTCTTCAGTGGATGCGCTTTTTCACCGACTTCGTGCTTCGGCGACGTCTTTTTACGCAAGGGAAAAAGACATGCAGTAAAGTTTCCTTTTATACGTGTGTGCCCAAGGTCAAAGTTTGACCTTGGGCCCACCACTTTCAATTCTTCACGTCCAGGGAACTTCTTCGTATGGGGACTTCATCGGCAAAAGAAGAAATCCTGGAATATTGTGTGATTGGGCCCCACCGTGGATAACATCTTTCAGCAACAATTCCGAAGAAGGAATTCGTATACGTGTGCCCATCTATTTTGTTTTTTTTTTCTCCTTTTATTTTCTTGTAAATCTCTAAGAGTCTAGCGAATCGTATTTTTGCAAACGCTCAAACTTGAGACATAATTTAATAATCCTCCACATTTGCTCGATGTTTGAAGCCAAGTTATAGTGCTCATCATCCATGCTTCTTTCTTCCAACACCCCGACGGGGCTTCTCTCCACAAACGCCAATGTAAGAAACAGCGAGAACTTGAGCTTCGCCAAAGGGAACAGACTTAGTCATCATGTCTGTTGAGTTATCTGCTGTAATAATCTTTTTGACAATAACAATACCCTTAGCTAAGACATCTCGGATGAAGTGGTACTTGATGTTAATATGCTTCGTTCGCTTGTGATAAACTGGATTATACGCCAAATATATTGCACCTTGGTTATCACAGTGTATATCCACACTTTTCTATTCTAACCCAAAGTCTGAGAGCAAACTTTGTAACCATATTACCTCATTCTCTACAAAAGTTAGTGCCATGTACTCTGCCTCAGTCGAAGACAAGGCAACGTGATTCTGTAAGGACGCTTTCCAACTAATTGCACCACCTGCTAGCGTAAACACGTACCCTGCTAAAAACTTGCAATCATCCAAGTCACCGGCGTGATCCGAGTCCACAAAACCAGTGGTCTCACTGCCATTGTTGTCCCTCCGTTATGCTATACGCACGTCTGTTGTCCCTTTCAAATATCTGAGGATCCACTTCACAACTTCCCAATGAGTTTTACCAGGACACTTCATATAGCGACTAACCACACTCACAGCTTGTGAAATATCAGGCCTAGTACACACCATAGCATACATAATACTACCCATGGCATTAGAATAAGGAACACGGGACATATGCTCCTCCTCCTCCTCAGTCTGCGGTGATAATTTATCTGAAAGTTTAAAATGTTTCGCTAAAGGTGTACTTACAGATTTTTCCGACTGCATATTAAAATGTGCCACGATCTTCTCAATATATTTCTTTTGAGATAGACGTAAAACTCCTACATCCCTGTCACGCAAAATCTCCATACCCAAAATTTTCTTTGTAGTACCTAAATCTTTCATCTCAAATTCAGCATTTAATTGCCTTTTCAGCACATCAATATCAGACATATTCTTAACTGCTATCAAGATGTCATCAACATATAAGAGTAGATAGATCAAAGAACCATTCTCCAATCTCCTATAGTAAACGCAGCTATCCATCTGACATTTCAAGTAGTCTTGATTAACCATGAAAGCATCAAAACGTTTATACCACTGCCTAAGAGATTATTTAAGCCCATACAAAGATTTCTTCAAAAAGTAAACATGATCTTCCTTACCCGGAATAGCAAATCCCTCTAGTTGCCTCATGTTAATTTGCTCCTCCAACTCACCGTGAAGAAACACAGTTTTCACATCTAGTTGCTCTAGCTCGAGATCCTGCGAAGCAACTAAGGCAAGTAAAATACGAATAGAAGTATGTCTTATCACAGGAGAGAACACCTCATTGTACTCAATGCCCTCACGCTGTGTATACCCCTTCACCACAAGTCTCGCCTTATACCTCGCTGCCTCGACACCGGGAGTGCCCTCTTTCCGTTTAAAGACCCATTTACTTCCGACAATCTTTTAGCTCTTGGGTACTTTGACTAACTCCCATGTCTGATTTCGATGGAGTGATTCCATCTCTTCACTCATAGCCCCTAGCCATTGCGACGACTCCGAACTAGCCATCACCTCAGAATAAGACGAAGGCTCATCTGTTTCCACCTCATCACCTACAATCAATGCATAAGCAATATCTATATAACCATAACGTACCGGTGATTTGATTTGCCTTCTTTGGCTATCTGCGGCTATAGTGTGCTGCGGTTTTGCTAGTTGTTCACTATCACCGACTTCAGGAACTACGATTTCATATGCAATCTCAACTTTTGTTACCTTCGAGATCTCTGGAGTCTCCACCTAAAGCTCCACCTCATTAATGACACCATGATTTGTCTTCTCTGCTAGTTGTGTCTCAGAACTCCTTTGTTGAAGCATTGCAGTCTCGTCGAAGATCACATCTCTGCTGATTAGAAAATCGGGTGATCTGGGATCAATGCACCACGCCCAGCCTTTCACCCCATGTGCATAACCCATAAATATGCACTTCTTTCGCCTCGGCTCAAGCTTACCATCACTGCATGAGTATACTCGAGAACATCCGATTATACGTAACTGAATAATCAACGGTTTCCCGACCATACTTCCTCGAAGTCTTCCATTCGATAGTAAATGATGGAGATCGATTAACTGGGTAACATGCCATGTTTACTGCTTCGGCTTAAAATTCCTTGCCAAGTTCTACATGCGAAAGCATGCATCGAGCTCGCTCAAGCAAGGTTCTGTTCTTCCGTTTTACCATGCCATTCTACTGTGGGGTTCCAAGTATTGTGCGGTGTCTCACAATACATTCTTTCTTGCAGAACTTGGTAAAATCTTTACCACAGAACTCCATGCCATTATCGGTTCTCAGGCACTTGATCTGCTTATCCGATCGCCTCAATCAATGCCTTAAATTTCTTGAACCAATCAAACTGTTGGAATATATTACACGGAAACGACAAGATCTTGCAATTTACGTAAACGTGAAATCCCCAGAGAAATAAACGAGAAAATAAGGACACCTGAAATTTACGTGGTTCGGTTCGAGTATTGGTATCTACATCCACGGGGAGAGCCAGCAGCAAATAATCCACTATAATTAGAGAATCAATGTTTACAATCATTCACACGCTCAAGTGTTTCCTACACTTAGATTTAATCCAAAACTCAAAAGTGTTTGCAAATAAACAACTCACTTGGATATAAACTCACAGTACAAAAATATCATGCGTTCAAGTCGCACGCCAAAAAGAAAACAACTCCAGCATCTCTCCGTCGACGTGCGGCTTCTTACGTTTGGCTTTGGCGGAATCCCTTTCTTCGTAGGGTTTTTCACCGACTTCATGCTTCGGCGAAGTCTTTTTACGCAATGGAAAAAGAGGTGCAGTAAAGTTTCCTTTTATACGTGTGTTCCCAAGGTCAAAAGTTTGACCTTGGGCCCACCACTTTCAATTCTTCACGTCCAGGGAACTTCTTCGTACAGGCACTTCATCGGCAAAAGAAGAAATCCTGGAATATTATGTGATTGGGCCCCCACCGTGGATAACATCTTTCAGCAACAATTCCGAAGAAGGAATTCATATACGTGTGCCCATCTATTTTGTATTTTTTTTTCTTTTTATTTTCTTGTAAATCTTTAAAAGTCCGGCGAATCGTGTTTTTACAAATACTCAAACTCGAAACATAATTTAACAAATACGATGTTAGATAATCAGTATATCATAGTTAGCTCATAACTCATTGACTTAAATTTTTTTTTAAATGTGAGTCTAATTAAATTGGTTGAAGGCTTGAACTTAAGCTCTTTCTTGGCAACTTCCCAAGTGAAGGTATGGGATTTTTACTGCATACTCCTAACAAATGGTATCAAATCTAATTATTGATTGGTCGCTCACCACTTCCAATGCGTGTTGGATGAATATTTTTAAGAATGAATCTCGTAACCAATGTGATTTCCATGAAACCTTCATGGTTCGATCCGGTGAAAAGACCTATGGTGAAGGTGGGCAGTTGATGTAGCAACACAATCCCAATGGCAATCTTTATGGTTTGGTGGTCTAGAGAGAGAGAGAGAGAGAGGGGATGGAGGTTGTAGTGGATGTTATTGCAATCCTTACAAGACAACAATGTGAAGATTCAAGTGGAGACATGTTAACGCAAAAGGATGCCTGATTAAGGGAGAACGGACTTAATACTAAAATTATATGTGACTGCGAGATTATTGAAATACACATATGAGCGAATGTGGATCCAATTAGATATGTTGATAGACTTAAATTTAGGCTCTCCCAAGGCAATCTACTCAAGTAAAGGTATGATATTTCTGTCGTATGCTCATAACATCATATACTCTAACATGTAAAAGTGTGAATAGACAACCAAAAAAAAAAAAAAAAATTACATATTGCCCATGTTCAACATAATACAATCTTAGAAATGCACAACCAATTCAAGTCTTCGGTTATAGACCTTGATAGAACAACACGTCACACCACATAAAAGAAGAGTCATGCATCATACACAAGAAAGTTTTCTGGAGTCTAACCAAGGATTGATGCAAGATAAAGAGACTACTGCAAACACATACAACCATATAGCCATTTTACATAGTTGATTAGGCATAATATCATAAAATAAGGCCAAGTTCAGCTTCTCTCTGGATCATCATGTTACTCACCACCATGTGGATCTCTCATAATGCCCGCGTGAGAGACCAAAACCCAGACATGAGTCACAAACTCGCCCCCGGTGGTGAGATACTTAGCGTGAGCCGCTGTATCATTCGAAGGAGCCACATACAGCATCATATCCGCCCAGAAGTCAGCCAAGACCTTCCAAAGTCGCCCCTCACCTGCTACTCCATTCACAAGCTGCATTCCTAGCCGCAAGCCTCGAGCCACAATCGTTTCCTGGCATTGTTCGTTGTCAATGCCCATCTTTAGCTTTTGAATCCTTTCTTCCATTGAAACCGAAGAACCTCCCAATTTTTCTTGGGCTTCGCTGACAGCACGACTAAATATGTATTCAGTCTTGCAAGGGTGACCGGGAAGCAACTTCGGGGCAAAAACAACCAAATAAGCAAGATATTGCGATAGCTTAGTCGCTATGCCGAAGTTGTCTCTCTGTTCTTGTGAAAGTTGAGTGCAAGGCACTTCATACTCACAGAAAGTGGTTGCTATGTGCCAAACCATAATGACATGAGTAGTTGTCTCAAGATCACATGCCCATGAGAACTCATTGGACAAGTTGTTGCGCCTCAAAGATGCTTGCCCCTTCTCCAAATAGCCAGTAAAATCCTTACCTAGAGACCGAGCGATCGCCTTCTTCACTTGCTTAGACAAATTGGTCGGAGCAATTTCTTTCTGCCCGTTCCTTTTCTGGTCAAGATAAGCAGCAGTGAATCTATTATATATCCACTTCGGTGGAGAATAGCTGTACGATTTGAGGAGCGAGTATTGACGCAATTGTCTTCCCCAAGGCTTCACTAACCGAACTCGGCACATAATCTCGATCAACTTTCCAGCGCATCTGTTCCTTTGCCACCACTCGCTACGCACATACTTGCATATGTATGTCACCTTTGCCCATTCCGAGAAAATCATGATGCCAAACTGTGTAAGCTCGACAACGAGGATTGACATCATTAACAAGGCGGTTACAACAGCCACTCGCACCGACTTGGCCAAAATCACAGTGTAGAGGAAAAGCAGAGGAATAGCAACCACAATAGGAAGCAGAAGCAATCTATACACTGAACGACGTTGATGGAGTTTCACTGGGTATTTGGTGTAGAATAAATCGAAAAGAAATGCAAGTTCTACTTCGATGACTCGGAAAACTCGCTCATGACCATTCTCTTCTGAAAGCATATATTGAATCAAGTGCCGTAACTTGTTGTGCGCTTCTCGGGGCAACGAATAGCCAGTGAATCTTAGGCAGATGAACTTGAAAAGCGAAAAAGACAGGCAAAGGTCCTTGAGTCGGCCATCCCGGTCTCCTCCGTTTACACTTAAAAGCCTACCTTTGCAATTCCAAACCTTCTCGACAGTGATAACTTCATCCGTCACCTCCAACGATTGTTGATAGTGCGGTGCATCCCCATCGAGCCATAGAGCTGCCTTTCGCCTCCATTTTGCTGTTGAAAACAATGAGTGCACCTTTGCCTCGTCTGCCACTCTCACCAAGTACCTGTACCCTCTCATTGTAGCAGGATCTTCGTTACTTGAATTGCTCCGTTGGTGCTCGGTGCTCATGTAGTCTGCTATGAACCCGTACTTTTTCTGCATCACAGAATTGCTTGCCAACATCAAAGCTTGTGCTCTTTCGTCGACATTCATGAGTAGAATCACAAAAAGAATGCACACTATTGGGTTCCCCATGACCACATAGAAAACGATCATCCAACTTATCAAGATAAATTTAGAAACAGAGCCAACTTTAAATGACTTCCACCGTTCAATGTCGTCCATTCTGTGCGCAGTGTAGGAATCCATGTTTCCGAGAGCCACCACCAGATAAGTCGCCCAGAGAGGCAAACGCAGGCTGCAGACAGGAGCGTTCTGGATGAGGCCAAGCGTGTAGGCAATGACCACGGGCATAAGGGTATAGGCCGCGAATGTGACCATTGCGAATGCGCCATTGCTGCAACGTCGCCTAAATGACCCGGAGACCCCAAGAAAGACTAAGATCACAGCAGAGATGGTCAGCAGTACCTCAATTTTTGTCATTTCTTTCCTTTCAGCATCGTGAGTCATCCCAGAGAAGTGCTCGCTCAGCTTCTTATGGATCCAGTCATCAAGCCATGCCATCTCTGTTTTTTCTTTTTTCCAATGAGTCTTTTATTTCTTTCCTATTTTCTTAACTTATGCTAATAACATGGACATGTTGATGAAGAAGAAGGATCTTTGTTCTTTTATTGTGAAGAGGGGACGAATGTGTGGTGAAACCATAACGGTTATGCTTTAAGGTCCCTTTTAATTGAGCTTTGGCCGAGTGCCAAGAATTAGGAGCTCTAGAAGTGATGCGGGAGCATCCACGTATCGCTCACCCCATCACGCATCAAGAAGTACATGGGGAAAAGTATTAAAAAAATTTATAAACTTATTACATCTGTATCAATTTAGTTGTAAACCTTTTAATTAGACCAATTTCGTGCTAAAATTTTTTGCATTTGTATTAATTCAATCTATCTGATCAATTTTGATAGAAATCGTTGACGTGGACACTAGCCATTATACGTGGCATGACCGGCATTTACGTAGATATTTTTAATAATATTTTGAATTTTGTTATATTTTTTCGGTTTTTTCTTATTTCTTTCTTTCTGTTCTTTATTATTTTAATAATTTTGGGCAAAAGTCTCTGCCATTCTTCAGCTTCCTCTCTGTGGTCGCCGGGACCCTAAAATGCAGCAATGCTTAACACCAAATCTCGCATTTTCCGGCCAGGCTCGTCTCTTCTCCCAATCTCCAACCTACCAAATTCAATATCGCCGCCGCCGCTGCCTCCCAATGGAAACTGCACCACCATCCCAACCTTCCCTCGTCCGCCGCCGCCCTTGCCACCTCCTCAACCCTCTCGTCTCTCCTCATGCCCATCCCGCGAGCCCAATTGCTCCTCCTCCATATGTCCTCCCTCGCCTCCAACCTCTTCGATGTCTCCGCCAATCGTGCTCTCTGGCTCTCCTCCTTCCGCGGTTCTCTGCCTTCCTTCATCTCCTCTCCTCTAAATTGCTCAATCCCACGTCGGCCTTTGGCTATGGTCGATTGATTCTTCTAGGAATTTCATTGGGAAAATTGTACAAAAAGTCTTCAGCCTATCATACGACGGCCAACCTACTCATAAACATTTTTATTTATCTAATTTAGCCCTAAACCTTTTAATGATATTCTCAGTCATTTTGGCCAAAATATGGTTGTCCAAAAGTTTAAATTGTCAAAAGTTCATGATCATATTGAGCTAATTAAAAATTTAGAGACGATATTGCATATTGAATCAAAATTTAAATATCACTTTATATATTGAATTAAAATTTAAGAATTATTTATCCTAACATAATAGTATATTAAAGAGGGTGTCCTCAGTATATAGACCTAATTTGGGAATTCAATCGATCTATTGCCCTTGATTTATAACCACATAAATCCTCTCGTTGTCTCAACATCGTTGTCCTGTATGTCAGAAAGCTTTCTGCAAAAAGTCGAGTTAACCTAGAAAAAGCAAGACCAAGTGTTAACAAAAACGTAAGCTAACTAGTTTTAGATGGAGACAACACATTAAAGAGGTGTAGCTAGTGCACAAAGGGACCTAGATAAGGAATCTAACCAATCTAATGCCTTATATGTACAGCCACATAAATCTGTCGTGTTTGTCGAAAATCTTGATCTTTACCAAAAAAATGAAATTGACCCGACAAAGAAAAAGCCAGACCGAATTTATTACAAAATGAAAGAAAGTGAGCTAACACGTTTTACATGTGGAACTCACGCTACCCCGGGTGCCACGATAACTTTATAAACAGAAACGATTGAGATTTCTACCTGGAGAAGAAAATCTGATACTATATGTAAATATTATATTTTTATTGACTAGTATTATAATAATTTACACGTTTCCAACTCACATCAAATTTCAGTCCCAAAGTATTACTAAACTGTATAATTAGAGATTCATTACTAAACTATTTCCTTTCCTTACTTTTCTGTTCAGATTTATTTTATTCTATTGTCATTGTGTTATTCTTATGGCAAAAAAGAAAGTAATAAAGTAAGATACTAGTTAAAATTCTAGCCAGTAGCTATGTTTGAAACTTTTTTTACTGGATATTCCTAAAAGCCTAGTATATGATATTCCTAAAAGCCTAGTATCTATTGTTTGCGGCTAGAACTACTGGGGTATCCAATCCTATTAATTCCCTAGCTTTTGCCTCTTAGTGTTAGTGTCAAGCTAGCATAGTACTTTCATTGTTGGTGTTATTTCCGATCTCCAAACATTTCACCGCTCCACTAGAAGTTTCCTATGCCGCTACCATACTCCACTTTGGTAATTTCAACTGCCTGTTCAAGGTTGAGCTTTGGGATTTGACTACGGACTTAAAAAGCTATCTACAAATGTTTTACACCCAATCATTCCAAATAACTCTTGCATCCTTTGTATCACTACAACTGCTAGCATAGAGTTAACCAATGCTTATTAAGTTGTCATAATGACTTATACTTTTGATGTGGATGCAAATCAATCCACACGCTTAAATAAGGTGTCGTTCCATATAAAATTTGAGAACAGTGACCGTCATTAATAAATAATAACACATTGAAGCAGGCGTAGCTAGTACATAAGGGAACCCAATTAAGGAATTCAATCGATGGAATGCTTTTTATTTACACTCACATAAATCAGGTTGTTGTCCTGCACGTCCTAAAGCTTTCTTTAAAAAATTAACCTGACAAAGATAAAGCAAGGTAGCTTTGTCTTTAAAAAAGTTGTCATGACAAAGGATAAGCAGAGATCAAAAGGAAGGATAAGGCAAACGACTGATTGCGTGGAGAACAATCATGTGTATCGTGATCCGACATGGAGAAAAGCAAGGGCCAGACGTTACAAAGAAAGGTGAGCCAACGGGTTTCGCATGGAGATGGCACACTGAAGATAGTGTAGCTAGTATATGAGGGGATTTAATGTTGACACATGATTTCAAGTAACAAGTCTGACAAAGGTAAAAACCTAAGATTAGGGATCCTTGATCACGATAGCGCCCGGTTTTCAGTCAAAATGAGTCGTTTAGTATTTTTCAAATTCTTTAGAGTTCCATTACATTCTATTTGCACTAAAGTGTCGTTTGTCTAAAAAATCCAAAGTTGACTTTTAGGTTGATTTTATGGTCAACCTTGAAGTCAATTTTCCGTAACATTTTATGAAAAATTGAAAAAATTGAAAAATCATCAACTATATCTTTTGCAAGCATAATTAGACTTTCATTCTCAATTTCCACATAAAAAAAGAATTAAAAGTTGACTTTTCGATCAAATCGAGGGCTTTGACCTTCAATCAAGGAAATCCCAAATTTCACATTTTTCTAGTTTTTTTTTAGATTTCATCCCATCTCAACATTTGATCCAAGGATCATAGCTCGTCAAAATATCAAGCCAATTTTAAGAGTTTGAGCTTGAAACAAGTTGGCCAATTCATGAGCGCCAATTCAGGCCACGATTGGTCCTTCATAAAAAGTTCCCATTATCCTTGTTCAAGTCTGATTAGGTCAAATCAACTAAATCTCAATATCAATTTTGGCAAACATGGTTGTTTAGCAAAATTTAGCTGAAACAAAGAATTGGGATCGACGAGGTCAAGTAGGGTCAACCTGGTTAACCCGCCCCAATTTGTCCCACTTGGGTTGAAGCCTAATTTGGCCCATTGGGCCGAATAATCTATAGTGCCTATACTCATGATGCTAATTAGAAGTAAAATTAGATAATCGAAAGGCCTTGAGTCGACTCGATTGGATAGAGTTTGACTTGGCCTAATCAACTCGGCCCATTGGGTTGAACCATCCTAGGCCAAAGCCCATGGCAATCTCTCTCCCTCACTCTTCAAATAATTACAAAATTGCAATCCATCAAAATTACCAAATTGCCATCAATCCTTGTGAAGGCTAATCTTGGCCATGCATTACCATTTAATCACATTACCATTTAATCAATGCCATTAATAATGCGATGCCACTCATGTGACATCCTGAATTTTCGACCCTGTTTCGATAATACTAAATAGGCATTTTGTCGATGCGCCTCTAGTCCTTTTTCTCTCTGAGTTGGCCACTAACCTATTAGTGAAGCCGTTAAGGAATATAAATGCGACAAACTTGAGAATTCGATCAAGAATCGATCGCTTGACCGTGATAATTGGCAAGGATCAATACAACACCGTTATAATCGATTAGTGATCGAATATAGGTCGATACGACGGAAACGCGCAATTGAATGGTGGGTGATTCCACCTAATCACAAAATTCGCGTCGAACGGCACTAACCCAATCTTATGTCGATTCTATACTCGGTACCTGTAATTGAAATCTTGAGATTTTTACGATAACCGAGAGTCGCCAACGAGTCAGAAATGCACAAACGTGGATTGAAAATTATCAACCACGGGTCAAACACGATAAAATCCCTAAAAGCTACCCGGTAAGTTAGGTCGCGCTAAAATTGCATCCAGTTGATTTTAACCACAAAATTGACTTCGATTTCGGGAATCGAACGTTCGAGCATGTCGCGATTTATTTTTAGGACCTTGTCTCATCCTTTGAAGAATTTCTGTCGAGCCCGGAATTTTGGGGGAAAAATCAATTTCGGCGGAAAAATCAATTTCGGCAAAAAGAATTGGTGGAAATTCGTAGGGGCTGTTAAAGAGGGATTTTTGGGTTGCCAAATTGGTTTGTTTGCAAAGAAATGGGAGCTAAATTGCCATTGGAGGGTCCCTAGACTTTGTGGGCAGAATTAAGGGACTTCTTGGCCTTCAAAGTGGATTAATTAGTGAGGAATTGGAAGGAAATTGAAGAGAAATTCGTATGGGCAGCTGAAGGGGATTAATTGGCCACCAAAAAGGCTTCGTTTGTGAAGAAAATGAGGGAAAATTGGCCATTAGTTGATGCTTGAACTTAGAGGGTTGAAGACTTTGTGGCAAATGCACTCAATTGCATGAGATATTTGCCAAGGCTCCTCATTGGCTGCATGTTGGACTTCTTGGCCTCCTTGTCCCCTCTCCTCTCGCTCCTTATGCGACCAGCCCCCTCCCTGCAGAACGGCTTCTGTTTTCTTCTTCTTCTTCATCTTCTTCAATCTCCATTTCCATCACAACTCCAGTCCTTCACTGTCCCAGCTAGCCTACACCAGAATCGCTGTAGCCCCTTCGTGCCACAGCCTTCACCGTTGACCAGCCGCCTACACCACCCTTAGCCACCGTCCCACCAGCCTTGGCGCCACCTCTCCATGCCTCCAACCGCAGAAACCACCCGTGTCATGCCCCGATCCTCCGAGCACGTGCTCATCCCTCAGCGGTCGATTAAATAGCGACATCATAGGACGCATTGCCGACCCACTCATTTGAATGCGCATGCGGAAGCGAATAATAAATTCCCAAACAACAATAAGATGGGATAGAAAAGTAGGGCCACAAATTCACAACCAAAACAAGCCTTTTTATAAACACACGAGTTTATATACAACACAAGGCTTTCTACAAAAGACCGGCTCAAAAAAAAGAGGAACTGTCCTAAGACCAACTAGCTGGACACGTTCGCCGAGCCTTCAATCTGCACCTCCCCAGACTCCGGGGCTTCGGGTCCTCCACGACCGTCATCTAAGGACCTGAAAATGTTATCCCACAACGGGGTGAGACGACGTCTCAGTAAGTTCACCCCCAAAGCCCCGACTAGGAAGAAAATACACCCCAAGAGCTACCTAAGCACAAGCACATGTAAGAGGACTTACCTTAGCCTCAGTTCATTCCTACAAGTCAGTACATTTCATATACTCACGAATCACATCAATCAATCAAATCATCAAATCAGATCGAGTCTTCGAACAATTGACTCAGTTAATTCCATGTCATCAAGACCTTTTCTCGATCAACCCATTCAATACTATCTATAAAGTCCGATCACCTCAAGAAAGCTATGATTATCGAGAAAAAAAAAAAGTTACTAAGAATAAGAACAAGAGATTTATGGTAAATTCAAGTTGATTACGATTGTTATGGAAGGTTAGACTCAAATTTGCAGCATGTTTAGTTAATTAATCATTGCTTGTTAAACTTTTTTGTTAAAAATTAGAAAAAATATAGAGTGAGCAGATGTTCCGTACCATTATCAATGAGGGAAGATTGATGGATGACCCCACGTGAGAGTTTCGACTTGAACCGTTCTTGGCTAGGCGTTGGAACTTATACCACCTTTCTTCGGAAAGCCTTGACTCCAATGTTAATTGCTCTCATTTCTAGTTAAATTTTCATTATTTACTCTTCTATCCATAGTGTGCATAATTCCAAATCCTAAAAGCACGAAAAAGGAAATGTGTTACAAAAAAACCCTATACAGAAGCTAAGTGCAAACTAGCCTGCAATGTTTCCAGGAGGTTGATGAGCAGTTGAGTGGGTAGTTTGATTGATCAAGGGCTAAATGCTTTGGAACCAAGTGCAATTGAACAAACTATTATGGCCTTGCTGTAAGAACGGCAGCTCCTCAGTCAAATCAGCTTGCCAAGTGACCCTGTTTCCAAAGCCTTGAAGGTAGACGAATCCAGGCTTCATGCTCTATTGGGATGGACGGGACAGCAAGGTCTAGAAGATTATTTGGGGTATTGACTATATTCCAAAAGGTACGCATTTCATTTGGGGACTTTGCACTTGGGCATTAGCTGCAGAAGAGAGTTCGAATAGGAGGAGAATTAAGCAATTGTCTGAGTGGTTGATTTATAGTCTTGCGGAATTAGCTGAACACCTGAGTTTATGCTGAGTATTGTAGAGTTAGTATGGTTTGGGGCAAGCCGGATCAAGATTGAGAAGACACAGGCAATGTCTTTTGACAGACGACTCTTGCGACAAGTTGAAAGCAGGAAATAAGCTCCGTTGAGAAGAAATGCTTGCTTAGATTGATTACCTAGACCTGTTGGTTTATTTGGAAGGGTAGGAATGCAGCAGTTTTTTCAAGGCAAAAGACCAATACATGAGATGGATGTAGGATAGATAAGGGAAGCTATAAGGGAGTTCTTGATGGATAAGAAGGTGGAACACTAGTCTAGATCTAATGATACTGTAAAAACGGATGGCAGTTTACTCCTCAGCCTGGATTGAGGAGATCTGATGTTATGGCTTTTTTGTTGAGGAGTCAAGCAGCGAGCGCGAAGGATCAACTTTTTGCAATTTATTTGTTACAAAATTGGGGGAGAAACCTATTTGAGCTTGTAATGACATTCTTTATTAATGAATGACTTTCAAGTGTTTTCGGCAAAAATAAAAAATAAAAAGAAGAAAACAAACCTCGAGGCATACAGATGAATTGGAAAAGCGAATGGATAGCAAATTCTTGTCTAAATTGCATTACATAATACTATGTCATTGTGAATCCCACATTGCCCCTTGCAACCGGGAAAGCAAAATTGATCATGTAACCCAGTCCATCAGAACTCTGTATTTGAGCCTTTCCGGAATGAAATCCAAAGATAATTCCAATCAAAGTGATCCAGAAATAAAAAATATAAACAAGAGGTTTCTAGTAATTTTAGCATGCTAATTCGACCTGATGAAATGGATCTCCTTCCCCCAAAATCAATCAACCAACATATCGGGAAAAAACAAAAAATCAACCTTGATGTGGCCCCTCCACCACCTTGAAATGAGGGAGTAACATCTTTTGATCAATAGCATCGAAGATGATGGACATGAGTCGCAGGGATAGCAACGTCATTGATGATTTCGACTCATGCAGAACATGTTACTGGATCGACCTTGCTCATAACAGTTGGATGGCAAAGGATCAGAACAAGTATTGTTCCCACATTATCATATAACACAAGCAAATGTTCACTTTAATTGGCCATGCCTGGGAAACATAACGGTGGCAACCATTGTTTTGACTAGGAGTTCAGCAGATGCATCGATCTACATCAAAATATACTGCACACAATCAGCTCCTGTGGGTTGGAATCACGGGCTTCCTGCTCTTGGCCACATATGCAAATTGACTGAAATCTGGGGCAGTAGTTGACCTACTATTGAACGAAATCAATGAGGGATAACCAAATAAGAGCTCGGAAAAGTAGAGAATCTCTTTACTGTCATCCTCCTACTATTCGTACATGCGTTGTGCACATCCTTCAAAGGAGCACGGAGACCACTGGCACAAGAACCAGAACCGGTGAATCTAAATGACGATATTACCGAGACGAATCTCTCTAATGAACTTTCTGCTATGTCAGAATAGCAGCCTAAATGGGAGATGTCGGCTCCAAATTTTCCTTCAGAACCAGTGAATGACTTGTCTAATCCAGGGGCACGGGTACCTGAAGCCAAGAGATATATCAGATTTCAAACTTCATCCTGAATGAACTCTTAAAATATGTAGTCTTCAAAATGCCAAAGAGGCCACCACAGAAGCCAAAAGAAAAGGTGGACTCCGCAATAATGGTAAGCAATTAAGATAACACACTGATGAAGAGCTTTCACTTTCAAAATCAAAGTACATGCAGATGAGTCGTGGATTTAGAATTCAATTAATCAGAGTATGCACCTAGAAATGGACTGTAACTCACTGCTAAAGCAGGAGGCCTTTTTTCAGAGCTAAAATGCATTGTAACATGTAGAGTCGAACCATTATGGTTCCTTTTGATATGTGGCATAACCCCAAGATTTTCTGGCTTCCCAGTAATGTCGACTTTATTTTGTGTACACTCAAATACCAAATGATGCAAAAGATTTCCTGTTTTAAAAAGTCAAATTATGCGCTAAACATGAAATGCATGCTCAGGCTTGAATGTTGCAAACCAATTAGAAGCTCAGCTTAGCTCTACAAAGAAAATGCAGTTTGGCTTTGTCATGTTAATGCATGCATCTTCATTAATTAGATAATAAATGGCTTTCGCAATTTCATCCTTAATTCTTTGAAGGTAGTATCTTGTACAATATCTACCAACATCAATCTAGATTTATGCCAAACATGATAGTATGTTAAGATTAAGAACCAAGAAAATTGCTAAACAAGTACTGGTATTAATAACGCAGTTTCAGTTGGCAACATACCATCATTGACAAGAGAATCATCCACACGCATACGCATTTGTTTTGAGCTCTCCTGAGACAAGGAAAACACAGGGCAAAAGAGTCAAGAAAACTATCTGACTTTAGGTAACAAATCATGATAAAGGGAGCTTGCATTGCTAGAATTTTCGTAAAAAGCTGATTGCGCCTACTTTTTCCGCTGTGCCATCAAGGGAGGCCTTCCTCTTGATGATCCTTCCTTCTAGAAAGCCAGTCTCGCCTAGACTGATGGGATGATCACTTTCAACAGGGTTGTTTTCTTTTTCGTCATCTTTGTCAGTATTGTTTGCAGACTGATGCTTGAAATAGGAACTCCTTATAATAAACTTCCTGTTCTCTCTTCTTGCTTCATCCTCAATTCTGTTTACACCTTTCTCTGACATGTCATCAAGGGAGGTTTTCCCCTTCATGATCACTCGCTTCATAAAGTCAGTCTCACCTAGACTGATTGGATGATCACCTTTAACCAGGATATTTTCCTTTCCATCATCTCTATTAGTTTCCTTCGCAGCATGATGCTCGAAATAAGAGCTCCTTACAATAACCTCTCTGTTTTCTCTTCTTGTTTTTTCCTCAATGCTGTTTACACCTACATTTTCAACTGTCATCAGCGTAGGTCTTATTTTTTATGATATTCCTTTCACACATACGGTCTCACCTACACACGTTGGGTCACTTCCAACTGGGTTAGTTTCTTTCTCCTTGTCTCTATCAGTTTCATTCAAAAACTGATGCTTAAAGTAGGAACTCCTTACAATGGGCTTTTTGCACTCTCTTCTTGTTTTTTCATCAACTCTGTTTACAGGGCTTTTGGGTCGATGCTCCTTGAATGACACACAAGGTTTATGAATTGGAAGCCTGGATTGTTGTAGTAATGAGGGCCCTGGTCTTACAACCTCATCCAATGCACCTGCACTTTTTAACTTATTAAGTAGATAATGGAAGCCAATTCATGACAACATATCTGCACATATCAGAACCCTAAGCCCACAATTAGCTCGGGCTTACCACTTTCCATCAATTCTGATGCATCTGGAACTTCTTGTGTGAAACCATCTTCTTCCTAATTGAACAAAGTTTGGGGACATCAACTATCTTCGAATGTGAATATTTAGACTAAGTATGCAATCGATATTATTCACAACATTTATGGTGTGTCATTCAGGCAAAAATAAAATAATATATATAGTTCCAAGGACAGAGCATCTGCTTACTTCATGTAGCTGAGACCAATGACAATGGTTCATATCAGCCACAGCCTCCTCGGAGTTGTGTCCACTGGAACTCTGAGAACGGTTATCCACTGGACTTGACTGGTTGGAGTTAGTCCGAGGAGCCTTGAAATCTCTCTTTGATTCGAGAGATGCAAAGCCTTAATAGATCAAGGAAACCTTTGGTACCAAAGCCTAATGAGGATGACTTTTTAAAGATCTTGTGCAAATCTGTCTAAAGTGGTCCATATTGTCAAAGTGTGGAAGAATAAAAGAAGTATCTCTTTGAGCTAGACCTAATTTCCTGATGCTGTGATTCAGCTATCTTTAGAAACCTATTACAGATTTGATCCATATAGATTCCCACTTACAATTTGAAGTACCTCTTTAATTAGATATTTGTACACCTGATGTAGGCCCTGTATACACTTACTAAAAGAAGTTTAGACAGTTTCAGTCACAGATATTCAATCTCTAAGCTATGCTTATCTCATCCACTCATGTTACAGCCAGAACATCAAGCAAGAAATAGATTCAAAAGCCACCGCAATCAGAGGACCGTGTATCTTATCCATTAATTGCAGGTGCAGAGGGGCTGTTCATGCTTTATCTAAAATCTAGGGCCACACAAGTTTGTGAGAGGCCCTAATTGTGGAAAGTGTAGCTTGCGACTAATCTTAAGTTCTTAGCAGCTAAGAAACACTTGATCTCTGATAGTTTCCTTTTGGTTGGCACAACAGGATTGATTGGTTGGAGAAAAAGGAAACATCAAATTCTTAATTCTTTTCCACAGGGATTAGGATTTTGGCAATCCCTGTCAAGTAAACGAAAGGCAAGTCTAGGTGGCAATCAGACTAAGTAATAGAGCTTGTCATTTCAACTCGACTAAGCTCACTTGCTTCCAACAGTCAGCATAATTTTTCTGCGACTTCTGTTCAGACAAGATATTGCGAAGCACTATCTAACTGCACAAAGCATTCACAATAAGGTTTTGAAAAGCATTATACTATACAGTACAGAATAAATGCACATGGTATGGAAGAAAAGATTATCAGAAAATGGGGTTTTCAAAGGATACAAAAATATTTCGTCAGGACATTCTTCTGTGCAGGTAAGTCTAGCTTCTTCTTTTCATCTTTTGGCTTGAAAAGTTTCAGATAATGTGTTTTGTCAATCACAGTGGCACTAACATCCCTGCCCTGTCGAAATCAGAAAATGCGGATTCATTCAAGCATTATTGAGTATGCACCATTGACCAACTCACTTATGGTATAAAAAATCAAAAGGCGTTAAGAAAGGAATAAATATATTTTTTTAATCCGAGAGTGGGAGTCGGGCTGGGCCACGGACATCAAAGGCGTTAAGAAAGGAATGGGCTCAATGAAATAAAACCTAATCCGGCCACTACAAGACCAAACCCAAAGCCTACTCACTTTCCCCTATGGTAAAAAAGCGAAGCCCAAATTCACCCAAATTCACCCAAATTAACACTTCAAGCCCAAGGCTCACCAAGCCTAAATGAACCCAACGTCCACTACTCTCCCTCATCAATTTCCAATCCCACCACATGTCTTCTTCGAGCACGCCCGGAGCACCCGAAGATTTGCCCGCTGATTTAAGAACACCAAAACTCCAGCCGTGAACATCATGTTTTACAGTCAATCGATATATGCTCGTTCACCAGGCCTCCACCGTCGGCTGCCATGTTCCACCGTCCTTATCGGTCGCCGAACGCCCAAACCACCAAACCACGGCCCCAACGCTAACATCCTTCGACACTCACCTGTGCCGCCCCAATGAACTCTCACTTTCACCGGACTGCCCACGGTCAGGCCACAAAAAAAACCAGAGAAATGCCACTGCGGATCTGGCCTAGGCAAAACGTCGAACGCCTTGGGTGCGTCGACTGAAGAACTAACGAAAGCTCGACTAGGACCTCAAACAACGATTGAGACCGAAACTCAAAAAACAAGCAGGGTCCGGAGACAACAAATCGCAGCGCCGCCGGGGTCGGAACTCGCACGAAGCAACGAACCGCGAGCCTAAAAACAGGGCAAAACGGAGCGCGTTTGTGAGCTCGGGTGATGGGGCCCTACCCGGCTTGGCAACGGCGGCTAGCAGGCGGGCCCGAGACGGATCGAGCTGTGGCCGGCCGGCTTTGGTTTCGTCGAGACGGGATCCTCGGGTCGAGAGGGGTTGAACTCAAAGAAGGACTTACCGGAAGAACAGATGGCGGGAAATGGGGTATCGGGGGGCGGGGCTGAGCTTCTGTCTCGATCTCTGCCCTCTCTCCACTCTCAGTCCCGCGCATATCTCCCTCTCCGTTCCCTCTCCCGCCTCTCGGTCTCGAGTTCTCCGAATCCCCCTGGCCGACTCTCCCTCTCTCGCTTTTAAGCAGCCGCGCCTGGCCTCTGACATGCCAGCCACCCCTGGCCGGCCCGGCCTCGACCACCAACTCCCAGTCGACGCCCTCTCTGCATCTTCATCTCCTTGTCCATGCCGTCCCCTCTGTCTCCTCCCTCTTCAGCTAACGTTCATGACAAAAGGAAGGGAGCCAGAGAGAAAATTAGAAGGCCGGGCCTGGGCCGGGGGGGAGGAGAGAGAAAAAATGGGCTGGGCCCAAAGGAGAAAGAGGAAGAAGAAGGGAAGAGAAAGAAGGCCGGGCCGGCCTTCCCCCGGCCCGGTTTCGTTGCTTCTTCTTCTTCTTTTTTATTAATAATTTTAAAATAATTAATAATAATAATAATAATAATAATAATAATTTTTTTCAAAAAAATTTAATACAAATAATGCAAATACTCATAGTATCTATATGCGATGCTTTAGTGGATATTATTTTTGCTAGTAGTTAAACATTAATTCTTAATTTTCTATACAATTAATGAATAATTAAATGGGTTATCAAAATTGATGTGTCAACACTGGGCAATAGTATAATTAAAAAAAATTGGGAATATATCCAATGACTTATTTGATTTCGTTATCGGAAGTTAAAGGACTTGATTTAACATTTAGGAATAGTTCAAGACTAATATTGAACAAATTAAAAATTCATAAATAATATTTTACACTAAACTAAAGTTCACAAACTAAACTATTAGGCTCCATTCGTTTCACGAAAAATAATTTTTAGGAAAAATTTTTCAGATTTTTCAGTATTCATTTCACGGAAAATGAATTATTTATGGAAAACATAACCTTCTAAACTAGGCGAAATGGTTTTCCACTTTTGAAAAGTGGAAAACATTTTCCTCACTTCCACCTCCTTTTTTTTTTAATTCGAATTATTTTCTTTTTCTTTTTCTTTCCTTTGTTTGCCCTATTCTTCTTTACTGGCTTATCGCCAACCATAGCGACGATCGGCAACCGGTCACAGGCGAGCCTTGAGCTTGCTGGCTAGCATGAGACTCACCATCTCTACTGAGCTCATGTTCACCACTTGCTAAATCGATGAGTGCAAGCATCAAGTGTCAAGCTTGAGACTTGCCGACCTCAGCCCTCGCCAAATCAATGAGCTCTAAGTTTGCCGAACTTGAGCCTCGCTAGATCGATGAGTCTCGAGCTCGACGCTTGCACTCGTCGATTTAGCAAGTGGCAAGCCTCGTGCTTGTCGACGAGCTTGAGGCTAGCCTGTGGCTGATTGTCAACCATGGCCATGGTCGACGACCAGCCAATAAGAAGAGGAGGAAAACAAAGAAAAGAAAAAAAAAAAAAAATAATTTAATAATTGATTATTTTAAAAAATAATTAAAAATCAATTTTTAAAAAATAAAAAATAATTAAAAATCGATTTTAGAAAATAAAATAAATGAAAAAAAGCATATGGAAGAAAACATTCTCCTTACCGAATAGCGAAAAATATTTTTTACTTCATTTTCAGGTTTTATCTTAATACCAGAAAATAATTACATTTTTCTGAAAAATGATTTCATGAAAAATATTTTCTAAAAAATACACATTTTTCCCAAAACGAACAGATCAAGATCACTTTCTTTTTTGCTTTGGGAAATTTAGGACACAACCTGGACCCACATCAGATAGAAGAGTAACGCGAGGTCAAAGTCTAACTAAGCAGCCCATGCCCTCGGGGGAAATTAGCTTTAAGACGGATCATTTCTGGCTTCATTTTGCCACACGCATAATAAAAAGTTAATCAAATTAATCATTTTGTTGGGGGAGGATCCTGGAGATACTTTAGATTTAGAAGTGTAATTCTACTTTTATTTATTTTCTTAACAAAGGTTGGTGTTAATGTTTATCTTTCATTGTTTGAAAGTAGTCTTATCCGTGTTACTTGATGAGGATTATTCCAACCAAAGTAGAAGAAGAAAAATCTTTCACTAAACTAGACAATACATTCACTTTCCCTTGGACTAAATCTCCATAATGGAAATAATGCTAACTAAGAGTTTAAAGGAAACATTTTTTCTTTCACCTTCAAATAGATTAATACAACTGCATATCACATGATTTTAATTTCTCATTTCACTTTGATGTAACATATTTTAGATCCTTACAAATAACCTGCGCGATGAGGGCTTACATCTAGTGACAACGTGCAGGCTTTTGTGCACAAAATTGTTTTTCTTGGCAGTTCTAAATATCTATTTATTAAAGTCAAAATCATTATTTATCTCAACTTTTACTTTCTAAAATTTCCATTGCCATATGTAACCCCCATTCATTGAGTAAAAACTCAATTTTCTTTCTATGCATATATAATCACCATTGTCTCACTTTTCACAAGTGTCAATATGATTTAGGGACATTATCATCATTTCGTAAATTTTAATCTATAGTTTTACGTACAATGGTTTTCATCTTATATCTACAACGACATAAATAAATATATTTAGCAAATATGATTTATAATATCATCTCAAGAAAAATTTTGGCAGTCGTGACGCAAGCGTGAGAACTAGTGTTAGTTATGTAACAAAGGATGCTTATTATTGCAACATGAATGTGTACATAACCAATTAAAAAAAATGTAAATAGAAATCACTAACCGATTATGATATAACTTATTTAAACTTTTAAAAATTTGGGATAAATAATTTATTGAAGCATCGATAAATGCCCGATATATTAACAACCAGCTTCTGCAAACGAAATTTTGACAAGAAAATGATGTGAGTATTCTTCTGCTGAAAGTAGATCAATGGAATCCTAGATAAGCAATCTTGGGAAAAAAAAAAAAACTGCGGATTTTTTTTTTAAAATGAGAAATTGAATATTGCTTATTTCATAATATCCAAGAATTCGTTGTGGCACATTATCATAGATGATAGCATGTCCATCAACTCTTACAAAAAGAGTAAGATAGACATCAAATGGTTACCAAAACTAAAGTCGACAGAATTAGAAAATAATCTTGAAGAATTTAGTTCCAACTTCATATAAGTAGAAATGATCATATGGAGAAGATAGAAGAAAGTACTTTGCTTTCACGAAGATTCACAAAGGGAAAATAGGAGCATACCAAAAGAACGTGAAAAAGAATACTGAAATGACCAGTCCGAATCTATATCCAGACTCCCCTCCACAGTCCTTGCTTTGGACAGGCATAAACAGAAGAAGGAGAACACAAAGCCTGAGATTCAGGAGAAGAGGATGCATAATTCATGCAATTCTATTCAGAATGCGGCTCAAAGGTCTCGATACGGTTATGCGGAAAGGCTCTATTGACCTCCATAGCCTTGCCCGTACATCTTTCTTAGCATCTTTTGCATGATCTGGGGGCGAAGCAGAAAGGGAGCTCTTGGGCTCATAGCGTTCGTGGCTTACGTCATTTCGACCTCGGCCATCGCCTAAAGTCTTGGGGTGGAAATGATAACCATTCTAGTCAAAAATTAATTTTTGGAAGAGAAATAAATTTTTTTTATTTCTATTTCTAAACGAGTTTCTAAGCAAAAATATCCGTTTGATAATGACACAAAATTTCTACTCTAAAAATATAAATTTATTTGATAACGACACAAAATTTCTCCCTTTCGAATGGCAGTGGGTTGGCGACGATGACAATTGGGCGGTGGCGGCGGCGACCTCCGACGGCGAACGGCGGAGGTGGCGGCTAGCGACCGGCGGAGGCATTGGCAACCGGCAGGCGGCGGCGGCGGCCGCACCGCCAGCGGGACGGACGGCGGCGGGCGGGGCAACAGATAGATGACTAGTTTGTAGTAAGGAACGAATGAGAAGAATTTTTATTTCTCATTTCTGTTCCAAAAATAGAAAAGTAGAAAATTTTTTACTTTTGATTTCTATTCAAAACCTATTTTTGGAACAAAAATATATTTCAGAAATAGAAAAATGAAATAATTTTATCAAACGGATTTCTATTCCAGAAACAAGTCTCGAATAGAAAAATTATTTCGGAATAGAAATTCTGATTTGTCATCCATCCCTTCGCCTCATTCCAGGTACTTCGTTCTGCTTCGTGACATCCCCAATATTGTTGTCTACTTTGCTGGTGGTTCTGGGAAATTTGGACCCTTTCAATGCATATACTCTTAACATGCAGAAGGTGAATGGAAAAAGAAAATCATTACACATCGTCCATGTTCAACATAAAACAGCCGCAGAAATGCACAACCAATTTGAGGCTTCAATAATATATATTGGACCAAGCAACACGTACACCACATAGAAGAAGAGACCACGTATCATACACAAGAAAGTTTTCTAGAGCCTGACCAAGGTTCGGTGCGAGATAAAGAGACTGCTACAAACATACACAATTGTAGAGACATTGTAATGAGTTGATTAGGCATAACATCATAATGTAAGACTGAGTTCAGCTCCACTCTGTATCATCACCACCAAGTGGATCTCTCGTGATGCCCGCGTGAGAGACCAGAACCCAAACATGAGTCAGAAACTCACCCCCTGTGGCAAGGTACTTAGCATGAGCAGCCGCATTTTTTGAAGGAGCCACATACAACATCATTTCCGTCCAGAAGTTGGCCAAGACCTCCCATATTGGCTTCTTAGGTGCCACTTCCCTCACAAGCATTTGTCCTAACTTCGCACCTCGACCAACGATGGTTTTGTCTTCAATGGCCTTCAGCTTGTTTAGCTCTTCAATCCTGTCATCCATTGAAACCGAGGATTCCCCAAATAATTTGTTGGCTTCGCTGACAGCACAATCAAATATGTATTCGGTCCTGCAAGGGTGACCGGGGAGCAATCTTGGGGCAAAAGCAATCAAATAAGAAAGGTATTTGGATAGTGTAGTCGCTATTGTTGGAAAACTCTCTTCAGGTATTTTGAAGTTGACAAAACATTTTCCTCAGTCTAGTCTGATGACTTGCAGATTCTACTGACAAAGTCTGAAGATCAAAGTCTGAAGACTTATAGACTCTACCACGGCAAAGTCTCGACGACAAAGAAGACTCAAGTATTCAAAGTCTATCCTCATGGACAGTTTCCAGATCAAAACGTCTATTCTTATCTTATACGATTCCAACGGCTATGGAATATATTTCTACTGGATTCAACACTAGAAGATCCTATTTCCTTATTCGTATATATATAGACTCGCAGATTATTCTTGGAAAGATTTACTTATGGAAACCGAGATCCTGATTGTATGGGCGAACAGGATTGATGGGCTATCTACACTTACCTTAAAGAGCTCGAGATCTCTCTAATTGATTATGTCCAACGGATTGATTGGAAGAACTTCTTTGGAAGGTGCCAACAGTCATGAAGGCATAAAGAAGTATATAAGAGAGATGCTCTAGTTGTTGAAGGGTGCCGGATAGAAGAATTCCAAATTCTGAATCTCCATTTTTATTGTGCGATCTTATTCTTCGAGTGTTATATGTAATCAAAAGAGAGATCATACTGTGGTGAGAACTTGAGGAAGTGTAGTAGAGTTTCTACACTGTGGATTCAAGAGTATGAGATTGTAATCACTCAATTGATTCATAGTGTAATCCAGCCAGAAGGGCTGTCCGTGCGGGAGAGTGGACGTAGGCTTGAATTAAGCCGAACCACTATAAATTTTGAGTCTTGATTCTCTATCCCTAATCCTTTATCTTTCATTACTTTCGATTGCTGTGGTTATTGAGTTTTAATTGATTAATCTCACGTTCTGTTTAATTGGTTTGAATTTATCTTAATCACCTATTCACCCCCCTCTAGGTGATAATCCTAGTCCTAACAATTGGTATCAGAGCTCGTGTGCTCGTTTTTAAGAAGTGTCTTTACTTCTGAGTAAAAAATTTATGGCTAGTATGTTGCCTACAGGGTTGGTTGAAGGTCAAAGCAATACCAGACCTCCATATTTTGATGGAAATGACTACAAAGATATGGAAAAACAAGATGAAAGCATTCCTAAGATCGAAAGATCCTTTGGAATGGGAAGTGGTTGATAAAGGAATCATTCCTGCTGCTGCATCAAGTTCAGAGAGAGGAAAAGAAGCTGCTGATCCCACTCTACTGACTCAAGAAGAAATCACTAAGAGACAGACTCTTGACGCCAAAGCTATTTACTCCTTATATTGTGCTTTATCCCCTACTGAGTATAATAGAATATCTTCTTGTGATACAAACAAAAGAAGTCAGGGATAGGCTTCACATTACCTATGAAGGGACTGATCGTGTGAAAGAAACGAGGATCAATATTCTCTTGGGACAATATGAAGTCTTTAAGATGAGATCGGAGAATCAATAACGACATGTTTAGTCGCTTTTACCGAAATTGTGAATGGTCTTGAATATCGGGGCATCCAATCTCGGGACATATGAAGGTCAACAAACTCCTACGAGGACTCTCTAAAGACTCGGAATCATATAAAACCTCAATAAGAGAGACTCGGAGGATTGCTCCACTATCTCGTAGACGAACCGGTTGGAACTCTTCAATCTTATGAAGTGGAAACGAACAATGAAGAGGAAGATTCAAAAGGTAAGAAATCTATTGCCTTAAAGTCTAATGACTACTCGATGCTACGATTCTCCGAAGAAGATCTAGATGATGAAGAACCGGCACTCATGATAAAGAGATTCGAAAGTTAAACGAAAAGGAAGGAAATTCAATTGGAAGAAACAAAGTTCGCAAAGGTTTCGAACAAGTCAACGAGGAAAGATGATTCTAACAAAGAAGTGACTTGCTTTGAATGCAAGAAAAAAAGGGACACATCGAACCCAACCGTCCTCTCGTTAAAGAAGAGAAAAGGAAAGACTGAGAAATATAGAAAAGCACTCAAAGCAGAGACTTGGAGTGATACTGAATGTGAAGAAAGTGATGATGATTATGCCAATATCTGCTTGATGGCAAAATCGACTCGGACTCGGATCTTGATTCGGACACGACTCGAACCCCGTGAACTCGAGGTCAGTAACCTAAAAATTCCTGTCAAAGTTTCTAAATATATTGATGAATTGTGTCTTAGTCTGAAAACCTCTCTTAAGAGGATCTCCGAATTGAAAAGGGAAAATTCTGCATTGAAGCAACAGGAAAAACTTTTGAAAGAAAAGTCTGATCAATTGGAAAAGGACTTTGCTGTTATGAAAGAAAACTCAGACTCTGTTTCAAATGAAAATAGTCTTTTGAAAAATGATATTACTAATATATCAAAAAGATTTTCAAATGGTTCTGAAAAGTTGGATAAGATTCTTTCAATACAAAGACCATATTTTGATAAGTTAGGTCTTGGTATGACTTCTGAAACTATTCCACTAATTGATTTTCCAAAGGTAAAGGAAAGAATCAGACAAAGACCATCCAAAGCTGTATATAGGAATCATTTCCAGAAAGTCTTTGTAAAACCTGTTGGCAGAAATGCCTTAAATTGTTCCAAGTGTAAAAGCTCAGAACATTTTGAGAAAGAATGTCCTTTGGTTTGGAGACCTGTTAAAAAGAGCCGGGCTAAGATCAAGTTACTGTTCTAACACTTCTGGACCCAAGATGATATGGGTACCAAAGAAAGCTTGAATCTATGATGTTTGCAGGTTACTATCAAAAGGAAGATTAAATGGTACCTTGATAGTGGCTGCTCAAGACATATGACAGGAGACTCAAATTGTTTCATAAGTCTTGTCCGGATAGACGGAGGAAAAGTTTCTTTTGGTGGTAACAATAAAGGAAGGATTACTGGTCGAGGAACAGTAAAGATTGGAAGCTTATCAATCAAGAATGTTTCCTTAGTTGAAGGATTAAACTACAATCTGCTTAGTATAAGCCAATTGTGTGATACTTGGTTTCAAGATCAATTTCCGGGGAAGAAACTTGCTCGGAATCGGTAAAGACTTTTCTCAATCTTTCACCGGACGAAGACATGGCAATATCTATCTTCTGGATGTGAATCAAGAAAAATCACAGTGCTTAATATCAGTACAAGATGAAGCTGATCTATGGCATAAAAAGCTAGGCCATATCAACATGAAGCAAATCAACAAGATCTCTTCCAAGAAACTTGTTCGAGGATTGCCTATTATAAATTACTCAAAGTCTGATCTATGCACACCATGCGTACTGGGTAAACAGGTAAGAAACTCTTACAAATCAATAAATAAAGTTTCCACTAATCACGTATTGCAGCTTCTGCAGATGGACTTATTTGGACCTACCAGAACGCAAAGCATTGGTGGAAAAAGGTTCTGTCTAGTAATAGTGGATGATTATTCTCGATTTACTTGGGTCTACTTTCTTTCAAGTAAGTCTGAGACTTTCTCTCTCTTTTCAAAGTTTGCTAAGAAAATACAGAATGAGAAAGGTCACACTATTTCAAGCATTCGAATAGACCATGGAGGTGAGTTTGAAAATCAAGACTTTGCTAGATTCTGTGATGAATTTGGTTTTCAGCATAAATTCTCCTCTCCATATACACCAGAACAAAATGGAGTTGTGGAAAGGAAGAATATGTCTTTACAAGAAATGGCAAGAACTTTGTTAATTGGAAATAATATTTCTTCAAGGTTTTGGGCTGAAGCTGTTTCAACTGCTTGCTATATTATAAACCGTGTGTTTTTAAGACCAATTCTTGAGAAAACTCCTTATGAAATTTTCAAAGGAAAGAAACCAATAGTTTCTTATTTTCAAGTATTTGGTTGTAAATGCTTTATTCTAAATAATGCTAATGATCGTGTTGGTAAGTTTCAAGAAAAATCGATGAAGGATTTTTCTTGGTTACTCAACTACAAGCAAAGCCTACAGAGTCTTCAACAAGAAGACTCAGACTGTGGAAGAATCAATGAATGTCAAATTTCAAGAATCTCCACAAGTTCAGCAAATTCATAATGAAGATTCAAAACCTGTTCCAGACTCTGCTGGGACTATCTCTATTGAAGCTGTTAACAATCCAGAATCGAACAACAAGCTACCGATGAAGAATCTTCTCAAGAAAAGATCATCAATCTATCGATTGTCCAAGAATCGGAAGCACAAATCTAGTCATCTGAAGAACTCATTATTGGGAACATTAATGAGGGAATTCGAACAAGATCCAAAAGACGAGAAGAGTCTAGTGCTGTTGCTCTTATTTCTGAAATGGAACCCAAAAATATTGAAGAAGCTTTAACTGATGAAAGCTGGATTGAAGCAATGCAAGAAGAGCTCAAACAATTCAGCATTAACGATGTATGGGAATTGACTCCTAAACCAAAAGGCAAATCAGTTGTTGGAGCTAAATGGGTATTCAGGAACAAAGTTGATGAAAAGGGCAAAGTAACTAGAAACAAAGCAAGACTCGTGGCTAAAGGATACACGCAAGAAGAAGGCATAGACTATGATGAGACTTATGCTCCAAAGTAGCAAGGTTAGAAGCAATCGATTATTACTTGCTTTTGCTTGTTACAAGAATTTCAGGTTATTTCAAATGGATGTCAAAAGCGCATTCCCCGAATGGATTTATTCAAGAGGAAGTCTACGTGGAACAACCACCTGGTTTTGAAGACTCAAAGAAACCCGACTCGTGTTCGATCAAGAAAGCCTTATACGGTTTGAAACAAGCACCTCGAGCTTGGTATGAAAGGTTAAGCAATTTTTTAATTCAAAATGGCTTTTCTAAAGGAAAGGTAGACACTACTCTTTTTATCAAAAGATAAGGTAAAAGCTTTTTACTCGTTCAGATTTATGTTGATGACATTATATTTGGATCAACAAATGAGTTTTTGTGCAAGAAATTTTCTAAGACTATGCAGGATGAATTCGAGATGAGCATGATGGGTGAACTATCCTTTTTCCTTGGTCTACAAGTGAAACAACTAAAGGAAGGGATATTTATTCATCAAGAGAAATATGCAAAAGAACTTGTTAAAAAGTTCGGTCCGAAAACCGCAAGAAGACCGACATACCAATGTCAAGTTCCTTGAAGATAGACAAAGACGAAGCGGGGAAGAAAGTCGATCGAAATTATACGGGAGTATCATTGGATCACTTCTTTATCTCACCGCATCTAGACGACATATTATTCGGTGTTTGCATATGTGCTAGATTTCAATCTGATCCTAAGGAATCTCATTTAAGTGCTGCTAAGCGTATTATTAAATATGTTGCTTCTACTGCTAAGATTGGTCTTTGGTATCCCAAAGAATGAGACTTTACCCTTCTTGGCTATTCAGACGCAGATCTTGCAGGTTGTAGAGTTGAAAGAAAAAGCACTTCAGGTACTTGTCAATTGCTTAGAAACAAAAAGTATCTTGGTTTTCAAGAAAACAAAGTACGTGGCTCTCTCAACAACGAGGTAAGCGAGAATACGTAGCCCTTGGGAGTTGCTGTTCTCAAATACTGTGGATTAAACAACAACTACAAGACTTTGGGATTAAAGACTCTTGCACGAGATCGATGTGATAATACCAAATAAGCAATTAATCTTACAAAGAATCCTATCCTACATTCAAGAGCAAAGCATATTGAGATTCGACATCATTTTATAAGAGATCATGTTCGAACAAAGAAGTCTTGATACAGTTCATAGACTCAAAGAATCAACTGGCAGACATCTTCACAAAGCCACTTGAGAAAAGCTCTTTTGAGTCTATTCGCTCAAGACTCAATATTTTATCTCTTGAAGAATGTTGAAGCTCAGACTCACAATCTTAGAGTCTGACAGAGTATCAAACTCATAAGGGTACAGACTGAGAATACCAATCGACACGACTGTAAGTTTACTTATTTACTTAAATTTAGTTCGAAAAGGTAAGTTTATTTATTGAGTTTATTAAGGCAGTTAATTTCAAAAAGGGGTGGTTATCGATTTATTAAAGCAGTTATTTGTTTTTAAAAGGAAATTCTTAATATTTCTAAAATTCCGCGACGCTTGATATACCCCGATTCAATTGTCTTTTATACTCATCTTCTCCTTCGTTTTTACTCTCGAAAACCTAGGTCAAAAAGCTTTCACTCCTCTGCAATTTTTTTCTCAAATTTCTACTCTCAAAGCTCTCAACTTTCTTGCGAATCAAGTGTGAAAGTTTCTCCAAAAGTTCTACAAGAAAGTGACAATGTCCTACCAAAGAAAGTCTTCGAGGATCGCAAACAGGGGACCACAAGGCTCTGTAGAGGGTCCTACGCACTTCAACCTTACAGAAGAAGGTGACTTTCCTACAGAACAGTCTCCTCAACGTTCTCAGCAGCGCTCCTCCTCAAACGAGACCTCATGATCATCGCTCTCAACATGCGAAGAAGTTCTCAAGATATCGAACCAGTAAGATCACTCAAGCCTGCTTTTGTATATAGGCTTTACTCTGCATTGAAGGAAGGTGGTTCTGCTATGACCTTTATTGATGAATTTCTGAAAGAAAAGGGTTATAAGAATGAGACGCACTTCCTCACCATAATGGAAAGATCAGGTGTTGTTCCTGCTGGAACAACAGCACAGGCTTTTGCAAACTTTCCCAGTGATCCCAGGTTTGGTGGTTTTAATCAACCAGAGGGAAAGGATGATGATGAGAAGATGTTCTTACACTTTAAGCCTTGGATGGGTATGGCTGCAAACCTTCGAGGAAAGAAGGATGAACTGTTTCAATCTGATGGACACAGGAAGGTGTACGAAAAACTGCTGAAGCGTGGAGTGATGAATCCACGGACGGTAGACTTTGATTTTCTAGATTTACTGAGCATTCATCTTAGAGAGAAGTTTGAAAAGCTTCAATTGCACAAGTTCTCACCGAATGTGATAAAGCTTACACTTTGAATTAACCGCATACTTTTACTCCAATATCAGCTTTCTTGATGCGAACAGCTTTTCATTTAGTGTGCGAGACAGGGACTATATCATTGATGTGGACACACTGGCAGATGTAATGGGTGTGGAAAGAGGTGCTTTCCAATCCATCTCTGTGTTTGTAAGTCATGCCACCTTGGAACTTGCAAGAGACCGAATTGCTGAAGGACGGCTCTCTTACTCCAGAATGAATGCAACCAATATTCTGCTTCACAAAATTGTGATCAACTGTCTTAGACCAAAATCTACATCAAAGACAGATGTATCAATATCAGAGGCAAAATTGATGTGTGCCATAAAGCTTGGTCTTAACTTTTCCTTGCCACACACTATCATGTTTCACATGTACAGGACAATGGCAAAGGACAAGGGACAACTCCCTTATGCTGCTCTCATCACACGTCTCTTCAGACACTTGAACATTCAGTCTCCTCCTGCTCTATCTGTGAAGACTATTGGTCAAATGGTCATTGGTTTGAGGATGATAACCAAAATGCGTCTGAAGGAGCTCAGCAAAAAGTTAGAGCAGTTCAAGGAAAAGACTCCTGTCAAGACAAGACCAGACTCTGCTGCGTCAAAAAGAAAAGGAAAGGAACCAATGGCTGGTCCTACCAAGAAGAAGAGAAGGGCAATCATCTTGGAGGATGACGAAGATGAAGATGCTTTGCCTATCTCTGCTCTTGTCTCACAGTTTTCTGTACCTATTCCAGCTGTTCCAGAACAACATTTTACAGAAGACACTGAGAAAGGACTTCAGGGAAAGGGATCCTTGCAAGAAGAAGCAGAAGAAGAAGAGAAGAAAGAAGAAGAGAAGGCAGAAGAAGAGAAAGAAGAAGAAACAGAAAAAGAAAAAGAGAAAGGAGACGAGACAGAGAAAGAGAAAGAAGAGGAAGAAGAAGAGAAAGAGAAAGAGGAATAACCCGTACGAGGCTGCATTCTCCAGCAGAAAAGGCTGATCAAAAACACACTATCAATGAGGAATCTCCTCAAAAAGAAGAGTTTTCTCTCCTCCGAGGGTATTGAAACAGGGGGAGATGAACAAAGAGAATATACTCCTCTTTTGCTGACCTATACAAGTGCAAGTGTTAGTCGATCGCCTCCACATGCTGAAGATATTCCTGAGGGAGAGGCATCATCTCCACACATTGATCTTCCTTCTGATGTTCCCACTGGTTTGACTCCATCATCAGATAAAGTTGACGCAAGCACTCAGACCGAAAATTCAGATTTTAGCAGACTGCTTGAAATCATCTTGGAGCTTAAGGGCCAAATCTATGCTATGGGGTATGAATTTCAGACTCTGCAAAATGAAAATCATGCCATGTTCATCACCATGCATGACCATATCAAAGATGTTCAGCGTCAGATTGAGGCCACAGCCAAAGGCACTGCTCTTGCTCAACTACAGGAAGATTTGAGGAAGCTCGAAGGCACTGTCAAGTCAATGGAGGACTTCAAACTTGTTCGCATTCCTCGTGCTCCTTGATTTTTTTTTTGATGCTGACAAAAAGGGGGAGAAGACTTTGCAGATTTTAAGACTTTCACTCACTCACTCCAAAACCAATCTTTCATTTCATCCTTTTAACATCCTTTTGGTTTATTATGATTGTGTTTGATACTTTGACTTGATCTTGAGTTTGTTGAATGTGTGCTCATTATTGCATCGCTTAAGCTTTCAAAATAGATAAAGATAGTAATGTTTGTACATGACTAATGAGTTTTCTGTGGATGCAGATCTGTGTACAGGGTACGTCTGTGTACAGGACATCCGTGTACAGGATAATTTCTACTATCTTATTCTAACCTTTTATGAGATATCAATGTTTGCTTAAGAGTTGTATTGCAGGGTATTAATATTCAAATCTGCAGGAAAGTTTTGTCACCATCAAAAAGGGGGAGATTGTTGGAAAACTCTCTTCAGGTATTTTGAAGTTAACAAAACATTTTCCTCGTCTAGTCTGATGACTTGCAGATTCTACCGACAAAGTCGAAGATCAAAGTCTCAAGACTTATAGACTCTACGGCAAAGTCGACGACAGCAAGACTCAAGTATTCAAAGTCTATCCTCATGGACGGTTTCCGGATCAAAACGTCTATTCTTATCTTATACGATTCCAACGGCTATGGAATATATTTCTCTTTTGGATTCAACACTAGAAGATCCTATTTCCTTATTCGTATATATATAGACTCGCAGATTATTCTTGGAAAGATTTACTTATGGAAACCGAGATCCCGATTGTATGGGCGAACAGGATTGATGGGCTATCTACACTTACCTTAAAGAGCTCGAGATCTCTCTAATTGATTATGTCCAACGGATTGATTGGAAGAACTTCTTTGGAAGGTGCCAACGGTCATGAAGGCATAAAGAAGTATATAAGAGAGATGCTCTAGTTGTTGAAGGGTGCCGGATAGAAGAATTCCAAAGTCTGAATCTCCATTTTTATTGTGCGATCTTATTCTTCGAGTGTTATATGTAATCAAAAGAGAGATCATACTGTGGTGAGAACTTGAGGAAGTGTAGTAGAGTTTCTACACTGTGGATTCAAGAGTATGAGACTGTAATCACTCAATTGATTCATAGTGAAATCCAGCCAGAAGGGCTGTCCGTGCGGGAGAGTGGACGTAGGCTTGAATTAAGCCGAACCACTATAAATTTTGAGTCTTGATTCTCTATCCCTAATCCTTTATCTTTCATTACTTTCGATTGCTGTGGTTATTGAGTTTTAATTGATTAATCTCACGTTCTGTTTAATTGGTTTGAATTTATCTTAATCACCTATTCACCCCCCTCTAGGTGATAATCCTAGTCCTAACAGCTATGACAAAGTTGTCTCTTTGTTCTTGTGAAGGAGGCTCTTTATGCTCACAGAAAGTGGTTGCTATGTGCCAAACCATTATAACATGAGTGGTTGTATCATGATCACATGCCCATGACTCGTCATATTCTTTGTTGAGCCTCAAAGACGCTTTCCTCTCCCCCGAATTTTCGAGGTAATTTTCCCTTAGAGACACAGCAATCGCCTTCATCACTTGCTTAGACAAATTGATGGAAGCAATTTGTTTCTGACCATTTCTTTTCGGGTCGAGATAAGCAGCAGTGATTCTATTATGTATCCACTTGCATGGAGAATAGCTATACGACTTGAGGAACGAGTATTGACGCAGTTGCCTCCCCCAAGGCTTCAGTAATTGAACTCGGCACAGTATCTCGATCAACTTCCCAGCATATATGCTCCTTTGCCACCCCTCGTTCTGCACATACTTGCATATGTATTTCACCTTTGCCCATTCCGAGAAAATCATGATGCCAAACTGTGCAAACTCGACAACGAAGATTGACATCATAAACAAGATGGTTATAAAATAACCAGATAACTTCATGAAGTTAGATTCATCATCTCTGGGCAATAACCTAAGCAAAGGCCAAGGCCCCAGGGGGAGTGAAATCAGAGCAGCAGCAACCACAATGGCAAGTTGAAACAATTTATACACTGAACGACGCCAGTTGAGACTGACAGGGTATTTGGTGTAGAATAAATCGAAGAGAAAAGCAAGCTCTACTTCAATGACTCTGAAAACTCGCTCATAATTATTTTCTTTAGAAAGCATATGTTGAATCAAATGACATAACGTATCATGAGCATCTTGGGACAACGAATAGCCAGCAAATCTCAGACAGATGAACTTGAAGAGCGAAAAAGACAGGCAAAGATCCTTGAGTCGTCCATCCAGGTCTCCGCTTACTAAAAGCGTCCCTTTGCAAAGCCAAACCTTTTCGACAGTGATATCGTCATCTGTCATCTTTAGCGATTGTCGATAGTCTGGGGCATCCCCAGCTTGCCATTGTGCTTCCTTTTGCCTCCACATTCCTCTTGAACACAATGAGTGCACCTTTGGCTCTTCTGCCACTTTCACCAGGTACCTGTACCTGTACATTGTAGCGGGATCTTCGGGACCTTGATCTCCGTTTCTTGGAAGGTGCTCAGTGCTCATGTAGTCTGCTATTAACTTGTATTCCTTCTGCATCACAGAATTGCTTGCCAACATAAAAGCTCGTGCTCTTTCGTCGACTTTCACAAATAGAATGACGAAAAGAAACACCGTGCAAAATATTGGCACCGACGGGGTCACGTATGAAGCGATCATCCAACTTGTCATGAAACATTGAGCAGCGGAGTCCATGTTAAATGACTTCCACTGTTCAATGTCCTCAATACTGTGCGCATTGTAGGAATCTGCACTTCCGAGAACCACCACCAGATAAGCCGCCCAGATCGGGAAATTTGAAAGGCAGAAAGGAGCGCTTTGGATAAGGCCAATTGTGTATGCGATGATGGCGGGTGAAAGATAATAGGCCGCAAATCCAACCAACGCGAATGCGCGGTTGCCGCTGCGTCGCCTGAATGACCCAAAGACCCCAAGAAAGACTAAGATGGCAGCAGCGATGACCAGCAGTGCCTCGATTCTTGCCAGTTGGATAATTCGACTATAGTATGTGTCCGCCTGCTTGCAGCTATTACACTGCTCTTCCGAGTACCCGTACAGAGAATATGAGCAGATTTCGTCCATGATCATCAACCCTCTCCCAAGTGAGCGGAAAAATGGAGCACCGATGCCAATGATGAAGAAGGATCGTTTATACGACTTATAAAGAGAAGAGGGGATGAATGTGCGGCGAGGAAGAGGGGATGAATGTGCGGCGAGGTGATGCTCTAAGGTCCCTTTTAACTGATGCAGCATTGGCGGAGCGCCAAGAATTAGGAACTTCTCAAGTAAATTACTTTAGCAAAGAAATCAGAATCATTACTTAATTTTAGATTAGTAACACAATGCATTACCGATATAAATATTTTTTTTCTTAAAATAGTATGATCCATTCTTGATTTGATAATTAGTAAGAGAATGAGAAGTTAAAACTCTCAAGGAAGATTGAAATCGCTTGTTTAAAGCAAACTTTACATTTGCGACATATCCTAATATTTGCTTAATTTTAAAGCACCTACATGAAAATTGGGATCGATTGTTGGGATAATTCTTGAAATGCCCAAAAAGAATGGGCTCTATTTTCCTTGTCCTCAAACCAAATATCAAATCGGTAGGTTATATTAATATGAACATCACCTACGTGCAAATTTAAGCAAAACATAACGTAAGAGAATTCAATATGTATAACTCATCAACAAGAGGTTTAGTGATGGAGGAAAACAAAATGATTTACTTTCTGAGCAAATTCCTTGAGAATATTTACGTTTATTAGGTTGCATCGGCAAACAAACAGAGCTATCGAAGGAAAAAAGAAGTGATCAAGGCACGTGTACTCCTCAAACTTTTGCAAAAGTAATCAACTCTTGGAATTTCGTTTTTTGTATTCCTAGACTATATACTTTTGCACCAGTACTCCTTAAACTTTTGCAAAAGTAATGTCCAATTGGATTTCTGGACTATATACCTTTTCGCTCATATTGATCCTGCTGTAAGAAAAATGAAAGGAAAGGCCGACATGGCTATTAATTTCTGTTAAATGCTGCGATGCCTCATATCCGTAAGTTACTTAATTACTAGATTTTTTTTTTTTTGTCGGTCTTCCTCTATTCCTATTCTAACGCTCACTCTCAGACTTTCGTCCTGCCTCCTTGCAGGGTGTGGGAGTCGAAACCCACTTTTGAAACTACAACGTCCCAACCCCAACCCCCCCTGAGAAGGTGAGGATTTGAACTCCCCACCTCCTCCTTCCAAGTTGGAAGGGTGACCACTGGAGCAAACCCCAGTGGTTACCTAATTACTAGATTAGACGATCAAGGAGAATAGAAACCTTCTATCCTCCAACGCGCTTTCAGCGAAGGAAAAAAGATTCTAATTAGAAAATTTTCTATAAGGGCACCTTCCCATCGTTGTCTATACCAAACCGCGACTGTGGAATCTACCTCTCTCGTCTGCCTTGACTTTGGTGCTCACAGCAGGATGGCTTTTGAGAAGGAAAAAGAAAATGCAAATAAACAAACTGTTTGATTATTGCTCGAAGTTTCCCGTTGAATTTGATATAGGCGCAAGTTTATGAGATCGTGATGTTCTAAGTGTTTGTGGAGCCTTGAAGACGGAGACGGACTATCGGAGAATGCAAGAAGATGGCTCGCCCGGGGCTTGGACAAACCAGGCAACTCAGCGGGCACTTATTAGCACCCTATTTTGATGTCTATTTTGTACATAACTTGTTAGAACTCTAAAGAGTTTTTGAAAGCCGCTGTTGAAAGCATAAGAAGTGGGCCTATGACAACTCATAGAGAACAATTTAAGCCTTGTTTGATGTTCCGAACTGTGACTAGGTTTTAATGGAAAGAAAATGCTAGATTTATCAAAACTATTTTTAAAAAATTAATTTACTAAAGAATGTATTGGATTGATTATAAGTGACCCTTAAAACAAGTAGGCCTCAAACGACAAGTAAACAGTGTGACACATTATTGAGTAAACTTACACACAACTTTATAAATGGACAAACGATTGAGGTTCTTATTTGGAGAAGAAAATATGATATGATGGTATATGCATTTCTTTTACATATATATGTAATTTGGCTGGTTTTATAATAATTTACACATTAAAACTATTGATCATGTTTTCAGCCCCAAGGTGGTACTACACGCTAGAATTAGAGATTCGTTACTATTTCCTTTCCTTACTTTTTTTGTTCAGATTTCTTTTATTATTCTTATTGTGTAATTCATGTAATCAAACGGTTTGAAATCTTTCATAGATATTCTAGATTATCAAAAACTAATGCACTACGCTTGTAGTTCGCACATATATTAATTAAATTGTGTCAATAATGACTTGCACTTTTGATGTGGACGGAGATTAATCATCAAAGCCTCAAGCCTCAATAAGATACGGCTCCTAATAAATTTCTGGAACGGTGAACTAGCATGATTTATTAGTAACATATTGAAGAGGGTGTGGCCATTATACAAGGGGACCTTAACAGAGAACCCAATCAATTCAATGCCTTTTATTTACAGCCACATAAATCTCGTCGTTGTCCGGTATGTCAGAAAGCTTCTTTAAGAAGCTGACCGTGCTAGAAAAAAGGAAAGCTAACACGTGGATAACACATTGAAAGAGGGTGTAGGTAGTATGTAACAGGACCTAATTTTTTATTTTTTTTTTTGGGTCGGTAACGGAACCTAGTTAAGGAACCCAATCAATCCAATGCCTTTATCTTTATCAAGAAAAAGAAGTTGACTTGACAAAGAAAAAGCAAGACAAAATTTATTAAAAATAAGAAAGAAAGAAAGTCAGATAACACGTTTTTTCATGGAGCCCTAATACTATTCTGTGTGCCTCGGTCCGACATCTCTCAATCTTACAAAGGGACAAAAACATAATAACAGCGGAAGAAGCACGAGAGATGCAAGTTTAACAAAGTACGTCATCTGTGATGAACCATAGAGTACTATTTCGGCCTTGTTTGTAATTCGACGATGACTAGGATTAAATGGGAAGAAAATGTTAGGCTTATTAAATTGTAAGCCACTCTTTAGTTAAGTGGGACTTAAACAACAACCAATAGTAGTATGACGCATCATTTAATAAACCAATTTTGCAGTATTAGTAAATCTAGCATTTATCTAGTGAAAATAAGGTCATCATTCCTTTAATTGATCATGTTTGGTAGCATGGAAGAAGATGAATAGATATCAAATTATGAAATGAAACTGCCATGTTAGCTTATTTTCATGAACGGGGTAGGTGAAAATAAATGATGGTCAATGGAAATGAATGAGTAAAATAATGCACATAGTAACTTTATAAAACAGACAAACGATTAAGGTTTCTATTTGGAGAAGAAAATTTCATATGATGGTACCTAGTTATATAGTAATTTACCCATTTAAAACTATGAATCATGTTTTCAGCCCCAAAGCAGTACTAAACGCTAGAATTAGAGATTCGTTACTATTTCTTTTCCTTGCTTTTTTTTTTTATACAGATTTCTTTTATTATTCTTTTTGTACCATTCCTATAATCAAGCGGTTTGAAATCTTTCATACTAGTGTTCTAGTATATCAAGAGCTAGTATATTGTGCTCATAGTTCGCATATACATTAATTTAATTGCGTCAATATTGACTTGTACTTTCGAAATGGTCAGACATTAATAATCAAAGCCTCAAGCCTTTATAAGGCACAGCTCCTAATAAATTTATTAGAACGATGAAGCAGGGTGAATCATTAGTAACGTGCTGAAGAGGGTGTCGCTAGTATATAAGGGGACCTCAATGAGGAATGCAATCAACCCAATGCCCTTTACTTACAGCCACATAAATCTTGTTGTTGTCCTGTATGTCAGAAAGCTTCTTTGAGAAGTTGGCCTGGCATAGAAAAAGCAAGGCCAATTGTTAAAAAAAATAGGTAAGCTAACACCTTTTAGATGGAGATAACATTGAAGAGGGTGTAGATAGTATTTAAGGGGACCTAGTTAAGAAATCTAATCAATTTAATGCCTTTTATTTAAAACCACCTAAATCTGCCCTGTGTGTTGAAAAATCTTCATCTTTAATAAAGTTGACTTGCCAAAGAAAAAGCAAGACCCAATTTATAAATAAATAAATAAAAAGTCAGCTAACACCTTTTACATGGAGCATTAACGCTACTCCATCCAATCCCTCACCACTTGGCCTCATGCCAAATATTTGGGTCCAACATGAATATATATATATATATATATATATATATATATATATATATATATATATATTTCAACAGCTACAAAATTGTCTTCATGTTCTCTCTTTAATCATTCGATCTTGGCTATCAAATTATAGGTTCATCTTTCCTATTCAATCATTGATCCTCAACGTAAATTTGTCATTTTAGTCCTCCCTCATTTCTTTTAAACATTGTCAAAAAAGGTGCCAAAATTCTTGTCGCGACTTACCCTCAAGAGCCGCTCTCAGGAAAATAGGTTTTGGAGGTATTTACTTGAAAGACAGTCCAAATTGGCATCCTTAAATATGACTTGAACACACCATCACAATCATGTGTTCATGTTTCCTCTTTAATTATTCATCTTGGATGTCAAATCATAGGTTCATATTTTCTCTTCAATTATTGATCCTGGATGTCAATATGTCATTTTAGTCCTCCCTCATTTCTTTTGAACATTATAAAAAAACATGCCAAAATTCTTGTCGCGACCTACCCTCAAGGGGCCACCCTCAAGGGAATAGATTTAGAGGTATTTACTTGAAAGACGGTCCAAATTGACAACCCTAGAAGATGGCTCGAACACATCATCACAATCACGTGTTCATGTTTCCTCTTTAATCATTCATCTTGGATGTCAAATCATAGGTTTGTGTTTTCCTCTTCAATTATTGATCCTAGATATTAATATGTCATTTTAGCCCTCCCTCATTTCTATTGAACATTATGAAAAAAAAGGTGTCAAAATTCTTGTCGTGACCTACCTTGAATAAGTTTAGAGGTATTTAGTTGAAAGGCAGTCAAAATTGGCATCCTTAGAAGACAACTCGAACACATCATCTAATAAGTAATCTAAGACAGTCCATCAATTTCAAGCGTCGGCTCTTACAAGCCCATACCTCATGTTGGATTTTTCATAATACATTTGCATTAACCCTATCAAAATTCTGTGAGATATCACCACTAGCCAATTAAGGTCAGCTAGACACCTATTGAAATGTGGAATTGTCATCTCAATTTCTATGGAACTAGAGATTTCGGATTCGGGGCATTGATTACACTTTTATACAACTAATGCCCTTTCAGTACCTAAACTTTGATTATATTGTCAATTAAAGTGTTTTTCATGCAGTCTTTTCATCTATTTTAAGGTTAATCCGCTAAGTGTTCATGCAATGTTTTTATTGAAATTCTGCCCATGCTAAAAGAGAAAATAATAACCAATGTGTGTGAATTACGCAATCAAGTATAATCGAATTGAAATGCACAAGACTTAGCATCATCTCTAGAAAGAAAACAACACAAAATATATCCCTACTGTAAAACTCTAAGAGCTTATTCAATTGAGTTTCGAAATTTTTTAAGGATTATTAAATTTTATTCAAGACTAAGAGAAGTCTATTTGAAAAGAAAATTCCAAAATTGATTCAGGACTGAAAAATCTAATGGAATCAATTAAGGTGATTTTTCTAAACATTTTTCCAATTTTTTCCAGTTGGGTCTTCCTATCTTCGAAAGTCATCCGATGGCAGCACTCCTTCAGCTTCGCCCCAAACTTGTGAGCAAGACTTTCCATCTCTGCTTTTTGTTTCTTTTCTATTATATAACCTTCTGCTAATAACGTGCACATGTTGATGAAGAAGAGGAAGGATCTTTATACTTCTTTTTTTCGTGAAGAGGGGACGAACATGCGGGGAAACCATATCGGTTATGCTCTGAGGTCCCTTTTAACTGATGCAGGGCTGAGCGCCGAGAATTAGGATCTTTTATACTTATTATAGTGTGAAGAGGGAATGAATGTGCGATGAAACCATATAGGTGATGCTCTAAGGCCCCTTTTTACTGACGCAGCTTTGGCCGAGGGGCAAGGATTAGGAACTCCTGAAGTAAACTACTTTAGCTAAGCAGTCACAACCACCAATTAATTTTAGTGTAATTATTGAATACATCGGTGGTATGAATTTTTTTTTTCTACAGAGTTTTATCCGTCCTTGATTTGATAAAAGTAAGAGAATGAGAAATTAAATCTCTTGGATTAAGGATTGTTGAGACCCCTTGTTTAAATTTATCTTTTCACTGACAATATATGCCCTAATTTTGCTTAATTTTAAAGCACCTACACAAAAATTGTGATTGATTGTTGTGATAATTCTTGAAAAACCAATAAAGAATGGGTCATATTTTTCTTGTCCTCAAACCAAACCTTTGACCAATAAATTATATTAACATGGACATCATCATATGCAAAATTAACTGAAAAAAAATTTAACAGAGGCCCATATTTATAACTCATCATTCAAAGGTTTAGTGATGGAGAAAAACACGGCCCAAAATGATTTATTTCCGAAGTGAATACCTTGAAAAAAATTCGTTTATTTGATTGTACCTACAAACGGAGCTATCAAAGTAAAAAAGAAAGTTTGGATTAAAAAAAGTAAAAATAAAGCAATAAAAATACTTACTCTCTAAACTTAATCGATATCTTGAGTTTCTTTTTTGCCCAATGGAATTCTTGAACTACATTTTCTTTTTCTTTCATATTGATCCTACCGTTAGAAAAATAAACGGCCATCACTATGATGTTAAGTGCCATGCTTGCATCCTACGTCGAATTGATGGTTACGTCTTATGCCTCATTTATCTAACTTACCACAAGATCAGACAATTGAGGAGTTTGCAAAAAGGGAGCTTCTATCCTCCAACTCTTTAAGCGAAAGGAAAGAAGATTCTATTTAGACAATTTCTAAACCAAACAATGAGTGTTTAAATTACCTCTCTCGTCTGCCTTAACTTTAGTCTTCAAAGCAAAATGTCTTTTGAGAAGGGGAAAAAAAAAGAAAAGAAAATAACCAAACCGATAAAATCTACCTATCTTGGTCGGGGCCCACCCCGATGTGGCCTTGATTTTGCACTTACTAGTTATTATAACCCTATGTTGATGTTTATTTTGTACAACTCCTCCATTCCAAATTCAAGTGCTTTTCACGTCCAATTGTAGAGTGGGACCTAGATTCCCAAGTTGGCGTCAAACTCAAAGGAACATTTTGATATTGTATATGATAAATGCTAGCATCTCAGATGAAGTTCCCTATTGGCTACCTACAATTTTGTCCAACGTTGAATGATTGGATCTTTCAGGCAATATGCTCGTAGCATATCCTGAATTATTGGAAAAAAGATGCCACTATGTGGGTTAGGATCTCGCTTGAATCCCTGCGTGGTAGTCAGTGCTCAGTGCTCACGTAGTCTGCTATTGACTTGTATTTCTTCTCCATCACAGAATTACTTACCAACATTAAAGTTTGTGCTCTTTTGTCACTTTCACGAGTAGAATGGTGGAAAGAAACACTGTGCACAATGTTGACTATGATTGGGTCAAGTATGAAGCGATCATCCAACTTGTCAACATTTAGCAGCGGAGTCATTAAATGACTTCCACCACCAGATAAGCCGCCCACACGGGGAAATGCGAACCGCAGAAAGGAGTGCTTTGGATAAGGCCCAGCGTGTACGCGATGATGGCAGGTGAAAGGCCATAAGCCCCGATTGTGACCAATGCTAATGCGCGATTGCCACAGCATTGTGTCACGGGCCGATCGATCTAGCGTTCCCTTGCCCGTGCGGCCTTAGGAATTTCTCCCAAGTCAGCCTTTCTCACACTCACTCACAAGGATCTTAGAGAGAGAAACTCTAGAGAGAGAAGCTCTGGTTTTGTATTTCACTTGAGAATGAGATGATACAAATGAGGAGAGGAGTCTCCCTTATATACAAGTACAGGTAAACCGTATCCGTAGATCTCTCCGAGATCTAACGGTGGAGATTGCATCTCCCAACTACCCGCATTTATTCCCAACTACCATCTACTCGCATTTATAACGTATGCGTACAAATATCGTATTTACCCGCCCCCCTGAGTATACTCGATAATACTCTAAGTCTCGGGGATATAGGTCGAGGGTCGGATGTGTCACGCCCGTCCTCAAGAACCCTCTTGGCTATGCATTCTCACGGGCCGTGACATTCTCCCCCACCTAATCAGGCGACGCCCTCGTCGCATCTTCGGCATGAAAGACTTCGATTTCTTTCCTGAATTGCCAAAGATTCTCCTCGGGCTCCCAACTGGCTTCACTCTCCGGAAGACCCTTCCATCGGATCATGTACTCGCGCTTCGGTGCACAGTATCGCTTCCGTATGACCCGATCAGCAATGATGCTCTCAACTTCCCGGTCATACGAGGTTTTTGCTCCGAGTGGCGCCCGTGATGATTCTCCTCGATCCGGATCCTCCTCATCAACCTGGAAAGGTTTAAGCATACTTACGTGGAATACCGGATGCACCTTTAACTTCGGTGGTAGTTCCAGCTTGTATGCAACCTTCCCGACCCGTTGCAACACACGAAATGGCCCTTCATAGCGTCGGATCAACCCCTTGTGCACGTCCTTGTATCGAAGGACCACATGCAGCTTGGCCAACACTTGGTCTCCCACTTGGAACTCCATGTGCCGACGCTTCTTATCCGCCCATTTCTTCATGCGCTTCGATGCCTTGTGTAGACACGCCCTCGCCAAGTCGGCTTGTTCTTGCCAATCTTTGGCGAACTTGTACGCGGGCGGACTATTCCCTCGATAGCCCGATGCAACCGCACTCGGGGTATTCGGTTGTTGCCCCGTCGCAATCTCGAACGGGCTTTGACCGATCGACTCGCTCCGCTGCAGATTGTAAGAGAACTGGGCTACGTCGATCAGCTTTGCCCAGTTCACTTGCGTTGTGCTCACATAGTGTCGGAGGTAGATCTCCAAGAGTGCATTGACTCGCTCCGTCTGACCGTCGGTTTGAGGATGCAAACTTGTCGACATATTCAGCTCCGACCCTAGCAGCTTAAACAGCTCGGACCAGAAACGCCCCGTGAATCGAGGATCACGATCGCTCACGATCGTTTGTGGCACACCCCAGTACTTGACCACGTGCTTCATGAACAGCTTGGCCGCCTCCTCGGCCGGGCAATCTTTACTTGCAGGCACGAAAGTCGCATACTTCAAAAATCTGTCCACCACGACCATGAGAGTCCGACACCCTTCGGACTTCGGCAGGTTGACTATAAAGTCCATGGAGATGCTCTCCCATGGACGAGTAGGGATAGGAAGTGGCTCTAGCAAACCCGACGACGAACGCTGCTCCAGCTTGTATTGTTGGCAAATCAGACAAGTCTTCACATACGCCTCTACATCGTCCCGCATTTGCGGCCAATAATACCGATCTTCGACGAGGGCCAACGTGCGGTGGATCCCTGGATGACCCGCCCACTTCGAGTCGTGGCACTCGCGCAAGATTTCCTTCCTCAGCTTCCCATGGAAGGGCACATATAGGCGCCTTCCTTTGGTGTAGAGGAGCTCGTCCTCACACCAGAACTGTCGGGTCTTGCCTTCCTTCGCGTACCCGATAAGGGCTTGGGCTCCTGGATCATGCGCCAACCCCTCTTTGATCCGGTCGACCCAAGGACAACTTGGTCGACTCATCGTGTGGCTCTTCAACTCCGTCTTCCGACTCAACGCGTCCGCCACGAAGTTGGCCTTCCCTAGCTTGTACTCCAACGTGTAGTCGAACTCCGCCAAAAAGTCTTGCCAACGAGCTTGCTTCGGACTCAGCTTCTTTTGGGTCTGGAAATAGCTCGTGGCCACGTTGTCCGTCCTCACGAAGAACTTGGATCCCAGGAGATAGTGCCTCCACGTCCGAAGGCAGTGGACCACCGCGGTCATCTCCTTTTCTTGAACGGTATACCTTCGCTCGGTATCGTTCAATTTCCGAGACTCGAACGCCACCGGATGGCCATCCTGCATAAGCACACCACCTATAGCAAAATCCGATGCGTCAGTCTCTACCTCGTAAGGTTTGGTGTGGTCGGGCAACGCCAACACCGGCTCCTCTGTCATAGCCTTCTTCAATCGATCGAACGCTCTCTGGCATCGATCCGTCCACTCCCAGGACTTCTCCTTCTTCAACATGTCCGTGAGCGGAGCGGTGATACTTGAGTAGCTCCGGATGAAGCGCCGGTAGTAGTTGGTGAGGCCCAAGAACGACCTCAACCCCGTCACCTTGGCCGGCGGCTCCCATTCGACGATCGACTGGATCTTGGCCTTGTCCATCCGCACATGTCCACCCCCGACGATGTGCCCCAAGAATGGAACTTCTTCTTGTGCGAAGGCGCACTTCTCGCGCTTAATGTACAACTCGTTTTCGCGCAAAACTTGGAAGACCTGTCTTAGATGCTCGACATGCTCTTCCAACGTCTGACTATAGACTACAATATCATCTAAGTAAACCACAACAAACCTATCTAGGAAAGGGTGGAGTACCTTATTCATCATGGTACAAAATGTAGCCGGAGCGTTGGTTAAGCCGAACGGCATCACCAGGAACTCATAGGATCCATATCTCGTCACACAGGCTGTCTTCGGCTCGTCCCCTTCAGCGATCCGCACTTGATAGTAGCCCGATCGGAGATCTAGCTTGGTAAACCATTTCGCTCCACCAAGTTGATCGAACAGATCCGCGATGAGCGGGATCGGGTACTTGTTCTTCACGGTCAATTTGTTCAGCGCCCGATAGTCGATGCACATCCGGAGTGATCCATCGTGCTTCTTTTGAAATAAGACCGGCGCACCGAACGGGGCCTTAGATGGCCGAATATAGCCCGCATCGAGCAGCTCCTTGAGTTGCCTCCTCAACTCTTCCAATTCGGGTGGTGCCATGCGGTATGGCGCCATGGCAGGCGGTCGAGCGTCAGGCACAAGCTCGATCCGATGATCCACCTCTCTCTTGGGTGGTAGCTTCTTCGGCAGCTCCGAAGGCATCACGTCCTTGAATGATCCGAGGATTTGGGTTACCTCTGTCGGGACTTCCTTCTCTTCTCCCTTGTCCTCCTCGATCTTCAAGGCAGCAAGGATGGTCACCTCACCCTTCCTTGCTCCTTTGGTGAGTTGCATGGCCGAGATCACCCTTCGGTCACGCTCCGACTCACGATGAACCGGGATCACGCATTGACAATTCTTGTCTAACACGCATATACATTCGGCGAATGGAACAACAATCGCATGGACTTTATCTAAGAATTTCATTCCAATGACTAGCTCATAGTCGTCAAGTGGAATTACCTCAAGAGTCTCCTTACTCTTCCATAGCCCAAGTTGTAGCTCCACGTCCCGTGCGACACCGATTGCAGGGACTTCCTTTGAGTTCACCGTTTTGAGCCAGCCGGCTCCCTTCTCAACTCTTAGGTTGAGTTTCTTCGCGGTCTCCTCCGAGATGAAGATATCGAACGCTCCCGTGTCCACGAGCGCACTCATCGTGGTCGTGCCGATCTTCACATCCGCGAACATCAAGCCCTTAGGCTCCTTCGCCTTCTTGGACTTCATTGTGCTAAGGAGGCGCAGTGAACCCAACCGCGTTTCCTCCTTAGGCTCATCCTCCTTGCAAAGCGCAGCCAGCTTTGCCTTGTTTGGGCAGTCCTGCGCCATGTGCGGACCATCACAGAAGAAGCATTTATACGAGCGTACCTTTCGTTGTCCTCCACCGCTCGATTCCGCATGCGTCTTATGAGGGTTAGCCGGTGGTCTACCTCCGGTCGGGCGGTTGTATCTCCCCCGATCTCCCCCACCAGTGGCTTTCTCCCTCGGACGAGAATCCGATCGGGATGTCGAAGGCGCTTTGTATTCCACAAGCGACTCGGCTACGGTCATGACCATCGTGAGATCTCCCACGTTGAATCGCTTTAGCTCTTGCTTGGTCCATGGCTTGAGACCACTCATAAACTGGTGGTACGCCTCCACTTCATTCATCGAAGGGATCTGGAGTAGCAACTCCGAGAACCGCTTGATGTAGTCGCGTACACCACCTTTCTGCTCGAGACGTTTCAGCTCGTCACGAGCTTCCTCTTCCGCATAAGCGGGGAAGTAGTTCCGTCGGAACTCCTCGACGAATCCACCCCATGTCGTGATAGGATTCCCGCACCTATCGTCCGACCGACGACGCCACCACAACAGTTCATTATCTACCAAGTACATGGATGCAGTGTTTACCCGTGATTGCTCGTTGTTGATCCCCATGGCTTGGAAGTACCTCTCCATGTACCATAGGAAGTTATCCACGTCTTTGGCCACCCGTGAGCCTCGGAACTCCTTCGGCTTTGGCGTGTCCACACGTGGGGCTTGCACCGTGATCACCCGGTTAACGCGTGTAGCTTCCGATTCAGCAAGCTTAGTCGTAAGCTCTGCTATCTCCGCGCGCATGGCTGCGATCGTCACCTCCAAAGGCTCGTACCGTTGTGCCAGCTCTTCCCTTAGGGTCCCCAGCAACTCGTGTCGGAGTTCACCCATGCCGATTTTGAGCTCTTGCACATCAGCAACCAGCTCCTCCCTTCCAACATCTACTCCATCCACGGTCTGGGTCAGGTCATCGACCGATCCTTGGACATCGGTGACGAACAACTCCAGCTTCGTCATCCTTTGTGCAAGATCCCCCATCGGGTCACTCGAGGCACCACGATTCTTCTTACCCTTGGCTTTCTCGACGTTCCGCCCACGATCAGCGCAGTCACCACCCATGGCAAGCGCCTCATCAGATCGTGGATCAGCCATTGTACTTGCGCTTGGATCACAATCAGCTCTGATACCACTTGTCACGGGTCGATCGATCTAGCGTTCCCTTGCCCGTGTGGCCTTAGGAATTTCTCCCAAGTCAGCCTTTCTCACACTCACTCACAAGGATCTTAGAGAGAAACTCTAGAGAGAGAAGCTCGGTTTTGTATTTCACTTGAGAATGAGATGATACAAATGAGGAGAGGAGTCTCCCTTATATACAAGTACGGGTAAACCGTATCCGTAGATCTCTCCGAGATCTAACGGTGGAGATTGCATCTCCCAACTACCCGCATTTATTCCCAACTACCATCTACTCGCATTTATAACGTATGCGTACAAATACCGTATTTACCCGCCCCAGGAGTATACTCGATAATACTCTAAGTCTCGGGGATATAGGTCGAGGGTCGGATGTGTCACGCCCGTCCTCAAGAACCCTCTTGGCTATGCATTCTCACGGGCCGTGACAATTGCCTGAACAACCCGAAGACCCCAAGAAAGACTAACATTGAAGCAGTGATGGCTAGCAAAGCCTGAATTCTTAGCAGTAGGGTCCATCAACTTTCGAACTTAACACGGAGATAGCATGTACGTGGCCGTGGCAGAGCCTGAACATCCGACGGAATTGTGGCTTGAGTATTATATCCATTTGAATTATTTAATTATGAATATTTTGGATTTGGGTTTGATATAAGCGTGAAAAATACTTGAGTTTGCAAGGAATTGTAACTTGAATTCTTCCATTATTATTAAATTATTTACGGTCCATAAATGTAAGCATCGACATTCAGTATTTTTTTTTTTTTTTTGTCGGTCCTACTCTATTCCTATTCTAACGCTCACTCTTAGACTTTTGCTCTGCCTCCTTGCAGAGTGTGGGAATCGAAACCCATTCCTGAAACTAATGCGTCCCCGCCCCAACCCCCATGAGAAGGTGGGGATTCGACCTCCCCGCCTCTCCTTTCCAAGTTGGAAGGGTGGTCACTGGATCGACATCCAGTATTGAATTGCATAAATTCTTCACATCCTTTATTATTCTTTATTTATTTTCTTTGGCTTTTCATATTAACGAAAATTGCACCTCATGAATGACTTGTGCACCAATATACTATAACACTTTCGACATGGACAGAGATTAATCGTCAAAGACTCAAGCAGATACGGTTGTTAATAAATATCTACAATGGTAGACCAGCATGAATTATTATTAGTAACGAATAGAAGACAGTGTGGCTAGTTACGTAAGTCTTGTTGTTATCCTGCATGTTGTTGTAATTATGGTTAATGGATCAACAAAACCCAATAATTATGATACGTCTTTTCTATTCACGTATCTCTTTTGGATTCATGTATTTCCTCAACTTTTATGTTCACGTATCTATTGATTTCATGAATTTCCTAGATTCATGTATCTTTTAGTTCATATATTCATTGAGTTCATGAATCTCTTGAATTCACGTATCTCTGGATTCATGAATCTCTTGGTTTCACGTATCTTTTTATTCATGAACTTCGTGGATACACGCGTCTATTTAATTCATGTATCTCTTTAGTACATGAACCAAAAAGCTCTATAAATAGATATGAGAATAGAGCTTCATTACAGGTTTTTTGGTTTTGGTTTTTCCAACTCGATTCCAAAAGGCTTTGATATACTTTCCTACTCTTCTGATTTTTCTAAGTGTGCTGGTTCAATTGAACGGTTTGACCGAGTCCTGTTTGCATAGTGCTAATCCAAATAGGTTTGAGGTATTGTATCTTGGGAGGCATAGTTCGTGAATCTGCGGAACACCATTGGCAAGAATTAATCGCCTTAAAGAGATTCGGTTATCCGTACCTCACCTCCAATTTTATGTTATTTTTCAGTGATATCTTATTTTCTTCTTCTCCAAGATTTGTAAAAGGAAGGATATTATAAAGTTGTTATCGTCTTCTTTACATTGATGTTCTGATTACAACAAACAGAGTGCTTTCTTTGGATTAATTTCCAACACATGTCATGTCAGAAAGCTTCATTAAGAAGTTGACCTGACATGGAAAAAACAACAGGTGTTGAAAAAAGGCACGCTTTCACATTTTAGATGGTGATAGTGTTAGAATAAAACAATCTTCCAATCAAAAAAACATAATATAAAATTAATAAATATAATGTACCAAAATCAAACGTAATCATTATTAATCTAACGAATGAGAAGATGTCTCGTGAGTATGAATCTTCGTCATTCTCCTATGAAATATGTGATGGATATGTATTTTTTTTTTCTCTCTTCAATTTTGTGGAAATAGGGAATGTGTGAAATGGAATTCATTCATTCTCCACCGAAAAGAGATTATATATAGAAGGAGTGATGGGACCAACCTAGAACTACCACATATTAACCTTTAATCAAGGTTTAATATATGAATTCTACCTGCCTAGTTGTCAAAAATATATTGCCCATAATATATTTTACTAAATTGGGCATATATCAAATATTAGATAATTGACTTAATGAGCCGCATTAATGGGTTAAATCTCGTCAAGTCCAACAAATGTAGAAATATATTCTACATGCCTAGTTGTCAAAAATATATTTCGTGAAACGAACGTCAAAAAATCCAAAAAACGTTTTCCTGGAAATTGTTTTCCGCAAAACAAACAAAGTCTTAGGGTATATTTGATTCGTTTAAATCAATAATTTGGAAAACACATTCCTAATAATAATTGATTGTATCGCTTACAAAGTAAATTAACGAAAAATATTTTCATCATCAAACGAAAAAGCCCAGACATATATTGTTGTTGATAATAAACATATTTTCCAATTAAATAATTTTTCTAAGTGATACGAAGGGAGTGCTATTTCCAAAACGTTTTTAGCTAAGACACGCCCATTCTATGTTAATTGAACAAATTAGCCTTCAACTTGTTAAGCACGTATTGATACTTAATAACACATTTTTTAGGGAAAGATAATTTATGAGTTGCTACTTTCCTATCTCGATTTAAATGGGGATGGAGACAATTCGGAATTCAATACAGAGGTCGCAGCTATGGCCGAGACGGAGATGAGTATTGTGATGAAGCCCTCGATCGGAATGTGTATGGTGCACGGCGAGGGAGAGGTCTTCATGGTGGGGATGGCGGTCGGTGGAATCGCGAATGGGAAGATGGAGTAATTATGACAACCCCAACGAGCAGTGGGATCGTCGTTATGGGATCGTCATTTCGATTTTGACGATGATCAAAGGAATAGTGGCGGTGATGATCATGACCATCGAAGACAGAAGGAGTTTAAATATTGTAGACATCATGGATGAGAACGATTGAGAACGATTTGATGATCCCTGAAGTGATTTGATTTTTCTAGGTATGTCGATTCCTGAACCAGTGATCCTCAATTTCAAAAATTGAGAACAATTGGGTTCTAGGCTGGTTATTAGGTATCCTGGAAACCAACTTATTCTTATGTTTTGGGTAACAATCCGAAATTTTATAATAAAAAATAAAAGTTGCATTATTTTATTACAAGAACATCCCTGGTTTTGCGGTTATTTGATCGAATTGAAATCATGGTTCAAATCTTGATGATTGCAAAAATATTATCAAGTTTAAAACTGGTTTCCAGGACTGGCTATTCTAACCTTAGTATGCAAATCAAATCAGTCTATGTCCAGTTCTCCCTAGAATCGGCTTGGGATTGAATCGATCAAGCAGGTGCCGGATTCAAACTGGACCCAATGCTCACCCTAGATTTTTCGTGTTAAGGAGACCAGATTTTGCATGCAAGTCCATGCACGTGCCAGATGTTCTCAATAATAACTTGTCAAAAACCGATGGTTTGAGACTTCATGCTTTAAAGTGTTGTTTACGAGCCTTGATAGCAAAAGGTCGATGGCTTTGAATTTCCACTCAGAAAGACGGTTTCGAATTTGAGGACTTTGATATTCTGTCAGAAGTTGCAGAAGAAAAGCATCTGTTATACTAGAAAAATTTGGAGAGTCAGTTAAGAGTATTCACTTGTTGAGTGTCGGTGAGAATGTTTTCTAAAGCTATGAAAAGCTGCTGCCTTTGAAGGTGTTGATCCAAGGCCCATGTAGATTGACAGATGTTTGTGTGATGGAATAATCGAACATCTTAAAACTCGAGGTCGAGTTCCAACTGACGGTGTACGACGACGAAGTCCATTAAAGATAACGTCGAGACTGGTTGCTGATTTATTAGACAGACAGTTGCTTTTTGAAGTAGATTGTGAATATAGGATGTTAATGATGAACAAATACGTTTTTCTCTTTCCATTATGCTTAATTCTCTAAAAGGCCCTCAACTTTAGTTCTAGTCTCAAATTTGTATCCAACCTTTTTTTTATCTCAGAAAAAACCAAAACTTTGTATTCAGTCCCAAATCTGCCTTGAATTTCTTTTTATCTTAAAAAAAAACCTCAAATTTTAGGTCTAGTCTCAAATCTATCCCAAATTTTGTTTTTCTAAAAAAAACCACCAACTTTCAATCTATTCTTAAATCCACCCATGTGGTCTAAATCAACTTGATGTAGCATTTCCACAACAACAAGGTGACATGAAAAATTATCTCTATAATGAAATTATTCTAGGATATGAATATTAGAGACGACTAACAACGATTTTTGGACAAAGGGTTAATAGAGACAGATTTAGGATTGGAGTAAATTTGGGACTAAACTTCAAGTTGGGGGTCTCTTTTAAACAAACAAAAATTCAGGGTGAATCTGGACTAGACCTAAAGTTGGATTATTTTAAGAAATTAATCCCTTTTCATTATCTCTCTCTGAATAAACACAATAGCATCTATATTTGTGCAAAGAAATAACTACTACTATGCACTATCTTAGGCTAAGAAAATGGTTGATCCTCAAAATAAGGACATTATACAATACAAATTTAGCAACCAATTAGTCCTACAATTTCTCCAATTAGTCTTAATTGACAAATCACACCAACACTCCCCCTCAAGTTGGTGCATAGATATCACTAATGCTTAACTTGCCAAGTGAGTTGTAGAAGATCTTGCTAGAAATGACCTTCATGAGTGATCCGCCAATAGGTCTACATATTTAATAAATGAAAATCAAACTATCTTGGAATCAAGGTTTTGTTTGATGAAATGTCGATCTACCTCTATGTGTTTGGTATGGTCATATTTGTCACAATCCCTCTCAAGGGGTCTAAAGACCTCAAGAATAGATTTAGAGGTATTGCTAAAAAAAAGGTCCAAATGGTTCATCGAATCAAATGATTCTAAGGATCCAAGGGGTCCATCAATTAGGAGAGCAAGCTTTCCTATGCTCATACCCCATACGACGTTTTCATTTTAAAGTTCTTTAATAGCCTATGTGAATCTTAGGAGTTGCCACTAGTCATATGGGGTTGGTTAAGAACCAAATGAGACAACCAAATGAGACAGGAGGTTTGTCTCATTTTATATGCAACTAGAGATTTGTAAGTCGGAGACTTGATTACACTAATGCCTATTAATGCCATTTTAGTATCTCTAAATTAGAAGGTTGTGTTATCTAAGTGGTCATGCAATCTTGGTTATCAATTATGATCAAAAAAGTATCAAAGGCGCTAGGTGATCAAGGAAATGTTTTTGTTGTTTTTTATTTGATTCTAAACTAGACTTAACGATTTTAGAAAATAAATTAACAAACAATTTATTGAAATGCGGTGTGCTAAATAAACACTCTCGTATTGAATGACTTTAAAGTTGGATTAAGAATATACATGGCTTTTTTATTTTGCCTTATAGGAGTGTTCCTAAATCTACCCATATTATGATGTTGAAGCTAATCTAAGCTATTCTAATTGCTTAATTAGAAAAGTGATTCTACGTTTAATTTGGTTTTATTGAGTACCAAGATAACTAGCCTAATTGGAAATAAACTAAATTACACCGACCTAAATTAAGTGTCGCCTCAGACCACCATAGAACCCCACTCTCAGCCTTCGGTATTTAGGAAGTTCATGACCACCGCCATCCTTAATTGTTTCTAACATCCATTTCATCCGACATTCCTATCATGCACTCAATCAAAATAGTCAATCAGCAAGATCATCGATCAACAAACAGTCAAGCAATCAAGCTTGAGAATTTGATTTCGCCCATGCAATTTGATTACCCCAACCACCTCCTAATCGAACTAAGGGTTCATTAATTAAAATCAATTATTATTAACCCTCACTTGCATTCACAAAGCAGTAGGCTAACATCATCAACCCCTAATTAAATTATAGTCCCCCATCTAAGCTAACCGCCACAGGACGCTCAAAGAAATTAAGTGTAACCTATCAAAACACTCACAAGTAAGCATGCAATTGGGCACAAGAATCAACAAACGATCAATGGCATGAACTCCACTAAGAGAACAAAACCTAACATTTTCCCAACCAAATTTTCTAATTTTTCGAAATTTATATTTATTTTTTATTTAATTGAAAAAGGACCCGGGCTAAACCTGGACTTTCAGGCTTGGGCCATGGACGCGGTTGGGCTTATTTTAAACAAACCATTCCCAAAAAGAAAACCCATCAAGCCTATTTTTCCTTCTAATCACACCAAGTCTAGCTTAGGCCCAAACTCACTGAAACCAAATCAAGCCCCAGCCTACCAATATGAATATCCATCTCAGCACTTCAGCACACAAGCCTGTACTAAGGCCATTTTCATGCTATCACCTCCTTCTTTCTGGCCCATCATCATCGCCTTCCTATTGTCTTCTATTCAAGCACGCCAGATCACCAGAAATTCCAGCCAAGAACTTAACAATTCTCGGTCGGCCAGTACACTCTCGTTCATCGGACCCCCACTGTCGGCCACCATACTCGACCATCAATACGGGTCACCACCTCGAACGTCTCTACTAGCTGAAAAGTCCACGTTCATCGCAAGACCTTCACCAATAACCAGTGTTGACCTCCCTCATCGGCCAGCACCTCTCTTTTAGCCACAACACGAGTAAAACAAATAGAGCGAAGAAACACGACCAGCAATCCAATACCGATGCCTGTAACAATCATCATTTAGGTCCTGGATCTAGGATCGTCATCTCACCAACGACCGCCATTAGTAACCCCAAGGCTTAAGACAAAGAAAATGAGGATGCAGAAAAAGCACACTCGATCATTGAAAAGACTTTGAAAACCAATTAACATGACTTAATCTGAACCAACATGCTCTAGGTTTAGACAAAAATGAGACTGAACCTGTCGAATAGATTACGAGTGTAGATTAGGGAGAAGGACGGCTCTCTAAGAATCAGATTCACGACTCGATATCAAAATGGGATAACAAATAAAGCACAGAATCGGTGAAAGACATCTCAGTCCAGCCCGCAACGTGTGCTAAAAAAGGACACTAAATCTAGACTTAGCTTTAACTAAAACAGGACAACTCAAGAGATCAGATGTTACCTGGTTCGTAGGGTCGAGTGGAGCAAGGCTTCGGCAATTCCTTTTGGCCAATTTTACTAGAAATCGTTAAGACAATGGTTCATATCAGCCAGAGCCTCCTCAGAGTTGTGTTCACTGGAACTCTGAGAAAGGTTATCCACTGGACTTGACTGGTTGGAGGTAGTCCGAGAAGCCTTGAAATCTCTCTTTGATTCGAGAGATGCAAAGCCTTAATGGATCAAGGAAACCTTTGGTACCAAAGCCTAATGAGGATGACTTTTTAAAGATCTTGTGCAAATCTGTCTAAAGTGGTCCGTATTGTCAAAGTGCGGAAGAATAAAAGAAATATCTCTTTGAGCTTGACCTGATTTCCTGATGCTGTGATTCAGCTATCTTTAGAAACCTATTACAGATTCGATCCATATGGATTCCCACTTACAATTTGAAGTACCTCTTTCAATAATCAAGGCAATATACAAACATGATGAATAGGTGAACAGATACATGCAAAATTAGTTAATAGTATGTGAAAATTCAATTCAATTTTGCAACAAGCAACTCTGGAAAACGTTGCCACTAATGAAGGTCAAGATGAAGATGCTATCCAATAAAGTGTGCTTGCTCTATTCTTGCATTGGTTCTACTACTTAACAAAACAAAACATTCCCCACACTTCTTGAGATCGTATCCCCAGCAATGCAAGTAAATCAAGCAATAAAAATAATTTAATGCTTCAGCATGCGAACAAAACTTGAACCACCAGCTGCTACAAACCCAATAACCAACTGATTTGGGAAGCAGTTACAATAAAAATTTAAAGCTATGAGAAGAAAATGTAACATAGATAAGTAGATTAGCCTCTAATAATCTGAAACTTCGTTGACTTGAACTACACTCATCTTGATGGCAATACAGAACATAGAATCAAAAAAGTAATGACAATGCATAATAAAAACAAATCCATAAACAACAACTTGATTGATCGTTTATATTCTTGGTGACCCACAAGCTATGACATATTGTTTCGATAAGTTCTATTCAAATTGATGTTCCAATAGCTCTTGGATGGTTATAATCGAATGATATTACTGTAAAACTCACTCTTTCACAGACATACATTCGTATGTCACTTAGGCATTTTATCGAAGGGGTTGAATATTACGTGGATAGTGATTTCATATGAATGCAAATTATAACAATCTAAAATAACAGAAGCTGAATATATCAAAGCAGCCTCATTCGTGATTGATTTTCTTGTGTATACAAAAGCTGAAACAAACTGCATTGCAAAGTGGTAGAGTCCAAAAAATCATAACTGAATGTCGGGTTTGGCGCAGAATCTCAAGGCCGAGTCGAGTCACAATTGGGTATAGGTGAATTGGGTCTTCGCGTCGAACCAGGTCTCGACGAACCGCGCAATTGTGGCTTGTCCTCCTCTGGCTAGGCTAAGTCGTCGTTGTCAAGTTCCCTTGCAAGCTGCTCGTAGAAATCCCCCGGTTCCTCCTGAGCATTTTCGAGCATCGGACGGCCATCGTCGAGCGTCGCACGAGATCCCCTATCCTCACAAGTGTCGTGGAGGTCCCTCACGAGCTGCTCACGAGAATCCCCACAAATCCCCTCGCAAGAGTGATGAATCTTCAGCGTGATCGACCGATTTGGGGCTACAATTTTCTAAGTTTTGAAATTAAGGATTTCGTTCCTTGTGATTTAGGGCAAGAAGAGCAGAGATGCACACGAAGAGCAGAGACGGGCGGGGGGCAGAGACGCACAAGGCTGTCTGCTAAAGCGCAAGTAATCAAAACATATAATTAAAAAAAAAAAAAAAAAAAAAAAGTCGTCATTTTGATTTCCTAGGTTCACGTCGGTATGGACCGGGTATCCACGTAAGCATTTTTCAGAATAAATTAATCGGATGGATTCAATTGATAAATTATTAAAATGTTTAGGACTGAATTAACAAAATTGAAAAGTTTATGACTGAATTAACAAAAGTGGAATAGGTTTAAGATTTTCTAAACAATTTTTCTTTCAATTAGCATGTTAATATGGTTGGTCCCAGCGCCATTCCCGAAAATAGAAGAGCATTTCTACATAAATTATTCGGTGAATACGCAGGAGAGTCGCCAGTCCAGGGTCTATCGAGTCAAGGCGCCGCTGGTCCTCCTAGCTGGCTGCCTAATCTATTTGGCTGTCTTCGGGGCATTCAGGCGATGTTGCTCAAAGCGCGCTTTCACAATGCTGGCGTTCGGGGCCTCATGGAGTATGCTGCGTTTTTCAATATGTTGCTCCCATTTAGGATGGCTATCTTGGTGGTGGTTCTCAGAAGCACCGATTCCCACACTATACACAGTCTCGAGGACATCGAACAATGGAAGTCCCTTGCCACCGAGTTGTCCATAGAAGCTAATGCAGGTTGTCTTATGTTGTATTTTCAGTGTTCTTGAAAGTTGACGAAAGAGTCCGAGCTTTGAGGTCAGCTAGCAAGGATGAAATACAGAAAAACTTCATTCAGAAGCTGACAACATGAGCACCGAGCACCGAAGCACAATCTAACCCAAGATTATCCATCTTGCGTACAAGGGTACAAGTACTTGGTGAGAGGGGCAGAAGGTGCACTTGCGCTTCTCACTAGCGTTGCAGAAGCAACAATCATAGTGGCTTAAGGTACCGAACATCCGAACTTACCATGGATGACGTTATCACTGCTGAAAAGATTTGGAATTGCAGAGGGAGGCTATTAAGTGCGAGTGGAGGAGACCAAGATGGTGAGCTCAAGGATATTTGCTGCCCCTACGTTGCCCCTGCCCCGAGAAGCTCACGACACGTTATAGATCCTGATTCGACATAGCCTGTTTCCTGAAGAGAATGGACATGAGCGAGTTTTCAGAGTTATGGAGGTGGAACTTGCATTTCATTTTGATCTATTCTACACCAATTTCTCGGTTAATCTCGGTCCTGTCTTATGGTAATAAAAGTACTTCAACTGTATACCGTATTTGCTTTCCCTCTACCTATGATATCAGGTTAACGAAAATCTCAAAATGAAAGCATGTGGTCGAATAATGATGCTTTGATAACGCTCTTTATGATAATTGCGATCCTTGCCATCAACATCGTCCAATTTAACGTCGGAATTTTCTCCGAATAGGACAAAATAGCATGTACATGTATCCGTGTGTGGTACGAGTGGTTTCAAAGAAATAGATATGCGGAGAAGCTGATCGAAGTAACGTGTAGAACTTAGTTACGGAAACCGTGGGAAGGTCAACTTCGTCAATACTTATTTCTCAATAAATTGTAGCTATCGTCCGTCGAAGGTGATGTATAATTTAATTGCCGCACCTTATACTAAATATTTTGATAGCAGGGGCGCGTGTGCGTCTCTGTTACCTTCCTCTCTGACGAAGGAATCGGAAATTCCTCTTATACTCACATATACAAAGATGAAAATACCCATCTGGTCAAAACCCATTCTTGAGGCTTTCTGCCATATACGTGAATATGCATGTGTATGTGAGTTAGTTATTGCCAAAAGCAAACGAAAATTTGTTAAAAGAGAGAGAAACCTCAAGATTTCTTGAAGCTTGTAAAAAATCTTTAAAAAAAAAAAAATCCTAGGGAATATTGATTTTGATGCTTAAGTGGCTGGGCCATGAGACATCAATATTAGAATCCCTAATTTGTGAATTAATTTTCCTCAAAATATATATATATATATCAGCGAAATTCGGAGGTCAATAACTCTCACAAGCAAGAGCTCTCGTGTTGGTAATATGTGATTAGAAGTATACAAGTGTGATGGCGATGTACTAGAGCCATCTATTAGCTTCATATTGAACCGACACTTTGTCACCTCTATTAAAATTACTTGTGGAATTCAGCCTTGTTATGGATGTTAGTCATGAAGAGTAGACGTAGACTTGGTATGAGCTGAATCACTATATAATTATGTGCAATATTTTTTTTTCTCTCTCACTATTAGGAATATAAGTTTGATAAAAGCATCCTACATTTGACTATATTAATATGTTTTTGCATTTAGCACTGATCAATTTGAAAAGTTCTGCAAAAGTTTTTCAAAGTTTATAAACAACTTGTTTATCCCTCTCTAGGTTGCATTGTTACCCTCAACAAAAGTGTTATCAACCATTGTGACAGCAAAGGTGTGATATTTTTGGTTAGAAATCCTATTTATCACAAATTAACTACTTATATCAACATCAAGAAATATTCATCCCAGATGTCATTGCAAGGACAAGGTTATTGGAGCTTGATTGGCATCTATGGAGGATGAGTGCTCGTCGAGGCATTGGGAGAGCCAGCATGGACTATGAGCACTATACCTTGGCCAAGAGCATTGAGCCAAGGAGTTTTGTTGCTCAGTCTCTAGCCAAATCCATCAATTTGGAGTTGGATCGAATATCCAAGATGGTCTAATATGAGAGGGAGGAGATTGTCATGAGTTGGTTTGGTAAACTGACTGGTAGCCTAGTTTTCGGACATTGTTAGAGCGTCTCATTAGAATGTGTCAGGTTAACCCATCAAGAGAGGATGTTCGGACCGGTTATGTCCCTTTTAAGTAAGTTTTCTCTCCTATTTTGTTTAAAACACATACAAAAGTTATTTAATGTGTCTTGCGGGGGTTTCTAGCAAAATTTGGTAAGATAAATACGAGAGCTTGTAGGAGTTTGTGTGTTGGAAATTGGGGAACAAGTGAGGAGTGAGCTATTGATTTAACTCTATAACTTTCATGAGAACTCTTTACATTTGACTCTTTTCGTGAAGAAAGTACTAACACTTACAACAATTCATGTATCTCTAGCGTTCTTTACGGTTCGTTTTTTATTGACCCGGTATAGTCTTATTATCTACACAGGCAATGGCTTCTTTGGTCGGCTTACATCACGCTGTGAAATAACGCTGAAGCTAACCAATCCTACAAATCAAGAAGAACGACATAATTACTTCTAGAAGTAAGTGTTGGCTGAAAAGTGCACACGATTGAGCAAATATGTCCAGAATATATTCGGCTACATATTGGAGCTCAATTCCTAGACCTATAAAGCGGTGTGGACTAGGAGGAAAGAAAACAGAAGGCACCGCTGGAAAAGAAGATCGTGAAGAATTGAAGAACCAAGTTGGACGGTTTTCCAACATTGGTTGTGATTTCAAGGTAAAAAAATCTAAATTCCCGGTTTCCATTCTTTGATTAATTCAAATTATGTGAACTGTTCTACTTTGATTTTGTCTAGATATTTGTCCCCGAGTGCATTCATAAACTGAACCGATAATGCCAAGCAACTCATCTCGAAATTGATTTGATCCAAACCAACTCCCTTTATATTTAATTTTGGTTTATTGTCTTCTCATAAAAATATTGCAATTGGCGTTGTAACTCGCATCGTTTTAACTTATTTCAATGTTGATATTTGATGAGATCATTGTTTGACTACTGTTGGGATGGTCGGATCCCCAAAAACGGATTCGGTACTGAAACCGAACCCCTAAATCAAATGCGGAAGATGAACCCGGGAATTAAACACGTATCACCGATCGTAAAGCACACCACGGATTCGAGCGTACCTTGTTGGCCACAGATTAGACACCGACGCCGTAAAGAGGAAGAGGATTCAGTCCCGTTCGATCCGATGTCGAAATCCGCCGTTAAGGGAAGATGGCGTCGCTTCTTCGGCTTTTCTGAGAGAGAGAGAATTCTTGAAAAGAAAGAGAACGTACGTACAAAATGCCAAAAGGTGTCTTCTCCTTCTCTCTCATCCCTTTTATAGGTTCCTCTTTCCACGGGCCTAATTCCCGTGGGCCGGACCTTTAGGCCCATCGTGGCCGGGCCAACTTAGGCCCATGATTAAATCCATCATCTCCCACTCGCACATGGTGGGTCAAAACCAACATGGGCGGATAGGCCCAAATGAGGCCCATCAACTGAAAATCCCTCTTTTTCTCTTTCAACATTCATACCGGTGAATAATCCAGGTGCGACGTAAGATACTTTTGAGAGGCTCGTTGCTATACATCGTTAGGAATATATAGCAGCTCATATTGGGCATCATTTTCCGAGTAAATTTAGTATGCGTACCCTAGATCGATCGATCACATTTATATCTCTCTTTAATCTCATTTGAACAATGATATATTCATTGTATTCACAATTATAATTATCCCAAAGACAGTCATAATTGGTCGACCAGTGAATACAAAAACCACAATGTGATTCTCCAAACCGATCTTCCTCTTTCCTTCAAACTCTCAATTTCAGTTCAACTTGCTTTTCTAGAAATGTCCCATTAGATCGAATCATCTCATGACCATTGGCAACATTCTAAGATAGCAAACACTAAATAGAAATCTTGAGAATAAGCAAGAGTCTTGAGGGCACTAAAAAATGAGGAACTCTATTCCTCAAGAGTCTCACACGTCATAAAAGTTGAGATCATAACTTTTGCCACTCTTATAGGTCGTCTCATGCATACGTAGTATGAAATACGTATTACGGTATTAACTCCTTTCCCATGGAGCGTATGTCTACATTTTCAATACCGTACAGATGATAGTTCAAACATACCCAATGTCTAACTTGAGTTCACGTACCTACTCATTCACAAAATTCATCAGAACTCACATCTGGTATCTTAGACAGATAAAGTAAAATATGTGGGGTATTTTACTTTCGGACATAATACATATCATGTCCTCATCTTAACACATAGTTAAGGTGACATATTTATTTTAAGCTTGAGCTCTCGATTATCACCTAGATAATAAGCTTAAAAATCGTCTCATCTCTATTTATCACATAGTAAATAGAGGCGATTACCCGTGTGAGTGAGCTAATCTCTTATCTGTCCAACATACTTTCTCAACATAATATAATGCACTGAGCATTAAGATGCATAAAGATCAAACAAAAGATTCATAGGCATTAATAATGAAACAACACTAGTTCATAAATGTGAACAACTCAGGGAAATTACAATCCGGTACATCGAGACTCTACGCAATCCTAGAGATTTTACATGACCACAAAACACATCTCTAGGTATTGGCTTTGTCATAGGATCTCTTTACCATTCTATGCGTAGATATGTACTGCAAGTTCACATCCTTTCGTGCAACCATATCTTTGACTAAAGTCATACTTGGTATCTATATGTTTGATCTTGCCATGATATTTTGGATCTTTGGTGTACGCTATAGCTGCTTGGCTATCACAATTAACTAATAATGGATTTGCAGCTTTCTCAATAACACCTAAATGATCCAAAAATCTCTTAAGCCAAACTCCTTCTTATGTACCTGGCGATAATGCCACGAACTCGGCTTCCATCGTGGATAAGGCTATACACGTTTGCTTCTTACTGCTCCATGATATGGCGCCATTATTCAATAAGAAAACAAACCTAGAGGTAGATTTCCTTTCGTCTAAATCTCCTCCCTTATCAGTTTCAGAATAGCCTTCGAGTCGCAGATCCTTTCTTTAATAACTCGGCGTATAATCGGCGGTTCCCTTTAGATACCTCGGTATTTTCTTAATGGCTTTCCAATGTGCTTGACCTGGATTGGATTGGTATCTAATCACCATTCCAACTACAAAACATATGTCAGGTCTTGTACACATCATAGCGTACATCAAGCTCCTAACAGCACTAGCATAAGGTACATGTTTCATTTGTTCCTTCTCTTGTGGAGTCCTCGGACACAGTCTATGACTCAATCATTCACCTTTTGCAATAGGAGTGTCTATGGGTTTTCAATCTTGCATACGAAATCGTTCAAGAACTTTATTTATATATGTTTCTTACAAAAGAGACAACGATCTCTTCGAACGATCTCTTGAAATCTTAACTCCAAGAATGTATGCATCCTCACCCATATCCTTCATCTCAAAGTTGGAAGACAACCAACTCTTGACGGTATGAACAAACTCCATATTGCTTCCGGCAATCGTATATCATCAACATATAATGATATGATCACAAATTGATCCTTGGATCTTTTGATATATACACAATGATCCTCATCAATCATTGTAAAATCATATGCCATTATAGCATTATGAAAACGTATATACCATTGTCTCGATGATCTGCAAGGCTGTATATCGATCTCAAAAGTCGACATACCTTTTCTTCTTGGCCTTTCACTATGAAACCAGGTAGGTTGTTCCATGTATATTTCTTCCTCTAATTCTCCATTGAGGAAAGCGTATTTACATCCATCGATGTAACTCAAGATCCATACTAGATACTATTGCCGAATAATGCGAATCGAGGTAAATCTCACTACGGAGAAAACGTATCTTCATAATCAATTCCTTCCCGGTGATTATACCCCTTCGCCACAAGGCAAGCCTTATGCCTTTCTATCGAGCCATCGCCTTTCGCTTTATTTTGAGAACCCACTTGTTCCCAATAGCTCTGCGTCCTTTTGGAAGATCAACCGGTTCCCAGACTTGGTTTGATTTCATTGACTCCATTTCCTCTTCCATTGCATGAATCCATTTTTTCTTACTAGGGCAATTCGAGCCTCATTAATATTTCTAGGCTCATCCTCATCTTGTGGAGCAATCCATAAAAGTTTCCCCTTCAATGTCAAAACGTCGACGGGGAATACTTTGGCGACTTGTTCGCCGTATGGGAGTTTGTACACTTTGCACATCATTCCCCATTATGCTCCCACTTGGATTAGATAATGATGTCGTCTCATTATGTGGTTGCAATTGAGAATGAGTTGAATTCAATTCATCACTTCTCATATTACTCCCACTTGGACGAACTCCACTAAGATCATTATCTTGATCCGAGGTTTCAAATAGGGTGTTGTCTTCCCTATTTCGCCCTTCTTAGGAAATTCATCCTCTAAGAATGTGACATCCCGTGATTCAAATTCAGTTATACTCCCACTTTCCTGCTCACCTATGAACACATACCCTTTTGAGTGTTCCGAGTGTCTTATGAAAATACTCTTCTTTCCTCTGGGACCCAATTTCCCAAACTTGTGAGAGGACTCGTGTGTATAGGCAGCACAACCCCATGGCTTAAGAAAACTTAAGTCCAGTTTTCTACATGTCCATAACTCATATGGAGTCGAAGTAACTGATTTGGAAGGCACACGGTTAAGTATATAGGCGAGCGTCAACAACGCATCACTCCAAAAAGGTAATGGGTAAGTTAGCATGCGCCATCATGGACCTAACCATTTCCGGTAGGGTTACGTTTCTTCTCTCCGCAACACCATTTTGTTGAGGAGTATATGGAATAGACAACTGTCTTTCTATTCCTTTTTCATCACATAATTTTCTGAACTCATCGGATAAATATTCTCGACCTCGATCGGATCTCAATGCTTTTATTTTCTTGTCTAATTGATTTTCTACCAGGGTTCATACACCTTTTGAAACAACTTATTGCTTCAGATTTGTGAGAAATCAAATAGACATATCCGAATCGAGTATAATCATCTATAAAAGTGATGAAATAAACAGCCCCATGCCTTCCTCTCACATTCATTGGACCACGAGATATCGGAATGGATTAAATGCGAGGAAACTCAGCTCTTTTACCTTTTCCAAATGGTTTCCTTGTCGTTTTCCCTTGTAGGCAATGTAACTTACGAGATGGGCAAATCGACTTTTTCAATATTGCCCAACAAGCCCTCTTTGGCTAGTCTATTCATGCGGGCTGTTGGCCAATGTGACCAAGCCTAGCATGCCATACTTTCACATCGTTATCATATGAATTAGGAGATGTGAGAAGGGAATAACAAACATTTGCATTAACATAATCAATGTCTAATACAATGAAACCATCTAGAAAATAACCACGACCATAGTAGTTTGTATCCATATACAAATCTACACCTCTATTATGGAAGTTCACATTAAAACCAAACTTAACCAACACCAAAACAGGACACTAAATTTCGACGAATCTCCGGAGCATACAACACATCATGAAGGAATAATGTGCGTCCACCACGCATATTCAGTTGGCAGGTGCCAATTCCTTTCACTTCAGCTCTGGAGTTGTTTCCCACATAGATCCACTTAGTTCTAGTCGGAACTCGTCGAAATTCTACAAAGGTTTCTCTATCCTTCGCTACATGGTCTGTAAACTTCGAATCTACGATCCACGAGGAATAGATTCGATCGGGAATATAGAACTTGACACATATGCAAAGTTCTCAATAGCACAAAGGGTGTGTACCTTCTTTGGCTCGCAACAATTGCGGGCATAGTGACCCTTTTCGTCACGGTTGTAACATTTCACCCTTTGAGATATTCTTCACATGAGGATGTTTTCCTCTCTTTACACGAGGACGTTTTCCTCTCTTTTGTTGGTTAATTCTTGGTTTCTTGCAAGGAGGACTTGATCCCTTGCATTGCCACATATTGAACGAATCAATACGCTTGCGCTTAGAGCTTGAAGCCCCTTCTGAGCTTAAAGCAACACGAAAAATGTCGTATCCTTCTCAAATGCCTTGAGGCGATTATCGCTATCTCAAGGTGGCGCACAAAGATCCTCAAGATTTTCCATAACATAGTCAAGAGCATTAAGTGCCTTTTGCTTTTCCGGTACACATTGAATTTTCATTTGCCAAATTTCATAGTTGTCAACATTGAGCTTTTCACCTTTGCTCGGCTCGGCAACTATGCTCTTTGTGGTCTGTAGCCATTGATCTGAACACATCAGACATATATGCACGAGTTATTAATGCCTATCATTTATGCATCCCTTTTGCATAGACCCATCATATTAATAAATAATTTCAAGTAAGGTTTTAGAATCAAAAGGTCACTGCGTTTCCAATCATCCTCCAAAAATCCTAACTTAAAACTATCATTAATATGATTGTCATATGCAAAATCTATACTATGAAGCTACAAAAACTTCTATATCTACCCACAGCTAACTACCCACAGCAACCAGCAATAACAGAAAGCAACAGATAATTGACATACAATATATATAAAAATGCTTTCAAATAATACTGCTAACATATAGGTTGTTACATCAACAACAGTCAGGTAGTTAACATTACAAGAGATGTCCACAAAGAACACTAAATAAAGACAAGCCATAACATTTAAAAACAAGGCATCATACAACTAATAGGGAAAGCTGCTGCATGGTTCAATTTCTTTTCCTTTTTCTTCCAAAATTTTCGGGCAATCTCGACCATGGAAAAAAGCAGGACGGATATCCCTTAGGATTTCTCCTACGCACATTCTTTCTGGCCCAATCGAAGTCATTCCTTGGGTCGCGTCTTTGTGGCTCCTACCCGATGATATTCATCTGACATTCTATTACTAGCTCCTTATAGCTAGTAAATCCTTTGACTTCCCGTGGGCGATTCAACACTCCTTGCCATTCTAGTGGAAGAGTGTTCGAAAAATCGCATCATCTCGAATATCGGCATGGGATAACCGTTCCAAATGACTTCCTGAATTTTGTTGTTGACCCATGACATGATCAATTATGTCGTCACTCTCCCATCGATAACCATTCAAATCGGCTATCAACCTCGTAAGCGCTTTTCTTTTTTGCTATGACATTGTGCGTATAGATGCGCGCGAACTTGGGGAGGCATTGTTCACCGCAACAAATGCAGAACAAAAAATGGATTACATATAATCCATATAGATATAATTGAAAAAAAAAAAAAAAAAACAAATTCCTTTTTTTTTTTTTTGGGGGGGTCAACGGTCTTCGGTCAACGGTCAACGGAAGTCAACGGTCAACGGTCAACGGAAGTCAACGGTCACGGAGTCAACGGTCAACGGGGTCAACGGTCAACGTCGTCGGACGTCGGACCGGTCGGACGAGCCGACCGCACGTGCCGCGCGTGCGTCTGGGTGACGTCCACGCAAACGTCGGCCGACGTGCCGCGCGTGCCGGCGTCCGCGGTCGGTCGGGTCGGGTCGCCGGCCGGTGACCGCCGGCCAGCGGCGTCGGCGGCCGGCGTCGGCGTGGCGTCACCCGGCGGTTACCGACCATTGGGTGACGTCATGCGCGTCGCCACGCTGTCGGCCCGTGGACCGCGCGCGTGCCGGTTCGCCGGGCCGTGGCGCGCGCAGCGCCGGTTCGCCACCGCGCGTGTGCCGCACGCGCCGGACGAACCAACGCGTGCAGGCGCGTCGCGCCCACGCGCATCGGCTTCTGGCCGCGCGTGTGGGCGCGTGCGGCGTCCCCCGGCGGCGCGCGACATATCACCGGACTCGTCTCCACGTCGCCTTCCTCCCTATGCCATCAGATTTTGATTTCGACTTACGAAAATCGAAAAATGGGCGAACATGCTCGGGTGTCGGGATTTCTCGCCCCGATCCGTACGGCCGAAGTGCTTTTTGCGAAAAATCAATCATAAAACATCAAACAAGTCGGGAAAACGCGAACACGGGCTCTGATACCAATGTTGGGATGGTCGGATCCCCAAAAACGGATTGATCAAAACCGAACCCCTAAATCAAATGCGGAAGATGAACCCGGAATTAAACACGTATCACCGATCGTAAAAACACCACGGATTCGAGCGTACCTTGTTGGCCACGAGATTGACACACCGACGCCGTAAAGAGGAAGAGGATTCGGTCCCGTTCGATCCGATGTCGAAATCCGCCGTTAAGGGAAGATGGCGTCGCTTCTTCGAACTTTTCTACGAGAGAGAGAGAAATGCTTGAAAGAAGAGAACGTACGTTACAAAATGCCAAAAGGTGTCTTCTCCTTCTCTCTCATCCCTTTTATAGGTTCCTCTTTCCACGGGCCTAATTCCCGTGGGCCGGACCTTTAGGCCCATCGTGGCCGGGCCAACTTAGGCCCATGATTAAATCCATCAACTACATTATCATTTTTTTTTTATTTCAGATTTGCATGTTAGTTTAGATCAATTTCACTGCATAATGTTAATTTGGTCACACAATTTGTGTACATTTGATTTCCATAATAAAAATTCATCACATAATCATGTGTTGGGTTTGTGATCGTATTTCATGTCACTTTTGCATGGAGTTCCATGTAGTAATTTGCATATTATATAATATACTTACTAGGTTTTGAATGTTAGATTGACATGTTATATTTATAGTCTTAATAAGGGAATGTTACATGAATCATATGTTTAGATTTTTTTTTTTTTTTGGGGGTCAGAAACACATGTTTAGATTAATTAGGGAACCTATATGAGTAAATTACGTCTTGATATTTGCGTATATAGAAAATTCATATTTGCAAGTCCAATTGTGTTTGCCTTTGCATCTGTAAGCTTATTGATACTTTTGCATGTTTTTGCATAAATAGGATTCCATATTTTATTTGCAGCATGATAATTTCCTTGTAAGAGAATTTAAAATTTTCATGAATAGATGTCTTGATCCATTTTTGGGACATTATATTGCATTGACCATATTAGCACTTTATTTTCACAAATCACGTGTCCTGAAAAAAGAAAATATAAAAAATCATATCTTGTATGCTAATAATTTTAGATTGCATCTTCATTAAAAATGTCACCGAATATGTCTAGGAGTGCATTCAGCAAAATTTGCATATTCATAAATAGATTCATTCTCTTAATATTGCACTTCTTTTTAGACCACGTTAATTAGATTGTATTTACATGTTTTTAATAGTTCATTTTAGAGAAGTAATTTATTTAGAAAATATCCATAGCACTTCATGTTCGCATATTCACTATCCTTTTTCAAGTATTAGTTTATTTTGAAGAAATGACCCTTCATTTATAACTTACATGTTTAATTTTGCCGAGTACGGCTCGGTTTCATCCCTATCCGCACTTTACTTGCTTGGATATTATTGGATTTTACTTATGTGTTTGTTTGAATGATTTATGCGTGATCACCTGCTTTGCATGTCTTGGATAAAAATAATTGAAAAGATCACATGAATAATCCTTTTCATTAGAAGAGAAAAAGTCCCAAAATAGTCATTTGACGTACCTATGAATCTCTGGTTCGTAAAAGTAAAATAAGCTCTCGTTTCTTACTTGGTCTCTAATCCATCTCTAATCCACTCATAATAAATTAGTGGTGGATCCTAAAGTAAAAGTAAATTGTATAATTAATCGATAAACTAAGTCGCAATTTATACGATTTGGGAGAGCTTGTGCTAAACATAGGCGCCACATCATAAGAGAAATCATTTGTGCCTATTTAGCAATCTGCCACAGGTTTACCTCCAAAGGATCGCAACAATGAGCAGGGTACTGTTCGACGTAAAGAGGAACCAAACCGAACTTGCAGCAAGATGGTATGGCATCGGACGTACGGAGTACTTTGCCCCTAGAGGATCCCCGTGTTATCTTCAGATTCTAGTAATTAGCCTCATGGCACTACGCTTTGCTAATTCCCAATGTAACCAAGTATCTTCAAAATACACCTGGAATAAAATAGTTACAATCTTCAGCGAAACATATGGCTTTTCACAAAACAAAAAACATTTTGCTAGATTGTCAGGAAGAGATAAAAAGGAACAGGACAACGGATTATAAAAAAGAATGGGAAATGGCCAGTCCGCATCTATATCCAATAAGACTCCTCCACAGTCCTTGCTTAAGACGAGCTTAAACAGAAGAACAGGACACGAAGCGTGAGATTCAGGGATGAGGATGCATGCTTCATGCAATTTTACTCGGACTGCACTGCATATTAAGGTTCTATTGACCTTCATAGCCTTGCCTGTACATGTTACTTAGCGTCTTTGGCAATCTCGCAAACAAAATGGAGCTTTCAGGCTCAGAGCGTTCGTGGCCAGCCATTTCGGTCCCACCGTCGCCTACAATGTTGGCCTCATTCAAAGCACTACTTTGCTGGGGTTTCTAGGAAATGTATATTGAGATGCACATGAATTGTGTTAGAAAAAACTTATATTAGAAAATTTATGTAATGTTGTGTAGTTAATATATTGTAGTTTGTCCATAACTTGTTGGTTTAAACTTTTAATTGAATGTTGATCCAACTAGATTGGTTGACTCAACTTAAGCTCTTTCTTGGCGATTTCCCCAGGTAAAGGTATGGGATTTTTACTGCATGCTCCTAACAAATGGTATCAAATCCGATAATTGATGGTTGCCCACTCCCAATGTGTATTGGTTTTGGGTCAATATTTTCAAGAAGGAATCTTGTAAACAATGTCATTTCCACACAGCCTTTATGGTTCGATCAAGAGACCTACCGTGAAGGTGGGCGTTGTGATATAGCAACGTAGCCCCATTGGCAAACTTCATGATTCGGAGAGAGAGAGGAGGGATGAAGGTTGTAGTTGTTGTTGCTGCAGTTTTCACATGACAAACAATGTGGAGATTCAAGTAGACATGTTAACATAGAAGGATACCTAACTAAGAAGGAGTAGACCTAACATTAAGATCATATGTGAGGGCGAGATTATTGAAATGCACTTGTGAGTAGTGTTAGAAAAGTTTCACATCAAAGGATTGGTGTGATATTGAGTCGTCAATTTTATTGATTTAAGCTTTTGAATGAATGTGGATTCAATTGAATATGTTGATAGACTCAAACTTAGGCTTTTCCTTAGTGATCTATCAAGTGAAGGTATGAGATATCTACTGCGTGCTCATGACATTGTATATCCTAACATGTAAAAGTGTGAACAAACAACAACAAAAACATTACATATTGCCTAGGGATGGATACAAGACAACGGAACTACTGCAAACATACACAACCATATAGACATTTTACACAATTGATTAGGCATAATATCATAAGATGAGGCCAAGTTCAGCTCCTCTCTGGATCATCATGTTACTCACCACCATATGGATCTCTCGTAATGCCCGCGTGAGAGACCAAAACCCAAACGTGAGTCACAAACTCGCCCCCAATGGTGAGATACTTAGCATGAGCCGCCGTATCATTTGAAGGAGCCACATATAGCATCATATCCGCCCAGAAGTCAGCCAAGACCTTCCAAATTCGCCCCTCACCCACTACTCCATTCACAAGCTGCATTCCTAGCTGCGCACCTCGAGCCACAATCGTTTCCTGGCATTGTTCGTTGTCAATGCCCATCTTTAGCTTTTGAATCCTCTCTTCCATTGAAACCGAGGAACCTCCCAATTTTTCTAGATTTTGAATCCTCTCTTCCATTGAAACCGAGGAACCTCCCAATTTTTCTCGGGCTTCACTGATAGCACGACCAAATATGTATTCGGTCCTGCAAGGGTGGCCAGGGAGCAACGTAGGGGCAAAAACAACCAAGTAAGCAAGATATTGCGATAGCTTAGTCGCTATGTCAAAGTTGTCTCTCTGTTCTTGTGAAAGTTGAGCACAAGCCACTTTATGCTCGCAGAAAGTGGTTGCTATGTGCCAGACCAGTATAACATGAGTAGTTGTCTCAAGATCACATGCCCATGAAAGCTCATCGGACAAGTCGTTGCGCCTCAAAGACGCTTGTCCCTTCTCCAAATAGTCGGTAAAATCGTTCCTTAGAGACCGAGCAATCGCCTTCTTCACTTGCTTAGACAAATTGGTGGGAGCAATTTGTTTCTGGCCGTTCATGTTTTGGTCGAGATAAGCAGCGGTGAGTCTATTATATATCCACTTCGGTGGAGAATAGCTATATGATTTGAGGAGCGAGTATTGACGCAATTCTCTTCCCCAAGGCTTCACTAACGAAACTCGGCACAAAATCTCGATCAACTTCCCAGCACATCTGTTCGTTTGCCACCACTCATTTCGTACATAGTTGCATATGTATGTGACCTTTGCCCATTCCGAGAAAATCATGATGCCAAACTGTGTAAGCTCGACAACGAGGATCGAGATCATTAACAAGGCGGTTTCAACAGCCAATGGCACCCACTTGACGAAAATCGCGATGTAGAGTAAAAGCACAGGGATAGCAACCACAACGGGAAGCAGAAGCAATCTATACACTATAGGACGCCGATGGAGATTCACTGGGTGTTTGGTGTAGAATAAATCGAAAAGAATTGCAAGTTCTACTTCGATGACTCGGAAAACTCGCTCATAACCATTCTCTTCAGAAAGCATATGTTGAATCAAGCGCCATAACTTGTTGTGAGCTTCTTGGGGCAACGAATAGCCAGTGAATCTCAGGCGAATGAACTTGAAGAGCGAAAAAGACAGGCAAAGATCCTTGAGTCGGCCATCCGAGTCTCCTCCGCTTACACTTAAAAGTCTACCTTTGCAATTCCAAACCTTCTCGACGGTGATAACTTCATCCGTCACCTCCAACTGTTGTCGATAGTGCGGTGCATCCCCATCACGCCACGGAGCTGCCTTTGGCCTCCACTTCGCTATTGAGCACACTGAGTGCACTTTTGCCTCTTCTGCCCCTCTCACCAAGTACCTATACCCACGCATTGTAGCAGGATCTTCGTCACTTGAATCTCCCAATTTGTGCTCGGTGCTCATGTAATCTGCTATGTACCTGTCGTTCTTCTGCATCATAGAATTGCTTGCCAATTTCAAAGCTTGTGCTCTTCCGTCAAATTTCATGAATAGAATGACGAAAAGAACGCCCAGTATTGCCCCGAACACGGGGCCAGGGTCCAGGAACACATATGAAACGATCATCCAACTTGTCAGGATAAATTTAGAAGCAGAGTCGACTTTAAATGACTTCCACCGCTCAATGTCCCCCATGCTGTGAGCAGTGTAGGAATCCACGTTTCCCAGAAACACCACCAAATAAGTCGCCCAGATAGGCAAAAGCAGATGACAGAATTGAGCGTTTTGGATAAGGCCAAGCGTATACACAATGAGAGCAGGCGTAAGGGTATAGGCCGCAAATGCGACCATCACGAATGCGCGGTTGCCGCAGCATCGCCTGAATGACCCGGAGACCCCAAGAAAGACAAAGATTGCAGCAGTGATGGCCAGCAGTGCATCAATTTTTCCAATTGGCGGTTTCTTCATCGTTGCTCATCCGTTGGCAGCGATCCGACAGCTTCTGCACGAACTTGTCAAAGAGACCTACCATCTCTGTTTTTTTTGTTTCTTTCCTATTTTATGGCCTTCTGCCAATAACATGAACGCGTTGATGAAGAAGAGGAAGGATCTTTATACTTCTTTTTTTGTGAAGAGGGGATGAATGTGCGGGGAAACCATATCGGTTATACTCTGAGGTCCCTTTTAACTGATGCAGCTTTGGCCGAGCGCCGAGAATTAGGATCTTTTATGCTTATTTTAGTGTGAAGAGGGAATAAATATGCGGTGAAACCATACAGGTGATGCTCTAAGGTCCCTTTTTGTTGATGAGGATTAGGAACTCCTGAAGTAAACTACTTTAGCTAAGCAGTTACAATCACCAATTAATTTTAGTGTAATTATAAAATACTTCGGTGGTATGAATTCTTTTTTTCTACAAACAATTCTATCCATGCTTGATTTGATAAAAGTAAGAGAATGAGAAATTAAATCTCTTGGATTAAGGATTGTTGAGACCCCTTGTTTAAATTTATTTTTGCACCGATAATATATGCCCTAATTTTGCTGAATTTTAAAGCACCTACACGAAAATTGGGATTGATTGTTGTGATAAGTCTTGAAAAACCAAGAAAGAATGTGTCATATTTTTCTTGTCCTCAAGCCAAACCTTTGACCTATAAGTTATATTAACATGGACATTGTCATATGCAAATTTAACTAAAAAAAAATGTGACGGAGGTCCATGTTTATAACTCATCAATCAAAGGTTTAGTGATGGAGAAAAACTCAGCCCAAAATGATTTACTTTTGAAGTGAATACCTTGAAAAAATTTCGTTTATTTGATTGCACCTGCAAATGAAGCTATCGAGTTAAAAAAGAAAAGTTTTGACCCCAAAAAAAAAAGTATAAAAAGGTGATAAATGTACGTTACTCTCTAAACTCCATCAATTTCTTGAGTTTCTTTTTTGTCCAATTGAATTCTTTGAACTGTGTATTTTTTTTCTTTTATATTGATCCCGCCTTAGAAAAATAAGCGGCTATTGATATGCTGCTAAGTGCCACGCTGGCATGCTGGATGACATCCTATGTCGAAGTGACAATTATGCCTAATGCCTCCTTTATCTAACTTACCACTAGATCATATGATTGAGGAGTTTGCAAAAAGGGATCTTCCATCCTCCAATTCGCTTTAAGCAAAAGGAAAAAAGATTCTATTTACACAATTTCTAGACCTAACAATGAGTGTTGAATCTACCTCTCTCGGCTGCCTTGACTTTGCTCTTCACAGCAAAATGTTTTTTGAGAAAGGGAAAAAAAAAGAAAAAAAAATAACCAAATTGATAAAAAAAAAATCTACCTATCTTGGTGGGGGCCCACCCCGATTTGGCCTTGATTCTCAAAAATATAACCAAACTGATAAAATCTACCTATCTTGGTGGGAGCCCACCCCGATTTGGCCTTGATTCTGCACTTAAGTAGAGAGCGAAAGAAATCTCCTTTTTTGTCGCTTGATTCATGTGAGTTAGGATCTCGCCTGAATCGATGCATTGGTGCTCGATGCTCATGTAGTCTGCTATCAACTTGTATTTCTTCTCCATCATAGAATTGCTTTGTCAACATTAAGCCCATGCTCTTTTGTCGACTTTCACGAGTAGAATGATGAAAAGAAGCACTATGCACAATGTTGACATTGACTGGTCACGTATGAAGCGATCACCAACTTGTCATGAAACATTTAGCAGTGGAGTTGAGATTAAATGACTTCCACTGTTCATTGTCTTCGATGCTGTGCACAGTGTAGGAATCCACGCTTCCGAGAACCACCACCGGATACGACGCCCACACAGGGAAATACGGACTGCTGAAAGATGCGCTTTGGATGGGGCCAAGCGTGTATGCGATGATAGCAGGTGAAAGGACATTGGCCCCAGATGCGACTAATGCCAATGCCCAGTTGCCACAGCGTCGCCTGAACAGCCCAAAGACTAGCATTGAAGCAATGATGGCCAACAGTGCCTGAATTCTTAGCAGTCGGATCTCTGGACTTTCGAGCGTATCCGCCTGGTTGCTGCAATTCCGCTGCTCGTTCAAGTATCTGGAGCCATGATAGAACATGGATTCGTCCATGATCATCAACCCTCTCTCAAGAGAGCCAAGAAAATGGTGCACTAATGACAATGATGAAGAAGGATCTTCTGTACTTATTATAATGTGAAGAGCAGATGAATGTGCGGTGAAACAACATAGGTGATGCTCTAAGGTCCCTTTTTACTGATGCTGCTTTGGCCGAGCGATGAGAGAATTATGAACTTTCAAAGTAAATTACTTTAGCAAAGCAATCAGAATCATTACTTAATTTAAGAGTAGTTAAACAATGAATTATCAATATAATTTTTTTTTCTAAAATTAGGATTAACCATTCTTGATTTGATGATTAGTAAGAGAATGAGAAGTTAAAAACTCTGAAATCGACTTGTTTAAAGTTACCTTTACATTAGTGACATATCCTATTTTTTGCTTAATTTTAAAGCCCCTACAAGGCAATTGGGATCGATTGTTGTGATAATTCTTGAAATTCCAAAAGAGAATGGGGCCATATTTTCCTTATCCTCAAACTAAACATCTTATTGGTAGGTTATATTGACATGAATATCACCTACAAATAAATTTAAGTCAAGCATAAAGTAAAAGATTTCCACATGTATAAGTCATCAACAAGAGGCTTAGTGACGGGGGGGAAAACAAAATTATTTACTTTTCGAGTGAATATCTTGAAAATTTTTACCTTTATTAGATTCCACCGGCCAACAGAGCTATCAAACTTAAAAATTAGAAAAAAAAAATGATGAAGGCTCCAGTACTCCTCGAGCTTTAGCAAAAGTAATCAACTTTTGGAATTTCTTTTTTTGTCCAATTGTATTCCTACACTATATACTTCCGCACCTGTACTCCTCAAACTTTTGCAGAAAGCAAAAGCAGCAACCTTCGCGCAGACCTGCAGAAAGCAAAAGCAGCAACAGTACGGGACATCGGGCAAAACAGAAAAGATAAGGGTAAGACAGCAGCAGGAGAGAAAAAAAAAAAGGCAAAAAAGAAAGAAAAGCAGTGGAGCGGAGGAGAAAGGGGAGGGGCACCGCAGGAGAGGAAGGGGGACCCAAGAGTAACAGCAGAGGAGCAGAGCAGAGCAGAGAGAACGGAGTGGGGAAGCAGACCGAGAAGACAAAAACAAAGTAAAACATATGAGGGTCTTCTTTCTGGGTCGTCCCTTTCTCTTTCAAGTCCGGCCACAAGTGGGCTCGTCTAGCGAGAGTCGTACCCACACAGTGAGACGGATTTGATGGCCACACAGTAACTTCCTCGAGAGGTGCGCCGCGAAGAAATGGCCGCACGGAGAGGGCACCCATGTGGCCGGGGACAGAGCTTGGAACGTACGATGGAATTGTGCCTCTGAGTATCATCTCAATTCGAATTGTTTACTTACGAACAATTTGAATACGTGAAAATCACTTAGGTATGTGAATAATTATAACTTTAATTCTTCAATTATTAATAAATTATTTATTACTAACTCTTCTTGTGAATGTAGATATCGATATTCGATATTGAACCACACAAATTCTTGGCATCCTTTATTATCTCTTATTTACTTCTTCTAGCCCTTTCGAATTAATATAAATTGCACGATTCTGAGAAACTTCCACGTTCATATAGTACTAACACTTTCCACGTGGCCAGAGATTAATCATCACAGACTCAAGCCTCAAAGCCTCAATAAGATACGGCTCCTAATAATTTCTAAAATGGTGGACCAGCATGAATTATGACTAAAGAGGTTGTAGCTAGTACGTAAATCTTGTCGTTATCCTACATGTCCGAAAGGTTCATCAAAAAGTTCACCTGGCGTAGCACAAAACAACACCATGTGCTGAAAAAAGGTACGCTTTCACGTGGTAGATGGAGACAGCACCATGAAAAGTTCACCTGGCGTAGCCACCACCATGTAAAAAAGGTACTTTCAATTAAAAAAAAGCCACCGTAACCAATCCAATTCGTTTTAGGATAGGTGTAGTTCAACCTTAGGTTGTAATGCGAATATGAAAATCAACACTCTTTGGAAAATGCAAATTATGTTTGATGAAAACTCTTTGCAAAAAAACTCTAGGTTAAAGTAATGTCTCGCAAAAAAACACTTTGGTTATGGGCTTTAGATGTATTTTATGTAATTTCCTATTAAAAAATAACTCAAACCCTTTGCTGAAGTGAGCAAAGGGCTATGACCGCCGGAAAGACACATCTAATTCGATAGTCATTGATTAAGGCGACCCTTGCCGGCCCCTCGCCAACCAAATTTGGCCTTGCCAACTACCCCCATGTGAAGAAGATGAACAGTTACAAGAATGGGCAAAATCGAAAAACTAAAGAATTTGTGAGAGTAGTTTTGAAAAGAAAAAAATATTTTAATTCTAATTTCAACATTCCGCAAATGCTATTTCGAAATGTTGGGTGGGAATAACATTGGGCATTCAACATTCCCAATGCTGATATTTGGCCAAAAGTTATTTCAAAATGCTTGTTAAACGTTCTAACATTTTCCTAAGAGGCCTTAGAAGCTGAAAGCCCATTAAAAAAGTCGAATCAAATACACATTTATTTACAACCACATAAATCTATCCTATGCATCAAAAGGCAAGACCAAATTAAAAATAAAAAAAGGTCAGCTAACATGTTTCACATGTGGAACTAACGCTATCATGTATGCCTCGGTCCGCCATTTCCCAATCTTACAAAGGTACATAACATAACTCAATCAAATCGGGAGAAGCAACTAAATTGTTAGAGTGGTGGAATAGAATTTATGTTAGGAATCTATTTATAAAAGGAATATCATTTGGGTGAGCATTGGCCATTCATCTAGGACCTAGGGAGAGGCAGTGACAATTAGGGAATGCAAAGAAGCAACAGAATAACCCGCAATGCTATCAAGTGGGGAAGAATGTCACAAACTGACATTTCCTATTTCTATGAATGCATGGAGGTGAACTTCATAATACTTGGAGAAGCATAAGAGTTGCAATATGAATGATTTAATTGGATAGTGGGAATGATGTCAGAGAGTTTGTGTTAAAAATCTACTGATGAAAGGCATTAAATGTGAAAGATATCCAAAGATAAGGTTGGTCACTTGTGCATAAACAAATCAGGAGCTAATATCACTCTCTAGTTGATAACCATGACGAGGCAAAATCAATTATTATGTTGAATTGAGACGCATGCTTTGCTTAGGATGGTAATCATTCTAACATAATCCATAAATTAGTGGCATGTCTAGAATCATGTTATTTGAGCAGGCTTATTATGCTAACCAGAGGAGAAGTTGAGAGCTGAAGGCAGATCTGGAGATCCGCGGGAGTTACTAGTTGCCCCGAGCTGTGCAACCACGCAGAACTGCCGCTACTCCCCAAGCCACCGCCATCCAACCTCGACTACGGCAACGCCTGGGCCCGACGCCCCGTCACCGCCCATCCTCTCGACGCCATGCCAAGTTACTCGTTGCCGCGTCCATCGGCCTTCGACATGAGCCTCGTCATGTTGCTCGTTGGCCCGTTGGTGTCGCCTCCATCTCGACTCCATCCCCAACGCAACCGTCCTTGTTGCTACTTGACTCCATCGGTGTCGCCTTCGATGCAGCCGCCGCCCGTCCTCGCAGACCTCGACGACGTCGTCGCCCCCGCTACCCGCGGCCGCCACCCGCTGCGTTGCCACCGTCGCCAACACAAAGCCACCGCCCGACAAGGTGTTCCAACCATCCTCCTTCACGGCCACGAAAGAGCAAGAGAGAGAGGAGGCACAAACCGAGTCAAAAGAGCCGAGCCGGGTGCAGTCAACCGGGTAGGGTTTTAAGCGAATCGAGCCGGGCATACCTAAGTCGAGTCTGGGTTGAATTTGGGTTTGGGCTTTAGGATTTATTTAGGTTTCTTCCATGGGCCCTGTTTAGTTTTAGAAAGTTCGCGCATGACATTCCAAATTTTCACAATTTCTTTTGAATGAATCGGGCATTTCATTGACGTGTCTATGCGCTATTCTCGAACCGATCATTCTTGAGATAACTAGACTATCTATCTGGGAAATTATTAAGAATTTTAAGGCAAATAGACTTGAGAATTCGATCGGGAATCGGCTTTCGATCGTGTATATCTTTAGAGGCTATTACGGCACAGTTAAAAATCGATTTGAAATCAGAGATAGACTGGATCAACGAGATATGTGTGGCTAATCGTGGGTGACACCACTAAATTAGAAAATTCATGTCGACCGGCACTAGGCGATTTTCTTATTGTTTTGGTACCTATGTTCGTATTTGGATCCTCGGGATTTTCACGACAACCGAGAGTCGCCAATGAGTCAAGTGGGTTCATAGTGGCTCGAAGAAAATCGACCACGAGTCAATTGCACTTAAAAATATCTGAAAGTTACCCAGTAGCCTAGGTCACGCTAAAAACGCACCGAATAGAAATTAATCGCCAATTCGAGTCCAATTTCGAATTGAAGATTCTGTCATGTCACAATAAATTCTAGGAGTGTCGACTCGCCTCGAAGATTTTTCTGAGATTCCGAGAATTTTACGGAAAATCGGTTCGGACGTTGCGGAAAATTAGCGAGAGATTCGAGATGGGCTAAATCGATGGAAATTGGGGCTTCTAAACTAAGCTTGTGAGTGTCGGGATTTATAGAAAATTATATGGGATTTTTCTTCATTGGAATCGGACCTCAATTTGGGGAATTGAGTAAAGAAATTGAAGCTTAAATTATGAAATTCGGATCGATGGGAAGGGCTTCAATTTTAGCTTCAATTTGGACTATTTTGGTGGAAATTTTGGTTGGAAAGTATTAAGGGGGGGACATGCCATCAATGCAAGGGATATATATGTGGACTTTTGGCTAAGCTATGATGAAAATTTGGATATTTTCTTCTTGATTTATCCCCTCCTCTACGGCAGCTTCTTGATCACGCCTCCTTCGCCCTCGTCTTCTTCACGTTTCTCTTGTTCTACTTTCATTTCTTCATTTTCCTCTGCAACCGAAGCTGCTCCATCCTCGTGCCTTCGTCCGCTTTTCCAACGTCTGCACGCCAGTCCATCTTCAACGCCATCAACGGCTGCAATTGGTCAAGCTACACGAAGCCGCGTGCATCTCCCTTCAATAGCAACGACGCCCACTTTTCACCGAGTCTTCAATCGTCCTAGTCAACCGCCAGCTCCACTCTACTGCCTGCTGCAGCCACGCATCATCCTCCCACCATCTTCGGTCAACAATCGAGCCAACAGAGGCCTTCGTTGACCTGCTGCTGCGAAGCCACCCCGTCGAATTCGCTCGGCTCCACGCGTCTCCATGTTCTGCCGCAGCTACTCCACTCGGTGTCTTCTTCGCTCAGCTTAAGCCAGCACACCTCACGTTGGTCAACCCTCCCACCGAGTGAGCCCATCGTTGATTCGCCAGCTACCATCATCCCCGTGCAATTCCGTTCCACGAAGACCGAAGCTGTTGCCCGCATGGTCTCTCTCCCCTTCGCTCGTGGAACAGTCGGCCAGACCTGCAGTATTCGGCAACCAGCTTCCACCGAACGAGCCCATCTCTGCCTTGTTCGGCCCATCTTCATCAGCCCAGCAGCTCATTTGAAGCCACTGAACAGCCTAGCTTCCAGTTTGCAATTAGCTCAGCCCAATTGAGGCCCGCAATTTCCAGCCCAGGTGGTTTAATTAAAGTTGCAGCCCAGTCCAGCATTTTAGACCCAGTTCAACAGCCCATGAAGCTCTCTTATTCAGCCCACAAATTATTGAATTTTAGCCCAAGAGTTTAGCCCATCTTGGGCCCGTGAAGCTAGTCGGCCCAAGTTCGCCACCGTCGCGTTGCCGTCGCGGTTTTCAATCTTCGCTTTACCAAGTGAGTTTTACTCACTAATGCTTTCTTAGTTTACCTAATTATACTTAGGGTTGGTTAGATTTAATTAAATGCAATTAGGTGGTTAGATTAATTTAGATAAATTAAAATTAGTGACTTATTGACGCATGTTAGGTGGTTAGATTTAGCCATTAATGAATATAAATGTTCTATTATTTATTGAACGAGTCTCGGTAATTTTCCGGGCTCGTCTCAGCCTCCAATTAGGCATTATGGGCCTAAATTGGATTTTTAGTATTTATTTTTTTAATTTTCGAAATTAATTATTTTTTCGGAAATTCAACCAGGATGGCCGGTGACCGGAATTTCGTGCTGATTGTCGTGGTACAGTCCATTTATTTATTTGAGCTTTATTTGGTGCTAAAGTAATTTATGAGTGATTTTAAGATTCATTCATAAATTGAATTTTGAAAGGGTCGGGTGGGGCCGTAAAGCCGTTGAATCAGTGAAAAGGTCGGGTGGGGCCCGTAAAGCCACCAAATCTAAGAAAATTGCTTGGTGAGGAATGAATGACCTAGAAATGGTCCGATTGACATGTAATCGACTAGGTTGATTTGATCGATACTTCGATAGGTGATGTGATTGTTTGAATACCTATTGAACTGTACTAATATGCAGATGGAATCTGAGGCCAAGGTAAGTTCTCCGACTCGTGCTGCTTAGCAACCAGAGTAGTGTATTAGTTTACTAATCGAGTCTTAGGAGGTAGAACTTCGAGACGTGGTCTCATTGGTTATTGAATAACCATTTCGGGACCCCGAGGAGGAGGCGAGGGAGGAGGAACTTGAGGAAGAGAAAACTTTTTGAAGAAGAAGATGATCCGAGAGGATGCTGAGCACAACCCGGATGTGGATTGAGATCCCATCCCTTTTGTGAGCTTGTTTAACCCTGTTTTAGTGTAGATAGGTGTGAGGCTAGTATGCTATGAATAGTATTGTAAATATACTATGAGTTGTGCTGTTAATAAAAGTGTGGTTGTGAATTTCAATATGAAAAATATAGCTTGCTTTTCTATCCCATTGTTTTATTGTCTGGGATTCATAACTAACTTTCGCATGCGTAATAAAAAAGAAAGGGCCGGCGATACTTAGTCCTGGATATCGCACTTTAAAATCGACCAAAGTGAGGATGGGCGCATGCCCGAGGATCGTGGCGTGACAGCCCAGGCTAGTCGACTTGGCCTACGGGCACTTTTAGGGGGTTGGGTCCGTCAGTCGGGCCCAACCTTGAACCAGGTAAAGGCTCGACCATCTCTGGTCGGGCCTAGCCCTTACGAGCGGGCGGATAGATCCGCCCCCAAGCGAGTCGAACTCAGGCGGGTTTGACCTGAAACAAGCTTGACCCACCTAACCGGGTCAAATCGACCCGACTTGGTTCACCAAAAAAATTTTTTTTTTCGAAAAAAAAAATTAAAAATTTCAAAAATTAAAAAATGTAGGGTTTGGTTAGGAATTTTCATATCTTGCCTTCTTAGTGTAATTAGGCTTTTATTTGCTCGTATTTTGATTATATCGCATGTTTAGTTTGCATGTTTTTATTATGTTTAATTGCACGTGCTTAATTTTATTACAATTAGGATTTCGGTAGTTATAATTATTATTTTAATGATTGCGCACCTGCATGATCACTTCACATGTTAGTGGATAGGTATAAAATCAATCCAAACTGCTTGACAAAAATCTTTTTTTTTTTTTTTTTTAAATTAACAAGATTAGGTACCAAGTGGCACTAATTGGTCAATTAGTGTAATCAAGTCCCCGACCCTAGATTCTTTGGTTGCGTAGGAAGCGATGCATACTCCCATGCCCCACTTGGTTTCTAACCGACCCCAATAGGCTAGTGGCAACTCGTTATTGCAAAATTCTTAAAAATACCCCAATGTCACGGGGTATAAGCTTGGGAGAGCCCGCGCCTAATCATGGGGCCTTAGGTCCGTCCTTTAAGCATACCTTAAACCTACTCCCTCCCCGAGGGGTAGGTCGCGACAGCTTGGCGACTCGGCTGGGAACTAGTTTTAGACCTTAGAGGACTTAGGCCGGAATTAATCTTGTTCAAAAAAATATTTTTGTTTGCGCGAGGATACACGTATGTCCCTAATGTGAGTGTTAAATGTTTTTGTAGGTGAGAGTTATAAGGAGAGGAATGATTGTTAGCCCCTTGTCTTGCAGGTGTGGAGTTGGAAATAAATATTTATGTTTTGAACTTTTGAAATGGTGTTTGCTTATAGACTGTTGTGCATGTAATCCCTGCATTGCACTACACCATAACACACTACCTGCCGCCAGACCTGGGTCGCATGAGATCACTTAGGATGATGTTGAAGTGCATACCACTCCGATTACAACCATGTAGTATGAGTCGCCCATATCAATCTCAAAATTTCTTTCTTGATGTCCAAGGTCCCTACCTTGGTCTACGACCACGAGACACGGGTCGGCCTTTTGACAAAGCCGGAGTCATGGGTAACACAATCTAGCCGCAATCTTGTTGGTTCGGTCCGGTGATCCTATGTCTCCATTTTGGGTCGTTTAGAGTAGAAATCGAATCACATCCCATGTATATGTAATTAAAAAAAAAAAAGGAGAGAAAAGTCGTCCCCCATTGTAAATATCACTTTCCTTTTTAGTTGCTCATTTTGTATTGAACTTCCATTTTGAAATTTGCGGAAATCAATCGAATGCCCCCGGTGATGTAGGGTTATGATCAAAAAATTGGTAAGCACTCTTGATAATGAACCATGAATATAAATTTCAAGCCTATCTGATCTAACCCCATTGAACATATGACTTTGTCTAAATTTTCAATTATGGGCTCAAAACCACTTTTTGTTTAGAAATTCTTTCAAATCAAGATTATATTTTGGGGCACAAAAATTGAGGTCATATTTTAGATCAAATTCTTTTTTTCTCACATTCTTGGATTGAAATTCATATAGTATTTTGTGTATAGATTTCTTAAAATAAAAGTCACCTCATTTTTCCATGAGTAAAATCACAAATCAATTTTTCAAAAATCAATGCCACTTTTGCATATGAAACTTTTAGAATAAGAGCGGACGTTTGATTGATGGCGCGGATCGACTTTTCAATGACGTCTTCTCTTATGATAAAATCTCGAAACAATACTAAAACCCCGTAATGAGGGCTATGGGGCATGTACACGCCTCGATTTTGTTGTAAGAAGCAACCTCATTGAGAGATCATTTTCTCTTAATCACGTACTGACATTGTCGTCTTTTTGCAGTTATTCTCAATGCTCCTTGACATTCTTGTGTTTGACCACATAGAGAAGTGAATTCTAGAGGCGGAACGAAGTTGAATTCCGTTCTAGAAAGTTTCTTTATTTGGAGGAAATGACGCAAATGCCTTAGGTGCCAAAATAACTCATTGATCTCGTTCACTTTGCATGATGAGACAAATGAAGGGGGTTGTCAAGCATCCAAAAAGGCGAATTCGAAGGAAGATGAAACTGTATCGATTCCAATTATCCATTTCTGGTACCGTTTCTGACATGACTTTCTTTTCATTGCCAATGAGACATCAAGAGCACCAAGTTTTGTAACATTCCAACAAACGCGATGGAGCATTATTAAGTCATGTTCATCTTAAAAAAAGAAAGATTCAAATGAAACAGAGGGGCAATATTATCCCTTCCTCCATAAGAGATACCTTGGGATGTTGAGCATCCGACTTTGGAAAATGATGTATTTCGTTCCTAAACTTGATTCTCTTTAGCATAAAAAAATGACACATCATTTTCTTTGGTACAGGACATATTCGAACAAAACAAAGGTTTGTCAAATAAAGAGTGGGAGAGCAACGTTTGATTTAGAAAAAAATCTCTCATTTCCCCACCAATGAAGTGTGCTGGAACAACATTGTCAAATTCATCAAGAAAGGATGTATCGTTCCTCAATTAAACCTAATTAAGTATAGAGATAACACGTTTCATCTTCTCTTCTTACAGGGTGATAAATGGGAAAAAGTTGCACCTTGGCTATAGAAGCAACGCCTTCCATCAAGGAATCATGCTAAGACCCGATTGTCTAGTTTGGCATAAAGGGATGTGTATGGTTCCTAAATGATTCCCAGTCGAGCGAGGTAATAATATGTCTAATCTTTTCTTTGTAGGTAATAAATGGGCAAAGCATCTAAAGAACAATATCCTCAAATGTGAAAACAATGAGCAATCCCTCTCCTTTCAAAGCAAGATTTTGAAAAACACATCTAATGATCCTTATTTAATTTTTTTCAAGCTCTTTGTCAATTAAACGTCTCTTCAAAAAGAGCATTTGAAAAAACATGAATTGAATTTTTGTAAATTGTTGTATACAATAAAAAGAAATGCTTTTGATGGATAAAATCAAAGCCACATAGCCATTTTTCAATCAACCCTAGCCATTTCAGGAAAAGTTCATACTTGAAGAATGAAAACACATAAAGGGTAAATTGTGTCGATTCCAATTGCTCATTTTGATAGTGTCTCTGACATGAATCATTTTTTTTCCTTTGATAGGAAAACATCAAACAATTAAAGGTAAATGCAAGTGAAATGTAATGTCGAGTTACCAAATATCCACGAGGGTGAATCCAAGAAATGTTAGCACCCAAAGGATAAAAGCAAGTGAAAAGGTAATAATATATCGTTTCCAACATTTCAATCCCTAAAGATTTTTGCACTAACATATTCTTTCACATTTACAAGGTTACCGAGTCACCATGCCGCAGGTAAGTACAATTCTTCTCAAAATTAACTCAAAAAAAAAAAACGGAGAATTTCCATTACAAAAAAAATAAAAAACCTTTGGCGCTTTCCTAGAGACAAGCACAAAAAATGAATAATTGAGAAAAAAAAACTTTCTACAAACATTTTGAACATCTTTTTTATCTCAAAATTATTTTCTCGTTTTGTGGGTTATTCATTTTCAATCAAATTTCCCTATGGAGATTGATCTACTTAGATTATCTCAGCAGAGTAAAAGGTGAAACGTTAACCATGCCAAACAAGAAGTGCTTAGGATGAAGAAAGGTAAGCCACTTCCAAACAAGTCCTTCAAACACTCTTGAGAGTTGAGTGAAAAGCGGCATTCTCTTAGGACGAATGATTCATTCGCATTGAGCACAAAGATCGAAATGATAAAGGCGTTTCCTTCATCAATCCCAAGCATTGCACTAATCTCTTGCTACCCCTTTGGGCCAAATAAAGATGATCCTTCAAAGTATGCCGATCGAGAACGACCCTACATTGGGGCAACATAGGAGGTTATGATCGTGTTGCAGAGAGAAGGATTGAGAAAGATTATATTACTTTCACTTGCATCAATCTTCTGGTGATAGCTTCAGAAAATTCTCATGAAAGCTTGACTCAACCCAAGGTAAAGAAGAGCATTTCTTTCTCTACCTAAACACTAATACCCGTTGCTTAAACCAATTTGGGCCTAATTGTTCATTTCTAAATCCCGAGCGGTGATCATCTCCCTTCATTAGGGTAAGGCATAAGGATTGACCAGATATAATTGACATTTACGAGAAAACATGAAAAAACATCTCGAAAGTCATAAGAGCTCCAAAAGTTCAAAGAGCAAAAAGTTCAACAAAATTAGGGGGCATGAAAAAGAAATGTGCCTGATAAAAGCAAGGCCAATGCCCGTCAAGAAAAAGAGTCAAAAGGCTGCATCTTATGTGAAACAAAAATTACCAAAGTCCAAGTGCCTGCGTAAAAAATCATTGTAAGAGCAAAAGAAATTACGTAAAAGGAGCAAAGCTCCCATACAAAAATGATTAGTCAAGGGACTTTCGAGATGTTATGTGTTTCAAAAGCTAAATGATTTCGAAAGATCGAGTGACCTGGTCACGATGCCATGATGATCACCAACTCTTAAAAACTCTCTTGAAAATTTTAAGCCTTTCGAGCCTCTCCCGAGCCAACATTATAACTCTCTTTCGAAGTCTCTTTTGATTAAGATGGTTCGATTGAAAATGAGAATGCCACAAAGAAGCTACCGCTTGAAGGAGTGGAAGCAATTATATCTTGTCTTATCTTCCAAGTTCTTGACTTGTAAATCCAACGAAGATAGCGACAAATGTTCCTTTATTAGCCTCAAAGCAATAATCCCTTTGTGTAAGCCCATGACCAAATCTATATTGCGATCCTTTCAAAAGACCTTCTCGATCAATCAAATTGGGCTCATTGCGGATGTTTCTAAAAGCCCTTGATATAGGTTATGTGAAATACCCTAGCAATCAGTTACTTCCCACGTGAATGGATGGGATAAAACAATCATATTAGTGAGAGTGTGTGAGAAACCCTTTCTGACTAAGAAGCTCTAGTTCGGCATGTTTAATGAGCCTCTTTCACGAGTCGTAGCCATTCGATAAGAACTTGACTCCTAGAAAATTTGATGATTAATGATACATCCCTGAGCAAGATGACAATTTTGCGCTATATGATGTTGATTGACATCGAATGTTTTTTAAAGTAGTCGGACTTAGCTTGATTAGCTTGTTTAATTAATACACATCTCTTGATGATGTCCCTAATGACATTTGTTCAAGTTGAGTTTGATAACACAGGGTTCGTGGGTCTATCCTTAAACCACAGGGTTCGTGGGTCTATCCTTAAACCACATTGTTTGTGGGTCATCCTTAAACCACAAAGTTGGCGGGTTTATCCTTAAACCACGGGGTTTGTGAGTCTATTCTTAAACCACGCTATTAAAATGTTTATGAATCTATCTTTGAACTACGATTTTCAAAAGGTTAATGGTCAACCTTAAACCATGTCATCTACAAAGGTTCCTGAGTTTTCCTCAAACCATGTATTTTCAACCCAAAAAACCCATTGTTACACAATGAGACTTCATCTCTTTCTTCTTATGACACGGCGTGCTTTTGTAGCCCGGGGTATTTTCTTCTTCTTATGACACGGCGTGTTTCTATAGCCCGGATTCTCTTCTTCTTCTTATAACGCAGTGTGCTTCTGTAACCCGTGGTCTTTCTTCTTTTTATGACACGGCGTGCTTTTGTAGCCTGGAGTTTCTCCTTCTTCTTATGACACGGCATGCTCTTGTAGCCCGGAGTCTCTCTTTCTTTTTATGATACGGCGTGCCTCTATAGCCCGGGGTCTTCATTCTTCTTATGACACGACGTGCTTTTGTAACCCAGAGTCTCTCTTTCTTCTTATGACACGGCTTGCTTCTGTAACCCAAAGTCTTTCCTTCTTCTTATGACACAGCATGCTTCTGTAGCCCTGAGTCTCTCTTTCTTCTTATGACACAATGTGCTTCCATAACCCGAGGTCTTCCTTCTTCTTATGACACAGCATACTTTTATAGCTTGGGGCCTTCATTCTTCTTATGACACAGCGTGCTTTTGTATCCCGAAGTTTCTCTTTCTTCTTATGACACGGTGTGCTTTTGTAACCCGGGGTCTCTCTTTCTTCTTATGACACAACGTGCTTCTGTAGCCCGGAGTCCTTCTTCCTCTTATTGACACGACACGCTTCCATAGCTCAACCTGGTGCGAGCCTATGCAATTAAGGTCTCTCTACCGCTGAAATAATTTAGGTAAGATAAAAGAAAAAGAAAAAACGACAAACAAAAAAAAAAGGGACGTGAGAGGGGGTAGGTCGGGCCGAATCTGGCCTTGGCCCAACCCAGCCCTCCTCTTTTCCTCTCTCTCTCTCTCTCTCTCTCTCTCTCTCTCTCTCTCTCTCTCTCTCTCTCTCTCTCTCGCGCGCGCGCGCGCGCTATAGCCTGACCCAGCCTCACTCTCCCCTCAACCCAGCCCACGCCCTAGCTCTTCCTCCTCCAGCCACCTTCGCGCATAGACCTACGTAAAGCAAAAGCAACAACGGCGGGGGACATCGGGCGAGCGAGAAGATAAGGGAAAGACAAAGCGAGGGAGAGAAAAAAAAAGTAGAAAAAGGAAAAAGAGAGGGAAAGCAAAAAAGGAAGAAAAGCAAAGCGAGTGGAGGAGAAAAGGGAGGGGCACCGTAGGAGAGGAAGGGGGAACCAAGAGCAACAGCAGAGGAGCAAAGTAGAGCAAAGAGAATGGAGGGGGGGAAGCGGACTGAGAAAGGGAAAATCCAAGGAGGAAGGAGGCGCCATCGACACTACCCGACGCCGTCGCTGCACCGGATCTCCACTGTGTTGCTGTCGCCCGCCACCATATGCTTCAACGTAGTCCCGACGCCAAGCCAACCGACCAGAGGAGAAGTCGAGAGCTGAGGGTAGATCTTGAGATCTGCAGGAGTTACTAGTCGCCCCAAGCTATGCAACCACGCAAAACCGCCGCTGCTCACCAAGCCGCCACCATCCGACCCCGATTGTGGCAACGCTTGGGCCTGACGCCGTTGCTGCCCATCATCCCGAAACCGTGCCGAGTTACTCGTTGGCGCGTCCGCCGGCCTTCGACACGAGCCTCGCCATGCTGCTCGCTGGCCCGTTGGTGTCGCCTCCATCTCAACTCCATCCCCGACGCAGCCGTCCCTGTTGCTGCCTGACTCCATCGGTGTCGCCTTCGACGCAGCCGCCGCCCGTCCTCGCAAACCCCGACGACGTTGTCGCCCCTCGCTGCTTGCGGCCGCCACCCGCTACGTCACCACCACCGTCAACACAGAGCCACTGCCTAACGGCGTCCCAACCATCCTTCTTCAGTGCCGCGAAAGAGTAGGAGAGAGAGGAGGCATGAATCGGGTCAAAAGAGTCGGGCCGGGTGCAGTCAACTGTAGGATTTTGGGTGAATCAGGCCTGGGGCATACGTGAGTCATGTCCGGGCTGAATTTGGGTTTGGGCTTTAAGATTAATTTAGGTTTCTTCCATGGGCCCCGTTTAGTTTTAGAAAGCCTGGGCTAGTCGATTGGGCCTGCGGGCACTTTTTAGGGGGGTTGGGCTCATCGGTCAGGCCCAACCTTGAACCAAGTAAAGGCCCCACCATCTTTGGTCGGGCCTAGCCTTTACGGGCGGGCGGACTGGTCCTCCCCCAAGTGAGTCGCACTTGGGCAGGTTTGACCCAAACCAGGCCTGACCCACCCGACGGGTCCGGACCCGACCCGCCGCCCAAAAAAAAAAAAAAAAAATTTCGAAAAATAATTGAAATTTCGAAAATTAAAAAATGTAGGGTTTGGTTAGAAATTGCCATATCTTGCATTCTTAGTGTAATTAAGCCTTTATTTGCTCGTATTTTGATTATATCGCATGTTTAGTTTGCATATTTTATTATGTTTAATTGCACGTGCTTAATTTTATTGCAATTAGGATCTTAGTAGCTATAATTATTATTTTAATGATTGCGCACATGCACGATCACCTCACATGTTAGTGAATAGGTATAAAATCAATCTAAACTGTCTAACAAAAATCTTTTCTTTTAAAATGAATAAGATTAGGTACCGAAATGGCACTAATTGGTCAATTAGTGTAATCAAGTCCTCGACCCTAGATTCTTTGGTTGCGTATAAAGCGAGGCATACTCTCATGCCCCACTTGGTTTCTAATCGAGAGATATGGATAAGATATGGGTTTAAGCGGCCCCGTGCTAATCACGGCCTTTGGTCCGTCCTTAGCAATACCAACCTACTCCCCCTCCCGCGGAGGGTAGGTCGCGACAAAGCCCCCACTCCACTCGCGCGGGGTAGGTCGCGACAAAGGGGATAACCATTAATCACCTTGGATTGAGCAGATCAAGTACATGATCTTTTCAGGCTCCATTCATTTCATAAATAATGTTACGTTTCTAGAAAATATTTTTCTAAATCCATTTTCCGTAATAATGATAACATTTTTTGTTGTTCACCTAAACTTGAAAATGAGTTTGAAAATATTTTCCAAAGAAAAATAAAAAAGATAAAAGATAAAAATTATAATTTTTAAAAAAGGAAAAAAGAAAGAATAGGAAGGGGGTGAGATAAGAGAGAGTACAGAAAATGTTTTCTCCCTACTTGAAAAGTGGAAAATGTCATCTCGCTATTTTGGATGACTTTTTTTTTCCATTGATGGAAAATATTTTCACCGACCAATTCATTTTCCATGAAACAAATTTCGGAAAATCCAGACAATGTTTTCCTAAAAATTGTTTTCCGCAAAATGAAGGGAGTCTTGGGGTATGTTTGATTCGCTTGAATCAATAATTTGAAAAACAAATTCCTAATAATAATTTATTGTATTGCTTACAAAGTAAATTAACAAAAATATTTTCATCATCAAAGGAAAATATCTAGACATATATTGTTGTTGCTAATAAACATATATTCCAATTTGATAATTTTTCTAAGTGATACGAATGGGGTGCTATTTTTAAAATGTTATTAGCTAAAACACATCCCTTTTGTGTTAATCGAACAAATTAGCCTTCAACTTTGTTAAGCACGTCTTGGTACTTAAAAACACATTTTTTAGGGAAAGATAATCTATGAGTTGCTACTTTCCTGTCTCGATTTATATGGGGATAGGTAGGGAGTCCATTTGGAATTCAATGCAAAGGTTGCGGCTTTGGTCACGACCAGGATGAGTATTGTGATGAAGCCCTCGATCGGAATGTTTATAGTGCACAGTGAGGGAGAAGTTGTCTGGGTGGGGATGGCTGTCGGTGGAATTGCAACGGTGGAAGATGGGGTGATTATGACAAACTCGACGAGCAGTGGGATCGTCGTTATGATTTTGACGATGATCAAAGGAACAGTGGTGATGATGATCATGAACATGCAAGACAGGAGTTCAATTTGAAAGTGGACATTCCGACCTTCTGTGGAAGTCTAAATATAATAGACATCGGATTGGCTAACTGAAGTGATTTGATATTTCTAGGTGTGTCAGTTCCTGAGCCAGCGACCCTCAGCTCCAAAAAAAAAATCGGGAACAATTGGGTTCTAGTCCGGTTCTTGGGTACCCCGGAAACCAACTTATCACTATGTTTTGGGTAAAAATTCAAACTTTTATGATAAAAAATAGAAGTTGCATTATTTCATTACAAGGAGATCCCTGGTTTTGTGGTTAGTTGATCAAACTGAAATCATGATTCAAATCTTGATGGTTGCAAAAGTATTAACAGGTTTAAAACCAATTTCCGGAACTGGCTGTTCTGGCCCTAGTATGGAAATCAAATTGGTCGTTGTCCAGTTCTCCCCAGAATCAGCTTGGGATCGAATCGACCAGGCAGGTGCTAGAATCAAACTGGACCCAATGCTCATCCTACATTTCTCATGTACACAGATTCTCGAGAACGGAAGGATGAAATTGTGGTGCTTTGGCCTCGTAGGAGCGTTTGTTAGAAGATCGTCACCGAGATGAAGAGTCTCTGCCAATGGCTTTGGGAGAACAAGCGAAGGCTGTTAAGGAGACCATATTTGGCATTGGGACTATACAATCAAACGTGTTTACGGCGGCAAAATAGCATTTGGGCATACGAGCCTTGGGAACTGTAATATTTCACGACAAATTCGAGGATCAAGCATGTCCATGCACGGGCCAGATCTTTCTCAACAATAACTTCGTGGAAAGCCGATGGTTTTAAACTTCGCCCCTTTAAAGTGTTGTTCACGAGCCTTGACAGCAAAAAGTCGAGGGCCTCGAATTTCCACTCGGAAAGATAGATGGTTTCGAATTTGAGGACTTTGATATTCTGTTAGAAGTTGCAGAAAGAAGCAAGCATTTGTCATGCTAATAAAATATGAAGATTCAGTTGAGTATTCACTTGCTGAGTTTCGGTGGAATGCTTTCTAAAGCTACGAAAAGCCTTTGCCTTTGAAGGCGTTGATCCAAAGCCTATGTAGATTGACAGATGTTTGTGCGATAGGATAATCGAACATTTTAAAACTCGAGGTCGAGATTTGTTCCCAACTGACGGTGTACGACATCGAAGTCCATTAAAGATAAGGGCCCGTTTGGTTGATTTGAAATGCCTGCCAAATGAAATATCTTTTAGGGTAAAGGGGTTTTCGGGAATGCTCGGGCGTTTGGCAAATTACGCATTGGAAAGTGGCTTGTGTAAAAATACCGTTTGGCAAAACTTATTACAAATGGGCTTTCACTTTTAATTTTTTTTTAAAAAAAATCTAAAAATCAAATCCGGCCGGCGGTGCCGGACGGCCAGATCGGCCTCGGCGACCGTAGACGACGGCGTGCGTCTACGGTCCGCCGAGGCCGATCTAGCCGCCGGACGGCCAGATCTGGCCTCCCGACGGCCAAATTTGGCGGCCCGATTCGTGTGAGCCGAAGGAATCGGAGCGCGAAGCGAGGAGCCGACGCGGTGTTGCTCGCGCTCGTCGAAGGGGGATGGATCCGCGCGAAGAGGAAGGCGTCGACGGTGGAGGCGGAGGCGGCGGCGGCGCCGGTGGAGAACTCGGGTCGGGCGTCCCGAACGGCGGGCGGGAGGGCCGTCGGGTTCGTCGAGGGGGTGAAGGCCGGATCGGCCGGATTCGGCCGTCGGCCGTCCTAGCGGCCGAGGCCCGGTTCTCGCGAGACGAAGGAGTCGACGCGGTCTTTGCTCGCGCTCGTCGAAGGTGATGGATCTGTCGCGAGAAGAGGAAGGCGTCGACGGCAGAGGCGGCGTCGACGGCGGAGGCGGAGGCGGAGGCGGCATTGACAACGGAGGCGGCGGCGAAGAACTCGAAGAAGTCATGGGAAAGAAGGTGAACGACGCGTGAACAGTAGAGGCATTGGGAGAATGCCGAATGCTCAAAGTCCCTACCCCAAAGATTGGGCTTTGAGCATTTGCAATGCCCACATTTCGCCAAATAGATTCGAAAGTTTTGCCAAACACAAAAAAAATTTGCCCAAGGGGCTTTTTGGGGCAAAGCCCTCTTGGGAAAGCCCAACCAAACAAATAGTTGATTTTTGAATTAGATTGTGAATATAGGATGTTAATGATGAACAAATACGTTTTTCTCTTTCCATTATGTCTAATTATCTAAAAAGCCCTCAACTTTAGTTCAATCTCAATTTTGTCCACAACTTTTTTTTATCTCTTAAATAACCAAAACTTTATATTCAGTCTCAAATCTACCTTGAATCTCTTTTTGTCTAAAAAAATCCAAAACTTTAGGTCCATTCTCAAATCTACCCTGAATTTTGTTTTTCTAAAAAGAACACCAAAATTTTTCAATATGTTCTTAAATCTACCCTTGTGTTCCAATCCAAACTTCATGTGGCATTTCCACATCAACAAGGTGACATGAAAAATTATATCTAAAATGAAATTATTCTAGGATATGAAAATTAGAGACGACTAACGGCGAGTTTTGGACAAAGGGTTAATAGAGGATGATTTAGGCCTAGAGTAAATTTGGGGCTAAATTTAAAGTTGGGGGTTTCTTTTAAACAAAGAAAAGTTTGGGGTGGATTTGGACTGGACCTAAAGTTTAGGATTTTTTTTTTTTTTCAAGACAATAAAACTTGGGAGCAAAATATGGATTGGACCTCAAGTTGGATAATTTTAAGGAATTAGTCCCTTTTCATTATCTCTCTCTAAATGAATACGATAGCATATATATTTGTATAGAGAAATAACTACCACTATGCACTATCTTAGGCTAAGAATATGGTTGATCCTCAAAATAAGGACATTACCAGTACAAATTTAGCAACTAATCAGCCCTACAATTTCTCCAATTAGTCTTAATTGACAATTCACACCAACACTCCCCTTCAAGTTGGTGCATAGATATCACTAATGCTTAACTTGCCAAGTGAGTTGTAGAAGATCTTGCTAAAAATAACCTTCGTGAGTGAATCGCCGCTTGGTCTACGATTTAATAAATGAAAATCAAACTATCTTGGAATCAAGATTTTGTTTGCTGAAATGTCGATTTACCTCAATGTGTCTAATACAAATCGTACTTGTCACAAACCCTCTCAAGGGGTCTAAGGACCTCGAGAATAGATTTAGAAGTATTACTATTAAAAAAAAGGTCCAAATGGTGCATCGAACCAAATGATTCTAAGGATCCAAGGGGTCCATTGATTAGGAAAGTGGACTCTCCCACGCCCATGTCTCACATGACTTTGGTTTTTTCATTTAAAAGTTCTTTTAATAGTCTATGTAATCTTAGGGTAGCCACTAGCCATTTGGTTAAGAACCAAATAAAACAAGGAGGTTTGTCTATTACACTAACTTCTATTAGCATCATTTCAAAAGATCTCTAACTTAGAAGATTGTTATCTAAGTGGTCATGCAATTTTAATTACCAATGATGATCATAAAGGTATCAAAGGCGCTAGGTGATCAAGGAAACGTTTTTGGGGTTTTTCATTTGATTCTAAACTGGACCTAACAATTTTAGGAAGGAAATTAACAACAATTTATTGAAATGCGGGCTCTAGTATTGACTGACTTTAAAGTAAATTCAGAAAAGAAAACTCGATACAAGTCAGATAAAGAATATACATGGCTTTGTTATTTAGCCATGTTATGATGTTGAAGCTAATCTAAAGTATTCTAATTGCTTATTTAGAAAAATGATTCTAATTTTAATTTGGTTTTATTGAGTGAAAACCGTGATAACTAGCCTAATTGGAAATAAACTAAATTACATCGAGCTAAATTAAGTGTCGCCTCGGACCACCATAGGCCTCTACTCTCAGCCTTCGGTATTCAAGAAGCTCATGATCACCGCCATCCTTAATTGTTTCTAACACATCCAACATTCCCATCATGCACTCAATCAAAAGTCAATCAGCAAGTTCATCGATCAACAAACAATCAATCAATCCGGCTTGAGAATTTGATTTTGCCCATGCAATTTGATTCCCCAACCACCTCCTAATCAAAATAAGGGTTCATTAATTAAAATCAATTATTATTAACCCTCACTTGCATTCACAAAGCAGTAGGTTAACGTCATCAACCCCTAATTAAATTCTAGTCCCCCATCTCATCGCTAAACAAAATTAAGTGTAATCTATCAAAACACTCACAGGTAAGCATGCAATTGGGCACAAGAATCAACAAAAGATCAATGGCATGAACTCCACTAAGAGAACAAAACCTAACATTTTCCCAACCAAATTTTCTAATTTTTCAAAATTTATATTTATTTTTTATTTAATTGAAAATAAGGACCCAGGCTAAACCTGGACTTTCGGCTTGGGCCATGGACGCAGCTTGGGCTTATTATAAACAAACCATTCCCAAAAGAAAACCCATCAAGCCCATTTTTCCTTCTAATCACACCAAGTCTACCTTAGGCCCAAACTCACTGAAACCAAATCAAGCCCCAACCTACCAATATGAATACCCATCTCAACACATCAGCACACAAGCCTGTGCTGAGGCCATTTTCATACTATCACCTCCTTCTTTCTGCCCATCATCATCCCCTTCCTATTGTCTTCTATTCAAGCACGCCAGGACACCAGAAATTCCAGCCAAGAACTTCACATTTCTCGGTCAGCCAATACACTTCCGTTCATCGGACCCCCACCGCGGGCCACCATACTCGACCATCAATACAAGTCACCACCTCGAATGTCTCTACTCGCTGAAAAGCCCACATTCTGATGCAGCCCGCATTGATTACCAGCTCTCTTGACCAAGAAGATCGGCTCGCATTCAAGCTCAACGAAACCGAGAAGCCGTATCGATATCTTGAGTCCATCTGGAAGCTTGAAAGACACCTTGGGAGCCCGCATGACGCTTTTACTAGTTTCTAGTTACTATGCTATTTATTATTTTCCTAGTTTCAACGCTTTGCTTTTTATTTCATTAACAATATAAGCCATCCAATTTCTTGTAGAAGACGACATTTGATAAATGAAAAACTTTGCTTTGAAGCAAGTATCGTGAACCTTGTAGAGTTCATACTTGAAAACCTAGAAGAGTTTTCACTCCATCCTTGAAGAGTTGCAGTCATCGATCTAGAAGAATCGGTGCCCCCTCAACTTCCTTGGAGGCCTAGAATAGCAACCAACGGAGTTTCTATCATTTCCTATTATGTTCATTATTTCCAACCCAAATTCGACCATCCTACAGTGCTTATTTCAGAAAACCCAAAACATAGAAATTGTAGATCCATAAGCCTTTGTTCATTTGGCTTTGAAATCAAGTTGATCCAATCAGTATCGACAAAGATACGACTGTTCTCTTGAGCTTGCGCAGTGCTGAAATTTCTGTTTGCCTTGTTTTCCTGTGTGCAAGTCACTCTCCCGATCCTACTATTTGAGAAAGCCTAACCTTGGCTTGCATCATTTGGTATCAAAGCTTTGGAGGAGAGGACAATGCCTCCAAGACAAGCTAGACGTTGTGGCGGCAAAACCCTTCCCCTCGATGAATTGCACACACTCGCTGAGAATATGCAACAACAAATTGACGAATTGACGCAAGAAGTTAAGCGTTTGAGGGCTGAAGCAAATAATTCTCCACCCCGTTCCAGGACTGAAGATTCCCATGGTGACTCTTCCTTTTCAGAGAGTGTTCAATCTATTCACGATCGGAGGCATGTTCGACATCGTTTACAACATATTCGTGAGCCAGATTGGGAAAAGGAAGTCAAGAAAGATGTTCCGTAATTTACAGTAATGAGTCTCCGATGAAATTGTTGATTGGCTAACACTTGTGAATGAGGTGTTTGAGCATCGAAATGTTCCGGAGAATCGTCAAGTTGGGATCATTGCTATGTGATTCCAAGGCAAGGCGATTGCTTGGTGGAGACGTGAAAAACAAACTCGCCAAGCCATTGGCAAAGCACCAGTCACTTTGTGGAGAAAGATGGAGGGCAAGATTCAAAAATATTTTCTTCCCAAAGGATATAAGAGAGAGCTCTACCAACGGTACCAAAATCTAAAACAAGGTACGCGAACGATGGACCAATACACCAATGAATTCAATGAATTGGTGATTCGTAACAATATCTAGGACCCGAGGATGTGCTTGTGAACAAATACTTGAACGGTCTTCAATTTTACATTCAAGACGCCTTGGAAGTCCTCGACATTTGGGACTTAGGAGATGCACACCAACGGGCACTCAAAATAGAGCGCTCTCGTTCTCAGAGAGAGCAATCTACTAGTAAGCCTTCTACTCAACCCCATGTTTCAAAGCAACCTGCTACGTCCGAAATACGTTGCTATTCTTGTGGGGAGTTGGGTCATCGTGCTAGCAATTGTCGAATCAATAAGAATCGACCAGCCGGTAAAGCCTTGTTGGTGGGTAATGATTCTGATGAGAATGCTGAGGATCCACTTGAAAAGGAGTTGAAGAATGATGAAGAAGCTGCGGATGATGAACAAATAGTGCATGCTGACACTGGCGAACTTCTTATGGTGAGGAAAAATTTTCTTACTCCTCGAGATGACACCGGAGATAGGTGGCTGCGTACCAATATTTTTCATTCTCGCTTGCACAATCATGGGAAAGGTGTGTCAATTAATTATTGACTCTGGTTGTTGTGAGAATATAATTTCTGAAGTAGCGGCAAACAAGCTGAAGTTGGAATTAAAAACGCACCCTATGCCTTATAAAATGTTGTGGTTGAAGATAGGCACTGAGGTAACTGTTTCGAAACAATGTCTTGTTAATCTGTCCATTGGTTCTTATTATAGTGACAAGATATGGTGTGATGTTCTGCCGATGGATGCTAGTCACATTATTCTTGGTCGACCATGGCAATTCGATAGGAGGACTACGCATGATGGTTATCGAAATACATATTCTTTTGAATTTGGAGGCAAGAAGATTACGTTGGCACCTAGTAGGGTGGGAGATTCCTCTAATGATCCTGGAAAGAATTCGAGGATGAATTCTTTTAAAGATGGGGAGGATGATGCAGCCTGCATTGATTACCGGCTCTCTCGACCAAGAAGATCGGCTCGCATTCAAGCTCGACGAAACCGAGAAGCCGTATCGATATCTTGACTCCATCTGGAAAATTGAAAGACACCTTGGGAGCCCGCATGACGCTTTTACTAGTTTCTAGTTACTATGCTATTTATTATTTTCCTAGTTTCAACGCTTTGTTTTTTATTTCATTAACAATATAAGCCATCCAATTTCTTGTAGAAGACGACATTTGATAAATGAAAAACTTTGCTTTGAAGCAAGTATCGTGAACCTTGTAGAGTTCATACTTGAAAACCTAGAAGAGTTTTCACTCCATCCTTGAAGAGTCGGAGCTTTCGAAATCTGCATCCTTAAAGAGTTGCAGTCATCGATCTAGAAGAATCGGTGCCCCCTCAACTTCCTTGGAGGCTTGGAATAGCAACCAACGGAGTTTCTATCATTTCCTATTCTGTTCGTTATTTCCAACCCAAATTCGACCATCCTACAGTGCTTATTTCAGAAAACCCAAAACATAGAAATTGTAGACCCATAAGCCTTTGTTCATTTGGCTTTGAAATCAAGTCGATCCAATCTATATCACAAAGATACGACTGTTTCTCCTGAGCTTGCGCAGTGCTGAAATTTCTATTCGCCCGTTTCCCGCGAGCCACTCTCCCGATCCTACTTGTTTGAGCTCCTAACCTTGGCTTGCATCACGTTCATTGCAAGACCTGCACCAATAACCAGTGTTGACCTCCCTCATCGGCCAGCACCTCTCTTTTAGCCGCAACACAAGTAAAACGAATATAGGGAAGAAACACGACCAGCAATCCAATGCCGATATCTGTAATAATCATCGTTTAGGTCCTGGATCTAGGATCTTCATCTCACCGATGACCGCCATTAGTAACCCAGAGGCTTAAGACAAAGAAAACGAGGATGCAGAAAAAGCACTCTCGATCATTGAAAAGATTTTGAAAACCAATTAACATGACTTAATCTGGACCAATATGCTCTCGGTTTAGACAAAAATGAGATTGAACCTTATAGGCATTTCGTCGAACAGATTATGAGTGTAGATTAGGGAGAAGGAAGGCTCTCTAAGAATCAGATTCACGACTCGATATCAAAATGGGATAACAAATAAAGCACAGAATCAATGAAAGACATCTCGGTTCAGCCCACAACGTGTGCTAACGAAGGACACTAAATCTAGACTTAGCTTCAACTAAAACTGGGCAACTCAAGAGATCGGATGTTACCTAGTTCGTGAGGTCGAGCGGAGTAGGGCTTTAGCATTTCCTTTCGGCCAATTAGACCTGATATCGTTAATGGTCATTTTACGTGATATGACCAATTCTGACATAGATAATTTTCACAATTTTTTTTTAATTTTTTTTTCTTTCACTTTCCTCTTTTCCTTTTCCTTTTCTTTCCTTTTTCTTTTTTCTTTTTTTTTTTTTTTCCATTTCCCTTTGTGGTCCATATCTCAGCGAAAGCCAAGATGATTGATGCTCTTACCCGTGACCGGTTACCTCCACCACCCACCGTTGAGGCAGCAAACCAGAAGAGAGAAATAAGGACAAAAAAGGAAAAAAAGTAAAAAGAGAAAATTTAGAAAAATTAAAAAATTATCTATATCGGCGTTAGCTATGCTATGTTAGGTGGCCGGTGTATATGTTAGCAATTTCTAGTGAAAATTGATTAGAAGAATTACATTGATAATCTCATAATGATTATGACTAAATTGGCCAAATTAAAAAGTTTAGGATTAAATTGGCCGTCATTTAATAAGTTTAGAACATTTTAGACAATTTTCCTAGATAATCTTTAAAAGGCAATAATTAAAAACATTTAAACATAACTATTGACGGTAACATCGTCATTGTCACTATTGATTAGGGAAAATTACAGCATATAAGGACCATTACTCACCAATAGGGTCTTTAAGTTTATGAATTGTGAAAGAAAGTTATGATTATCGAGATAAAAAGTTACTAAGAATAAGAACAAGAGATTTTTATGGAAAGTTAGACTCAAATTTGCAGCATGTTTAGTGAATTAATTATTGCTTGTTAAACTTTTTTGTTAAAAATTATTAAAAATATAGAGTGAGCAAATGTTCCGTACCATCATCAAAAGAGGGAAGATTGATGGATGACCCACCCCACATGTGAGAGTTTCAACTTGAACCGTTCTTGGCAAGGCGTCGGCACTTATACCACCTTTCTTTGGAGCGCCTTGAATCCAATGTTAATTGCTCTCATTTCCAAATCCTAAAAGCACGAAAAAGGAAATGTGTTACAAAAAAATCCATACAGAAGCTAAGTGCAAACTAGCCTGCAATGTTTCCAGGAGGTTGATGAGCAGTTGAGTGGGTAGTTTGATTGATCAAGGGTTAAATGCCTTGGAACCAAGTGCAATTGAACGAACTACTATGGCCTTGCTGTAAGAACGGCAGCTCCTCAGTCAAATCAGCTTGCCAAGTGACCCTGTTTCCAAAGACTTGAAGGTAGACGAATCCAGGCTTCATGCGCTATTGGGGGGGGGGGACAGGACAGCAAGGTCTAGAAGATTATTTGGGGTATTGACTATATTTTAAAAGGTACGCATTTCATTTGGGGACTCTGCACTTGTGCATTAGCTGCAGAAGAGAGTTCGAATAGGAGGAGAATTAAGCAATCGTCTGAGTGGTTGATTTATAGTCTTGCTGAATTAGCCGAACACCTTAGTTTATGCTGCGAGTATTGCAGAGTTAGTATGGTTTGGGGCAAGCCGGATCAAGATTGAGAAGACACGGGCGATGTCTTTTGACAGACGACTCTTGCGACAAGTTGAAAGCAGGCAATAAGCTCCGTTGGTTTATTTGGAAGGGTAGGAATCCAGCAGTTTTTTCAAGGCAAAAGACCAATACATGAGATGGATGTAGAATAGATTAAGGACGCTATAAGGGAGTTCTTGATGGATAAGAAGGTGGAACACTAGTCTAGATCTAATGATACTGTAAATAAGGGATGGCAGTTTACTCCTCAGCCTGGATTGAGGAGATCTGATGTTATGGCTTTTTGTTGAGGAGTCAAGCAGTGAGCGCGAAGGATCAACTTGACGGTCTAACTCTTTGCAATTTATTTGTTACAAAATTGGGGGAGAAACCTATTTGAGCTTGTAATGACATTACTTTCAAGTGTTTTCGGCAAAAATAAAATATACAAAGAAGAAAACAAACCTTGAGGCATGCGGATGAATTGGAAAAGAGAATGAATAGCAAATTCTTGTCGTCTGGATCATTTACACATTCCACAAAACAATTCCCTGCAAAAATTGCATTACATAATACTATGTGATTGTGAATCCCACATTGCCCCTGGCAACCGGGAAAGCAAAACTGATCATGTAACCCAGTCCATCAGAACTCTGTATTTGAGCCTTTCCGGAATGAAATCCAAAGATAATTCCAATCAAAGTGATCCAGAAATCAAAAATATAAACAAGAGGTCTCTAGCAATTTTAGCATGCTAGTTCGACCTGATGAAATGGATCTCCTTCCCCCAAATCAATCAACCAACATATCGGGAAAAAACAAAAAAGCAACCTTGATGTGGCCCCTCCACCACCTTGAAATGAGGGAGTGACATCTTGATCAACAGCATCCAAGATGATGGACATGAGTCGCAGGGATAGCAACGTCATTGATGATTTTGACTCATGTAGAACATGTTACTGGATCGACCCTGCTCATAACAGTTGGATGGCAAAGGATCAGAACAAGTACTGTTCCCACATTATCATAAAACACAAGCAAATGTTCACTTTAATTGGCCATGCCTGGGAAACATAAAGGTGGCAACCATTGTTTTGACTAGGAGTTCAGCAGATGCATCGATCTACATCAAAATATACTGCACACAATCAACTCCTGCGGGTTGGAATCACGGGCTTCCTGCTCTTGGCCACATATGCAAATTGACTGAAATCTGGGGCCGTAGTTGACCTACTATTGAACGAAATCAATGAGGGATAACCAAATAAGAGCTCGGAAAAGTAGAGAATCTCTTTGCTGTCATCCTCCTACCTATTCGTACATGTGTTGTGCACATCCTTCAAAGGAGCACGGAGACCACTGGCACGAGAACCAGAACCGGTGAATCTAAATGACGATATTACTGAGACGAATCTCTCTAATGAACTTTCTGCTATTTCAGAATAGCGGCCTAAATGGGAGATGTCAGCTCCAAATTTTCCTTCAGAACCAGTGAATGACTTGTCTAATCCAGGGGCACAGGTACCTGAAGCCAAGAGATATATCAGATTTCAAACTTCATCCTGAGGGAACTCTTAAAATATGTAGTCCTCAAAATGCCAAAGAGGCCACCACAGAACCCAAAAGAAATGGTGGACTCCCCAATAATGGTAAGCAATTAAGATAACACTCTGATGAAGAGCCTTCACTTTCAAAATCGAAGTACATGCAGATGAGTCGTGGATTTAGAATTCAGTTCATCAGAGTATGAGCCTAGAAATGGACTGTAACTCACTGCTAAAGCAGGAGGCCTTTTTTCAGAGCTAAAATGCATTGTAACATGTAGAGTCAAACCATTAAGGTTCCTTTCGATACATGGCATAACCCCAAGATTTTCTGGCTTCCCAGAAATGTCAACTTTATTTCATGTACACTCAAATACCAAATGATGCAAAAGATTTCCTGTTTTAAAAAGTCAAATTATGCGCTAAACATGAAATGCATGCTCAGGCTTGAATGTTGCAAACCAATTAGAAGCTCAGCTTAGCTCTACAAAGAAAATGCAGTTTGGCTTTGTCATGTTAATGCATGCATCTTCATTAATTAGATAATAAATGGCTTTCGCAATTTTATCCTTAATTCTTTGAAGGTAGTATCTTGTAAAATATCTACCAACATCAATCTAGATTTATGCCAAACATGATAGTATGTTAAGAATAAGAACCAAGAAAATTGCTAAACAAGTACTGGTATTAATAACGCAGTTTCAGTTGACAACATACCATCATCGACAAGAGAATCATCCACATGCATATGCTTTTGTTTTGTGCTCTCCTGAGACAAGGAAAACACAGGGCAAAAGAGTTAGGAAAACTATCTAACTTAAGGTAACAAATCATGATAAAGGGATCTTGCATTGCTAGAATTTTCGTAAAAAGCTGATTGCACCTACTTTTTCCACTGTGCCATCAAGGGAGGCTTTCCTCTTGATGATCCTTCCTTCCAGAAAGCCAGTCTCACCTAGACTGATCGGATGATCACTTTCAACAGGGATGTTTTCTTTTTCGTCATCTTTGTCAGTATTATTTGCAGACTGATGCTTGAAATAGGAACTCCTTATAATAAACTTCCTGTTCTCTCTTCTGGCTTCGTCCTCAATTCTGTTTACACCTTTCTCCGACATGTCATCAAGGGAGGTTTTCCCCTTCATGATCACTTGCTTCATAAAGTCAGTCTCACCTAGACTGATTGGATGATCACCTTTAACCAGGGTATTTTCCTTTCCATCATCTCTATTAGTTTCCTTCGCAGCATGATGCTTGAAATAAGAGCTCCTTACAATAACCTCTCTGTTTTCTTTTCTTGTTTTTTCCTCAATGCTGTTTACACCTACATTTTCGACTGTGTCATCAGCATAGGTCTTATTTTTTATGATCATTCCTTTCACACATATGGTCTCACCTACACTCGTTGGGTCACTTCCAACCGGGGTAGTTTCTTTCTCCTTGTCTGTGTCCGTTTCATTCAAAAACTGATGCTTAAAGTAGGAACTCCTTACAATGGGCTTTTTGCACTCTCTTCTTGTTTTTTCATCAACTCTGTTTACAGGGCTTTTGGGTTGATGCTCCTTGAATGACACACAAGGTTTATGAATTGGAAGCCTGGATTGTTGTAGTAATGAGGGCCCTGGTCTTCCAACCTCATCCAATGCACCTGCACTTTTGAACTTATTAAGTATATAATGGAAGCCAATTCATGACAACATATCTGCACATATCAGAACCCTAAGGCTGCAATTAGCTCGGGCTTACCACTTTCCATCAATTCTGATGCGTCTGGAACTTCTTGTGTGAAACCATCTTCTTCCTAATTGAACAAAGTTTGGGGACATCAACTATCTTCAAATGTGTATGTTTAGACTAAGTATGCAATCAATATTATTCACAAAATTTATGGTGTGTCATCCAGGCAAAAAAAAAAATATATATATAGTGCCAAGGACAGAGCATCTGCTTACTTCATGTAGCTGAGACCAATGACAATGGTTCACATCAGCCACAGCCTCCTCGGAGTTGTGTCCACTGGAACTCTGAGAAAGGTCATCCACTGGACTTGACTGGTTGGAGGTAGTCCGAGGAGCCTTGAAATCTCTCTTCGATTCGAGAGATGCAGAGCCTTAATAGATCAAGGAAACCTTTGGTACCAAAGCCTAATGAGGATGACATTTTAAAGATCTTGTGCAAATCTGTCTAAAGTGGTCCATATTGTCAAAGTGTGGAAGAATAAAAGAAATATCTCTTTGAGCTTGACCTAATTTCCTGATGCTGTGATTCAGCTATCTTTAGAAACCTATTACAGATTCGATCCATATAGATTCCCACTTACAATTTAAAGTACCTCTTTAATTAGATATTTGTACACCTGATGTAGGTCCTTTATACACTTACTAAAAGAAGTTTAGACAGTTTCAGTCACAGATATTCAATCTCTAAGCTACACTTATCTCATCCACTCATGTTACAGCCGGAACATCAAGCAAGATATAGATTCAAAAGCCACCGCAATCAGAGGGCCGTGTATCTTATCCATTAATTGCAGGTGCAGAGGGGCTGTTCATGCTTTATCTAAAATCTAGGGCCACACAAGTTTGCGAGAGGCCCTAATTGTGGAAAGTGTAGCTTGCAACTAGTCTTAAGTTCTTAGCAGCTAAGAAACACTTGATCTCTGATAGTTTCCTTTTGGTTGGCACAACAGGATTGATTGGTTGGAGAAAAAGGAAACACCAAATTCTTAATTATTTTCCACGGGGATTAGGATTTTGGCAATCCCTGTCAAGTAAACGAAAGGCAAGTCTAGGTGGCAATCAGACTAAGTGATAGAGCTTGTCATTTCAACTAGACTAAGCTCACTCGCTTCCAACAGTCAGCATAATTTTTCTGCGACTTCTGTTCAGACAAGATATTGTGAAGCACTATCTAACTGCACAAAGCATTCACAATAAGGTTTTGCAAAGCATTATACTATACAGTACAGAAAATAAACGCACATGGTATGGAAGAAAAGATTATCAGAAAATGGGGTTTCCAAAGGATACAAAAATATTTCGTCAGGACATTCTTCTGTGCAGGTAAGTCTAGCTTCTTCTTTTCATCTTTTGGCTTGAAAAGTTTCATATAATGTGTTTTGTCAATCACAGCGGCACTAACATCCCTGCCCTGTCAAAATCAGAAAATGCAGATTCATTCAAGCATTATTGAGTACGCACCACTGATCATCTCAGTTATGGTATAAAAAGTCAAAACCATTTCTAAATGTATCCGTCAACACATGGAAGTATGCAGGGCAAATGTCCATCAACTATACTACGCAGTTATCTTGATCTAGGTGTGAGATAATTCTACCAGGTACTCAACACTTTAATTGAAAACATAGTAATAATAAGTGCCTTGCTTAATCTGTCAACATGTACTTTTCATATTTCACCATATTCAACTTTATACTAGTGTCTGTGGAATTAAGAGAGTGCATGTTATCACAGAGGACTACCCAAACCTTACTATCTCGTGTCAAGAAACCATTCTCTAAAAGTTTTACTATGGAATTGTTCCAGAACCGGAAGCTCTCATTGTCGCTATCCTTTATGTGAACAGAAGTTCATGCATTGAATTTTACACCGTTACATCAGACCCTCTCAATTCCTAAGAAGTTCAGCTGCGGTTCTTGGGTCTTTCTAATAACAATCTTGCAGCCAAAAAGATCATGTCAACTATGTTAAGGAAAGGTCTTTTACCTCAGTAAAACAAATGTTTGTACTGTCGATGCTTTTTGTTACACAACCATAAGCATTCAAGAATAAACTGAAAAAATAAAGTGAAGTAAATGACACCAATGGATCACTTTCTAGTCAGCAAGGTTGAGAAGATGTTCAGAAAATCTTATGTTCATCCTTGCTATTGTTCTATGTTTCATTAGGAAGATGTCTCCTTGAATTATCCAACTTATCAAATATCTCTTATTCAAGCTTCAGTTTTCGTTAGCTTTTGAAGATCACTTTGAATGCTGTATCTGCTCACAGAACTTTTTCTAAATTATAATATTTCCTCAATCAGCTGGCATTCGGAATCTAGGCAATGGTATTTACAGCAAAAATGGTGATTACATTCCCTAAATATAAAGGAAAACAGTGGTTTCATTCACTTCAGTAGAAATCTGAAGATGAGGAAAAAAAAAAGTGCACAACCAAGATAGACAATGAATAAATATTATACCTGAAATGGAACTTTGGTAACTGGATCAAGATCACCTTCTGCAATACCTCTGGCCACATGTTGCGGTATCGGTGTATTTCTAGTTAAGGTTTTGTTCAAATTGCAGAGCATCCTTAACAAGCTAATAATATAATAATTTCAACATCCAAATTGATTCCATAAAAAGGATATGGTCCTAAGTACTCGAGCTCATCATCAGCAACATTTGATATATCCATTAGATGTACAATGGCTTTGCTAATTGGATCATAGACCCTTTGATGCTGAAAAGTCCAAATGGCCTTTCGGAATAATTGTTCATAAGTTGGAGGAACCGAGCTGGTATATTTCAAGTGCTTAATTACCTATATCCAATGAATGTGCAGTTACAAAGAAAGAAACAAAAAATCTTATCTAATGATTGAAAGCATATTCTTTTAAGGGTTCACGATATGAACAGTTATGTGACCTATATAACCAAATGTATACTCACCTTATCATATGTTTTGAACTTTTTAATGAGGGCGTGAGCTGTTTTCAGACCAATGCCGCGGAGTGACTGCAAGTAGTCACAACCGCTCAAGATGCACATCTCAAGAACCATCTGCTTAGTAAATCCAGCAAAACTGAGTTCCCTGTTCTGTTGTAGCTTGGAGTATTGGAACTCAACACCTTGCCCGAAGTTGTCCATTTTGAAGATTATCTGGAAAATCAAATTTATACAATCACAGAAAACACTCGTCAGTCAAAAAGGCTATGGTTTGCTTAGTGGATGCATGTTGTAACGGAGAAGCAATAGCTAGAAGCAGCTGCTGAATAACTCACTCTGGGACAGCCAAACGGTATAAGATCCGAGTCCTCTGTAATTACAGCACCGACCTGTTTACTAACTGCCAAGAAAGTCATTTGAGCATCCGCCTCATAAGGGGCAACAACATAAGAAATGTTCTCCTGCTTTAAGACCTTCCATGCCAATCAAGAAGAGATAACTTCATCAGTAATGGCGACCCAATTTACTTTAACAACACATACATGACAGGAAGCATACCTGGATTAGCTCATGTGCCATGGAAGGTGTGATGTCTACTGCTTTCTGATAGCACTCATAAGCAGCAGCACCATTTCCATTTGACTCATGCTCAATAGCACGAGCGAGATTTTCCTTCCTGGACCTACATAAGCAAGGTAGTTTTAGTTCTTTAGTGACTCTACATATGATTGCAAGATTTTGAAAGGCTGGACCTTTCCTAAGATAACAAAATCTCATAGAATCAACTGAGCCCTTCCATTTTGGACATTTAGGAACTTAGGACACATTAAAAAAGTGAAGAGGAATGTCCAGACCAGCAGAACTTTAATTCCTTTTAGGCAAGCTCTAACTCTTGTGGGAGGAAAAGGCTCCTATCATGCACATAGAGAAAGATGCACAATCTTTATTGTTTCATGATTTGACTAAAACCAATAAGATAAGTAGACAAATGAACCCACTACAGATTCCAAAAATAGTAGAATATCTTGGGTTCGAGCTCAAAGGATAGAGATTCTACTGCAGAGCTGAAAAAAAAAAAAAATACCTTGCACGCTTGTTCTCCTGTTCAATCTTCATCGGCAAGAGACCTCCATCGAAAACAAGAACTGGTTTAACCCCATAATGCCGGAGCAAATTCACTTTGTGCATGCAGTATTCAATGTGCCTGAGAATTAAACACCACAAATGAACCTAAATTAGACATCTCATAACAGAACGACAAAACCATTTTGGCATTATGGCACTTAATGTCTTTATTGTAAGCATTACTTAATACAAACACTTCCCAACTCGACCGTAATTCTTGCAACCGATTCCCTGATGCCCTGAACATTCTTGCTCTCAACAATAAAGTCGCCAATTGGCAGTCTTCTCATTTCGTATTCAAAACTTTCACTTTCTGACAACACCTATTCCCAACTTCATCAATTCGGACCATCAAACTCACCAGGCAGAAAAAAGCCGATGGGACAAGTCACCATCGAATTTTGAGAAGACCCAACTCATACCACTTCGCTACAAACAGCTAAGACCGATCAAACCAATCACTCGGATCAAATGGGCAGCACCAAATTTCCTTCCTTTCCCCCTCCCCTCAAATTTCACAAGAACCCACCTAGCCAAAAGAGGTTATTTTTTCCAGGGCGAACTCCAAACAGATTGAGCAGGACCCAAAGCTCCTTGCTTTCGTGCTACGCAGCGTACATCAGACCGAGAAAACGAAAACCCAACTGCCCAATTTCCGATTACGAGCAAGAAACTCGTGGGAGGAAACGCGAGAGACCGACCTGGTGGTGGGCACGCCGTTGCAGAGCTCCTTGCTGCAGGAGAGGGCGCCTTTGTGGAGCCAGGAGTAGGTGTCGACGGCGACGGCGCAGCCCTCCAGCTCCTTCGCGTGGATCGGCGTCATGATCGACTTCAGCAGCGGCAAAAGACCCTGTATCCCCATCTCTCTGTTTCTCTCCTCAGCTTCTCTCTCTTCTTGAGAGAGACAGAGAGAGAGAGAATGCTCTATTCCATGGCCAGTTCAGGGCGCCGCGACGGGGAAGAAGAAAGGAAGGCGGGAAAATTCCTGAGCTTTTGGCGGGCGGATGGTAAAATGGGGATTTTTCCAAAATTCTATGGTATTCCTTTCTTTTTCCCCCTTCGTGATATGTTTTTTTTTGGGCTTGATTTTTTATTTTAATATTCTTTTGCGAATGATCACGCGAAACGGAGTATATTAATATCGTGAAATTTGATAAAACAAATTATTTTATTGCATTTATTATTAACTAGTTGATCATCGTGTAACGTTTTAAAATTCGAAAAGAAAAGAATTGGAATGAGCAGCATTTTCGCTTGATTATAAATAAATATTAAGTTTTGCAACGTTTTGAAATACTCAAGCCTTTTCATGAAATTCAAAGGGTAAAATGTTGTAAAACATATTTCTGTTTATTTTAAGATATTATAGAAGGCTTAAGTGATTTCATGGCAACCAAAAGTCAAATGTCTTTGGTTGTGAATATTCTACAAAGGATTGCGACATTTTGATGTAACTAAATGCAAAATATGTCATAGAATGTGAATTTTTCCTTTCACAGGGTTGCTTTTGTTTTTTCCATCATAACACAATATTGTGTCCTTTAATTGGTGCTAGTCAAAAAAATTGCCATAACCCTTGATGTATTCATGATTTCATCTCGAACTCCCGTTTACTATTTAGCAACAATTACGGATGCAGTTTGAAATGGACCGATAGAACTTGTAATAATATTACTCAAGAGCTTGCAAAATAGGCTTTTTCATGAAGTTACTCATGAGCTTTCAAAATAGGTTGTTCATCAATTAGGAAATGCATCTTTCTTCCTTTTTATTGATCTCCCTTTTAGAGTTAAAAATTTAGTGTTGCTGGAATCTTGTTTAATTTATCACCTCAATGTAAGCTTTAGTTTTTCCTTGTAACATTTGAACTATTTTGATGCAATGGAAGATTTGTTTTAGCAAAAAAAAATAAAGAAGACAATGTTGTGTCCTCTCTCAATATATAATTGAGAATTCATTTCATAAAGACCGTAAAAATATCGATGTCAACATAAAACCAAGCTCGTAATATAATCGAAACCATATTTAAAATTTCTCAATTTATTGTCGTCCAATTGCAGCACCGAAGCCGACAACAGTGACCCAGAAGGATAGTTTGTAACATGATCCGGAAAACAACGTCTGCAGAACGGACGTCAAATTTTCAAGTCCAATCCTCACAAGGGATTGATATATACGTGATTATAATAACACATTTTTTTATACAAATAGATTCAGAAACAAAAGTTATACTTTGAAATTTGAACAAAACGAATATAATTATCGAAATCGCTGTACTTATTATAAGATGGATATAGTTATTATATACATATAATTATCTTCCCATATATTTATATGAAATAATTACACAAATGGTCTATTAACTTTGGTTTAATATGCAATACGGTCCCTAAAATTTTAATTTGTTTAATTTGGTCCCTAAACTTTTGTCTAATATACAATATGGTCTACGAAATTTTGACATATATTCAATTTAGTCTATCAATTATGTGAAAATATTTAATGTCGTCATTCCATTAATTTAAGTTTAGGAATACTATTGAACATTTTATATAATATAGGGACTAAATTAATCTTATATTAAAAGTTTAGCGATTATATTAAATAATTTAAAAGTTTGAAGACCATATTACATATTAAACAAAAATTCATGGACCGGCGACCATTTCTATTATTTACTCTATACGTGCGTATGATAAATAATATATTGAAATTGTTTGCTGATGTGATTCAAACGAAGACGTTGCTCCCACGTCTGTCTTCTTCTCCTCCATCTTCAACGTGCTACGTCGTCGCATCGGACATCAATAGCCATGAATATCCATTGCATGGGGACACAATTATTCAAGTGGTTGAGAAGCCATTGTCGGAGAAGCACGTGAAATAAATGGCCAATTGATGTGGAATAAAAATCCCACCGCTTTTGCAAGGGGTTCCTACCCGACATGGTTTTGTGGTGGGTGACCTGCCCTTGAGCTTTGTGCCTACCCAAATTGGGCTCAAATTTGAAGTATCTCCTCCATGGTTTACATCAATAAGATGTAATTATTTTAAGAATAGTCTACTAAAATGTTATTCGGCACAATCACCCCAAAGTAGCTTCGACCATGGAAATGGATTTTGCAATTTATATTAGGCGATTGCCCAAACTGCGACAATTTATCAACCATTCTTAAAAAGGTCCCTCGGCTAACTTTAAGGTTGTTGCAATTTTGGAATATGTATTACCAAACATATAAGTCCAATGCTTCGCAATACAATAAGACAATGCGTCACTGTACTAGTCAGCCACAACTATACCAAACAGATTCCTTGATAATGTGTCCGCTTGCTCCCGGTCGTTGAATTTGTAACCCCACTTATTCAAAACACCATTATTGCCTGTCCTATCATTTAATAAACCAATTTTGTCAATCGATCTTGCAGTACTATCGCTCATTCCTTAATGCAATAGTAAGTTATTACCGATTAACCAAAAGAGACAGAACTGTCAAATATATATAATTCAAGATGAAGATGGTTTTTTATGGTAGCGGCTTCTAATTTGTGGTGTATATGTCACGGAACAGTTGCCTTCACGTCCACGCGGAGTGATTGCACATCTGCAGCCATAATAACAAGTGCCCACAAATATCCAAGAATCATTATTGTGACTCTTGTTGCCTGAGGAAGCATACGAATCTTGTACATAAATGCTTTTCCTTTTGCAATTTATGTGCAAACGTACAAGAGAGATAGAGAGAGAGAGAGAGAGAGAGAGATTTGCGGAGATGCTGCCCAATTCGTGTCTCTCAGCAAATTCCATATGCAGTGCTGCAGCAGGAATTGCAGGTACATATGCATGAGGTTTCACTTCATCTGTTACTCCATAAAACTTGTTTTGGTACTACTAGTAATGAGTTGGCCAACACTGATAGAGCTGAAATGATTTCGCGAAATCGCCTCGTGTAAAATTGAATTCACAAAGAGATTTCGGCTTAGATTGTTCCTCTCCCCGAGTTGATCGATGCAAATGCGATCGCAGAGAGTTCCGGGAGGTCATTCTCGTTTAGATCGATTGGTTCATTCTGATTCCAGGATGAATTGGAAAACAATTTGCTTTCTGCTAACTTGTGGGCATTCCGTGTATCTGCAACTGAATGATTTGTGAATGCGAATTCGTCGTCTCTAATTTCTCTCGTCCTGAATTGCAGGAAATGTCTTTGCCCTCGTACTGTTCATGTCCCCAATGTAAGTTGTTACCATACGCACTCCAGTTAAGCATACGATTCCGATAATTTTGATTCACTGCAGACGGGTTCCGATGTTCTTGCAGACCGACATTCCGAAGGATTGTTCGGAATCAGTCCACCGAGCAGTTCTCCGGATCACCATACATATACACGCTCTTGAACTCCTTGATATGTCTGTGGTACGGCTTGCCGCTCGTGTCGCCCGGCGTGATAATGGTCGCGACCGTCAATGGGGTCGGGGTCGTTTTTCAGGCCGTCTACATAACCTTCTTCATTGTATACGCCAGTAAAGCCAGGAAGGTAAATTGCTTAACCACCACGAAAGATTGATCCCCTAAAATCAAGCCTTATAGATTCGACCAATCACTCCTTCACGTGTTTTGCGGGTTCTGATTGATTGAATCTGTCGTGTTCGTTCCATGGCGATCTGTCAAAAGGATTTTCGCCGAGCCGTTGCTTGGTTGATGCAGGTTCTGCTGCTTCTGTATGGTCTCTTCTGATTTCACAGTGACTTTGCTACAGCTGAAGATGTTGGGACTGAGCATATCCGTTCTCGTGCTCTTCCTAGTCGTGGTGATCATTAGCTTGCAATTCTTCGATTCGCGCTCGCGGCAGATTTTCATCGGGTACCTGAGCGTCGCTTCCCTTATTTCCATGTTCGCATCGCCCCTCTTCATCATCGTAAGTCCATCTGAATAGTTCTGCAGACCGACATCGAATGGCACGTTTCCTAATACTGGTACTCCGCTTTCTGTTGCAGAAGCTGGTGATCGAGACGAGGAGCGTCGAGTACATGCCTTTCTATCTCTCTTTCTCGACCTTTCTGACGAGCCTATCTTTCCTCGCGTACGGATTGTTCAAAGCCGATCCATTCATCTATGTAAGTTCCCATTTCTGTCATCCTCGCGATATCCTGCATATTCAGTCGCCATGATCGGGAAAAGGGTCTAACATTTCCGGGATTCTCTACAGTTTCCGAACGGAATCGGGACGATTCTGGGAATAATTCAGCTGGCGTTGTACTTCTACTACAAGAATGTATCTACAGTGCACTTGAGAGAGCCCTTAATAAACTCGTGCGACTGATAAGATCACATGCACGACGAGGGACTGATCTTTGTGTCGGCTTCGGTTCTCTTGCGCCGGCCAAAGTCGTCCAAATTCGAAATCTGTGTCGATCTGTCTCGTGGGGTTCCATGTTCTGTCGATGGTCGATAGCATTTCGGGAAGTGATTCAGCATCTCGAGACGTGTTTGTCGGATCCAAGCGTAGAACCGACGCCTTTAAAAAAGGGGATTTGCTGGAGAAGCTGATGAATATGCGTAGATCAAAGATAGACTAACGTGGAGCTGATTCCTCATGTATGCTGAGCAGACCTGTCTTAGCATCTGTTGCAACTACAAGCTGCGTAAAATCTTCAATTAACGAATCAAACTAAGGATAAGTTCATCCTCTCTCTCTCTCTCTCTATATATATATGGCCCTTTACCAAACGCAAACGCGTTTGGTTCGTTTTTTTTCGGAACTTTGGATATGCACCGCATCTCCAAGTGCGCTGGCTGGCGCCTTTAACCCAATGCAGAAGTTGTATCTTCAGAATGCAAGTCCCAGTACTGTTCATCTTCTTGCACACCACCACACGAAGAAGCCGACCAGAGGCCGACGACTGCCAGCCAAGGGGTCGCACGCACTGGTGACCGCCACCTGAGGGTCGCCCGACCCTGGTGACCGTTGCCGGACCTCAGGCGACGCCTGGGTCACACGACCTCAGGCGACTGTCACCGGGGTCGCGCGACCCTGGCGACCGTCTGGGGGCCAAATCCAACCATTCAGCCGCCAGATCCGGCGGTCTGGTGGTCGGACTTAAAAAAAAAAAAATACAATTTTTTTTTAATTTAATAAAAGTCATTTACAAATGCAAATTTTTTTTACCAAAGTTGTTTCTCAATGCAAATTTTGCAAAACGTTATTTGTATTTCGAAAACCCTATTTTCCCAAAGGTATTTGCATTTTTGCAAGTGCGCATATTCCAAAAGCCGAATCAAACGGGCCCATAGAGTACGCAGTGTTAGCCCGACACCTTTCTCTAGTTCAACTTTCGTTTCCTACTCATGCTCGAGCTTTGTTTCTCAGTATTACTATGCGCTCGATTGATTGGAGGTGTAGATTTTGGCGTCGTACTCTCAAATTTTTTTGCCACGTCAATGGTTTGGTAAATCAAGTGACACAATATCATCGAGATGTCCTAATTGTACTTTCCTGATTATGGAGTTGATTAATGGAAAGCGAAAAGCCGAATGAAAACTGAAAAATGAAACTCTTGGGTCGTGGCCTCCACATTGAAACTCGACTCGGAGAATTTGCACCAAAACTTAGAAATGTGTGGCCGACGTGTAATCGAATCCTAAATATTTCAATTTGTGCATTAAGTCATAATTATTATTTTTTTATTGAATTTGGTCAATTTCCATAACACCTCATGGCAGCGCCGACCCTCATCAACAACCCTCCCCCACTGCTCCTGGGATGTGGGATTCTCCACTCACGGTGCGCTCTCTCCCTTCCTCATTTTTTTTCTTTTGTCAGTCCTACTCTACTTCTATTCTAACTCTCACTCTCAGACTTTTGCCCTACCTCCTCATTGGTAGTGCTATCTTTACTTCTTATACGACTAAATCCACCCAATTTTCATCGAAAATATAAAATTGCCCACTTTCATTCAATTACAATTTAGATATGTGGTTTCAAATTATTTACTTTCCTTTTTCTTTAGTTTTTCTATATCTATGTAGGAGCTACTTATCGTAATTAATAATTTCATATGTTCAGTTTTTGTTTATTGTAGATTTTCTACATATAATAAAGGTACCGTGCTTTTTTTATTGTTAGCTTTACTCCATAAAAATTCGTTTCATTGAAAAGAGAAATTTCTAAAAATCTAGTTCTTTTCCATGTTATCAATCATATGTATGAATAAATTGTTAAGTGGATGAAATTTAATTAAATCAAAATATTACATAAAGTAAGATTTTTTTGTTTGGAAATACCAGTGAAATATCATTAGTTTGAATTGACAAAAGCTAATATCTTTTATGAATTGTTTATAAATAAATTTCAAGACACCTTATTGTGCAAAAAAAATTTTTAGTGTATTCCTACATATTCCTTTGATGTTTTACATGCTCTATAGAATAGTAACACGCTAGTATAATAAGGGAAAAAAGATAATTTTTTTTTTGATATAGTAAATAAAGAAACTTGATATATATTGTAGACTAATAAAATTAATAAAAAGTTCACAAAAAAAGTGAGCTTTTGAGATAAGAGGGATAAAAAATAAATAAAGTGTTATAAGATCAATGATGAAAAAGAGACCTTTTAGTTTTATACCATATCAAAGAATGTCTTTTCTCCTTACTACTAGCAAGATGATTCTACACAGATAATGGAAATCGTCATAGAAATATTTGAGAATGCATTTTTCTTTAATATACTAAAAAAATGTGAAATGCTTAATTATGGTAATTATCATAAAAAAATAGAAAAAAATAAAACTGCAATTGAAAGATTAATGACAGCTTTGTCTTTTTTAGAGTAAATGTGGGTGGATGTAGTTATTTAGGGGTGGAAATAACGTGGCCCTTTCTGATTTGGCCTTTTTTTTTTATTTTATTTCTTCTTAACAATTTAAAATTTTGACCTTTAAAAGGGATAATTACCAAAATAAAATCCTGAACTTATTGTGCATATACTATTTCGGTCATAAACTTTTTGATTTGACCAATTTAATTCTAAATCTTTTAGCAATTTATCAATAATCATTCTAGCTAATTTTTCATGGAAATCACTTACATGGATGTCAACAGTTCTATATGATATAATTGATGCTGATGTGGATAATTTTTGCAATTCATTTTATGTTCCTTCTTTAAAAAGAAAAAAACGGAAACAAGGAAAAATTCGTAAGCTTTTCTAAAATGTGCAAAAAATTATCCACATCAATATTAGCCGTATCGTGTAAGACTGTTGGCGTCCACCTGACGATTTCCGATCAAAATTAACCAAAAAAATTATATTGGTAAATTGTTAAAAGGTTTAGGACTAAATTGATCAAATTGAAAAGTTTAAAATTAAATTGGCATCCATATAATAAATTAAGACTTTTAGTATGGCACTGCAACAATTACAATGTATGAATCTATTAGAAAGCTATATGAAATGTAGAAATTCATAATACTTTAAATGTAGTTGCAAGAAAACTTTATGCTTGAGTTGAAGAGAAATTAAGCTCGTTGCTATTCAAGATGGTGATAAAATGTGTAAAGTTAAGCTTGCCAATTTTAAGTAACAAACTGAGTAGAAGGAAAAAAAAAAGAGTTAGATGAGTTGGCAAATATAAAATAAAAAGCATGCCCTACCTTAAATCCTCCATTTATTCTGTCGTTGAAAACGAGGATGTAAGTCAGAGTTGGTGGAGCAAAAGAGTTTTAAAAAAGGAGAAGACGATAAAAATAAAATAAAGCGTGTACCCCCAAAATAAAAAGTGTGACAGCGGGTCAGAGTGGGTCCCGCACGGAATGCGCCGTACTCTCCCCACGGAGGTTTTAGAAAATCCTCTTTGCATCATATTTTATATATAAAATAAAGTTACTAAAAACACCAAATTATATCTTCCGCGACATATTTATCTTAAGTTTTTTTCTATAATAAATCCCAAATCCGTATCGGTGTGATAAATTTACCTTTGATCAAGGTTTTGCTAATGAGTACCATTAAAAATCTACCTATCTGAATGCTGGAAAGCAAAATTGATATGAAAAAGTATCTAATGAAACTTTCATGGAGAGTAAACATGTCTTATAAAACAAATTTAAGGTTTTTAAGTCACAATAAAAAAATTGAAGATAAATTTATCGTAATAAGTATAATTCGATGTTTTTTATGTCATAAAAAAAGTTCAGGAAATTATGCCATAATGAGCATACTTTGAGTTTTTGGTATCTTTTTCCCATATAAGTATGTATAGAATCCCAATTTCCAATTTCAATGGTGTATCATCATTCAGAAAAATACATAGGTATGATCTCTAAATACAATATATTTATATATGTTTTCTTTGTCTGGAAAAAAATAGTAACAATATGCTTTTGAAAATAATGGATTAGAACAAATCGGTTGTTTTCGAAAAGAAAAAAAAAAAGAATTATTGTATTTCTCTTTCTTTGACATTACAAACCATTGTTTGGATGAAAGCTTAAGTAAAACGCGAAATAGAAAAGATCATGGTCACGGATGCCTTGCTGGGATTTTTTTTTTAAATTTATTGTATTTGTGCCAATTCAATTTTAAATATTTTGATGAGTTATCAATAAAATATATCGGACCAATTTTGATTAAAAATCACCGATGTGAATCTTGGTCGTTTTACATGATACAATGATTGACACTAATGTTGACAATTTTGTAATTTTTTTTACTTTGTAACTTTTTTCCTTTTTCTTATCTTTGTTCATTTTTTCTACGACTTCGTTGCCGCCCACAAGCAAGGCCCGAGCCCCATACCCAGACTTTGCTTGTGGTGGCAAGTAGTTGGGAAAATAAAAGAAAATAAGTAATAAAATAACAAAAAAATTAGGAAATTAAGAAATTATAAAAATTATCTACGTTAGCGCCGCCCAACATCCATGCCTACGATTTTCAACTAAAATTGGTCGGATGAACTACATCGACAAATTATCAAATGGTTTAAGACTTAGTTGACATAATTGAAAGATTTATGACTAAATAGGTACAAGTATAATTAAACTCGGATGTGCATCCAAAAATGATCAAAGGTAGACAAGTCGAGGAACTCGAGATCGAATTTATGCCACGCTTGTTATTACTTTATCTAAACCATTGTTTGGAGCCAATTAAAGTTAGTTTCTCGTTGTTATTTTATCATACATACCTTTTAGAAACTTGCTTCCCTCGTTATGTTATACATGTACAGACTTAGTCTTTCAACTTAATGCATTTCCCTTTTAGAGAAAAAAAAACACTAGGGATGGTTTTATGAGTTCCTCCCTAAATATATATAAAACGACATAAATAATTCTTAAATTTTACCTTAACATGCAATGTTATTCTAACTTTTAAATTGTTCGATGTAATTTTCTGGGCTTTTGGTGTAGACCCAATTTTAATCCCCCGACTATGTGAAAACAATCGATGTTGTCTTCAAATTCGAATTAATACAATGATAATATCGAATATTTTCATATAGTTCAGGTACTAAATTAAATACGACCTTAGTGGATAAATTAAAAGCTTATGGATCACATTATGCCAAAATCGAGAGATCATTACTCCTTTCATAAAAAAAAAGAAAATTCTCTGGGAAATATAGCCAATGAATAAAAAAAATTAAATACTGACGCACAACTCCTTCTAGTATCTTTAGACTGCGTAGCTCGGACGTTGCGTGCCGAAGTGAGATACGCACCGCCAACCAACCACCACGCGGGATCGCCCCCCGCGCGCCAATCTCGCCCCTGCCGCCTCCCGAATTTACGCATCCGCCCTCGCCGAAGCCCGCGCGCAGGAGGGCATCCGCGTAACTTCACGCACCAAAACCGCCCTTTGACTTTTCCCATCCTCTATCGTCGGCGGAGCGCCAACGACAAAACAGGAAACAAAATAGTAATAATAATAATAATAATAATAACATAAAAAGAGGAAACAAGATAAGAATAATTTAAAAAAGAGCAGAAGCGAAGGGGGATTAATGACGTCATCGCCGTCCCCGAGAAATATCGTCACCGTAAACAAAGAGAGAGAGCACGACAAGAAACCCTAAAAAGCAAAAATCCGAAGATAGAGAGAGAGAAAGCTCGATTTGTCTGATCTCTCCTTCTCTCTTCCTCCCCCCCCACTGAAAACCCTCACTGCCCTAAACCCTCTTCCTCTCCCTCCGCCCCGCCCCCTCGCGACGCCGCCGGAGACGCCGGGCGGAGGAGGCTCGCCGGCCGGCCGGCCTCTCCTTCACTCTCTCTCTCTCTCGACGTCCTCGGCGGGCGCGGGGTCGGGAGCCGGCTGCTGCGATCGTCAGATCCGAGCCCGGCGGGCGCAGATTCGTTTCCGATTCGGTAAGTTCTTTCTGTCCTCCGCGAACCCTAGATCTCGCGGTTTGATCTTCGCGGGTTGCTTTTTCCTGGGTCGTCTTCTGCTGCTGCTGCTGCCTCTTCTTCCTCCTCCCGTTTTGTGTCGAGTGGCTCGGTCGTGCGGTTCGTCGCCGGGGGAGGGGGCGAGGATTTTGGGGAAAAGGGGAAGGTGGGTTTTGATTTCGCCGTGTTCTTACGCGGAATTTAATGGGTCGGGGGGATTTTTATGATATTCTTCTCTCTCGTCTGGGTTTTCCTCCTCCTGGTGAAGGAATTAGGGCATAGTTCTCGTGTGGGTGCGAGCTGAACTCGGCTTCGATGCGGTTGTTTGTGGGTTCGGGCTCTTCTTTTGGGTTATTGGACTCTTGGGTCGTCGCTGTTTTTTTTTTTCCTTTCCGGAATCATCAGTTTCGGCTTTCGGGGTTGTGCTCTTGTTCTTTAGTTCAGCGTGTCTTGACTCTCTGCCTTCAGGGATTGCAATTTTTTTTTTGAATTACGTTAGGGTTTGGACGTTGTTTTCCAGTCTCATAGTTTTTATGCTTCTGTCTGTACTGATTTTGCTTCTTTCCTCTTTCCCTTGTCTGGCTCTCGTTCATGTCAATTTTTGGTCCCAGCGTCAGCAATCAGAGGTATGTCCAACAACGTAACTATTTGTTGAGAAGGCTGATTGTCATGAAGAGCCAGTTATTCTGAGCAGCACTTGTTGGTTTTCTAGCGTGTCATGATGATAGCGACCGAAAGTGTAGTTGTAAAGAAGGTGAAGATAAAGTTTTCCGGAAGGAGAATTGAAGCAGAGCCCGAATCCAGATCATGTGGATATGGGCAGCAGAAGCTGCTTATTGATAATTGGACTTCTGGTGCTGTGAATGGAAAGGAGAAGCATGGCAATTTGCCTTCTAAAAGTGAGGCTGATGGTGGCGGTTGTATGAAGTTGGGAAGTTCTGTCTCTGGTGCTAATAAGCGTGGTCCACAAGTAGATTTTGAAGTTGTGAAGAAGAGACAGAGGATGGATCGAGCTGTCACGCAACAATGTTCTACCATTTTAAAGAAATTAATGCATAATCAATGTGGTTGGCCTTTCAAGCAACCAGTCGATCCAGTAAAGCTGAACATACCGGATTACTTCACTATCATATCAGAGCCAATGGATTTAGGGACCATAAAATCAAAGCTCGAGAAAAATATGTATCATGGAACAGAAGAATTTGCTGCTGATATCAGGTTGACCTTTTCTAATGCCATGTGCTACAATCCACCTGGCAATCAAGTACATATAATGGCAGATAAGTTGAATAAGATCTTTGAGACGGGATGGAAAGCTCTTGAGGCAAAGTGGAGCAATGGAGACACTAAAATAGGGAAGGGGCCTGCATCGAGTAAACAAAGTCGAGAAAGCAGTGCTGTGGGACAAAGCGATCCCAAGACACCACCTCAGTGCACCAGCTTACCTCAAAATAGGATGCAAACTGGAGAGATGGTAAAGAAGAACAGTGATGCTACTTTATTAAAGGTTAGCATTGTTCACTGTGGGAATAGATGTTTGGAATGTTATTATTTTCCTAAATTTAATTTAATTGGGAAAACATTAGCCTGTATTCTTACTGGCAGATTGTATTTGTTGTTTAGATTTTGCTGACTGAGGTTTGCATTTATTGTATCAGAAATATATTGATATGTGGTGAACTGTTTCTTGTCCAGGTCAAGGTTTCTAAAGTTGCACAGAGCTGCACAACCAAGTCATTAGGAAATAACGACAAAGGTAATGAAGTGGCAGAGTATAATTTCTGCTTTTGTAGCTCTCTTCTGAGCTAATTGCCGCTGTGTCGTATAGGCACTGATGGTGCTAGTGGACATGCTTGTCGCTCCAAGTGTAATGCATGTGGCAATACAGCATGCCGTTGCAGTGTTGCTGGACCAGCTTTTTCAATGGGTAAATATCTTCTCTTTTGTGTCTATTTTAGGAACTGTTATTTTGGTATCTATGGATTATTGATTATATGTTGGTTGGCCTTTTGGATTTACCTTCAGAGAAGGGCCGAGATCATGAATGTGCTAATGATGCTACAAGACTGGTATATTTAGATTTTAGTTTTTTTTTTTTTGATAAGTTGAACAGTTCTGTTCATATGCCATTTGATTTGGTGCTGAAAGTGGCTAACCTGAACTTGCAATTTTAGGCTAGGAGCTCGTCTATGCAGACCAATAAATCTGATCCAGATTCTGATGGTAAGTGCATCTTTTGGATTTGTGATGTTTGAAGTTGTTCAATGTTACAACGATCATTCAATTTGGTTCTGGAAATACTCAAAAGGGGCTGTGAGTGCTGTGGACGATGGAACTGGCTGTCCTAGTTCCCACCTTGCAACTCCATCTACGGATGCCACATGTGGGGAAGGTTAGTATGCGGTGAATTGTTGGTTGAGATATATTTTGGCCATTCAAGAAAGCAGGAGAATAATCCCTAGTGATATTGTATCAGCGTGGAGTGCTTCTCTCCTTGACATACAGCTATCACCTAAAAAGGCTCTGCGTGCTGCGATGTTAAAGAGTCGCTTTGCGGATACTATCTTAAAGGCACAACAGAAGACACTACTAGATAATGTATGCATTTTATTGGCAGTAGATGATGCTATGAAGTGTATCATAACAGTTGGTTAATACGTGCCTTTTGTAATTACAGTGCGATAAGGCTGATCCTGTGAAGATGCAACAAGAGAAGGAAAGATTAGAGAGAAGGCAGCAGGAAGGTGATTAAAAAGTTAACCTTTTGTTATATTTGTTCCCTAACACGTATGTGCAAAGCTTTTGCAAGTACTCTCACATTAGCAGGGAACTAGATTTACTCTTTAAACTTGTCTCTCTATTGGCTCTGAGTTCCTCTATTATGATTTCAATAGTGTTGAAGCAAAAGTAGAAAAGCAGTTGGCTAGTTCAATTTGAGTTCTTGGGCAGCATTGTGATTTTTATTGTGTTTTGTGAACGCTTTCTCTAGTGAGCAGCAGAGTTTGGGTTATTGTTTGCATTTTTCTTGTCTGGAGTTGTTGGTTTAGTGCTTTCAGCTGAAGAGCTTATATAGAAGATGGGTTGATTTTACCCTCTTCAGATTGAGTGTGATAACCCAGACTCAAAACTGGATATATGAATGGATACACGAGCCCAGCTCTGTATATTTTCTTACTATGGTACTTTGTATTTCCCAAAGTTCATGAGTGTTGTTTCTCTTAAAAGGATTCAGTTAAGTCAGTCTTTGTGGCCATTGCCATGGAAGCCAATTTGGCAAGCATTGTAAGAGCCCTGTGTTGACCTTAAGTTTTGACCCAAGGGAGCTGACTGCATGCTGTATGATTTGTAATTGCATCTCTGGCCTTGCTCCTTGGATTCTGATGGGATTGATGAGTTAATACTGGCTAGATCTTGACTGCTATCAGTAGTTTGTGTGGAGCAGAGGCAGTTGGTGACGGAGCCAGGAGGTCTGGTCCGATGCTGAAATTCCTTAAATAAGAGGTTTTTCTAATCAATAATATCTGTCTAGGACTTCTTTGGTTTGCTTGCACCCTGAAGGCTTCAAAGACCTTTTAATGTACTTTAATTGAGATTAGTCTTTATGACTACTGTTGTTGCGGGTTCTATGAGCATTGGTAGAGTTATCCAATGAGAGTGGGCTACTCTACGGGGTGTGCTTTCCATTAGTTATCATGGATTTTCCTTTGCCTTGGTCAAATGGACAAATTCTTGTTACTGTGCTTTTCTTTCACTAGCTGGAGGATAGTTTCAGCTTAATGATCGTACAAATCTTTCTTTAAGAGGTAAAGAACCTTATTTGTGGGGAAATAAGTAATATGTGATTAGATTATTGTTCTTGGAAAACAGAATAGTTTTCAAATGAAGACCCAAAGTTCAAAGTTTGAAACCATCTGTCCTTCACAAGAAATTTTGACCTCTAAGCTCTTTAATATCTATCTAGGTTCAGAATGAAAAGTTGAAGTTGTTTAGGTTTCTGCTGGCTTGCTGCCATTACCCCAAGATTAAGGTTTCTCTGCAGACCCGCTTTACCGAAGGAAGTACTATGCATAGACACTCTCTTGTCCAAGAAGCCAATAGCGAAGTGCAAACGATGAGCTGATTTCCTCATCATCTTCCGTGGTGGTTGATCACATTGTTTGCTGAGGTCTTTCCTGTTTTGCATGAATAGTGATTTGGTAATTTTTGTTGGCCAAGTAATTTGTTGGCGTAATAGTACTGATGCAAAATCCTGATTGATCAAGTGATCAAATGAGTCATCAAATTCCAGATAAGTGTGGTTGTCAAAGTATGATATGAGACCACTTATTGATTAAGCTAATTCAATGGGTAGCTGGACAACTCAATTTCCCATGATATCCCAGGTCTTGTGGAAACCCTTCTTTCTTTGACATTCTTTCTACAAGACTATTGTGCTGCCACAATAGGTCTGGACTTTATTTTGGTAGATAAAACATCTGAAATTTTGTCAGTCCATTTTCCATAGACTTCAGATATGATTGTCTGAATGTAATCCCCAAATATGTTGCTTTTGGTTTTTGCATTTAATGTTGTAGTTGTTTTCGTAGTATATTACAGATATTGGAATTTCATTGCTGTCCCAACAACTCATATTGTGGTGATTAACAATGTTGTGTTGTTACAATGCAGAGAAAGCAAGGATTGAAGCTCAGATCAGAGCAGCAGAAGCTGCTGAGAAAATGAGAGCAGAGGCTGAGGCCAGAAAGCAAAGGGAGAGAGACAGGGAAGCTGCTCGGATTGCACTTCAAAAGGTGTTACTCTTCGACTTGTTTCTTCATGTGTGGTCAAAACTCAGAAAGTATTTGTATTCAATACTGATGACTGCGAAATTGCTTAATTCTGCGTCCAGATGGAAAAGACTGTCGATTTTGAGGAAAATCTTGAGATTTTGAAGGAACTTGAGTTGTTGAGTGGGTGTTCTGGTTCATCGCCTCATCTCGGTGACATTGATGATGGATCTGAAGTGTTATCAGGAGTGTTTGATGGGGCTCACTATAGGAATCCACTGAAGCGCTTAGGCTTGTTTATGAAGGATGAGTTTTTGGAAGACGACGATGATGAGAAAATTTTGATTGGGGAAGAGGGTGAGATTCTTTCATAGTTTACATTTATAGTTCCAATGGGGTTGCAGTTGATCTCGTGTTTCCTCTCAATTGCTATGGCTCTTTTGACGTACAACAGAGCTAAACGTTGCTGTAAATCAATTCCTTGTCTGGTGGAAATACAGAGGTAGTGGTTTGGTGAGTGTCCATTTAGTGAAATGCTACATGTGAATGAGCTTTATTTGTTTGATGTCTCGTGTCGTGGCTGATCTGAAAAAAGCATTTCGTGCGGTATAAAAATGGAGACTTTGGCATGCGGTAATGCAAGGTGATGTATTGGCCCTCCAATGGAGTTCCATTCATGAGTATCAGCATCGTTCGTATGACCATAGAGAAGAGGTAGTAAACTACTTGCAGAGCATGTGGTGGCTGCTGGTGATTCAGTCCTAGAGCTATGACTAAGGGAAGGAAGATTTGTGGCCCCTAGAAGGCCAGAAAGGCAGCCTGATAAGAACCTGGAATGAGCTGAAATGTAAACAAGATGTATATTGAGTCATCTTTTCCTTCTACCCTGTGTTCAATTCGAGAAGTGCTTGGCATTTCATGTATCTAAAGTTTTTGGGAAATTTCACAAGAAAGCCCTGATGTATGAATAGAGGTGTCCCATCACGAGATGTACTAGTTAAGAAGTTTAGTCACCTATGTCACTTAGCAATTCATGTTGAATCTTCATTGGAATTTTTTATCAATATGGAGTCAGAGAAGTGCATATGTGCTGTTTGATCATGATGGAGCAAAATCCTTAAAAACTGTGCAGATGATTGGCAAGGCGAGGAACGAGGAAGACATTACATCCCGAAGCTGCATCCTAAACAGATATTTTGTGCGATCCATTACCGTACCCTGTTCATACCGTGTAGCAGATATTTTGTGCGATCCATTATCGTACCCTGTTCAGATCGTGTAGCGATTCCTGGCGGCTCTGTCAAGCTTCTTGGCATCCTCCTGCAATGGTATCCAAGACATTTGGTTGCGCATATATCATACGAGTGGAAAAAGAAACGACTAGAAGTTAAGAAAGACACAAGTTGCTGCTATCATCAAGACTCACGTGAAATATGAACCCTGCGTTCTGGCTGTAGTCGAGAAACTCCTTCCACTGCTTCCCAATGCTCATCTGCGAAGGCCGGGCTAACGTGAGTACTGTCCTAGTGGCGGGCCAAAGACATTCGCACAGTGGCGGGCCAAAGACATTCGCACGGTTAAATGACCGGAACTAGAACTGGCTCGAAGAAAAGTTACCTGAGCAGCCTCATCAGAGGCATCTCTAGTCCATAAAGCTATCTTTTCTTGCTTGGCTCTGACACTGACGACTGCTCCACAAATCTCATCTCCATGGTCAAACTGTTCACCAACCATTGCAAGCAACTATCACAAAGAACATAAACATGCGTCAAACCAAGCCCACACACCTATAGAAAATTCTAAAGAGCTTCAGTCATTTGGGCCATCAGGCACACCGTGTATAGCCAGGACGTATCTGACTTCCCTCTGGAGAAAGTTACAGTCCACTTCCCTCCGTTTGCGCAGACAGGGTCCTCCCATTTTGGCTCCACTTTATTCTTGAAACAGTGGAGGTCAGCTCCCACCACCAGCTTACTTGGCTGATGCAGGTTGTTGTAGACACTGAAATCCCAAACATCATGAATTCGTAAGATCTCGAAAAACTGTACAGCAAGCCTTAATTCTCACAGAAAATCGAGAAATGCACTCTATCATCATGGCATCGTGCAATTACTCGGCATAGAATCTGAATACAAACATCACACTACAATAATATCAGGCTACTAAGAAATTTAAAGCATCAGGATTGCAGGTCATACAACCACACCGCATTCCCGTTTAGTACGTGTCCTTCATGCTGGCAGTTGGCACTGCACCTGAGGAATGATAGCAAGACCTTTCTTACACTACTAAAGCAGACATTGCCATAAATACAGCACCTGGAATGAGTGAATGGCTTCAGCTAGAATAAAGAAAAGGAAGGGAGGGAAAAGGATGAGTTAATTGCATGAAGCAAGAGGCTCAAATTCTCTTCTTAAATCAGAGATAGCATAGTGATGGACGACACTGAAGCTTCTCTTTTGAGAAAATAAAGGTACTATTGAACACTTTTTCTTGACAAAAGGAATTCTAGGATCGCGAGGATCTCTTGAAGAGCTTCACAAGGAAGCACCTACGGAAAAAGAAGAAAAGTAACGACAGGATAAAAAAAGGAAACTAAAGAATAGGATCAAAAGGGCAAAAAGGCTTGGCATCTTGAGAAGCAACACAACGTACGTACAACGGAACTGTTCTCCCAGCTCTTTTGATCAGCATATAGAGGGTATTGCACTGAACACCCTTTCTTCTTTTTCTCTTTCGCCCTCACTGCTGTTCTAAACTAGTCATTCGCTAATCGCTCAGTGAAATTAGCAGCTTCCCGTGGGTCAATGAGATGCTTCCGTTAAAGGAATTTGAAAAAGGGAAGATATGGTGGATCGAGCGTCTTCCACTGAAATCATCTTTCTTATCAATGCATGCCTAAAAGAGCAGATTTCATTGAATCGACCATCGTGCGAGCGGTTCTTCATATAAAGAACCCCATTCCGTGAATAGAAGTTACCAAATAATTCCATCCAGTTTAGCATATGCCATAGTACAATGCTACCAACAACAACAACAACAGATATTACCCAGAGAATATCTGACCTCACTAGGCAGGATATGAATCCATTTATGCCATCTACTCTAATTCCTTTCCTAAAGGAATCCACTAGAATCCAAATGCCTGATTGCCACAGCAATCGAAATGATTTTCCATCTTATACAATTCATCAGTCTCTATACTGCTGGTCTAATTAGAAACGCCATTATGGACTCAGCCAAATTGCAGTTTCCCATCTGATTGTCACAACCCCTATCAGACTCTTGACAACATCAACACTGTCAAGACCAGAGCATGCAATTCGAAGAGGGAAACGGCTATTACCATATGATGAAGTAATATGCAGTACCTGACGATTTAGCACAAATTGGCTTCGGAAGAAAACACGGCTCAGAAAAGTCGATCATATATTACACCAAATGCAGAATCCAAGATCATCCAGTCTTTTATTTTCGGTTTCTCAATGCCAAATACTAAACTCAAAAAAGTTCCAATCCCCAAAAAGAACACTTGACTTTCAAGTTCCGCTGCGCGGGACGGCGCTCTCAAATCTTAACTTGGCTGCCCTTTCGGCGATCGACAAAGCCAAGTTAAATGACACACCATCAGTCGATGGCAAAGCAAAAAGACCAGATGGATTTTTCGATTTCATGGTTACCACTCAAGATTCAATTCAACCGAAGAGAAACGGGATATCTTCAATGCATTTTTCAATTTATCCTACCGCGTTTGATAGTAGATTGGAAAGACAAAAAAGCTACTTCAAAATCATAAACACAAACCAACACGAGATCAGAACACAAAGAACCGAGAAAAACACCGAAAAATTGGATCGGATATGACATCGCTAGTCGATATTCGCCGATCACGAATCGAAATTAGCAAACAGAACTTCAAGTCTCCGAATCCATACGCGAACAATGGCTTCAACACGAAAACGAGATTTCTCCGGATTGAAACAGAACATCGAGCAAGATCAGCCGAAAACGAGACCGACGAAAGCGAAAAGAAGAACAGACAACGAGACAAATCGCTCTACCTCCAGAACTCTTCGACGGTGGCGAAAGTGTAGATCGGACGTATCGAGCTTCCCCAGTCAGCTTGGCTCGACTTGCCGGCGGGACTGTCGAACCAGAAAGTCCACGAGTGCCCGAGCGGATGAGGCCGGCCCGCCGTCGCCCGCTTCGACGGACTCCTCGCTTCGCGGGCGGTCTCCGGCTCGGCTCGTCCCGAGCGGCCGCCGCTGCGCAAGAACCGCCGAGGATCGGAGTCCGCGCTCATCGGAGGAGGGCGATCCTCGTGCGCCGCCGGCCGAGACGTCGCAGCGGCCTCTCCGATCGACATTCTTCTCCTCTCCCGTCGATTCTCGCTTTCCTCTGCGGAGGACTTCGTTTCTCTCTCGGATTCTCGCGCTCTTTTTCCGAACGGTTGAAGTGGCAGTAACGACTTCCGTACTACCGGTCAAACTTTCCGTTATGGAGGGAGAGAGAGAGAGAGGGGGGTTTGATTAATTTTATTTTATTTTTTTGGGATTTTATACTTATTCTGTACGAGGTTTGATCGAGATTAGCCAAAATAAGGGGTCCCCCCCTTTTTTTAATGTAACCAGCAAAATGATGATGAGAGGAAAATATTAAAAAAGAGAGGATGTACTCGAGTTTTTTTTTCTTGATATGCCACTCATAAACTTTTTTTAAAAAAAAATGCATATTTACACTTGCGGTCTAGAGCTCCGAGTTTATTCTTAGCCTAAGTCGTCGGGCATGGACCCGCCGCCATAACCGCTCCAGCTTTGAGCTCGTGAACATGGCTGCTTGATCTAGGTTGTGTCAAGACGCAACTTGGGATCGTGCCGATAGATTCTCAAAAGCTTGAGGTGCGAGGCATTGGGGTAAAGAGGCGCGGTCGGGGTTCGGCGGGCAAGGGTGGGGGTGGTTTAGTTTTTCTTGCCGGGGGTGTTTGGCTGAGTAAATTTGATGGAGTTGAGGTACTAAATTTGTAATTTGAGAAGTAGAGAAACGCAAATGTTTATTTAGTCGAAAAAAAAAATCCTAATCAAGTGGATGAAGTGTATGTTATTAATAATCTACTTTCATGACTAAATGGCTCCTCATTTTTTTGGGTAGATTGGTCCCGGGATCTATAGAGAAGATTAACTTGTTTGGTTCGGTTTTGGGGAAATACCCTTGGGAGAATGCAAATACCTTTGAGGTAAATGGGTTTTCCGAAATCTTTGCTTATCTGTTTGGTAAACTATAACCGAAAAGTCTTTAGGGAAATGTAAGGCTTGTTTGGTAAACATATATTTGAAAAGCCCTTTAGTATGACCAAATTAAGTTTTTAGTTTTAGTATTTTTAAAATTGCAAAAAAGAAACAATGACTATATAACCTTTTACATTTTCATGTTGAGAGTAATGTAAAAGATATATATTAGTAAATTTATTTAAAAATTATATTAAAATAATTTGATTATAGATTAAATGCAAAACTCAACTTTTGGCCTAAGGTTCTTTTAGGTTTGTTTTCAACCTTGAATAATATTTTTTTAATTATTGTAGTATTAATCATCTTCGTTAATTAATGATCATTCTAGTGTATTGATAATAAGTTAGGCTAATGATTGTCAAAAGATAAAAATGAGAGAACAAAAAAAGGTGAACCAAACATTTGCAAAGGGTTTTTATTATTTTTAAAAAAATAAAAATAAAATCCGATGAAACTCTGTCGCCGATCAACGGCGGTTGGGGTGTGGGGAAGATGATCGGTTTAAAAGAAGAAGAAGAAGAAAGAAGTCAATGGATGAATAGTAGAGGTGGACTTGCATTTCCGAAATGTTGAAAGCTCAAAGCAAGTCCTTGCTTTGAGCTTTCAGCATTTCAAATGCCAATATTTGGCCAAGGACACCTCTAAATGCTGAACCAAACACCTAAATTTTTTCTCAATGGGCTTTCAGTTGAGAATGCTAAACCAAACGGGATCTAAAAAAAAAAAAAAAAGAGAGAAGAAGTAAAGTCTCATATCAAATACCATTATCGTTTTTGAAATCTATAATTTGCATCTCGAGTTTTTGCAATTTCATATCAACTTGCATTACCACGTTCCCACTATTTACAAAAGAAAAAAAAGAAAAGATCACTTTTATTTCCCAAATCAGGCTTGCCCAAAGGACAAACTAGCATGGGCCCTAACTCAAACTTCTCTCTCTCTCCTATTTCATTATCGGTCAGTTGCGACCCCCAAGACTAGCCCCCCGCGGTCCCCAACCATTGGCGACCTCAAAATCTGGTCCAAATCGAGGTGGGGTGGACGTCGACGCATCATTACAATCGGTCTTATCAGTTTGGAAGATATCCAAATTGGGATAGGAACGAATCTCAAGATGGATTTTGCAATTTACCCTTTTTAAAATAAGAACATGGAGAATGTGGCATTTGCTAAGCTTGATCCATCATCTAAGGCTCTAAGTACAAGGACTTCGATGCATGGGTGAGACTGTCTTTTTATTTGATATCTCAAGTCCTTAATTGATTGAAGAATGAATGTTTAAGAAGTTTTTAATTACACTAGCGACGGACGCAATAATAATCCACATATTAATTGCCAATGTTATTCTCTTTGTCAAAATACACTAAAGTAATAATTCCCATATTAATCGTCACGTAAGTCGACTGGCAGTGGCATCTACTTTGGTATCATCTAGCTAAAATTAGTTGAAAAGACTGAATTGGTACTAAGTTAAAATATTTTTTTGACTAATTTATCATTTATTTTTATAGGTTCAAGGCATTTTCTGACGCTTTTCCCCTGGTTGCGTATGGGCATGTCTGGATGATCCTCAACTCCTCCTACCGTACCGCTTTCCAAAATTTGAATTCAAATACTTCATCAAAAACCAATCCGGGTCTTTCAATCATGTTCTCTAGTTCCACCCTACATTCTTAGTGTTCTTTTGCCAGCCGAAGGAACAATTAAGAAGATGCTGATGCCATGATACCGTCCTAGATCGGGGAAACCTTCACGCAAAAAGGTCATGGATGACGTTTTGCCCTGAAATTCCGAATCCAGTCTCGTAAAAGACTGGCTTCTCGCTTTCTTTCTCCAAACGGTTTATAAATGTATATGCCTGTAGATAATTGTGCAACTACATCCATTCACATATCACATATCCAATGATGAATATATATTTTCACATTAGCATGGACGCAATAATAATTCACATATTAGGGCTCCGCTCATTTCATGAAAAATATGACGTTTCTGGAAAATACTTTTTAGGAAGCCATTTTCTAGAAAATAATCATATTTTCTGTTGTTCGGCTGAAACCTAAAAATGAACTAGAAAATATTTTTCTCTGTTTGTTAAGAAAAATATTTTCCTCCATGCTCCCCTTTCAATATATTTTTTAATTATATATTTAAAAAAAAATCAAATTTTAATTATTTTTTATTCATTTTTTTTTTTTTTTTTTTTTTTTTTTTTCTTCATTGGCCGATTGCACTGTGGCCAACAAATGGTCACAGGTGACTGAGGTGAGGTAGAGCCTTGCCACAAGCCAACGAGGCTCAAGCTTGCTAGATTTTGACGAGGCCAAGCTCGCTTGACGCAGGCAAGTTTGAGCTCACCAGATCTGGCCACTTGAGTGAGGCTCGAGCCTTGTAGGAGGTCACCAAGGCCTCAGCGAAGTTTGGCGACCTCAAGGCGTTTGGCAACCTCGAGCAAGGCTTGAGCCTTGCCTAGGTAGCTGGATTTGGCAAGACTCGAGCTTGCTTAAGGCTAGTTGGGCAAGTTGGGGCCTCACCAAATTTGGCGAGCGAGTCGAGGCTTGAGCCTCGGGGGTCACCAAAGCCTCGTTGACGTATGGTGAGCTCCGCTGAAGCTTGAGCTCGCACAGGTTGACAAGGCTGGACTCAACCTTGTTGGAATATGGCAAGCTGGAGCCTTGCCGGCCTATGGCGAGGCTCTAGTTGCTTGTGGCTAGTCGCCCGCCATTGCCATGGCCGGCGATCGGTCAATGAAGAAGAAAAAGAAAGATAAAGAATAGAAAAAAAAAAAGAAGAAGAAAAAGAAAGAAAAGAAAAATAAAAAATAATTGAAAAATTGATTTTTTAAAAAAGATGAAAGAAAAAAAAAAGGAAAATGTATTTGACTATTTCTTAAAAGTGGAAATCATTTTCCTTATTTTAGAGGGCTTTGTTCCTTTCAAGGAAAATGTTTTTCCTAGCCAATTTGATTTCTGTAAAATGAATGTCAGAAAATTCGGAAAATATTTCTTGAAAGGTATTTTCTGTGAAACAAATGGAGCTTAATTGTCAATATTATTTTATCAAAATGCTACTGCTAGCCATTTTTGGAGCTGATGTGCTGGGCTTTGTCTTCTCATCTTCCCTATTTTTTATTTATCTTCATGGAGACCTTGGCGTAATACGTATAGAGAGAGACGCAGAGAAAGAGAGTAGTTAGGGGCAAAGAGAGGGCACAAGGCGGAGAGAAGATGGGGGCGCAGCAAAAAATGTCAGTCCTAAACCTATTATTTTATGCAAATTTAGTCATAAACCGTTTATTGGTACTAATGTATATAAACCTTTTGATCTAAGCCAATTAAGTCATTTTGGCTAATTTTGGCTTAATATTGATGGCGTGGATGCCGGCTAGCTATGCCATGTAAGTCGACCGGCGTTCACGTTGGTAATATTTAGTTAAAATTAGTTGAAATGACTAAATTGGCATTAGGTTAAAAGATTTTGGATTAAATTAGTACCAATCAAAGGTTTAGAACTAAATTGACACGAATGCAAAATGTTTAGGACATTTCCGACGCTTTTCCTCTAGTCGCAGATGGGCATGTCGGGTCAATCCTCAACTCATCCTAACGTACTGCTTTCCCGAATTGGAATTCAAATGCCTCGTCAAAAACCAATCTGGATTTTTCAAACGTTTTTCTCTCGTTCCACCTACAATTCTAGTGTCCTTTTGCTAGCCAAAGGAGTAAACACGTTCTCTAGTTCCACCTTAGCCGAAGGAACAATTAAGAAGATGCCGACCAGCTATACAACACCGTCCTAGATCGGGGAAACCTCTACGCAAAAAGGTCACGGATGACGTTTTTGGGGTCATCAAGATTCGCCCGGACGCCATCCTTCACGTTCACAACTCAACACACGACTTTTGAGTGAAAACCTTCAAATTCCGAAGCCAGTGTGGTGAAGTGGTTGAGGATGGTTCACGGGATTGGTCCTCTCTACAAGGACAGAAAAGAACAAGGAAAAGAAAAGGCCAAAGAGAGATTTTTTTCTTTTTTCCTCCTTCTTTTTGGATAATTGCAATATGCCACCCGAAATTACCTTTGCCCTAGGAACAATCCACAGTCTCCTGTTCAAACTGCTCTTTCGGTTTCGTCTGCTAGATCTTGTTTGCAAGCGAGCTTTGTCATGGAGCTCAAGCTCCGTGAGGAAGCGGCGGTGATGTTGACGGTGAGGGGCATCGACGACGGTGTCGGAATCTCTCTCTCACTTCACGTCCCAAAAACGGAGCTTTTCAATTTTGAGGAGATGCAAATTGAAAATTTTTATAAAGCGAGAATGATTTTTGACATACGAATGCAAATTTTGAGATGATTTTTTTGGGGTAATTTTTCTTTCTCAAACATGACCAGGGAGAATATGGCTTTCATGTAGCTCGACCGATCATCTAAAGCTCTTGAGTTCAAGGACTTCAATGCAAGGGTGGTGCTTTTTAACATTATGTGTCGAATTCTTCGTTGACTAATGATAAGTAAATAATAAAATAACGAATAGTTAAAGTGCTTAGATCAATTCATTAGGATTTCCCTACTAACTAGGTCATTTCGGGGCAAGCGAATCATTTATGATGAAAAGGAGGAGCATCAAGAGAATGATTGGAATTCTTTATTGACTAATGATGAGTCAATAATTAAATAATGAATAGTTAAATAAAGTGCTTAGATAGCGCTGTTGCTGACCTCATCTCCTATGTGCCTTTTCAACATTCTAGAAACATCTCAAACAACTCGAATATATAAATGTGTATAGGAATGGTTGTGTAATCAATAGGCTGAGTTTTTATATCAGATATTTATATTTAGTTGTAGGTCATAAATGGATTTAGGATGATAAATTCCCATATGATATGAGTACTAAACGAGTTTACAATTTACTCAGACCCAACCCATTTCCATATCTCTCTTTTCATTTTCTCTCGCCTTTACTTGATCTCGCTCATTTTGCACTCTTAACTTAGTTTAAGTATGCATAACTTAGGTATGATATGAAAATGTTTGAGCAAAATGGGTCACGTCAAGTATGAGCTGAGTCAAATATATGTAATTAAATTTGTATTACATGGAAATGAATCAACGCAGATTAGTGAGTCAATTTAGATCGGACCATTATCGATCCGATCTAAACCCACTCCGGCTCGTTGTTTGATGGAGGCTACGTAAAGCCAACCCTCCGATAGATTCCAATATCAAACTTTTTACTTTGGAATTCCATGAGATGCTCGGATGATTAATTAGATGTACCGTGACAGGAGACATATACCGTAACTTAGATCTGCATTTCAATTTAATATAACACGCACGTGGGGGCGTGTTTTGTAGCTAATTAAAAGCGTCATTAAGAGAGTGCAAACCAGCCAACATCATCCTTAGATTCGAGAACCCCTTTCGCAAGAGGTCATCCATGACGTTCAAGGATTGCTCCCAATCCACGCGTCAACGCGAGTTTGACAGAACCCCTTCGCAAGGGGTCCTCTTTTATTTTTTATTATTATTATTATTATTATTATTATTTTTTTTTTTAAAAATATAACTAGCAAAATGATGATGAGAGGAAAATATTAAAAAAAAAAGGATGTACTCGATTTTTTTTTTCTTGATATACCACTCATAAATTTTTGTTTTGGAAAAATGCATATTTACACTCGCGGTCTAGAGCTCTGAGTTTGTTCTTAGCCAAAGTCGTCAGGCATTGAGCTGGTAGCCATTGCCGCCATCTCTCTCTCGCCCGCCATCATAACCACTGCAACTTTGAGCTCGTGAACATGGCTGCTTGATCTAGGTTGCGTCGAGACGCAACTTGGGATCGTGTCCAATAGATTCTCAAAAGCTTGGGGTGCGAGGCATTGGGGTAAGAGGTGCGGCCAGGGTGTGGCGGGCGAGGGTGTGGGTGATTTAGTTTTTCTTGCTCCGGGGGGCGACGGTGGGATTTGGCTGAGTAAATTTGATGGAGTTGAGGTAATTTGGGAAGTAGAGAAAGTAAATACTTAATTAGTCGAAAAAAAAAATATTCCTAGTCAAGTGGATGAAGTGTATGTTTTATAATCTATTTTCATGACTGAATGGCTTATTATTTTTTCGGGTAGATTGGTCCTGAAATCTGTAGTGAAGATTAAAAAAAAAAAAGATAGAAAAGAAGCAAAGTCTCATTTTGCACCGAAATATCGAATACCATTATCTTTTTTGAAATCTAAAATCTGCAATTTCATATCAACTTGCATAACCACATTCCCACTATTTAAAAAAAAAGAAAAGAAATCACTTTTATTTCCCAAATCACGCTTGCCCCAAAGGACAAACCAGCATAGGCCCTAGCTCAAACTTCTCTCTCATCCCTCATCTCTCTCTCCTATTCCATTATCGGTCAGCTGCGACCCACAAGACTAGTCCCCCGCGGTCCCCAACGATTGTCGACCTCAAAATCTGGTCCAAATTGAGGGCAGGTGGACATCGACACATCATTATAATCGGTCTTATCCGTTCTGAGTAGATGTGGCAAATGGGTGGGTCGGATTGGGTATGGGTCGGGTCGAAAATGGGTCGACCCATATTTGACCCATTTAACCCGTTTTGAGTCGCTAGAGGTGGCAAATGGGTGGGTTGGGTCAGGTATGAGTCGGGTCGAAAATGGGTCGATCCATATTTGACTCATTTAACCCGTTTTGACCTATATTCTTGTAGTGTAAATCTAGTGATCCATACTCGACCCGACCCAATCCGTATTGCTAAAACCTATTTATTGTTGAAACATTTTTATGTAATACAAATTTTTTAACAATTTTTATGCAATACAAATTTAACGGAAAATTTTTTATAATTCCTTTTAAAATATTTAAAAAAACGAATATTTTTTATTTTTTATTTTTTTTCTCTTTTTTTTTCTTCTCCTTCGGCTGGCCGCTGGCCACGACGACAGCCGGCGACCGGCCATAGGCGAGATCGAGCTCACTGGCGTCGGGCGGGGCTTGATCTCGCTGATCCGGCGAGGTCGAGGCTCCGCCGACGCCGGCGAGCTTGAGCCTCGCCAGATCTAGCGAGTCTCGAGCCTTGCCGGTCGGCGAGTCTCGAGCCTCGCCGCCGTCGGCGAGGCTCGAGCTCGCCGGCGTCGGCGAGGCTCGATCTAGCCGAGATCGGAGAGGCCAAGACTCGTCGGATCCGGCGAGGCTCGAGCTTGCCGGCGTCGGGCGAGGCCTCGGCCTCGCCGATTTGGCGAGGCCCGTCGCCGGTCGGTGGCCGGCCGTCGCCCCCGCCGCCGCCGGTAAGGAATGGAGAAAAAGAAAGAAAAAGAAAAAGAAAAAGAAAAAAAAAAATTGAAATATGAAAAATAATTATAATTTCGATTTTTTATTAAAAAAATTTTTATAAATTTAAAAAAGCCAAGGGTTTAAACTTTAAAATGAGTTTCCTTATAACTCATTTAGACTATTTCTTTTTGTGTTTTACATTCACTGACCTATTTCTGATTCATATTTAACTTTCACTTGACCCATTTCTGACCCATATTTAACCTTCATTTGACCCATTTTTAACTTTTACTTGACCCATATATGACCTATTTAACTAAAAATGGGTCATAATATAGGTTTTTGACTCATATTGCCAGCTCTAGTTTTGAGAATATCCAAATTGGAAGTTTCTAAGAGTAAAAAATGGTTTTTGATATATAGGTACAAATCTCAAGATGGCTTTTGCAATTTACCCTTTTTTAAATAAGAACATGGAGAATGTGGCTTTTACTAAGCTTGATCCATCATCTAAAGCTCTAAGTACAAGGACTTCGATGCATGGGTGACGTCTTTTTATTTGATATCTCAAATCCTTAATTGATTGAAGAATGAATGTTTAAAAAGTTTTTAATAACACTAACGGCGGACGCAATAATAATCCACATATTAGTCGCCAGTGTTATTCTCTTTGTCAAAATACACTAAAATAATAACCCCCATATTAATTGTCATGTAAGCTGATGGGCATCTACATTAGTAATATTTGGTCAAAATTAGCTGAAAGAACTGAATTGATATTAATTCAAAAGATTTTTGGATTAAATTAGTATAAATATAATAGGTTTAAGGTATTTTCTGACGCTTTTCTCCTGATCACGGATGGGCATGTTCGGACGATCCTTGATCCATCTGAACGTACGGCGAATTTGAATTCAGATATTTCAAACATGTTCTCTAGTGCCACCCTACATTCTAAGTGCTCTTTTGCCAGCCGAAGGAACAATTAAAAAAATGCCGACCAGCCATGACACCGTCCTACATCGGGGAAACCTCCACGCAAAAAGGTCATAGATGACGTTTTGCCCTGAAATTCCGAAGCCAGTCTCGTAAAAGACTGGCTTCTCGCGCTCTCTTTCTCCAAAAGGTTGAAGTGGCGGTAACGACTTGCGTACTACTGGTCAAACTTTCCGTTGTGAAGAGAGGCAGAGAGAGAGAGAGAGAGAGAGAGAGAGGCAGAGAGATGGGTTTGACTAATTTTATTTTTATTTTTTTGGGATTTTATACTTATTCCGTACGATGTTTGACCAAAATTCGCCAAAACAAGGGGTCATTTTTTTTTAGTTTTCTAATTTTTATAACCAGCAAAATGATGACGATGAGGGGAAATTATTAAAAAAAAGAATATACTCGAGTTTTTTATTTTTGAAAAATGCATACTTACACTCGTGGCCTCGAGCTCTGAGTTTGCTCTTAGTCATAGCCATTAGGCATTGATCAAGGTTGTGTTACGACGCAATTTGGGTTTGTGCCAATGGATTCTCGAGCTCGAGGCGTTCAATCAGTGAAGGCTTGACTCAAGAAAGAAGAGAGTAGGGTCGGAGGGGCATAGTCGGCGTTCATGGGGTGGTTAGAGTGTGCATGGTAACTATTCTATTTCTGGCCAGATATATTTTTCTTTTCTTGGGAATTGATTTGAAAAAAAATCCGTTTAATAATGCAATTTCAATTTTTTATTTCTGAAACAAATTTTTAATTTAGAAATACGTTTAGAGCATAAATAAGAAGTAAATTTTTTTACTTTTCCTAGAATATAAATGAGAAATACAAACTCTTCTCATTACTTGCCCTTGCTACTATCCGGTCGCCCACCCGTCGTCCTCTGCTGCCGCCTCTTGCCACTCGCTCAGGAAGGAGAAGTTTTATGTTGTTATCAAACGAATTTCTGTTCTTTGAATAGAAAGTTTGTGTCAGATATCAAATGCGTATTTTCGGTTAGAAATTTGTCCAAGGAATATAAATAGAAAAAATCAGCCAGAAATTATGTCCTGAAACTAAATTGTTATCATTCATGCTCTTACACTCTAGTTGTTCATCCGGGGGGGTTTGGCTGAGTTCTTTTAGTGGAGTTGAGGTACAAAATCTGAATTTTGACAAGCAAGAGATATATAGATGTTATTTAGTTGAAAAAAAAAAAATCCTAATCAACCGTAGTTATTGATAATAATCTACTTCATAACTTAATAGCTCCTTAATTTTTCGAGTGAGCCTTCAAATTCTGGACTGTTCTACTATTTGTTAGGTGCTAAAGAGGCGGAGGATGGTTGACAGGGGCATAATAGATTGGCCTCGGGATCTATAGAGAAGACAAAAAAGGAGCTACCCGCATATAGAATACCCTTATCGTTTTCGAAATCTAGAGTTTGCATTGTGAATTTTTGCAATTTCATATCAACTTGCATCGTGACATTGTCACTATTTACAAAAAATCATCACTTTTCTTTCTCAAATCACCCTTGCCCCTAAGGACAACCCTCCGTAGGCCCTAACTCAAACTTCTCACTTATCTACCATCTATCTCTCTCCTATCCCAATATTGGTCAGCCAGGATTCCCAAGACTAGCCCCTCGCAGTCCCCAACTATTGCCAACCCTAAAATCTGGTCCAAGTTGAGGTCAGGCAGGCACCGACACATCATGACAATTGGTCTTTCCAGTTTTAAAGAGATCCAAATTGAAAGTTTCTAAGAGTGAAAAATGATTTTTGATATACAGGTACGAATTTTAAGATGGTTTTTTGTAATTTACCCTTTTTAAAATAAGAACATGGAGAATATGGTTTTCACTAAACTTGATCCATCGTCTAAAGCTATAAGTACAAGGACTTCAATGCATGGCTGATTTATTTATTTATTTATTTTTGGTATGTCAAATCCTTAATTGATTAAAGAATGAAAATATAAATAATAAATAGGTGAATAAAGTGCTTACATAGCTAGCGAAGACCTTCCCTCATGGTGGGCATTTTATACATTAAATGAACGTATGAAGCAACTCAAGTATATAAATGTATATGCTTGCAGATAACTGTGCAACTACATTCATTCACATATCACATATCCAATGATGAATATTTTTTTCACATTAGCATGGACACAATAATAATTGACATATTAAGGTTCCGCTCGTTTCATGAAAAATATGAAGTTTTTGGAAAATATTTTTTAGGAAGCCATTTTCTAGAAAAATAATCATATTTTCTACTATTTGACTGAAACCTAAAAATGAACTAGAAAATATTTTTCGCTGTTTAGTAAAAAAAAATATTTTCCTCCATGCATCCCTTTCAATGATGTTTTATTATATCTTTTTTAAAAAATCAATTTTTTAATTATTTTTTATTCATTTTCTTTCATTTTCTTCTTCATTGGCCAATCCTTGGCTACAGTGGTGGCCAGCAACCGGTCACAGGTGAGCTAGAGCCTTGCCATAGGTCAACGAGGTTCGAGCTTGCTAGATTCCGACGAGGCCGAGCTCGCCCGACATAGGCGAGTTTGAGCTCGCTAGATCTAGCCACCTGGGTGAGGCTCAAGCCTTGCTGGAGGTTGCCAAGGCCTCAATGACATTTGGTGACCTCGAGACGTCTAACAACCTTGAGTGAGGCTCAAGCCTCGCCTAGGTAGTTGAATCTGGCAAGGCCTAAGCTCGCTTAAGGCTGGTCGGGCGAGCTAGGACCTCACCAGATTCGGTGAGCTAGGTGAGGCTCGAGCCTCGCCGTAGGTTGCCAGAGCCTTGCCGAAGTATGGTGACCTACGGTGAGGCTTGAGCCCCGTCCAAGGGGTAGAAATTTAGAGGGCTTGAGCTCACACAGGTTGGCAAGGCTAGACTTGACCTTGCTAGAATATGGTGAGCTCGAGCCTTACTTGCCTATGGTGAGGCTCCAGCTCGCTTATGGGTGGTCGCTAGCCATTGCCGTGGCTGACGATCGATCAATGAAGAAGAAAAAGAAAGAGAAAGAACATGAAAAAAAGAAAAAAGAAAAAGAAAGAAAAAAAGAAAACAAAATTAAAATATCGATTTTTTAAAAAGATAAAAAATCAAAGAAAAAGGTATTTGACTCTTTCTCAAAAGTGGAAATCATTTTCCCTTATCTTAGAGGGCTTTTTTCCTTTCAAGGAAAATTTTTTCCCTAGCCAATTCATTATCCGTGAAACGAACGTAAAAAAATCTAGAAAACATTTTCTTGAAAGTTATTTTCTTTGAAACGAATGTAGCCTAATTGTCAATATTATTTTATCAAAATGCTATTGCTGGCCATTTTTGGAACCGATGTGCTGGGCGTCGTCTTCTCATCTTCCCTATTTTTTATTTAACTTTATGGAGACCTTGGCGATACAATATATATAGAGAGACAGAGAGAAAGAGAGTAGTCAGGGGCAAAGAGAGTGCACAAGGCAGAGAGAAGATGGACACAGCAAAAAAGTGTCACAATAGTCCTAAACCTATTATATTTGTGCAAATTTAGTTCTAAACCTTTTATTGATACCAATATAGTCCTAAACATTTTGATCTAATATCAATTCAGTCATTTTTGCCGTGGACACTGGCTGGTCGTGCCGCGTAAGCTGACCGACGTTCACGTTGGCAATATTCAGCCAAAATTAGTTGAAAGACTAAATTGGCATTAGGTTAAAAGATTTTGGACTAAATTAGTACAATTCAAATGTTTAAAACTAAATTGACGCGAATGCAATAGGTTTAGGACATTTCTGACGCTTTTCCTCTGGTTGCGGATGGGCATGTCGAGTCGATCCCCTACTCATCCTAACGTACTGCTTTCCTGAAGTGGAATTCAAATGCCCCTCATCGAAAACCAATCTGGATCTTTCAAACATTTTTCTCTCGTTCCACCTACATTTCTAGTGTCCTTTTGCTAGCCAATGGAGTAAACACGTTCTATAGTTCCACCTTAGCCGAAGGAACAATTAAGAAGATGCCGACCAGCTATACAACACCGTCCTAGATCGGGGAAACCTCTATGCAAAAAGGTCACGGATGACCTTTTTGGGGTCATCAAGATTCACTCGGACCCCATCCTTCACGTTCACAACTCAACACACGACTTTTGAGTGAAAACCTTCAAATTCCGAAGCCAGTCTGGTGAAGTGGTTGAGGATGGTTCACGGGATTGATCCTCTCTACAAGGACAGAAAAGAACAAGGAAAAGAAAAGGCAAAGAGAGATTTTTTTCTTTTTTCCTTCTTTTTTTGGATAATTGCAATATGCCACCCGAGATTTGGATCTACATATCGAATACGATCCGTCGCTTTTAAAAAAGTACCGTGCATCTCGAGTTTCGTCTTTTCGTGCCCACTTGCATCCTGGCATTACCACTCGTTCACAAACACCATGCATTTTTCATGCCCAAATTACCTTTGCCCTAGGAACAATCCACAGTCTCCTGTTCAAACTGCTCTTTCGGTTTCGTCTACTAGATCTTGTTTGCGAGCGAGCTTTGTCATGGAGCTCGAGCTCCGTGAGGAAGCGGGGGTGATGTTGACGGTGAGTGGCATCGACGACAGCGTCAGAATCTCTCCCTCTCTCACTTCACATCTCAATGATGGGGCTTTTCAATTTTGAGGAGATGAATTCGAGAAAAAACAAAAAAAAATAAATTGAGGAGATGCAAATTGAAAATTTTTATAAAGCGAGAATGATTTTTGACCTATGAATGCAAATTTTGAGATGATTTTTTTTTTTGGGTAATATTTCTTTCTTAAACATGACCAGGGAGAATATGGCTTTCATGTAGCTCGACCGATCATCTAAAGCTCTTGAGGTCAAGGACTTCGATGCAAGGGTGGTGCTTTTTAACATGATCTGTTGAATTCTTCATTGAATAATGATGAGAAAATAATTAAATAACAAATAGTTAAATAAAGTGCTTAGATAGCACTTGTTGATCTCATCTCCTATGTGCCTTTTCAACATTCTAGAAACATCTTAATTGAATAATGATGAGTAAATAATTAAATAACGAATAGTTAAATAAAGTGCTTAGATAGCATTTGCTGATCTCATCTCCTATCTGCCTTTTCAACATTCTAGAAACATCTTAAATAACTCGAATATATAAATATGTGTATAGGAATGGTTGTGTAATCGATAGGCTAATTTTTTATATGAGATATTTATATTTAGTTGTGGGTCGTAAATGGGTTTAGGATGATAAAGTCTCATATAATATGAGTATTAAATGAGTTTATAACTTATTGGTGCTTTCTAACATGATCTGTCGAACCACTGGGGTTTGCTCCAGTGTCCACCCTTCCAACTTGGAAGGGGGAGCTGGGGGGTTCGAATCCGCACATTCTCAGGGGGGTTAGGGTGGGGACGTTATAGTTTCAGGAGTGGGTTTCGATTCCAATGTCTTGCAAAGAGGCATGGCAAAAGTCTGAAAGTGAGCGTTAGAATATGAATAGAGTAGGACCGACAAAAAAAAAAAAAAACATGATCTGTCGAATTCTTCATTGAATAATGATGAGAAAATAATTAAATAATGAATAGTTAAATAAAGTGCTCAGATAGCACTTGCTGATCTCATCTCCTATGTGCCTTTTCAACATTCTAGAAACATCTTGAATAACTCGAATATATAAATATGTGTATAGGAATGGTTGTGTAATCGATAGGCTAAGTTTTATATGAGATATTTATATTTAGTTGTGGGTCATAAATGGGTTTAGGATGATTTTTTTTTTTGGTCAGTTTTATTCTATTTCTACTCAAACTCTCACTCTCAGACTTTTGCCCTGCCTCTTTGCAAAGCGTGGGAGTTGAAACTCACTCTTGAAACTGATTCGTCCCCACTCTAACCCCCCGAGAAGGTGGAGATTCGAACCCTCCATCTCCCCCTTCCATGTTGGAAGGGTGGCCATTGGGGTAAACCCGAGTGGTTGGTTTAGGATGATAAAGTCTCATATAATATGAGTGTTAAATGAGTTTATAACTTACTGGTGCTTTTTAACATGATCTGTTGAATTCTTCATTGAATAATGATGAGAAAAAAATTAAATAACGAATAGTTAAATAAAGTGCTCAGATAGCACTTGCTGATCTCATCTCCCATGTGCCTTTTCAACATTCTAGAAACATCTTAAATAACTCGAATATATAAATATGTGTATAGGAGTGGTTGTGTAATCGATAGGCTAAGTTTTTATATGAGATATTTATATTTAGTTGTGGGTCATAAATGGGTTTAGGATGATTAAGTCTCATATAATATGAGTGTTAAATGAGTTTATAACTTACTTGTGCTTTTTAACATGATCTGTCGAATTCTTCATTGAATAATTATGAGAAAATAATTAAATAACGAATAGTTATATAAAGTGCTCAGATAGCACTTGCTAATCTCATCTCCTATGTGCCTTTTCAACATTCTAAAAACATCTTAAATAACTCGAATATATAAATATGTGTATAGGAATGGTTGTGTAATCGATAGGCTAAGTTTTGATATGAGATATTTATATTTAGTTGTGGGTCATAAATGGGTTTAGGATGATTTTTTTTTTGTCAGTCCTATTCTATTCCTACTCTAACTCTCACTCTCAGACTTTTGCCCTGTCTCCTTGCAGGGCGTGGGAGTCGAAACCTACTCCTGAAATTGATTCGTCCCCACCCCAACCCCCGAGAAGGTGGAGATTCGAACCCAACCCCCCACCTCCCCCTTCCATGTTGAAAGGGTGGCCACTGGGGTAAACCCCAGTGGTTGGTTTAGGATGATAAAGTCTCATGTAATATGAGTGTTAAATGAGTTTATAACTTATTGGTGCTTTTTAACATGATCTGTCGAATTCTTCATTGAATAATTATGAGAAAATAATTAAATAACGAATAGTTATATAAAGTGCTCGAGATAGCGCTTGCGATCTCATCTCCTATGTGCCTTTTCAACATTCTAGAAACATCTTAAATAACTCGAATATATAAATATGTGTATAGGAATGGTTGTGTAATCGATAGGCTAAGTTTTGATATGAGATATTTATATTTAGTTGTGGGTCATAAATGGGTTTATGATGATTTTTTTTTTTTGTCATTCCTATTCTATTCCTACTCTAACTCTCACTCTCAGAGTTTTGCCCTGTCTCATTGCAGGGCGTGGGAGTCGAAACCTACTCCTGAAATTGATTCGTCCCCACCCCAACCCCCGAGAAGGTGGAGATTCGAACCCAACCCCCACCTCCCCTTCCATGTTGAAAGGGTGGCCACCGGGGTAAACCCCGTGGTTGGTTTATGATGATAAAGTCTCATGTAATATGAGTGTTAAATGAGTTTATAACTTACGGTGCTTTTTAACATGATCTGTCGAATTCTTCATTGAATAATTATGAGAAAATAATTAAATAACGAATAGTTATATAAAGTGCTCAGATAGCACTTGCTGATCTCATCTCCTATGTGCCTTTTCAACATTCTAGAAACATCTTAAATAACTCGAATATATAAATATGTGTATAGGAATGGTTGTGTAATCGATAGGCTAAGTTTTATATGAGATATTTATATTTAGTTGTGGGTCATAAATAGGTTTAGGATGATTTTTTTTTTTGGTCAGTCCTATTCTATTCTTACTCTAACTATCACTCTCAGACTTTTACCTTGCCTCCTTGCAGAGCGTGGGAATCGAAACCCACTCTTGAAATTGATTCGTGCCCACCCCAACCCCCCGAGAAGGTGGAGATTCGAACCCAACCCCCCACCTCCCCATTCCATGTTGGAAGGGTGGCCACTGGGGTAAACCCGAGTGGTTGGTTTAGGATGATAAAGTCTCATATAATATGAGTGTTAAATGAGTTTATAACTTACTGGTGCTTTTTAACATGATCTGTCGAATTCTTCATTGAATAATGATGAGAAAATAATTAAATAACGAATAGTTAAATAAAGTGCTCATATAGCATTTGCTGATCTCATCTCCTATGTGCCTTTTCAACATTCTAGAAACATCTTAAATAACTCGAATATATAAATATGTGTATAGGAATGGTTGTGTAATCGATAGGCTAAGTTTTTACATGAGATATTTATATTTAGTTGTGGGTCATAAATGGGTTTAGGATGATTTTTTTTTTTGGTCAGTCCTATTCTATTCATACTCTAATTATCACTCTCAGACTTTTGCCCTGCCTCCTTGCAGGGCGTGGGAGTCGAAACCCACTCTTGAAATTGATTCGTGCCCACCCCAACCCCCCGAGAAGGTGGAGATTCGAACCCAACCCCTCACCTCCCTCTTCCATGTTGGAAGGGTGGCCACTGGGGTAAACCCGAGTGGTTGGTTTAGGATGATAAAGTCTCATATAATATGAGTATTAAATGAGTTTATAACTTACTGGTGCTTTTTAACATGATCTGTTGAATTCTTCATTGAATAATGATGAGAAAATAATTAAATAACGAATAGTTAAATAAAGTGCTCAGATAGCACTTGCTGATCTCATCTCCTATGTGCCTTTTCAACATTCTAGAAACATCTTAAATAACTCGAATATATAAATATGTGTATAGGAATGGTTGTGTAATCGATAGGCTAAGTTTTTATATGAGATATTTATATTTAGTTGTGGGTCATAAATGTGTATAGGACCGACTAAAAAAAAAAAAAGAGTTTATAACTTACTTAGATCCAACCCATTTCCATTTCTCTCACTTTATTTTCTCTCGTCTTTAGTCAATCTCGCTCACTTCACTCTTACCTTAGTTTGAGTACATGTTTTCATAACTTAAGTAAAATATAAAATATTTAAGCAAAATGGGTCACGCCAAATATGAGTTGAGTCAAATATATGTAACTAAATTTGTATTGCAGGACCATCATTGATCCGATCCAAACTTGCTCCGACTCATTGTTTGATAGAGGCTACATAAAGCCAATCCTGTGATAGATTCCGATGTCGAACTTTTTACCTCGGAATTCCATGAGATGCTTGGATCATTAATCAGATGTCCCGTGACACAAGACATATCATAAGGCTAGTAAGACCATGATTTAGATATGCATTTCAATTGGGAAAAGTACCAAAAAAGTCCTAAACCTATTGCATCGGTACCAATTCAGTCTTAAACTTTTTAATTGGACCAATTCAGTCCTAAACCTTTTAATAGTGGTACCAATTCAGTCCATCCGGCTAATTTTGATCGGCCAACGCTGACGTGGATGCCAGCCGGTGGCCGGACGTTGACGTGGCAATTTTTATAATTTTTTAAATAATTTTTTCGAATTTTTTTTATTAATTTTATTAATTTTCTTTTTCCTTTTTTTTTTCTACCTTCTTCCTGGCGGTGGCCAGCGAGCCTCCGCTAGGAAGAAAAAAGAAAAAAAATTAATAAAAAATTCGAAAAAAATCATAAAAATTGCCACGTCAGCGTCCGATCATCGGCTAATGTCCACGTCAGCGTCAGCCCGCCAAAATTGGCCGGATGGACTGAATTGGTACCAATATTAAAAGGTTTAGGATCGACCATCCCAATCAGTGAAAAAGTTTATGAATAAATTGAATGCCACAATGCACAGGTTTATGACTTTTTTGGTACTTTTCCCCATTTCAATTTAATATAACACGCACATGGGGGCCTGTTTTGTAGCTAATCAAAAGGCATCATTAAGAGAGTGCAAACCAGCCAACATCATCCTTGGATTCGAGAAGCCCTTCACAAGAGGTCATCAATGACGCTCGAGGATTGCTCGCACTCCACGCGTCAAGGAGAGTTTGACAAAACCCGTTGACCACAAGCTCTGTTCCTCCAGATTCGTCGTCACCCATCGTTGCATCCAATAAATCGCCGTGGAGAGACCGGGTGACGCACTCAGTGGCGTCACCGCTCTCCGTACATTGCGTTCTTTCCTCGAGGAGAGACGGCAAGACTTTCTTTGCGTCTTTTCTACCCTGATTCTCAACGCGCTGAACGACAGGACAGGGTTCGTAGGGTCGCTTGCTATCGACGGGTGGCGACAGCGGCGGGCCACTCGCTTTGCGGAGAAGATAAGATCGGATGAGCCCTTTGGCTTTCTTTGTTCCCAACTTTACTTTTTGTTTTTAATGCTCGGCCGATACGATTTGTATGAGGTGAAAATCTCGTATATGGTTTCGAAAGGGACACTGATGTCAGCTCAATTCGAATAGAGTTATGTCAAAGTTTTACGGGATTATTATGAAGCGATTACTATAATGCATTTTATTATATTTCTTGCAGAGACGTGTCGTGCGTATTGCACGTATATTTGAGTGATCTAGACCTATTCTTTCGTGATCCAACCGTTGTATGTTTCCCAAAGATTGAATTCTTGAGAACTTGGGAATTGCACCTTGATCGAACTCTAGCCCAATCAGGGTCGTACTATATAGAAAAATTCTTTTTTTTCTTTACTTTTATGGGTTTTCTTATCAATTAAGGCTCGAAAAATGTAAAGGAAGGAGGTGGACGAGATGATTATATAACATAATGGTATTGTACCGAGTATTGCGGACCTTGCATCAATCCTCATTTTAACAAATATTTGAGGTTTTGCAATTGAATTTAAGACCTTAAATTGAACTTAGTACCATAAATTGAGAGAGTCAAGGTAATACTTTCGGGTGCGTTTATTTCATAGAAAATAAATGAATTGAAAAATATTATTTCTAAAAATAATTGGTAGAAATAAGTAATTATGTCTAAACATTTTTGTGAATAATGAATTTTTTTCATTTTTTCATTTTTATAAACAATATGACCAATTGTTTTCAATATAATAATTTTCAAATTTTTTATTTTCTGCTAGATAAATAGAGTCTTTGTTTACATTTATGTGATGAACTTGGCAGTGCACATTTAGTTATTCGGAATAAATTAATGGCTAGATATAAAAAATGAGCAATTACTTCCTTTAAACCCCACGAGGTTCTATGTTCCCTTTAATCTTCCAATATATATAAATAATAAATTGCATGGGGAATACAAAAAGACAATTAGAGGGTACTGTAACTTTAAATGTTACATGGAAAATAGATGCGTGTGTTTGTGACTTAAAAAACCATACACACCCATATCCTATTTTTGAAACTCGGGCTCGTCGAAATTGGTCGGGGATGTCGAGGGATTTCATATTCATCCTATCAATTGTCGCCAAACTGTTTTGAATTAGGAGGATCTGCATAGATGGAAGGTTTGGATTCCTGATTCATGACATGTAGGGCATAATCATTTCATTAAATAACCAAAAAAAACGAAATTGAATTTAGCAAACGAATTAGCGGGAATGTAAATACGCCACTGGATACGTCGTCATGACCAGTAAGGCAAGTCTTCTAGAAGCCAAATCAAAACTCCACGAAAATCCCATTAAAAAAAGAGAAAGAAAGGCTGGATCATCATCCACCTTCGACATCTGTTCGATCGGTCGTAAACATCCTGTCTCCACTCATCTCCAACTGCAAAATATCTGCGCCCGACATCCGGGGGACCCCGCGCACGAGGCGCGTGCGGAAATAAAGGTGGGGTCAACACTACCGAAGCAATTTCACCGGGGAGGGGGGGAAAGTCAAACCTTCTGGAAGCTGAAGTGCGCATCACCTTTTGGATTTCTTGTGAGGGTTTTGTGCTTTCGGGTGTCATGTCGGGCTTCGTTTCTTGGAACCCCCCCTCCTCGACCACGTGACCGTCGACGTCGTCGGCCGCTTAAAATGGAGAACGGAACAGCCCCCTCGGCATCTAGAAAATCGCTTAGCTTATATATATGCATTACATGCGAGCTTCACCTTTCCATCTGCATCAACCTCTTTCCTGGTCTCTCAGAAACACAAACCAAGAACCACCTCTCTCTCTCTCTCTCTCTCTCTCTGCACCGTCCGCTTGTGGTTTCGGGTACGTCTCTCTCTCTCTCTCTCTCTCTTTTTTCGTCTGCAGACCACATTTTCAGCACGTCAGCCGCCGGTGAATCCGGCGTTCTCTTGTTCATGTTGCTGGTGTACGTAATATACGTGCGCGGCTTTTCTTGTCTGCCCTCGCTCTCGGCTTGTTCCGCGTGGCTCCGGCTCTCCTGCGGTCCCGGAGCCGCCGGGTGTGGTTGCATTTTGCCGCATTGGCGGTGGTGGCTTTTTTCTTTTCCTCCTCCTCCTCCTCCGTTGATCTTTATTAGAGGGCCTTTCGTTTGCTTTCTAGAGGAAGAGAGCGCGGCGGAACCATGAACGAAGGCAACGCGTCGGAACAGCCGGAGGGCGGCGGGAACAAAGGGATGGACCAGAAGGTGTCCTTCTTCAAGCTGTTCTCCTTCGCGGACCGCCTCGACGTCCTCTACATGGTCGTCGGCACCATCGGCGCCAGCGCCAACGGCCTCGCCCAGCCCCTCATGACGCTCATATTCGGGAAGCTCATCAACTCCTTCGGCTCCTCCGACCGCGACCACGTCGTTAAGGAAGTCTCCAAGGTATATATATGTCTATCGTGCTTAGCTCTTATTCTTTTTGAACAGGTCGGATTTCTTTTGCCACCCGGAAATCGGGCATTGCTTGTCTGAAGCTTCGATGGGTGATTATGTTCAATTATCAAGAAAGCGCTCGAAATCGGGATCCATACTTTTCTGGGTTTCGGGGTGAACCTTGCAAGATCTCATTTTTCCTGTGAAATGCTCTAGCTGTTACGTGTATGAACGTGAGGAGAACCGTGTGACTCTTTTTATGTTCTGCATTTTGTTGGGTTTTTTCGAGAAAAGGAAACAGAAGGAATTAATGGAGGAAAACATCTCATTTAGGGAAGCTAATGCTTTACAAGTTCTGTTCTGGTTTGACTTTAACTTAGTCATATGTTTTGGCTGATTAGCATAGTAGCACGCATTTATTAATTAGGTATAATCGGTACCTATTTTCTTTTGAAAAAACATTTTTTTTTTCTCACGAAGGTACCGATTTTGTGTTTAGATTTCACTTGCGCATGTGCCCTTCTGTCATACTTTATTTCAAGAGCTAATTTCACCACTGGATTAATCTTATGGCTGAGAAGGAAAGACATTGGTTTTTCAGTTGCGGTGAGTTCAGTAATATCCACATTTCCTAACTCTATGCACCATCCTGAGCAGGATGCCGCAATGGAGATACCAGAAAAGTCCTTCTTTCCTGTACATGTTTATGTATGTTTGCTAATGGTCAATGATTATACCTCTTTGACTTTCAGGTGGCCGTCTTGTTTTTGTACTTGGCTGTCGGTACCGCAGTCGTTTCTTTTCTCCGTAAGTGCAACTGGATTCTGTCTTCACAACATTTCTTTAACATTACTGTGCTTGAGTATGTCTATACTTGGTCAAGTCACTAGGTTTGTCTCTTAGTTGCACAAATGGGGAGTCAAAAGAAAGTTATGTTCTGTTTGATGTGGTTTCAGGATCTATCCATGTTGTTCAGGTCTAGGCAGAATCATATTTACCAAAAGTAACATAGAATGTAGCATGACACCGAAAGCTCTCTGTAATGCTTAATTAGTTTCGGGTTCTATGGTCATATTCTTTCTTTTTTGATGGCCGCATCTTATCTAGCTTCTCCGTAAGATCTGCAATTAAAGGCTTAATTGCTGCATGTGTTGCAGAGGTAGCTTGTTGGATGGTCACTGGAGAGAGGCAAGCGACGCGGATTCGAGGTTCGTACTTGAAAACAATACTAAGACAGGACATCGCCTTCTTCGACACCGAAACAACAACTGGAGAGGTCATTGGGAGGATGTCAGGAGACACCATTCTCATTCAGGACGCAATGGGAGAAAAGGTAGAGAAAAGGCTAGCACTTGCTCTTTCTTCATGATTGTACCGGTAAAAACATGATGATTGGGAAAGTATTGTCATATGCGCTCAATTGACTCATGAAATTTCATCGTAACTTGTAGGTTGGTAAGTTTGTACAACTACTGGCAACATTCGTAGGAGGTTTTGCGGTCGCTTTTACAAAAGGATGGCTTCTTGCCTTGGTTCTCCTCTCTTGCATTCCTCTCATCGTGATTGCTGGAGGGGCTATGTCATTGATCATGTCCAAAATGTCGAGTCAAGGGCAGATTGCCTATGCAGCAGCTGGAAATGTTGTGGAGCAGACAGTTGGGGCCATCAGAACGGTCAGTAGTAGGGAGATTTATGAACCTGAAAAACTTATATGCAATTATGTATATCTTTTTGTCCCAGTTTTAATCTTCTTTCTTTTTCACCACTAGGTTGCATCCTTCACTGGTGAAAAGAGAGCGATAGAAAAATATGACAGCGAGCTGGAAGTTGCATATAAATCTACCGTAAACCAAGGGTTTGTCTCAGGCATGGGACTTGGAGTTGTGATGTTAATTGTGTTCTGCACTTACGGACTTGCTGTGTGGTACGGATCCAAATTGATCATAGAGAAAGGATACAATGGCGGGCAAATCATCAATGTCATTATGGCAATTATGGTCGGCGGAATGTGAGTGCTGTGCTTTCTCTTTCTTCTATCTCCTTTTTTATCAGTTAGCCAATTTACAGAAGAAACTCTCATCTTTCTTGAATGGACATTTCTTGGCCTGTAGGTCCTTGGGCCAGACATCTCCTTGCATAAATGCATTTGCATCAGGAAAAGCCGCAGCCTACAAGATGTTTGAGACCATTAATAGAAAACCACTTATCGACTCCTATGACACCTCTGGAAGGATATTGGAAGATATAAAAGGCGACATTGAGCTTAGGGATGTTCATTTTAGCTACCCCGCGAGGCCAGACGTGCAAATCTTTGCTGGATTTTCTTTGACAGTACCGAGCGGCAAAACTGCAGCTCTAGTCGGTCAAAGTGGCAGTGGGAAATCCACAGTCATCAGCTTGCTTGAGAGATTCTATGATCCTCATTCTGGTGAAGTACTGATCGATGGTGTCAATTTGAAGGAGCTTCAGCTTAAGTGGATCAGGGAGAAAATTGGATTAGTGGGTCAGGAACCAGTCTTGTTTTTAACAACTATAAGAGAGAACATAGCCTATGGAAAGGAAAATGCAACTGATGAGGAAATCAGAAAAGCGATTCAACTTGCCAACGCTGCAAAATTTATTGACAAGCTGCCGAAGGTACCTTGTTCGTTTGATCTGAACTTTGCACGAGTATTCATTCTTAGGTTATGAAAAGAACTCTACAAAAAGGAGCTTGACTTGATACAGAAAAGAAGTTATGCTTACAATATGCTCATTCATCCATACAGAGACAAAAGTAAAGAGAGATTTATCATAGTATACTGCTAATTATTGAAATTTCTCATCTGATGTTTTGTCTAAGTTCTCTCTAATAAAGCCATCAATCAGATGAAGAGAAAGCTTTATTACTTGTATGTTAACTTCTGATGAGATGTTTCAAGGGAATAATCTTGACCGTGGAATGCGTCTGTAGGGCCTTGATACAATGGTTGGAGAGCACGGGGCGCAATTATCCGGCGGACAAAAGCAGCGAATTGCCATAGCAAGGGCCATTCTAAAGAACCCGAGAATTCTCCTCCTTGATGAAGCAACAAGTGCGCTTGATGCAGAGTCTGAACGAGTCGTTCAAGATGCCTTGGAGAATGTCATGACGAATCGAACTACTGTTATAGTTGCACATCGCTTGACAACTATCAGAACTGCAGACATCATTGCAGTTGTGCACCGTGGCAAGATAGTGGAGCAAGGTAAACTAATGCTTCAACCTCATCTGACATATTCTTATCATCTCTTTTGTGCTACTAATTCACCTTGAGATGCTCGAATCCAACATTTAGGGACTCATGAGGAGCTGATCCAAGACCCTGAGGGGGGCTACTCGCAGCTTGTCCGTTTGCAAGAAGGAAACAAAGCCACCGAAGAAAAACTTGGCCAGGTAGATACTAAATTCGCGCCGAGTTTTGAAGCCGACAAGCTACTGGTTAGAACCATTAGCAAAAACTCATCCGGTAGACTATCCATGAGGAAATCTACAAGCAGAGGTTCATCAGGACGCCGCCAGTCGTTTGCTCTCAGCTATGGTGTTCCTGGTCCATTTAATCTCGTCGAGATGGGTGGAGAGGAGGAACGATATGAGAGAACTGAACTGGACAATGAGAAGCGTCAGAGTGTATCCATGAGACGTCTTGCATATTTGAACAGGCCAGAGTTGCCGGTTCTGGTTGTTGCATCCCTTGCAGCCTTGGTACACGGAGTGGTGTTTCCAATATTTGGACTCTTGCTCTCTACTGCTATCAAAATGTTCTATGAACCTGCGGACCAACTAAAGAAAGATGCCAATTTCTGGGCGCTTGTTTACATCGGTATGGGATGCATCACCTTTTTAGCCATTCCACTTCAGAACTATTTCTTCGGAGTTGCTGGTGGCAAGTTAATTAGAAGGATACGATATATGAGTTTTCAGAAGGTTGTACACCAACAAATTAGTTGGTTCGATGATCCTGCTAACTCAAGGTGTGCTACATTCATCTTCATACTTCTGCCCTTTCAAAGTATTAGTATGTTTAATGCTAGTGTGCTTGATAAAGTCAAAGGTTATGCACCATCATGACGTCCTAATAATCTTGTTTTCTCTTAAACTCTGCAGTGGTGCAGTTGGTGCAAGATTGTCCACTGATGCATCAACAGTGCGGAGTCTAGTTGGCGACGCATTAGCTCTGATTGTCCAAAATGTCGCAACAATTATAGCAGGATTGCTCATAGCATTCACAGCAAACTGGATGTTGGCTCTCATAGTTTTTGCAGTGTCACCTTTGATACTCGCTCAAGGATTTATCCAAGCCAAATTCCTGAAGGGTTTCAGTGCTGATGCCAAGGTCTGTCTGCCAGTTCTAGCTGTTCCCTATTGTTTACGCTTCGCACATGATTTCACATGACACTTTCTGTATTCCCATGTTACAGGAGAAGTACGAGGAAGCTAGTCAAGTGGCGAATGATGCGGTTGGTGGCATCCGGACGGTGGCGTCCTTTTGTGCTGAGAGCAAGGTAATGGACCTGTATGAAGAAAAATGTCAAGGCCCAAAGGAGCAGGGCGTCCGGCTTGGGGTTGTGAGCGGGATTGGATTTGGCTTCTCCTTCTTTGCCCTCTACTGCGTAAATTCCTTCCTGTTCTACATTGGGGCTATACTGGTGCAACACGGGAAAGCAAACTTTTCAGAAGTTTTCAAGGTAAAAGGTTTGGGAGTTTTATTCTTCTTTTGGGGCCTCTCTCTTTTATGTAATAATCCTTCTCAAGATGATGTTCTACTGACCGTTGAGATCTGCAGGTGTTCTTTGCTTTAACAATTTCGGCAGTTGGGGTTTCCCAGAGCAGCGCCTTGGCCCCAGATACTAACAAGGCCAAAGATTCGGCTGCTTCGATCTTTACCATTTTGGATAGCAAGCCTCAGATAGACTCGAGCAATGATGAAGGAATTACATTGGAGAGTGTAACTGGAAACATAGAGTTGGAACATGTCAGTTTCAAATATCCAACAAGACCAGATGTCCAAATCTTCAAGGACTTGTCCCTGACCATCCCCGCCGGCAAGGTAACAGCATCAACCATCTCTCTCTCTCTCTCTCTGGTCACGGCTAGTTTATCAGAAACTGTAGATTTCACTGACAAAGAAGAATATCTACCTCAATAGTATGGAAATTTATGCTTATGTTTAGATTTGGAATTTAAAGTTAATATCTTGAACACTTGAGCAGTTTTGCGTGTGTAAAAAGTTCAAATACAACTTAACAGTCCAGATGACATTAAAACTAGAAGACTGCGTTTGGTTTGACGTTCAACAGATTACTGATTGCGTTTGTGAAAATGGTTGACACTAAATATTTAGTTTGATTTGAAGTTATTGAAGAAAACTGAACCATGAAACTTTTCCTTGCAGACTGTTGCTTTAGTTGGAGAAAGCGGCAGTGGGAAATCAACAGTGATTAGTCTCATAGAGAGATTTTATGATCCTGATTCCGGCCGTGTATTTTTAGATCATGTGCAGCTCCAAAAGTTCAAGCTTAGTTGGCTGAGGCAACAGCTAGGTTTGGTAGGCCAAGAGCCTATACTCTTCAACGAAACAATCCGCAACAACATTGCTTATGGTAAGCAAGGTGGCGCCACTGAGGACGAGATCATTGCCGCCGCAAAGTCATCAAATGCACACAACTTTATATCTTCCCTGCCTCAAGGTTATGATACATCAGTCGGTGAGCGAGGAGTGCAATTATCTGGTGGGCAGAAACAGAGGATAGCTATTGCTAGGGCTATTTTGAAGAATCCTAAGATACTTCTGCTCGACGAAGCTACGAGTGCGTTGGATGCGGAATCGGAGAGGATTGTGCAAGAGGCACTGGACAGGGTTATGGTAAATCGGACAACTGTAGTTGTCGCTCACCGCCTTACGACGATAAAGAATGCCGATATCATTGCAGTTGTAAAGAATGGAGTCATTGCCGAGCAGGGTAGGCATGACGCTCTGATGAAGATAACTGGCGGCGCTTATGCGTCGTTGGTGGCACTTCATGCGAGTGCTTCAAAGTGAAGACGGGATCAAGAAACGGTGGCAGGGCTTTTGGATGCAGTACGAACGCTATCTATTTACAGCCAAGGATAATTAAATGAGATAACCTTGCAATTCTTTTCTTGTTGTAGAAAATACTCAATAGAAGAATCTTCCTGAGACCACACTTCAAAAAGATGAGAACACGTTTTTGTACAGTTAATCTTTTGGCAAATTGAATGCAGCTGTTGCAGCTGTTGCAGGACTCGATTGCTCTGGTCCTGGATAATGTGAAACCTACAAGGGCCACACAGAGAATCCTAGGATACCAATTCTCGCGCGCTTGACTTGTCAATGTATGAGAAACTCAAGGCTTGAAACAACAAAGGCAGCAAAAGATAAATAATCCAAACAATACTAGTCAGTAGTCCGAGTCCCCTTTGCGATTGAGAGTTGTGCTGTTGAGGAAATGCAAGCATATTCAAGAGAAGAACTGCAACGAATTCATTAGCAGATTGCATTGAGGTGTTGTTGTTGACAGACATAACATGAACAGCAACTGTTACATGGCCATTGACGGGTGAAAAGTAATTATAGACAGACCGGTACAGATCAGTAAACCACTGCAGTCATACATTGATTGATAATCTCTGGCGCCTCTCCACAAATGCTGATGTAAACCACCCTGCTTTACCCTTGCATTCTCCTTCGGACCATCTCGACTCACATAAGGGATACTGAATTAATATTCCGAATGAGCAGATAGAATATGTTTCATGCCTGTACAATCAAATCGCTTGAGTGGCAAATAAATCATTACTAGTATATCATGTCCCAAGCAGAGGCGCATGTTTAGGGCGGTACTCACCAATCACAGCTATAAGGAACCCAACCTTTCGCTCATTATTACCTTTATTACCGTAATTCCGTGGCCCCGATAGTTGTCTAGTCTTTTCTGAGTTGACAGGCTGGGATTTGTATACTCTTCCTGAGTAACGGTGTCCTTTTTTTGACAAAAAAGAAGAAGAAGAAATCGTGTCATTTTGTTTACGGTACAAAGTGTCGCATTATATTTATGGATATTAGTTAGAGTTGGTAGGTGATAATTATTATCTAAATATAGGGCTATTGGTTTTGGAAGTTTTGGAACCCCATCGTTAGAAGTTGGAAAGTTTATTATATGTATTTCTTTTCTTGCAAGTATATCTTCTAGAATTTACACCCATCTAAGCTTAATGGAAATACACGACAATTTTCCCCTCAACATGGTGATACTTTATGAATACATTCATCTCTATATTCTATTATTGATAGTAAAGATGTAAGGTTTTAGTATATTCTCTTTGGGAGAAAAATGTCAAAAAACTTCCTAAATTTATTACATTAATGTCAATTTAATGATAAACGTTTTGATTTGGTGCCAATACAATCATTCTAACTAATTTTGACTAGATTTTACTGGATGTCGGTGGGCTTACGTGGTACATCGGTGCTGCCGTGGATAACTTTTAATAATATTTTCCTATTTTTTTTTATTTTTTATTTCCTTTTTATTTCCTATTTTTTCTCCCTCTTTCCTTTGTATTTCCTCTTCCCATCCTTTTTCCTCCAGCTAGTCGTCGGTCAGTGACAGGCTAAATGTGAGGGCCGGTGAGCTCGCCAGAGGCCGCGAGAGCAGCCTCGCACAAGGCTGGCGAGGGTCGACCACTAGCAAGGTTCAGCCTTGCCCATGGCTAGCGAGGCTCGACCCTCATAGCCCATGGGTGAGGCTACCCTCACAGCCCTTGGTGAGCTTGCTAGTGGCTGGCGGGGTCATGGTCGACCTTGTGGGCCCTCACCTTTAACTAGTCGCTGATCGGCTACCGACTGGAGGAAGAAGGAAGGGAAGGGGAAAATCAAAAGAAAGAGAAAATAAAAAAGGAAAGAGGAAAAATGGAATGAAAAATAAAATATCATTAAAAATTATCCACATTAGTGTTGATCAAGCCACGTAAGCAAATCGACATCAACATTAGCAAAATTCTATTAAAATTAATCGAAATAATTGAATTGACACTAGATCAAAGGGTATAGGACTAAATTGGCAAAAAACAAAAAAAATTAGGACTAAATTGGCACCAATGAAAGATTTAGGATTAAATTGACACAAATACAATAGATTTAAGACTTTTTTGACACTTTTCCTCCTCTATTAGATATATTAAAATATTTACAAGGTATCAAAGCCAACTGAGAGAGGGACTCAAATCGAAATCCTATCTTTATCTTTCTTCGTGTGGTTGGTCTTAAAAATCACAACCCTATGTTTCTAACGTATCATTTCTACTCTGACACAGAGACCACCGGTCTTCGCCATTGAGAGCAGCCAAAACGAGTTGTCTTCATGGACAGCATCATCATCCTCGGCCTCTCACAATCCCCGATCGGTGCCCTTAGTGCTCCAATCTGCAGCACCTCATCTCAAGAAATTTAAATTAACACTTAACAAAGCCTACGGGGACGTTATTCATTATGGAACTCCTTTTCAACTGCGAGTCAGCGTTAAGTGACGATCAAGGTTGCCGTCAATTGTCCCGGAAACTATGACCACCGTAGTCAAGCATACCTTCAAGAAGCAGCCAAAGTTCAGTGTGGTGGAGTGATATAGTTGAGTTTGCACAATTCAAATTAGGTTTCCAAATGGTTTTATCAAGATTTTGTGAGAATGTGGTGTCAAGTTTATGATCATGTACTACTTCAACACTTGTAAGATCTGGTATGATGTGGACCACATTTAATTTTATTGGGTAAGGTCCGGCTTATGGGGCATCTCTCAGCTAGTGTAAGGTTTATTTACCATGGTGCTTTGGTAAATCTTAGGAAGAAAGTTACACATGTGTTATGCAAGCTGGAAGCTCCAGATTTGGTGGAGCGTTAGGTGGAGCGTTAAAGCATATTATGAATAATAGCTAGTTTCTTTCATGCTTCATCCATATACTCTTTTATTAGGAGCAGACAAAAGCAATATAAAAATTTGTCAATGACATTTTTGCTGTTGCTTTGGCAAAAAATCTAGTTTTTCATGAACGAAGCAAACATATCGATGTTCAATTTCACTTCATTCGAGAGCAAGTGAGAGAGAAGGAAATTTAAATTTCACATGTGGAGACGAGATCGAGTAGTAGATATTTTTAATCAACTTTTTAAGATTGATGCTTTTTGGAAGTTCAAGAGTTTGCTTGGAATGTTTGATGGAAGAGAATTTGGTATAATAGGGAGTAATAATAATTAAACCAAATTCATTTCGGCTATAATTTAATGAATTGGAGTTGCTGATTATGCGGAAAGGTTATGGATGTAGAGGGCAAGTTGTCAATTTCATGGTTGTCGATCGGTTACTTGGTTGTCGATTTATAAGTTTAATGTCAATGTCTGTTCGATTCTCAAGACTGGTGCACGGATTTAATAAATCTTTATTATAGTTTTACTTTCAAGAGTTTGTTGGTATCTCTATGTCAAGCTTAATGTTTTGTAAATTCTCAGGGATATATCTCCTTGAAATGCTAGATAAGATCATTTTGAACAAGGTGAAATAAAAAGAAGAAAAGAAAAACCTACTCGTCTCGCTCTCTTCCTTGAGTAGTATGAGTTGTAAGCGCTTTCATTTAAAGTTATTCCATAAAAATAAATTGAGGACCAAAAACTTCACTCCTCGCTTGCTTAAACATACCTTTCCAAAGCCAAGGGTATGCTCACTAGATGGAAGACCTTGCACAGTTCTATGTCTTCTCCAAACATAGATGGTCATGTCAGCCAACACCATCAAGAAAGGATGCAAATCATTAGTCATTCGTTTCAAGTTAAAAGTTTTTGTAGATATATCAGGGTGTCACCGATGACCACGTGAAAGCAATGTCACATAGGAAAAATACAAAGCCTATAGTGCTTTTTCGATTGTCGATATCTGCACCATAATCACTATTTGAATTAGCTCTAAGTTGGAAGGATTCAGAGTGATAATAGTGTAAGCCATAAGAAGTAGTACCTTTGATGTACCGAAGTATCCTTTTTACAGCTTTAAGATGAGATGACTTCGGCTTCTCCATCTATCGACTCACAATTCCAACACTACATGTAATATCCGGTCTCGTGCATATCAAATATCTCAAACTCCCAATCAAGCTTCTATAATATGTTGAATCAACATCAGCACCATCATCAAACTTTGAAAGCTTGGTTCCACACTTCATTGGTGTATTGACCGGAGTATAATTCTTCATGTTGAATTTTTCAAGGATATTTTATGTATATCCTTTTTGGGAAATAAAAATCCCATAAGCACTTTGCTTTACTTTGATCCCAAGGAAATAATTCATGAGACCATTATCGGTCATCTCGAATTTTTTTACCATCGATGCCTTAAGCATCAATCATTGTCGGATTATTTCCTATAAAAACAAGGTCATCGACATATAAATAGGCGAATAGAACATTACATTTTTCTTGCTTCAAGTAGAGTGCATGCTCGTATGGACATTGAGAGAATCTATTCGCCTTGAAATATGTATCGATTCTAGAATTCCATGCTCTCGATGCTTGTTTAAGCCCATATAGAGCTTTCTTCAACTTCAACATTTTATCTTTATGACCTTTCATAACAACTCCCTCAGGTTGTTCAACATAAATCTCTTCTTCAAGAATGCCATTCAAAAATGCTGATTTGACATCCATTTGATAAATTTGCCAATTACTTTGAACAGTGATAGAAATAATCAATCTAATCATTTTCATGCGGATGACAGGGCCAAAAACTTCATTATAGTCGATTCCGGCTTTTTGTTTATACCCCTTCGCGACTAATCTAGCCTTGTATCTTGTCACTTTTCCTTTCTCGTTTTTCTTGGCCTTGTACACCCATTTAACTCCAATCAATTTCCTATTCTTTGGTAGATCAGCAAGCTCCCATGTTTGATTCTTCTTAATGGCATCAATTTCTTCATTCATGGCTTTTCTCTATTTTTCTTCTTTGGCCACATCATTATAGACAAGTGGTTTATAATCTGCAAGAAGACATACAAGGTGAACCTCATCAATAACTTCACAAATGTCAGACAATCTCTTTGATCCTGGCACTAATAGTTCATTGACACCGTTTGAAGAGGTTGGTGATGATGAACTTGAAGAAAATACTGGAGAAGAAGGTGTACAATGATCCTTCGACTCCATTTGATGGGTATCATTACGAGTATTCACTTCATTTTTTGGGTTGTCTTCCTATGTGCCATCTTCATTGAACTTGACATCTCTGCTTATATACACTTTCAAAGTGTTAGGATCAAATAATTGATAGGCTTTGGATGGGAAGTCATACCCAATAAAGATGAGCTTTTTGCTTGTCTTCTAGTTTTGATCTTTTCTGGTTCAGCACATGAGCATATGCAATGCTCCCAAATTCTCAAGTGTGAAACACTTGGTGTTCTCCCGATCCATGCTTCCTGTGGAGTTATACCTTTGAGTTTGAATGTGGGACATCTATTTTAAAGATAGACCACACATGAAACAGCTATAGCCCAAAGCTCCTTGGGCAAATTTTTTTCTCTTTAATATGCTTCGAACCATATCAAGGATGGTACTATTTTTTCTAACAGTTATGTCATTTTGCTGAGGAGAATACGGAGCCGTCAAGTAACGCTGAATACCATGATCTTCATAGAATTTGTTAAATATGACCGAGGTGAATTCTCCATCACAATTAGTCTTCTTAGCTTTGATAAAATAGCCACTCTCCTTTTCACCAGGTTCTTGAATTGTTTGAACATAACAAACACTTTATCTTTTCTTGCAAAAAGTACACCCAAGTTTTTCGAGTAAAATCATCAATAAAGGTAACAAAATATTGATGATTACCATACAAGTGAGGAGTGATTGGGCCACACACATCGGAATGAATCAACTCGAGCGGCTTCTTCACTCGATAAATCGCTTCCTTCAGAAAGCTAGTTTTGGAATGCTTATTGACAACACACCCTTCACATAATTGATCAGGATGATCAATATGTGGTAAGCCATAAACTATCTTCTTGCGAGAAAGCAAATTGAGTCCGCCAAAATTGAGATGGCCGAAACTCAAATACCATAATTATGAAGGATCATCCACGCACATCTTCAAACATTGAGACATATCATTCTTTATATTGAGAGTAAACATCATGTTCTTCGACATCTTCACATTCGCAATTAGTTTATTATTCCCATCTCTTAGCAGAAAACTAAGATTTTTCATATGAACAATATAATCTTTCTTGAAAAGCTGTCCCAAACTCAAAATACTGCTTGACATTTTCTGGACATAATAAACATTAGAAATAAACTGACATGCACCATTCTTCAAATGAATCAGAATTGTACCTTTGCCTTTGACAAGAATTTTGGAGTTATCACCAAAAGAGAGACTTTTCATTTAATTGTCTCATCTAACTCGCTAAACATCTCCTTTCTCTTGCACATGTGATTGCTTGCATCAATATCCAGATACTACGTATCGGTTTGACCTCCTTCATCTTCTTTGAACGCTAATAATAAAACTTGATCAGCATCATTCACCAAATTTGTCTTTTCATCTGCTTTGCTACTCTCCTTGTTCTAGTAGTCAGAAGCATAATGGCCAAGTTTATTCCAATGATAACATCGAATTTTAGATTTATCATACCATTGGCCTATCGAGTTCTTTCCTCTTCCACAAACATCTCTTTGATATTGGTATCTATCGTCACTTCGAGTAGCATTACCTCTGCTTTGTCAACGACCTCTTCCTTGAAAGTGGCCTCGGCCTCAACCACGATCACGACGATCTTAGTTTGTCTTGCGAGTTTGCAAGGGATCTCTTCTTTGCTCCTTCTCATCTTGGATGGTCAACCGCGTTTGGAGAACTTCCTCCACCGGTTCAATCTTTTTCTTTATGAACCTTTCTTCATGAGCTTGTAATGAACCCATAAGCTCATCAATCGCCATGGCATCTAAGTCTTTAAATTCTTCAATTGCCATAGCAATATGGTTGTATTTCTTGTCTAAGGACCGAAGTATTTTCTCGACAATACGAACATGTGAAATGTCTTCTCCGTTTCTTTTCATCTGGTTGATGATTGCCAAAACTCTTGTGAAATAATCAACAATCGATTCATATTCTTTCATATGAATTACCTCGAATTCACCTCTCAAGGTTTGAAGGAAAATCTTCTGAACTTTACTCCTTGATGTGTGTTGTGAAGAATCTCCTGTGCCTCCTTAGCTGTAGCAGCATTCGAAACTTTTTCGAATATGGAATCATCTAAAGCTTGATGGATGATTGATAGGGCATATTGATCTTTCGAACGAACCTTCTCGAAGGCATTCCTCTAGTTCTAGTTCAAGGTAGCTTCATCCTTTGGCTCATCATAGCCAGTGTTAACAAGTTCCCATACACCATAGGCGCCAAGTAGAGCTTTCATTCTAACGGCCTAGTTACCATAGTTGTCTTTGGTAAGACGAGGGTATTGAAGAGGAAGCTAATTGTTTGTTCACGCCATGATCACAAATCGTAAGCTCTGATACCACTTTGATGACCACGTGAAAGCACAAGAAAAATACAAAGCTGCAGTGCTTTTTCGATCGTCAATATCTCCACCAAGTTGGAAGGATTCAGAGTGATAGTAGTGTAGGCCATGAGAAGTGATACCTTTGATGTACCAAAATATCCTCTTTACAGCTTTAAGATGAGATGACTTCGGCTTCTCCATATATCGACTCACAATTCCAACACTATACATAATATCCGGTCTCGTGCATGTCAAATATCTCAAACTCTCAATCAAGGTTCTATAATATGTTGAATCAACATCGATACCATCATCAAAGAAACAATCCAGTGTCACTCTATCGACATGGGAAGCTGAATATGTAGCTGCATCCTCATATGTTTGTCACACAATTTGGTTGGGAAGACTACTCAAGGATATTCTTATGGAGCAGAAGAAAGCAACTGTGATTTTTGTTGATAATGTTTTTGCTATTACATTGGTGAAAAATCCAATTTTTCATGAACGAAACAAACATATTGATGTTCGATATCATTTCATCCGAGACAAGTTAAAGAGAATGAGGTTGAAGTATTGCATGTAAAGACGGGAGATCAAGTGGCAAACATTTTAACCAAACCTCTCAAGATCGATGTTTTTCGAAAGTTCAAAAGCTTGCTTGAAATGATTGATGGAAGAGAATTTGGTTTAAGGGAGAGTGTTAGAAATTAAATCAAATTCATCGGTGCCGATAACTATTCGGTACTCGCATTGAAGAAGAGTCATATTTGCATCGTTATTTTTAACGAGTCTGTTCATCGTTATCTTTAATGAGTTTGTATGTATTTTTAGGTGTCGTGATTGTTTTTAGAGATAGTGATTGTTTTTAAGAATAATGTGAGATATGGTGATTGTTTTGTTAATTTTTAGATCTTATCCAGAATGTTAGTTTCTAGATCTTATCTAGAACGCTAGCTTTATCAATTAGGAAGAGGTAAATGTCATGTAACAAGTCTATAAATAGGGGAGTCTTGTAATTATTTTTTGTGCAGATAAAATAAGTCTACAAGTCTATCTATCTTCTTCTCTTCCATATGTGAGTTGTGAGCATTTCACCTTTAAATTACTTTCATCAATAACTAGGCCGTTTGTCAAACTAGATATACGAAACCATGCGTTTCTAATTGAATTACCTATCCTTGGTTCGCCTTAAAATGCAATGAGCAAGAGAGAAACAAAAAATTTGGGTGCGTATGCTGAGTTCGTGTCGCATGAAATGTAGAATTTTGTAAGCTTAAGTACAGAGTCAATTATACTTGCCATCCAAAAGATACTGAGAAAGCTGACTTGTGAATGTAATAGCTTATTATAGGCTTCTTGCTCCTTTTGAGGAAAGTAAGTTCTACATCAGCGCGCTTCACGCATTGCTGCTCTGTGTCAGCGCCTCAGCAATTTGTGCTCGCCTCCAGACATTGAGGTCTTCACTGATGCGCCTCCCCCTGCCAAACTCGAGGAATGCAGATTAACCCTTGACGGTAAGGTTTTTATAGATTCTACTATCAATTTTCAGGCTCTGCAAAGTACTTTGAAGAGGGTCTGGAAGACGGAACAGGTCGACATATCACAGCGCGAAGATGGTGTATATGCAGCTAAATTTAAGTTAGAAACTGATAGAAATAGAATTCTTGACAGTGGACCTTGGCTATTTTCTGGTCACCTTGTAGTTTTCAAGGCTTGGATCCCTAACACCCCGCTGCATTGTTATAACTTCTCCACGTGCGCCTTTTGGGTCCAAGTGTTTGGTTTACCTCTGGAATGGTGTACGGATCAGATCATCTCTAGGGCAGTTAAGCATGTTGGGACCGTGCTGGAAGTAAGGGCCGATACAAGAGATAGCTTTTCAATGCGGTCAGGTCGTGCTCGAATAGAAATAAACCTCCAGGAACCCCTGCAAATAGGTAGACTAATACAGCTCAATCATAAGTCCTTATGGTTAGATTTTAGATACGAGAAGCTGTCCCATTTTTGTTATCAATGTGGGAGATTGGGGCACTAAGTTACCTCCTGCAAAGACCATCCTAATGAGGAAGACAGTCTCGTTGATCTACAGCACTTACCTTATGGACAATGGCTTTGTGCCGAAGTGCGCGAGCACAGCCCTTATTGGAAAACTTTTTATACTCCCACTGACACGACCACCCCCTTGGATGAGACTATCCCTGAAACACCACCACCGGCAGCCCATTCGGTTCCTTTACTGCCGTAGCTAGGCCCTTCGGTCGACATTCCCCTGCTGCCCTCTTTGCCAGCAGCTGCTGCTGTCTCCACAGCTCAGGCCTCTTCGCATGGACAGGGGACCACTTTTATCGGTAGTCTTGGGCCACCAGCTAGGATACCTGCCGAAGTAAAGATGAAAGGTGTTCGGGAACATATCAGCATTATCAAAATGGGAAAAAAAAATCAGCACACTTGTCATGTATCAAAGTTCGGCCCAACTAAGAAACAAAAGCGTTACACTCCCTATGACAGCCGTACTTTGGCACGACATGAGCTGGATGAATCCTCCCTTCTCGACACTCCAATTCAGATGGCCCCTGAAGATGGTAGATGGGCAAAGGTGGCTGGCCCTCAACAGCCACCATGTTACAAATGAAACTCCTAAGTTGGAACTGTCAGGGTTTGGGCAGTTCCCTAATAGTTCGTGCCCTTACAGCCCTTGTGGCTAGAGAAAAGCCCGATCTCCTCTTTTTGATGGAAACCAAAAATAGGGTTGAAGTTCTTCAAAGGATACAACGACGTTTACATTTTTTGAATCTTAAGACAGTTAATCCGTTAGGCTTATCAGTGGCCTTGCTCGCTTTGGAATGGCCCTCTCTCTCTATCTTCTCTTACCTCCTCCTCGGCTTATTTTGATATGCTCTGTAAGGATGATGTGGATGGTTATACATGGCGTCTGACTTGTCTGCATGCTCCTGTTGTTGCTCACCTCCGCCATCAGGTATGGCAGGATATTATTCTTATCAGTGTGGCTAATGTGTTCCCATGGGTTTGTATCGGCGACTTCAATGAAATCCTTTATCATTGGGAAAAACAAGGGGGAAGGCCAGCAGACCTTCAGCGTCTTGCATCTTTTCAGGCCTTTGTGAACGACTGCAGCTTAATGCATATTGAAACCAAAGGGTGCGCCTACACGTGGATGAATAATCGCCAAGGGGAAGATTTGATCAAGGAATGTCTAGACCGCGTTCTCTGCTCTATTGAATGGCGTCTACTTTTTCCTAATGCTGAAGTCCAAGCCCTCCCTACCGTTGGGTCTGACCACAGCCCTCTCATATTAAATACTGCACCAACTGGTGGGCCTAAGCAGCGCCATTTATGTACGAAGCTTTTTGGGATCAAGATGAAGGTTGTAGACCACTTGTTGCTACTACTTGGAACTCTGCTCGACTAAACGGTGCAACTATCTCTAAAAAGATTCAAGTAGTGTCGGATGCTCTATATAAGTGGAGTCGTACTCGATTCTCACATAATCGGCTCAAGGCGCAGGAATTGCAATATCGTTTACAGCAGTTAACCAACAAACCGCATACTCTTTCTGACACTGGGGAAGCAACGCGCTTAAAAGAGGAATTACATCGGGTATGGCAATGTGAGGAACAGTACTGGGCTATGCGATCGAGGCTCAATTGGCTACAATGGGGGGATAAGAACACCAAATTTTTTCATGCCACTACTATTCAAAGACGACAATGAAATCGCATTACGATGCTTAAGGATACTAACCAAGTTTGGGTAAGAGATCCTACTCGGTTAAAAAGAATGGCTACAGATTTCTTTTCACAATTGTATACCTCTGCTGGTAGTCGTTGTTATGTCCCTATTCTTGATCAGTGTACTTCGCAGGTTACTCAGGAGATGAATGACGCTCTAGTTGCTATGGTGACTTTTGAGGAAGTACAGCGGGCTACCTTTCAATTGGGAGCCACTAAGGCTCCTAGTCCTGATGGTCTCAATGGTTTGTTCTATCATTCACATTGGGATACAATCAAGATTGATCTATTCACAGCGGTACAAAATTTTTTTACATTTGGAATTATGCCTTTATCTCTGAATAGGACTCTTATCTCTTTAATTCCAAAGATTCCTCATCCTGAAAGTTTGGATCAGTATCGTCCTATCAGCCTCTGCAATTTTGTTTATAAAATCATTTCCAAAGTCCTAGCCAACAGGTTGAAACCTTTTTTGCCGGCTCTTATCTCAGAAGAACAGTCCACCTTTGTGGGAGGCCGACAGATTCAGGATAACATTTTGCTCGTTTAGGAAGTTTTGCACCAACTCAAGATTAAAAAGGAGAGGCGCTCTTTTCAAGCTATTCTTAAAATAGACATGAAGAAGGCATATGATCGGGTCGAATGGGACTTCTTACAGGATTATCTACTCAAGTTAGGATTCCACCAAAGGTGGGTCCATTGGGCTATGCAATGTATCACCACACAGTCCTCCTGCGTTAAATTGAATGGCGAGCATCTGACATACTTTCACCCTACTTGCGGTCTTCGTCAAGGTGACCCCCTATCGCCATATCTCTTTATTTTAATGGTGAATCTCTTATCAACTCTTATCAAGAATGCTATTGGTATGAACAACCTTAAAGGCATCAAGCTCAATAGGTGGTGTCCTTCTCTATCCCATTTATTTTTTGCTGATGACACCATTTTCTTTCTTGATGGCACTGTTCGGGAATGTCAGAATCCGTCTAACATTTTAAATCAGTACTGTGTCGCTACAGGGCAAGAGATAAATTGTAATAAATCAGGTGTTTTCTTTGGTCGTGCTTGCCCTTTGAGTCTACAGCAGAATATCGCAAATGAGTTGCGAGTCCCTATTCTAACTAAATTTGGGAAATATTTGGGGATACATTCTGATTGGGGACGATCAAAAAGGGATATGTTTTCATGGATTTTGGGCAGGGTGCATTCCAAATTGGATGGGTGGAAGGAACATCTGATCTCTAAAGGGGGTAAAGAGATTCTCCTTAAGACTGTTGTGCAGGCTCTACCTCAGTATGCCATGTCTATCTTTAAGTTACCTGTCTCCCTTTGTAAATCTATTGAGAAACGAATAGCGCGATTCTGGTGGCAGAATGACAGAACTAAATCAGGTATCCATTGGCGGAGCTGGGATATGTTGAAGAAAAGTAAAGCGGAAGGTGGCTTGGGTTTTCGGGATCTCATCGACTTTAATAAAGCCATGCTAGGAAAGCAAGCTTGGCGCCTATTTACCCAACCGCTGTCCTTGTGGAGCAAAGTTTTTAAAGGTCTGTACTTTCATTCTACAACCTTCGGCAGGGCTGACAGTGGATCTCGCCCTTCTTGGGGCTGGCGGAGTCTGCTTCTAGGACGTGATGTGCTTCTACCACATCTTCGTTGGTCGATAGGCGATGGAAGGTCCATCCGGATTAGAGAAGACCGGTGGCTTCCCATGGGTATCTTAGGCGGACCTACAGTCCATGAGGAACCTCCACTAGTTGCCGATCTTATAGACCACACAACTAGTACTTGGAATGTTCCTATGCTCCATCGCTTTTTCGATGATCAGACCATCCAACAGATCACATCTATACAGCTGCGAACACATATTACCAAAGATCAGCTTGTGTGGACTGCCACTTATGATGGTTCTTACAGTGTCAAGAGTGCCTACCGCACCCTCAGGACTTCCACAACAGTTCAGGTACTACCTACTACTTCCTCATCTTACCGTACTCCTCGATGGTTATGGTAGCAAATATGGAAATTGCCTTCCCCCCCAAAAGTACGTATCTTCCTATGGTCGGTGTGTCAGAACGCCTTAGCTACAAGAGCAAACCTCCACCAGAGACATATCATTGATAATCCGAGCTGTCCACTCTGCACTCAATCTCAACCAGAAACAATTGAACATCTGTTTCTCCTTTGTCCATGGACTAAAGGAGTGTGGTCTCATCCTCACCTAAACCTTTCGATTTCCCCTCTACTTATAACCAGAATCGACGCCTGGATCCTACAACAGGTCAGAAGATCGAATGCTTTACCTAGATTGGCAACCCTAGCTTCTGTGTTCTGGCAGATCTGGCGCGCTCGCAATGGGTTCATCTTCCGCCATGATCGACCTAATTCGGCTCGTGTGGTGGAGACAGCACTTGTAGAGACCTATGTGGCTCGGCACATCGCTACTGCTCTGTCAAGGAAGGGCCTTTCGCTTGAACGGGGGAAGTCTTTGGCAGCCCCCGCACGGGGTACTTTGAAGGTGAACATCGACGGATCATATCTCTCAGGCTCAACAGAAGCAACTATGGGCTGTGTCTGCAGAGATTATCGTGGTCGGCTCACTGATGGCTTCTCAAGACATTTTCCTGCGCGATCAGCTTTGCAGGCGGAGACCATCGCCCTTACGCTCGCTCTACAATATCTTCATCAACAAGAGCTGCATCACACATCGTTGGTGATTGAATCCAATAGCTAGATTTTGGTGGACACCCTGAGCAAGCGACAAGCGCCGCCATGGGAGGATCGCGCCCTCTTCCTCGATGCCGCCTTTTGGCTCTCACGCTTCCATCGACTAACCCTCGTTCACTGTCGACGCGAGGCCAACGTAGCTGCGGATTGGGCCGCTAAGGCCCATGATCGCGCTTCCTCTACTTTCAATTGGGCTGTATTTCCCCCTTTCCTTCTCCAAGACATAATATATGCCGAGGCACTAGCGGTTGGCTGTAATACTTTTCCTTATTAATATCATCTTTTTTCACGACAAAAAAAAAGAAGAAGTTCTACATCAGCTATTGAAAGTTACTTTTGATAAATGTCAATGTCAAGATGATTTTCGCGATTTCCCTTACGAACGGGGAAGAATGTGGCTTTTGTTTAGCTTGATCCAATAATGAATGTACAAAATATAAATTTACACCGGTAGTAGACCCGATAATAGCTCATAAATTAAGGATCAATGTTATTTCATTTGCTTGATTGCTATTGCCAGTCGTTTTTGGAAGTGAGTGCGAGGCTTCATGTGCTCATATTTACTATCTTTTTGTATCTCTCACCATCATTATGCACATGAGAATTAAAAAGGAATTACCCATACATCTTCCCTACTTTTATTTATCTTTGTCGAGGGCAGAGATAGGGTGCAAGGTGGAGCGAAGATGGTATGCGCGAACCGTACGACTCAAGCATAACAATATAATATTGTAATAATAAAATCGATAAGATTGTAATTTCGAAAGTCCAAATAATAATCTACCAATCCCATAAATATATCGCCTTCTCGAAACGAATTCAAAAGCCTCATCTCACTAATTTGTACCTTTAAGCATATTCTCTCGAACAACCCATACTTTGATTTTTAGGATAAGTTCATTGAAAATCCTAAAACTTGTCACAAAAATGTAATCAAGTTATAAAATTTTCAAAAAATACAATAAAATCTAAAGACTTGTTACAAAAGTTTAATTAAGTCCTTAAATTTTCAAAAAGATAATTAATGGAAGGAGTCGATTGAATTAATTTGATAAATTCTAAGATTTATTTGTACTTTTTAAAAGGTTTCTTTGATAATTTTCAACATATTCATTCCTCGATTTTTTGTAGCACGCATGCGCGGGTGTTAGAGAGAGTGCAAACCAGCTAAGGTGGTCCTAAGATTTGGAAACCTACGTGAAAAAGGTCATCGACGTCTTTGACCGGCCAAGTCGTCAAGATTTGCATATACCACTTTCTTCACATTCCCGCCTCAACACTAGCCTGACCCTATTCCTCCTCATTCACCGGCGTTTCTGTTTCCGTACGTGATCTTTAAATGCTATTCCCTTTGGAGGAGAAGACGAAGAGATTCTTTCCTGTTCTCTCTTCTGAAAGACAATGCAATTAATGGAAGATAGCACGATTTTTTTTTTTTTTTTGTCGATTCTACTCTATTCCTTATTCTAACGCTCATTCTCAGACTTTTGCCCTGCCTCATTGCAGGGCGTGAGAATTGAAACCATTCATGAAACTACAGCATCCCCACTCCAACCCCCCTAAGAAGGTGAGGATTCGAATCCCCCACCTCCCCTTTCCAAGTTGGAAGGGTGGCCACTGGAGCAAACCCCAGTGGTTAGGGAGAGAGCACGATTGCTAGCCATACATTTTATCAAAAAGATGAAACGAACTCTCTTGTTCCTCCCTTTTTTTTCTTCCATATAAAGGCGGCATTATTTCTCCCACTATCTTGGCTAAAATACTTATTCTTTCCATTGAACTTACCAAAATACCCTCATCTCTCCCTCTCTCTTCAATTGATTGTTTCTTCTTTTATTAGGCTAACCCATTTCTTTTTTTTATCAGGCTAATCCACAAAAATGCCTTTTTTTTTTGGTGATCCGTGAACCCCCGTACAGCCAACAGCCGGTGAGGTAAACCCGGAGCGGTGCTAGTGCAGGACCCACCACCACGATACCGCGCTTAAGACCACTAGTGACGACGTGGGGATTCGAACACCTTCCCTTGCGTTAAGAGAAGGAGCCCGAAGCCAACGCCGCCACCACATGGGGTGGTCAAAAGGCCTTTCTTTTGGTGACCCGGGAACCATCCACAAAAATGCCTTTTATTTCTATTATCTCTCTTATCTGATCAACTTCACAACATAAATTTGAATTTTACCCAACAAGATATTATTTTATTCTACATTCTATTAGCACTTTGTTCAGAGAATGTAGTTAATTTTATTTTATGATCTCATATTTTTAATCACAAAAATTACATAGAATGTTAGAAATTTTTAGCTTTGACAGCTTATAAATTGTATTTTTTATTAAATAGTTTAAGGGAAACTTTACTCCAAAGTTGAAAATTTAAATTCGATCAAATTATCTAGCCGATTTTGACATTGTGAGTGTTTTCCTGGAAAATGTTTGTAGGTTTTTAAAGATAAGCATCGCTGGTTCGTGCTTTCTTTTGAGCTTTCTGTGTTTTAATAAAAATTGCAAGATGAGAGTGGACAATTTATTTACACCTTCTTCACTTTCAAAGTTACATAAAATGTTTTCATAAGATAGTTTTAAGCATATTTTAAAGTTTTACTTAACTTGATAGGAAATTGAATTTTCAATCCATATTGATTACTTTCTTCATTGTAGGGTTAGAACGGCAAGCAGTTTTCTCCTTTATAAGCTTATCTTGTGTTAATATTCAGATATGACCTAACTATATATATGTTTGACATTTTCATACTTCTAACAAATTAACCTTTATCATATTTTGATCAATTTTTTCTGTACCATCTTTGATAAAGCTCAGCTAAATAATTAAATTGAATTTTGATTTTCGACTCTGGAATATAGTTTTGCTCATACCATTTGATGAAAAAAGGCAATTAGTCGTGTTCATGAGCTGTCTTAGATAGAAATATCTTGGGATTGAAGATATGAGACCATATACTAGGCAGAGTGATAACAAGATGCATTGTAAAATGATAGTAGGGTGTAATGGAGTTTGTATAGTGAAACTAACGTGAGATGTGATAGAAATAAAGGCAATTTCGTGAGTTAGCCTAATAAAAAAAGAAACAATAAATTTAAGAGAGAAATGAAGGTATTTCGATAAGTTAATTAGGAAAAAGGAGGGGAAAATTCTAAATAAGGACCTGAAGTGGATCAATTTTCTCAAATAAGGATCCAAAATGAACTTTGTGTCAGATAAAAACCTAAAGTGGACCTATTGTCTCAAATAAGGACTTGAAGTGGTTGAATCAATTCCAAATAAGGACATGAGCTTGCTAGTCAGCCAAATATTCGCCGACTATCTAGCACGTGACATTTCCGACGACCGGAGTTTGGGCAATTTTGTCCAAAAAAAATCTAGGGGAAATTAGCAAATCGTAAAACGGAAACAAAAAAGCCCTAGGTTTTTCTACGTTCTCCCCGTTCCTTGTACCCATCCTCTATGAAGTCAAAGACCAAAGTTCTCCCCATTCCTTGTACCCAACCTCCACAAAGTTAAAGACCTAAATTCTCTGCCGGTTGAGGTATGGATTTAAAAACAAGAAGAAAACCATATGCTTCTTTGTTTGTTTGTGGAGACCCAAATTTTCCACCGGTCAAGCAAGGCGATGAGCAACGAGAATCGAGTCACGACGATGACCTGGCAGCGATTTGGTTGAGGAGCAGCGGGGGAGAAGAAAGAAGAAAACGTAAACATCTAAATGAATAACCAAAACTTAATTAATTTAGAATTTTCCTTTTTTTTTTTTTTACAATCATAAGTTTCTGAAAAAATTGCCCCTATTTTAATCGCCGGAAAATGTCTGCCGACGAGCTAAGGTCCTTAATAGAGATTAACTTGATCACTTTAGGTCCTTACTTGACACAAAATTCATTCCGAGTCCTTATTTGAAACAATGGATCCACCTCGGGTCCTTATTTGACACAAAGTTCATTTTGGATCTTTATTTGAGAAAATAGATTCACTCCAGGTCCTTATTTGGAATTTTCCCAAAAAGGAGTGTCTTAGTCAAGATGGGGGTGGAAATAGTGCCGCCCCATATAAATTACCTACTCTTTGTTGGAATTTTGTTTCCATTTTTTTTATACTCAATTAATGGAATTTATGATCTCTCGAGAATTTTATCGTCTTGAAAATCTCATACAATAATTCATGTTGTCGTACTTTTTGTACAAACACGATGACGTGCATATTATATAAATACTTCAAAGGTTTTCGACAAATGATTGAGATATGTTATTTTTACAATCCAACCATCATTGGTCCTACTCCTCGAAAATTAGTTTTTCGAGAGCTTTTGGGAAGTGCGCTTTTGGTGAAACCGGGACCTAATCATCGTTATACTGTATGCATATGTTCTTTTTTCAATATTTGGGTTTTCTTATCAATTAACACTCCAAAATGTTGTAAAATATTACTTTGCAAATATATAATAGAGAGAATAGAGAGATTGAGTAAAAAAAGCCATACACCAAAGATCGTAAAGAAAGTCAGAGGAGAAAATTTTATTTTCACTATATCACCTTATATTTATGACAAAAACCAAGCTCATATTTATAAGAAAATAAGGATGCACTTATCATTAATATTAATGTATTGAATAATACATACATTGGATAAAGAGATGAACATTCATTATATAGGGAGATGTACTCAGAATATAATATATAAATGTAGTACATTAAATAAGATGAATATAATGAATATTCATTCATGTATTTCATAACATAAAAGATATATATTATTTTTTCTTTTTATTTTTGGGTTTTCTTATCAAACATTATGCTGTATACATACATCGTTACGTGGAACTTGCATCGATCCTCATTTTGGAAATCTTTTAGGTTTTACACGCAAATTCAAGACCCTACATTTCTTTTAAGAGCGTCTTCTAGAAGCAATAACTTAAATTGAACTTAATACATCAAGAGCATCTTCTAGAAGCAAATTTCCAAAAAATAAAGCATTAACGCATGGAGATCTTATCAAAAAACCAACGGGGATTCATCTTACTATAAATGCTTCAAACCTGCAAAAAACTATGCTCAATTTCAGCAAGTGTATAAATACTTGAAAATTAAAGAGAGCGCTTGCACTTTTGAGGCTTTGATACGGAAACATATTTTTTGCCGAAATGGGTAAGAAGTTTTCCTTTTTGGGTAATTCTTCATAAGAAAGTTTGAGTGAGGGGATACAGACCGTCACGCACGACACCACCGACCGTCTTCATAAAATCACAAACTTATATATGTATATAGCTTCACCTGTGTAAGCCTCTTCCTACTTCTCACAAACCGAAGAACAAGAAGAAGAACCTCCCTCTCTCTCTATCTCTCCCCCTCTCTCTTTCTCTCTCTAGCGTCTGCCTCACGAAATCGGTACGTATTTCTCTCTCTCCATCTCGACAATGCATGTTGGCTGTCATATTTCTCTCTTTCACTCCTAAGACAAGAGCACCTTGAATGCGGTGATTGATTCGGATGAGACAGGGAATGTTTTTGGTGGAAGATCCGAAATCTTGCTTTCCCTCGTTTTGCTTGTTCCAAGTAACTCTGGTAGTTTTGCGTTTCCGAGTTTCCATTATGTCTGCATTGCCGCATTTAGTTTCTTTTTTCTTTTTCTTGCTGGTTTTCTTCTTCTTTGTCGATCTTTAACAAAAAGGCTGTTCATTTTTGTAGAGCAAGAGAAGCCATGAACGAAGACAAAAATTCATCGGAGCTACCACGAGGTGGCGATCGGAATAAAGGGAATGAGCAGAAAGTGTGCTTCTTTAAGTTGTTTGTCTTCGTGGACCGCCTGGATGTCCTTTACATGGTGGTCGGTAGTGTGGCCGCCATAGCAAATGGGCTTTCGCAGCCTCTCATGACAATCATATTCGGCGAGATCATCCAATCTTTCGGCTCCACCAACCCTGATCACATTGTTAAGGAAGTCTCGAAGGTATATTCATATTGTATTTAGCTCTTGTTCTTTAGTCCTAGGTTTGGCAGATTAACAAGAATGTATTCATTGATTACATAAAATTGGTATCTAAATTACCCAAGTGTCACGGGCCGATCGGTTGAGAACGTGACCGTGTGCCCGTGCAGTGACTTAAGCTTTTTGGATCGACTCGGATCGTTGGGCGCCTAAGCCAAGCCTTGCTTGGATCGATCGCTCACTCATTTGCTCACCTAGATCGTAAAGAGATAAAGTTTCTAGAGAGAGAAGCTTTGGAAGAGAGAAATGAGCTTTTCGATTACTAAATGGTTCGATGGATACAAATAAAGGGGCACCTCTTCTTATACTTGAGGCCCTCTGATTATAATCATTGATTGAGATTCCATCTGACGGATGTGATCGTACCGCCCAACCTACCAACTATGGACACTAATGGTAGGAGAGTTTTAGACTTCGGCGCAATTACCATATTGTCCGCCCTTTGGAATGTTCCGGAAGCTCTTTTGTGGGAAACCATGGTGATCTCAGGAGGTCCTCGAAAATGCACGGTCCTTTAGCTACAGAAACTCTTGGCCGTGATACGAGCATATTTAATACACATTTATTTATATTATCCGAAATTTTTTTATCATGATGGCGCGGTTTTTTTGTTTAAATTTTGCTGGTGTATGTGTCTTATAGTCAATTTCACCACCACCGAATTAATCTTATGGCCGAGAAGAAAAAGTTTTGATTCTGAATTGCAGCAAAGTTACTATCCACATTTTCTAACTCTATGCACAATCCTGACCAGGATGCCACAAGATTAGATACTAGAAAAGTCTTTTTTTCCCTTTTCTATGTTAATTAATATTACTAATGATCAAAGATAATACCTCGTTGATTGTCAGGTGGCTGTCTGGTTTTTGTACTTGGCTCTCGGTTCGGCGGTCGCTTCTTTTCTCCGTAAGTGCAGTTGATTCTCTCTTCACAACTGTTCTTTAATATTACTTATGTCTATACAAGGTCAATTCGCTTGGTTTTTCTCTTGATTGCATAAGTGGGGAATCAAAAGGAAGTTATGCTCTCTTTGATGTGATTTCAGAATCTTATCCATATTGTTGCAGGTTTAGGCAGAAATCATCACTGACAGTAACATAGGGTGTAGCATGACACCTAAAGTTCTCTGTAATGCTTGTTTAGTTTTGGGTTCTTCGGTCATGTTTTCTTCTTTGATGTTTCTTACCTTATCTAAGTTCTCCGCTATATCTGCAATTAAAGGCTTAATTACTGTATGTGTCGCAGAGGTAGCTTGTTGGATGATTACTGGAGAGAGGCAAGCGACGCGGATTCGAGGCTTGTACCTGAAAACAATACTCAGACAAGACATTGCCTACTTTGACACCGAAACAACGACTGGAGAAGTCATTGGGAGGATGTCAGGAGACACCATTCTCATTCAGGATGCAATGGGGGAAAAGGTAGAGAAAGGGTTCGTGCTTTTTCTTTTCCTTTTCTTAATTGTACCGGGAATAACAGGATGTTTGCTAAACTATTGTCATATGCCCTAAATTGACTTGTAAAGTTTCATTTGCAATTCATAGGTTGGAAAATTTGTACAACTCATGACGACATTCGTAGGAGGTTTTGTAGTTGCTTTTACGAAAGGCTGGCTTCTCTCCTTGGTTCTACTCTCTTGCATTCCTCTCATTGCGATTGCTGGAGCGGCTATTTCGTTGGTCATGTCTAAAATGACAAGTCAAGGACAGATTGCCTATGCAGCAGCTGGAAATGTTGTGGAACAGACAGTCGGGGCCATTAGGACCGTAAGTTGTAGAGAGATTTATGAACCCAAATAAATTATATGCCATTAGGTATTTGCTAGGATATACCATTTGTCCCAGTATTAATCTACTTTCTTTTTCATCACAAGGTTGCATCCTTCACGGGTGAAAAGAGAGCGCTAGAAAAGTATGACAGCAAGCTGGAAGTTGCATATAAATCTACCGTGAACCAAGGGCTTGTCTCAGGCATAGGATTTGGAGTTATTATGTTAATTATATTCTGCACTTATGGATTTGCTGTGTGGTATGGATCGAAATTAATCATAGAGAAAGGATACAATGGTGGGAAAATCATCAATATCATAACAGCCCTCTTGGTTGGAGGATTGTGAGCACTTCCTTTCTTACTGTTCCTTTTATTTCAGCTCGCAAATATCCACAAGGCATTCTCATCTTTCTGGGATGAACATTTCTTGGTTTGTAGGTCGCTGGGCCAGACATCTCCTTGCCTGAATGCATTTGCATCAGGAGAAGCCGCGGCGTACAAGATGTTTGAGACCATTGAACGAAAACCACTTATTGATTCCTATGACACCTCGGGAACGATATTGGAAGATATAAAAGGCAACATTGAGCTTAGGAATGTTCATTTTAGGTACCCTGCGAGGCCAGATGTGCAAATCTTTGCTGGAATTTCTTTGAAAGTCCCGAGCGGCAAAACGGCAGCTCTAGTCGGTCAAAGTGGCAGTGGGAAATCCACAGTGATCAGCTTGCTCGAGAGATTCTATGATCCTGATTCTGGTGAAGTACTTATTGACGGCGTCAATTTGAAGGATCTTCAGCTTAAATGGATCAGGGAGAAAATTGGATTAGTGGGTCAGGAACCGGTCTTGTTTTTAACTACGATAAGAGAGAACATAGCCTATGGAAAGGAAAATGCAACTGATGAGGAAATCAGACAAGCGATTCAACTTGCCAATGCTGCAAAATTTATCGACAAGCTGCCAAAGGTACCTGTTCTTATGAGTTGAACTTCGAACGGCTATACAAGTATAGGCAATGAAAAGAACTCTTTAAAACAGAGCTTCGACTTGGCACCGAAAATAAGTTTTTCTTTTTTTTTTGGTGAAAAAAGAAAAGATATGTTTACAATATGCTTATTCCTCCATAACGATACAAAGGTAGAGAATTTTGTCATACAATACAACTGATGTTCGTCTAAGTTTTCACTAATCATGATAATCAGGAGAGCCATCAAGCAGATGAACAGAAAGATTATTTTCATTTCATAACTCTATTGTAGGATTCCGATGAGATGTTTCAAGGGGATTTTTTGACGGTCGAACATGTCTGCAGGGGCTTGACACATTGGTAGGAGAGCATGGAACACAATTATCTGGTGGACAAAAGCAGCGAATCGCCATAGCAAGGGCCATTCTAAAGAACCCGAGAATCCTATTACTTGATGAAGCAACAAGTGCGCTTGATGCAGAGTCTGAACGAGTCGTTCAAGATGCCTTGGAGAATGTTATGACAAACCGAACTACCGTTATAGTCGCACATCGCTTGACAACCATCAGAACTGCAGACATCATTGCAGTTGTGCACCGTGGCAAAATAGTGGAGCAAGGTAAACTAATAATTCAACCTCATCTAACATATTCTTATCATCTCTTTAGCAATTAATTCACGTTGAAATGCTCAAATCCTACATTCAGGAACTCACAAAGAGCTGATCAGAGACCCCGAGGGGGCCTATTCGCAGCTTATCCGTTTGCAAAAAGGAAATAAAGCCGCTGAAGAGAAACTTGGCCCAGTAGATACTAAACTGGATGCAAGTTTTGAAGTTGACAAGACACCAGTTAGAGCCATTAGCAGAAACGCATCTGGTAGACCATCCTTGAGAAGATCTATAAGCAGAGGTTCATCAGGAAGCCACCACTCCTTTGCTCTCAGCTTTGATGTTCCTGGTCCAATTACTCTCATCAGGACAGGCGAAGAGGAGGAACAGAATGAGAGAACTGAACTGCACAATGAGAAGCGTCAGAGTGTATCCATCAGACGTCTTGCATATTTGAATAAGCCCGAGTTTCCATTACTGGTTCTTGCATCCCTTGCTGCCTCCGTACATGGAGTGGTGTTTCCAATACTCGGACTCCTGTTGTCCTCTGCTATTAAAATGTTCTATGAACCTGCTGACCAACTGAAGAAAGATTCCAAATTCTGGGCACTCATTTTTGTCGGTCTGGGATGCATCACTTTAGTATTTTTGCCGATTCAGAACTATCTCTTTGGAATTGCTGGTGGCAAGTTAATTAAAAGGATACGGTACATGACTTTTCAGAAAGTTGTACACCAACAAATTAGTTGGTTTGACAATCCTGCTAACTCAAGGTATGCTAGATTTACCGTCATACTTCTGCCCTTCCGTCATTATAGCTTGTTTTAATTATCCTGTACTCTACAAATTCAGAGGTTATGCACCATTGAAACGTCCTAACTATTTCTTCTTTTCTTTTAAACTCTGTAGTGGTGCAGTTGGTGCGAGATTGTCTACTGATGCATCAACAATGCGGAGTATAGTTGGAGATGCGTTAGCTCTGATTGTCCAAAATGTAGCAACAGTCACGGCTGGATTGCTCATAGCATTCATAGCAAACTGGATATTGGCTTTCATAGTTATTGCAGTGTCACCTTTGATACTCGCTGAAGGATTCATCCAAGCTAAATTCCTGCAGGGGTTCAGTGCAGATGCCAAGGTCTGTCTGGCGTTTCCAATGGTCCCGATTGTTTACATGTCACATATGATTTCACATGACTTTTTCTGTATTCCCACCTTCAGGAGAAGTACGAGGAAGCTAGTCAAGTGGCGAACGATGCGGTCGGTAGCATCCGCACAGTGGCATCCTTTTGTGCGGAGAGCAAGGTGATGGATTTGTATGAAGAGAAATGTGATGGCCCAAAGGAGCAGGGAGTCCGGCTTGGGCTTGTGAGTGGGATTGGATATGGCTTCTCCTTCCTTGCGATCTACTGCACAAATGCGTTCTTGTTCTACATCGGAGCTATACTGGTGCAACATGGGAAAGCAACCTTTCCAGAAGTTTTCAAGGTCAAAATTTTTGGGGTTACATTCTTCTTTTGGGGCCCTCTTTTATGTGATAATCCTTTTCAGGTTGACATAATACTAACAATCCAGACCTGCAGGTGTTCTATGCTTTAACTATTTCGGCGTATGGGGTTTCCCAGAGCAGCGCGATGGCCCCAGACACTAACAAGGCCAAAGATTCGGCTGCTTCTATCTTTTCAATTTTGGATAGCAAGCCTCAGATAGACTCTAGCAACGATGAAGGAATTGTGCTCGAGAAAGTAACTGGAAAGATAGAGTTGGAACATGTCAGTTTCACATATCCAACAAGACCAGACGTCCAAATCTTCAAAGACTTGTCCTTGACCATCCCCACCGGCAAGGTGTCAGCAACAAGCCTCTCTCTCTCTCTCTCTCTCTGTGTTAGTTTTTCAGAAACAGTAGAATTCCATGGAGAAGAAAATTATCTACTTTATAGGTATTGAACATGCTTATGTTAGACTGAAGATGGAATTTATTGTTAATATCTCAGACACTTGCACAGTTGCATAACATTAAAAGTTCCAGTACACCTTAACAAACTGAACCGTGAAACTTTTTCTCACAGACGGTTGCTTTAGTTGGAGAAAGCGGCAGTGGGAAATCAACAGTGATCAGTCTCTTAGAGAGATTCTATGATCCTGATTCTGGCCATGTGTTCTTAGATCGTGTGCTGATTCAAAAGTTCAAGCTGAGTTGGCTGAGACAACAGCTGGGTTTGGTAGGCCAAGAGCCTATACTCTTCAACGAAACAATCCGTGACAACATTGCTTACGGTAAACAAGGCGGCGCCTCTGAGGATGAGATCATTGCCGCCACAAAGGCATCAAATGCACACAACTTCATATCTTCCCTGCCTCACGGTTATGATACATCAGTTGGGGAGCGAGGAGTGCAATTATCGGGGGGACAGAAACAGAGGATAGCTATTGCTCGGGCCATTGTGAAGAATCCCAAGATACTTCTGCTCGACGAAGCGACGAGTGCGTTGGATGCAGAATCAGAGAGCATTGTGCAAGAGGCACTAGACAGGGTTATGGTGAATCGGACAACTGTAGTTGTGGCTCACCGCCTTACGACGATAAAGAATGCGGACATAATTGCGGTTGTAAAGAATGGAGCCATTGCCGAGCAGGGAAGGCACGACACTCTGGTGAAGATACCTGACGGCGCTTATGCGTTGCTGCTGGCACTTCACGCAAGTGCGTCGAAGTGAAGACAGGACCAAGAAATGGCGGTAGAGGAAGGGAGCAACGTTGACATCTCAATTTTTTGCCCGAAGGTTGTTTCGCCATGTTTTCAGGAAAATAAATATTGTCATCTATGCATCGGGTCGGGGTGATTATGAGAAAAACTTAATTTATAATTTAAAGACTTCCGATTCGACTATATAGTTGATCCTGATCTACTTGCCTAAACGGCCTTGTGTCATCTCTTCTTGAGAATTTGCATCGGAGGGTGACCAGGTCCCAGCTAGCTGGTAAGTGGATCGGAAATGACTGAATACCAATCACAAATTTCTTCAGCCATGATCAATGTATGAAGGGTTTCCGAATCAATGTTCGTCAATCAAACATTGCGTTTCGTCGGTCTAAGTTACCACCGAAAATTCAGTCCGAAACAGTGCCGGTGTCTGTGTCCCTTGTCCGCTGTGCCAGAACCATCAGTGTAGCCTTGCTGGTCATTGTCGTGGTTGCACTGTTGTCGCCATCCGCCGTTCAAGGCCGCCTTGTCCCGTTCTTGCTAGAGCCGCTGTTAGAACTGCAGGTTATTGCCTGTGCAAATGATTCAACATCGTGGTCCATTGTCTTCATTGAGCTGCTGTCTAGATCTACCTCGTCTGTCCATACCAGTCCTTGCAGCTCAGGCCAAGATCATTGCTTTTGGAGCCATGTCGGCTTGAGATTCACTTACCAATTGCTGTCTCTAATCCTCCAACTCATCCCCTCCATGTTGTTTCTACTCCACCTCATTGCCAATCACTCGCCGGTTCCGGTTTTGTGTATTTTCTCAAACCGAGTCATAGAAGAGCTGAGTTGCCGCGGTTCGCCTTTGAAGCTGAGTCGTCGTCGAGCCGACGCTTTGTCACAGAATCGTTGTGCTGTGGCAGCCTCAGTTTCCATCCCCCATCGTAATTCTCCGCCCCGAGCCATTGCCTGTTGCCGTGCCTAGTCGCGACCACCTTGCATGCCCTCCTTTCATGGAGAAAACACTGTTGCTTTGACAGTGTTCATTACCATCACTGAATAAATTCCACCAAGATAAGACACATCTTTCTTCTGGAGATTTAAACGGTGAGCTGTGAATGAAATTGGGTGAGAACTCCAGATCTATTTGTTGTATGATCGTTACATACTTGGCCAAGAAAAATTGAACTTTTTTTCCCACGTGAGAGATTCACGAGTCCACATATTGTTGAAGGCTAAAAAAAGAATTTTCTATTTTTATTCCCAAATGAATTTCTTAGCAAAAATATGCATTTAACAACAATATAATATTTATGTTTTCGAAATAAAAATTCATTTAATAAACTATCTTAAATATCCCCTTTCGGGCGGGCGGGCAGTGATGGCAGAAGGCAGCAAATGGACGACTGGCTAGCGACAAGGGCGAGCGATTATTATTTATGTTCTAGAAATAGAAAAGTCGCAAATTTGAATTTCTCATTTCTGTTCAAAATTTATTTCTAAGCTAAAAATCTGCTCCGAAAATTGAAAAATAAAATTGCATTACCAAATGAATTTTCGTTCCTGAATTGTTCCCGAAAATAAAAAGAAAAAAGAAAAAAGAAAAACAGAGAAACAAAATAATTATTGTTAAGGGACATGAGGGGAAATTGTTGAAGTTACCATTTTTTTTTTTTTTTTTTTTTTATCTAGTATCAACCCGATTGATGTTAAAAGAATCTTTTACTGGAAGGTCAGCCCTAACCTACCTATAACAGGTTAGTGGCAACTCCAATGTCATTCCAGAAATGAATATGTACTTGTACAGTTCATCTCCCGGCAAATTGAATGCTACTGTTGCAAGATTAAATTGTTTTAAGTCCTGGATATTATGAAACCTACTAGGGCAACACATCCAATACTTGGATACTCTCTTGCTTAACAAGTCAATCCATGAGAAACTCAAGGCTTGAAACAATAAAGGCAGGAAGAGATAAATCATCCAAACAATACTTAATCGATCCCCATTGCGATTAAGAGTCGTGCTGTCTAGGAAATGAGAATTGCAACAAATTTCAAAACAGATTGCATTGAGGTGCTTTTATCGACAGATATGATATGAACAGCAACTGCTACATGGCCAGTGACAGGTGAACAATAAGTAGAGAGATCGGTATGGATCAGTAAACCTCTGCAGCCATATCATTCGTGGGTAACCTCAGGCGCTTCTCCACAAATGCTGATGGAAACCACCCTGCTTTACCCTTGCATTCTCCTTCTGACCATCCCGATGGACTCACCTAAGATATATTGAATTAATGTCCCAGCTGAGCAAACAGAATGTGTTTCATCCATATAAAATTTAAATATCAAGAGTGACAAGCAAACCATTACTAGTATCATGTCTCAAATAGAGGTGCATGTTCCAGGCAGCACCGATTGATCACAACTATAAGGAAAACAAACTAATGCTCATTATCATCATCGTGACCCTGACTCCGCCACCCCAAAAGTTGTCAAGTCTTTTTGAGTTGACATGCTAAAAGTAGTATGCTGTAATTGAGTAATTGTGAGATTTTGTTTATACTGAAAAGTGTTGAAGCATATTTGTGAAAATTAGTAAGAGATACTAGATGGTCATAAAAAGGAAAATTAAGATTTTGTTAATGTCTCTCCTGCTCTATGTAAAGCAATCTAAGTACTCTTTTATTGAGTCATTCAGTAAAGATACAGGGTCTTAGCATTTTCTTTCTCCCTATCTTTTTACGTTCTTAAACTATTTACATGGTATTAGAGCCACAAAGAGTGTGATCCAAATCACAACCCTAGCTCTATCTTTCTTCTTGTCGTTAGTCTTAAAAATAAATAAAAGAATCCTACTCATCCATCATCATTTCTACTCTGACACTGAGACCACCACCGATTGTCATTCAAAGTCCTTGGTTTTTCGTCCACTGGTCTTGATCCTCAAGAGAAGCCAAAACTAGCTGTCTTCAAGAGCAACAACACCATCCTCTACTTGTCATCTGTCTCAGATCTCCTTCGATTGTCTATGAGAGCTATGCGATCTTGTGAGTCGCTGGTCTCTATGTTGTCATCAGGGGAGCGGTTGTCATTCGCTACAGCCTTGTCAGTTTTGTCGCTGGCATCATTGTGTCGGTTAAGTCTACCACAAGTCAAGCATTTCTGTTCTCTACCTTCATTCTGACATGCATCCTTCTCAATCATGGTTGATGGATTCGCAACTCCGTCAAAATCAAGCTATGGCCCTTGCTAGTTTGCTGGTACTAGTCTTAGTTTTCTATTTTCGTTTCGTTTTGTTTTCTTTCTAAAAGAAGGGAAAAGAAAAGTGACTTTCTAGGGTACCGTTGTGCTCCAATTTGCAGCAGCTCATCTTCAGAGACTCCCCAAGTTTGGTCAACACTCAACAATGCCTCTAGGGATGTTAAGTAATTGTCAGCATCTCCCTCAATTGCAAGCGTCATTGACATGCACAGGTGCTGTTGTCGAATGTTCAGGCATCTATGACTGCCAGAATCCAGCAAACCTTAATTAAGTAGCCAAACTTGAGTGCCGTAGAGTGATGCGGTTTAGTTTGCCACAATTCATGTCGGGTTTCCACAAGATTTTATCAAGGTTGTGTGAGAATGCAGTGTTAACTTTTTGATCATGTGTTTTCTCAGCATTTGTCAGATCTGGTGATAATGTGGATTACATTCAATTTTGTCGTGTAAGGTCCAGCTTACACTATTGTCATTGTCTCAACTTTGAATATACATGTTCACATCCCTTATATAGTGTATGGTCTAGCTTACATGGTGTTTTGGTCAGTCTTTTGAAGAAAGTAACACGTGTGAAATGCAAGCTAGACGCTCTAACTTGAGGGGGAGTTTTGAAATATATATATAAATAGTAGTCAGTAATTAGTAGGTCGTCGGTCAATAATAAGTAAATTAGGGTTTTGTTAGTGTCACTCATGCTCTCCGAGTAGAGCCATCTACTTACTCTTTTTCAAGTCATTACGTAAAAATGTAGGATTTATTCTCTCTGCCTGTCTCTTGAAGATCCTAAAATATTTACTCAATGGAAAAAAAAAAAAAAAATTCCAATCACCAGTACAGACAAGGAAGAACACAACTTAAATGGGAAGAGATACAATATGTATAGCTACCTCAAGGAAAATCATACTAAATCAACCAAGATGATGGCAAAGTGAGAGGGGGGAAAATAGGAAAATAGACACTCAGTAGATGTAATATTCACAACCAGATATTGCTGCATTGCCTGGCATCTTTAGATCTTTTAAGTATCTCTAATAAATTGAAGACATTTCCTAGAAACAGTGATACTGGTTTGCTAAAGATGAAATTCTCAGGAAAATTTCTAGATGCTTCAGAAAGAGCATCACCTACATATTAAAGGAGAATTGAAGTTGTTGCTTTCCAAATGACACTGCTTAATCATTTTTATTAACTACATGCATCAACATTCACTGGCTAGATAATCACTCAACGAGGCAATTAATTATGAAAAACAAGTATTACCAAATGAATACATAAGGAAAACAAATACCTTTCGCACGACAACATAATCACCCACCGCCAGGCTCAATTCCTTCTCTGATTCAGCATCAAAATTATGCTTGGCCTGCATTAGAAGCCACAAACACCAGGAAAAAGCTGTTGTAGTCTGTTTTAGTGAGCTTTAAAACATAGATGATTTGTGATTACAAGACTGAGAATTATCTTGACCAGTAACCCAGCAGATGAAAAGGAGGGACAACAGAAAAGAAGAAAATTAATAACTCCTCAGGAAGAATATATCTCAGCACACCCATTTGAAAGGAAACAGATAAATTGGCACAAAAAATTAAAATCTATATTCTCTCCCTCTGCCTCTCCCTCTCTCTCTCTCTTTCTCTCTCTCCACAACAATGTTTAAAACTCAAGAATACAAGGCTGTACTTAGAGTCCCTCCTAACTTGATATTCTTGTTTTGCAGAGTATTATAATGAATACACCGAATATAGCTTCAATCCGCTTTCATTCTGATACTTAAGATTTTTCAAATTTCCTACTAATTAGCAAGTCTTTGTTCTTTTGCCAACCTACTTTCAAAGACGGCATGAAAATAATAAGGATGTTTTCTTGAAAATATTTGAAGTGCAGTGGCTGCAGCAGTAGTGTCTGACCAGCAACTGGCTGGAAATGGCAATGGTGGCAATGGCCACAATAGCTGAACCCCTACTCCACTAAGGTGATCATCTAATTGACAATGCTGCCTATCTAATTGATGGTGGTGAGAAAGAAGCTATGCAAGTTTTGCGGAAAGGAGTTTGGGTTGCCCTGAAATTCAACCACATATTGTCCACTTACAGAAAAAGATTTCCTACAGCTACCTTTTTTAGGAGTAAGTGCACCCTTGGTGTAAACAGGGACATGTTGAAGCAGCAAACAACAATTACAGCATAGTTCTTGTGAACCAATAGAATGCATTACAAACCTCAGCCAAGAAATACGCTGTTTTCTCCGAACTATTTTCTAAAAAAAACACAGGAGGAGCAGATTCCTTCCGCTGTTTCTCTGAAACCATCTGAAAAAAAGCTTCGAAGAAACTTCTAATTATACAGTGCTTGAGGGTAAACAATTAAACCTTGCAAAATTTAAGCATAGAACCAACCTCAGCTTCAACCTCGCCAAGAATAGCAGCTACTCTCAAATGGTAGGTCCTTTCTCCTTCAACCTTAAAATTGGTAAGCATCATGATACATTACAAATCCAATAATGGTACAAGCTGACAGTAAGTTCATCGGCTTAGAGATTGTTTAATCATTATACCATTGAGACCAGCCTTTGGAAAGTAACTTTTTGTTGCTGAGATCCAACAGCTGCCAGTGCCGTGGCAGCTTCTTTTCCAAGAACAGCCATATTTGCCTTCAATTCCTGCATCTTTGCTTCAGCTGCATGCAGCTTAGCAACATTTTCAGGTATTGGAGTTTCTCTGACTCGAGCTTGTCTTCTAGAAATTTCTGCTGCCTGCAAGCTTTTCAGGTAAATTGTGAATCACAGCTTCACATGAATTAATCATAATGGTATGAGGAAGTGAGGACTCCAGCATAACAATCAGTGTCTGCTGAAACACTACCTATGAAATTCTGGCTTTTCATTACCTGCATCTCTGCTTCCTGTCTCATTCGACTGTAACGCTGAGCAAGATGACGAGCATCTTCCAAGGGAGCACCAATAACCATAGCTCTCAAGGGTTCTAAGATCTGACAAAGGGGAACAGTGATAACTAAAACATGAAAATGTTGTCTTCACAGAGCTCATAAGGCTGCAATCCAAATAAGCATTGACATTTGATCATAATAACAGATTTATTAGCACATAAGCAAAAAGGTAATTGGTTTGTAAGCTTCACTGGACGAAGCACATTTCGGATGCTGTGAGAACTAAATCCCTTGACATCATTAGATTCCACACTACTAAAGCTATCAAGGCTGCTATTCCTCCATGTAGAGGTGACCACACAAATCCTCTTGCATCACTCAATTCTCTGTGGAAAAGTTTAGTGCCTCAAAAGATGAGGACCGAAAATGTCAGTCCTTGCTAACTTAGAACACACCTTTCCAAAAACCAAGGGTATGCTTTCTACATGGATGACCTTTTGCAGTTCTATGTCGCCTCCAAACATACATGGTCATGCCAGCCAATACCATCACGCACGATGCAAATCATAAGTTATCGTTTCAAGTTATAGTTTTTGAAGATATATCAGGGGGTAACTGGCCATTTGCCAAACTAAATATATGAAGCTATGTTTTTGTCATTGAATTATGTAACCTCAGTTCACATAAAATGCAATAAACAAGAGAGATACAAGACTTGGGTGCATATGCTTTGTACATGTGGCACAAAGTATAGAATTTGTAAGGCAAGTACAGAGTCTTTATACTTGCCATCCAAAAGAATCTGAAAAAGCTGACCTGTGAATATAATAGCTTATTATAGTCTTCTTGCTCCTTTTCGACATGTTTAAGAGAATCACCATATACAGCTGCTGCCTTAGCTAGAATGTTGTCATGGATATTCTCAGCTCCATATTTGCAACAGTCTTCGGATAATTTGGTTCCTGATATTTTAATTATTCACAGTCATGGCCCCATCACACTATACAGTAGGATATATACAGGCAGAAGAATCGTATGATTGAATAAAAGATGGAAAACCTCAACCTGTTTTGAGGAAAGCAGTGACCGAGGAGATACCTGTTTCAATATGCTTATATCCTAGAGCTGTAAAAGCCTCCACAGCCTTTACAACATCTTTCTGAAAGTCCTGTCAGACAAATTAAGAATTGGTTAGAACACATTGAAGTCCCATAATAAATCAGCTAACAAGTACCGTAAATCAAATGAATCACCCAGTTCTCTGTATTCATCCAATAAAAGCAACGCATTTAAGAGTGGATTACAAATGCAGTCAATGCATTATCATCAACACCATTTTCTTTCTATTTATTGCCTTTTTCTTTTATCATGCCTGCTGTGAAAATTTCCCGTCCGATGAATACCTTACTGACCTGATGGATCAGGCGATATGAGAACCAAAGCTTGGAGAGGGCCCAACAAAAGATTATTTGTACTTACTATTGTGGAGAATCAAACATATACAGAAGCATGTTCCTTAACCATTTAGACAGTCCCATGGAGTTCTAAGGTAACTCTACCATTCCAGGCATGGATTCAAACCTATGACCTTCTTGCTTAAGGGCACATGCTCACATGTCACACCAGTTATTTTCTCTATTTCATTTTCTCTTAAGTTTGGAACTTATCAAATAGTTAATTGCAGTGTGTAGGTGAATTTAAACCACTTAATAGTACTATAACAGCCATATTACTATAGAGCATTTAACCAATAAAGGTAAACTGTTTGTAATTAATATGAACATAGTACCTCTAAATGGGTAAGTTAAGCACGTAGGAGGAAAAACCACCAGATATTACTAGCTACTGTATGAATATATCAATGGTCAGTACATCGAACTCAATCACTGGAAGATATTCACGCATCATTATATTACATGTCTCCATCTCGTGCCTCTCCGTGCACAATTTGGCAGGCATAAATGGTCCTACCAACACTTTCATTAGTTGAGGGAGGTAATGCCACCAGCAGAGCACATGCTGCAATCAAATCACTTTAATTTGGTCGCCATAAGCTTGTACACAAATCACATTTGTGATAGGTCATCTTGATTGCTTCACTAGTTTGCTAAACCTCAAAGACAATGAAGGCTAGCGCCAGTCTTGAAAAATGCTTTCTCATTGACATTTTCAATCAACGGTTCTTCATAATACCTCAGGGTAAAACTTCATAATCAAATCACTTTAATTTGGTCGCCATAAGCTTGTACACAAATCACGTTTGTGATAGGTCATCTTGATTGCTTCACTAGTTTGCTAAACCTTCAAAGACAATGAAGGCTAGCGCCAGTCTTGAAAAATGCTTTCTCATTGACATTTTCGATCAACAGTTCCTCATAACACCTCAGGGGAAAACTTTATATATTTTCATAATGAAACCAGGTCATTCCACTTCATCAAAATTAAATAAATACACAGTCTCATACTGCACATAATAGCATACTGCACATAATAGCAGAACAGATGCAGCTTTACATTGAAATTAGCCCGGTCACAATACCGAGTCGAAGGATTCATTTCCGAGATTCCAAGGAAACTAAATCTACCTAATCAACTAGGTCCAAACTCCACGATTGATTCAATTTATTTTAGAGAGCATACTCCCCACCCATCCCCTAAAAATGTTCAATAACGAATTAAGTCATTTACAATCACCAGACATAGGATGACAAAATCGAGGAGCTAAAACCATCTTTACCTTGGAAGCACGAGTAGCCCGGTAAAGTTTCTCGAGCTGTTGATGTCTCTGCATTTCAAGCTCATCTATAACTACCACATCGGAGCTCTCATAGCCAGTCCCACTGAACTGCTTAATCACAGCCTAGAAACACACAATAACCATAATCAACACCGGAATCGCAGTAAGAACAGAGCAAAAAAAAAAGAAAAGAGGATAAATCTTGCAGACGCGTGTTGCAGACAAATTTGCTCGCCTAAGTAGTACCGCAACACACTGCTGGATCTAAACCCGTAATGCCAATCAGCTACAACCCGGAAATTAACAATTTTGACTAATGCCAGCACCGTTTCCGACTTCAATTCAAATAGGAAAAAGGGACTCGTATCGCACACAAATTCGCTCGCCTAAGTAGTGCCGCCACAGGCTCGCACTACGCAGCTGGATCTGAACTCCGTAACACTAATCAGCGACGACCCAGAAGTTAGCAATTTTGACTACTGCCAACACCGTCTTAAACAGGAAAAACAGACTCGCATGGCACACGAATTCGCACACGAATTCGCTCGCCGAAGTAGTACGGCAACACACTCGCACTACGCAGCTGGATCTAAACTGCGTAATGCCAATGAACTACGACCCAGAAATTAGCAATTTTGACTGCTGCCCACACCGCCTCTGACTCCAATTCAAACAGGGTAGGACAGCGCGAGAACCGAACAAGAGACTCAAAAAAGATCAGCTCATTTTGCGATTCCCAGAACTCTCTTCCCCGGGAGCCCCAAATGCAGCCGCGATCGTCGATGGGTCGCTTCCTTCACCGACTCAGCTGCGCCGGGAGTCGAAAATCGAAAGAGCTCGACGGAGGGAAAGACCTGCTGCTGCTTGGCGACTTGGTCCCTGAGCTTGCTAGCTTGCTTCCTCAGCGCGTCCATCGCGCTCCGCGGTGGCAGAGACGGAGCTGGCGCTCCTTCGAACGGATGGAGATGGAGATGGGAAGCTGGATCGAAGCTCTGGTCTGCTTCTTCTCTCGAACTGCTTGGGAGAAGAAGAAGGCCCTTGGACTTTCGGATTCTTTAAGGAAAAAGCCCAAGCAAAGCGGCGATCGCAAACCCGACAATTCGAACTCAGGTCTGTCTGTCTCTCTCCCTCGGAAAGTAATCACATCTTTCGTGGGGTAGGGATATGGCTGGTACACCTCAACTTCGTTTTCAACCGGATTAATACCATTAAAAAAAAAAAAATTTAACCAATGCGCCAATATACATTTATCTCAAATTAGTTTTCTTCTCATGAACAACCTTAAATTTGGTGTCTCCATGAACTCCAAACTAGCTTTTGCCTCACATAAGGTTAAAAAAAAAGAGACCGGTACATTGAACCCAAATTTATTCTCTCTTAGCATTTCCTCTAGTATTCCCTTATGGTGTGTTTGATAATGTTCCAATTTCTTTTTCTTTTTTTTGTTCCCCGAAATAGAAATTCTTTTGTGTGGGTTTTTGTTCCTAGGAATATATTTGTTTTGGAGAATAGATTTGGAATAGAAATAAGAACAAAAAAAAATTGCTTTTTTATTCTTAGGAACAACTCAATAATCAAATCCAATTTTTCCCCGAGCCTCGCCATGGCTAGGCGAGACTTGACCTCCCTGCGCCACCGTGAGAGCAAAGTTGCCTAGCTATGATGAGGCCGACCTCGCGATGGCCTAGGTAGGTCAAACCGTGTCGGGGCTGGCCGAGCTTGGCCTCGCCCAGCCAAGGCTCGACCTCGCTGGGGCTAGCGATGCTCCAAAAAGGGCACTGGCCAAAGGAAGAAAAAGAAGAAAAGGTAAAAAGAAAAAAAAAGAAGAAAAAATTAATAAAATTAATAAAAAATTATTAGAAATTCTAAGTCACAAAAATATTTGGAGGTTGTACCAAACGCGTTTTTATTTTGAGAATAGAAATTTTATATAATTACCAAACGCATTCTTCTACTTAGAAACTTTTTCAAGGAACATAAATAGATTTTTTTTTTTGAATGTAAATTATTCCTGGGAACAGAAACGTTAGCATACGCACCCTTAATATATACACAAGTCAACACACGTGATAAACTATAGTGAGATGGACATAATTTGATGGATTTGACTTGGAGGATGACATATTTGACTTGAAAAATCCATGTGGGTTGATACGAATGCAACGTGAAAAATGGTAGATTTGGGTCATATGGCATCGGATTGAGATTTTTATGAGACGAAAAAGTAATTTTGGATAATGTGTCATGGGATATCGATTTTGAATATTTGGGAGACTGAAATTAGTTTTGGGTAAACATGAATGGAACACTAGTTCGTGATTTTTATTAGTATTAACCTTTTCAAATTTAAGCAATTGAAACTAATATACAAACGTTAATACAATGAGCTTTCCAATTTTTCTTCATTTTAGCTTATACACATTGTTCCGTGAAGCTAAGGTTCAAAACATGGAAGAAAGAGATTCGTTTACATATAGTTCTTTGTATGCAGCTAAGGTCCTATCAATTAACTCTGAAGCTCAACTTTACTGTTGTTGGTTGATCCAACACAATGCTTACTCCTTAAGCAAAGGCCAAGTTTGGCTACAATTTGATTTAATGGATTTAAGGTTGAAGATGTTGATTCTATAGTGAAGTTGTCGATTTTGCAAGTTTGTTGTTGATTTTGAAGCTACTAATTGACTACTAATACTTGACCAAAAAAAAATTGACTACTAATAAATGAATGATGTTCTAATTGATTTCCATTGATAATTGTTAATCTTCTAAGGTGGCCGTTTGGCCCGGAACCAAATCAGACCAACACAGATGCGGCAGTTCCTATGAAGATCAGTTCAATTCTCGATTCTAGCTTACTTGGAACCAGTGAATACCAGTCCGATTATCAATTCTAAGTGTGGAACCTCTCACTTGCCCCGCCCCCCGACCAAACTAGACCAACACACGCACACGGATTTTTTTTAATTGCATGTTTTAGATCAAAATTCTAAGATGGGAAAAGAACGCCACATGGTTGTCATCCCTATTTTTCTGTCATTTAATGCAACGAATTACTAGAGCTTAGAAGGGTTCAGGGAGAATTCACTCCCACCCAATGTGATCCTAAGCGGCTACCATTGTGCTCAGACCTAATCAAGTCAAGATATCGTGGTTGTCAATTAAAACATGCACTAAATTCACACTGCCTTACCAATAGTTGCATTGTTGATTCGCGCCCTGTGAGAGAGAGGAATAATATATGTGGTCAACATCATATAAACCTCTTTAGCAAGTGTATTTGTACATTTTGGTTTGTAATTGATTGGCTATATGATGATATAATATTCTAGACAAGGACCCTATAACTCCATATGTTAGCATGAATTTGTTGGGGGCGTTTCAACTAGTTCCAACTTTTCCGAACCAGTACTTAATGGGCGGTTCTTAGTTTTAAGGTGGGAATTACCACCCATAAGCTGATCACCCTTGCTCGAAAAGAATTACATCTTGGTGGGGGAATAACTAATTTTCACTTTTCACCTTTCCTTTTTATTACCATTATGGCGCGTACACTTCCACTTTATTTTTAATTGGATTAATATCATAAAAAATTCCAAACTGATATCTCACGCCACATTTATCCTAAATTAATTTTCTTCTCATGAAAATCCTCAAGTTCATATTTCCATAACACATTTACCTTAAATTAGCTTTTGCCTCACAAAAAAGAGAGGAAAATATAGACTGGTACATTGAACTCAAATTTATCCTATGTTAGCATTCCGTCCTGTATTCCCTTAATATATATGCCAGTCAATACACTTGATAAACCATTATAAGATAATATAATTTGATGGGGAGAATGACATATTGGACATGAAATATCCACATGCATTGTGAAGAATGATAGATATGGGTTATGGGCATTAGCTTGAGAATTTTTTATTAGACAAAAAATAGTTTTGAATAAATATCTCATGGGATATCAGTTTTAAATTTTTTGTGGGACGAAAATTAGGTTTGGGTAAATATGTATGGGATACCGGTTTATGATTTTTATTAGTATTAACAATTTCAAGTTCAAAGCAATTGAAACTTTCACCATGTACAAACGTTAATGCAATAACTTTTTCAATTTCTCTTCATTTTAGTAATTACATATTGTTTTGTGAAGCTAAGGTTCAAAACATGGAAGAAAGAGATATTTCTGTGTCCGCATAATTCTTTGTATCAAGCTAAGGTCCTACCGAACAACTCTCAAGCTCAACTTTAGTCTTGTCGATTGATCTAGCACAATCATTACTCCCACAAGCGAACCCCAATTTTGGCTACAATATGATTCAATGGGTTTAAGATTGAAGATGCTGATTTTATAGGGAAGTTGTTGATTTCATGATTGCCGATCGACTATCAAAATGTCAATTTATAAGTTTATTGTCATTTTTGAAATTGCCAACTGATTGCCTAATGACTAAAGGCTATTCTAGTCAATTTCCTTGACTATTTATTGATCTTCAAAGGTGATCATTTTGCTTCCAATGCTAGTGGACATATTTGTAGAGGTAATTTTAATTACTATGCATTTGGTCTTAATTAAATGCATTTAGTCCTAGTTTGATGACTCCATATAATAATGTCATTTTCAAGAGTCCTAGTTATGTGAATACTCGATCATTTTAGTTGTTAGGATTCTAAGAGTCGTGTTCCATTGTTTAGTAGAATCTCTTTATAAATAGAAGTGTAATCTCATTTGTATGGAGACTCGATTTGCATTTGAATATATGTAAAATTTTCTCAAATGAGCGTATTCCTTATTTCGATTCTTTATTTAAATTTTTTTTGTCTTTTTTGCGGTGAATGAAGAGGTCCTTTCTTCTAGGCTAGTGGGTTTCTTTAAGGTCTCATAGGTGAACTTCTTCTGACGAGAAGTTTTTTATTCTTAGCTAAAGGTGTTACTTTAAACTCGGTGGTAAACTTCATTTGTTTGATGGCAATAATTATTTATTAATAATCATATTATCACTTAAAATATGTTCCATCGCGCATAATCTTTTTTTTTTAATCAATTCAAAGGATACTCAAGATTTAGATGGAAAGAGAGAGAGAGAAAAGGGTTACCTTTTTACTTTTTGGAAGTTTCTAATCAAAATCTATACTTAACCCATGCCAAACAAAAAGAGAGTCCACACCATTCCTACCCATTTCTTTTTCCTCCCCTAGAAAAGGCCTAGGCGCCCTCGTTCATCCTCTGCCGACTTCATTTTTGGCTTTGGCCCTCATATACTTCAATCGGGTCATCAATGCATCGAGCAAAGAAAAGAGATTTCCTTTCCCTTAAAGTTCCAGCCTTTCGTGGCTTTCAATGCTCCAACCTATCACGACCGGGACCCGGACATGTCGGCAAAATTAATGATGCGGAATGAATCATCTGGACGAGTCTAGACAGGATGTATTTCCTTAAACCATTCCACACGCGCACCCGCCACCAGCGCTAACGAAAGCCGAACGCTAATCTCCCACCGAGTTGGCAAACGGCCCACCACTCCCTCTCCTCCGTCTCATCCAAAACGGGAAAACACGTCCCACCCCATCTTGAAGTTCCAGATTTCGGATTCCTGGGGACATCTCGAGACGTTCACACGCCTCTCGCCACTACAGGACACGCGACGAGGATCCATGCGTTACAGGTCTGGACCGGCGAGGACGCATTATCCTCCTCTCTCTTTGAGAAGACTAAACGAGTCTCGTTTCCAACAGGGGAAACATTAGGAAAAAGAAAGGATCTTGCGCTTTTAGTTTTACCTTTCTTGATGCATTGTTGTCCTCTCTCTCTCCCTCCCTCCTGGGAAGATTAAACGGGTCTCATTTTCAGCAAGAAAATAATAGAAAAAGGAAGGATCTTGCGCTCTCGTCTCACCTTCTTGGTTCTCACTCACTGTGTCTCTCTGTCTACCCTTCTCGGTGCGCTGCCTAGTGTTGGGCGCTGGCTTAAATAAACCAAAAAGTTTGTTCTCGGAGAGAGAAACAGAATCTACCCACACAGAGAGAGAAAGAGAGAGAGAGAGAGAGAGAGAGGGGGAGATTCGTTTGGAGGGGCCTGATTAGGGACAACCCACGACGATCTGTGTTGGGGGGAGGAGACCTTTTAATCAATCATGCCATCGGGCTCGAAGAGGAGAAAAGCTGCCAAGAAAAAGAAGGAAAAGGAGGCACCAATCAGTGATCCTTCCTCCACCAACACCGACAGCAGCAACGCTCAAGGTACTTTTGCTCTCTCGTCTTTTCTGCTGACGGCCCATCTGTCGTCCCTCAATTGTGACTTTGCCTTTTCCAGTTGAGAGATGGGTGTGCCTGTCAATTTGTGTTGGAGGGTTTTGCTAAACCTCACCGTTCACTGCTGGAGAGATCAACCCTTTTGTTTGTGTTGCTCAATGTGATGTTTTTCTCCTTGATTTTGATCTGAAAATGGGTATTTATGTAGTTCCCCGTATCTCCTAGTTTGGCTTGATTCTGATTGGAACTGTTGTTGTGGAGTAATCTGCTTACCTATCAAAGGACATTAACCATACTTGGATTGTCTCTTTCTTTGATTTTTATTTTATTTAAAAATGATAGAAAATGATGAAGTGAGGAGTCAGGATGAGAAAGACAGCGAAGGTGGAGAGCCCAATTCCCCTGGATCCCATGACCACCATGGTCCATTCAACGGGGGGAGTGAAGAATTGGGAAAGAGTGATTCATTGCCTGTTGCATCGGCTGATGTTGAGAACAGGCCAGTGGACATACCTGTTGATTCTGATGCTGCGCAAAAGATTGAAATAGAGGGCAATGGTGGAGTCGAAACTGTTAAGGACGTGAAGTTTGAAGATGATTCTCCCATTCCCATTGAGTGTGTCGAGCCTGGAAAGAGTGATCCATCGCCAATTGCATTGGCTGATGTTGAGAACAAGCCAATGGACATACCAGTTGATTCCGATGGTGTGCAAAAAATTGGAGTAGAGGGCAATGGTGGAGTCGAAACTGTTAAGGAAGAGAAGTTTGATGATGATTTTTCCATTCCCATTGAGTGTGTTGAGCCTGGGAGTGAAGAATTGGAAAAGAGTGATCCATTGCCTGTTGCATCGGCTGATGTTGAGAACAAGCCAGTGGACATACAATTTGATTCCAATGCTGCGCAAAAAGTTGAAGTAGAGGGCAATGGTGGAGTTGAAACTATAAAGGAACTGAAGTTTGAAGATGATTTTCCCATTCCCATTGAGTGTGTTGAGCCTGTGGAGGAACAACATTATGAGGGCACCGAGAAATCCAGCATCATTAGGCCTGATGGTGAGTCTCTGGTCACTGATGAGGAAAAGTTTGGAGCTGAAGAAGGAAGCAAAAATTTGGAAATGACTGAATTTGAAGATTTGGAAAAGCCAGGTGAATCTTTGCCTCAAAAGTTGACCAAAGTGATTGATGGTGGCCTGGGTGAGGGTGTAAATGTGGCTGAACCAGTGGTCTCTCTGTCTGAGAAAGTTATTGACTTCATGGAAGCTGCTCCATCTGAAAATAAAGCAGATTTTGGACTTAATTCTAGGGGAAAAGAGGACTTGTTGACCTCAATAGATGAGGTCCAACAAGTTGCATCCAATGGGTCTGCATCAAACAATGTTGGGGCTAAAGTGTTTCCTTTGTCAGTTGAAAATTCTGGAGTTGAATCTGGTGCCGTAGCTTCTATCTCAAAAGAAAAGGAAGGTGAATTGTTGCCATCTTCAGGAGTTTCGGTTACTCAGATTCACAATGGCACAGAGAAGGCCAAGAATTTTGAGGTTTCTGAATTGAACAACGGGTTGGAGTCTGCATCAAATAATGTTGGGGCTAATGTGTTTCCTGTGTCATTTGAAAATTCTGGAGTTGAATCTGGTGCTTTAACTTCTGTCTCAAAAGAAAAGGAAGGTGAATTTTTGGGAACTCGAGGAGTTTCGGTTGTGCAGACTCATAATGGTACAGAGAAGGCCAAGGATTTTGAGGTTTGTGAACCAAACAATGGTTTGGAGTCTGCATCAAACAATGTCGGGGCTGAAGTGTTTCCTGTCGCAGTTGAAGATTCTGTCATTGAATCTGTTGCTGTAGCTTCTGTCTCCAAAGAAAAGGAGGGTGAATTCTTGCCGCCTCCAGGGGTTTTGGTTGCTCAGACTCATAATAGTACGGAGAAGGCCAAGGATTTTGAGGTTTGTGAATCCTCTGAGGACCAGGTATTACCTTTGTCTAACTTGAACTTCTATGTCTTTCTGGAGCTTTAGTTGTTGATTTAAAAAAAAAAAAAAATGGTTTGGCTGTGATTATCAATAGTAATTTCTGTTTACCTGCAGCCATTGGTGGCGCCGGCTCCAAGAATTGTGGAAAGGACATCCTGGATGAGCTGTTGCGGACTATTTGATATCTTTATGGGCTCCAGTAGATGACTAAAGGTAGAGAGTCAATAAAAGCAGAACTATACACATTCATGCACCCTACACTTGTACTCGTACACGTACATGCATGCACACTTACAAACCATCTGTACTGGCAGCTCATACATGCATGCATTCAGTGCTATCTCTCTCTCTCTCTCTCTCTCTCATAAGTAGGATGCATTTATTTCTGTTTGAGGATGAAATTGCATGATCCTCTGTCAACATAGGCCATGCGCCCAGTCCAAAGGACTTATTCACACATTGATCATATTCTGGATGCATAGAGGTATTGATGCTTTTACTGCTTGGACCATAGTTTTTTCTTTTTCCTTTTCATTTATATGGAGAAACGGGTGTCAGACCTAAAGTAATAAATTGATGCATTATTAACGTCTAAGAGGGAATGGCCTATGGGTAGGACTGGCAATTGATAACACAACTTGTTTAGATGAATTGTGTAAAGTATTTGGTTTAAGCATGTTTATGACTGGCATATTTGTGTTTGTGTTTGTGTTAGACTTACAGGAAAAAAGAAATGGGTGTAATGCGGGTTGACTTTCTTAACTTGTTTGTGCAGATTTACGTGACATTCACCTTAACACGCTCGCAGCACATTTGTACACATTTGTACTCGCATTAATACAGTTATGTTTGATAAGCTATTTAGAAGACGCAATATACATGTCTTGTCATTCACTTAACCTGTCAAATAATTATTTGTATCCCATTACCAATATGTGGCCTCGAACACAAATTGTCAATCCTTCTGGTGGCACAATAAGAAATGACTTTATATGGTCATTTCTCATTCTAAGACTGACTGGGGGAATGTCTGACCAAACCTGAACTTGTTATATATACATAAATGTGGACATTATCTTTGTGGGATTTTCTTTTCTTTTCTTTTCTTTTATCTTGACTGACATGGTTGGTTGTGTTTTCTTTAAGAAAGTAAATGAAGTTCTCAACTTTTCGGGCATTGAATTGGGCCATGAACTGGCATTAAACTGCTGTGGCTTTGATGAAAGGTATGAACTTAGGCCAAATAAAATTTTTTTCACTGTCCTCTCTCCAGAAGAAGTGTTGTCTGTTCTAACAATACAAGGTTGTGCTTCCATGAAATGTTGCTGGATGGTAAAACATACAGATTCTCTATGGTGATTGAGAATCTGATACTTGAACTATGGAAAGAGGGGATGTTGCAACATTTATAATGTTCATTCATTGAGATTATATGCAGTATGCGAAAATTGAAATATATCTGGTGGCTAATCTGTATTTTTCACATACTCTATGCTTCTCATGTATTGTCTTGTATAGAGATCAGTGAAGTTACCATATAAATTAAAATGCTTTGAACATCAATTTTGCCGCTTTGAAGCAGCCTATTTTTTTTTCATAAGAAACAAACAAAGAGATGTACATGCTTTGGAGAATTTTCGTTTGTTTCATTTTCATGTCTGTAGTTCAGTTGCCACTCATAATATCCTGTGGTTATCCTATTGTGGCCCTTATGCCTATACAAGCTGTGCAAAAATCACCTTGTTTGTCTTACTAAGACAAGGGATGCACTTGGTTTAGATTCACATACTAATCATACCTCGAAGTGAAAAATAGAGACTAGTGATGCAGGCAATAAGCAATGGCTTGGAAATCTAGAAATCACTGTTCATGCTTGGAGGTCACTAACGTATGACATTCTGATGATGTTTATTATCTTTTCTCTTGGGTAAAATAGTTCTCTATTTTCCCCTCTCTCCCTGCCATAAGGAAAGGTGCATGTAGGGGCTGAAAGTTGAAAATGTTGCATTTTATTAATAACTAACTTTTAATTTCTTGGGACAGCTCGTCCTTCTAACAGTTGAGATGGGAATATTACAGTGCAACAAAATGGAAGTGGGGGTGTAGGGTGCATCATTTTTAAGCTTAGTTGAGTGCAACTCCATTGATGAAGGGGCTAAAAGCAAATTCCCCAGTTTTTAATGTTTTCAGCATTCAAAGTTCCAGTTCCAGCATTGCTAAAATTCTGGACATCTGTTTTCGATCGCTGTTAGGGTTTGAAATGGAGAATTATCTGTTTTTGACCAACTCTGTATTTGCATGTGCACGTGTATGTGTTAATCTCGTATCCCTCAAGCTGATATTCTCTGATGTGTTGTTCTTTGCAGAGTTACAATATTACCGAACCATGAGGCAAGGGATGAAGTGTGGGAAGGCTAGGAATGATTTTGTTTGAAGTTCAGGAGGTTTCATCTTGAAGACAATCCTAGGTTTCTCCTTTTACCTGATAGACCTGACTGAAATAAGAAAAAAAAAAAAAAAAAAACATTTTTGAGTCTTGTGCTGGGAATTGCGTCGTCTTTGTCAAGCCTTGGCCGGTCCTTGTCGGCAGTTCACTTTTTATTTTTATTTTTATTTTTAATATATGAATTTTGCATTTTGGTTTTTTCACTTGAAATCGTGTGCCGTGTCTGTCCTTTTTCCTTTCTGTGGTATAGGATCATTACATAGAAGAGGAGGATGTGTTTGTGTATGTGATAAGGTTAATTAGAACTTTATAATGGGTATCTATGAGTTCTGACATTGGAGGGCAGGATTTCAGGATTCGCACTGTGCGACTTCTTTAGGAATAATTTCGCCTTCCCTTAGCCAATTAAGGAAATCGACCGATTTGATATTTATTTGTCGGCATAGGATGTTTTCTATGCTTCTACTATTCACTTTCTACTTGGTTGATGCGGATCACGAGGAAAGAATCCTAGTAGATCTTTTGTTCAAGAGCTAGGTTTCCTTGTTCATGTGTCGTGTCATGAGGCCGTCATTTTCGTGATAATCCTTCATAGTGGAGCTCGACACCGCAGCCCTGTCTAAATCAGATTTGAGAGCTGTCGACCGTGTTCCTTCTGTCGGGGCATCATTGACTAAAATAAGTAAGGTCGAATAGGTGATAATTCGTATCCCCAGTTTTTGTATGTCGAAATCATCATGAGAGACATCCTTATCGTGGCGAATAATGCGAGTTGAAAAGTTCTTGATGATTGAGAGAGATCTCTTATTCATTCACACAAATCAGATATGAACACAATAAATCGAGCGATAGGGACAATCCCATGCCCTGTTTTTTTACAAGACGCTTGAGGAAGAGAGGAAAAAAATGCGACACAAAAGCACTCAGACCTTCACACGACACTTGACGTTCAGTGATTCATCTCGACCTTCCGCCGTGAATTGCTGCGATGTACATAAGTTGAGTCACCGACAGGATTATCATGAATGCCTCCATCGTTCTCTGCATGATGGTAGAAAGTGTCGTCAGAACATGTCCGATGATCGAAAAGAGAGTATGTCGAGCGTGGAATATTCTTACCAGGCGAGAGTTTCGGATGCGGAGCTCTATTTCTTTGGAAGCGAAACTGCAAAGATGAGAGAAGCCCAACCATTAGCATGATGATAGGGCTTGAACTGGCGTTCGAAATTTGGAGCAACGGATGCTATGTGAATTGGAGGTCGCGCAAGAGGTTATTCAAGCTGATAATCTCTTTTTGGATCGAACTTCATTAAAAAGTAGATGTTACCCCATAGCTAGAAGAGTGAGAGTCCAGGCAATCGCAGCGGTTGAAGTTGCAGACGGCAAACTATCATAGCTCCAACTGCGGAGATGGTTGAGTCCGGCGATGACTGATGCGACTCCGACGACTCCGGCTATTAAAGAAAATGTCACGAAAAATCCGGTCGCAGCATTTCCCATAGGGAAGTAAATCGGCGAGAAATGCGCCGGAAGGTCAAATCCTGGTCCTGCAATTTGCACTCCCCCAGAATTAGCAGCAAACATATAAGATGCAAAAGAATATTGAGTAATGGATTTATGGAGGTGAGAATTTGGTTACCAATGATGAAACCATGATCGATAGCTTTGTTCATAGCCCACCCACTGATGCCCAGGACAATGGCGAACATACAAAAGTTAAGGAGCAAAAGCAGCGAAGCAACGGGCTTCATTTGTTGATCGGCCATCGTCGGAATATCGCTTCAGCTCAGCAAACAAGCAAAAGGGAGGATTAAAAGGGGGCGAAAGAATGTTCAGAAACCCACGGACGCTAACGCGATGGTGCAAAAGAGGAGTACTGAAAGTGCATGAGATCTGGCGGTGGCGGCTGGGGTCTTATATACATTGTGTGCGTTAAGGTCTTGGTTCTTTTCTTGCAAGGCTGTTGTTTGTAAAGGGATTTGTGGGGTTGTAAAGAGGGAATGCTTCACAATCAAGAAAACCGCAGAAAAGAATACCAGATACTTTCTTGGCTTTATCTTGAGATGGAACATTCTTGGCTCTTCCATCGGAGGAGGAAACCGATATTCCTTGCCTATGGAAAAGACATCTGATGGAAGAACCTCGACTCTTTACATTAAAGTTAAAGTTGAGTGTTTTGAAAATAAGACGAGAAGTTCCAAGTCGATCCTCCCAAAACGCCATGAATTTCTACATTTCCTTTCGAGATGATAACAGTTCGCGCGTAATGATTTCTCTGGAATGAACAGAATGATTTATTCCAAGACTAGGAGTACCTAAATTTCCGAAAATTGCAAGAATTTTTATGTGGTGTCGTGCTAACTACGCATTGTTTCAATTTTATGAAGTTAAAAACTCATCGTATCTTTTTCATATGACAAGTAAATCCATTTTACAGAAATCCATTTTACAGAAAGCTCGAGTCGAGAACAAACTCCCATTATTGTACCGTGAATCTGTACAGTGCATCTCAAAAGTTATTCCCTGTAAAAGAACGGTGAAATGCTTAACTTTACAAACAACTACTTAAATTTTGTCGCCATGAATAGCATCGATCCTCCGTCTCCGACACATCTCTCTCGGTACATCCTAAATTTGTCTTCTGCCCAGCTGAATGAAGGAGAGCAAAGATCACATGAACACAAAACCGAACAGCTATAATAACTGTGTCAACTCCAGGAAACGAATTCTCATGCATCATCCAATTTCGCTCCATCCACATAGAGTAGATTGATGCATTCCGTGCTCACTTCAAGAAAACTCATTTTTTCGACAATCTAGTGATAGGGTTTTTCCCTCTGTTAAAAGGTGGCAATCGTTGAATTGTTCCTTGGATCCACTATCGCATAAACTTTTTAAGGTAATTCGAGTTGTCCCTGTATACTAGGGGTATGCAAAACGGGCTGCCCAACCTAGGAACCGCATGGACTGAACCGAACCCGCAAGTTGTGTTCGGTTCTCAAGAGTGTTGGTCCGGTTCTTGGTTCTTAAAAGTGGAACCAGTATCCAGGCGTCTCGGTTCCCAGTTTCAAGGGGAATCGGACTGGACCGGACTAGATCAAATTGACTACATATACTTTTTTTTTTTAAATTTCTTCACTTTTTTTTTTTTTTTTTTCATTTCTTCATAATAGAAGGCATCAAGTAGTGAGTGATCGGTTCTATTGCCGGTCCGAATTGGTTTCCAATCTTAGGACTAACCGGTCTGGTCCTTGGTTCCCAATTTTGGGAACCGGTCCTCCCAATTCGATTCTCAATTCCACTTTCAAACTGGTCGGACCGGATACCGATCATCCCTACTGTATAGCAGAAGAGATCACAAGGTGTTGCAGGGTTTGAACTCGTCCCAATCCTCTCCATAAAGGAATCGAAAAAGTGTAATTGTTAGGCTGAAATACCTCAAGTCTGCTCAAGAATGAGTTCTGTTCATGTCACAAAGTCTAGGACCACAAAGCTGTTTAGCATATTCTTTTCTCTTCTTCTATTTGTTTCTCCTCCGATATGATGTTGTCGGAAAGGACAAGGCCATTTCTTGGATAAACTTGGTCTATGCAGACTGACCCGGTGATGCTCAATCGTATGGATTCTACGATGGGACCATACGGTCAATGGCTATAATGACGTTGGTCAAACGAGTGAGTCCATAGAAGCATGGGACCTCATCTTTATTGCAAAGTTACGTGAATATTTGAGGACATATAGACTGATGTATTAGATTATCGAGTCATTGTATCCAAGACAACATGCAATACGTGATTTTACTTTTAGTTTTGCATAAGAGTTGATATTGTGTGGAATAGTTTATATTTTGTGGAATAAACTCGATATATATCTCATGGTATATAAGAATGATTAGATGTTGATGGTTATTGGAACTTAATTTAAATTCGATTCAATTTTGGAAAATTACCATGACCACGCATTTCATGTAAAATATGTATTTTGCATCGTTCAATGATTTTGACATGATAGCAAACACTAATGTTGAATTTGTGGTGCGTTAGCGTATTGTAAACCTAGCTATTAGTCTGTCATCATGTACCATTGTTACGGATCCAACGATTTGTTGATGATATTTATTTGACTTTGACTATGCTACCTTTTCTCTCAAATTCATCAATTTAAGACTCCATTTATTTCACGAGAAATGAAGGATTTAGAAAATATTTTCCTAACAATGATTGCTTGTATTACTTTAAATAATTGTCAATGAAAATATTTTTATTACAAATAACAATTTTTTTTATATATTTTTATGGATGACTCATTCGTTTATTTTTTGTAAGTAATATAAGTGATCATTTTTAAAAAAATATTTTTCAAATAATTCATTTTTCACGAAATAAACACACTATAATTCAACGTTTTCTAGTGGATCAAAGGTCACCCATCGCTGGGGTGTGATCCTCTTTTTATTCTCTTCATCGTGTTTGATTGACGGCAGATAGGGGTATGCAAGAGAATTGATGGAACCTACGGCGGAGCAAATTCCGGGAGTGTTTTCAAGAAGTTTCCAAGTTTCAAAATTTCAGAATCAACACTTATAAATTGTCTTAGGGTTTGGGTCACGTCCAAGGTGGTGCTTACTTAAGTACAAGGTATAGGCTGTACAACAGCTAAGTAAACATAAGTGCATTGAACTTTCAAAAATTTGTTATTTCTTAAAAGATTTTTCACATTTAGAGTTGTGATTTGACGAGAGAACGGATTTATTTTTCTTCATTGTACTTTCTGCGTTATTACGATATCATGTTTTTTTTTAGATGCTAAACTTGAAATTTATTAGGTAACAGCCTTGAACTTTTATGTTGAAATTTGTCTATGTAATTAAAAGAATTGTGGCATCTTTTCGTTAATTTTTTTTTTTTAAATATATATTAATGCTTCGTAACTTGTGGAACGTATCGGTTTTGGTTTCAGAATAGTTCCAAGACCCAATGAAGTAGGTTGTAAGATCCAAATGGATATGTTATAAGACTCGACGTGATAGATTTAAGGTTCCAAAAATTTCGAAGGAAGAAAAAGTTGAACTACCGAATAGAAATGGCTTAATGGGCGCGATGTTTAAACCATGATCAATCGCTTCGTTTATCAATAGCACCATTTCAGATAGAACTCGGAAAGCTACGGACGTTAATGCGAATGCACAAAAGACGGGGATTGAAGGTGAATGAGCATTGGCGGCGGCGGCTAATGTGTTCATAGACTGTGGGTGTTAAGGTTTTGGTTCTTTTCTTGCAAGGCTGTTGGTTCTAAAGGGATCTGTGGGGCTGTAAACAGGAATGCTTCATCATCAAGGAAACCCTAGAAATAATGGCAGATTCTTCTTGGCTTTATCTTGGGAATTCTTTCCTCAGATGGAACATTATTGGCTCTACAATTGCGGGAGGAAAGTGATATTCCTTGCCAGCGGAAAGGCATCCGATGGCTGAAAGTTCGAGCCTTTGCATATGCTTAGACCGGTGTTAAGACGAGGAGTCCTTAATCGATCTGAAAGGATGACATTCCACCAACCAAGCCCATTGTAGTGAAGTCAAATGTTATGAATTCGTTTAGTTTCTTTTAAAATGATAACACTTTGCATTCGGTGATTTACTGGGGCAAACAAAATAATTCTTTCCGAGAGTATCTAAACATCTTCAGGTCACAAAATTACGTGGTGTCAAGCTATACAAAATAAATACAGTCAAGTGCTGGATAATTACATTTAGGATGTGAGAGGAATGTTGAAAATTTTCATGCAAGTACCGTTGAAAATTAAACCTTTTCAACTAGACAAAACAACGGACGACACCGGAAGGCCAGGAGCCAGTGGCAACCCCCACCACCCCCCGCCTTGCGTTCGCTCTTACTTATCCAGACATATTTTTTGTGCAAACGCTCCACCGGAAATTCCCTCCGCTCCTACCGTACTCCAGCTTGGTAGTTTCCACCGCCTGTCCAGGGTTGAGCTCGCGCCCCTAGGTATTCTCTACCTACCCACCTGTGTCGGTTTCGGATACAGATACCCTATTGTTGAATGTCATTCGAGCTTTTCCTGGGAGTATGGTATGGGTTACTTCAGCGTCGTAGCGCCTGGTACTCGAACATTGGCTCGAGGCATTTTCTCTATGTGATAGGGTATTAGTACGTCCGACACATAATCTAAATATGAAAATTTGTCCTCTAAAAAAGGAAATATGACAAATAATCTGGGTTAAAAAAACATTTTTTTTTGTGCAAACAAATGATCACTTATATCACTTAAATAAAAATAAAAATATATTTTTAACTATGAGCGCATATTATTTCATTTTGGATGACAAATTGTTTTAAGCGTGGCGAGTTGCCTCGTCCCTATACAAGAGATGGGATGACGAGAACTTGAAGCATGGTGTTGAAGAGTTTGAACTCACCCCATCACATGAAGCAAAAAGTAGAATTTGTTAGGTTTAAGGCTTCGTTTATTTTGTGAAAAATATATGATTTGGAATATATATATTTTTTAAATGATTGCTTGTATCACTTATAGAAAATAATAGGTTTTTCATTGTCCACGAAAATATTTAGACATATATTGTTTGTCGATAATGAAAATATTTTTTACCAACTGATTATTTCAAGCGATATCAGCGATCAATTTTAGGAAAATGGTTTCCCAATCATTCATTTTTTTATTTGTTTCACGGAAATGAATTGATAAATATTTTCTTTAAAATAATTGGTTACATCGCTTACAAAAATGAATGAACAAATCATCATTTATGAAAATTTTAGATAAAATTGTTATCGATAATGGACATATTTTTCATTGGCTAATTATTCCAACTAATATAAATAATCATTTTTGGGAAAATATTTTTCAAATTATTCATTTTTCACGAAACAAATGGACAATAAAAACTCAATTTTGGTTCAAGCCCAAACAATCATAACAATTGTTAGTTTCTCTGGCATTAAGATGTGGAGCATAATAGGCAAAAAAAAAATAAAAATAAAAATAAAAATAGTCGGACTTGGCTCTATTGTGCTCGAGCAGGCAAAACTCCAATCGATCTTGGGTGGAGAGGAACCCAACAATGAATTCAGTCAACATAAAGTAACCCCAAATTTTCAAAATTGTACTTTTGAGGGTCACTAGATCTCATATAATTTGTCATTTTATTCGCTTTCAGTTTCAATTCCGGCGTTCGATTTCCTTGGTCACACGTCATGGATGACGGATGCGATTAATAAGGGACACTAGTGCGATGGCGGAGGTCGGATGACGGTTTATTGAAAGGACCGGCGGAGCCATGTTGCCAGCGACGGGACGGCGGCACCTGGTGGAAAACGAGGTTGACGTCAAACGACGAGTAACCGGAATGAGAGCGGCGAGTCTACGTCTAGTTAACTTTCCTTTTATGACACTAAAAACTCTAAATTATTTTTTATGACATCAATATTTTGGGGTAAATGTGTCAAATAAATATAAATTCGGGGTTTTTATTGTTACAAAACAAAGGTTTACGGTTTTTGATGTCACACAAGTATAAGTTTGGATTTTTTAGTGTCGCGAAAAAAAGTTTAGGGTAGATGTGTTACATGAATATAAGTTTGGGATTTTTTATATCACAAGAAAAAAGTTTGAGATAAATGTGTTACAGTTAGTAAAGTTTGACATTTTTTGTGACTTTTTCCCTTAATTTAATTATGTACTACTTTATATGTTTTAAGTCATTTGAATCTTGAAGAATTGAAAATGTTGAATTCATATATTATAGATGTTTGTCTAGATTGGAAGAAAGTATCAACCATTATCTTCGTACAGAATCACTTTTTTTTTTTTTTTTTTTTTTTTATATATAGGTAACTATTAATTTCTAAAAGAAGTCATTCTTTATATCTCAAATTGTAGAGATAATGACATTCTAGTATTTTAAAAAAAGTAATCATTCATAAAAATCGGCCATTAAAAGACATGTTTTTCAAAGGCAAATATAAAAGTAGTTGACTTGCTATAAGAGTAATGATTGGCAATGCATATGATAATAATAATTTTCATCACAAAACATGCTCGACTTACATAAACACCGGCCATTAACTAACATGTTCATGTGCCAATAGATGAATATAGCTACCAGTCTTTAGTATGTGTTTTATCCTCACTAGAACTTTTTTTTACAATGTTCAATCAAGCTCGTAATGTTGACTGGGTCCTTTAAGTATTTTTTTTTTTTTTACTTGTATTTATTTGAAAAGTTGAAAAAAGTGCTCATCACATGGCATTAATTTGCAGTTTATTGCCATTCTAGCATCACGTGGTGTTAGATGTCGTCAAAAACCTTAAACAATATGGAATAATAAATATTTTTGAAAAATTCAAAAATGGGAGAGTCGCCCAAGTGCGATGAGGGTCTTGCATCTCTCGTTGGGCTTCGGCGTCGCCTAGTGTTTCAAGAAAATTCGTGGAACTTGTTGAATCTACAATGGTAGTTATATGGCATACTTTTGCAATAGTGGTCAAGAAAAACTAAAAAGAGTTTGACCCATTGATTTTGGTTTTGATCGTTTACCAGCCACACCTGATTCCAACCAAATAACATTAGAAAAATCAAAGTAAGATTTCTATCATTATTGCTCTTGATTTTAACTCTCTAAAGAAGAGCAACTTCCTTTGCTCCTTTAGCTTGAAACAAAGAAATGTTCAGTGCCACTCATTGTCCAACTAGCAGATGCAATTGACAAAAGCAGCGCTGTATTCCAAATGGTGGGACTAAGACATCCATTATCTCCTCTCTTTACTATGGAATCCTCGACAGGATCGTCCGGGCAGTCTTGACGTTTGTCTTGACCTAGAAAGCAAAGCAACGACTTACATGGCCAAATCATATCTCTATGATTCGAGCTTCAATGATTGCTCAATCCGACTGTGGAGGTTTTGTTTTATTAGGAGCCTTATTCACGTTGTCATGTTACAATCTATTGTAGGAATTTCCAAACTAAGTTTAAAATGATTAAAATCATGAACAGAGACTTTTTTTTTTTTTAATCCTCTACCCATGAAATAAATCAGTTTCAATGGATTGACTATTTATACAAAATTGACATCGTATTTAGATCTTTGTGTACAAAATATTATTTTGATTTACGGCAAATAGAATTAAAAGACAAATGCAAATCAATTGATAAACGCTAATATTCAATTTGCTTAGTGTTAAAGCACTAATCCTAAACCAGATAACTATAACCCCAGCTTTTGTGGGAAATCTAAAGTTGAAATTATATGAACAAGAGACTTTATACAAGCTGTCTCTATGTCTCTTAAATAACAACCACTTTTGTATGAAGTACCATGAAAAAGATGTCTTCTTATGGTGTGCCTCTTGAAGGTGGACAATAGCATTTCTTTTTACAGAAGCAGATTTTCTGAAATTCCACCAACGTGTTCTTTTAGGTAAGAGCGCAAATTTTGCATGATGGACCTATGTTTTTTTGAATTGTGATCTTAGTCTGCAAATTCAACCTTTCTATTCAATGTGATCCCTCACAAACATATGTTTTTTTTTTAAAAATCTATGACTCATGTGGATTGTGAAACTCTATACAATAATTTGATTCATCTGTACTGGTTGATATTCTTGAGATCTAACACTTTTTGCAGGCACAAATTTTTTTAAATGAATGCTCAAAATTATGTTTCTCATGCTTTTAATGAATATAATAAAGAATATGGACTGTTTAACTTAAACAAATGTCACAAACACATGCAGTTCACCCATTCAAATATATTTAGTAAAACTTCTCCATAATGTGGTTGGCGAGACTAATTTTGAATGTGAGATTTTATGATGAAATTTACTGCATACAAATTAAATGTTTAACCATTTGGACAATAATTCAAGATTGCAAAACAAAATGATTCGACTGGAAGTTATCATCAAATGGTTTTGATCATAGAGGCCTTTTGAACCGTCTTTTCTTATATTAAATGTGAATTCCATCATGCTCCTCTCTTTTGACTAAAGTAAAGCAACATCTGTCATGCAACAAAAATTAAGTGTAGAGAAGTCCCTAGGAACGTTTAATCATTTGGCCAATAATTCAAGATCGCAAAACAAAATGATTTGACTAGAAATTATCACCAAATGATTTTGATCATAGAGGCCTTCCAAACCACCTTTTCTTATATTAGATGCGAATTCCATCATGCTCCTCTCTTGTGACTAAAGTAAAGTAAAACTAACCTTTTCATGCTGGCTTCGGACATAGTTGGCCCACCCCTGGACCCAGGGAAAAAATAATAATAATAAGAACATGCTTCACATGTGAGCAAGCCTAGTCAATCACCAATGTTGATTTATGTGGGCTTTATATAAGACTTACCTTATCTAATAATTGAAATTCATCGAGATCTTGTGCATCCGGTTCATGCAAGTGCGGCTTGGATCCGCACTAAAACCACCGGGCCCAATGCCTGGCAACCAATAGGAGAGGCTTGGTGACAGTGACACGAGACTCACAAGGCTCTCTTGGTGCATGAATAGTTCAAGTCATCTTGAAGTCTTCGGAAGAACAGGACAATATGCCACAGAAAAAAAAAGAAAAAAGAAAAGAAAAAGCATGCAGAAGAGTCGTTGTGGGGTTGACTGTGATCCATCCGGAGAATGACCTTTCTCAATGATGAAATGTGCACTGCGCGAATTGAGGACGTCACTTGGGAGATTTCCCAATGATGAAGGTGTGTACCACAACAAGATGATCAAGTATGATAACAGCGGCACCAGAAAAATATAATGATGATTTTCGCAATACCATGGATACGTCTCCCTATTTTATATTTCAATGAGCTCTTATCACATAACATCATCTATTAAATTAATTATACTGCTTTAATAGGTTTTAAGTTTTTTGAATCTTCTAAAATTGAAGATGTTGAAAATTATCATTCCACTTTGAAAATTATTATTTTCTAAAGAAGTCACTTTGTACATCTTGAATTACAAATATAATGACTTTCAAGTGCGTTAGACAAAGTAACCCTCTTCTATAAATATTAGAAAATATCAAGATACTTTTCGTGTAGACTGAACATGTACCCGTCATTATATTTATTGTCATGTAAAGATGTATTAAAATCATAAAAGAAAAAACTTGCAATAATCTCAAGAATTTCTAATAATATATTGCAATATTTGTTTAAATAAGATTAGCATCCCAGAGTATATTTCCAATTGTAGTTCCAAGCAAATGTAAAAAGCGGTTGACTCTGAATTTTGTGCTGGGACTGGGCAAGTGAAAGAAAAAAAAAGCTGTCCGTATGTTGTAAGTGTTATAATATGGAACAAATATGATAATGGTAATTATCATCATCAAATATGCTTCACTTGCATAAAATTCAACCATTAATTGACGTTCTTTCTTTTTCTACCAACAGATGAATGTAGCTACCAGGTCTCCAGCACGTATTTTCTCCTAAGATTAATCTTTAACGTGATAGTGTAACTATCGGATCATAACTTTTACACAACATCCAATCAAGCCCCTGATTTTTTTTTTTGGGTCTTTTAAGTGTATTCCTTTTTTTTTTTTTTGTATCAGTCCATCTATTTAAAAAATTTATGAAAGTGCTTACACTATGGCACTAAAGTTGCAATTAATTGCCATCATAGCACCGCGTATGATATTATATGTGGCCATCAAAACCTTAAACAACATGAAAAGTTAAAGAATGTTTGAATCCTAGGAAGGAGCAAAATGTCAGGAGTTTGCCGCATGTGGAAGGTGTTTCTATTATCTATCAAGGGCATGATTCTGACTTCAATTTCAATATAACACGAGGCATTGTGGCGACTTGGTTCGTGAGGAAGCTTTAGAAATAGAGCAAAGATACATTACTTGTCACGCCTCGATCCTCCGAGCGCGTGCCCATCCCTCTTGGTCGATTAAATAGCAACGTCCCAAGACGCATCGCCGACCCATTCATTTTAATACGCATATGGAAGCAAATAAATAATCCCCAGACAACAACAAGATGAGATAAAAAGTAGGGCCATAATTTTCGAAAGTGAAAATCACAACACGCTTATATATAAATATACATATCAAGCCGTGTCATTACAATACCGGTCTATAAAAATAAGGTCTGCAAAACAAGGGGGGTTTCATAAAACTACAGATCCTCATCTTCCTCCTCATCCTCATTGGAGCCTTTAGCTGAGCACACCAGAGTTCTTGGATCCGACAGGTACGGGTCCACCACTGAACCACCGGAAGGATCTGTTGTGCCTTTCCCAAAAGCAACCTCTAGCACATACACAGGTATCTCAGATTCCGGTATGGGACCTTCTCTCTGTCCATCCCACGCACGTTGATACCATGATCTGTATGGATGGGGTACCTTATGAGGTAAAGCCTCATCAATCCAGACCATGGACCTTATGAGCTCATAGACCCATCCTCTTGGGCTCCCATGAAGTGGGATGTAAGATACTTGCTTTGTGACCTTCTTCAGCTTTCCAAAAAGCTTAGGAGGAGCTACCATCTATGTACCTAAAATGTTATCCCACAATGGGGTGAGATGTCGTCTCAGCAAGTTCACCCCCTAAGACCTGACTAGGAAAAAAATATGCCACAAAGGTTGCCTAAGCACAAACACGAGTTAGAGGACTTACCTTTGCCTCGGTTGCTTCCTGCAAGTCAATACAATTCAAACAATCATCTAATCAATTCAACCAATTAGATCGAACCATCGATCAATCGACTCAGTCGATTCCATGTCATCAAGACCATCTCCCGGTCATCTCAATCAATCACTCGTTCCACTATTAATCACGGCCCCACGGGCATAGCCTACTAAATGTTTAGCGGTAAATCACGGCCCGATGGGCACAGCCTATTCCAAGTTAGGCGGTAAATCACGGCCTTATAGGCACAGCCTGCTTTGGTGGTTAATCAAGGCCCTATAGGCACAGCTATACTTCGGCGGCTTTCTTGACCCATCACATATCGTCACGCACAACATGCATCACCTCATCTTTCGATAGTCATCTTACAACGACTATAAACCACCACACGATTATTCACCCATGACCAAGGACATTGAGCTTCCCACATGAATTCCTCAATTAAAATAATGTCCTGGCCTATTTTCTTTGTGTTAAAAATACCCGATAAAAATAATCATGTGCGGGTATACATGGTCGGCTTGAGCAAAAAATATAATATCTTTACTTTATAAAATCCCACTATTTTTAGTAATCTACAAAAATATTTTTGGCGATGTAAACCAACGCCCGATAATTTTCTAATTAAATACTGAAATTAATAAATTTTGGGATAAGTACCCAAAATTACCAATTGCACTCAATTTGCACAAAATATCACTCAATTAATTAAACAAATTACACCATTGCGATCAGCATAAAATTTCGATCACCGGCTATCCCGGTCTAATTTTCGAAAATAATAATTAATTAAATAATTACGCAAATTAATTATTAAATACCAATAATGAACACTTATGCCGTAAAAGCCTAATTAAAAGCCGAGACGGGCCCGGAAAATTTCCGAACCACTCTAGATAAAAACTAGAGCTTGTCTAGGTTCTAATTACACTACTCTAACCACCTAACATGCAATAACGATTAATTAAATCACTAATCTATTCTAACTATCCACCTAATCCACACTTAGTCTAAATTAATCAACCTTTAAATGTCATTAACTTAATAAGTAGGGATTAGTGAGTTAAACTCACTTGATTAGCAATTCGCTTGGACCACAACAACGGGGATGCGGAGACGGGCCAAAAAATTTGAAGCGGGTGTACCTTTCGAGGTCCGGAAGGCCACAAAATCGGGCCAAATAGTGGCTGGAAACCCACTAGCTTTGGTTTTGTCTTGGCCGAGAAAAGCTGGACCGATTGGCTTGAAGCGGCGAGGATGGAATGCGAGGACTTACATCAGCTTGGGCGGGCGTGCAGGCGGGTAGATGGCGGCTCTAGCGACCACGATAGCGACGTACGGCTGCCTGGCGACTCCGGACAGCTACGAGCAGCAGCGAAACGAGTGGCTGGAGACATGGGCAGGCTGGACGATTGCGGGTGGTGTGCGGGCGGCGTGCGGGCGAGCGAACGACTACGAGGGGCGGTCCGGCGGCTTGGCGAATGGTTGCAACAGCAAGGGGGGCTACTAGTCAAGATTTCTAGAATTGTTGAAGCTTCAAGGAGCTCAAATGGAGGGAGGGGCTTGACCGGTTAGGAGGAGAGAGGAAGGGGGAGACCAACAAGGCTTGGAGGGCCCATTATGCTTCCTTCCTATCCCTTTGCCTCCTTAGCTTGGTCCCACCTTACAAGCTGGCTTGCTCAGCCAATTTTCCAGACCAAAAACTTCTTCTAGATGCCTTTGAGTGGTCCAAAAGTCATGGACCAAGGGGGGCTACGAATTTTGTACACGTTTGGCTCAAATTGGATTCAATTCCTTCTTGAATCGGTGCAATTCAGCCCTCACAAATCCCACCAACGTACTCACGATCAAATTGGCATTTTCCTCACGAATAGATCCCACTTGCATCCCAATTTTGCGATCGAAAACGGTCCCCTGAATTTTCTAGACAAAAACGGCCATATCTCGACTTTTCGCCAAAAATTTCAGTTTGCAGAAAAATCTTTGGAAATTGAGTCGACATTTCTAAAATGACTCGTGACATGACAAAACTTTTAATTTCTGGAATCGGATTCAAATTCACAGTTAATTTCAATCTATCATGATTTTAGCGTGACCTAGGCTACCGAGTAGCTTTCAGAAAGTTTTAGTGCAAATGACTCGTGGTTGATTTTCTTCGAGCCACAATGAACTCCTTCAATACATTAGTGACTCTCGGTTGTCATGAAAATCTTGAGGTTTCAAATACAAACACAGGGTACCAAAATGACAGAAAAATCAGTCTAATGTCGGTTGACGAGAATTTTGTAATTTAGTAGAATTACCCACATTTAACTACATATCTTAGTCGAACCGACCTATCTTTGATTTCTAATCGATCTTTACTATGACGTAATGAAAATTTCACCCGCTAACGGGTTAAACTGAATCGCTTTACGATAGCAGTTCATCTTAGCTCATTGCTTGGTGAGCTAGTCCATGCCAATTATCACATCGAAATCATACATGGCTAGGACTATCAAGTCTATCTTCCCCTCTCGCTCACCAATTGCTAACGTACAATCGGGACAACCCACTATAGCTAACACCTTATCCTTTAATGGTGTCGATATACTAATCACTGACTCCAACAACTTAGGAATCAATCCTACCAACTTAACATATTGCTCAGCTATAAATGAATGAGTTGCACCAGGGTCAAATAAAACATAAGCAGCATGGTCGTTTAGTGAAACAGTACTTGTAATCACGTTAAGCGCATCCTCAACCTGTCCTCTAGTATTGACGTATGTCCTTCCTTGAGTTGGAGGTCTGAGCAGTCCACCCTGTTGTGCATTCGGGGGTGCGTATTCTCGACTTTGACCCATTGGTGGCGGTGGCGGCAACTATGGCGGTCCCATCTGTCTCCTGGGACAATTCCTAGCCAAGTGACCTTGTTGGCCACACTCAAAACAAGCACCCGGCCTAGAATGACACAGGGCCGACTCATGTCGTCTTCCGCAGAAGCGACACGCACCATTCTGTCCTTGCGATGACTTTCCTATTCCACCCTTCCTATTAGGCGGAACAGGATACCTTCCTCCGGTCATCGGTCTCTTCCCAAACCAATTCCTATCCTAGTTAGAACCAAACCGCAACCCAGATGCGGCGGCTTGTTCATTCAGATTCTTCTCTATTAGTTGGGCTCGTTCGTACATCTCGTTATAGTTCTTTAAATCGAGTGGTAGTGGCAGATTTTTCAGCTTTGGTTGGAGGCCATCCCTAAACCTTATCGCTTTTTCCTCGGGATCCTCGATCAACCTAGGAGCGTACTGCGATAACTCGGTGAACTTCGCCTCATACTGGTCTATAGTCATTAGACCTTGATGAAGGTGTAGAAATTCCGCCATCTTCAGTTGCTTGGCACATCTGGAGAAATACTTGCCATTGAACGTTCTAACGAAGAAGTTTCCATGCTGGAACCACGCCTTCTAGGAAAACACTTTCTCTGGTGGCCCCCCACCAAGTATGTGCAATCCCCTATAGTTGATATACTGTAAAGACAACATTCTCTTCCTCCATGCACCTTAGCAGTGTAAAAGCTTTCTCTAATTCTTGGATCTAGAGGATTGCAGCCTTGGGATCTCTTGCTCTTGTGAACTTCGGCGGTTGCAACTTCAAGAATTGCTCAACGAGCTTATGAATTGGTCTCTTGGCAACCACGTTCCCCTATGGAACTTCAGCAGGTGCGGCGTAGCGGTGACTTGATTCTGAGCCTGCTGCCCCATCAGAACTCCAATCGTCTAATGTCACACCCCATCCTCGAACGTGTGCCCATCCCTCACCTGGTTGATTAATAGTGACGTCCCAGGACGCATCGTCGGCCCCTTTTGTTTTTAAATGCACATGCGGAAGCAGATATAAAAATCCCTAGACAATAATTCAATGGGATAGAAAGGCAGGACCGCAACTCATAGAAACTAGGACATACCTTTATACATATCAGGCTAATTCATTTACATTGCCAGCCGATAATTACAAGGCCTATCAAAAAGGTTGGTTCTCAAAATTTGTTGTCCTAGGACCAACTATTCACACCCAATTTTTGAACCCTCAAGGTCCACTTGATCTAGGCGAGATGACGGGTCTTCCACTTCATCGTCAGGTAGGTCCGCTTGTTCCACCTCCTTGGCCGCATCAATCATTTCGACAGGGACATTGAAGCTTAAAAGGGGGCCTATCCTTAAACCGTATGGAGTGGTTAGAAACTAGGCTTTAAAAAGATCGGTACCTCTTGATTTGGGGCCTCTTCTACCCAGACTGAAGTTATCACCAACTCATATGTCCAATCACTCCTTGGGTCAGGAAAAGCATAGACATGCTCGGTCGTTCTCGTAGGATGACCATACCGGCTGGGGGGATCTGCCATCTCCGAACCTAAAAATGTTGTTCCACATCGGGGTGAGACTACGTCTCAGCAAGTTCTACCCCACTAAGACTCAATTAGGGAACCAATACACCACATGGTTGTCTAAGCACAGCATGTGTGACATCCTGAAATTCGAGCCTTATAAGGGATGAATGAATGTGAATTTCGTCAATGCATTGTTGGTTGATCTCACTCGGAATTGATCACTCCTGAGATACTGACCTTGAGGGGAAAGGCTAATGAGGACGGAACCCGTACGACTAAAGAACTCGACCTAGGAAAACGACTTGACCGTGAGACTTGCGTGAGGACGATCCTGTAGATAGGCAGGCCGATTCTAAGGACGACTAGAAGTCGATTCGCGGACAGAACATAATGGAACGACGGGTGATTCCGTTTACTGTTATCGAATCCACGAAGGACCCTATGTCAATCCTCAGTAATCGTGTACTTTGAAATAAGAATCTATCCTCCATAATTTCATGCAGTCAAGGACGTTCATGCGTCGAGATGTCTTGAACGTGGTTTGGCACGAGTCGGTTACGCGTGAATCCTCTGAGCCGCCCGTCAGTCTGAGTTATAACCAAAATGGCATTAGGGCGAAATTGACATGGCAAGAGAACTTAGGACTGGACTTCGAATTATCGGGAATGTCCGGGACAGACTTTGGATGAAGCTACTTCAGACAGTCGACAGAGCCAGTGAAGTCGAGCAATTGAAAAAGGGATTCGGACCGAGGAAGCGAGCCCGTGAGGACATGGGCCGGGCCAAGTCAGTGTGGGCCTTAGGCCCAAGTTGGGACAGCCACCAAATGGGCCTAAGTCAATCAAATGAGCCCATTGGGCCTAAATCAACTATTCATCTTCTAAGCCCATTGGGCCAATTCTTATTCATTTCAAATCCAAACAATTTCCAAGCCCACTCCTATTCATGGCCAAGCCCAATCCTTAGGCCCATCCACCAATTTCAGCCCAAGGTCATATTTGTAATTTGTGCGAGGTGAAATGACCAAAATGCCCCTAGAGCTTGTGGATAAGGGCAAAAGAGAAGAGAGAGAAGATGATGTCATGCATGGGGAATTGAAGTAGCCATTTAATGGCCTTAATGAGGAGTGCTTTCAGCCCTCCCATCACTCTCTCTCTCTCCCATTCGGCCTCCAAGCGGACGAGCTCCTCTCTCCCTCGTTCTCCCTCTCTTCCAGTTTCTGCTCCAGCTGACCCTTCGGTGAAGATTCGAGTTAAAAGTGGTCTTCCCGGATGAACAAGCGAACGAGCCACATATCGTTACGAAGAGGACATCCAGAACGTTCCAACAAACCCAACTTCACCCCGAACGGAGCCGTCGTTCGTCCGGTACGCCATTTTGAAGTTACCGCTCGCCGGTCCGTCGGTCCGCCTGCAGCCTGCACTGTTTCGAGTTTTCGGCCATTTTTCTTCCATTCCAGCCGTTCCTCCGCCCATCCTAACCTCCAGCAAGATTCCCAAGACCCCGGGAGCCGCTGGTTGTCGACCAACCCCCTCGCCGGAGCTCCGGCCAAGCCGTTCAACTTGTTTTCTTCTCCGGCAGGGCTGTTTTTCAGAAGTTTCAGTGGGAGTTCGAGCTGTGGTTGCTGTGTTGAGCTTGGGACCGCCTTGAATCGTCGTGGTAGAGGTTCTGGTGTGTAGCCACCGTCGTCGCCGCCGCGTCGGTGTCTCCGGCCCGCTTAACGGGTGAGTTTAGCTCCTAATCCTTCGATTAGTGCCTAAACTTGCTTAGGGTTGGTTTAGTTAGATTTAATTCTAGTTTATGTGATTTAATTAAGTTGTATTAGCCCTAAGATAGGTGGTTAGATGGATGGATTAGATTAGTTTAGCTTAATCTTGCTTTATTTGCTTAATTGTGCTTATGTGTTTAATTAAGCTTATTTTGCTTAATTAATTGTTTGATTGTTTTAATTAATGATTTTAATGATTTCTGAGTTTAATTTATCATTTATTAAATTCTGAAATTTACTGTTCACTCGACACTATTCACGGTTTATCGTTCACGAGTTACTTGTTCACGAAACACCTTGTTCATCCAGAATGCGAAAAGTTGTCTAAATTCATGTGTGTTGATTTTATGAAGTGAATGGATGTGTAAATGCATGGGCATCCGCATGAATTGAATGCGATTTGTAATTTTGGGTATTTATCCCAAAATTTATTAATTTCAGTAATTAATTGGAAAATAACCGGGCGTCGGTTGACAAATAAAAATATTTTGGTGAACCATTAAAGAGTGGGATTTTCTCGAAAGAAAAATATTGTATTTTGGCTAAGGCCGATTGTGTACCAACACACGATATTTTATCGAGTATCTTTGATATCAACAAATTAGGCCAAGATATTATGAAATTGAGGAATTTAATTACGAGGTGCAATATTGTTGGCCATAGTAGAGAGGGTCGGGTGGGACCGTAAAGCCACTAGATCTTGAGAGGGTCGGGTGGGACCGTAAAGCCACTAGATCTTTAGAAGGTCGGGTGGGACCATAAAGCCATTGAATCTTGAGCCAGGCATCGATAAAAGGGCACGTGGGCTCGGTGAATTGATGCATCACTTTGGTGAACGAGTGCCTTAGAGAATGCACGTGGCCCCGGCATCGATAAAAGGGCACGTGGGCTCGGTGGTGATGCATCACTTTGGTGAACGAGTGCGCTTAGAGAATGCACGTGGCCCTAGGCATCGATAAAAGGGCACGTGGGCTCGGTGAATTGATGCATCACTTTGGTGAACGAGTGCCTTAGAGAATGCACGTAGCCCCTGGCATCGTAAAAAGGGCACGTGGGCTCGGTGAATTGATGCATCACTTTGGTGAACTAGTGCCTTAGAGATTGCACGTGGGCCCAGGGAATTAAGTGAGGCATCTTGGAAGAGACACGTGGGCTCGGTGATTTGATGCATCACTTTGGTGAACTAGTGCCTTAGAGAATGCACGTGTGTCTCTGTGACATGTAATCGATCGGGTCGGTTGATCGATGACTTCGATCTGAATTGATGCATTGATGTGTGAAATTGTTATATGCATTAATTATATGCATGAGTTAAGCATATTGTTTATGGCACACACGCATGAATCGATAATGTGCAGAGTGTGGCAATGGCCAGGTGAGATCGCTGGTGACGCGACTCGTATGTGATTGATGAACTGCATCATCTAATGGTCATGTGCTTTGTGTGTATCATCTTTGAGTGATATCGTGCGGGGTATGGCATACCAGGTGAGGTTGTATGTGAATCGACTGTTTGTTTGTTGGTTGCTGTTTGGTTGTTGCTTGTTAGTGGGGTAGTTACGGATAGATACCACCTGGGTTGAGTTGGTGTACTAACCGGGACTTAGGGGTGGAACTCGCTGAGATTTATATCTCACTGGTTATTGAATAACCATTTTCAGGTCCCTTGTGTGAAGAACCCGGAGCTTGAAGCGGAAGGGTCAGGAGCATAGGTGGCTCAGTAGTTCTTTATGACATAGACCTTCTCGTATAAGCTTGAAGTGTTTATAAAAGTGTATTTAATTTGAAATTGTTGTCCTGCTTTTCTATCCCATGTTTGTTGAGGTCAGGGGATTAGTAATTCGCTTCCGCATGTGCAATAACAATGAAGGGTCGGCGACAAGTCCTGGGAACGTCGCAAAATTCTATCGACCACCGAGGGATGTGTACGTGCTCGAGGTTCGGGGCGTGACAGCACGAGTCAGAAGACTTACTTTGGCATTAGTTCCAACCTACAATTCAAGGTTATATACAGATGCTTCATATATCACATCGAACAGTCAATCAAATCACGACAATCGGATCAAATCATTGATCAATCGAGCTAGTCGATTACATGTCATTCGGACCATTTCTAGGTCATTAATTCCACACCATATAACATCCAATAGTACACTTAGTTACAGAGCCACATTAATGCTCTCGGGCGTCGATTTTGCCAAGGTGACGTATACACTAGACAATTGCGTGCGTTCTTTAAGGTGCTGTTTTTGCCAGTGATGTCCTTAATTACCGAACCACACATGCCTATAATAATGTATTTAATAGACAGTTACGTGCGTTCTTTAAGGCGTTGTTTTCGCCAGTGATATCTTTAATCACCGAACCACGTATGTCTATAACGATATGAGTACTAGACCGATACGTGCGTTCTTTAAGGCGCCATTTTCACCAGTGATATCCCAAATCACCGAACCACGTAGGTCCCAAAAATCACCGAACCACGTAGGTCCATAACATCGTATCTGATTAGTTGTAGCCTAGAGTATTTCCAGTTTACTCTCACAATTCTTTCTGCTTTACAATTCATCAAAGCATTGTAAATGCTGAATAACCAAATTCAGCCATCTACCAATCAATTATTTAATTTCACTCAATTCAATCAATTTAGGATAAATTGATAAAATATCACAATTAATTCAATTCCATGCAACGTAGAGCTCAAATAAATAAACGGACTGCACCACGAAAATCAACCCAAAATTTCGGTCGTCGGCTATCCCTGCCTAATTTTCGAAAAAAAAATAAATAATTAATTAATTTCAAAATTAATAAATAAATATTAAAAATCCAATTTAGGCCCAAATTGCCTAATTGAAGCCCGATAAGGGTCGGGAAAAATCCCGAGATACATTCATGAAATAATATAGGCAATTCTCTAGCTAAGTACGCTAACCACCTATCTAATATGCAATGCAATTAACTAATAATCACTAATCCATTCTAATCTAACAACCTAATCTCACTTAATTAACACTAAACAACCCTTAGGCATAATTAGTCCACTAAGCAAGGATTAGTGAGATTACTCACCGGATTAAAGATCCGCTCGGATCAAATCAACGAGCGCACGACCAAGTTCTATTCTCTCCAAAGCGATTCCACCAACCGGGGCCAAGACGGCTCACAAACGGGCCACGGGGCTTTCAAACCCTTGCTGCAAAATAACTACTGATCAAGAGCTAAACATGCTGGAATGGGTTCCTGAACAGACTTTAAGGGCAAGCCATCACTGGTGGACGAGAGGTCACTGGACCCCGGTGATTTTGCTGGTGATCGGTGGGCTTGCGACTTGAAGATGGAGCTGTACGTGGGCCTTTGCCCAAGCAAAAACAAAAGGCTAGAAAGGAGCTGTGGTGTTGACACCAATTTGCTGGGGAAAAAGATCAAAATGGTGGGCTCAATGGAGAAGCGTTGGACGAGCTACACGAAGGAGAAATGGCCAAATATGTGGTGTCGGTGGGGCTGAAAATGTGCAGAAGGAAATAAAAAAAAATAAAGAGAAGTAGAGAGTGGCAAGGAACTCGTCGAAGCTGCGGGCCAGAGAAAAGAGATGGGGCTGAAGCAACCAAAAGGCATGCGGATTCCAGCTGGTGCATCGTTGAAGAAGACCAACAAAATGAGAAAGAAATCGGACAGCTGGCAACAACTTTGACCGAATGAGTCCAAGAGGAGGGGTTGTCGTTGAAGACAACAAGAGGAAGGCCCAAAGAAGAAACAAAAAAAGAAACAAAATTGAAGATAAGGATGCGGATACGGTCGGCTGGGAGGGAGAAATGTAAAGGAGATTGAAAGGGAGACATGCACGTGCATGGATAAGCAGAAAGAGGGGTTTTTTTTATCTTTGACCAATAGTCAAAGAAATCAAGGCACAAAGAAGGCCGCAAAAAGGATAAAACGTCGGCCGAAGGGGTTGCGGGTCCAAGAAAATAAAACCAAACCAAGTTAAAATTCTGCTCAACTTCAACATGAGAATAATTGGTCATCCAAGGCCAATTTCAACCCCGGCTTGCACAATTGAGGTCCAAAATAAGACGGTCCTTTAACCCTACGAATTTTCTTCGAAACTGACTTTTATTTCATTTTTCACGGCATTTGATTTTCCGAACAAATAAATTTGGTTGAGGTCCAATTTGAAATCAGGAAAAGCCCAAACAACTTCCATTCACCGATTCACTTACACTAGATGCCAAAACTTTTTTCAAATTGGCCAATCCGAGTTTCCGTTCATTTTCCGCATCGACCGCAACGATTTTCTGCAAAAATCCCGAGCTCGCCGAAATTTTCTCAAAAGGTGAGTCGACGTTCTTAGAATGACTCATGACATGACAAGACTTCCAATTTCTAAAATCGAATTCAAATTCGCGGTTATTTTCAATCAAACGCGCTTTTAGCGTGACCTAGCCTACTAGGTAGCTTTTAGAAATTTTTGTTGCAATTGACCCGAGGTTGATTTTCTTCGAGCCACACGTACCTCTTCAACACATTGGTGACTCTCGGTGGTCGTGAAAATCTTGAGATTTCAAAAACGGGCACATGGTACCCAAAATGACAAAAAATCGATCTAGTGCCGATCGACAAGGATTTTGCAGTTTATTGGAATCACCCACGTTTAACTACACATCTCAGTCGAATCGACCTATCTCTGGTCTCTGATTGATTTCAAATTGTGCCGTAATGACCCTTGTAGACTAGCACGGTCGAGTAGTCGATTCTTAGTCGAATTTTCAAGTCTATTGCATTAGAATTCCTTAATGGCTTTGTCGGATAGGCCAGTTATTTCATGAGTGGCCATCTCAGAGAAAAACACTATAGTCACGTTGATGAAAGGCTCGACTTATTCGATTGAAATCAGAACCTGAAAATCAAGATACCTTCGAACCTAGGATCACTAGGGGCTCCTACCCCAACACCAACTGGTGGAACCAGCGGTGGTGCCACTCCACTAGCGCTGGCCTCAGCCTGCACTCTACCTCGGCCACCTCGGGTACCAATCCTTGTCGGCGTCCTACCTTGATTCACTGATGCTATTGTCCTCTTTCTAGGAGTCCTCTGCTCCTGATAACTCATAATGTAGACTATCTACGAAACCTGTTCCTAATTCCATACAGAATTAGAAACTGAGTGATTGCCACAAAACAATTACCAAACAGCTATCACTCACATGCATCAACATAACATAGAGGTCATTTCTACTAACTATCCCAAGAAACCATCGCACCTTATCACTCCAAACACAAACATGGCTTTGATACCATTAAATGGGGATGTCACGCCCCGAACCTCGAACGCGTGCCCATCCCTTGGTGGTCGATACAATTTGCGACTTCCTAGGACAAGTTGTTGACCCTTTCATTTTATTGCACATGCGGAAACAAATTACTAATCCCTTGACATCAATAGCTTTGGATAGAAACACAGGAAATAGATTCACAAAACAAAACATGATTTTATAAACATACTGAGTCATGTACAACCTCTATGACCAAAAGACTACAAAAGACTAGCTCTCTAAAAAGAAGCGGTCCTAACAAACCTACACTTAAGATCACCACAATTCGACTCCAGGTCCTCCACTCTACGGTCTTGAAAAGAAATTTAGCTCATGACAGGGTGAGATATAAATCTTAGAGAGTTCACGCTCTAAACCCCGATTAGGTGGGTAATATGCCTAGGGGCGTCCTAACCACACAATCACACGATCACAAAGACTTTCCCGGTCTCAGATCCACTATGTAGGTCAGTACAATTCATATCACAAACAAGAGTAGTACTCAAGCTCAATTAATTGGAACGCAGTATACAATCTCAAACGATTACAAGGGTACGTATTATAGGGCCAAATCATTATGACACATCTCATACCGTGTCACGCAATTTTGTCCCATAGACACATTCAACTCAATTAATCATGCATTCCTAGTTTTTGATCTCGGCATATAGCACGGCCTACTCTTTGTTCGGCGGTCTTCTGGCGTAGCTAGGCGTCGTCTCACCCCATTGAGCATGGCAACATCTCTACTAGACGGCTTTCCCGAAGGAGCATAGGTCTAGAATCTCCTGCGACTGGCTTCCCGTTGTCTAGGGGTGTCCCATATAGGGGTAACGTCCAGCTTAACAGCCCGGAAATGGTTCTCTTAACCAACACACGACCATTCAATCTCAGCCTAGGACACTATGCATTGCATTCAAATGCCTCAATTAAAATGGTGAACCCGGCCTGTTTTATTTGTATTAGAAATACACGGTAAAATAGTCGTGTGTGGGTACACGATCAATTCACACTAGAAAAATTGATATCTTCAAATTTAAAATCCCATTGTTTTATATATTATATAAAACCATTTTCGGTGTTAAAATCCGACACCTGGGATTTTCTGAATAAATATCGAAATTCATAAATTTTGGAATTAAATACTCAAAATTCCAATCAACACTCAATTTGTACAAATTAACATCCAATTACATAAACTGAACACACCATTGCAATCAGCACGAAATTCCGATCACCAACTATCCCAGTCTAATTTCCAGAAAATATTTAATAATTAAATAATTATCAAAATTAATGAAATAATTGCAATTAATTACCATAAATACTAACCTAGGCCGAAATTGCTAAATTAACTGCCTAAACGGGCTAGGAAAATTCTCGAACCTGTCTAGATAAATAGCACATCCTATCTATGCCTTAATTAATTTAATCTAACCTCCTAACATGCATAATTAACTAATTAAATCACTAATCTAATTTAACTAACAACATAATCCCTAATTAACTTAAACTAAACACCCCTTAAACGTCATTATCCTACTAAGTAGAGTTTAGTGCATAAACTCACCGGTTTAACTCGAAAACCGGTTCACCACGACGGCAGCGTAATGACGGCCGAAACTCAGGCCTACGGCGACGCTGAGGGGAGCTTGGGCCGAGCCAAAAAGCCTTGCAAGCCCACAGCAATACCGGGCTCGAAGGTTGGGCTTGAGAAGCGGGCTAGGCTTGTGGCAGAAGATGGGCTAGCTTTGGTGGGCTGAAGTTCACGGGCTGGGCTTGCTGCAGGCGTGAATTCAACTGGATTGGGTTGTTGCACTCGGTGGAGGTGGGCCGTGAAATTGCTTCGGTGGACTACGGGCATGAGGTAGCGAAATTGAGCATATGAGCCGTGACGTTGTTGTTGGAGGGGACGACTCAATGGGGATGCGTGGCAACAGCTAGGGAACTCGGTGGTGGGTGGTCTTCAAAGGGGAAGCAGCTGGCTTCGTGGCAGAGGAGAAGAGAGCAGCGAAGTTAGCGTTGGTGGCAGGATGTGTGGACGTTGCTGGCAAGAGGATGGAAGTTCGGTGGAGGGGAAAACAAAGCGAAGATGCCACTTCGTGAGGGCTGTTGGAACGTGGGAAGTGGGTGGTCAACACTTGGGCTTCAATAGGGAAGGTTGACGCAATTTAGGGGGAGCTTCACTAGCGTTGATTCTGTGGGGAGCAAGGATTAGTGGAGCGATTGAATTCGCAGGGGAGGGGTGAACTTCGAAGGAAGAATGAAGGGAAATGAAAAGCAAAGAAGAAAACGGAAGTAGGAGGGGTCTAGAGAGAGCGGTGCACGAAGATGGAGGGAACAGCCCGGCATGCTCGAGAAGTTTAGAAAAAAGGGAGGGGGCGAAATCCACAAAATATATTATACACTTAAATGCTTGGTCCCCCCCCCCCTCCTAAGCCTCCAACCTTATCCCTCTTATCCCCAAATACTTTCTTGCTTAGAATTTCCATAAATTAACCAATTTAATGCCAAAAATACAGCCCCCATCCATAGCTCCGAATTTCACTCAACTTTGGCTTCAATTCCCTAATGAAATTCCCCAATTTGACGTCCAAATTTGATGAAAAAGAAAGCCCACACAATTTCCGAAATTTCTTTTCATCAAGTAGCTCGATTTGAAAGTCAAAAACCCCTTCAATTTGGCTAATCCAAATTTCCATTATTTTCCGAATTGTCCGAATTGATTTTCCATAAAAATCTCGAAATCGTCGAAAATTCTTTGGAGGATGAGTTGACATTCCTAAAATAAATCGTGACATAACAAAACTTTCAATTTCTGAAATTAGGTTCAATTTCGTGGTTAATTTCAATCTAATGCGATTTTAGTGCGTCCTAACCTACTGGGTAGTTTTTAGAAGTTTTTAGTGCAATTAACATGTGGTCGATTATTTTCACATTGGTGACTTTCGGTTGTCGTGAAAATCTTAAGGTTTCAAATACGGAAACAAGGTATGAAAAGGACAGAAAAATCAGTTTAATGCCGCTCGATAGAAATTTTGCAATTAGGTGGAATCACCCACGTACTAATCACATACCTCTATCGAATCGACCTATCTTCAGTCTCTGATCGATTTTGACGGTGCCATAATGACCCTTGCAGATTAGCACGGTTGAGCAGTCGATTCTTGGTTGAATTCTCAAGTCTATTACATTTAGATTCCTTAACAGCTTCACCTGATAAGCTAGTTAATTCATGAATGGCCAACTTAGAGAAAAAGACTATAGGCACGTCGATGAAAAGCCCATTTCATCTTATTGAAATCAGACTTGAAAATCAGGATGTCACACACGGACACATTTTAGGAGATTTCGTGTTGTGTTATACATCCCAACACATGTCGAACATGCTTGGACAAGCTTGATACGCGGTCGACTCTTTCTAACACGTTCCGACTCGCATGTCCGGAAATTGCAAGAGGCATGGTGGTTTCAGGGGCGAGTCTACAAGTGCAAAGGTAGAGAAAATTGTTAAAGAAGGCAACGGATGGTGGAGCCAAGGGCGAGGGAGTGAAGGCGAGGGCACGAGCAACGACGAGGCAATGATTGCAAGGAGGAGGGCCGCAACTGTGATGTTGCAACGAAGGACCGAAGGCTGCGACTGCGGCTGCGAAGGAGGGAAGGCCACAGGTGAGACGGCAAGTAATTGCGATGAGGTGATCGAGAGAGAGCAGAGATCAAGATGAAGAGAATCGGGCGAGCAAGAGGAAGAGGAGGCCGCAGAGGAGGGTTTTAACTTTTAACAAGAAGAGTAGATAAAAAAAAAAGGGGATTCTAGTGTGGAGGGATGGCTATGGGGGATGATTTTAATTTTCAAGGGAAATGACAGCCTTGACAAGTGATGGGGAAAGAAATGAGGGAAGAAATCGGGGGCGGAAAGGGGCGGTGTTTTGGTGATGCGGTGGGATGGCGGGTTTTGTGTGTGGGGGAGGGGTTTTTTGGGGATGGCAGTTTTTGTGTGAGGGTTTTTGTGTGTGACATCTTGATTTTCAGGTTCTGATTTCAATTGAATAAGTTGGGCCTTTCGTTAACGCGCCTATAGTGCTTTTCTCTAAGATGGCCACTCATGAGATAACTGACCTATCGGGTGAAGCCATTAAGGGATTTTAATGCAATAGACTTGTCGCGACCAATTTTTCGGGGAACCACCTAGGGTTTGGCTAATGGATTACTAAGCTTAGACTTAGCTCGGGCTCTCCCAAGCCCATACCAACTCGCAATTTAAATTTAAATATCCATCATGCAAAAGGGAGTCGCCACTAATCAGTTTACGGTAGGTCGATTAGACACCTAAGTAAAATAATGGGAGAATCATTTTACCCTCCGAACTGCAGATTTTGGGTAATTACATTAGATTTCTCTAACGCCCTTTCGGTACCTTTTCTTTTATCTTTTGAAAAAAAGTTTGGCAAGCAGCTTGAATTAATTTCACTTTCCTAACATGTGAGGTGATCATACGAGTGCGCAAACCACCAATTTAACACTCAATAAAGCAAATAAAATAATGCAGGACCTACCTCAAAGCAACGAAAGCATCTGCATTGTTAGATCAGAATTCACATCAACAATCTTAGATATGATTTCTAATTAACAAGCAATCACTCAATTTTTGCCTTCACTTTTTAATGAGAATATAGCCCATATGCAATGCAATGCTTCTAATCTAATATGAAATAATATAGCATGACAAAATGTCCTACACTATATGAATGATTAAAAAAAAACTAATGATTTTTAATAAACATGCAATAATTAAATATGCAATCTAAATTAATCAAAATGACCTAATTCTAATGACGTGCAATTTCTAATTAAATGAACCTAATAATAAACCCTAAATGACGTGCATTTAGTGGGTCTAATTCTATATGACATGCACATGAATTTTCTATTCTAAAAATGCAATATATTCTAGAAATTGAAACTAATTTATCCTAAGACGATTTTTTATGAAATTCGAAATTAAGGAAAATGCAAAACATAACTATCTAGATTAAGATTCTATTTAGCTTATATTAAGGATCAAGTCAGAGTAAATCCTAATTTAAACTAAGATATTATCTTAACCTAGCAAGCTCTAACCTAAGATGCAAAAATCAATCTAAACTTAAAATAAAACATGCAATTTATTCTAATATGCCATGACGTTAAATAATGCCTTAATTCCTAATTTTTTTTTATGAAATTCGAAATTAAAATTAAACATGCAATTCAGATAATAGAAAAAAACTAACATCCTAAATGAGTGCACTTTTTCTTTTTCTTTTCATGACTCAAAATAAAATTCCTATCTAATCATGCAAGATAAAAAAAACAAACCTAATCCTAATTCAATTTTTTTGGATTTTTTTTTACTTTTAAAAAAATAAAATTGACAATTAAAATCGATAATTAACCCCTACCGGAGATAGGTCAATTCAATTGAGATGTGTGATCAAGTGTGGGTGATTCCACCTGATTGCAAAATTCTCATCGATTGGCACTAGACCGATTTTCTTTCGTTTTGGGTATCCTGTATCCGTATTTGAAACCTCGAGACTTTCACGACCATGAGAGTTGGCAATGTGTTGAAGAGGTACGTGTGGCTCGAAGAAAATCGACCACGGGTCAATTGCACCAAAAATTCCTAAAAGCTACCCGGTAGGCTAAGTCATGCTAAAATAGCGTCTGATTGAAATTAACCGCAGATTTGAATTCGATTTCAAAAATTAAAAGTTCTGTCGTGTCATGGGTCATACTAGGAACGTTGACTCGCCTTTTGAGGAATTTCTAGCGAGTTCGGGATTTTTATGGAAAATCGATCTAGACGATTCGGAAAACGAATGGAAATTCAGATTGACCAATTTGAAAGAATTTTTGGCATCTAGTGTAAGTGAATTAGCGAAAGGAAATTTTTATGGGATTTTTCCTCAACAAATTGGACCTCAATCGGAGAAATTTGTTTAGAAAATTGGATTTCGAGAAAAATGAAATAGAATTCGGAATTGAAGGAAATGACCGTTTTTATTGCCCGAGACTTGTTGTTTAGGGGAAATTTGATGCAAGAAAGCAAGTAAGGATCAAGTACTTTAGCATGGGAATTTTTGGGGACCAATTTGGACTAAACAAGAGCAAGTGAGACCAAGATTTTTGAGTTATAGGAAATTCCTTTTTATTTTCCTATTCCCCCCTTTGGCTGCACGCCCACACCTCTCTCTCTCTCTCTCTCTCTCTCTCACTCGCGCGATCCCCCACCGACAGCCCTCTACCGTGTCTCATTTTCCTCCCCCACATCTTTGACTTTTTGGGTCGTACTTGTCCCCCTCACCTTTTTCTCTCTTGCTTGCACCCATTTCTGTCGACCTCTTGCCACGTCTCTTCCACTCACTCTCTTTTTTATTTATTCTTTTCTCTGCCCTTACCGTCTGCAAGCCTCGCACATCCACCGAAGAAGCCACGTTCTCGATTTGTTCCTCATGCCTATAGTAGCTCACGCTGGCTACCACCTTAACCGAAGTCCACTCCGCGCATCAACGACCCACACCGTCCCAATTTTCCAGCCTGCCAGCAGCCTCGAGATCAGCCTCAACTCGCCTTGAACAACAACGATTTTTTTTAGTCCGAGCAGAAAATCGTGAGCTTTGCAGGCCAATTTTCGGGCTCGAGCCGTGCCCCGTTGGTGTCGTCACTTTGGAGAAGATCGAGCCCCGTCACGTCCCCGTTGTTTTGGTCTAAGCGGATCGATAAATAAGTGAGTTTAACTCACTAATCCTCGCTTAGTAGGTTAATGATGCTTAAGGGCTGATTAGTTTAGGTTAAGCATGGATTAGGTGATTAGTTAGATTAGATTAGTGGATTTAATTAATTACCGATGAATGTTAGGTGGATAGTTAGTGCAATTAGGGCCTAGACAAGCTCTAGTATTTGTTTAGAGTGATTCGGAAATTTTTCGAGTCCATCTCGGCATCCAATTAGGCTTTTCCGGGCCTAAGTCGCATTTTTCGGTATTTATTTATTATTTTCCTAATTAATTAATTAATTAATTAATTTTTTTCCAGAAATTAGACCAGGATAGTCGGTGACCGGAATTTTATGCTGATTGTGGTGGTGTAATCTGTTTATTTAATTAAGCTTTAATTTGTGTTGATTGTGCATGAATTGTATTTTAGGATTTTATTCCTAAATTGATTTAATTTCAGTAATTGATTGGAAAATAACCGAGAGTTGGTTTACAACGCCAAAAATATTTTGGTGGACCATACAAATTGGTGGGATTTTCAAGGGTGAAAATACTATATTTTGGCTAAGGCCAATCGTGTACCCATACATGAGTATTTTTATCAGGTACCCTTAATATGAGGGAAATAGGCCAAGAGGTCTTGTTAATTGAGGAATCAAGTTGAGAAGTGTAATGTTGTTGGCCGTAGGTAAATAATCGTGTGATGATATGGGTTAGATCAAGAATACCACCAGATTTGGAATTGGTTATGCTTGTTAAGCCGTAATTCAGCATTACCACCTAATCTAGGTTGTGCTTGTTGAGCCGTAATTCAACATTACCACCAAAGTATGGTTGTGTCCACTGGACTGTAATCTACCACCGAATTTGGAATCGGTTGTGCTCATTGAGCTTTAATTCAGCATTACCGCCAAGATTTAGTAGGCCATGCTTGCTAAGCCATAATTTAGCGTTGGGGTTGAGTAAGTGAGATGACCGGAGAAAGGTCTCGTTGACATGTAATCAACTGAGTCGATTGATCGATGATTCGATTTGAATTCTTGATTTGATGTGATGATGTGATTCGATGATTGTATGAATTGAATTGACGTGCAGGAAGGAACTAAGGCCAAAGTAAGCCCTCTGACTCGTGGTTGTGCTTAGGCAACCATTTGGGCGTATTTTCTTCCTAGTCGGGTCTTAGGGAGTTGAACTTGCTGAGACGTAGTATCATCCCGTTATGGGATATCATTTTCAAATCCCTAGTTGACAGCGCTGGAGGACCCGATGCTCGAAGTTTAGAAGGTGAAGCTTGAAGAATTGGTGATCTTGTTTGACTAGTTAGTCATAGCACAATTCTCTTTTGTTGAAAGCGGATTCCTTCTTGTAGGCTTTTGTGTATAAACTTGTATGTTTATAAAAAGGTATTTTGTGAAAAATTGGCCCTACTTTCCTATCTCATTGTTTTATTGTTTGAGGACTATTTATCTACTTCCGTATGCGTATTAAAATGAAAGGGTCGGCGATGCATCCTAAGCCGTCACTATTTAATCAACCAAGCCGGGATGGGCGCGCGCTCGAGGATCGGGGTGTGACGTTGTGTGTGGGGGGAGGGGCTTTTGGGGGATGGCGGTTTTTGTGTGGGGGGAGGGGGCTTTGTGGGGTAGCGGTTTTTGTGTTGGGTTGGTGGGGGAGGGGTAGAACGAGGCAGGACATTGGATGGTAGGACTTTTTTGTTAGAAAAATAAATAAATAGCCTAAAAAGTGATTTCAAAAAATTAAAATACTCAAAATTAAATAATGATAAATTTTGATCATTATAGAAAATCATAGATTTATATAAATAAGTTTATTCTATTTTATTTTTTTAGTCATTGTTTCATTCATAATTTTTATTAAAGTTAGAAATATGTTTCTAAATATGGGTACACATCAACTGTAGATATATTTTTCAAATTTCCTATAAATAGATTTATTAATATTATTAGTGTAAATTCATTATAAGCTCTTTTTATTATTTATTTATTTGTGAATTCAAATCAAATTAATTAAAAATAAAAATATTCATTTAATATATAATGTCCCAACGTGTCGAAATTCTCTATTTTTGAATAATGATGTGTCAGCGTGTCGTGTCGTGTCGTGTCGTATCGCATGTCCATGTCCGTGTCGGTCGGTGCTACTTAGGTTCTAACCACGGTGGATTTTATGCCATGCGTTTTGCGTCCGGTTGAGTTGTTTAGTTATAAATACTTTAAGTTCAAATGTAATTTATATGTGCAAAACACTTCAATAGGTAAGTATTTATAATTCTTATTCTCTTACCATAGTGAATTATTTATTATTGCTTCTTTCCATGAAGTAGGTTTCAATACTCTCTGGTGTTCTTTATCATTTTTCATTTATTTTTCTAGTGATTTCGTGTTGATTAAAATTGCAAGATCAATTATGTCAATTTTCGTGTTAATTTTACAATACACTAGGCTGTGTTCACAATGTGCAATTCATAGCTATCGATCCCCATGAATAATGAGTTTAAGAAAGATGAGCGTACATGTATATTGTCAATTATTATGAAACCCGCCAGATGAGCAACCGCTTAGAGTTTTGCTACTATTTTTTCACCTGAAAGTCGTTTGGAGCCCATACTCTTCGTGAACTCGTCTAAGGTATTGACTGCTAGATGTGGACGAACTCGTGATTATATATACTTGATGCATCATCTCAATATCAGAAGCTGTGTGATTTACCCCGAGACACAGAAAAAAGAGAGATGGACGATGTTAATGGAGAGAGCGATGGTGGTGGAAGAATGAGTAGTCAGGAGAAGGAGGAGGAGCAGGAGAAGGTGAAGAAGGAGGGAGGGCACGCGGTGTGTCTCCCATGCCCACTTCAAAGCCACATAAGCGGGATGATGAATCTAGCCAAGCTCCTCCACCAACGTGCAGGCTTTCGCATCACCTTCGTCAACACCGAGCTCAACCATGCCCACTTACTCAGGTCTGACCCTTCTTTCTTCTCCAGAAGTCTTGATGATTTCCAATTTGTTACCATCCCAGATGGCCTCCCACTTCTCTCCGATCTAGATGCGACCCAGGACATGGGCGAGCTCTGCGAAGCCACTAGGAGCTTCATGGCTCTTCCCTTCTCTCGCCTCGTCGCCACTCTCCTCAAAACACCATCAGATGAGTCCAGAGGCGTTTCTTGCATCCTCTCTGACGTTTTCATGTCGTTCACCGCCACTCCTGCGGCTCAGCAGTTTAACATCCCTCTACTCTTCGTTTGGACCAACTCTGCTACTTCCTTCTTGGCCGCCAAACATTATCACGCCATCATGGACAAGCTGCGTCCTCCTTCACCCCCTAAAGGTCAGCGACGCTCTCGTATTTCAAGTTGTACAAATTCACTCTCCATATGTGAGATGGATTCGTGGTGTACTGCAACTAAACCTTGTTGGGTGTTCAAGTATATAAGTTTCGCCTGCTTAAATACACCAGTCTATACACCCATGTCATCACTTGAGAAACTGTACTTGTTGTAATAACGTTGGACGTACTGAGAGCCCATTTAAGTATAGCTGTATGACTGGTCATATATATTCTACAATTACAATACTTACAAAAAAAAAGTGTTTTCAATAATTCTTAAAACATAATGTCAGGCATACCCAAAGGTATTGTTGGGAGCATTTTTATGATTTTCTACGGACTAATTACCAGTTCGTAGTCCGGTTCTTGCTTTCCGACCAGGTATAGTCTGAACTTTCTCATGTTCGAACCGAAAAAAAAAAGGACTTGTTCATGATTTTCTTGATTCTATGTTTTTCATTAAAATATGAAAGATTTATGTGAAGGCAGCTATATGTAAAGCTTTGGGTACCTCGTAAAATATATATATATATATATATATATATATATATATATATATATATATCATTTATGCATGCAGATGCTAGCTTTTCTGAAGCAAATACTTTCTTTACGCATGCAGATGCTAGCTCTTCTGAAGCAAATACTTTCATGGATACGTTCATTGACTGGATTCCGGGCATGAAGTGCATGAGGGTGTGCGATCTCCCAAACTCCTTCGGCACCAAGGATGGCGACGATGATTTCGTGCTCAAAGCTGTCCTGGACGTGGTTCAGAATGTTATCGATCGCAATCCCACTCATCCCATGATCGTCAATACCTGCGAAGCCCTGGAGCGAGATGCTCTCAAAGAGCTCTCGTCCATTTCCACTCCCATCTACCCTATCGGCCCACTCTTTCTCCTCAATAAAGTAGTAGATGTTGATGATTGGAGTCATGGGCTGAAACAAATCCAGGGCCACTTGTGGAAGGACAACGCAGAGTGCCTTGAGTGGCTCAATTCCAAAGAACCTAAATCAGTAATGTACGTGAGTTTCGGAAGCGTAGCATTCTTGCTCCGAGAACAGCTGGTGGAGTTCGCAATGGGACTTGCCAATAGTAAGCAACCCTTTTTGTGGATATTTAGGCCGGACAGTGTGAACCAAGGAGACAATACTAGTGCTAATCCTGTTCTTCCTCGTGAGTTTCTTGAAGAAACCAAGGGGAGAGGCTTCATCTCTGGATGGTGCCCACAAGAGGAAGTGCTCAACCACCCTTCAATCGGAGGGTTCTTGACTCACTCCGGGTGGACCTCGATACTGGAGAGCATGTCAGCCGGAGTTCCCATGCTGTGTTGGCCATGCTTTGGGGACCAGAAGGGCAATTGCAGATACGTATGCAGTGAGTGGGAGATCGGTCTGGAGATTGGAAATGATGTGAAGAGAGATGATGTGGAGAGCTTCGTTAGAAAGCTCATGACTGACGATGGAGATGATAATGAGACGGGGAAGAAGTTGAAGAAGAGGGCCATGGAGTGGAAGAGGATCGTACATGAGGCTGCCCTTGGCTCTTCCACTTCGGATTTTAAGAAGCTGGTGAATTACCTTACTTCTCTCCAAAATTAATTATGAATACTATAGTACGTGGAGAATTCGGATTGGGCTCAAGCCTCAAGTTAAGGATGTACTATCGTAATTTCCTTCTGTAGCAAAAAGTTAGGCAAATCACTGTTCCTAATCATTGTTTATATCATTTAGAATAATTGTCGGTTGGGATTCTGGAGCCTGTGATTGTCATTTTTAAAACCCATGAGGGTGTTCTTTGTCTTGTGTGACTTCTTGAGGCCTATAAAACATAAGGAAGATGTAATGTCTGGGGCAAAGTCCCTTTAAATAATGTGTGCTTGTGAAAATTTTCTTTCATATATTTCTAAACTTTTCTCTCGTTATTCTCCTCGAGAGGATATTATTAGAATCCTATTGTTAATTTGATAAGATGATCTAGTTGCCCGTCTGCTCTCCAACTGCCACTCTGTGGATCTTGTGCATTGAAAAAATCTTGGAACTTTGAAAGTTCTGTGGTTCAGTTCATGATGTTTGGAGATTAACAGGCAGCTGTGAGATAGCATATCTGTCTTAAATATTCACGTTCTGCATCACATATCCTTCAATAAATAATATATATATATAGATAGTCGAGATCTTAAATTTCTGAATTGTGAATCGAGAATTCAAATTGAATTATAAGGTTCAGTGAAGCATCCAAATTAGTTTATTTGTGCCATTAGCATTTATAAGTTGCGTAAACAATACTTCATAATACGATACTTGAGTAAGACCAGTGATCCATGATAAAGTAATCTTAATTTCGAGCACCTATGACGATTCCTATGAATAAGAAGATATAATTTCCTATTGTCTTATTAACATTATGATTAGACTAAGATATAAGTCACAAATATTTATCTGCCTTTTCTTTTATTTTTACTTTGTAAAGTGTAAAAATTTACTTTCAATTGTTCTATAACCATCAAAATATAGCATGCCTTATAAAAAAGAAAAACTTACATCATTGGACGAGTTCAAATCGCTTGAATCGGCTGATACGAACCAACATATACGTAACAAACTAACTGTAGATTCACTAGTGAATTGGCATATTCGTATACCATTCACAAGACTATTGATTCACCTAAAATGTAGATATTGCTTATGTAGGGAAAAAAAATCGATGGAAGAATCGACTAACCTCTTTGATGCGCAACAAGTGAATTATCCAAGAATATATGTTGAATCATGAGTAAACGATAGATGATACGACTTCATGATGATTTGAATACAACAATAAGGAAGGCATTCACATTCCACAGCACTAATGCCGATTGTCTTTGCAAAGTAATAATGAAAGCCTTTTGTATAATTGTGGCATCCAGGTTTTCGTCAAACCTCGAATAAGTAACAGCTCATCACGGGTCGACGGGAGTGTCGACAGACTGCATCATTGGCACCATTTGCGGACACTATTTCGTCATCGTCATCATCGGTATAGCATTAGGCCATCGTTTCATCACCACCCATCATTCCGAAAGATCAACTTTCGGAGAGAAATTTCCATGCATGGTCATGCACACGTCCAATGCTAGTCCCGAGCAACATCGCAAATTGACCGAGCTGAAGGCCCGTAGCATGCAACAGCCATACGTACGTCCGCAACATTTTCTCCATGCAAGAATGAAGCAACCGAAGGTCCACGTTCACAACTTCATGCACGATTTTTCTCCTTAGACGGCCATACGATCGGCCTCACAAATGGCCACATTTTTTTAGCCATGCATCCACGTAGAATTTGCCCTCCTCCATGCAGCTTTGCCGAGCGTCCCTTCTACATGCAAGAGGAAGACATAAAATACATGCATGTGCACGTCTAATGGAGTCAACAAATGAAGTTGTTGACCCATGCAACAAATGAAGATCCGTTCGTGCATGGAGAAGACAAGTGGCAGCCCATGTTTTCCCCAGCAACCGTCGTCCCTTTGCTGCCACCGAGCCCTTCTTCAGTTGACTAGGAGAGTCAACAAATGCAGCCACGTTACTGCATGGGAAGGCAAGCTGTCTCGGCGAGGGAAGAACGCAACATGCAGAGGCCACGCCAGAGGTGTTGACCGGCTGAAGACACGTATCCACGACCCTTGAGCTGGCGAGGGAAGGCCCGAACGGTGGCCACGACATTCCCACCTGTCTTTCGCTGGAGGAGCCGCGGAAATTCAAGCAAGTGTTGACTGATTTTGTCAACAAAGCCAGCTACGAAAACAGAAAACAGAGAGAGGGGGACCGCGCGAGCGAGTGAGAGAGAGAGAGAGTTTGAGCATGAGTGTGAGCGGCGTGAGGAGGGAGAAGGTCGCCCCTCTGCCCATGCTCGTCCGTCCGTGGTCGTGCTCGAGCTGCCACCGTTGATGCCGCCCGTCTTCGCCACCGATTGAGCTGCATTCGAAGTCCCAAGTTTTCATTTTTGTTTGCCGATCAAGCTAGGAGTCAAGGCAAGTAGAAGTTCATCAATCTATGTTGTGTATGTTGTGATTGTCTAGTGTAGTGCAAGTAGACATTGATTAACCTATGCTATGTGAATTCCGTCGTTGCTTGGTGAGATGCATTCCATCGGAATTCTACAAAATACTATTATTTCCATGACACTTGCGTTATTTGGTGAATTCGAAAGTCTTTCAACCTGATCACGAACTTTGGGAGTGAAACTACGTGTTTTCTATGGTCAGATTTGATTTGTGGACCCATGTGTGTACTGATTTTTGGTATTCCAGAATTTTTAAGACCTGATTTGCAGACTGTTTTAAGTTACACGGGAGTTCTGAACTTTCGGATTTGATAAGGTCATGAAAATACTTGCTCGTGATTTGCAAAAGTATTCGGTTAGAATAACTCAAATTTCGGAGGTGAAACTGTGAAATTGATTGTTATCAATTCAGTGTTGAAGATCTTGATTTTGCGAAATGGTTCTACCGACGTGGATTTGACGTGCCTTCAAAGTTTTGTTTGCACTTGGTTTATACTATAATTCTGGATTTTGGTGTTGCAGAATTTTGGAGCTTTTAAATACAAACTATCCTATATTATAGAAAATCTGGAACCGAGTTGCGCAATTTGTTACTCTTTATACACAACGAATTTGACTTAGTGTCCTTCACGAAACTTTTTCCTTTAGGTCTCATTTATAACATATCAAAATTTCAGAATTTTCTAAGTTCATTTAGGGGTTATTCCGAAAATTTTATTAAAACCGTGCATTCTGGTTTTTGAACCGTTTACTCCGAATTTGCTTCGAAAAGTGAGTGCATCTTGAATTGTTATTGGATATTATGGTTCTTGGCATTCAACAGCGAAGATTTCAATAAAGCTCATGTGATTTCCAATTGTCATGGTATTGAATATGTTTTTGGGAAATGAAAATGTTAATGATGCCGTTGGACCCTCGGGTCAACAATGCCCCGGGAGTCGGGAGGCCCAAAGGATCGAATGAGTCGATGCCTTGTGGATGCCTGGGGTCCGAAGTGCACCAGAGGTTTTCCCCGGGAGCTTCGGGATGCCCGGTTGTATGCTAGTCGGTACGTAAATCCGGAGGGCCGAGGTAACCATTTTCATGGAGAGCCTCAGAGGTTTCCTCGTGATGCCAGGTACGGTGCAAGATGCCTAGAGGTGTGATACACTTCGGATGCTTGGTGATTGAAAACCAGAGGCTTTCGCGACGCCGGGGTTGGGTGCGAAATCCCAGAAGGATGCAAACGTTGGTCCTCTGGGGGATGAAACCTTTTGAATGATAAAACGGATAATTCTACTAAGTGTGTGTGTGGTCTGGTTATATGACTAAATTGTATGGAATGGAATGTGACGTGTCATAACAGTTTGGCCTTGTGATCAGGACTTGTGTAACTGGACATGATGTATTGTGATTCTTTTGAAATTGCATTGACCATTGCATTAAAGAATTTCATGATTTTGATGCATAATTATCTCTTGATTACCTATTTTTGGTCTATCTTGCATGAATCTAGATATTGATGGTATTGCTTGATATAGCTTGATGAATCTTTTACTGTTGAGTGGCTGTACTCACCCCGTTTCGGGACTAACATTTCATACTAGGAGATATGCCTCTACCACCAATCACTCCCAGTACATTTTACGGTATTCCGGTCAACATTAAGTGCGAGTGTTCGGAGCACCATCATCCCGAGATACGAGGTTTAGTATTTGTCCGAGTGCGGGTACTAGTCATGTACAACATTGGTTCACTTGACGGCCCAATGATTCAAGAGTTTCTGACAATGTACATCCGCCGTGATGGGAGTACACAGGGGCCATTACCGCCTCCTCCAGCTGATGGATCGGACTAGGTGTGACCGAGAGTGACGGTCAACAGATGATGCATTTTTGGATCGCCGGCACTGACTGATAGACTTATGTATATGACTGTTTTTTAAAAGAGAGAGAGAGAGAGAGAGAGAGAGAGAGAGAGAGAGAGAGAGAGAGAGAGAGAGAGAGAGAGAGAGAGAGAAAGAGAAAAAGGAAGGCAGTCAGTTACCTTATGGTATATAGCCGAGTATAGAAAAATCACGGCAAATTTTGATGTACCGACTGACGTTGTCTATCAGATCTATGTAAATAAAAGTGTTCGGCTTTAACTTATAAAATGTCTAGTAGGTGTGCATCGCTTTATAATGCTTGACGGAGAATAGTTGATTTTGCTTCCACTATATAAACTGCGCAGGGACCGATCTGAAAGATATAAACCCCCAGGATTTATAGACCTATTTTAATTCTTCGTATCAGAGTATTATATTATTAGGTCAAGAGAAGTGGTAAGCTAACTGTGGCGACCCTAATAGATCGGGGGCAGTTCGAGGGTGCCACAATAATATTCTTTGAGGAGAGAGGAGGAGAAGAGAGAACCGTTCTCTTTTAGAATGTTCTTTGTATTTTTCATGAAGGCGGTCATCTCCAAAAGTTATGTGCGAAGTTAAATGATTTCCCCTTAATAGATAACCATTCATACCTCTTAAATTAGTGTATCTCCCTCATATCATATTAAGACGAACTAGTGCATGTTAATTGCACCCCATCATAGACAAACCAACGAAATATAATGTATCCCATTTGGACATGATGGGCTTGATGGTGCTCTATCAAGAATATAAGGCATTCAACATTCATCCACATTAAAAACAATTCATACTGGCAAGAAAATTGTGCGACCAGTGAATACACCTGTACTTGGGAGTTTAAATTATGCTTATGTTAGGGATAACATAATAGTTACAACCCCAAAAAGAAATAAGTAATTGATGTCTCACACTGCCTTAGACGTATTTTACTATATCAGTCCAAGTGTACATATCCCTTAAAAGTTATATTTGACTATTCTCAAAACACCATGTATTTATAATTATATCTAAAACCACAAAATGTGATATAATTGGTCGACCAGTAAATACATGTGATAAATATAAAACAATAATGGTCTTCCCTCGCACTCATGTCTCTCTCCATTCCAGAATGACTGTTTTCCTAAACATGTCCCATAAAACCATATTTATTCATAATTGTCAGTAACATGCTAAAATAGCAACATTAATCTTTTACTTTGAGAACATAGTCAAAAGTAACATAGAGCACGAAAATGAGGTAAACTATAAATTACCTCAAAAGCTCACACGATAAGTAAATATCGATAATTTCATTCACATCCCTTATTAGTCGTACAATGCACATATAGTATGAATTATATGTTGTAGCGAATTTCTTTTTCTATAAAAACGTATATCATTTATTAAACACATCCACTATGCGGATCTTAGCCTAAATATAGTCATGTACTTCTCATGTACTTATGTTTAGCTCTAGTGAAATATTAGCTCGCTTACCATAGCGCCAAATTAGTACTAGCATCTAGCATCCTTCAAGCATATATGATTGTGGGACTATCATGTTCGATCTTCTCATATACAAATCATAAACCTCACTTTGATTCTAATCAAGGCAACCTAAAATTATATTATGTACTAAACTTGCTCTTCCAACACCTATAATACATAACATCTCTTCTCAACCTACTATGACACTTGAAGTGATTATCCGTATGAGTGAGTCAATCATTGCCTATCGATATGCCCTTCAATAGTGTATGTGTGTTTATGCTAATCTCATAATGGATTTGTGTTCATTGATAAAACATCAAGTCACTAAAAAATAAACAAGTATAATACATATGTTCACATATACATAAACCAATGATCCCAAAAAATATTACATATCATATTCTACGTAATCTTGGAGAATTCCTGTGGATCAAGAACACGTCTTTAAGAACAACCTTCGTAAACAAATCATCAATCATTCTATTGGTTAAAATGTATTGTAGAATCACTTCTTTCTGTGCTATTATATTTTTGATGAAATTATTCTTTATGTTAATGTGCTTCATCCTACAATGATACTTGAGACCTTTCACATAGGCAATGGCTACTTTACCATCACAATAAACTATCATTAGTCTTAAAACCTCAGTGACAATTGCTAAATTTTCCAAGAAATATTTTATCCATGTTGCTTCTTACACTGCAACGAAGCATGTAATAAAATCAGTCTCCATCGTAGATAAGGTTGTGCATGTCTGTTTTTTACTACTCCAAAAAATTGCATATTCATCTAGCAAGAACATATACCCAAAAGTTGATTTACGCTCATCTAGGTCTCATTCCTAATCAATATCCGAGTAGTCTAGTAAGTGTAAATCGTTCTCTCAATAACAAAATCAATAGTCCGTGGTGCCTTTCAAGTATCTTAAGATCCTCTTCATTGTTTTCCAGTGCGCTTGACTAGGATTTGGCTAGTATCGACTCACCAATCTCACGGCATGATATATGTTGGGTCGAGTATACATCATGGCTTACATCAAACTTCTAACTACACTAACTTAAGGAACAGTTTCCATTTCTTTATTATTATTATTTTTTTTTGAATTCCTAAGACACATCTTGGAAGTTAGGCGTTCGCCTTTCATGACAAGGGTATCAATGGGATCACAATGCTATATATCAAAATGCTTAAGAATCTTTATTTTACAAGACTCTTGTGACAGGGTAAGGAGTTTCCTTAATCAATCTCTTTCAATCTTATCCTCAATATATAAGTAGTTTATCCCATGTCTTTCATTTGAAAATTAGAGGACAACCATTCTTTTATGGTGATAACTAAACTCTTTTCATTCCTAGTCAATAGAGTATCATCCACATATAGTGATAAAATCACAAATTTATCCTCAAACAGATTGATATACACACAGTGATCTTCGATCACCGTGAACCCAAAAGACGTTAAGCCTCAATGAAAACAAAAATGCCACTGTCTAGATGATTATTTAAGACTATAAATGAAGTGATGAAGCTTGCAAACTTTACGCTCTTGACCTTTAGCTATAAAACCTATTAATTGCTTCATATAAATTTTCTCATCTAGTTCTCCAATGAAAAATATCATCTTTACATCCATTGGGTATAATTCTAGATCCAAATGTATGACAATGGCTAAGATAAGGCACATAAAGGCAAACATTACAACTAGTGAAAATGTTTTTTCATAATATATATCCTTTTGTTAAGTATAGCCCTTCGCCACAAGGCGAGCCTTATACTTTTTAATGGATCCATCCGTTCTTTGTTGAATCTTGAAGATCCATTTATTTCCAATAGTACTATGATTGGGTGGCAGATCAACCAAGTCACAAACATAATTTGCCCTAATAAATTCAATTTCATCTTCCAAAGCTTTTCTCCATTCTTCCTTAACAGGGGATGAGAAAGCCTTTTAGACAATCTTAGGCTCAAAATCATCTTGCAGAGCAATTATAAATGCTTCTCCTTCAATTTCAAAACGACAAAGGGAAATACTTTTACGAATATTTTTATCTAACTGAACTTCTTCCAAATTCAATTCACCAGACGACACGACAATCCCACTAGGTCTTATATGTTGAGATAAATTTTCATTTTCCTTGACAACGTTAGTGGATGTATTGTCATGATCTTCCATATCACATAATTGAAAGTTCTTATTAATCTCACCTCTACTAGGGAAGTCATTCTCCAAGAATGCGAAATCCCATGGCTCCATTTTAGTCACACTTCCATCAGCTTATTCACCTATAAACACGTACCCTTCAAAATGTTCAAAATATTTTATAAAGATTCATTTCTTTTCTCTAGGTCCTAATTTGTCATATTTATGGGAAGATTCATGAACATGTGCTACACACCCCCAAGGTCATCCCTATGTCCCCAAGCTTTCTAGTAGTCCCCGTCAAGATCCATCCCCCCCTCCCAACGTGATGTTGCTTTCCGAATGTATGTCTTTGGACTTTTAGAGATATAGTTTCTTGGAAAATATTCCAACTTCTTTATTAATCATTTTGCTTCAGGACTAGCCAAATTATCATTCAATTGGGTAATGCGGGCATCTTTGTTTTGCTTTCAAACAGATAACAAGAGGTTAGCTTTTGGGAGTGTTTCTACGTAAGAAATAGACTTCTTTTCCTAAAGGGACTTTGGCTTCTACGAAGCGTTAAGCTCAATAGTGAGGTCACGATACTTGATGGGTTGCTTAAAGAGTGCCTTATGTATGCTTTCGACACTTTTTTTTTTCTAGTAAGAAACAAGGACCGACGTTATCATAGTCACTAATCTATTAGGTCTACAAAGAAAATACGTAACCTCATTCTTTTCACAAAATCACTAGATTATGGTGGGGGTTGTGTTAATCTATGTGATGACAAGACTCCTACATAAGGCAGTGCATGTTCTTGGAGCCACCTTCATGAATGGAAACATGTGGATGCTCGGTAATTATCCGGCACGTGTAGGATGAGAGGACTATCATATCCATTGTGAAGAGATAAGTTGGGTGCTCAAAAAGTCCTGAACACTCGTCATTGATATAATAAAAAGAAACCGGATTACTCCATGGTGTTTTTCTAATAAACCTAACCCCCCATTTGGGAAAGGATAACTTTTAAAAGGCATTTGGCAAGCTTAAAAACATGTCAAATGTATAGTAATTAAGCTTCAAGGGATTAACTGAGTGATTAAATGCTTGATTTGAATACCATAAGTCTTGTATTCAAATCACAACGTCACTTACTCATATTACTATTTCGAGAGTCATGTCCATGACTTTCTAAACCCTTTCTTCTTCTCCAGCTTGGTAGGATCCTCTGAAAAATGTAGCTCGAATAGTTAGAGACGTTATCATCCTGGCATCTCTGAGTGTCTCTAGGCTCTAAACTAAAGGTCAGAGTGGTTTCCTGTGAAAAGGCTATCCCTGAAAGGCTTGAACGAGAGAGGTTCGCCCACTATGGGAAGGCATACTAACATAAAACTGACTCCGTCCTCCCTGATTCTAAGTCTATGTCTATTCATGGTATCAGAGCCATGGTTTCGTTTGTAACAAGATCCATTCCATATGCTCAGTAGGTGAATCCAGTGCTGAGAAGATTTCTTGACATCATGACTAATCCAGAAATACTAGAAGCACCCATTTCTCTCGCCTCATCCCCGTCTTCCTCAACCCCTTTAGATTTTTGTGTATCAAACGCTTCTAAGATTGACTATCTTTATGAAGTCTCTCTTAATGATGAAACCAAAATCTCTTAAACCCAACTTCCCCTTATGAACCCCTATTCCGCTTTTGCTAAACCCACCTCATCATTTTCCCCCATCCGCTCCATCCGACAACTCATCCGCCAAACTCCAAAGGAAGTAAAGGAGTACGTCCAGTCCTCTAAGTTCGATCAACATCTCATTCCTACCACTGAGAAGGAGTATTTTGTTACTCTTCAAATTCCTCCAAAGTTTCCCGGCAATGGACTCAATAAGGTTATTCTCATGTCCATTATGGGGCTGTCCATCTTGCTCTAACTTTTCATGGTCGCAAGGGCTTGCCGATTGTGGCAAGAATAGTGTTATTGGATACTCGATTCCCTAGAATACCAGCATGCTTGCATTGGTACTATCCAAACCACTTTAAATGCTGGAACAATCTTTGTAACCCTATATCCAAACTTCAATGTCACTCTTTCAGACCCCTAGCTACTTTCATTTCTAAAAGTCCAAGTCCAGCTCACTAGAGCTCCTCAAACTGCTAACTCTATAACAGCAACACTACACTACCAGATGGTTTATCGAGTGCAAAACCATGCTCTTGACTTGAATTTCCACAACGGAAATGAAGATGCTTTATTCATCTCCATTCATAATGATCAAGCATCCTACATTCATGTTCCCAGACAAATCCCAAAAGAAAAGTTGGCAAAGCTCCTTCTAAAGACCTGGATCACCAACTATGAAAAGCTGCACCAGAACAACAAGCATTTCTAGTCTTCAGACTCTGAATTTGTCAGAAAGAAAGATTGCACTGTTTCCATCAAATTTGGCAAGGAAAATGAAGAAAGTCCTTCTATCTTCCAGACCCTCTTCATGATTGAACCATGTGTTCTTGAGTCAATTTCCGAGCCAGATCCAAAAAAACTTGTTCAATATTTCCAGAGTAATAGAAATCTTGTCCATTACTATAAGGATCGGTATGGTCACTGCTTCTGGGATCCTTTTTGTTTCTTTAGATAGTTATTATGTAAAGCTTATAGACTCATATATTATTCACTTGATAATGTACAGAATATTATTTTTCTTTTCATTCACAAATCGATGCGGATTAAGGACTCTTTTACTCCCCGGCCATAATAAAACTAGACTTTAGAAATTGCCTTATGGAAGGAAGAGGAATGTATCAAGCAAATTGCAAAATTGGAAGAGAAGAGAGACAACACGGACGATCTTTCCTATTTCGCTCAGCTAAAGATCCAAGAGTTAATAAGTACCATGGGACGGGTGATCCTAGAGTGCACCTCAAGTACTATTTGGGGATACACCGAAAATGTACCCCACACTTTCCAGGATAGTTTAGCGGGCATGGGCTCTATTGATAATGTTGTTAAGTTTCTTGATACTCTTCGTTCAGAATATGAAGCATCATCTGATGTTCCATCGAAATGTAAAAGTTTGCCGTGTTCTTGCAACGGAGGTTTTCTTTTTCTTTTTTTTCTTTCAAAATTTTCTTCCTCTTTTCTTGTTATCTCCATCTCTATCCTTGACTTACTGCTTTCAAACTACACAACTTGGAAGGCCCAATACTAGACCTTGTCAAAAGGCTAATTGTTCGGGTCAGATATGAGAGTTCCTTCGTGTTGAAATGTCGGGCCATTGAAGATCAGGTGGGGTTGCTTAATAAGCAACTATGACTCCTGTCTTGGAAGCTACTCAATAGTAATCTCCTACTAACATGCACTCACTTTCCTTACGAGTCCATGGTTCTTCTGACTTGCTGAAAAAGTATGGCAGGCACTCCAACTCCTTATTTGAGAAAGAGATAATGGACCTATTCTTGAAAGAACTACCAAAAGAGATGGCTGCAATACATTTCCTAAACTGGTGATGGTGGGGGAACAAAAGGTACTATTCAAGATGGGAGGATGGAGGAGGTGGGGGCTCAGACTTTCTTGCTTATCAACATTGTAGTACTATAATCTCAAGAGAAATCGGTTGACTTATAGAGAAGTAATATGGATCTGATGGCTGGAGGTTTAATTTGTGCACTTTATGGACCATTTCCTTCTCCTCTTCACATTAATTGCCAAGCAGGTTTTGCATTATCTAATGTCTCTTCTCTTCACCTTCCATGGTTCTCTTTTCTTTATCTTTCTTAGCCTCATGTTCAACTACTAAGATTAGGTCTAATGCCTCCAAATATATAAGTGCATATTGGGACATTATCGTGCGATGAAGTTGGCATCTATGAATCAAGTAGAATTATCGAGTAACTAGTATTTTATAAAAATATGAGTAAATCTCTTTAGTTGCAGTAAAGGATGTGTTTTTACACAATTGGTTAGACGATTTGAATAGCACAAACACTTTAGGGATGGCTTCCATTATTTGGAGGAGAAATTGAGAAAAAGGTCGAAGGAATATGGCTCGTGGTGAAAGAATTTGGAGAGAGGAATCTCCCCAAGTTCTATCCCCTTTTTAAAGGGGTATCGTCATGAAAGAGCGACCCTCGAAATAGGATGAAATAAGAATATGAGCGAAGGAGCAAGCGATTTTAATGGACTCAAATGTCTTGTGAAAGGAGAAGAGTCATATGTGAGGATTGAGTGTTCACGCTCCAAAAGTCCATAAATGCCAAGAATGAGTTGATCGGGCTTTTATATTGACTAAGTAGCACGGACACGTAACACGACACGACACGACACGTCGACACATCATTTCTCAAAAGTAGAAAATTCCGACATGTTGGGATACGTTATTATTAAATAAATATTTTTAGTTTTAATTAATTTGATTCAAATTCACAAATAAATAAATAAATAACAAGAACTTATAATGAATTTGAACTAATAATATTAATAGATATATTCATAGAAAATTTGAAAGATATATTCATAATTAATGCTTAACCATATTTGAGAACATATTTTTTAACTCTAACAAAAATTATGGATAAAACTAATGACTAACAAAAAAATATAATCAACTTTATTTAAATAAATCTATGATCTTTTATAATCATCAAAATTTATCATTATTTAACATTTAATATTTTTATTTTTTGAAATAATTTTTTAACTCATTTATTTATTTTTATAACAAAAAATAACTTTACCACTCAAAAGTTATTCCCCTCAAAAACCTCTCAAAATTATTTTCCTCTCTTTTTTTTTTTTCCTCTATACGCTCATCCCCAAAAATTATTTGCCCTCCCCCATTTCTCTCTCTCCAATCCCCCACGCCACCCTCAAAATCTAGGCACTCAATCTTTTCTCTAATATTTTCTCCCCACTTTTGGTTTCTTCCCTACTCTCTCTCCCCTCCCCCACGACACTACCTGCTCCTGCCCCACCCCAATCAATCATCCCCAATCCACACCACCACTTGCTCCCTGCCCCGCCCCATCAATCCCCCGCCCCATCAATCATCCCCAACCCACGCCACCACCTGCTCTTCTTCTTCTCCCTTCACACGCTCTCACGTTGGGGGAGAAAGGGGTTGCAGAATCAAGGGCAACGATACCTCCGACCTGACTCCGTCTCCGGCGTTCAAGAGCCTAACCTTAATCAGTCGCAGATGAAGTGGACGAGGAGTACCAGAAGATATCCGAGCAGATCAATGAAACTCAAACATCTTTGAAGCCTCGCCATCAGCCCTCCATCACAATGTCGCAATCGTGGCCCTGCCCTCTGGATCGCCTGCTCTTCCTCTAGCCCTCCCTTGCCGTCGCGGCGTTGCCTCTACTCCCCGGTCTCGCCTCCACCCTCCGTCTTCTTCAACGATCCCTCTCCCTCGGACACGCTCCGACGCGCGTGTCGAGAAAAGTTGACCGTGTGTTGAAAAATCCGACACGCGATCAACGCGTGTCCGAGTGTGTCAAGGTGTCCGACACGCTCCAACACGTGTTGGACACGACATGGAAGCTCCGGTGACGTGTCCGGGCTTCATAGTATATTGAGAGGGATAAGTAATTAACAGACGTGATTTTACCACGTGACAATCCAGATGCAAAGAGATGGAAGCCTGTGTAGACAAACCCATAACGACTTAGCATGTGCCATGAGGATCCTTTCCAATTGAGGGTTTGCCAAGTGTTATAAGGACATGGGCCGCCATCTTTGGAGACTGGATTATACAATCCTTGACGAATCTTGCTTCAAGCCCATTCAAGTCAAAATTTTCTAAAACGTATCAATCAGATAAGTATATCTTAGGAATCCGATCAAACCAATCGTAATTACCCATGGATAGAGATATACCAACAGAAGACCCTCCATAAGGAAACAATCAGCGATAAAAAAAAAAAAAAAAAAAAAAAAATCCTTGCTATGCCAATGTCGCGAAGCAGAACATGGAATTTGAGCCTTATTGGACCTCGTTGGGCTCCCCTTTTGATTGGCCGAATTGCGCCATCCTGAATTTCACCTCAGGACGACTCTCAATCTCATTCGATTGACTTGGGAAAAAAGCAGCTCGACAGAAACGAGAAGCAAGAAGCGAAAGAGAGGATCTTCATGCTTTGTGCTCCGTCTAAGAGGCAAAGGGCGCTCGACCTTCTAGTACCAGGATCACATAAGTTCGGAGTACCTAATAATGATCCTAGAATTCAAAAATGAAAAACAACTTTTTGATTAATCCCTTTTATAGTTAAGGCAAATACCGGCAGAGGACCAAGAGATTACCCGACCCCATACATCTCCAACAGGTCTGTCTCTTAACACATTTTTTCTTCTCATCAGAGTTATTTCACAAAAATTTGCCAGTGTCAGGCAGTAGTGTTGACTCGAACCCTCTTCGAGAAGGGCCTTATGGACCGCAAAAGCGGCATCAAGGTCCAATAAGGAGCTGAGAGTTGTAGCCCACATCAAGTCCTTCCATTTTGGATTATTTACGTCAAAACTACTGGAAATTCAGCACTTCGGTCCTGTGTTCCAATTTGTTTTTGTTATTCATCAGTTCGGAGAAAGAGCCGGTGCAGTGTCTCTATGCATAGACAATTTCGAGACCACATAATGGACTCCCATTAGCCAAGGCTCCATTTATTCCGCAAAAAATGGATAATTTGTAAAATATTTTTTGAAAAACAATCTCTTGTATTACTTTTAAAAATGAATAAACACGAAATATTTTCATCGTTTTTAGAAAATTTTTAGATAATAAATAATAATAATAATAATAATAATAATAATAATAATAATAATAATAATAATAATAATAATAATTTACATTAACTAATTATTTTAATCGATACAAGTAATTATTTTTCGGAAAATATTTTTTAAATCCTTCATTTTTAAATATTTTTTATAGCGGTCAAGTAGTGCTCGATTTAGCTCTCGCACACCTCGACTAATCCTCCTTCCCGTCAACATCAGGGGCGTACTCCCCCACGTTGGGCTGGTGTCAAGCCTTTACTCTTGGAATGCTTCCAATGAGGCTTGAACCCAAAATCACAATAACTAGAACAAACTCTCTTCCCATCTAACATCACATTTTATTGTTAGCCTCTTTTTCCTCTTATCATAAAGCTAAACACACGTCCACCCTCTTTTTTCTGCTGAATGTTGTGAAATTTATAATACAGAAAGATGTATAAAATGTGAACATTCCCCTATTTGGAGGTCCCGATTCGTTGGGATGCCAAATTCGAACCTAGACACATACTACCGAAAGGCAAAGTCATACTAATGGATGGAGAGTCTAGTATGTGCTCATCACTGATGATGATGTGTGATTTGGTTATCAGCTTACTTCTTTTGCTTGGATGTTGTTATAGATTTGTCATTCAAGGACGGGGTGTGATTATCTTTACCAACCATCCTTTAATGATATACTTTGATTTTTGGTTTTTGATTTGTTTGGAGCTCACGGGCTTGCATTGTTATGATACTTTTGAGTTTCCTATGAATCATTTTCGTAATGAATGGAAATTTCTTTTGAACAAAAATAAAATAGTGGCGTAGCTTTAAGTAAAGTCTTTGAGAAAAAATATGCACATATGCAAATAATTGAACATGTCATTTATCACCCAACTCAGCACAATGAGTTTTGGTTGAAAATGAGTTTTAAATCCAACCCATTTAAGACCCACTTAAGACCCACCTATCTTAAGTCTTTAATTGTTAAACACATTTAATTACTTTTTGTCAAAAAATGAGTGATCCAATTTTGACCCATTTTGCCACCTCTAGTGATGACGGGATGGGATGAGTGACAAGTCTTTGCGGTGGTGCAGTGAGGATGTGAATGACATGGTTCAGTGACCAACTTGGTGGTGTAGCATTGGCTATTAAGTATTTGAGGCACACTACTCTATCAAGCGGAATCTAGATGTCACAATAATCGATTATATTGCTTTCAAAATTGAATGAACAAATCATTGTTCACGAAAATATTTAGTTATAAATTGTGGTCGATAATGGGCATATTTATTGACTAATTATTCCAACCAATACAAATAATCATTTTTAGGAAAATATTTTTCAAATCATTCATTTTTTACGAAATAAATGGATATTAAAAACTCAATTTCGGTTCGAGCCAAAATAATCATAACAATTGTTAGTTTCTCTGGCATTAAGATGTAAAGCATAGTAGGCGAGAGAAATACTCGGGCCCAGGCTCTATTGTGCTCGGGCAGGCAAAACTTCAATCGATCGTGGGTGGAGAGGAACCCAACAATGAATAGTCAACAATAAGGCTTTTTTTGGTTTTATGAAAAATAACTTCCGAGAAAACATTTTCCAAATTTTCCTTTGTTCGTTTCATGAAAAATGAACTAGTCAAAGAAAACGTTTTCCACTATTGAAAATAATACCTTCAAAAGTGGGGAAAATGTTTTTCATTTCTGAAAAATGAAAAATATTTTTCAATAAGTCTTCCACCTCACATTCTTTCACCAAACACATTTTTCTTTCATTTTTCTGTTTTCTTTTTTTCTTTTTTATTTTAAAAAAAAATTGAGTTTTTAATTTTTTTCTTTTTCTTCCCTTTTGTTTTTCTTCTTCCTTGACCGGTCGCCGGTCGACGACTAGCCACGAGCCAACTCCGCCTCGTCCAAGGCTAGATCTAGCGAGGGCAAGGCTCCGGCTTGTCGAATCGCCCTCGTTGGATTTGGCAAGCTTGGGCTCACTTGGATCGATCGAGTCTCGAGCTTGCTTGGATTGGGCAAGTTGTGTCCGTCCACCAACAAGCTCGCAGCTCGCGTGAATCAGCTGAGCCTTAAGCTCGTCGGATCCGTCGATCCGCATCTTGGTCGGTCATTGGGCAATTGGCCATCGTTGAGGCACGCAATGGCAGGGAAGGAGGAGGAAGGAGGAGGAAGGAAAAGAAAAAGGGAAAAAGAAAAAGAAAGAAAAAAATAAAAATAAAATAAAATTCGATTTTTTAAAAATAAAAATAATTACAAATTCATTTTTCTTAAAAAAATATATAAATTAAAATTAAAATTTTTTGGTCAATTAAAAATATTAAAATATAATTTTCTTGGGAAAATTTTCCCAAAAAATAAAATTAGTTAATGAACAATGGAAAATATTTTCCACTTAAATTCTAGGCTTTAACCAAATGCCGGAAAATGTATTCATTTTCTTGAAAATTAGATTTTTGGAAAATATCTTTTAAAAATATGATTTTTCGCGAAACGAACGGACCCGACCCGAAGTAATCCAAATTTTCAAAATTGTACTTTTGAGGGTCAATAGATCTCATATAATTTGTCATTTTATTCGCTTTCAGTTTCAATTCTGGCGTTCGATTTCCTTGGTCACACATTATGGATGACGGATGCAATTAATAAGCCCTTCCCGCCATCGTGAACGGTTGAGTAGCTGGCCATAAAACATGTCCTATCTGGCACCATAAGATATGCAAATCCTGAGAATTTCTTTATGACCCTTTCACCGTCGACTTGGCCATTTCTTCTTTGCTGTCGAAGATTTTCTCTTTAATAAGGATGTCCCCCAATCAAACAATCGAACAATAAAAATAAAAATAAACGATGAAATAAATCAGATACTGATTTACATGATGCAGTCGGTGAAACCTACCTCAAGAGGAACATGATAAAATCCCACCAATCAAACGACACAATAGAAATTACAATCACATTCGAGCCACTTGAACACTTTTAGTATTTTTCAACTCCCAATTACATTCAGTAACGCACAATGTTACATACTTAAAATTTCTCACAAATGATATCTCAATCTCACAAATGAATTCACAATTCTCCCAAGATTTACCAGCTTGAACAACAAAATTCCTCATGTATGCATTAACGAAAAGACGCACCTTTATAAAGATCGTATTTAAATTAAGAAATCACTCAAATTAGAGAACCACTCAACTGGGAAATTCACTTAAACTAATAAACTATTTGAATCGAGTTTCCTTTACTAGTTGAAACGAGAGATATTTTCAACAAGTCCCTTCTACATTTTGGACGTCCATTTTAAGGAAAACAATTCTCAAAAAATTACTTTGAATAGACATTTGGTTCCACTGGACGTGAAGATATTTGCTAAAAAATCGTCAACAATCCTGAGATAACAGTTATTGATTGCCAATAAGCCATTATTAAGGGCATCTGGTAGAAGCTTTCTAATCATACAAGAGACTATTTTACCAACCGTCTCTAGTAATATTTTGCCCATTTGACTTTACAACGGCTAAGACAATTCTTGAAACTGCTTTCCTTTGGAATCCATTTTGAATATGTGGCTGAATACATGAAATTATAAAACAAAAAACTGGTAAATTCTCTCTAGACAAAAGTACACCAATCCCTATACTCAATGGATAATATGAAACTGCATAATATAACGGCAAACAACATGAAGAAATTAATAGAGAACTTTTCTAGGACAAAAAGTTGATACGAAAGACAATACCTATTGTAATGAAACGACAAAAGAAATAACATTTATACTATCATATAAAGGTATGTAGATGTTCCTTAGTTAAATAATTGTTACATTTTTTGCCCCTGAAAGCCCCATGACTGCCCAGAGCGAGTGTCAATGGTGACTGGTGTTGTTTTAAAAAAGTACGTATTTCTATTTGAAGCACGTTACTTTCTAGAAATATATTCCTTTTCAACTTTCAAAAAGTATTGATTTGCATTTTGTTTACTAATTTAATAATCTTAATTAGTATCTCGAGGCACTCGTTAACAAGATCATTTTAATTAACCTCTTATCCATTTTTTTTCTATAGTGGTTAGGTTGTGACCTGTTTAGCTCTCGCGCACCTCACCTAGTCCTCCTTCCCAGCAACTCTAAAGGCGCGCTTCTCCACATCGGACTAGTGTGTTCAAAACTATTACTAAAATGCTTCTAATAAGGCTTGAATCCGAGATCATAAGAAGAGGAGCAAACTCTCTTCCCATCTAAGATAACATCTCGTTGGCAGCCTCTTTTCTCATTTACCGTAAAGCTAAACCCAAGTCCACCCTTTCCTGGGGAATGTTGTGAAACATATACTACTGAAAGAAGTATAAAATGTGAACATTCCCCTATTTGGGGATGCTGCTTAGTTAGGGTAATAGCCAACGTTAGGCATTGGAAGTAGCATAACTAACGTACAATCCTTAAAAAAATAAGGGGGAAAAGGTAAAAGAAACGAATACTAGTAGCCAACTATGCAAATAATTGCAAATGTCATTACAGTAGTTTCAGTACTATTTTCGACAAAATAACAAAAAAAAAAAAAAAAAAATCAGCACTATGACCTTGATATATAATAAATATAGAGCACCCAGAAAGGTACATGTGCAGTTTCAGTAGTTTTTGCTTCGTTCATCGGTTACACAAATTCAAACGGCTTGTGGTGCGTCTAGTAATATTTTTATTTTTTGGAATAATTTCTATTTATAAATATATATTTTTCCATTTTTATTCCTTATATGAATTTTTAGCTAAAAAACTTGTTTGATACAATCCTAAAATTTCTATTCTCAAAATAAAAAAGGAATGGAAAAACGTTTGTTATGATCTTTTAATATTTTTGTGATGTGGAATTTTTAATAATTTTGTTGATATTTTTCTAATTTTTTTCATTTTTTTTCCTTCTCCCTTCTTTTTCCTCTTCTAGCTGGTCAACCGAGCCTTGGCGATGGCCAACAATTGGCTAGAAACAAGGGCTGGTGTGGTGGACCTCACCAACCTTAGGTGAACCTTGCCGATGGTTGGGCGAGGTCGAGCTTCATTGTGATTGAGCGAGGTTGGGTTTGCCCGACCATGGCGAGGTTGACCTCATAGTGGCGAGTGAGGCTTGCTTGAGGCCGTGGAGGTCCACTTTGCTGGTCTTGTCTCTGGTCAGTTGTTGGCCATCATCAAGGCCTAGCAACCGGCTAGAGTAGGAAGGAGAAGGAATGAAAAAAAGAAAATGACTTTGTTTCATAAATTGTTCTCGAGAATAAAAAAATAAATTTATTTATTTCTTTTTTTTTCCTTGGCCACTTTTTTATTCCGAAAAAAAGAAAAGAAAAGTTAACTGATGTTACTAAACAAATTTCTGTTCCTTTTTTATTCCGAGAAACAAAAGAACAAAAAAAAGAAAAAAAGAAATTGGAATGTTACCAAATAGGTCCTTAGTATTTGCAACATAAGAAAGTACATAAAACCCACTTTATATTTCTGCAAATTGAATTAGAATACGAGTAGAAGACTAAAATGACTTTTATTAGGCAAATCGCAAGTGGGAGCATTTACTTGGAAACTAGAACAACAACGATTGAGAAAGATTGTTAGATGGCTAATGAATTGAGCTTCCCACATTGTCCCACTCAGAAGAAAATCGCGTCGTAACTCTCGTAAATCGAACAAATAATTTGACCGGTAGCAATAATTCGATAGAGATGCTACCGTCGGTTGAGGTCTTGTCAAATGGCCGGAATCTTGATTTTGCTAGTTTATATAGATGCCTGGACTTGGGATAATCCTCGTTTGCTAGTATAGAAATTTGGCTTCCACCTTAATTTTTTATTTAATTTTCATATAACGTAGAGAGAATATCTTATCCATCTTCATCGAACAAATAATTTGACCGGGGGGGTTCACTTGACGGATTTGAAAGAATCGAAAAAAGTTAATATTTTTTCTGTTGATAATTGTCCTTTTCTGGATGGAGGGGAATTTATTTGTGGAAATGTATTTTCCCAGTAATCAACCTAAAGGAGAACAATAAATCTTCAACTTCCAAAATATCATTAAAATTGGCGTTGATAAACCTACTGACTATTGGGTGTTATCTCGAAGATGGCATTTGTTTAGTCTGTTTCAATTCACCATGTAACTAAATCCATCCCATTTGACATAATATTTTACACTAACCAAATAGAAATGACAATTTTACCATAAAGGGGAGTCTTTAAAATAAGAGTGACCAAAAAAACAGATGAGTTGTATAAAAGCAACTCCAGGAAGAGGCTAATTTTTGTTTTCAAAACAGTGTTACGTTATTCTTTGAAGAAAACTCATAATAAGCAAATATATAAAAGTAAGGGAATTGTGTAAATATGAAAACAATGGAAGAAGATTTGTCTATCTAATGAAAAAAAAAAAAGGCTGAATTTACTCATATGAAACTGGAAATAGCATCTTTTTTTTTTTTTTTTTTTTTTTTATCATATTTTCCAAATTAAGGTAGGTAGAATCTTTCGTTTCTAAATCAAGGCACTCTTGCCCAGTATAAGGCCGATTCTGCTTACCTTTTTTTTTTTTTGGGTACTTCAACAACTTAACCCCAAGGATAAATCCTTTGGATTTATTTCCACTAATTGGGTAATCAAGGCATTCTTGCAAATGTATTGACTTGCAGTTCTTACAAATTTAATAGTCTTAGCTAGTACCTTGGTGCACTTGTTAACGAGACAATTTTAATTAACCTTTGATCTATTTTTTTATAGCGGTCAAGTAGTGCTCGATTTATCTCTCGCACACATCGACTAATCCTCCTTCCCGGCAACTTTGGGGCGTACTCCCCCACGTTGGGCTGTTGTCAAGCCTTTACTCTTGGAATGCTTCCAATGAGGCTTGAACCCAAAATCATAAAAATTAGAGCGAACTCTCTTCCCATCTAACATCACATTTTATTGTTAGCCTCTTTTTCCTCTTATCATAAAGCTAAACATACGTCCACCCTCTTTTTTCTGCGGAATGTTGTGAAATTTATAATACAAAAAGATGTATAAAATGTGAACATTCCCCTACTTGGAGGTCCCGATTCGTTGGGATGCCAAACTCGAACCTAGACACATACTATCGAAAGGCAAAGTCATACTAGTAGATGGAGAGTCTAGTATGTGCTCATCACTGATGATGACATGTGATTTAGTTATCGGCTTACTCCTTTTGCTTGGATGTTGTTATAGATCTGTCATTCAAGGACAGGGTGTGATTATCTTTACCAACCATCCTTTAATGATATACTTTGATTTTTTGTTTTTGATTTGTTTGGAGCTCACGGGCTTGCATTGTTATGATACTTTTGAGATTTCCTATGAATCATTTTCGTAATGAATGGAAATTTCTTTTGAACAAAAATAAAATAGCGGCGTAGCTTTAAGTAAAAGTCTTTGAGAAAAAATATGCACATATGAATAATTGAACATGTCATTTATCATCCAACTCAGCACAATGAGCTTTATATAAAAACTCAGAAAAGTAGCCGAGCAGCTTGATTTTAAGTTTTTTGTCCCACAACTTAGACATTTCCTTTATTTCGCTCCTCTTCGAGACATCTCAAAACTTTTAGTTAGCATAGGACTGCTTGCAACCTTCCGCGCACGAATTCGCACAGGCTTCCTTGGCATCTGTGACACAAGAAAGTACAAAAAAATCCATTTTTATATTTCCAAAGATTGAAATAGAGTAGAAGCAGATGATTAAAATGATTTTTTATTAGGTAAATCGCAAGTGAATAGAACAGATTTCTGACTGTAGGTGATGGCTAGTGCGTCTAAATTTAATTGAAGTGACCTCCAGTCATTTAATAGTCAACTTTTTACTTATTAAACTTGAAAATTTTATAATCAAATATCACCTACAAATGGTCAATATCCACCTAAATTAAGGTGCATTGGCGACAAGGAAAATAAGTTTATCACATCAATTCGCACCGTTTATTAAAAAAAAAGAAAAAAGATACAATAAAAATGAGTGAAGGGCTAATTTTAAGGGGAAGAAGTAAAGAAAAACTAATCAATACTCAAATTTCGAAATCCAATTGATAATTAGGAAGAAACTATTCAATTTGAGCCCCCAGAACCTATGTTGAAGTGGAGTTTCTTCATTGAATTTAAGGGACATAACTGTAGGTCTAGCCAACACGGAAGAAATTTCCTTGATGATTGATTTCCTCTGCATTCGTTTTCTAGAAACATCAAATCATCTGTGACTAATGGATTTCAAAAGTAAGGATGATGAAAATACTAGATCGTTTTAATTAAAATTACTAGACTTTTATTACATAAAATTGCTATTAGACGAAAAAACTCTTTTCTGTGAGCAGCCTCTGCAGATTATATGGGCGCATGTCTGATTTGTCACGTGAACAGATCAATTGTAGAGAGTCAATTCGAGATCGTCATCGCGATTATAAACCCTAAAAAAAACCAGAAAAATCCAAAGGTGAAGAAGGTTTCCGATCATACCAAGATGTGGGTTGAGACATTTGGAAATCAAACAACCGAGATTGCATTGGCCCTGGGCCGTCTCAACCTTACTGCCGCATTTCCTCAAGCAATCGTCAAGGCACGCAGGTGGGTTGGGCGCGCAAAGCGTCCAACATTTAGCTTCACACAAGACATTCGCCCTCGCGACGGACGCCTGCAATGCCATCGTCGCCACCAACATCACCACCACCGATGCGGTACAGCTCTTGGCATTCATGTTGATTTGCTTTCACTTGTAGGATGCTTCTTGCTGGATTTTGGTGTTGGGAGTGATATGATTTTTAGTATTTAAAGAGACGCATGACACCAGGATTGTGTTCATTATAGGCTCATAGGCTGATTTTTCTTGGGTTAATACCCTGAAAAATCCCAAACTGATACACTTGTGACAAATTTACCCCAAACTATTTTTTTGACCATGAAAAACCCCAAACTAGTATATCTGTGACAAATTTACTCCGACTGACCATAAAAAACCTTAAGCTGGTACATTTATGATAAATTTATCCCAAACTAATTTATTCGAACGTAAAAAACCCTAAACTGATAAATTTGTGACAAATATACCCTCTGCTAAATTAGATTAATATCACAAAAAAATCACAAAAGTTGTAAACTGTGACAAACGGAGCATAAAATTATACCAGTCAATTGTCACATGTCATTTAACTTAATAATTTGTTAATAAAATTTAACGAAAACTAATAAATGGTAAATTTATCACAAGTGTACCAGTTTGGGGTAAATTTGTCAAAGATTACCAGTTTGAGATTTTTAGTAGTAAAAAAAAATAGTTTGGGGTAAAATTGTCACAAGTGTACCAATTTGGAATTTTTCAAGGTATTAACCATTTTTCCTTTTGGGGCAACTTCTTTGGTTACTTCCTTTATTTAGAGGAGCCTGATCATCAATAAATGAGAAAGACAAAACCTTATCTCTCTTCCTCAATTGATGGATTGGATCAACTCACCTACTCCATTACCACGTCAGTACTGGAGAAGCTTGGAATCGCAATTGATTTTTTTCCTGATTTATGCTGAGAGTACGTGGACAAGATAGCAATATATTAAAATTACGTTTGATCGTCTGGATTTCTAATCATGATAGAATTTGAAATTCAGAAGATTTTGCTATATTTTATCCATCGTTTGGCGATTGCAGTAATAAATTTGTATATTCACATCGCATCATATATATTATTTGGTTGAAACATTATATCAATATAAATTAATCATAAAATTTTATTGATGGAGATGGTTTTTATTTTTATTTTTATTTTATTTTCCTCTCTTTTTAATTAATTTTTTATTTCTTTCTTCCCCTTTCATTATTCTCTAATAAAATTGTATTAATAGAAAATTGCACTAATATACCTAAAATACTAAAAGACCTAAAGTACGTAATAAATATAAATATATAATTATACATTGAATTTATTTATTATAAGATAGAATTGAATTCGAATATTTAAATAAAAATAAGATTAAATTAAAAAATAATTTTTTTGTTATTTTGAATTTCTTCTATTAGGATTAAAAAATTATTTATATTGAAATATAAATAATAATTTGTTAATTTAAGAATTTTTATTTGAAAAAAAACTTTTTTTTATAAATATTAAAAATCTTATCCACATTTATCTCATCTCCCCTATGTGATAATTTTATCCGGCCCACATCTCTTTTATATCCAACTTTATCCTGTCTTAAGTAGGTACCAAATGCAAGATAGATAAATTTGATCATATCCTAAATTTTATCCCGACTACCAAATGTAGCCTAAGAAATGGATTAAGCTCTTGTTTGGTTCTTCTAAAAAAACAAAAAAAATTCATTACAAGCACTCTTGTCCAGTGAAAGTAGGAAATAGAGTTAAAAGATGGATAATAATGCTGCCAAATCTATTAATTCCCTACTGTAGAGTGGGTGCATTTACTTGGAAACTAGAAGAATAAGCTTTGGGAGATATTATTAGATGGCTAATGAATTGGGCTTTCCAAATCAAAAATCGAGGAAGATTATTAGGGTGTGTTTGTTTAGAGGAAAACTTTATGATAAAAGAAAATCCTTTTCGGGAAAATGTTGTTTGGTGTTTGGATCTCATTTAAAAAATGATTTCAATTTCACGATTTTATCTCATACAAGAAAAAAAAAATCATATTTTTAAATATCTTTCATTTTTTTTTTCTCTTTCCTTCTTCCTCCTCAGTTGGTCGTTGGGCCTCGGTGGTAGCCGTGACAGGCCACTGGCTCCGTCGCTGAGGCCTAGTAGGGGTCAACCTGGTTGGCCTCGAGCGAGCTAGCGCCTCAATAGGATTTGGCGAGGTGGAGCCTCGCTAGTCTCAACTATGGTCAAGCTCACCAAATCTTGGCAAGCTTGAGCTCGCCATGGCAAGGCTAGCGAGGCTTATCACTTTTGACAAACCAAATAAGCGAAGATTCGGAAAACTAATTTCGTGATAACACTTTCCTAGAAACAAACGGATCCTTGATTTGCATTGTAACTCTCGTTGTGTACTACGATGGCGAAGTGTGCTAGTCATTGACAGAGAGCAATGATTCGGTTAGAGACTAAGGCTCTGTTCGTTTCCCGGAAAACAATTTCTGGGAAAATATTTTCCGGATTTTCCGATGTTTGTTTCACGAAAAATGAATTCTTTGGGGAAAATATTTTTCATGAAAGGAAAAAAGTCTTCTAAATTAGGAGAAAATGTTTTCCACTTTTGAAAAGTGGAAAACATTTTCCTCACTTGATCTCTCTTATCTTACACCTCTACAAATCCTCACTTCCTCCTCCCCTTTCTTCTTCTTCTTTTCTTTCTTTATTCGAATTATTTTTTAATGTTCTTTTTCTTTTTTAATTCAAATTATTTTTAATTTCCATTTTCTTTTCTATTTCTTTTCTTTTTTTTTTCTTTTTTTTTCTTTGTTTCCTATCTTCTTTTTTCTTGGCTAGTTGTCGGCCGTTGCTAGGCGAACCTCGAGCTCATCGATCTCAAGCTCACGCTCTACACTCTTGCTTATCCTTTTCTTTATTTACTCTACCCGCAATTGTACATTGCTCAAGCAAATGGCTCTACATGTTTTGCTTCTTTTTTCTTTTGTTTATTAGAACACAAAAGACGCAGGGGGAGAACAGGCCACTCAACTGGAAGATTCTCATTAGGGCTGTACATGCTTTGCTTCTTTTCTCTTTTGCTTCTTTTTAAAATCCATACAAACATTTTTTAGAATAGATGAACGTTTGGTGATAATAAGGGAACAAAGATATGAAGCAAGTTTGCCCGATTTAAAGGCAAATTCATATTTGATGGATTTATAGGTTGGTAAGTGATGCATGCCTAAGCGGTGAAGTCTTAGAAAATATTTTCCTTACCGAACACTAGAAAATATTTTCCGAAACATTTTCAGGTTTTAGCCGAACACCAGAAAATATTGTCATTTTCCTGAAAAATGACTTCCGGGAAAATATTTTTCAGAAATGGCCTATTTTCCGCGAAACGAATGGACTCTAAGGTCGGTCGAAGTTTGACAAATGGCAGTAATCTTGATTTGTTGTTTTATATAGATGCACGTTCATTTGCTAATATAATGATTTGGTTTCAACCTTCATTTATGGGTTAATTTTCATTTAAATGTAAAGAGAACATCTTTTCCATCTTCATCAAACAAATAATTTGACCGCTCACTTGTGGGATTCGAAAGAATGGAAAAGAGTAAATGTTTTATGCGTTGATAATTATCCTTTTTTGGATGAAGGGAAATTTGTTTGAGGATACGTTTTTTCTTGATAATCATCCCAAAGGAGAAAGATAAATCTTCCACTTTCGAAATAAGATTAAAATAAGCATTGATAAACCTATCGACTATCGGGTGTTATTTCGAAGTTGGCTTGATCATGGACCCACTTGTTGGATTCGAAAAATTGAAAAGACTTAGGCTATACTTGGTGATCAGGATAAAATTCAGGATACATGATAAAGTTTACCCTATCCTACTTTTGATGCCTGCTTAATACGGGTTAGAATATAGGTCAGATAAAATTATCCCATGAGGGAGGTGAGAATGATTTCTAATATTTATTATAGGAATTTTATTTTTCTCAACCAAAAATAGTTATTTTGTCATCCCTGGATTTTATATCTTATTATATCCAGTCCTAGTAATTATATTCATTCTAGATTTCATATCATATCATAACCAGTCATATTCTAGTTAGAAATACAGATGATCAAATGTAGTCTTGAGGTTTTATTCGTTGATAATTATACCTTTTTGGATGGAGGGAAAATTGTTGACGGATTGCGTAAATAATTTGTCATGTAAACGGAGTGTAACAAGTGCGTATCAGAGTACATGATGATCCAACTGTGGATGTTCCGGGTGCTGATACAGGTGGATACCCGCGGAAACGTGCATGCATTATTGGCGCACAACCTCAAATGGAATAATGCGGGAGAAGAAAACAATTTGCTAAATCAGCAGAAACTACAAATTTGCAAGGTCATCCATTTTGGAACACGTCTTTCCTCAATATGTTTCAAAAAGCACGAAATATATATACTTTAAAATGGAACTTCAAAGATTGGAGATGAAACGCAATACACCTGGATATAATTCACATCTCCCCAAGATTATAACAATACTTTCTAATGAAATCAAACGTTGAATTCCTCAAGATCCTATAAGTGATTGGAGCGTCTCCCAAGGAGATTTCATCAGTCCGCCTTTTCTCTTCTTGATCTGGACGGCTAACCACTGGCAGCACCTGTTCGCTGGTCCAGGAGGTTATACAATGGCTGGTCTGAGAACCTAGACACCACACCTGGCTAGAACTATCACTTTTGTATCTGATTTCTAAAGCTATTTACAATGAAAATATCGTTGTATGGTATTGTAGATATAAAGGACATCACCATCTGAGATGCTCTGCAATTAATTCACTTTCTTATAAATGAACATGAAGGCATGGTTGAGTTCAAATAATTAAGCTATTTAATAACGGAACATGAGACGTGTTAACCTTCTCAGCGTCCCAGGATAATCATTTTCTGAGAGCAGCCATTGGAAAGATGGGATTTTGCCAGTCGGGCAGATCATTAGAAAGAGGCATAGATGCACGGTCTTCTACATGCAGTGATTCATGTTTGTTAAGGTGATTGATAAAAGGCATAGATTTGGAGCTGCTGCAGCATCCTAGCAGCCTCCTGCAATCATCCACAATGGGTTTAATTAGCAGATTGCCATCAGTTTGTGGCTCTAAGAACTGGAATGGCCGATGTAGATCAGGTTTAACGTGCAGTTTAGCCACATGCTTATCCGTGGCTAATTTTAAACCATCTATTAAGGCCCTGATACTTCAGTCGTGAAGGCTTTGGTTCTTCGTATATGTCTAACAAATCCAGCGATCCAATTTCCAGAGTGGTCTCTTGAGTTCGGCCTGACAACTTAAGCTTATCAAGTGATCTGACAATGCTTCGCGGCCTTTGCTCAAGCAGTTCACTGAAAATGAACTTAAGAGTGAGAATGGTTACTAAATTGAACTTTACAATTGAATGGGTGGAGCGACTATGATTAGATATCTAAAGATCGAGAACTAGCTACAATGTTATACTCAAGGAAGTTATTAGTTGTTAAAAACGAGATGGGTTGAGGAAGCAATCACAGAAAATGTGGAGAAGGTCGAAGAATGAAGAAGGAGAAGCTGTCGCTGAGCCTCGGAGGTTGATAGCTACAACAAACAATGGAAGAAGAAGACAAGCTCGCCTATGCATACCTCAGTCAGATTAAATTTTCGTTTGAAGTTTAATTTTTAATTTCGTTCGATGTTAGTTTTCGTGGTTCTTTCAACATTGTACTTTGAGCGTCGCTATATCTTTAATAATTTGTAGTATTACTCACTTTCAGTTTCAATTCCAGCTTACAATTTCATTTCTCTTTTTATGGACAACGGATGAGATCGATGTATGGAGAGACAGAAGGGCGACTGCGGCGGTCGGCTGATAGTTAATTGAAAGGACCGGCAGAGCTAAGTCAAGGACAGTAACGAGTGGATTGGTGGTTGCCGACAAAGGATTGTAAATGGGATGACAATACATAGTGGAAGCAAGGTCAAAGTTGAGAGAGAAAAAGTCTAATTGCGGAAGACTATTCGGAATGGGACTAGCGAGTCTACGTAAGACTGCACCAGGAGACGTCTAGTGTGTATCTGCTTGTACACCCACACTTGCCCACTCGTGAATTTTATTAGGGGTGAGCAGTTCTAGGTTATGTACATATTCCACCTAGAAATTGAAACATTTCCATTAGAACAAATTGTTGGACTTGACGAGGTCCAACCCATTAATGTGGCTTATTAGGTCTATCATCTAATATTTGATATACACCCAATTTAGTAAAATATATCATGAGCAATATATTTTTGACATCCAATTTGGTATGTAGGGTTGGTACCACCACTCTCTCTATATAAGATCTCTTTTCAGTAGAGAATGAATGCATTCCATTATCACACTTTTGCTATTTCCACAAAATTGAAGAGAGAAAAATACACACCCGTTGTAAGGACTATAAAGGAGTGTTGAAGATTCATACCTACAAGAAGACATCTCTCACTCGTTGGATTAATAATGGCTACATTTGATTCGGGTATGCTATATCTATTAATTTTATATCATGTTTATATGATTGAAAAATCCTTTTATTCTAATGTGTGGTATCAGAGAGTTGGTTTATTCAACACATGAACATGGTTATAATGTTTATTTGATCTTTCACCCATTTATGATTGATTCATAGTATTTCATTGATGATGGAATAAATATATAACGATAATTAATTTTTTGTAATAACTTATGCAAATAATGTATTTGATTAGGATGTTTTTGAGTTTTTATTAACAAAATGTCATAAATCGGTAAATACTGTCATGTATTTTAGCTATCGTTCTGTAATTTGATCATTGAATAACCTAATTTTGTGTTGTTCCCTTCTCCTTTATTTGGCACACGTGTATTTGGAAAACGAGTATTGTTAATGGTGATTGGGTTATGCAAATATTGTCAAGTATGACACTGATGTAGAAAATATATATATATATATATATATATATATATATATATATATATATTTGATTCTTTATTGCGGTTCTAAACTATTTGAGTAGTAATGAACCAAATGAAAAATTATTGTTTTAAAAAGATTTAGATAATAATAAAAACTGTCTTATGTTATACTCATGATTAAATTCATAACTAGCCCAACGGAAAGTTAAGTATTTAATTTTGAGTATAATGATAATCTGATAAGCAAATAAATTGCTAACACTCGAGTCAAATCAATTCTACCCAACGGTGATTTAATTTGATTTATTATTGCCTCATGAAATTTGCTAGTAAATTATGAAAGAAACCATTTAAAGTGTTTATAGTCGGCCCAACGGAAGGCTATAGCTAATTCTTGAATTTCTTTTGGTAAGGTTTTGTGTATTTTACCTAATTATATAAATGAATTGTTTATTTTTCAGTTTATTGTGATGATGAATCGAATTATTTTATTTATTTTTGTGGATTTCCTAAAGGTACTAATGTGCATGAATTAAATTTTTCTGATCTAGCATACAATCCTGTTGCTACAAGTTATCTTTCCTCTATTGAACAACTGAGTGGCACAAATTTCAAGAAGTGGAAAAGAGAAAGTAATTCTCATTCTTGGGGTCACAATCTGGACTATGCCTTGTGGGTTGATGCTCTCGTTGAACTCACAATTGAAAGCTCAAATGAGCAGAAAGCTACTCATGAAAAGTAGGAGCGATCCAATGGTATATCTCTAGTGATTATGAACAATTTAAAAATGACTGCTATTCTAGGAGCCATTCTTGACTCTTCCAATGCTAAGGAGTAGCTCACATTGAGGAGCAGTATGAGGGCACTTACAAGGCATAGGTTACTGCTCTTATTTCCAAAATAATTACCCTCAAAGATAATGGAATCAATGGTGTTCATGACCATTTTATGCGGATGAATGATATGGCTACTCAATTTAAATCCTTGGATATGGAAATCTCTGAAGGTTTCCTTGTTCACTTCATCATGACATCTCTTCCTACACAGTTTGGTCCTTTTAAGATCAACTATAATACACAAAGAGAAATAGGGAGTGAGTAAGCTAATTTCTATGTCTATCCAAGAAGAAGAGAGGCTAAAATCCAAACGACTTGACTGTGTTCACGTAATTACCTCTGTTTCAAATAAAGGAAAAGGAAAAATATGTGGCCATGGTTGCAATTATGGAAACAAGGGTGCTCCTAACCTTATGATTGACAAGGCAGATGTGGCATCCTAGAATTCCTTGCCAATCTTTAGGGGTGCTCTAATTCATGTCTTGCATTAAGAATTTGGCCAAGCTTTTGGTGAATAATTATTTGATAGGAAAATTCTATTTTTGGCCATGTGGATTATGGATTGGAATTTATCTAGATAGGTCACAAAGTTTTGGTGAATTATAATTTCCAATTAGGCGTTTATATAATTAAGGATTAGATAAATTAATAGGATGAAGATGGGCTGGACAATTGAAAGCCCAAAATCAGCCCATTGCCTCACCCCATTCTCGACTAGCCCACGAAGCCCAAGAAGGGAGCTGCCGTCGGCCCATGGCTGGCCTCAAGCCCAGCGAAGATGGAGGCCCATCTTGCATGAAGAAGGCCATTTGTCCCTCCTAGCTACCAAGTGTTCCCCATGCACATCCAATGATTGCTAATCATTGAGGGAAAGAAAAATTAAGGGAATTGATGGCCGGCTTAAGCAAGAAAGAGAAAGAGAGGGGTTCGTCCGAAGAGGGAGAGAGAGAGAGAGTTACCAAGAGAAAGAGAGAAATCGAGAGAGAAAGGGAGAGTGAGCGTGGGGAAGAAGAAAGAAGCTGATCGTTTGTCGACCGTCCGCCGTGCGTTCATCGTTCATCGCCGTGTCCAATCGCCATGTGCTTGCTGTTTGCTCGGTTTAGAGGCAAGTTGGGATCCTTCTGCTCTTGCATGTTGTGTCTAGTATGTGTGCTTGAATGGTATTAGATTTCGGATGTTTAGGGTGTTAAAAGTTGAAGTGTTAAGAGGGATGTTTGAGACTAGTAAACTGTTCTTGAGGAAACAGTTCGACCTTGGATGTTCTATTGGCTTGCATGTATTGTTTGAGTTGGATTTTGGCCACGACTTCTAAATGAAAGTTGTTAAGGACTCCTTCAAATATAACATACTCCAATTTGGGACAAAACGAACAAGTATAAGTGGGTGAAATTCTTATTTTTCAGAGAGACTGAATCTGGAGATTTCGGTAACTACCTTTGATGAATGCATGGTCTATAAGCCTATCTTTTTTTTTTAAATTTCACTTCAATTTGTTAACGAAAGATGTAAAGGACATCCTAAGGTTTAACATATCAAAACTTTAGAGAAAACTAACGAAAATAGATAGGTGAAATCGTGGTTTTTCGGAAGTAGTCAGATCTGGAAATTTCGGTATTGAAACAGAAGTTTTATCTGCCTATATTTAATCACCTAGAACGAATTTGACTTTGGTTTCTTCATAAAAAAACCTACCTTAGGATCTTGACTACAACATAGTTGAGTTTCATGAATTTTGAAGATCATTAGGGTATTTAATCGAAAATATTCCTAAAACAGAGCAATCTGACTACTCGGACTTGATAATGTTGAAATGTATGGCCTATACTATTCTGTAAAAATCTCTCTTGGAAAAGTGTTCTTCATGAGATATCTTCATTTATGTCTTGACTACAACATAGTTAAATTTCGTGATTTTTAAGGTCATTTGCCTATTTAATTGAAGGTGTTTTGAAAATAGTGCAATCTGACTACTCGGATTTGATAATGTTGAAATGCATGGCCTATACTATTCTGTACAAATCTCTTTTGGAAAAGTGTTCTTCAAGAGATATTTCATCTATGTCTTGACTACAACATAATTAAATTTGGTGATTTTTGAAGGTCATTTGCCTATTTAATCGAAAATATCTTTAAAACGGTGCAATCGAATGTGTCCAGACTTAGTGATGCTACAATGTGTGGTTTATACTGTTCTGTGTAAAATTCGTTTGGGGAAGTGTTCTTCACAAAATATCTTTATTTATGTCTTGTTTACAACATAGTTAAATTTCATAATTTTTAAGATTATTTGGGTGTTTAGCTATAAATGTTTCAAAAACTGTGCAAGATGAATGGACAAAATTAATAATGCTGTGATGCATGGTCTGTAGTTAATTATGTGAGGATCGCTTGGTGACGGGTTCTTCATTAAGTGTCTGCTTTTATGTCTTAACTATCACATGTTCAAATTTTATAAATTTTGAAGGTCATTTAGGTATTTAATCGAAAATATTGCAAAAGCTGTGGATGAGTAAGGCATAAAACTCTTTTCTTGTGATACACGGTTTGTACGTATTCTGATTTAGCTGGAAGTTGTGTTATTTATGGGTTATTGAAATTGTTGTGTAAATTATGATATTTTGGATTATTACTCGTGCAATGATGTGATGACTTTTATACATTTCATATAACATTAAAGGATTGGTAAAACCACCGGCTCAGGTGGCTCCGGGTAGGCTCTACAACGTCCTCCTCGGGGAGGTCGGGAGTTCGAAGCCCCTGCAACGCAAGTTGCACGGAGGTTGGCAGATCATTAGGCGATTTAAACGTGGCGTCGGGGTGGTGGTTCCCCTGCTAGCGTCACCAGAGGGTTTACGGCGCATTGTCGGTGCAAGCTGGTTCCTCATGCATAAAAAAAAAAAAAAGGATTGGTAAATTTTCATGAACTCAAAGAATGACTTCTTTTTAAAACCATTGCATCAAATGGTACTTTTCCCAATGCATATTACATGATTTCAAAAATGCTGATTTCAATCAATGGTATTGTTACATCAAATGTGAAATTGAGAATGAGACATATAAGAACATGCATCGAAATGAGGATGCCGTCGGAGGTGTGAGCCGACGATGCCCTGGGAGTGTCGAGGATGCCCGAAGGTGTGTGCCGGAGGTTCTTCGCGATGCCAGGTTAGGTGTAAGCGATAGAAATGTGGGATGCAATTATTGGTCCCGAGAAAGATAAATGCGGCAATTCAATTGGAAAACATGAGTTGAAAATCATGCATAATGTGGTGACATGTATGCATGACGTTGATGAAATATGTATAAGTGCATGGTGATATGTGCACATGGTAGGGTGACATGTATGCATGACTGTATGATGTAACATGTATAAGTGCATGGTGATATGTGCACATGGTAGGGTTACATGTATGCATGACTATATGATGTAACATATATAAGTGCATGGTGATGTGTGCACATAGTATGATGACATGAATGCATGACTACATGATCTATGTACTAATGCATTGGTGGTTTATGCACATGATATGGTGACTTATACATGGCTGTTTTGATGTATCATGCATGACCGAAAGGTGAGATATGATTGATATGTATGAACTATATGTGCTCTATGATGCCATGATTTCTCTATTCGATGCATTGAGTAGTATAATGGATCTTTTACCTGCTGAGTAGTTGTACTCACCCCTTTGGGGACTAACATTTCAGATTAGAGAGATGCCTCTCCCTTCAGTCTCGCGCGGTATTTTTTACGGCCTTCCCCTGGATGTGGAGGTCGAGTGCATGGAACACGTATGCGTCACCATCCCTGGGTTGGTGTTCATACGAGTGCGAGTGCTGGTGATGTATGATGCGGGCCTGGCTGGGGGCCCCGTCATCCAGGAGTTCCTGTCCGTCCATGTCTGACGTGATGGGGTGATGTTGGGGATGTTGCCGCCGCCACCGTCTGATGCACCTGGATGGGTGTAATGGCCCGCGGGAGAAGAGGGAGTTGACACTTTTTGGAGAGGGAGCCGACACTTGTAGATGGAAGGTTTTACACGTTCGATATAGGGGGTCGACGATCTCTTTTGAGATATAGCCAAGCATAGTGAAAAGTCTTGATTTCCTTTTTGTTTATACCGACCCTAAATGTCCATCCTGAAAATGTAAATAAAAGTGGTTCGGCTTTATGTTTTCCTTCAATGTGTAGTTGGTGTGCATTGTATCATCGCCAAGAGAGTAGAGGGATGGTGAGATTCGCCCCTAATTTCCTCTATGAGCTGCGCTAAACTCTTTTAAAAAAAAAATGCCTATGAACCTCGATCCTTCTTTAAAACTCCCCTTTTATAAAGGACAAGTAACCAGTACGCAATAGGTAGAACGATTGATATCTGTGGCGACCTTAGCAGTTTGGGGGTGCCACAGTAGATCCTTCTAGCTCGAAAGGATCGGGTGGTCCTAAATGTCATTTTTGTAGAGCCAAAGGGCATGTGAGGAAAGAATGCTTAAAATTCCGACAGTGGTTGGAGAAGACAAGTAATACTTTATTAAGTCATGTTTGTTGTGAGTCCTATATTGTTGATGCTTCTTTAAATAGATGGTGGATTGATACTGGTGTGACTCTATACATAACTAATTAATTGCAGGGATTCCTTTCAAGGAAGAATCTAAATAAAGGGGACCGTAACATTATCGTGGGAAATGGAGAAAAGGTTTCGGTTGAAACTGTTGGCACTCTCCATTTGGTTTTGGAGGGTAGTTTCAACTTGGATTTAGTTGATACCATTTATATTCTTAGTATTACTAGAAACTTAATTTCTATTTCAAAACTTGATGCTTATGGTTATTCGTTTAAGTTTGAGAATAAAAGTTGTTCCATTTCTCATTATGATGAGACTATTGGTTATGATTTGTTTGAGGGAAACCTCTACAAACTGTATTTAGGTTCTTCATTTACCGAATCATTAGTTTCAATGAATTGGAATGATGAAGTTGCTATAATTGATAAGAAGCGGAAATTAGAGAATGAAAATTTCTCAAAATTATGGCATGAGCGTTTGGGTCATATAAGATGGACTTCTACATTCTCTAGATTTCTTTGACTTTGACATCTATATTAAATGTATTAAAGGAAAATTCCCAAAGGGCAATAAACATGGTGCCACAAGGAGGGGGACTTTTACAAATCATCCACACTGATATTTGTAGACCTTTCCCTACTTCCAACATTAGTGGTCATAAGTATTTTATCACTTTTATCAATGACTACTCATGTTATAATTATTTCTATCTCATCCATGATAAATCTGAAGCGTTAAATATGTTTAAGATCTACAAAGTCGAATTTGAAAATCAACTTGATCTAAAAACTAAAGTTGTAAGGTCTACCCATGGAGGAGAATATGTTTTTGCTTTATTGTTGAAGAGATGTGGAACAATTGCTTAGTATACAATGCGGGTACTCGCCAGCAAAATGGTGTTGCTAAGCGACAAAATCGTAGTCTAATGGATATGGTATAAAGTATGATATGCCATAGCACTCTTCCAGAATGTCTTTGGGTTAAAGCTCTCAAAACAGCCATGCATATCCTTAATTGGGTCTTTAGTAAATTTGTAGTTAAAAAACCTTATGAACTATGGACACAAATGAAACCGAGTTTGGGATATTTTCATGTATGGGGTTGTTGGCTGAGGAAAATATATATATCCCACAAATAAAGAAACTTGACCCAATGACCATAAGTTGTTATTTAGTTGGTTACCTAAAGATCAAAGGGTATTAGATTGTAATGCCCTTCGCATACCACTAAATTTTTTAGGCTAGAAATGCGGTGTTCTTGGAAAAAGTTGATTATAGTACCACTAGAATATTAGACCTTGAGGAAACCTGAGATCAAGCTTCTACTCAGGATCATATTTTGGTTCCTATTATTCAAGGATCTAGCGTACTATTACCTTCACTAGAAGGTTATGGTCCATCAGAGGAGGTACCTGACAAAAAACCTCAAATTATGGAGCCTATTCTCCCTCATGTTGATGAACCTTCTAGGAGGTCAAGACGAGAAATGAAATCAGCTATATCTGATGTTTACATAGTGTATCTAGATGAGACAGACCATGATGTTCGCATAGGAACATATCCTATCTCTTATGATGAGGCCATTACAAGTGATCATTCAACTCAATGAAAACTAATGATGTTTGGGACCTAGTAAACATGCCTAAAGGAGCCAAAGCTATAGGCTATAAATGGGTCTACAAAACTATGCTAGACCTTAAAGGTAATGTTGAAAGGTATAAAGCCAGATTGATCGCAAAAAGTTTCACTCGAAGAGAAGGAATGGGTTATAATGATAACTTTTTCCCCTCTGTCAAAGAATGACTCTTTCAAAATAGTCATGGATTTATAGCTCATTATGATTTAGAGCTACATCGAACGGATGTGAAAGCATCATTTTCTTAATGGAGACTTGCAAGGAGATGTCTATATGGCACAAACATAAGGTTTTGTGGTTGAGGGCAAGGAACACATGAAATGCAAATTGAAAAAGTCCATCTATGGTTGGAACAAGCCTCAAGACAATGGTATCTTAAGTTTCATGATGTGATCAATAATTTTGGCTTTAAAGAAAATGCAGTGGATCAGTGTATATATCTTAAGATCAATGGGAATAAATCCATCATTCTAGTATTGTATGTAGATGATACATTATTTGCTAGCAGTGATAAGGACATGTTGTATGAAACTGAGAGTTCTCTTTCATATAAAAGACCTTGGTGAAGCCTCTTATGTAATAGGCATTGAGATTCATAGATATAAATCTTGAGGGATCTTAGGATTATCTCAGAGAGCCTATATTGAAAAGATTCTCAAGAAATTCAACATGCATTACTCTCTCAGTGTTGCACCTATTGTTAAGGGTGACAAATTCAGCTTAAAATGCCCTAGAAATCAACTAGAGCTTGGACACATGGAGCATATTTCCGATGCATCTGCTGTAGGGAGTCTTATGTACACTCAAGTATGTACTCGCCCGGACATAGCGTATGTTGTTAGAATGTTTGGCGATTACCAAATAAACCCAGGAATGGGTCATTAGAAAGTAGCTAACAAAGTGATGTGTTACTTACATGATACAAAAGATTTCATGCTTACCTACAAGAGAACAGATAGCCTTGAGGTTAGTGGTTATTCTAATTTTGATCATGCTAGGTGCATTGACACCAAGAATTCCACATCGGGTTACATATTTATGCTCACTAGAGGACCAATCTCATGGAAGAGTGCAAAGTAGTCTTTAACTGCATATTTCACTATGAAGGCTAAGTTTGTAGCATGTTATGAGGCAAGTTCTCATGGTTTATGGTTGAGGAAATTCATTATGGGCTAAAAGTAGTTGATACTATTTTGAGACCACTAAAGATTCGCATCCAAACACATAGACATTAAGTACCTAGTTGTGAGAGAAAGAGACCAAAATCAAATTGTGTCTATTCAGTATATTAGTACGAAAGCCATGTTAGCGGATCCCATGACAAAAAGGCTTACCACCCAATCTCTTTCGAGAACATATTGCTAGCATGGGTTTGGTTAATAGCTTTTAGTTTAGACCATGGTTTTGGATGTATAAAGTCTATTTTGTGATCACCTTATCTAATGGATTTGGATCTATCGTTTATTGCTTCTTATAATATGTGCACCTTTGAAGTTTTTTTGAAACAAAAGATTATGTATGGACCTCATGAACATTCTTATATTATGAAACATTATGGTTCATGACTATTAACCCATTAGATGTGTGTTTAATATTTGTGCTAGGATAGTAACTGGAGAACAGTATTGGGGCATTGGAACATAGATATTGACTTCAATTCTTTTCTACATAAATTTCAAACATGACCTTACTTAAGGGATTATTATATATGCTTGATTATGTTGTGTTAAGCCTCATGAATTAGATTGATAATAGAACCTTTAGCCAAGTGGGAGAATGTTGGACTTGATGAGGTCCAGCCCATTAATGTGGCTTATTAGATATATTATCTATTGTTTGATTTATGCCCAATTTAGTAAATTATGTCATGGGCAATATATTTTTGACATTCATTTAGGCAAATAGAATCCATATTTTAAACCTTGATGGAAGGTTAAGATTTGATAGGTTTAGGGTTGGTTCTATCACTCCCTTTAATATAAGATCTCTTTTCGGTAGAGAATAAATGCATTCCATTATCAGGCTTCCACCTTTTCCACAAAATTAAAGAGAGAGAAATACACACTCATTGTAAGGATTATAGAGGAGAGTGGTGAAGATTGATACTTACGAGAAGACATCTTCTCACTTGTTGAATTAATAATGACCACATTTGTTTCGAGTTCGCTATATTTATTAATTTTATATTATGTTCATGTGATTGGAACATCCTTTTATTATAAACAAATTCCTTATTTTTTGAAACCTAAAAGCTACCCTACATACCCTAAAACCTAGAATTTGAAACCTATCTTTTCATAGGTTCTAGAGTCTATCCAGATTCCACATGTATTATTAATTGAATGATTGCGGTTAAACATAAACTTTTATTACTACCACTTACTACTACAATCAACTATTCACATCTTATATTTAGATATGAAAAATATAAAACATTAGCAAAATAAAAATCTTCATCATAAAATGAAAACTCAAACTAATAGTTTCCGATTATACACTCATTATTGGATGTCATGGGTTACCGTAGGATGGTACAATGACACAAACCAAGAAAAATACAAAAAATTATTTTAGATTCTAGGTTCCACCTACCTAGAATATGAAACCAATCCATCGGAACAGGTTCCCAATTTTTGGAACTTGGAATCTATCCTGTATATCTTGGAATCTGAAATTGGACGTTCTCAGGTTCTAGGTTCCACCTGGGAATCATGCTCACCCCTAGATGCTATGAGATGTCTAGTGTGATATCCATCATGGGTTTATATATATGTATGTATAAGATATTCTGAGATTTTGTATATTATTTTGTGACTATATATTTTTCTCGATTGATCCAGATTTGTTTCTTTAGATAGTTATTATGTAAAGCTTATAAATACTCATATTATTCACTTGATAATGTACAGAATATTATTTTTCTTTTCATTCACAAATCGATGCGGATTAAGGACTCTTTTCCTCCCCAGCCATAATAAAACTAGACTTTAGAAATTGCATTATGGAAGGAAGAGGAATGTATCAAGCAAATTGCAAAATTGGAAGAGAAGACAGACGACATGGACGATCTTTCCTATTTCGCTCAGCTAAAGATTCAAGAGTTAATAAGTACCATGGGACGGGTGATCCTAGAGTGCACCTCAAGCACTATTTGGGGATACACCAAAAATGTACCCCACACTTTCCAGGATAGTTTAGCGGGCAGGGGCTCTATTAATAATGTTGTTAAGGTTCTTGATACTCTTCGTTTAGAATATGAAGCATTATCTGGTGGTCCATCGAAATGTAAAAGTTTGCCGTGTTCTTTCAACAAAGGTTTTCTTTCAAAATTTTCTTCCTATTTCCTTGTTATCTCCATCTCTATACTTGACTTATTGCTTTCAAACTACACAGCTTGGAAGGCCCAATACTAGACCTTGTCAAAAGGCTAATTGATCGGGTCAGATATGAGAGTTCCTTCGTGTTGAAATGTCGGGCCATTGAAGATCAGGTGGGGTTGCTTTGCTTAATAAGCATCTAGAAGCCTATTAGAATTACAAATCTCATCATCTGAAACAATATAAAGATGCTGTTAGTGACAAGTTCAAGCCATATAACTAAATAATAGAGTACCTAGAGTAGAGGTGGGGATGTACCCACTTTATTCTTTATGGCGGGTTCAATAACACATGGCCAATACTCATCAGTCATAATTTTTTCTCTCTTTCTTTGTTACTTTGTCAGGGTTTAGCTGACTCTTCTGTCTTGGAAGCTACTCAATAGTAATCTCCTACTAACATGCACTCACTTTCCTTACGAGTCCATGGTTCTTCTGGCTTGCTGAAAGAGATAATGGAGCCATTCCTGAAAGAACTATCGAAAGAGATTTTCATTTGGATGATTAGCTCTGGCTGCAATACATTTCCTAAACCGGCGATGGTGGGGGAACAAAAGGTACTATTTAAGATGGGAGGATGGAGGAGGTGGGGGCTCAGACTTTCTTGCTTATCAACATTGTAGTACGATAATCTCGAGAGAAATTGATTGACTTATAGAGGAGTAATATGGATCTGATGGCTGGAGGTTTGATTCGTGCACTTTATGGACCATTTCCTTCTCCTCTTCACATTTATTGCCATGAAAGAGCAACCTGAAATAAGAATAGTAGCGAAGGAGCAAGCGCTTTTAATGGACTCAAAAGTGTTTACGCTCCAAAAGTCCATAAATGCCAAGAATGAATTGATCGGGTTTTTATAGTGAGAGGGATAAGTAATAAACAGACGTGATTTTACCGCGTGACAATCTAGATGCAAAGAGATGGGAGCTTGTGTAGACAAACCAATAACAACTTAGCATGTATCATGAGGACCCTTTCCAATTAAGCGTTTGCCACTTGTTATTAGGACATGGGCCGCCGTCTTGGGAGACTGGATTATACAATCCTTGACGAATGTTGCTTCAAGCCCATTCAAGTCAAAATTTCCTAAAACGTATCAATCAGATAAGTATATCTTAGGAATCCGATCAAACCAATCGTAATTACCCATGGATAGAGATATACCGACAGCAGACCCTCCATAAGGAAACAGCCAGCGATAAAAAAAAAATCCTTGCGATGCCAATGTCGCGAAGCAGAACATGGAATTTGCATGGAATTTGAGCCTTATTGGACCTCGTTGGGCTCCCCTCTTGATCGGCCGAAATGCGCGTCGCAAGCAACGAAACATCCTGAATTTCACCTCAGGACGACCCTCAATCTCATTCGATTGACTTGGGGAAAAAAACGCACGACAGAAACGAGAAGCAAGATGCGAAAGAGAGGATCTTCATGCTTTTTGCTGTGTCTAAGAGGCAAATGGGCGCTCGACCTTCTAGGACCAGGATCACATAAGTTCGGAGTACCTAATAATGATCCTAGAATTCAAAAATGAAAAACAACTTTTTGATTAGTCCACTTTTATAGTTAAGGCAAATACCGGCAGAGGACCAAGAGATTACCCAACCCCATACATCTCCAACAGGTCTGTCTCTTAACACCTTTTTTCTTCTCGTCAGAGTTATTTCACAAAAATTTGCCATGGTCAGGAAGGAGCGTTGACTCGAACCCTCTTCGACAAGGGCCTTATGGACCGCAAAAGCAGCATCAAGGTCCAATAAGGAGATGAGAGTTTGTAGCCCACATCAAGTCCTTCCATTTTCAATTATTTACGTCAAAACCATTGGAAATTCAGCACCTCGCTCCTGTGTTCCGATTTTTTTTTTTTGTTATTAATCAGTTCGGAGAAGAGCTGGTGCAGTGTCTCTAGACAATTTCAACACCACATAATGGACTCCCATTAGCCAAGGCTCCATTTATTCCGCGAAAAATGGATGATTTGTAAAATATTTTACGAAAAACAATCGCTTGTATTGCTTTTGAAAATTAATAAACACAATATTTTCTTCGTCTACGAAAATTTTTAAATATAAATTGTTGACAATAATAATAATAATAATAATAATAATAATAATAATAATAATAATAATAATAATAATAATATTTTATATTAATTAATTATTTTAAGCGATTCAAGTAAATATTTTTCAAAAATATTTTTTAAATCATTCATTTTCCGCGAAAATATAGAGCCAGAGTAATAATTGATTTAACTAGTCTATAAGATATGACAAGAAAAAGCAGGAAAATGGAGAATTTCCTGCGTAACCTCTTCTATTGTAACTAGCTATAATACATTTTGATCATTGTATCAAGTTACTCGGGGATCTCCAGTAAGCAAACCTTATCTGAGGAACATATATTCAGACAACTAAATAGAAGGGAACAACGGATCTCACATGAGTTGGGAGAGGAAGGGACAACGTCCACCCACTCTTTGTCGACCAGCTCGATGTGTGCGTTTGGCTTCGACGTGGTGTTGAACTGAAGCTTGTTCGTCTCAGTCATCAACTTCTTCAAGAAACTCATGGAAAGTATCATGTCGGGACTTTCCTCGGAGAATAGTTCATCTTCTAAGACCTGAATGCCCATGTCTGCTTCCCTCGAATGAACATACCCAAGAAGCAGTGTCCTAGTATCGAGAAATTGCCGACTGGGGCTGCAAATCTGCAGTGTTTTCACATTGAGGATCGTATAAATAATTCTCATCGTGTGAAAGGAAGGCAAGAAGTGTGTCTCTGAATTCATGATGATCCATCTGTGGATTTCCTAGCAAATGCTGATACATGTGGATTCTCGTGGAAACATGCATGGACAATATAGGTACTCAACCTCAAATGGGATTATGCCAAAGGAGAAAATAATTTGCTCAATCGGAAAAAAAAATTGCAAGGTAATCCATTTTAAAATAACGTATGATGTCAAATTATTTCTAATATAACCCACACAACAAAATTCATGTTGTGACAAAGGAACTTTCCAGTCAAGACAGTTCTTTTGAGCTCATATTATGCAACCTTATACAAATTGCTGACCACCATTGGGATTTGCAGATAAGATGATAAGTACTAATTGCTACCTATGCACTTTTTTTTTACTCTCTAGACTATCTCTGAAAGCGCAACATTGGGCAGCACATAAGTCCTCGATTCACTTCAAAAAGCATGAGATATATAGAACATCCTTAAATGGAACTTCAAAGAATGGAGATCAAGAAATGCAACACACCTGAATATAATCCACACCAATTTCACCAAGATTATCAGCAATACCCTCTGATGAAATCACACTTATAATTCCTCCAGATCCTATTGGTGATTGGAGCATCTCCCAAGGAGATTTCATCAGAATCTTACGACTTTTCTGTTCATCTGGACAGCTAACCACTGGCAGCATCTGTTCTTCGAAAAACCAAATCTGTCCAATAGGATCAAATATAATTGCTTAACTTCTATGTCATTTCAAATAATAAAATAATACAAAGTCATATTCAGCACTTTAGGACAGAGGAAACGGTGAAAACTTCTCCAAATCAGATGCATCAAATCAAGAGCAGTAATCAATGATCGCGTCACATTGCTCAATCAGAAAATCCTTGTGACCTCTATGGACATTTGCTAGTCCAGGAAGTCATACACTGGCTGATCTGAAAACCTAGACACCACAACTGGCTAGAACTGTCGCCTTTGTGTCTGATTTCTAAAGCCATTTACAGTGAAATATCGCTGTATAGTATTATAGAATTACAGGACATCACCATCTGAACTGCTCTGCAATTAATTTCACTTTCTTACTTTCTCATAAATGAACACGATGGCAAGTTTGAGTTCAAACATTTAAGCTATTTAATGATAGAACAGGAGACATGCTAACCTTCTCAGAGTCAAATCCAAAATGATCATTTTCTGAGAACAGTGCTTGGAAAGATGGGATTTCACCAGCCAGGCAGATAATCAGTAGAGGCATAGACGCACGGTCTTCTACCTGCAGTGACGCATAATTGTTGAGCTAGTTTATAAATAGCATATAGAGACTACACCCAGCCTGTCCAAATAGAAATAAGTTTTAGCCCACTGTTTGGTGTGTGAAAAATAAGCCATAAGTAGCATCCTCACTTCCCTTTACTCTCAGAGTAATAAATTTCAGATTCTTGCAGTAACCAAAAGAATATACCGGCAAATCTCATGCATAGTTCTATACCTGTTCTCCTATTTTCGATATATTCCATAAATCTCACATGATCCATTGCATACATCTCTAATGGATGACAAAAAATAGGTTGAAATCCTCAAGAACCCAAGGTCATCAACATGTGAGAAAAGATATATAATCATTTATCCATATTAAAGAGCAGATGTAACACTAACATCAGATCAGAGCGATACTATTCTTCCCTATTAGGTATAAAACTGCATAAGCCATCTCTACAAAAATGACAATGCAATAGTAACTTTAACAAAGGCAGGTGCAAGATCTAGGTCAAGTGTAAGAAATCAGTTTAGTGCTGAGAAGCCATCAACCAGACCGGCAGCTTGTTATATGAGGAGTCAACAACAGTATCAATATCTATACTATTACAGAATAGATCTTTGGTCTGCCCACATTAACAAGGAAGGCCTGAATGAAGTAATGGAACTCAAGATTCAAAAACTAAGACAAGGAGAAAAGATCCAATCCCAGACCGGTCCAGTCGAACAGCTTCTGGGCAAACAAATAGCATTCGCTAGTAAGCGTTCTAGAACACAGCCCACTAAATATTAATAAAAATGATAAAGCAAGGAATGCCTACATTGTTAAGTCAAAAGATACGATAGTGTTAATGTGCTTAAAGAACCGAAAAAGGCCGGCAATACACCAGTATTTGAAAACATGGCAATAGCTGTTAGACATTTCACCTTACTTGAATCCAATTTGACAATGGCAACATTTAGGGGAATCTTCCCCTACATTTTAATCAACAAATCTCAACCAACTGGTGGAGGCAGCAACCTTTTTCAACTTTGTGTGATGGTTCTCATATTAACTGACCTCAATTTTTCCTATCAAACCAAATAATGCTTACACAAAAAGAAGTAAGAGAAGAGTACATAAGGAAATGATAGCATCGCTTACAATCAGAAGTTGTGCTAGCAATGAAAAGAACTAATATTAGAGAATTAAGTTGAAGCAGCCAATATGTAAAGAAGCTGGAAAGAGAAACCTCACCTTCACTAGCTTCTGATTAGTACACTCTAATGTCTGAATAAGAGACTCAGACAATACAGCAGGGTTAGAGGCCTCCTTAGCACCATCAGTCACAACCAAGACAGTGGCAACTTTGCCCTTCGAGATCAGATGAAGCCCCTTCTCTTCAAAAACGGAATTCACACACTGTTTATCCATCCTAGCCAAAGGAGTGAGGTAGTTTTCTGATGTTGTCAGAGCATCATAAATGCCGGTTCTTGTAGCATCATCACTCCATCTGATTCATGACATGAGACAAAACAAAATGTATGGGATAAAAATAGTTGAGACACAATTAAAATGGTAAAAATCCTTAATGTCAACATGAACAGTTGAAGCAAAAAACACTGTTGCATTCGCAATTTGATACAGATAAGTTTTTCAAGCAATTCTTTGCATAGGAATCACAAATATAATGAGAAAACTTGTAGATAACAAAATATCAATTAAGAAACTTGTTCAGGAAGTTTTGTCGTTGCTAAATGTCCTTATTTAATCATAGAACAAAAATGACAACACAATATCTAAGCTAGAACCATTAAACACAAAGATGGTGTGTCTGCAATGTTTTTATGCCTGTTGGTTTTATCACCGAATGATGAACATTTAACTATACATTTTCTCTACAAGGGGCCAAAAAAAAAAAGCACACTACACATCCTCTAAAAATTGACTCGAACATGCCCAATAGCTTACCTTTGAGAGGATAGGTCTATACTTTGCAAAGCCTGTTGAAGCAATTTTGAGTTTACGCCAATAATCTGATCTGAAAGTAAGCTTGTATGGGTTTTATCACCATATCTAAACCCATGAAACACATGTTGTTGCCCCAGTTCACATAGCTTCTTTTTTGCTGCTATGAGGCGTTTTTGGAACGTTTTCCTCTCTTTCCATTCCTGAAATGCATCAAAGCATTCTAACTTACACTGATTACAACAAACACCATGTTACAATAACTAAAGCCAGAAATTTTACTGTGCGGGCAGCAGCCATACAAGCACAAGGATTCATGTATCACAAAAATAAACAAAGAAATTTGATCTAAACTTCTGTGTTTACTTATGTCACAAGTCCATTTGCCATATGCTCAAAGGTTGGATAGATAATTTCACTATAAGCAAAGTTCAAACACGCGCATATCTCCTAGATAACAGTCTGTTTTCTCATATTTAATAAGCTGTACTATGAATATGATAGCTTAGCTATCCTTTTTATAGTATGCAGTCTATACATCTAATATTTCATCCATCATAGTCCTGCCTTTTAATTAAAGAAGTAGATGAATCTGTGACCTTGACCACCGATATTTGATCTTTCTTGTTAGAACTTCCTTGCTGTTCAAATATTATGACCCCTGACAGTTGATTTTCAAGCTCTGCCGTCCATTTCTTTTTAATGGTTATCAAAATGACAACTAGACTCAAGTCACCTACCTGACAAGAAGACCAAACTTTTGTTTGGACGCTTTAATTGCCATAAATTCAATCAAGACACAAACAAGAGAAACCATTTGCATTCCAGAATATGGACATAAAAGAGAATGAGGACCCAAATTCCCAAACCCAAAACAGAAAGAAGAGGAAAAGCTGTAAACATCCAGAAGCATATTCATGTGCCCCAATAATATACCTGCTATGAACATGGTGAAAACAGATGTCTAATCAGTAGTTGATATATACAAATCAAATAAGTGTAAAAGAGGGTGCTCTTACAAGTTGGCGCCTCTCCTTCTTGGACTTCTCATGGGTGCGCAGATTTAACTCGAGCAGCCCTTTTGGAGGTGCAATCATCATTTCTCCTCTATCCATGTCAACATGTGGAACAATTGCTTCGACGAATGGCACCCAAACAAAGTGATTGGTGGCACCAGTTTCCGTTGGCTTTGACTTTCCCACATGGTCAAAACTACGTGTGGAATTATCAAGCATGACATACAAAAGATCATTTGCTCCACTGTTGTAGACATTAACAACTGTTCCAATAGGTTCACCAGATTCCTGAAATGGGCCAAATGAGGGCCATCCTATATATAGTCCATCAACATATACACATAAGATAAAACTGCATGCAAACCTTGAGAAGAACTCTCATGCCAACAAGATCACGAGTATAGAATTCGCCTTCTTCAAGCTCTGGTCTATCTTCTTCCCTTACAAGTAATGCTGCACCGACAAGTTTCTTAGCCTGGATGGAGTTTAAAATCCTGATTAGAAGTACAAATTTTGGAAAGTAATGAAGTAGTTAGTGACTCTAAACTTAAGATTCTATTCAAATTAGCAAAACAGAAAAAGCATGTTACCCTCCTGCTCATAATTAGTAAATGGGGTTCGCTCATCAAAATTGAAAGCAGAAAAGAATGGAGATTCTTTGATTAATAACTGAAATAGTCAAATATGTGACACCAATAAGTAAAACACAAAAGATTTCAGAAAATCATGGGATATTGCTTAGCTTTCTTGTTTAGGCTGACTATCAGGGCAATATTAGTAATGAAGTCTAATTTTTAGCTCTCATGAAACTGTGCATCAAGCACATGCCCTTGAGAAATTATAACATTACAAGGAAAAATAAATGGCAGTTCAAGTTCTCAGGATTTTTTTCCCCCTTTTAAAGCAGCAAAAATTATTTCTAAGACTGTGGACTCAGTTCCATCCCATATCCAGTAAACAGATATGCAGAATTAGGGGAAAACATCCAAACATCTCGACAGTGTCATGTGTGCATGGTGCCTTTGCAGAGGGCTAATGCCTATCATGTTTTCAGTTATTTGAGGCTCAACCCCAATACCGCACATAGTTGCATCACTAGGACCACTGTCTAAGATGATCTCTAGTAGAACCATCCTACTTGACAACACTAATGATTTCCACATCTGATTCCCTTGACAACAAAGATGAATGGAAGAAGCGTCAATGCACATATAAGAGCAGGACTAAAATTGCTGAATTATAATGCATAGATATAGCATAGCATATGCCCCATGGTACAGGTTGTTTTGCCCACCCTAAAAACTTAATCATGATCAGTGAAGTCAAGTCTTAGTCACACACAATGACATCCAAGATCCAAGCATGTCGCAAGCAAAATTCTAGACAAATAACAGAGTTTCTAAAATACAGATGGCCTGTTTGGAATGAATTTTACCTTTTTATTTTTGCTTAGTCTAAATCTTATGGCTCACGCACTTTAATTTTTTTAACTCCTGAACCACACTCAAACGTTGACATGTAGGTTCACATATAATTTTTCATAGTTTTCTGGAGTTTAAATAATTTCTTAGATTTTGGCGGGAAAGCAAAAGCTTTTTCGCTTTTGCTGAAGTGTAAACAAACAGACCTTTGGACAAGCTCACCTGGTCAACATCGTTGATTCCTTCAAATTTGAGTATCCAACTTTTCTGCCCAGGGTGTCCTCTTCCCTCTACCAACTCCACTTCTTGAATTGTCTCCCTGCCTAAAACCTGTTGCTTCAACCATCTTTTCCCAGTCTAGCAAAAAAGGAATTAGTTTTAGCATTAAATAATGATGCATACAGAGATCTATTAATGATGCATACAGAGATCTATTAACTTTCTCATATAATTACGGCCACAGAGCAATATCACTGATAATAAGAATATGCTTACCCTAGAAAATCGCAGTTCAGGGAAGTCAGTGCTGGATTTGATGCAGACCTCCCTTGCAACCCATGAACACTTGATATATACCCAATTTCAACATGTCCTGATTCAGTTGTACTAGTTTCAACTGTCTCCTGGATAACTGCATGGTATGAGAAATCCATACAACTTAAGGTATGCCGGAACTAATTCAGGAATGAGGATGTCAAAACTACAAACTGAAGAAGGGTGTAGAAGCACAACCATTAAAACTTCTCAATTCAACAAAATGTTGACATGATGGAGAGTATTTTATGATGATAACAACAATGGCCTTAGGAAAACTACCCACAGATCCTTTGTGATATTCATGAAAGCTTACACCATTGAATTCAATGGTCTACCAACTCCATTTACACCTAATTGAGGAAATAAAACATACCTACAATTTCTAATGGAAAATATGGACCTATCCAAGAATATGGACCAATAAAACAAGAAATGGGGAAAAAATAAGCAAACCCACAAAATAGGAGTATGTACTCGACTCCTTCTCAAAGCCTACTTATTTCAAATTATCAATTGCTCCTGAAGTTGATGATAAGTGGATGTCTGTGATATGCTTGGCACACTTTTTGGGTCTATCTTCTCATAATTTAACCTTTTGATATAAATAATCGTCTAATGATGGAAAGAAAATCACTCCAAGGGAATATTATTGTAAACTAAAATTAACCAGACAGCCAGCTCGACCTCAAGCTTCCCACAGCAAGTCGACAAAGTAAACTTTGCTACCAATTTGCACGGAAGGCAAGCCCGCAGGTTCTTATCCAAGTATGCACGTTCATCTTGGCTAGTAATCGCACGAAGCAGCGAGAAAGACGCACAAACGAGTTACCTAATTGAGAGGGACATTTCACACAGGCATACATTTCTCCAGCTTTAACTGACAATCACATACAAAAAGCAAAGTTTCTCAGTGACTCAGTCACTGCAAACAAGTGCACACACGATATACATAACCTATGTCCGCAACAAAGAAACAGAAACTGTTTAGGCATCCCATGAAATCAATCCCCTACTAAAGTAAGTTCCTAGCATAAACGGACTGACCGTTTTCTATATGCATACGACCAAAAAAGTTCAAAGACTCAATTTTTTGACAAAAGATTCCAAATGCTCTCGGTTCAAAGCTCCCGAATCAATTTTTTCACCGAACAAGAATCAAATACAACCAAACGCCTTGCTCAATGGACCAGAATCAATCGACAAAACACGAGACTGGACTCGAGCTAATCAAGCAATCGCCGAACCGGTGCTCTGCAGAGGAGAGGCAACTTGCGGCGGCTGGACTCGCGAGCGCCGCGGCGACAACCGAACGCGAGAGGGTGGCGCGGCCGCTTGGCGGAGGCGGTTCCGAACATGAGCGGCGCGGCTCGGACCGAGGCAGACGAAGGATTGCGCCGCCGCCGTCGCCGTCGCCGGCGGCGGGGATAAGGCGGTGGAAGAGCAAAGGAGCGAATTCGTCGTCTGCATCGTCTTCGCCGGCTCGAAAGCAGCGAGGCTCGACGGAGATGGAGTGAAGAAGACCGACAGATTTTTTTGCCCGCGCCTTCTTTCTGTATTCCAACAGTGTCTTTTGGGGAGCTAAGATATTTTTTTTTTTATTATTTCATTTTTTTCGTGGTGATGATGCACGTTTAAAGAAAAAAAAAATGGACCACAAAAAAAAGATTAAAATAAGGTAATTAATTAAGTGTCCTTCTAATGCTACTTATACTTGAGTTGTTCAGTGTCTCATATCTAATCACAAATTATAACATCGTTAACACTTTTCAAAAGGTTATAATTTCAACAAGTCACTAGTTGGAATTTATGAAAAACGTGTAATTTCTTCATTTTCTAGAATCAAAAACCGTATCCAAAAGCGATTATTGAAAATGCTTGTGCTTTGGATAAGAACTTTAAACAATGGAACTTTGTTTCGTCTAAGGTATAGTGAAATCTGTCAATGCAATTTACTCCTCCGTCCCGAGGGAATATGATCGTTTCGCGGAAAATATATTTTCCCAAAAGTCATTTTCCAAGAAAATGACAATATTTTCTGATAATCGGCTAAAACCTAAAAATATTTCGAAAAATATTTTTCGGTGTTCAGTAAGGAAAATATTTTCTAAGACTTCACCACTTATCGACCTATAAATCCATCAAATATGAACTTGCTTTTAAATCCAGACAAACTTACTTCATATATTTGTTCCCTCATTGTCACCAAATGCTCATCTACTCTAAAAAAATTCATATAATAAAAAATGTTCGTATGGATTTTAAAAAGAAGCAAAAGAGAAAAGAAGTAAAGCATTTGTACAGTCCTCATGAGAATCTTATAGTTGAGTGGCCTGTTTAGTCCTCATGAGAATCTTATAGTTGAGTGGCCTGTTTTCACCCGTTCGTCTTTTTTTTTTTTTTTTTTTTTTCCACGGATTTCAAACCCTTCACCTTTAAGGAAATATCAACGATGCCCTTATCCAGCGAAGCCACCACGGCCGGTGGTTCCCCCTACGTCTTTTGTGTTCTAATAAACAAAATAAAAAAAATAAGCAAAGCATATAGAGCCCTTCGCTTGAGCAATATACAACTACGGGGTAGAATAAATAAAGAAAATGATAAGCAAGAGTGCAGAGCGCGAGCTTGAGATCGACGAGCTCGAGGTTCGCCTGACAACGACCAACTAGCCAAAAAAGAAGAAGATGGGAAACAAAGAAAAGAAAGAAAAGAAAAAGGAAATTAAAAATAATTAGAATTAGAAAAGAAAAAAAATTAAAAAATAATTCGAACAAAAAAAGAAAAGAAGAAAAAGAAAGGGGAGGAGAAAATGAGGATTTGTAAAGATGTGAGATAAGAGAGATCAAGTGAGAAAAATGTTTTCCACTTTTCAAAAGTGAAAAACATTTTCCTTTAATTTAGAAAACCTTTTTCCTTTCATGAAAATATTTTCCCTAAGGAATTCATTTTCCATGAAACGAACGCCGAAAATCCAAAAATTATTTTATGCGAAATGAACGGAGCCTTAAATGAAAATTAACCCATAAATGAAGGTTGAAACCAAATCATTGTATTAACAAATGAAGATTTTCCCAAAGTCGTGCATCTATATAAATAACAAATCAAGATTCTTGCCATTTGTCAAACCTCGACCGACCTTAGTCTCTAACCGAACTATTGCTCTCTGTCAATGACTAGCACACTTCGCCATCGTAGTACACAACGAGAGTTACAATGCAGATCAAGGATCCGTTTGTTTCTAGGAAAGTGTTATCACGAAATTAATTTTCCGAATCTTCACTTATTTGGTTTGTCAAAAGTGATAAGCCTCGCTAGCCTCGCCATGGCGAGCTCAAGCTTGCCAAGATTTGGTGAGCTTGACCACAGTTGAGACTAGCGAGGCTCCACCTCGCCAAATCCTATTGAGGCGCTAGCTCGCCCGAGGCCAACTAGGTTGACCCCTACTAGGCCTCAGCGACGGAGCCAGTGGCTGGCTACCACGATGACCAACTGAGGAGGAAGAAGGAAAGAGAAAAAAAAATGAAAGATATTTAGAAATATGATTTTTTTTTTCTTGTATGAGATAAAATCGTGAAATTGAAATCATTTTTTAAATGAGATCCAAACACCAAAAAACATTTTTGGTTACATATTACTAAACAAAGTAAAATTAACCATTTTTCTGAAAAAGGATTTCCGGAAAGAATTTTCTTTTATCATAAATTTTCCCTAAACAAACACACCCTAATAATCTTCCTCGATTTTTTATTTGGAAAGCCCAATTCATTAGCCATCTAATAATATCTCCCAAAGCTTATTCTTCTAGTTTCCAAGTAAATGCACCCATTCTACAGTAGGGAATTAATAGATTTGGCAGCATTATTATCCATCTTTTAACTCTATTTCCTACTTTCATTGGACAAGAGTGCTTGCAATGAATTTTTTTGTTTTTTTTAGAAGAACCAAACGAGAGCTTAATCCATTTCTTAGGCTACATTTGGTGGTCGGGATAAAATTTAGGATATGATAAAATTTATCTATCTTGCATTTGGTACCTACTTAAGATAAGATAAAGTTGGATATAAAAGAGATGTGGGCCGATAAAATTATTATATATGGGAGATGAGATAAATGTGGATAAGATTTTTAATATTTATAAAAAAAAGTTTTTCTCAAATAAAAAATTCTTAAATTAACAAATTATTATTTATATTTCAATATAAATAATTTTTTAATCCTAATAGAAAAATTCAAAATAACAAAAAAAAATATTTTTTAATTTAATCTTATTTTTATTTAAATATTCGAATTTAATTCTATCTTATAATAAATAAATTCAATGTATAATTATATATTTATATTTATTACATACTTTAGGTCTTTTAGTATTTTAAGTATATTAGTACAGTTTTCTATTAATAAAATTTTATTAGAGAATAATGAAAGGGGAAGAAAGAAATAAAAAATTAATTAAAAAGAGAGGAAAATAAAATAAAAATAAAAATAAAAACCATCTCCATCTATAAAATTTATGATTAATTTATATTGATATAATGTTTTAACCAAATAATATATATGATGCGATGTGAATATACAATTTTATTACTGCAATCGCCAAACAATGGATAAAATATAGCAAAATCCTCTGAATTTCAAATTTTATCCTGATTAAAAATCCAATCACCAAACGTAATTTTAATATATTGCTCTCTTGTCCACGTACTCTCAGCATAAATCAGGAAAAAAATCAATTGCGATTCCAAGCTTCTCCAATACTGACGTGGTAATGGAGTAGGCGAGTTGATCCACAATCCATTGATTGAGGAAGACAGATAACGTTTTGTCTTTCTCATTTATTGATGATCAGGCTCCTCTAAATTGAGGAAGTAACCAAAGAAGTTGCCCCAAAAGAAAACAAATCAGCCTATGAGCCTATAATGAACACAATCCTGGTGTCATTCGTCTCTTTAAATACTAAAAATCACATCACTCCAACACCAAAATCCAGCAAGAAGCATCCTACAAGCGAAAGCAAATCAACATGAATGCCAAGAGCTGTACTGCATTGGTGGTGGTGATGTTGGTGGCGACGATGGCATTGCAGGCGTCCGTCGCGAGGGCGAATGTCTTGTGTGAAGCTAAATGCTGGACGCTTTGCGCGCCCAACCCACCTGCGTGCCTTGACGATTGCTTGAGGAAATGCGGCAGTAAGGTTGAGACGGTCCAGGGCCAATGCAACCTCGGTTGTTTGATTTCCAAATGTCTCAACCCACATCTTGGTATGATCGGAAACCTTCTTCGCCTTTGGATTTTTCTGGTTTTTTTAGGGTTTATAATCGCGATGACGATCGCGAATTGACTATCTACAATTGATCTGTTCACGTGACAAATCAGACATGCGGCCATATGATCTGTAGAGGCTTCTCACAGAAAAAGAGTTTTTTCGGCTAATAGCAATTTTATGTAATAAAAGTCTAGTAATTTTAATTAAAACGATCTAGTATTTTCATCATCCTTACTTTTGAAATCCATTAGTCACAGATGATTTGATGTTTCTAGAAAACGAATGCAGAGGAAATCAATCATCAAGGAAATTTCTTCCGTGTTGGCTAGACCTACAGTTATGTCCCTTAAATTCAATGAAGAAACTCCACTTCAACATAGGTTCTGGGGCCTCGAATTGAATAGTTTCTTCATAATTATCAATTGGATTTCGAAATTTAAGTATTAATTAGTTTTTCTTTACTTATTATCCTTTAAATTAGCCCTTCACTCGTTTTTATTTGTAACTTTTTTTTAATAAACGGTGCGAATTGATGTGATAAACTTATTTTCCTTGTCATCAATGCACCTTAATTTAAGTGGATATCAACCATTTTTAGGTGATATTTGATTAAAAAAATTTCAAGTTTAATAAGTAAAAAGTTGACTATTAAATGACTGGAGGTCACTTCAATTAAATTTAGACGCACTAGCCATCACCTACAGTCAGAAATCTGTTCTATTCACTTGCGATTTACCTAATAAAAAATCATTTTAATCATCTGCTTCTACTCTATTTCAATCTTTGGAAATATAAAAATGGATTTTTTGTACTTTCTTGTGTCACAGATGCCAAGGAAGCCTGTGCGAATTCGTGCGCGGAAGGTTGCAAGCAGTCCTATGCTAACTAAAAGTTTTGAGATGTCCCGAAGAATCACATCCATTAGAGGAGCGAAATAAAGGAAATGTGTAAGTTGTGGGACAAAAAACTTAAAATCAAGCTGCTCGGGTACTTTTCTGAGTTTTTATATAAAGCTCATTGTGCTGAGTTGGGTGATAAATGACATGTTCAATTATTTGCATATGTGCATATTTTTTCTCAAAGACTTTACTTAAAGCGACGCCACTATTTTATTTTTGTTCAAAAGAAATTTCCATTCATTATGAAAATGATTCATAGGAAATCTCAAAAGTATCATAACAATGCAAGCCCGTGAGCTCCAAACAAATCAAAAAAAAAAAAATCAAAGTATATCATTAAAGGATGGTTGGTAAAGATAATCACACCCTGTCCTTGAATGACAGATCTATAACAACATCCAAGCAAAAGGAGTAAGCCGGTAACTAAATCACACATCATCATAAGTGATGAGCACATACTAGACTCTCCATCTATTAGTATGACTTTGCCTTTCGATAGTATGTGTCTAGGTTCGAGTTTGGCATCCCAACGAATCGGGACCTCCAAATAGGGGAATGTTCACATTTTATACATCTTTCTATATTATAAATTTCACAACATTCCGCAGAAAAAAGAGGGTGGACGTGTGTTTAGCTTTATGATAAGAGGAAAAAGAGGCTAACAATAAAATGTGATGTTAGATGGGAAGAGAGTTTGCTCTAATTTTTATGATTTTGGGTTCAAGCCTCATTGGAAGCATTCCAAGAGTAAAGGCTTGACACCAGCCCAACGTGGGGAGTACGCCCCAAAGTTGCCGGGAAGGAGGATTAGTCGAGGTGTGCGAGAGATAAATCGAGCACTACTCGACCGCTATAAAAAAAATAGATCAAAGGTTAATTAAAATTGTCTCGTTAACAAGTGCACCAAGGTACTAGCTAAGACTATTAAATTTGTAAGAACTGCAAGTCAATACATTTGCAAGAATGCCTTGATTACCCAATTAGTGGAAATAAATCCAAAGGATTTATCCTTGGGGTTAAGTTGTTGAAGTACCCAAAAAAAAAAAAAAAAAAAAAAAGGTAAGCAGAATCGGCCTTATACTGGGCAAGAGTGCCTTGATTTAGAAACGAAAGATTCTACCTACCTTAATTTGGGAAATATGATTTTAAAAAAGATGCCATTTCCAGTTTCATATGAGTAAATTCAGCCTTTTTTTTTTTTCATTAGATAGACAAATCTTCTTCCATTGTTTTCATATTTACACAATTCCCTTACTTTTAGATATTTGCTTATTATGAGTTTTCTTCAAAGAATAACGTAACACTGTTTTGAAAACAAAAATTAGCCTCTTCCCTGGAGTTGCTTTTATACAACTCATCTATTTTTTTGGTCGCTCTTATTTTAAAGACTCCCCTTTATGGTAAAATTGTCATTTTCTATTTGGTTAGTCGTAAAATATTATGTCAAATGGGATGGATTTAGTTACATGGTGAATTGAAACAGACTAAACAAATGCCATCTTCGAGATAACACCCAATAGTCAGTAGGTTTATTAACGCCAATTTTAATGATATTTTGGAAGTTGAAGATTTATTGTTCTCCTTTAGGTTGATTACTAGGAAAATACATTTCCACAAATAAATTTCCCTCCATCCAGAAAAAGGACAATTATCAAGAGAAAAAATATTTAACTTTTTTCGATTATTTCAAATCCGTCAAGTGAACCCCCCCGGTCAAATTATTTGTTTGATGAAGATGGATAAGATATTCTCTCTACATTATATGAAAATTAAATAAAAAATTACGGTGGAAGCCAAATTTCTATACTAGCAAACGAGGATTATCCCAAGTCCCAGGCATCTATATAAACTAGCAAAATCAAGATTCCGGCCATTTGACAAGACCTCAACCGACGGTAGCACCTCTATCGAATTATTGCTACCGGTCAAATTATTTGTTCGATTTACGAGAGTTACGACGCGATTTTCTTCTGAGTGGGACAATGTGGGAAGCTCAATTCATTAGCCATCTAACAATCTTTCTCAATCGTTGTTGTTCTAGTTTCCAAGTAAATGCTCCCACTTGCGATTTGCCTAATAAAAGTCATTTTAGTCTTCTACGCGTATTCTAATTCAATTTGCAGAAATATAAAGTGGGTTTTATGTACTTTCTTATGTTGCAAATACTAAGGACCTATTTGGTAACACTCCAATTTCTTTTTTTTTTTGTTCTTTTGTTTCTCGGAATAAAAAAGGAATAGAAATTTGTTTAGTAACGTTAGTTAACTTTTTTTTTTCCGGAATAAAAAAGCGACCAAGGAAAAAAAAAGGAAATAAATAAATTTATTTTGTTATTCTCGAGAACAATTTATGAAACAAAGTCATTTTTTTTTTTCATTCCTTCTCCTTCCTACTCTAGCCGGTTGCTAGGCCTCGATGATGGCCAACAACCGACCAGAGACAGGACCAGCAAAGTGGACCTCCGTGGCCTCAAGCAAGCCTCACCCGCCACTATGAGGTCAACCTCGCCATGGTCGGGCAAAGCCAACCTCGCTCAATCACAATGAAGCTCTACCTCGCCCAACCACTGGCAAAGTTCACCTAAGGTTGGTGAGGTCCACCACACCAGCCCTTGTTTCTAGCCGGTCGTTAGCCATCGCCAAGGCTCGGCTGACCAGCTAGAAGAGAAAAAGTAGGGAGAAGGAAAAAAAACGAAAAAATTAGAAAAATATCAACAAAATTATTAAAATTTCCACATCACAAAAATATTTAAAGATCATAACAAACATTTTTCTGTTCATTTTTTTTTTTTAGAATAGACATTTTAGGATTGTATCAAACAAGTTTTTTAGCTAAAAATTCATATAAGGAATAAAAATGGAAAAAATATTTATAAATAAAAATTATTCTAAAAATAAAAATATTACTAGACGCACCACAAGCCGTTTGAATTTGTGTAACCGATGAACGAAGCAAAAACTACTGAAACTGCACATGTACTTTTCTGAGTGCTCTATATTTATTATATATCAAGGTCATAGTGCTGATTTTTTTTTTTTTTTTGTTATTTTGTCGAAAATAGTACTGAAACTACTGTAATGACATTTGCAATTATTTGCATAGTTGGCTACTAGTATTCGTTTCTTTTACCTTTTCCCCCTTATTTTTAATGATTGTACGTTAGTTATGCTACTTGCAATGCCTAACGTTGGCTATTACCCTAACTAATCAGCATCCCCAAATAGGGGAATGTTCACATTTTATACTTCTTTCAGTAGTATAAGTTTCACAACATTCCCCAGGAAAGGGTGGACTTGGGTTTAGCTTTACGGTAAATGAGAAAAGAGGCTGCCAACAAGATGTTATCTTAGATGGGAAGAGAGCTTGTTCCTCTTCTTATGATCTCGGATTCAAGCCTTATTAGAAGCATTTTAGTAGTAGTTTTGAACACACTAGTCCGATGTGGAGAAGCACGCCTTTAGAGTTGCTGGGAATGAGGACTAGATGAGGTGCGCTAGAGCTAAACAGGGCACAACCTAACCACTATAGAAAAAAAATGGATAAGAGGTTAATTAAAATGATCTTGTTAACGGGTGCCTCGAGATACTAATTTAAGATTATTAAATTAGTAAACAAAATGCAAATCAATACTTTTTGAAAGTTGAAAAAGGAATATATTTCTAGAAAGTAAAGTGCTTCAAATAGAAATATGTACGTTTTTAAAAACAACACCAGTCACCATTGACACTCGCTCTGGAGCACTTTTTAACATGTTCTCTTTTTAATTTTTAACGGGTTCATTTAAACTAGATGCCGGGTCATTTAAATGACACTTTTATCCAAGCATGTGACTGCTTTTTAATGGGCAGTCATGGGGCTTTCAGGGGCAAAAAATGTAACAATTATTTAACTAAGGAACATCTATATACATTTATATGATAAATGTTATTTCTTTTGTCGTTTCATTACAATAGGTATTGTCTTTCGTATCAACTTTTTGTCGTAGAAAAGTTCTCTATTAATTTCTTCATGTTGTTTGCCGTTATATTATGCAGTTTCATATTATCCATTGAGTGTAGGGATTGGTGTACTTTTGTCTAGAGAGAATTTACCAGTTTTTTGTTTTATAATTTCATGTATTCAGCCACATATTCAAAACGGATTCCAAAGGAAAGCAGTTTCAGGAATTGTCTTAGCCGTTATAAAGTCAAATGAGCAAAACATTACTAGAGACGGTTGGTAAAATAGTCTCTTGTATGATTAGAAAGCTTCTACCAGATGCCCTTAATGATGGCTTATTGGCAATCAATAACTGTTATCTCAGGATTGTTGACGATTTTTTAGCAAATATCTTCACGTCCAGTGGAACCAAATGTCTATTCAAAGTAATTTTTTGAGAATTGTTTTCCTTAAAACGGACGTCCAAAATGTAGAAGGGACTTGTTGAAAATATCTCTCGTTTCAACTAGTAAAGGAAACTCGATCCAAATAGTTTATTAGTTTAAGTGAATTTCCCAGTTGAGTGGTTCTCTAATTTGAGTGATTTCTTAATTTAAATAGGGTCTTTATAAGAGGTGTGTCTTTTCGTTAATGCATACATGAGGAATTTTGATGTTCAAGCTGGTAAATCTTGGGAGAATTGTGAATTCATTTGTGAGATTGAGATATCATTTGTGAGAAATTTTAAGTATGTAACATTGTGCGTTACTGAATGTAATTGGGAGTTGAAAAATACTAAAAGTGTTCAAGTGGCTCGAATGTGATTGTAATTTCTATTGTGTCGTTTGATTGGTGGGATTTTATCATGTTCTCCTCTTGAGGTAGGTTTCACCGACCGTATCATGTAAATCCGTATCCGATTTATTTCATTGTTTATTTTTATTTTTATTGTTCGATTTGTTTGATTGGGGGACATCCTTATTAAAGAGAAAATCTTCGAAAGCAAAGAAGAAATGGCCAAGTCGACGGTGAAAGGGTCATAAAGAAATTCTCAGGATTTGCATATCTTATGGTGCCAGATAGGACATGTTTTATGGCCGGCTACTCAACCGTTCACGATGGCGGGAGGGGCTTATTAATTGCATCCGTCGTCCATAATGTGTGACCAAGGAAATCGAACGCCAGAATTGAAACTGAAGGCGAATAAAATGACAAATTATATGAGATCTATTGACCCTCAAAAGTACAATTTTGAAAATTTGGATTACTTCGAGGTCGGGTCCGTTCGTTTCGTGAAAAATCACGTTTTTAAAAATATTTTCCAAAAATCTATTTTTCAAGAAAATGAATACATTTTCCGGCATTTGGTTAAAGCCTGAAATTTAAGTGGAAAATATTTTCCATTGTTCATTACCTAATTTTATTTTTGGGAAAATTTACCCAAAAAATTATATTTTAATATTTTTAATTGACCAAAAAATTTTAATTTTTATATATTTTTTAAAGAAAATGAATTTTTAATTATTTTTATTTTTAAAAAATTAAATTTTATTTTATTTTTATTTTTTCTTTCTTTTTCTTTTTCCCTTTTTCTTTTCCTTCCTCCTTCTTCCTCCTCCTTCCTTGCCGCCACGTGCCTCAACGATGGCCAGTTGCCCAATGACCGACCAAGATGCGGATCGACGGATCCGACGAGCTTAAGGCTTAGTTGATTCACGCGAGCCACGAGCTTGTCGGTGGATGGACACAACTCACCCAATCCAAGCAAGCTCGAGACTCGATCGATCCAAGTGAGCCCAAGCTCACCAAATCCAATGAGGGCGATTCAACAAGGCCGGAGCCTTGCCCTCGCTAGATCTAGCCTTGGGCGAGGCCGGAGTTGGCCTGTGGCTAGTTGTCGGCCGTCGTCATGGCTGGCGACCGGCCAAGGAAGAAGAAAAACAAAAGGGAAGAAAAAGAAAAAAAATTAAAAACTCAATTTTTTTTTTAAAAATAAAAAAGAAAAAAAGAAAAAGAAAACAGAAAAATGAAAGAAAAATGTGTTTGGTAAAAGAATGTGAGGTGGAAGACTTATTGAAAAATATTTTTCATTTTTCAGAAATGAAAAACATTTTCCCCACTTTTGAAGGTATTATTTTCAATAGTGGAAAACGTTTTCTTTGATTAGTTCATTTTTCATGAAACAAACAAAGGAAAATTTGGAAAATGTTTTCTCGGAAGTTATTTTTCATAAAACGAAAAAAGCCTTTATTGTTGACTATTCATTGTTGGGTTCCTCTCCACCCACGATCGATTGAAGTTTTGCCTGCCCGAGCACAATAGAGCCCAGTCCGAGTATTTCTCTGCCTACTATGCTTTACATCTTAATGCCAGAAAAACTAACAATTGTTATGATTATTTTGGCTCGAACCGAAATTGAGTTTTTAATATCCATTTATTTCGTAAAAAATAAATGATTTGAAAAATATTTTCCTAAAAATGATTATTTGTATTGGTTGGAATAATTAGTCAATAAATATGCCCATTATCAGCCACAATTTATAACTAAATATTTTCGTGAACAATGATTTGTTCATTCAATTTTGAAAGCAATATAATTGATTATTGTGACATCTAGATTCCGCTAATACTTAATAGCCAATGCTACACCACCAAGTTGGTCATTGAACCATGTCATTCACATTCTCACTGCACCACCGCAAAGACTTGTCACTCATCCCATCCCCGTCATCACTAGAGGTGGCAAATTGGGTCATATATGGATCACTCATTTTTTGACAAAAAGTAATTAAATGTGTTTAACAATTAAAGACTTAAGATAGGTGGGTCTTAAATCTTAAATGGGTTGGATTTAAAACTCATTTTCAGCCAAAACCTCACAATCTCTCTCTTCCTTCTTTAACTTTACAAAAATATATTTTTTTATAAAAATGGAAATTATAATTATTTTTTTATTATAATTTTCTTCTTTTTTCTTTCCTTTTTCTTTCTTCTTCCTCTTTCTAGTGGTTGACAAGGCGATGGCCGGCAACTAGCTAGGTGAGCCTCGAGCTTGCCGGCGTCGGGCGAGCTCGAGCTTGCAAATCTAGCGAGGTGAAGACCTCGCTGATGTCTAACAAAGCTCGAGCCTCACCGATTTGGCGAGACTCGAACTCACCGATGTCGGAAATTAAAAATAATTAGAATTAGAAAAGAAAAAGAAAATTAAAAAATAATTTGAACAAAAAGAAAAAAAGAAGAAAAAGAAAGGGAGGAGAAAGTGAGGATTTGTAGAGGTTTGAGATAAGAGAGATCAAGTGAGGAAAAAGTTTTCCACTTTTTAAAAGTGGAAAACATTTTCCCTTAATTTAGAAGACATTTTTTCTTTCATGGAAAAATTTTTCCCAAAGGAATTCATTTTCCGTGAAACGAACGCCGGAAAATCTGGAAAACATTTTTCTAGAAATTATTTTCCGCGAAACAAACGGAGCCTAAGATTGATGGCGCCGTACTCGCAGAAGGGTAGAATGAAGCAATCGCTAGGATTTGTCGTGACTTCTCTAGCCATGTGATTGTTAGAGGGAAAAGTGTTAGTAGAGTCCTAAACCTTTTACATTTATGTCAATTTAATCATAAAAATTTTATCGGTGCCAATTGATTTATAAATCTTTTAATTTGATACCAATTTAGTCTTAAACATTTTATTGATGTCAATTTAGTCATAGAACTTTTAATTTGATGCCAATTTAATTCTAAATCTTTTGATTTAGTGTCAATTCAGTCATTCCGACTAATTTTGGGCAAATATTGCTAACATGGATGATGATCTACTAACGTGACATCCGACATAGATAATTTTTAATAATATTTTAATATTTTTAAATTATTTGTTAATTAATTAATTAATTTTCTTTTCTTTTTCCTTTTTCGTTTCTTTTTTCTTTCCCCTCCTCCTTCCTCTAGCCGGTTGTTGGCTAGGCGACTAACTTGATCTCATTAGCCTTTGGCAAGTCTCACCACCCACTAGCAAGCCTCAAGCCCTCATGTTGGGAGGGTAAGGCAACGCGAGGCTCGACCAAGCGAGGCTAAGCCTCGCCCAACCCCTGGCGAAAGGCCACAAGGTTGCTCTTGTGAAGGCTCGAGCCCTCACTAGTAGTTAGGCAAGGCTGGACCTTGCCGAATCTAGCAAGGTCGGGCCTTGCCTGTGGTCGACTAGGCCCGACCCTAGGCAAAGGTGAGCCTTGCCCACTTAGCGTGAAGCTACCCTCATCACCTCTTACAAGGCATTGAGTCTCGCTAGCCCTTGCCTTTGGGCAATCGTTGGTTGGGTGAGCAACTGGAGGAAGGAGGAGGGGAAGGAACATAAAAGGAAAAAGAAAAGAAAAGAAATAAATTAATAAATAATTCAAAAAAATATTAAAATATCATTAAAAGTTATTCACGTCTATGCCGACCATGCCATGTTAGCCAACCAATGTCCAAGTCAACCATATCCGATCAAAATTACCTGGAAGGACTAAATTAGTACTTGATCAAAATGTTTAGGACTAAGTTGATATAAAATCAAAAGTTTTAAGATTAAATTGACATCATTAAAAGATTTAAAACTAAATTGGCATAAAATTAAAATGTTTAGGACTGAATTAGTATCAATAAAAGATTTATGACTAAATTAACATCAATATAAAAAGTTTATGATTTTTTTGACACTTTTTCCAATCGCTGGATTTGCTACTGGGTGACATCGAGGCCCTGGCGGTGAGAACTACACTTTTGTACTTGGAAGAAAGGAAGGTGTGATCTGTGAAGTAAGAATGGGACCCACGACATTGGAAACTGATGGCTTATCATTCTTCAGGTTATTGAGGGCTCTCTCCCAAGCCCATGGAAGCTACAGGACGTGATTGAAGATTGCAAGCAAAGCCTAGCCCGGTCCGAGTTGATATAAGCGGCCCACCATCCGAGAGAGCCTAACTAGATTGCAGATTGAAATGCCAAAACCAACGCAAAAAAGCCCTTCTATTTAATTGGTTGTCCAAACCGCCTCCGATTTTATGGGAACTCTTATGTTTAGAAACTCACATGTTTTGTCTTTTTGGTGATGGTAGTTGAATGAAATGGCCTTTTCCTAACCAAAAAAAGACAAAAAAAAAAAAAAAAAAAAAAAAAAAAAGACAACGTAAGAATGTAAAGCCTCCTCTAAATTTGGATGTCCAAACGCTTGCTTCATCTATCTGTCTTCAACGCCTTAATTTTCTTTTATATTCCTCTGTGTCCAATCTTGCCATTGGATAATTCTCAAGAGGATCAAATCTTCCAAGCTGACCGTTGAACGATTTTTGAGTAAATCAATTAGCCATTAAAGTGAATCAATTTGAGTTGCCATAAATTTAGTCACCCTTATATCAAATCGTTGGTTTCTAAAAACAGATGACTCAATTATGGAGAGTATCTTGTGTTTAGGATGATTGTCAATCAACCAAGATATTACATGTGATTGATTTCTTTGACGTGGATAATCTTTTAAGATTGATGGTTAATCATTTTCTTCTAAATTAGGAATACATACAAGATCACAAGCGGTCAAAACATAAGATGAATTATTTTGGGATGTTAATCTTGAAACATGTGACGCAAATGTTATCGCAAGTAAGCAGATGTTCCGCTTATATCAACAACCCCAATTATATTTAGTTTCTCAATGATATCAGACTTCCTCTTACATTAGGCTCATGTTATATCAAGTTTTTGTTGATATCAAAATTCGGATATATCAAACTTCCTAATTATGAATGCCTTTGGTTCAGCATTTTAAAAGCTCATTGGAAAAATGCAAATCAATTTAACTTAAAGGACTTTGAATAAATGCAAAGACAGTTTGGTAAATTACGCTTTAAAAAGTAACTTTAAGAGAAATATTGCTCGGTAGAAAACACATTTGAAAAGCTCTTTAGTGATTAATATTATTTTTAATTTTTATTTGTTTAAAATGACATAATCAAAATATATAATTTAATAATAATAAAAAAAAACCAAACCTTTTGTCGGTTCAATGAAGGGCTCTCGGTGAGCCAAATTTGGTGTCGACAGCCATTGATAGAGGTTGCCCAAGGTCGAGCGACCTTCCGCGAGGGTCGCGCAACCCTTGCGAGGACTGCCAAAGGTCACCTAACCTTAGGCAACCCTCAACAAGGGTCGCACAACCTAGATGGTGCATGACCCAAGTGACAGTCACTTGGGTTGCATGTTGCTTGGGACCTCGGGTGACCTTGAATGACGGCCTTCTATGCCAGATCTGGCTCGCCGGCGGCCGTAGCCTTTCGTTGATCTAGCGAAGGATTTGGTCATTTTTTAATAAAAAATAATAATAAATGAAAAAATTAGAATTTTGAAGAATTGGTAGGGGTAGTTTTAGAAGAAAAAAATAAGTTTTAACATTTGGCTAAATGCTGAAGCCCAATGCTAATCCCTACTACCATTACGCTTTTAGCTTTCCCAATGTTGATTTTTAAGTGAAAGTTCTTTCAAAATAGTTGCCAACGATCCAACATTTTTCCAAGGGGCTTTGAAGACTCTAAAAGCCCCTTGGGAATGATAAATTAAATGCATCCTATATCCAACCGCTTCACATTAGACACTTCGAGTACAATAGTAATTTAGATCTCGTAGTCTATTCACCTTGGTACCTCCATGTGTTTATAAACTTCCCATTCTTCTAGATTTGTTTAGCTATTTTGAATCTTTTCATCTAGCATATATAAGTTCCTTTTTAGGATATTACTTGAAGCACAAACAACTCGTGCATATATATCAAGTTCCTAGTAAACCAGAGATTATGTTGTCAACTTCAAAATATTACAAGGTTTTCTTAACACTTTCCCTCATTTTTCTTTTTAATTTTGAATTTTAAACAGACATTTGTTATCGTTTATTGAAAAAATAGCAAATTTTTCATATGATGTTTTCTTTTTGGAAAAGTATTCATAAGTAGTAAGAAAGGAAAATGATGTGAGGGTTTTTTCATTTTTTTAATGCAATTAAAATCGTAACTTTTGTAATTAACTAGCAATGTTGCGCAAGAAATGAAAACTAATGTAGCACGCACTCAGCGTGTGCATAATTAATCTCAATTTACATTTTTTTTTTCCAAATTTCACCACTCTCTTAATTTGACTATTATTTGATATAAAGTATGTGAAACCCTTTAAAATTACACAAATATGGACATAAACTAAAGGATCCCTTGTTTTGATGAGTTTGGACAGTGTTTAGATTAGGCTGAGCTGGAGGACCTCAAATATATGGGCTGTTGGTACACTTGGTCTACATCTTCTGGACCTTCTCATAAGGCAAGGAAAATAGACAGAATCCTTGTAAACTCTTGTTGGACCCAGGTTTTCTCCTACTCGGAAGCGATGTTCCTCGCTCCTAGGATCTCTTATCACTCGCCTATGGTAGTCAAGGTGGTTGATATGGTGATTCACAGGAAGTCTTTCAAATTTTTTGACTATTGGATGAAGCACCCGGACTTTGATGCTATTGTCAAACAGGTTTGGGAGGCTTGCGAGGAGGGTGTGCCCATGTATAGACTTGTTTGCAAGCTCAAAGCTCTTAAACTCCGGCTCAAGCACTTAAACAAGGACGCCTACTCCAATATTTCTGCTAGAACTTCATAAGCGAGAATGGCTTTAGAGTTGACTCAAATTGGCCTCCAACAAGACCCTTCTTGTGAGAATCTCGCTGAGTTGGAAAAGGTTCAGTGCCACACTTTCTTGGACCTTCGGGCCAAGGAGAAGTCTTTCTTCCGACAAAAATCTAGAGTCAGATGGCTCAGAGATGGGAACCGGAACACCAGGTTCTTCCATCAATACATCAACAAGAGATATATGACTAATAGAATCCTCTCGGTTATGGATAGCCAAGGTATCCACATCATTGACTCGCAGTTGGTCCAACAACACTTTGTTGAGTACTTTCAGGATCTCCTCACGCATAGAGCGGTGCAGGGAACGCCTTCGCTTGAACAGATCTGAGAGGTCATCCGCTTATCATTAAGGGATGATCAGATTACTGCTCTAGCGCGACCTGTGACTGATCTTGAGATACGTGATACTATTTTCTCCTTAGCTCGGGGAAAGGCCCCAGGGCCGGATGGATTCACGGCGGAATTCTTCAGAGAGAACTGGGATACGGTGGGCCAGCTTGTTGTGACTGTCGTTAAGGACTTCTTCACTTCGGGGAGGCTCTTAAGGGAGATTAATAACACCATCTTGGTGCTGATACCAAAGGTTCCTAATGCAACTACTGTCGATGATTACAAGCCTATTGCCTGTTGTAACACCATTTATAAGCTTATAACCAAGATCCTTGCCAACCGAGTTGCCTCCGTGCTTAATGACTTGGTCAATCCTTCCCAGACGGCGTTTGTTAAAGGTAGAAGGATCAGAGACAACATCCTTTTAGCTCAGGAGCTATTTTCCAGCTTTCGCTTGGAACCTTACTCACCGAAATGTGCAATCAAGGTGGATTTCATGAAAGCTTATGATACAGTTGATTGGCACTTTCTTGAGAATGTTCTCCTAGCCTTTTGGTTTCCTGCCTCCTTGGTGCGGCTTATCATGACTTGTGTGAGGATGCCAAAGTTTTCCATCTCTTTGAATGGGGAGTTACATGGTTTCTTTCCTAGTGGCAGGGGTCTGCAGCAAGGGGATCCCATGTCTCCTTATCTGTTTACTTTGGTTATGGAGGTGCTCTCAGGAATTCTCACTAAATGCTCCTTACACCCGGAGTTTAAATTCTTTTGGAGATGTAGATCCACCAACCTCTCACATATGTTTTTTTGCAGATGATGTCTTTCTCTTTTGTCAAGCTGACTTGCACTTCGTGACTCTTTTCAAAGATGGTCTTCAGCTGTTCTCCTCTTGGAGTGGTCTCTTCCTGAATGCAAGGAAGAGTGAGGTATTTTTGGCTGGGGGTCCGCCGGCCTTAAAGAACCAAATTCTGCTTGACCTTGGCTTCACTGAGGGGGTTCTTCCAGTCCGCTACCTAGGAGTTCCAATCATCACGTCAAGGCTACGGAAGGCGGACTGCACCGCTCTTGTTGGCCGCATCACGGCGAGAGTTCGATCTTGGACACACCGGTTCTTATCCTTTGTGGGCCGCCTCCAGCTGATCAGGTTAGTATTACATGCTATCCAGGCTTATTGGGCAAGTGTGTTTGTTCTACCTGCAGGAGTGCTGGACCAGATTGAACGAATACTCAGTCCTTTGGAAGGGTCTGGAGTTGGGCAAAGGAGGAGCCAAGGTTGCTTGGGACGATGTTTGCCTCCCAAAAGAGGAGGGGGGTCTGGGGATCCGGAGATTGCGTGATTGCAACAAGGCTTCTATGATGAAGCACATTTGGACTTTGTTCACGGATAAGGAGTCGCTTTGGTGCAAGTGGATCCACTCCACGTTCCTTAAAAGGAAGAACTTTTGGGTGGTTAAGAAGCCGACCTTTTGCTCTTGGGCCTGGAAGAAAATTTTACAACTCAGAGCAAAAGTCTGGCTCAGTTTCTGGTGGAGAATTGGAGATGGCCTTTCTATGTCACTTTGGTTTGATAACTAGCATCCTAGGGGGCCGTTGAATTTGGTTTTCTCGGATGTGTTTATCTATAACTCTGGCCTTTCTAGAGAGGCTTCAGTTGCAGACCTCTATGCGGAGGATGGGCAGGCTTTAAGGTCGGTGTTGGAGTCGTGGGAGATTCCCCTCCCCTCCCTCTCTCTTAAACAAGATTGCTTTTGCTGGAAGGATAATCCGACGGGGTTCACAGTGGCCACAGCGTGGGAGGCCTTTAGGAGGAAGAAGCCTCGAGTTTTATGGCATCGTTTCATTTGGAACAATGCCATTACACCCAGGTACCAATTTCACCTTTGGCTTGTCGCCAAGCATAGACTTCCCACCCAAGCTTTCCTCCTCTCTTATGGCAGGATTGATACTACTTTTTGCCCCTTCTGTGAGGAGATGCCTTACTCTATTGACCATCTATTTTTTGAGTGTCGGGTCACAGCTGGTTTGGCTTTCTTTTGGGCAACCAAATGTAACCTTCCATGGCGGAACCGGTCTTGGGATGAAAATCTCCTTTGGGCCACAACCTTTCTTGTGGGCAAGGACTTCTTCAAAAGCATGGCGCGGTTTTCTTTTGGCGCTCTCTGTCATATTATTTGGAGGAATAGGAACAATATTCTCTTCAGAGATGAGCCGCTTTCCATTCCGGCCATGAAGAATCATATCCTCAAAGTGGTCAAAGATAAGACACTCTCTTTCAGGGATGTGGAAGATTCCTTCAAGAATAGGAGACTATAGCGCAGCTAGGACCTAGATCCAAGTATCTTTGCTCCGCGCGTTTCCCTCTCGGGTGACTAGCCATCTCTAGACCGACCGATGTTGGTCTTCATGTCGTCGTGCTTGTCTGGCGGTTGTTCAAGCCGTCTGGGTCTCTTTCTTTTCTTTTCTTGCTCTTGCCGCTTGGCCTCTTTCTCGGCTTCCTTCCACTCATAATGAACCTGTTCATCTTGAGTGCAAGTTTCTGAAGCCGGTTCATTTTGTACTTTTTGGTCTTCCCCATTTATATATTGCTTATTTTACCAAAAAAAAAAAATTTTTTTCATAATAATTTAAATAAAAATTTAAATCTCGACAAGAAAGTCAATAACATATGTTCTACTTAGAGAACTCAAAAAAAGCGTTTACGAGTTCAGATAAAATGCAATTTTAATATATTTGAGCTTTTGATATATTATTCATTTTGGACATTATTAGACATTAATAGAAATATGGAATTGTTTTCGTGGCAATGCTCAGGTAGAAATGCTCTTTTTTTTTTTTTTTCTTTTTATAAGTGAAGACCACGAGCACGAATATTCAGCTACCTAAATGCCATTTTCAAATCTTATAAATCTCATCAACCCATCAAGTTTTAGCTTTTGTGCTATGCAGGCTATCCTAACACCAAGCAATTTGCTCAGGATTCGACTGGGCGACCTCTAATCCCAGGCCAGTTCTCTTGCCAATACCGCCAATTCCAACGGCTTTGCTCTTGGACTCCAGCCAGCTAATACCGGTCATGAAGTTCATATTAAGATCGCCATGACTGAACTTCAACTTTCACGACCGATCATTCAACTTTGGGCCATGTCACCGGTCGCACCGTATTCCCAATGAATCATTGGTTGGAAAGCGAAGGAAATGGCGTAAGGCGAAGCGAAAGTTCAGTGACTTGACCGGAAAATCTCGAAGGTTGCCGAAACACATCAACCGACCCACGCACCAAAGGAGACTGGTAAATCCTGCAACTAGACAACACTGAACCTTGATGATTCGATCCGACCTGTTCTCCTCGCCATATTCAATGTCACATCGAGCACGTTACACAGCGTATATATTTCCATAGAAGTTCCTAAACGAATAGATAAAGTTGTATCAGAAGATCATCAGAGAATCATTAAGACTACAGTGACCATTTTCCTGTGAAAAGCATCTCTCAACAGGCACATTCATTCTATTACGACAAATCCCGCAAGTCAATGCTATACGCTCCTGTCTGTGTAAACCAGCATAAAATCCATGCTGGCAAAAACCCGTCACCTACCCTCTCCCAGTAAAGCATTCTTCTGCCGGATCTCGAGCTGCACATACAAGACTCGGCATACATTTCAGATTCAAGATCTTTGAAACCGAACATACTTGTGTTGATTTAACGAGCTAGTATGGTGGATCTAAAAAAGTACACCAGACGGACAGCGCACACTTCGGAGTTTGAAGAAATCCACTAATAGCAGCATCATAACAAATAATAGTCCGCCCCCATCTATTCCTACTATGTCATGCAGTATAAGATGGCAATGCTATTGCAGTATTGTGATATTCCCGATCTATCCGTACTGCGAGTTGTAACATAAGACAGCAATACTATTGCAGCATGCACAAGATGCAGCAGAAGAAGGATCCCATCTTTGCATTGCCCAACCCATCCATGCATCGAAAGCAATTGCACAAAAAAGTAAGGGCATTATTTGGCTTACAAAAGAAGACTGGGCTAGCTTATCTTTCCATAAGGTTTCTTTGCTGACCAGGGGAATCATTACTTACCGGCACAGCTTATCCCCGGATACTTGTGCAGGGGTTCCTAATATTCTCCACAGTTCTTGCCAAAAAAGGTGAACCTAAATTCGAGAGACTACATATGATGTGTTGTCTGCACTAAAGACCACTTTCTCAGGCAACTTTGTGTGTCGTGATGAATTGGGCATAGCAGAATGCATTGACCTCAAAAGTATAAGATTTTAAGAGATATGTCACGTCAACATGCCTGTTTCTGGTTAGAGCATCTTGTGTCTCTCTCTCTATGCATTTTAAGATCAAGGTCGATGACAAAGTAACATCTCTCGCTCTCTCTAATATAGTGGACCTGACCATTCATTTTGTTGAGAAGTTTCCGCGATAGGTTTAGACTGAGGCCCTCCTGTGCACTTGTACTCCACCGATTCTCTCCGTCAAACATATCATCGATCAGAGCAGAAGGCAGACCTTGCCCGGCATGTACCATCCTACATAAATGAGGAGCTGAACAGATTAGCATGAAAAAACTAATACATAGTGGTTTGGGTCACTCAGAGGCGTTTAGGAATAAGACAGACCAAGATTATAATTCAGCAAATTATAATGATAAAGACTGGCACGTGTCCAGGCTTCCATGCAGGCTGGATTATGATACTGCTACCTTTTAGTACAGTATTCCGTTGCTTAGAGGTCTATCGCCTTCTATGAAAAAAACTTTGAAGCTTACAATCAGGGACAGTTTATTCAGATTGAATATGCATTATTGCCATGACTTGCAAGGAAAAATGCAGCTTCATTGAGTTCAAAGAAAGACCTATGCATGAGATGCACGTTCACTTGTACCCCTTGATATAAGAAAAACCTGGTCTCAGAGGCTAGTCTAGTCATTATAATGTTAATGCGGCGCCGACAGTATTTTAATTAAGTAGAAGTCCCCAATCGGCCAATGCTTTCAACAGATGTTTTGTGATTTGTAATCTAAGAAGTAGAAATTAGAGCAAAATTTCTAGCATCTCTTACACATAATCATCACTTGGGAAAGACAACAATTGGACCATTCTGGGATGAACAAATCCTCATTCAACTTTGGTTTTTTCTTGCCGCACATATGATACAGGGATAATAATAAGAAGTCGCCTTATGTACATCAGAAGTCGCAATCCATAATTTTTGTACTATGCTATGTAAATGCAGCTAAGATGGGCAAGCACCATCAGGAGCCTTCTTCATAGGCTACATTGCAGGTGGCAGTAGGATCGCTTTTAAAGTATGAGACAGAAAGCATATCTTCCTTAGTTTAGAAATGTATCAAAAACCAAGACAATCTTGTTCCCAAAAGGACCAAACAGAAAAATCTGAACCCATGACTGGGGAAAAAAAGGAGAAAAAAAAGAAAATGAAGAGTGGCCATACTAAGTGGGCAGTTGTCAAAATACTCTCCTAATTAACTAATTCAGTTGTTAGTAAGACTGTTTTAACCGCTGCTTGTTATAGATCCAGAAGACCAATTTAAGAAGAAATATAGAATGTCTGAAACAGTCGTTCAGTACCTGATTTGTATCCGCATGAATTCACTGCCATCCTGTATAAGCTTTAACCCAGGCAAAATCTTTATTTCCACCCAGCCATCTGGTGAAGAGGCATGGCGCACAACATTTAGCAAAAAGTCCGATAGGACAAGTTGAAGCCTAACTTGGTCACCAAAAAGGCTCAGATTTTTCATTTCCTCTGGAATTTCGTGAAAGAGCTGCAACTTCCTTTCTCTCAGTGGGATCATCACTTGACTAATGACGGCATCTAAAACACTTCCCAGAAGAAATTCTTCCGCATTCAGCTCCACTCTGCTGCATCGACCAGCATAATATAAAATTATAGGCATCGCTTAGCTTAGAAAGAGAAGGGAATAAAAGAAACAGCAGTAAAGCATCATGAAGTACTGACTTGCGCATAAGTAGCAATATCATGACAAGCATGTATTTCAAAACATTTTATCAAAACCACAGAACAAATTGACTGAGAAAGGATGAATGACTACAGATCTGGTGAGGATTAAACCTCTTATAAATGTTGGATTTACTTAATGCTTGTTAAGTAGCAAGAAAGTGAGTTCGTCTCTTAGATTAACATGAAATGAGCATTTCGAGTCATTGCACTACCATGACATGTCACACTATGATATGTCAAAGTAGCCACCAGATGATAATATCACCCTGTAAAGCCAATGAATTGTCCTTGGTTGTCCTCATAAAAACCTCACAGAAAAAATGCCTGGACATGTGTATGAAACTTCTTAAAGCATATTCATCTCAGACCACCCATTATCTAATAGATGGTTCCATAAAACTTCACATAGTATCAAAACAGGAGGGCCTGAGCTCAAATCTTCCTAAGCCCCTATTTGTCTAACATACTATAAATTTCCATCCTTTCATCTTAGGTCAAAGTCCAAATTACAAATGATGGAGAGTGCTTAATACTAAACCACACCTCATTTAAGAACTTAAACTTTTAGAGCAATTGACTATGATTCTACAAAATTTTAAAATACTTATATCGCTTGTCCAGGGGATTTCAATAGGCATTTTATTTATGTAGTCTCCATCCACCTATTAAGCTTAAGCTTTAAGTTGGACTTTCCAACATAATATCAGAGCTAAGTTCTACCACGTGCCGTTTTTTGTCTGGTTTACTCATTAGAGGGGGTGTTACAGGATACCACATTATTTATCTACAGGTTTCCATAGGCCATACATTTATGTAGTCTCCTTCCACATATCGACTAAACCTTTTAGGTTGGACAATCTAATGAAACCCATCAGTAGAACAAGGATTTTGACATGACTTATCCTCAATTGATTAGCTCAAATCTAAAGTACAGCAGGCTTGAATTTTAATGTGTCTAAAGTGGTCATAAATAAAAGAGAATGATGAGATATATTCCTGATGCTAGCAGCTTGCAAATATAAAAACAAGTACAATAAGAATTGCCCAATATTTAAGCAAATCAGGGGCCTTCATGACAGAGATACCTACCCATCATATAAGCTTCCGAAATCCATATCCTCTATGATCGTCATGATCTGTCTTTCACAAGCATCACTTGTATCAAGAACTTGCTTCTGGTTTTCTGAAACAGCTGTAGTTTCCAGAAGTTTGTGGGTAAACCTGATGCCATTTAAAGCATTTTTCATTTCTTGACGTACATAAGCCAACTCCTTCAGTTTTAAAGCACACTCAGCATCCTCTTGGCCTTGTCCTTCAGGGATCAGCTGTGCATCAGGTGTAATAATTTGCAAGAAGCAGAAGCATCCGACAATGTTTCCACCTGTATCAGTTCTCCGGCTTGCCGTTAAGGAAACCTCCACAAATTTCATCTTCCGATTGAAAAAGCCAAAAGGGAAGTTCTCGGTATCTTGTCCACTTATTCCTTGATACAACAGAATCATAAATTTAGTGAGAGTCTCCTGACCTTTTAGTCGACAGTACCCGCCAAAGATCTCTCCAGGAAGTGTTTTACCTATGACCTCCTGTCTCATCCAACCTGTCAGCTTCTCCATTGCAGCATTCCATTCAGAGCAGCAACCGTTATCATCTGAAGCGAATATAGGAGGAATTAATGGGCTAAGACTCTGTATGATAGCTTTGTAATCCCCTTCCAAACGTACAAACTTATCCATCACCATCTTCTCACATGTGACGTCTTGACCAACAAAACATACCCCAATGACATTGTTTGTGTAGTCTCTACTTGTGCAGGCATTTGCCAAGATATAAACAACTGAGTTCTGCAGATGAAGACCAAAAGCCCTGAATTTTAACTCAATATTTTTATCTTCCTCACCTGGATATCATAGAATCAAGTAAAAGTGACATTCACGCCATTAATGAGACTAAAATTATAAGTATGAAATCAAATCCCTAATTTCCATCTAAATCTCACTCACACTGTAAACAGAAATGAACGATGACAAACAAGAAAAATCACCAACATGTTGAAGGGATACAGGGTGTTGTCACAACAATAATATAGTGGATACTCTAAGGAATGATGGCTTTAGAGGCTTCTCTTTGATATGCCTCACTCATCATAATGTGTAAGAAACAATCTATACTTCAATCACATTACACTTGCACAACCAGCATTCAAACCTGATAAAAGAGGAGACCAAGAAACCTGCTGTGAAAAAAGACAAACATCTTCATGGAACTCCAAATAATTGCTCAACTCTAAAAAATGAAAACACGGTCAAAGTGGCATGCTAGTGATAGTAATAAAGGTAAGGGTTGAATTCAAGTGAATCTCTAAGAAGATGAAAACTAACCAGCAGAATGACTGAGGCAAATCTCAGTGAACTCATTAGAACAAACCAATGAAAGGACATAATCAAAGTAATGATGTAGTTAATGCGGGTACAAGAGAAAGTAGCTTCACAAAACTGTTCTCTGCAAATGTTTAGAAAGAGAACTGAACAGAAAATACAGACTAGAGAATCACAAGACAGGAAACTAGCTGATAGACCAAACTGATGAATAACTTACTGCAACTGTTGATATGGGATGAAAGGAAAAGAAACTTACCCTGCAAAGCTCTGCATAAAACATTTTCAAGAGTTCCACGTGAGTCCTCATGGATGAATTCATTAACCAGGGATTTCCCAATAGCTTCATTAGTTGGCAACCCTGTCAATTCAGCCATTTTTGCATTCCACCCATTAATAAGACCAGCAGAATCAACTCCAAATATAGGAGCTGTTGCAGTTTCAATCAATCTAACCATTTCACACGCTACCGAACTGAGTTCATCTATTTCGTGCATCTTGGTATCAGTTCGCCCTGCAGATGTCAGGGCCTTAGAACCCCTGACACCCATATCCAGAAATGAGTCTCTCATTATAAGCTGCAATGAGTGGATTGCATTAATCTCTGAGACTTCCCACGGCAAACTTCTGCACTTCACCACTTCAAGAAAAGCTTTAAAGGATGATCTTGGATGCATCCTTCCACCATCATCCTTATTTTGAGGATGATGCTTAGCTCCACCCCATTTGATTTCGTTTGCTGTATGTGACCTGAACCAGAACAATATATCCCTTGAAGTTATTCTCGCAGTAGCCATGCCGCAAACAGCATTACCCAATGAAGCCGCCCCAGGGTAATCAGCATCAGCCAGACTATCAGTACTCAGACCTGTAGAATCCCCATGATTTGTAAGCAGCCACTCAGCAAGATCCTTCACTTGTGCCTCAGTAGGAGTCACACCCAACAACCAACAATTCCCACCATAATATAATGCAGCTCCGTCACACTTGACAAGATCCATTACACTAGGTGATTGAGTGATGATACCAAGCGGGGCATCTCGAAGCAGCATGTCACATAATAAAGTTTGTGTCCTCAGAATTTTCTTTTCTGCCAACCGTGATGCCAATTGAAGCTCCATATGGAGCTGCAGCCCAAATGCTTGCATGAGGAACTCACAAGCATATCGAAGTGGGAAAGGGACGTATCGTGGGGAAGTATGGTGGCACACTACCAAACCCCAGAGTTTCGTCGAATCACTGCTGTTGACAATAACAGCCATCACCAATGATGCAATGGAACCCATGTTTGCCATGTACTGTGTGTGACACCCGTGAGGTGATCGAAGAGTCGAATTAACCAAGCAAAGAGGCTGCTTTAATTCTTCGCTTTGGAAAACCTTAACTGGATCTGCATTGCAATCACAAATCATCCTAACACGATTTTGCTTGAACAAAAAACGAGCAGCTTGAGGGATATCTGTCGCAGGATAATGCAATCCCTGGTATGGTTCTAGATCAGACCTTCTGATTTCAGAAATGACTTCACCATGATCATCATCATGGAACTTATATACCATAACCCTGTCATATCCAGTCAGCTTCTGCACATCCTCCACAACTGTATCACAGAGCACACCAATATCTCCCCCAGGAAGTGACTGCAACCTAGAAATTGCACGGACAGCTAGCTTCTGCGACTGCACTGCCCCAGCAAGAGACATTGCAGGATCGCCAGACCTTGCAGGCTCCAAATCTATCACAATCCCCACATCAATCCTATGAAGTATAGCAAAATACGGTTTCTGGGTGCCCCTAGAATAAACCCAAAACGGGTTCAACAGAGAAATCTCCCTCGAAGCTGCTGCTTTCGTCAGCGAAGCACCCGAAGAAGGGGTAAAAAGGGTTCTTGCATCGACCCCAATCAGACCCTTCTCTGATCTTGACTCCAAAAACTCACTCTCGAGCCTAATCCCCAGCAACTCAAAGCAATTCTCACTGTAACCGATGATCCTAAAGCCCGGTTCTTCGACGGCGAGCATACAACCAAAGGGCTGAGTGAGGCCACCCCTTTGGATTCTTGACAAATAGGCAGTGATTTTCTCCTCAGGCACAACCTGAGGAACGCCCATGACCGACTTGGTGTAATCGAAGGACTTACCAGAAACGCTGGACTGCTCAAAGTCAGCCATAAGCATAGCATCCGCATTGTAGTGAGCAATCGCTTTGTCCCTGCTGTTGCCCTGTCTCATCGTGTCGCTTCCAGCAGATGAAACCAGTGTTGTGACGTTCTTCTTCTTCTGGTCTCCTCGCAGTGCCACCTCGAGATACTAACGAGTTGGTGGATATTTGTGAGAGATTCTTGTGGGCATGCTGGGATTTGGAGGAGCGGTAGCGGGAGTTGCAACAGTTGGTTCTTTATCATCATTGTCCTTGGTTCCCCTTCTTGATTCTCGTTGCAGCTTCCATGCGTCCTTTTCATTCTTTCGCGCAGGTGGGTCTGTCTCCCTCCCTTTCCCGCGTGTGTTGCTTTGAGGAACACATGAACTAGTGGCTTCTAATCGAATGTTGTCCCCAGTACGATCTGTTCTCCTCCGCTTGATAGGACAAGTGAAGAGTGTGTGTGTGTGTGAATGGATTTCTCAATCGCCTGTTTTCGCTGTCTCCCTCTCCATCACACAACCAGGGCCACGTCTCTCGACATGGCCCCAGATTTGCAATTTCTGGTTGCAGCAGAGCTTTGCCAAATGTGCCCACCAGTGCTTGCCTCTCGAGGAAACACAAGGACGAGGATGACAAATATGGAGAGTTTGCTTATGAACTTAAATGCTACGTTGATTGTCCGGATTTTTAATCGGATAGGACTGGATAGGATTGAATATGAAATCGTGGGATTTTTTTATATCATGTCCATTATTTGGTGAATTACACTATTAAAATCGGATATATTCAAATCATATTATATATTTTTAATATGAATGACATGTTATTATAAATGAACTTTGGTAAAAGGTAAGAGATATATTGATTTTTAATCAAGAAGCTATATAGCTGTACAGGGAGCTTGGCACCAAAAACTTACCCTCAAGATGACAAACAATGAACCTAAATGTTCATAAATGGAGATGATGAAAATCTCGTGTAACACTATTCCTTAATTTATTTTTATTTTATTTTTCCTCTTTTTTATATTATTTTCTTTATTATTTCTTGTTTCCCCTTTCATCATTCTTTAATAAAATTTTATTAAGTAGTAAATTGTACTAACATACCTAAAATACAAAGTACCTAAAATATATAATAAATATAAATATTTAATCTATATATTGAATGTTTATTATAAGATAGAATTAAAGTTGAATATATAAATTAAAATAAGATTAATTGAAAATAAATTTCTATTTTTTATTTTTAATTTCTTAAATTATAATTCAAATATTATTTATATCGAAATAAAATTTCAATTTTGTTAATTTAATAAGTTTGTTATTCGAGAAAAATAATTTTGAAATCGTATCCACCTTTATCCTACCTTTCCCATGGGATAATTTTATCTTGCCTATATCCCCCTTATATCCGACTTTATCCTGTCCTAAGTGAGCACCAAATGTAGGATATGATAAATCATATCATATCCCGAATTTTACCCCAACAGCCAAACGCAACCAAAGAGTGTTCGGGGAAAATATCTTCCATGCAACAACGAGATTGTTTTTTTTTGTTTTTTTTTTTTTGGAGACAGGAGGAACCAGCTGCGGCCGACACCGCGCCGCCGTAAACCCTCGGTGACGCTAGCGCAGGACCCACCACCACGGCGTCACACTTAATACCACTAGCGGCTGCACGCTGGGGTTTGAACCCATCCCCTTCGTGAGGGGAATGGAAGCCCAAGCCAGCACGGCCACCACATGGGGTGGTGCAACAACGAGATTGCTTGATACCATTTTTCCAACAAAAAAATATCGCCACAACTTGGCACAAGAGACACATAAGTGTCAAAATTTCAAAAAAGTACACTTAAATGTCAAATTGGAGAAAAATGAATAATTAAGTGTCATCAGCGAGAATTTCTAGCCAAACAACTAACGTAGTTTTTTTTTTCTAACATGAATTTAAAATTATGTAGCATTTTTTTTTTTAAATCATTCACATAGATAGGGCAAACAACGTCGGACAATCCACGTAGATTACGCGAGATGACGCTAAACGTGATTAGTGTTGACTTTTAACCACGAGTGACACCAAGTGATCATTTACATCATAACTTGATACTTAAGTAATCTTTTTTTAACCACAACTAGCACTTAAAAAAAAAAAGAGGACGATGTCGCTTTAGAAGAGGGTTGCCAAGTGGACATTTTGATGAGTCACGTAAAACGGTTTTATTAATGAAATAATGTCATGTTAGATTTTCGGCAAGCTCGCTGGAGTTCACACTTAAGTATACATTTGGGAAGTTTTGGTATTTATGTGGCTCTTCGTGTCAAGTTGTAACACTTGGAGTGTTCTTTACTCCCATTTCTCCATAATTTCACCCATGAAAAGAGCTTCTAGAACTTCTAATAAAATTATTAATAAACATCTCACCACTGCAACACCTGCAAAACTACATCGGTTAATTGTGGTTTTTAGGAAGCTGCCTCGTTAATGTTAAGGGGTTGCGACTTCAAAATATATATTACCATGTAAATTGTAACTCCCTACAATACTACTCCAATGCAAGCAATGCCTCGTCAAACACCCTTGTCAAATGGACTTAAATGATCATTTTTTGACCACGACCGGCACTTAAGCAAACATGGAGAATGACGTGGTTTTAGATAAGGGTTGCTGAGTGAACATTCTGACGAGTCATTTAAAATAATTTTATTAATAAAATAATATCACGTTAGATTTTTGGTAAACTTACCGGAATTGACACTTAAATGTACATTTTAGAAGTTTTGGCACTTATATGTCCCTCCGTGTCAAGTTGTGACACTTGAGGTGTCCTTTGCCCCTATTTCTCCACAACTTCATCCGTGAAAAAAACTTCTCAAACTTTTAATAAGATTCTTCATAAACATCTCACAACTGTAACACCTGCAAAAACTACACCGGTTAATAGTAGTTTTTAGGAAGCTGCCTCGTTAATGTCAAGGGGTTGCGACTTTAAAAATATATTACCATGTCAATTGTAACCCCCTGTAATACTGCTCCATTGCAAGCAATGCCTCGTCAAAAGGGCTTGTGAAATTTCACACGATACTCACTTTATTTAAGAGTACATGTCTGATGTCCTTGTGTGCATGTGCGCACTCTATCAATTGTTATGCAGATGCAACTTGGAAAGAGTTGCTTATAAATGCCCGTTAGATGCGAAGGGAAATCTCAAAATATCACCGTTCTGTTACCTTCGTTGATCCAGAACTGTGTCAATTTGAGTCAAAGTCTATCTAGCATGAGTAAATTCATACCACTTCGGTGCATGTGTGTCTCACACAATCCTTTATAGCGATGATTGGTTCCCGGTCTGATCATCCTATGATTAGTTCAGTTCGCAATCATTCTCAACCCCCTATACCAATCACTCCTCCATCCCCTTTGGTCAACCTCGTGGTGGTTCAAGGCCCTATGTTCCCAAATTCACCCAAGAAGACATTTTCGGATCTACGCCTCATCTTACTTGTCAAATTTGTAATGAGGCTGGGCACACTACGTTATAATGTCTATAACAATTACATCATACCTTCATTGCCACTATTGTATTGGACTTTTTCTCGGCTCTATCAGTTGGTGAGACAATTGATCCAACTTGGTATCTTAATAGTGGAGCGTCGATGCATATGACTAGTGACATTGGTAAAATCTTAAATCCTAAGCTCTCTTACAATTTAACAAAAATGTTAGTTGATGACAGTCATTTATTATCTATTGCTTTTTTGTCAATCGAGTTTTAAACATTTCAATTTTACAAATTGAGTTTTAAACCTTTAAATGTTTTGCCAATTGAATCAATTTGGCCAATTTTTAATATAAATCTCTGATATGGACATCGGTTGTATCACATAGTATAGTTGGCACTAACGTGGACAATTTTTAATATTACTTTAATAATTTTGAATTTATTTATTTATTTTTTTCTTTCCTTCTTTCTCTTTTAGCTAATCAATGGGCATTGGCGGTGGCTAATGACCGGCCAGAGGTGAGGCCAACGAGGTCGAACTCACCGGCCTCAAGTGAGCCTTACTCGCCCTTGGCAAGGCTCGATCTCGCTGCCCTTGGGTAAGGTCTAGCCATGTGAGCCTCCCCACGGCCAACCTCACCCAGCCATGGTGAGGCTTGCCATTGCTAGTGGCTAGCAAGAGCGAGCTTCATCAAAGGAGGAAGGGAAGGAAAAAAGAAGAAGAAGAAGAAGAAGAAGAAGAAGAAGAAGAAGAAGAAGAAGAAAAAGTGAAAAATATATTAAAATATGATTAAAAAATTGTTACGTTAATGTTGATTGCACCATGCAAGACAACCAACATCCACATCAGCGATTTTGAGTTAAAATTGGCTGAATGGATTCAATTGACAAATCATGAAAATATTTAACACTTAATTAGGTGAATTAAAATGTTTAAATCTGAATTGGTAAAAGTATAATAGATTTAAGACTTTTTGGACAAATTTCTGCTTTGATTACCAATCCCTCCCTCTCTCTCTGTCTCTCTTTGCACTTCAACTTACAACAAAAGTTTGAGGCTTGAGTTAATTGGTCATTTTGGTCTATTATTATTAGCCAATAAACTTAAGATCAAGGTTTCAATTACAAAATAATCACAGAGTTAACTATGTAGGCACCATCTTCTTGAATTCAATCAATGATAAAGGAAAGAACTCGTTTATTTGATTGTAGATCTCAAGTTATGGGCCTCTAATTGATATATAGTTTATAATTCTCGCAGCTTGTCAATTGCGTGTCATTGAGCATCCTTTTTTTTTTTTTTTTCTGAATTTTATCTTGAATGTCTCGGGTAAAAAATAAAAATATTTTGTGAGATTTGAAACCCAGTACTAAAATAATTATCTCATTTAAAAAAAAGGAAAAATAATATTAACTTTTAGAAATTATAAAGATGCTCCGCATACTATTGCGCATATTCAGCTTTCGGTCACCATACTCAGGTACGAATATCTCAAATAAAGTCACCGTAGTCTGAAAATGACTTTCAATTTGACCCCATCGTATCAACCATCTGTCACTTGTCACTTCCTCCTTCAAGGTTTGGTGGATATAAGGAGAATTTCCCAATATTTAATAATTCAATTGAAAATTTCAGTCACACTAAATTATTCATTTGATAATTTACACGAAAAATTCAAAGAATGTCGAAATCAAGTATGTAAAACCACTCACTTAAGTTCCATAACTTTTTTTTTTGCAATCAATAGAGTGCAACATTGATTAAAAATCGTTCAGTTAAGTATCATTTACAATATGTAATTAGTTTTCCCAACATGATATTAACTTAATATAAACTATTTAATGCGGCTCGCTAGCAAAATGAAATCATCAAAATAATGCGTAAATGATGTGTTTGATCCATTTGTTTGCCACTAATTAACAAATTGGGTAAAAATTAGTTTAGGGAACAATTTGGTAAAAAGTATAGTATATGGACCAAAATTGAATAGGGAAAATAGTATACAATCCATTTTTGTAATTTTCCTCTCAACTATTAATTTTTTATGTGAAGATCTTAAATAGAGTCACTATCGTCCAAAAATGATTTTCAATCAGACCCTATCGGATGGACCATCTGTCCATCGTCATGTCCACCTCCGAGATTCGTTTGATATAATGAGAATTTCAAAATGTTCGATCATTCAATTGGAGATTTCAGTTACACTAAGTTATTTATTCGATAATTTACACAAAGTATCCAAAGAATGTCAAAATCAAGTGAGTAAAACTGCTTGCTCGAGCTGTTGGTAAAGAGTACATTTTAATGACATGAGTATGAATTAAGATGGAAGGTATGGTAGACAATATATCAAAACAATTTGTAGAATATTGAATGATGTTAGATATCTTTTCCAAAATGGAGTGAACATGAGGAAAATCTAAACTCAGATTTTTCTCGAACACAATACTGAGAAATCACGTGAAGAAAGAAAGAATTGGCGACGGACTTGATCTAAATTGCCAGAGAAATTTGTAGTGCAAAACGGGAACAAACTAGGAAACAACCTGCCATGAAATATCAGCCACTAATAACATGAAATGAGACGCATTTTTTGACATTCTTTTCTGGCATTTTCAAAAGAAAAGCTAGAGTTGTCATCTTCTACTTTGTAGTGCATCAGGCATGCATAAATGGTGGTCCCTCACAAAAATTGGCCACAAAAATCTTCCTCCACCAATTTTCATTACTTTTTTATAATAATAATAAAAAAAGGAATCCATCTGGAGGCAGATATTTCGTAAGAAATATATTTGTATTTGCCCTAAGAAAAAAACAAACTCTAGCTAATTGGAGCTTAAGAAGTAGAAGTGAGCATGATTCTAAAATAGAATTTGGAACTTGAGAATTGGATTGGTGGAGCTTGTCTAGTTCTAAGTTTCAAGATATGCAGAGTAAGTTCTAGATTCTAAAAATTGATAAACCTAGTTTGATGGGTAGATTCTAGGTTTTAGGTTGGTGAAACTTGGAACCTTGATCATATAATCTAGAATCTAGAATAAGTTTTTATGTTTTTCTTGGTCTATATTTCGCATGATCCTACAGTGTTCCATGGCGTTCAATGATGAATATATAATCTAGAACCACTAGTTCAAACTTTCATTTTATGACTAAGACTTTTACTTTGTTAATATTTCATATTTTTCGTATGTCTAGATATAAGTTATGGTCAGTGAATTGTTACAACAATGAGTGGTTATTGAATATGATAATTCATTGTAATCATTGAATTAATAATAAAAGTGGAACTTGGATAGACCTTGGAATCTGTAAAGGGTAGGTTCCCGATTTTAGGTTTTAGGGTATGCACTATAGGTTCCAAGTTCTGGAAAATGAGGAACATGTTCAACAAGTAAGGAACCTAGAACCACTCACCCTTATTAAAAGATACATAGATGATTCTAATTTAATAAATATATCAGATTATATAGACCAATGGAGAAAAATGATACCATAAGTGTCATTACTTTTGATATGATGCTCACTTTAGTTTTATAACTTTCTTTTTTAAATTAATAGAGTATCACATTGGTTAAAAATAGTTCGTTTGAGTGGCATTGGCAATATGTGGTTAGAATAACTAACGAGATATTGATTCAATATAAACTGTCTAATGTGGCTCGCAGACAAATGAAGTCTCCAAAAATAGTGCGCAAGTGACGTGTTTGATCATCAGAAACCATGAGGAATGCAAATTGTGAGAAATTTTTAGATCTTGGTGCCAATGCTTGAGCCCGAGTCCATTGAGGCTAGGCCTGAAGCCCCAATGCCCGTGCCCATGCCCCAATATCTGGGTTAAGGTCCACAAAAGGCCATGCCTGAATTTATTGAGGCCGAGCCCATGACTTGGGTCCTCATGCTTGGGTCCATCAAGGCCAAGCATGGGACCTAGGTGCCCATGCCCCGATCTTCGGCACTTGGGTCTAGGTCCATCATGGCCAGACCCCAAACTCTAGCGCCCGTATCGGGTTCTGATTGCCCATGTGCAAGTTATTAAAGCCTGAATGATGTATCTTCATTTAGAAAAGTCAAATAAGATTTTATATACTAAACGTCGGAAAATATTTTCCATTTCATTTTCCAGTTTCAGTTAAATACAAAAATATTTTTTTAAGAAATGTCACATTTTTCCCAAAATAAACAGAACCAAGTATTAAAGGAAAGCTGATACTAGACTACAATTTTTTTTTTTTTTTTTGCAGAAACCATAACATGTTGATGCTATATGTTAATCTTTAGGGCTTAATTAGCATTCTTCCTTTGAATTTGAACCCAAAAACGTGAAATATGTACAAAAATCAAGACTAAAAGTCAGTTTTAGGGAACAATTTGTAAAATGTAAAGTATATGGGCCAAAATTGAACAGGGAAAATCGTATAGGATCAATTTTCTAATTTCGTCCTCAACTATTGATTTGTTTATGTAACTTCAGGAAGATCTCAAGTAAAGTCAGCATAGTCCAAAAATGGTTTTTAATCGGACCCCATTGCATCAACCATCTTTCGTTGTCATATCTGCCTCTGAGGTTCGGTTAATATAATGAGAATTTCAAAATTTTTGATAATTCAATTGGAGATTTTGGTTGCACTAAATTGTTTATTCAATAATTTACATGAAGAATCTAAAGAATGTCAAAATCAAGCGTATAAAACCACTTTCTTAAGCTCCTAGCGAAGAGTATATTTTAATGACATGAGTATGAATCGAGATGGAAGGAATACATTGAAACAATTTGTTGAATACTGAATGATGTTAGAAATTGTTTCCAAAATGCAGTGACCATGAGGTAGATCTAAACTTAGAATTTTCTCGAACACAATAACGAGAAATCACTTGAAGAAAGAATTGATGAGGGACTTGATCTAAATTGCCAGTGAGATTTGTAGTGCAAAACGGGAACAAAGTAGGAAACGATCTGCCATGAAATATCAGCCACTTATAACATGAAATGAGACACATTTTTGACAATCTTTTCTAGCATTTTCAAAAGAAAAGCTAGAGGTGTCGTCTTGGACTTTGTAGGGCATCAAGCATGCATAAATGGTGGTCCCTCACACAAATTGATCACAAAATATCTTCCACCACCTATTTAGCTCTTTATAAAATAAAATAAAAAAACTATCTGGAGGAAGATATTTCATAGGAAATATATTTGTATTTGCCCTAAGAAAAAACAAACTCTATCTAAAGGAAGCTTAGGAAGTACATTGATTATTCTAATTTGATAAAAAAAAAAAAGGTTAATATCATGAAAAACCTCAAACTAGTATGACTATGACAAACTTACTCCCGAATTGGTTCATTTCCGTTAAATTGAATTAGTACCTAAAAATATCATAAACTAATATGCCTATGACAAACGAAGGTAAAATCCAAACTGATATATCCATCAATTGCCACGTGTCATTTAACTCAATAATTTGATAGTAAAATTTAACATAAGCTAATGAATGGTAAAATCGATCATATGTGTACCCGGTTTAGGTATTTGGTGGTTAAAAAATTAATTTAGATAAATTTGTTACAAATGTACTAGTTTGGAGTGAGTTTTTCGTCGTATTAACCTCAAATTGATAATCAATATTTCATGCTTCCTTTTTGTGTATATATACATTAGAGAGAGAGAGAGAGAGAGAGAGAGAGAGAGAGAGAGGAGGAAAGAAGAACATCAGAAACCACAACACCAACAATAATGAAAAAGGTGATTGTTGATTGAGCTTTCTCAGTACTCAGAATCTCCCTCACTTTCTTGAAGGGGAAGATAGAGAGGGAAAATGCAAGAAAATTCTAGGACCTTGGGGCTCATGTCTAGGCTCCTAATGCCCGCGCCTCAATCATTGAGGTCGGGCCTAAAGGCCTAGTGCCTCGACACATGGGTCAAGGTCCACAAAGGCCATGCTCGGGTTCGTTGAGACCGGGCCCGAGATCCAAGAGCCCAGGCATGGGTCTATCAAGGTCAAGCATAGGACCTAGGTGGTCGTGCCCCGTTCCACAGTGTTCGAGTCGGGGTCTATCGTGGCAAGACCTGAGACTCTAGTGCCTATAGTTGGTTCTCGACTGTCCATGGGCAAGTTACTAGAGCTCAAATAGTGTGTGTTTATTTAGATAAATTAGATTTAATATTTGGGCACTTAAGCATGACGAGGTCAATGCCGGTGTTGTACGACCCCAAGCAACCCCACATTGTCGTCCCTCCAGCTCCGCTACAAGCAGCTAGAGATCCAAAGTAACGAACGGTACATGTGAGGGGGAGGCAGGCAAAGGTTAATAACTGAGGGACAACGCGGAGTTACGAAATATCAATGATGGTAAGATTAGAAGAAGAACATTTCATTAATCCTAAAAGTAGTATTTTCGGAATACGGAAATCAATGTTGGTCTCAACTTTTATGGGGCTTTCAGCGTTTATATAACTAAACTTTAGCTGAAAAGTCTTTGGGATTTGGTTACCAAATGCCTTAATTTTGGCATAAAACATTTGAAAAACTGAACGAAATGTCTCTCAAAGTAAGATGCAATTGATGAGCTGCGAGAATTAGAAATCGAATATCAATTAGAGGCCCTCAATGTGAGATCCACGGTCAAATAAACGAATACTGATTGAGTTTAAGAAGCCCTATATGATTAACTCTGTAACTATATTTAATCGAAACCTTTGTATTTTTTTGGTTAAAACTTGAAGTTCAAAGAAAGAAGGGGAGGGGTTGAGAATCCAAAAAATTGTTAAAGTTGCGTTTGGCTTTGAGGCATTAACTCATTTTAGATATTTATTTATTTTCATTATTTTTTTCCGGTAAACTTCAAGAATCATTTAGTTCTAGGAATATTTCAAACAAAGTCTCCATAGTTTCAAAATGATTTACAATCGGACCCCATTGCATTCACCACTTGTCACTTGTCACTGTTGCATCCACCACTTGTCACTTGTCAATTGTCACGTGTGCCTCCATCTATTGCCAACTTAGCTCTTATTATATCCACTGAGGAAAGGGGGAAGAATATTAAGAATGTCAAAAATTTCGTACAATGTTCACTTGAGTGCCATGTTGAAATAAAATCGCTCACTTAAGTATTACTTTTCGGCTAAATGTCCTACGCAAAATTTTTAAATTTTTTTTTGAATTTTTTATTTTTATTTTTATTTTGCCTTTATTTTACCTTTTTTTCTTTAGGATTGGTGAGGGTCATCAGCAATCTTCATTGGTCTCAAAACCCTCGCCTAGATTGGGCGGGGACCTTCTTGCCCTTGGCCGTGAAGGCACTGGACGAGGCCACCAAGGCCTCACCGGCCACTAGTGAGGGCCCTCACGGCCTCACCCACAGCCGGTGAGGTCAAGATGCCCTTGCAAGCTCTGGGTGGTATTAGCAGCGGCTAGCGAGGCTGCAATGCCCTCAATCAAGGCCTTCGCGTCGAGGGTGAGGCGGAGGCCTTGGCGGCCCTTGCCCAAATCTGGCCGCAAAGGTCATGGGTTAAGGCATTGCGACCTCGCTAGCCTTGGGTGAAGCGAGGTCGCATGCAGTAGCCTAGAGCTGGTGAGGGCCCTCATGGCCTCACCAATGGCCGGCAAGGCCCCAACAACCTCGCCCAGGGCCTTTGTGGCCGAGGGCGAGGCAGCCCTTGCCCAATCTTGGGGAGGATTTCGTGGTTGATGAAGGTTGCTGGTAACCCTCATTGACCCTAAAGAAAAAAGCCAAAATATTAAAAATTAAAAATTAAAAATAAATAAAAATATTTACAATATTAAACTAATATTAAAAAGTTGTCCACGTCACGCCAGCAAAGCCACGTCAGATGATCGGAATCCACATTAGATTTTCCAGCGAGACAAATCAAAATTAGTACTCAAATAAGTGATTTTTCAAATTTGTGATATTCAAGTGAGCAAAAGAAAAAGTTTTGACACTCCTAGTGTTTTTCTCTCAATTTTGGTTGATATGATGAAAGTATTTGAATATTCAATAATACAATTGGAAATATTAGTTACTTATTTATTTAACAATTTATGCAAAGAATAATTAAAAAAAGAAGAAGTCAAAATCAAGTGCGTAGCTGTTTGCTTAATCTATTGACGAAGATTAAGCTATTAATGACGAGCGCACTACAATGACATGAATATGCATCGAGATGAAAGGTATCGGGCTGACATTGGGTAAATTACTTGTCTCGAAAAAAGTTTGTGGGCATAAAATAATGTAAGATGACTCTGCCAAAATGCAGTGGACGTGATATAGATCTAGACTCAGATTTTTTCTCGTACACAATGGCAAGAAATCACGTGAAGAAAGAAAAAAAATAGGCGGACGGGCATCCAGCATGCATAATTTGTCAGAGAAATTTGTACTGCAAAATGGGAAGAAAGTAGAGAACAATCTTCCATGGAATTTCAGCCACTACTAAACATGAGATGGGACACATTTTTTATATTCTTTTGGCATTTTCAAAGAAAAGCTAAAATTGTCGTCTTCTACTTCGTAGGGCTAGGGCATCAAGCATGCGTAATTGGTGGTCCCTTACGAAAATTGGCCACGAAATATCTTCCACCACTAATTTTCAGTATTTCTTGAAAGCAATGCTATCTCGAGGCAGATATTTCATGGGAAATTTTATTTGATTTGCCCCCAAAAAAAAAAAAAAAAAAACACTCTAGCTAATTGAAGCTTAGGTAGTACATTGATGATTCTAATTTGATAAGAATATTTAGGGGGTCAATATAGATTAATGTGCAGACGGAGACAAATATATGATATATTTATCGGTCTATATTATTAAAAAAATGATTTATATATATAAGTTTGTTGAGAGTTATGTATGAGAGATTTGATCTTCTTCACACAGAAGAAACTATCATCCATCGTGGAATATAAGAAAAGGTACGATTGCCCTAACAACGAAATCTGACAAACAAGATTACATGGTAATTAATCATTAAATTCATAAGAAATGAACAATGTCAAAAAGATAATATTTTCTGTTTGTCCCTCCAAACTCATTGAAACATGAATGTATCATAATTAAACATCGATCTCAAAAGCAATATTAACTGGTAAGGCATTTGTGCTTGTGCTCCTAAGTCAATAAAGAAATATATATCATCTCTTGAGTTGGTGTCGTTGGTTGGAGTATCAGAGGATTTCCAACTCATTAATTAGAAATCGCCTATTCAAATCTCATCAACTACATACAAATTGCTTTGGGTCATGGCTTCCTAACAAGCCAAGAGGTATGAACCTTATTGGTTTACACAGCTTGCAGGGTACTTTTAGGAGCCTCAAAGTAGTCGGATTCAGTGGCTCGTGTGTCAGGGTTATACAAGAAAGTTTTGATAGCAATACATAATATTAAAGGATGATCATTACTTTCTCAAAAAATAGACCGATATATATGCTATATATTTGGTGAAATAAACCGTCCATACATTAGTTTATACTTTCCCTCAATAAATCTTCTAATCAAATTAGAATCAGTCCATGCACTTCCTAAGCTTCGACTAGCCGGAGTGCTTTTTCTCTTGGGGGAAAGTCAAAGATATTTCCTCTGAAATATCTGCCTCGAGATAGTTTTGTTTTTAAGTAGTGAAAAACTAGTGGTGGGAGATTTTTCTCGGCCAATTATCGTAAGGGGACCACCATTTATGCATATGCTTGATTCCTTACGAAGTAGGAGATGTCAATCTTAGCTTTTCTTTTAGAAAAGCCAGAAAAGAATGTAAAAAATGTGTCTCATTTCATGTATTGGCGGCTCGTATTTCATTGCAGATTGTTCTCTACTTTGTTCCCGTTTTGCACTATAAACTCCTCTGACAATTTGGATCAAGCCCGTCGCCAACTGTTTCTTTCTTCCTGTGATCTTTTGCTATTGTGTTCGCAAAAAATCTAAGTCTAGATCTACCTCAAGGTCACTGAATTTTGGCAAAGTTATGTGACATAATCAATACCCACAATTTTTTTCGATATGTAATTTACTCCCCATACGTTCAATGCCTCTCATCTCAATTTATATTCATGTCATTATAATGCACTCTTCGTTAATAGCTTAAGCAAGCTTCAACACAAGTGATCTTGGCATTCTTTGGATTCTTTGCATAAATTATCGAATGATAATTTAATGTAATTGATATTTCCAATTGAATTTATCGAACATTCAGAAATTTTTACAAGATATTTTAACTTCAAGATGACATCATTTTTTCTTAACTGTAATTTAATTGTCCTTTAAAGGTGCGAGATGAGAAAGAATTCATCCTCATCTTTTTTCACTTTGGCCAGCACTACCTCCCTCTACTTACCTTCACCTTCAAAATTTCTATTTTCAACCACCTAGAAAATAAATTTAAAAAAATTTCCAACTCTTATTTTATTTGTAACCAAGCTCCAATGTTGACTCCAATTTGAGATGTCTAAACTTTTGTTGCTACCTTATTAACTGCATTATAAGGTAAAACTTTCATGTTGTCAACTTACTAAACCAGGCACATTTTGAAAGATAAATTAATTCAAGGGCTTAAAGCTTTGATCAGTTCGAGTTCTTCAGCTAGTGCTAAGTGAAAACTTTTGGGGAAAAAACTAGATTGATTTACTTGGAACTGTTGAACTTAGGTTTCTTTCTGAGGTTTAAGTTTATAAGCACTTCATGGTTTGCATCTTTTCGCATTGAGGTATTGTGATCTTTTTCTTGTTATGAAAATTTTTCTTCGTGTCTATAATATGTTTGAATGATTGCTAAAAAGATTTCATTGCGCTTAGGTAGGAAAATAAATAAATAAATAGAGATGGTATAAGCAGGCCTAAAAATAGCATTTCAGAAATTTCTTGACATGTCTAGGGGCAATTTTGTAAAATTAACAAAGTAAGATGGCTCTCTGGACATCCTCATCGCATGTTTTTAAGTGTAATTAGTGGGTTATTAAGTTTAGATCAATTAAAGGAAATAAAATCGATTAAAGATAACTGGTTTAGAAACTCTACGGGAAAATTAAAAATTTCATAAAGGTAGGGGGATGATATGCTATATCTGCAAATTCTGGACCTGCTTACACGATGAGAGACCCTCTGATGATATATGATCGAGTCAATTCTCCGATTATTTATTATTATTATTTGTTGGCAAGATGTAATGCAAACCGCTAAGACATCCCGGAACACTCAGACGCAAAGTCTAATTGAGAATCGAATTTGAAGGCTATTATTGCAGCTTCATTTTGCACAACATGGTTTACTCGGCCACCTATTCCTATTTTTGCATGATGAAGGCCATGAAGGTCGACGAGGAAATGATGATAAACTGAGACCGTTGCCTGCATCGAGCAATGGAAAAGGCGCTGATACCAGATTCGGTCTCCGGAAAAGAGACAAATGGCAAACGCGACGGACATGGTAAGAATTGAAAGCAAGATCTTCATAATCTAACAAAGCACATTGTCGTCAATAGCCCATGCCTGCCACAGAATGTTTGAAGAAACGGTAGATGAGAAACAGGGCAGCAGAAGCAAGAGAAATACGAGGTAAAGACCTTAAATGAAAACGTTGGAGAAAACCAAGTAAGATGTACGAAAGCTTTTGCAAGTTCACTCTTATCATTGAACAAAAGAACTATCATATCGGTAAGCGAAAGCGTTCAACCAACAGGAAGTTGTCCTGCCATCCACATCTAATGATTACATGTTTCATAATCAATTGCCAGTTTACATTGCATAAGTTACTTCCCCCTTGTATCCCGCCTACGCATGATTAGCCGGGCAGCAACTCTGCAGGGTCCCTCGCCTGTGCAGTGGTGACAGTTACACCATAACGCCAGCATATACACTGTCTGAAATGCAGCTGCCTCGCGTTACACGAGATCCATTATCAAAACACCGGTCATCTGACTCTGCAGAACATCTATAGTCAGTTGGTCATGGTTCACCCTCGAAACAAAAGATTCTCCTTTCTATAAGGAATTCTTGTTTGGAAGTTTCTTTGCCCCAAAATGATTGTATGGAAGCTTCAGATGGATATTGTTGACAAAACAAACTCTAAAAGGCAGATGAATAATTAAGCAATTTTTTCGTTCTTTCACAAAATGCATGACAAGCATTCACTTCTGAATACGTTTAGTAGCTCTGATCCCGTTCAAGTAAGACACTGATGTATGCATCGAGCTTTACCTGGTCAAACATTCCAGCTGAAAACTATCTAAATACCAGAGTACAATTAGACTGTTGCAACGTGATTCTACTTTAAATGAGCATCCATTGACAGGTTAACTTTACCCTGAACCCTCTGAACAATAACCACCGATAAGCAATTTGAACAACATTTCGTTGTTAACTATCTAATTCTCTGATGCAGAGTCCGCTGCCTCATGTACTCTGTCTCTTTTCTCTTCTTCAACTTCTGCCCCTTGCTGTATCCTCTGTTGCTGTACCCATGGCATCTCTGACTCCTGATTTTGATGTTCCACTTGCTGTTCATCCAGTGTGTCAGGTTTCTGAGGGAATGGTTGTTGCAATGGCAATGGCTGCTCTTGCTGCTGAAGTGGTTGGCTCTCATTTGACTGTTGATGCGGAAGTAGCTGTTGGACCTGCAGCTGCTGGTATTGTTGATTTAGTTGCAGCTGCTGTTGCCACTGCTGCTCTGGATGATAAAATACCTGTTGCTGTTGATATGGTTGCTGTGAAAGTTGTTGATGTTGGGGCTGTTGCTGCTGAGGTTGCTGTTGCTGTTGCACAAATTGTTGTTGCTGGTAGTAATAATATTGCCACATCTGATTATATGCTACAGTATTCTGCATTTGCCCGTATTGCTCAGTATTTTGAGGGGGGCACTGAAGCATCTGAGCTTGGGGGTATATTGCAGATTGTACAGGCAACTGAGATAGAGGTCCATGAGCGAAACTCTGTGGCTGCACATTTTGCATAGGCCATGCATGAGGTGACATTAGATTACCCTGAGTTGCAGCATGAAATGGGTTCTTTGCCACGATTCCTTGCTGATTTAATTGACCTCCCATTTTACCTCGTCCATGACTTGACTGAGAAGACTCATGTTGATATGGTGATTTCTTCCGCAAATGCCCACGGGATCCAAATCTGGAATCCCTGCGAACTCTGTCATGATGCCAGCTTTGACCCCTATTGGCAGGCTCATGCTGGTTTGGGAGTGACCCTGATGAATAATGATCCTGATGGTTTCCTGTATACGATGCATTGTTTGTTTGCCTTTGTGTATCAGCACCATCACAACCTTGACTGCCAAATGGACTGAACCTCTTTGGATCCTGGTAGCTCCTGTTACCACTCCCTGGCAAACTCTCATTTGACAGGCTGGTTCCTTGAGAACCACCAACAAGCAAGATTTCATTTGTCACCTGGGGCTCATCAGAAGTTTCACTTCTATGAGAGAAATTAGAGATTGATCCAGAAGTTCTATCTTCTTGAGGATGCAAAGAAAGTGTTTCAAGCAATGGTGGCATTGACTCGTTATTGGTTATGTCACGCACTGATTGGTCATTGTCCTTGGAGCATGTTAAATCAGATTGAACTGACTCAGCTTCCTTAGCAGCTTCATCGCCAACTATATCCACATCTGACCCATCAGGAGAATTATCTCTGGATTGCTGTAAAGCATTTTGAGCTCTCTGACTTTCACCATCATTAGATGCTCCAGAGTCTGGCTGATGTAAGGCAACACTGTCATAATGAACCTCATGACTTGGCATTGGTAAACAATTGGATCTTTCCCCTGGGTTAACCTGCTCAGGCGATGGATCACCATCTCCTTGCACTGAAGATCCCTCCTCCTGAATGGAATGCTTTAATGGGATTTTACAGCAGTTATCTCCCAATGGTTCATCGGGCTCAATCACACATGATCTTCGCTTCTCCTCAGTGACAATCTTGAAAGATTTTATAGTTGTACAAGTAGTCACTTTGGAAAATACACTTGTCCTCAGAGAACGAGGAAACTTTCTTACATGCCAATTCCATGCCCTCATTACATCATAAATGCTTCCACATTGATCAACATACTGCCACCGAAAATTCATCTCAAGCAAGTTACTTAAAAGCCTGTCAGATTGTTCAATACAAGGACATATGAGGTAACATTGGGTTTCTAAAAGAGTATCAGAAGAATTGACCAAACCAAAGGAAAAAGAAAAATAAATTCAAGACAATATACCTGCACTGTGATTGTAAGATACGTTATTGACCAAACAAAAAGACAATACTATGAAAAGAACACATGCAAATGCCCTTCAACCAAATCAAAACCCATAAAAGTCCTATTTGGGTCTTCAATGAATGCTAAGCATGACTCGGATAGAGTTTCACCTTTAGGTATAGGTTTGATATAGCCTCCCCATCATTTGAGTCCAAAACTTGAGAATCACTAGATTGCAAATACAACGCATTCGCTATAACAGTCTCGACGACATTTATAAGTTCCATCCCATCATGGCTCATTGCAAATCTTATCAATTCCTGGAATCAGAGTAATCAACAACAATCAGCAATTACATGTGATTAAGGTGAGTTCATCAAAAGTGATCTATAGTAATGGCAATACCAATCTTTATGCATGGAAAAATTCCAGTTTACAGCAATACAGTTTGCTATATTTGATGTGACAGCACCAAAAGAAAACTTTGCCAACTGGTGGCTTCACCATTACAGCTAAGAGCTGAGATATGACAGCAGACACCAAGTTCAAACTTCGAATTTGGAACTCCTGAATCTTTTTTGGCCACAAATCTCGAGTTCTACTAGTGGTTGTTGCCATCAAGGGCCACAAAATCATGCTCTTGACAGCCAGGGCAAACAATGGCCACACCAAGTTTGACTGATAGCTGCTTACCAATCAATATGCCAAGTCTTTCATCAAGTGTTTATGCTTCCCATGTTCCTCTTTACTTTCTTTGGTTTCTGCTGTATGTAGTATTCTATCTTGGAGAGCCTACATTTCTTTTCTTCAGAATGCATCCCCCCCCCCCAAAAAAAAAAAAAAAAAAAAGTTCCTCCCAGTCTCCAGTACAAAAAAATAACAATATTAATAATACTGATAGTAATAATCCACTTATAATCCTCTCTTAGTTGGGTTAATGGATTGTTCAATTGGAAATGATGAGAGAATGTATGTGTCATTAAAAGAAGCTGCAAATCACATACGCACAGTGTACCAAATTACTTACAATGGTATTACTAAAGAACACGATCCCATGGTAGCGCGAACCCCGCATTAAACCATTGGGAAATGGTTCAGTGGATTTCTAGGTTCATGTTAAGCCAGTAATGTCGAAAAGAAAACAAGACCTATGATTGGCATCACAGAGCATTCGCTAATAAGTTGCCACCTTTGGGTTTTGAGCACATTATAAAGCCTTCTTTGCACTCGTTCAATCCATCATTTGTGAAAGCTCACAAGAGAAAATCTAAATAAAGGCAAAAAGAGGTACCACCCAACTGAAAAACATATATTTAAAAAAAGAGCAATAAGGAATGTCATCGGACCTTCCAAACTGTTTTCATACACAATACAATCCATAGATGTGACTAAAGTACACATATTTGAGGAAAAAGGGTAAGCAAGGAGGGAACTTGATTAGGATGATGAGGGATGAAATACCTCATAAAGCAATTTGCAATGCGGCATATGTTTAATAGCATCTACCAGGACATCTATGGCTGCATGTGCACTGCCAGTTGTCTGTAAATATGGGGAAACAAAAAGACAAGCATTTGTCAAAAAACAACATACTGATATTGAACTTGCAGAGAAGTTATAACATTGTGAAATGGCACATGCAAGTGTCCAGCATTACATAAGAACTATAAAGTGGCATGAATAGAATAGCAATATTATTCATCGGAATGTCAAGTTTATTGCAATCATACCAAATACAAATGTTGTGAATAATGCACATATAAAGTGGGTAGAGAACAAAATTCTCCATTTGATATGGCCTTTTCTAGTGCTTCTTTGTATATCTTCGATGCAGTCACAAGGTTTCCCTGTTAATGAAGAAAAAGGATTAGGAGTGACACGGCCATTATCCATGAAATAACAAATTCGGTTGTGCCAATTGATTTGGTGACCTACCCATCGTTTCTCCATGTTTGCTTTCATAATGACATCTTCCACAAAGTCGGTATCCAGCTCTGTACAAATATGGACAAGAGCAGCACGTGCGCCTGACACATCACCTATTTTCTCCTTAAACCTGGCATTGTATGCATGGATCACTGGAATCCTCTGTTAGGACATATGACAGGGCAAATAAGCTCTCTCTCCAGAATGAATAAATCATTGTCTCAGCTAATCTCATTAAGACAAAGAATAAAATCACAACCATGAGGAAGTAGTTTCCATAAAGTCATGTTACTCATGTCAAAAGAATCACTGGTGAAGATCAGTGCACTGCACACCATGCACGAGCCCTCTTTCTTAATGTACCATACTGTCTATGTGGTACTAAAAGGGGTACATACATATTTGTCTACATCCTTGAATCTATTGACACTATCTGACTCTATGGCATATTGCAATTAATATGTACCTTTGGACATGGTGAAAAATATTAGATTAGCTTGAGCAATTGATCAAGTGAATGAATCCACCCATTTGAATTGAGGACCCTCAACCTTCTCGAGTAGCCACTCAATTGAAGGGCTGTATAGAATCTTTGTTACTCTATGTTGTTTCTTCACTGATGTGTCTGTGGGCAAGGAAAAGTTTTCAGTGAGCTTGTTTAATAAAGTACATGCACTTGCAAGGTGGGTTGTGGTCATCCAGTCTGACTTTCCATCAGTCAATCCCTAGATGGTGCTCTTAACACGATTAACCAAGATCTACATGTATAGAGTTACCCTGATCGATTTAAAAAATCCAGGAAATTGTAGAGTAAAAACTGCATATATTACAAACACTGTACTGGAGTTGGCACTGACTTCATGACAATATTGGAAATCACCAATTTTCAGTAAAACACAATGAAAAAGCAATCAGCATAAGAGTGATTAATCTGGGTATCAGTCAATCCTAGAGTGGCCTCTACATTCTTCTAGAAAAGTCAAACATATGTATTTAGAAGCAAGTGGGATGTGTTATTGCTGTCACTGTTCTAATATAACACATCCCTCTAGCAAGAATAAAAGCTAGCCACTGGAGCTTGAAAATCTTATCCCATTCAGAGTTTTGTGTTGATTCATCTTGAGTACCAAGATAACTAAGCATACAATAATCCAATGTAGTGTAGTTAAGCATCATGACTAACACAAAATAAATAAATAAAACCAGTTTTTTTGGTTTATGGGGGCGTGCTGTGTGTGGTGTGGGGTTGTGGTATTTAGGTGCTCCCTTTGAATCCAATCCTCCTACCTTATATTCAGGATTATCTTAACACTCGAAGAAGGAATTTACTCTCCTGCTTTAATTACTTGACTCAATTGACTAAGCCTTAGTTATACCAGGGTTGAGCACACATGTCACTTCTTTACGTCTATTGCATGATGCATTATAAATTCATGCTACCACCAAATTCCTTTTTACATAGAAAAGTAAGACATCACATCAACTAAACTTTCCTACAGAACCATCAGAAAAAATTTCACCACTACTTGGAAAACTCTATTGACTATGGGAACAGTCACCACTGCCACCTCACTCAAGCTTTATCGCACCAACTAAGCCAGTTACATGATTATATCCTATGCCTTTCACCATCCCCCATTTTTTTTTTTTCCTATGCCACCATCCTTTTTTTTTTAATCAAGTCTTTAAAAAGCTCCAAATATTCAGGATCACTTTTTTCAGTCTCTTGCAACATCCTTTCAATCTTCCCTTGTCCCCATTTACCTTGCATTTCCATCAAAATTCCATCTTGACTTGACAGTGGAGCATGGGAGATCACTCTTCAGCAAGCCACCTCAACTGAGTCTCCTTCATCTTTTTCTCAATGGAGACTGATGCCACCTGATCCTTGAACACAATTATTCCTAATCCTATCTTCTTTATTTGCCTACATGATGAAGGAAGCATCTTCTCCCTACCACACTCTTTTTTGCACACATTAATGCTCCATCACCCGACTTTGCATGCCATAAAATAGCGCTACCTTGTTGTCTTCTGACAGAACTTTAGGTGATGTTGTGGGAAAGAGTGAAAATTGGGGATTGAAAATTTGAGTGGAGAAATGGGGAAATTTTGAAACTACTATAAGAAGGGAGAGGCGATGCAATTTAAAATTCTAGATATTTACTATTCAAATTGTCCTTCCAGACTCCTCCCAAGCATAGGATAAGCAGCCAAACCACACATAATCATTCATTGTCGGAACTGATAGCCCAAACTAACTGCATCCTTATTTCATCCCAAATCCACTTTCCGTTTAAAATTCCCCACCACTCTCTTTTCACGTCATTCTATTTGCCATGTTGCAGCAAGAAAACATCCACTCATCCACTAGCCACAAATTAATGGTTATGGCAATACATTCTTGCGATTCCAAACTACATCTTAATAGCGTGATCAGTTAATTAAATTTATCATTCTCCAGAATAAAGAAGCTCTCATGCAAAACCAAATAATTAATCCTGCTAAATGAAGTCATCAATTTTAGGGTTAACTGCACTTTTCTCCCCAAAATTATGTGTTTGTCCCAAAATTTGCGCCATATTGCTTCTAATTTTTCTATTTAGCACTTTGGTCTATTCAGACAACCCCAAATTTCCATTGCTAACAGGAATCTGCCAAGCATTTGTCACCAGATCCCAAAGTCATTCCCCCTGTTTCACCAATCTGTAAATTGATATTCTCATCGCCTCCACTAGATTAGGTGATTCACTGGAATTCATGCACACAAATGTTGTCAGAATCAAACTAAACAACAAACTAGCTATTCGAGTCCAAAAAGCATAAAAAGTGACATTTTGATATTGGTGAGATTGAGTTATGCATTACCATCTACAAAAGTACGAACAAATTTGCCATCATCAGTAACAATTTCGTATTGACTGAAAAGACTCCCTTACATTTCGAAAGTACAGTGGAATAAATTAAACAATGGGGAAAGGGGGGGAGGGGTGAATCTAAGACAAACATCAAATCTTGGGGGCCTAGCATTATCAACCATGAACCATATTCAACAAAAATTGCAGTTTTAAGCATCTCCATGCATGCTATAAACCTCAAATCTTGGGCGCGTGTCATTAATGGTTAACAATAGTCAACCAAACTAGCATTTTGAAGCATCTTCATGCATGCTTTTCTCAGATTAGAGTTTGTCATGTTAGTCTCTTTTTCCAATTCTTGTATACTCCTGACGTACTTGAACAATTTCCCTTCCTTTTTATCTTTTCCAAAAAAAAAAAAAAGAAGGAAAAATGTGAAAAGATAACACTATGTCTCTAACCCTTCTGAGAAAATAGGACAGCAAAGAAATTAATAATTAGCTATTCATAAGACAATGTCATTGCAGCATTTATTGAAAATCTAAATGTAAGTAACAGACAAGCTTACCTTGAGAAAAATGCCCACTGCCCTGTCCAATGCAGAGTTAGCCAACTCTCTTCCTCCTTTGGTTTCCATGAAATGCACATAACGCATCCAAAATTCAGCATAGTTTGCAGCCGGAATCAGACACCTCTCGTAAAGTTTAACAACCTACAAATTATCAATCTATGCCAACATAAGAAATAATGGGGACCGAAAGTTCACAGTTGGCACAGGAAGAAAGCACTCAAATGCCAGTATTACCCAATCAAAATCCTCTTGCTTCTCAACAAAATCCAAATATTTATGCCAATTTTCCACTTGATTATCATCAAGTGGCTTCATATGGAAATAAGATCTCCGAATGCATGACTCAAAGCCACAAATCTTTTCATCCATTTGGTGTGACTCCTTGTAAAGCTTTTCTGCTATTTTCATGTACTTGTGAAGTGCCCTTGACCTATGCAGGCCATTGGATGAACCCAACAAATTTCCAACCACATTGGCAATTTCCTCATCTTTATAAAATATTTGCACTTCACTCTGGATCTCACTTTCGTGGTTGAATTCCAAGTCAGGCTCACTTGTGCTGACCATCTCCTTTTTCCAAATGGTAACTAACTTCTTAAAGCTGAAAAGGTGAAAGAAGAAAGACAGATAAAGGAAGTTAACAACATAGAACAAAATAAATATCCAGAAGCATAGTAGGTACATGTGAAAAGTATTCTCTCTTCTCTTCTATTTTTCTTGAGATCAACATAGAGACAATGTCCTTACCAAAAAAAAAACATAGAGACAATGCCATAACACAGTAAATGGAACATACAATCAACTATGAATCGCCACCTCCCAAAAGGAGGTGACCTGGTGAGGCAAGCAACTCATTAAGTTATGCCAATCCTTATAAGAGAGCATCCATCGGAAATTGGGGTGTCTTGTCCATCTTTAAGGAATAGGCATTGCCATAGATCCTTATTTAGATGTAGATATCAAGATAATTGAAATACAAGTCATAACTTTCCATTGCATCATGCCATGATCTTACCAAACACAGAATTGACAGTATCGTACATGAATATGCAGATCAAATTTTTCAATATTTTGCAGTCGCTCAATTATCCTTCAGTTATTATTAATGAACGTAATAAGGCAGGCAAATAATGATTCAGTGTCCTCTTATAATTCATCCAAAAGAGTTGCTATTTTTCTCCCTAAGAAAAGGTCAATGATCATTTTTGAGCTCTCAATCACGTGTTTATGGTTTAGATGAAGGTCCGTTAGGTGATAAGAAAAATGGCAGGAAATTCACATGCTCAGACATGGCTGTTATGTAATATAGCTTTGTGTTCATATCAATTACATTCATCGTCTCGACTTGAGTTCCTAAAAATTGCAGCAGGGATGTGACTTCCACTAAGCAAAGCATTAGCTAGGATCCAAAACTCCTGTTCAACCATATAATGCAATCTGAAAGAAGTTGCTACAACTTGCTATCTATGGCAAATCTACAAATTATGGTCATAAATACAACTTATCTATCCTCTGACTTGGTTGTTATGTAATCAAGCTTAGCGTTCATATCAATTACATTCCTTATGGTGAAGTGTGTCCCCAAAAGATGCGGCACATCATTTGCACTAAGCAAATCATGAAGAGCTAGGATTCAAACCTCCTGTTCAATCATGTATATAGGAATCTGAAAGAAATTGCTGCAACTTGCAATCTATGGCCAAATATATGAATATTGGCCTTATATACAACACAAAGGATTCCAGCTAAGCATTATCACTTATTACAAGTTCAACACTTTCCCATTACTATGCAGAATAGGTGCTTTACCTAGACTTCACAGTTCAAACTCTCACAAAATAGGCTTTTTTCACCAAAAATTAAGAAATAAGGCACCAATATGCTGTGTTTGCTGTCAGACCATGGAGTAGAATGAAAAATGCATTACTAGCAAATGTTTCTCAACAAAGACTTCAAATCAAGAAGGTTTAGAGACAATACAACTTGACATGAAATGGAAAAGATAATAGGTCAACAGAAAAGGCCTAAAATTAACATCATATCACCCCTTTTGTATAAAATCTATTTGCAAGGCTGAAGCTCAGAGAAATACCTGTCATAGTAATGTTGTAACTTTTTGGTAGGAAATCTCAGAGTCTGCACATAAATCTGAGCGAGATAGCTCCACTGTTGCTGGGATAGTTCAAATTCAATGTACTTATCCCACAAGGAATGGCACAAGTAATCCTTGCCAACAAATGATAATCCCCTTCTGAACAACCTGTTAGTTGATGGTCCGTCAAAGGTGTTAATCAATTGAAGATTGATGTTGCTTCTTTTGTTAGCAAAAAAAATCTCAGAATATTATGATGAGGATGATAATGACGATGCAAGAAGTAAAATTAATTGTCGAATCACACTACAAGTAATATACCCGGAATAGCCTTATCTCACTGTTAAGGTCGCTAATCAACCACTCATCATTCAAAGGTGAGGAATTCTAAGAAGATGAAAATGAGAATTAGGCCTCAAGCAACTGACAAAAAGAGGCTTGCCCCTCCACACTCACAGCACCGGTGTGTTCTCAAGATGACCACAAATAAGCACATGTAAACAAGCAAACACACACAGAGACAAGCAAGCACACACAGAGACAAGCACAAGCATGAACAGAGAGAGACAGAGGACAGCCCCAAACTCTCGCTTTGATTGGACTAGAAGATAAACCTTGTAGGAGTTCAGCAGGCAGTAATCTAGAGAGATCAGATCACTAAATTAATAATTGGGTAGCATATAGAGTATTCTAAAATTGAAAACCAAATACTCCAATTTAAAATAGAGCATACAGAGTATCATCAGAGTAAGTTGAGGATAATTTTGGTTATTTTTCCCTTTGGCTAGAAAACATTGCATCATACACTCAGGAACTTAAACAATAAATCCATCACCAGTAATGGTTCCACATAGTACGGAACACAAGAAACTGATCAGCAGTTCAACATATGAGATTATGTGCAACGATATCATGCAGCTAACTATATAATGTCAAAAGATTTGTAAAAATTTTAAAAAGGTCTTGTTTTGCTAAAGGAATATATCTCAATATACGAAGTGGCATAAATGCAGAAAGCAATGTAGTTTATGTGTGTCATAAATGGAACTTCAGAGAAGCACATCACTGTTGGTGAAAATTTGAGAGATGCAATGAGAGTCTAAAACTCGATCTAAACAAAAAGTGTTGTACCAACAAATCACCTCCGGAGGGCACACCCACAGGGTATACACAGATCTAGTAATCTTTTCTTTCCCTTTCTTTTTCAGTGTTTGGAATGGGAAAATTTAAGTTATTTCAGTAATAAGAGATACTTCTCCTTAAAAATTCATAAAGGATTCCCTGTCAAAGATCAACTAAGAACCTAAAAGTAAAAATCCAAGTCTAATCCCCAACTAGCACGAACAATCATTCATTTTTGCATTAAAGATAACTGTAAACATCAACAATATGGATGCCTGGAAGACATGATGGCTGCAGGGCTATTGATCAAGTTCTTAAGCATGTAGAACTGCCATTACCTACGAACATCCTCTGGATCCTCAAAAGCCAACATGCTGAAGTGACAGTACTTCACCCACACATCAACTGAATAAGTTGCTGACAGTACAGCTTGTTCAAACACATCAACAACCTTTTCAATACTGCACAAGCGCATAGTGTGATCTACATACTTCCTCCAGTATCCATGGCACAATGGGAACTCACACAAGAAAGAGTCATACACCAGGCGTAATTTCTCTATGTCATCCTGCACAATATTTCAAACAAATGCTATTGACATAAGAAAATAATCCCATAATTTCTCATAACGATTAAGAAGTTCAATAGTGCCTGCTGATTCACAGTGTTCCTTTTCCTTTATTGAAGAACAAGAAAAACGAAGGACCTTTGTGTTTAGCCGCCACCATTGAGTTTTATTTCAGATTGATGCATTTCCATTAAAAGGCATAATGGCCATTGGCGAGCTATTGAACTCTAAATCATAAAAACGAGGCAAATGTAGTTTCATCAATGAATTCAATCTATTGATCATAGACTGCATGACAGTACTTAATGCACATTTAATATAAATCCTGATGCAGTTAAATTGAGAATTTGCAGATAGAACTACTAAATCAACAGAAAAGAACATATTTTCTTAGGAAATAAGAGAACTTGAATTAAATATGGACATTTATTGACCACCAAAATTCATGGCTTCTAATTGTCTTTCAGGACCATAAGTAAGTGAGGTAGCTAAATTGCTCTTCCACTTTAAGGATGGCGGCTTATCCTTGAAACATGAAATTGGATCATAGATGACAATCTCATAGAAACAAAATAACGTGACTTAAGAAAGCTGTGATACAGTAGAATAGATAAATGAGTAAGTATGAGGGGTGGAAGCGGATATTCAAAAGATCAACTTGATAATGCAGTAAGCACATCTATACAGGTAATGACAGGAGCACTCAAGCTATTTTTGGAGTCATTACATCTATCTAGTTACCAAAAAGAAAAACATATGGGGAGCATGGACATATTTTGGACCAGGTTATGAATGTTCTTCATAGGAAGCGACTTTTTAATCTAATCTTTCTATGAAACTCTGATCAGAGAAGGAAACAGCTATAAGGGAGTAATCCTTGTACCTCAAGCCATGGGTGACGCTTGTAGCTTTTGATGTATTGGCCTCATTTTGCAGGAGATTCTTTCAAAATTTCAACACTATCACTAGTCTATAAAAGAATGCCTGAAAAGATTTGAGTTCGAGTGATCACTGGACGTGCACAAGACCTTTTATCAAATTGGACAGCAAATTACTAAGGTGTTGTTTTGGTAGTGCCAGAATCTTAGCAAGTTTACAAGTTGAAATGATGTTATAGCAATTTGATTTTTTAACTCTATGGAATAGAGTTTAAAATTTATCATCAGCAATATCATCTAGCATTGAAGAATCCTTTTTGTTTACTCAGAGCATGGCTCATATAATTTAATTTAAGCTTTCAAGGTTCAGCTTAACAACTGTGATTTATCGGAAGTTTAATTTTTCCATGAAAAAATTCTATGGAGACACAAAGTAGTAAATGCACTAAGTAAATTGACCAGTTATCGTTAGATATCAACATGCAATTCACATGGTTTGAAGAGTTAGAGAGAAGAGGGGTACGTGATTGCCATTCAAGATGCATGAAGGCTTTTTGGTTCAAAGAAATTAGAATGCACTCAGATAATTCTTCTCAGAGAAATTATCATAAATCTCCATTAAAATGCTTGAGAAATTAGTAACAATTAACAATGGTGGAAGACAGCTATAATTGGCCCAAGATGTATAATGATGATTAATGATAAGGTTGAGATTCCCATAACCAATCTAGGAACATGAACAAATGTTGTGGATCAACACTGCAACATAGCAAGGGTAACTATCTATTCCAGGATGTCCACTTCTTTCATGCTGCTAAGATTTCTTTCAGTAGTAAGACAAGATTTGTTTGGAGTTGCCCTGATATTTGCACTTCAATGATTTTCAACTGCTGGGTCATTCACTATTTCAAAGGAACAGATTCGGATGGAGTTGCTAGTGCTAACTTCCTATATGAGAATATGCTGATTGCTAACATCAAATAACTCCTAAAATAATTATTGGTGAATTGACTGCGTATCCCAGCTACCAACAATTAGTAAAAGAAGCTGGGGATAACATTTTGAAGATGTATCCCTAGAATCACCAAAGCTTCCTTATTTTATTAATTGGTTGCCAATGCAAGGAGATTGACATGAGAAACTGTGAAAACTCTAAGAGCGACACTATTCTTTTAAGGTTAATATAATTTAAGGCCTACGCCATCTTACTATACTTTCCCTAAAGTATACCAGTCTTCTTTATCTACATTGAAAAACAGAATCTCTTGCACGTGAGGTCATGTAACCAACATGGAATTTCATTGCATTGTACCGGTGAAATCCTGTACAAGAAAATCTGGGCCTAGGCTCATCTTAGGCCTTTTAGATCATTGATTATATGAGGATATCTAGACACCGGCCAATCATAGGTGAGGCAAATATCACCTCATTTTTACTCAAGCAAAAAAACCTAAGTGGTTAGAAGGCAAGATACTCAAAGCTTTCAAATTTATACCTTTATAAGCACAGTGGCAAATAAATAATAGGAGCACATTCGCATTTCGACCCGACTGTCCAAACTTTTGGAATTCGAAAACTATCAAATTAGGAAAGCCGATATCCTCAAACAAAAGTTCCAGGCCTAGGATCAACCAAATCCAATGGGACAAACGCTCTACTCCACGACATTAATGTCAATCACATGCAGGCAGTGTTCAGTTCAAGCACGTCAAAATGCAACGTCCACAGAAGTTTCGGCGGTGAACTGTGGACTCACAGGATACGCATTCTCCACGGCCGAGATCAGCGAAGTCCAATCGTCGAAGCTCAACGAGCCGCTCGCCACGAGACCGCGAAGCTGGACCTCATCAAAACCATCTGAAGAGGGGAAAACAACAAAAAACAAAAAGAGAAGCAGCAGCAGCAGCAGCATAAGCCTAACGCTCGAACCGGCCGAGAAAGTAGTCAAACATCACGAACTCGCCACAGCCACAACCGCAATCGCAACCGCGTCGCGCGCGATTTGCTTCAGGTGAAATCGTCGGATTCCGGCTCAAATTGCGTCGCGACGGCGAGCACGACGCGATCGATCGCGCTCGAAGAGCTCGCGGGAGAGAGAGAGAGAGAGAGAGAAAGAGAGAGAAAGAGAGAGAGAAAGAGAGAGAGAGAGAGTACCGTCGAATGTGTGGGACGCCATGGGAGGAGCAGGAGTTTGGGGAGCCTCCACCTCCATCGGACGAGAAGAGCACGCGCCGCCGTCTGTAGCCGCTAGCCGGAGTAGAGACGAGAACAAGCTCCACCGGACTGGCGGACTGTAAAAGCTGCTTCCTTTTATTTTTCCTTTTTTCTTTTATTTTTCCTTTTTTGGGATACAAAAACAATTTAATTCGTTTCTCTTCTTTTTTCTGACTTTTTTTTTTGTAAAAGAAAAATGTGAAGTTCTTGATTTTTTTTCCTCAAATTCAATTTTTTGCTTTACTGTGTTCTCCAAAATAAAGAGTGCCTTCAATCTAATTTTATCTGATTTTGACCACACAAAAAATCCAATTTATCTAATCAGAGCCGTGCATGCTTGTAAATATATATGTATGACGTTTCTTCATTTTTCAAATTTTAAAATATCGCACAATTTAGAAAAGAATCTCAAAAGTTCCCTCTTTGATAGCACCTAAAAAGTTGTTTATAGCAGATTGAATATTATGTATAGGGAACGTATCCATTTTTCCGATTGGTAGCTCTTTCTTTTTAATGCAATGAACATAGCAAGTCCGACATGATCACGCCAAATGATACATTTATATGTGTTTGTATGTGTGCCATGTAGCTCATCACGAGCATGGCCACAATCACATCGCATAAATATATCACACGAGATAGAGAAACCTAGCTGAAACCTATGAATCATTCATCTCCAATGTCGTGGATCGAACCACGTGCTTGTAACCCATAAGCCTCTATCCCCGCGTCACAAAGAGTGCTAAAATGGAAAAGATTATCTAAAATAACTTCTATCTATGACCAGTGACTAAGTTTTACTTATATTATCATCGTGATTAAACTAATTTATAAGACTAAATTGACCACTAATCGCTAGCCAAATTATACTAAATTATGACATTTGTCTTTGTGACCCATTTCTATTTAGCTTTCATTTGCATCTGATATAATACAATTATTGCAAGCAACAAGGAACTATAGTAGTCATCCATTCAGCAAGTATCACTAAAATTGTGAAATTGGATGCTAGAGATCATTATTTTTATTATTATTTTTTTTTTTGGTCAGAAAAGAACATTTCATTCAATGCATCAAAGGATTACAATGCACAGCTAACGCATCGGCTAATAACAGGTCTAACAAAATGGGAGAAGTTGGGATGGGCCAAATCTCCGAGAGGGCCTCGTTCGTATGGCTTTTGGCAGCCCAGTCCGCCATTGCATTGGCCTCCCTTCGACAGTGGCGAACCCTAACATATGAAAATGCACGAAGGAGATGGATGGCTTCATTGAAGATCGCCCGAACCTCCCATGGCGGCTGGGCATCGGTGTTGACGGATTCAACCAGTATTGAACTATCCGATTCAATGATCAATGGATTGCGGTGTTTGCCAAGGCGATTCAAATGGTGAAGAGTGATCAAAAGTGCCATAAACTCTAATTATAGAGCCGACGAAGCGAGAAAGGTTGTGGTAAGTCCATCTATCATTTTGCCATTGTGATCTCGGATAATGCTTGCCATAGATCTCGTGAGGATATGTGGCCGAAAAGCCCCATCGATATTTACCTTAAAAATGCCCTGATCTGGAGGACGCCATAACTCGTATGTGCTGATTTGTTGTTGGCCGATCGCTGAAGGGCTGCGATAAGAGCAGAGAGCAGACCAAGCATTGGCGATAGCACTGTTAATCACCTGAGATGCATCCACCTGTTGGCGACGAAAGATGAAGTTGTTCCTGGATTTCCAAATGTGCCATAGGACGTAAGCGACGGTGTAGGGTACGCTTTGATTTCGCACAAACGTAGCTAAGATCCATTCATTTATGCTCTGTGTATGCTGCGCCTGAATGGGTAAGTGAAGCCTGGGGTCTGACCAAATGGCAATAGTCCAAGGACAACGCAGAAATAGATGATCTGCTGATTCAAGTTCACTATGGTGGCAGATCACACAATAAGGGTTAGAGCTGATGTTCCTGTGAAATAGATTAGCTCTTGTAGGTAGAACATTGTGGAAAAGACTCCACACAAAATATTTGATCTTGGGCGCAATGCTTAGCTTCCATAATAGTTGACATAAAGCTCTTGGAAGCTGATAGTTATGCGAGTCTTCAACCTGATTGCTGCTGGTTGCTATTGGTCGGATGGTTTGGTAACCACTCTTAACGGTATAGGTGCCGTGAGTGGTTGCCGTCCATATCAGTTTATTCTCTGTATGAGAAGGGCTGATCGGGATGGTGAGGATTTCCTTAACTGTAGTGTCGTCATAATAGTTATTAAGTATTGGGATATTCCAGGCATTGGTTTGCCTATCAATGAGTTCGGCTACCGTAACCGGTTTGTTGGGCCACCCAGAATTCCTTGTGGCAACCACCGATCTTCACGTATGTTAATCCTAGTTCCATCACCTACTGACCAACGAAGTTTAGGAAGAATTGAATTCCGACCTAGTAAAAGACTCTGCCAACCCTAAGATGGTCTGGCCCTTTTATCAGCATGTAAAAAATCTCGGGAATGGAATAGATACCTTTAAATAATTGACTCCATAGTGCCGTAGGATTTTGAAGCAGCCGCCAAGCCTGTTTTCGAGCAGTGCATTGTTGAAGTTCATGAGATCTCTGAAGCCGAGACCACTTTGATTTTTGCTCATTTTAAGCGCATCCCATCTTTTCCAATGAATTCCTGATTTAGCCGTCTCATTTTGCCACCAGAAACGAGCGATCTTTTTTTCAATGGAAATACAAATTGAAGCAGGAAGTTTAAATATTGTCATAGCATACTGGGGCATTGCTTGAACAACAAATTTAATAAGTATTTCCTTGGCCCCCTTAGATATCAAGTGTTCTTTCCATCCATTTAGTTTTCTATTCACTCTCTCAATAATCCAAGCAAATACCTCATTCCTTGAACGTCCCCAATCAGAAGGAATTCCCAAGTATTTTCCTATTTTAACTAAGACCGGGACTCTCAAAGCATTCGCCAAATTTTCCTGTAAGGCATAAGGACAAAACTTGGAAAAATAAATTTCAGATTTATTCCGATTAATCTCCTGTCCCGTAGCTATGCAATATTGATTCAATAAGTTGGTTAGATTGAGGCATTCCTGAAGCTTTGCGTCTAGGAAAACGATGGCATCATCAGCAAAGAATAAATGAGATAGTATAGGACACCACCTGTTAATCTGAATACCTTTGATATGGCTCATATGAATCGCTTGGTGCATGAGAGTTGATAAAACATTTGCCATGAGGATAAAAAGATATGGAGAAAGTAGGTCACCTTGTCTGATTCCTCTGGTTGGATGAAAATAGTTTAACTGTTCCCCATTGAATTTAATACTATACGATACCGTTGTAATACACTGCATGATCCATCGTACCCAAGTGGTGTGAAAACCCAACTTTAGGAGATAAGACTCAAGAAAATCCCACTCCACTCGGTCGTAAGCTTTTCTCATATCCATTTTCAGAACTGCCTAAAAAGTTTTCGCTCGTTTTCGAGTGCGTAGTTGATGAAGCACCTCCTGCACTATATATATGTTGTCTTGGATTTGACGGCCACTTATCTCCTTTTGTTAAAATATTGATAGGAATGTACCTCAAGAAGAGATCCAAGATGCAACTAAGATTCACACTGTTGGAGTTCAATGTTTAGAAGGGAATTTGAAAATGCTATGGTGAAAGATTAGGAGACGGTCCAACAATATTGTGGAAGATTAAAAGAAGTTGTGGCAACGAGTTCACTAGTTAAAAGGTTGTAAAGAAAATATTGATGACACTTGCAATAAAATACCATTTGGAGAAAATGTACTTATCAAATAAGGGGTTATGGAGATGACTGTATTAACTGATAAGGATCACCAATATTTCTTGTGCTATTCTTTGTTAGTGGTATCTTCTCAACAAGCCCTCATTTTATTTTACTTGCTCTTTTACCCCACCACAATATTATTGGAAGGTCTCATAATTTTCATTTTAGCATTTTCGAATTGCCTTATAAGGGTTTGAAGTCTAACAATGCATACATTTATTGTGCCTGGGGACTCCTCTTATAGTAGTATATCACATGCCCTTTTCGTGGCCTTTGCTTCAATGATCCTTAGAAATATCATTTCTGAAAGTGCTTGTTGGATGACACATTGAGCCTTTCCATCCTTTTATAATTGCACTAATAGAATTGCTTGCACTCCTTCAAGCAGTAGCTTCTTTGTGGCATTCCCATTTCCACTCGAACTATCCCAATCAGAAGAGACTTTAGAAGAGAGTTGTAATGTTGGATCGGGAGAGGCTCGAAAGGCTTAAAATTTTTGAGAAGGTTTATAAGAGTTGGTGATCATAGGGGTGTGCAAAAGAACCGGGACTTGCCCGGACCGCCCGAAACCGGTGGTTCTTAAGGGAACCGATCCGGTTCTCGGTTCCAATTTATGGGAACCGGTAGGTACCGGTCCGGTTCCCGATTCCATGAGCGGATCCGCCCACCCGGACCTGACCGGTTATATTATAATAATATATTAATTTTTAATATTAATTAATAATACTCAACCAAACCTCAGGCCGCAGCCGAGCCCTTACCCTCCATGGTCGTCCACTCAGGCCACCACTCGCCGGCCTATCGTCTACCCCTAATCGCCGCCGGCCCATCACTGGCTGTATACTCTAGCAACCAAAACAAATTCACCGAAACAAAAACTACGCGAACCATGGGTTCTAAAATAAGCAAACCAAAAAAAGAAGCGAACATAAATACACGATATATGGAGAGAATGGCCTAACTAGAATAGCCCTGGACAGCAGGATTCGCCAATGTGGAGTGATAGCTTCAGCCAAAGGGGGGACTCTTGGCTCGCCCACCGGCGATCGATCGTTCCCATAGAATCACATAGCCAGACAAAGAGAAAAAAGAATATCATAGCAGATTCAACCAACCCATAAGCAAACATGAACGGATCTATCTCGGGATTCAATGATGAATTAATACTCGGCATTCTCTCAGCCATTTTATCAAACGGTTGATATACGATTTTAAGCATGCATTCCAGAGCGAATTTTATTGCAACCTACGGACTAAGCATGATGCAGAAAGGCTAGAATCAACACATTTTCATGTTAAATCCATCTCAGTCTATCACGAGTCACTTGAAATTCTCCATTCGAGTTCGGGGTTCTCAAACATTCTATGTTTCATTTAAGAGAGCTAGAATAAGTAGATGTGGGGAGGGTGACAAGGGGAAGGTACGGAGGTTGGACCGGTTCTATGGATCCACCCGGGAACCGGACTGCCGGTCCAGTCCGGTTCCCGAGTGGATCCATGAAACTAATGAGTGGTTCCCGGTTCCAATTTTTCGGAACCGGTTCTTAGCGGGCGGTTCCCGGTTCTAGGTCGAGAATTGCCCACCCGGACCATGCACACCCCTAGGTGATCATCATGGCATCGTGACCAAGTCACTCAATCTTTCGAAACCATTTGGCTTTTGAAACATAGCATGTCTTGAAAGTCCCTTGGCCAATCATTTCCACATGGGAGCTTTGCTCATTTTTCTAATTTCTTTTGAACTTGTGATGATTTTTTTACGCAGACACTTGGACTTTGATCATTTTTCTTTCACATAAGATGTAGCCTTTTTGGCTCTTTTTCTTGACAGACATTGACTTTACTTTTACTAGGCACACTGCTTTTTCATGCCCTCTAATTTTTGTCGAACTTTTTACTTTTTGAACTTTTGAAGCTCTTATGACTTTCGAGATGCTTTTCATGTTTTCTCGTAAATGTCAATTGTATGTGGTCAATCCTTATGCCTTGCCCCAATGAAGGGAGATGATCACCGCTCGGGCTTCAAAAATGAACAATTAGGCCCAAATTGGTTTAAACAACGGGTGTCGATGTTTGGGTAGAGAAGGAAATGCTCTTCTTCACCTTGGGATGAGTCAAGCTTTGATGAGAATTCCTCTGAAGTTATCACCAGAAGATTGATGCAAGTGAAAGTAATAGAATCTTTCTCAATCTTTCGCTCTACAACATGACCGTAACCTCCTATGCTGCCCCAATGTAGGGTCGTTCTCGATAAAAGTATTTTGAAGAATCATCTTTATTCAGTTGAAAGGGTTAGTAAGAGATTAGTGCGATGCTTGGGATTGATGAAGGAAATGCCTTTATCATTTCGATCTTTGGGTTCAATGCGAATGAATCATTCATCCTAAGAGAATGTCGCTTTTCACTCAACTCTCAAAAGTGTTTGAATGATGTGTGTCACGACCCCTTTTTTTTCCGTTCGGGGAAAAATAAAGAATGGTTTAGGGGTATTTGCCTAAAGAGGCGGACCAACGGCCCTAGCCTAGGCGCGGGCTCTCCCAAGCCCATACCTCGTGCGACGTTGGATTTTGTTTTTTAGTTCTTAACAACCTATGTATTTCTAGGAGTCGCCACTAGCCTATTGGGGTCGGCTAGAAACCAATCAAGACACGGGAGTGTTGTTTCAATTCCTACGCAACCAGAGATTTCTAGAAACGGGGACTTGTTTACGCTAATGTTTCTATTAGCGCCCTTGCGGTACCACTAACTTGAAAAGTTATTTATCTAAATGGCCACACATTCTTGATTACCAATTATAATCTTCATGAAACCGCTAAGTGTCCATACAAATGTTTTTGTAGTTTTTTTTTTTTAATGTCTAGACTAATCCTAACATAATTTAGAAGAGAAATTTACACTCAAATTAATGAAAAGCGGTGCATAAGTAAACATCCAAGAAATTGAAATAACTTGAAAATAAATGCGGAAAATGAAAACCCGATACAAGTCGGGTAAATAATATTACATGGCCTTGTTATCATGCCCCGGGACAAGACCCCCGTGAGCGAAATGAGAATTTAAATATGCATGAAATTACCCTAGATGCATGAAATTACTCTAAATAATTTTAATCTAAGCAAAATAGATTATTTACGAAAATGGTTATAAAATACCAAAATATCATTAAATTAAGAAAATGACCTTTAAAAATTAGGAAAATTTCCTAGATGTCATTTTTGCCATAATTTGATACTATCTAACATTTTTTGATATTTTTGAAATTTTCAAATTTTTTTTTCATTTTTTTTACTTTTATTTAAAATTAATTCCCTAAACCGATATATGCCGATTTACACTAATATGGGACTGCCCAGTACATGAATAATAAGAACCGAGCTCAAATCGATCGTTTGAAGATCGAAACTTGGTTTGCACATTTTGTCGAACATTTGGCATGCCTCAAACTAGCCCAAACAGCTTCCTCGGGCCATGTTTGCGGCCTTCAATCTCAACGCCTGAGCAAACTTATGTGGAAATAAAGTATCAAGATTATACTACCACATACAAAGAACAAGATTAGATAGAAATCATAGCTTAAAACGCACTAGAACCAAGCTAAAATCGTCCTCAAATACATGGGTTTGAGTTGATTTTGCAAATCTGGGTTTGAACCCAAGTCAAGCAAACAGGTTATATGCCCATATTCAAGGCCCGACACTCATCACATGCAAGATCTACGGGAAACACTACTTGATCCGAGTGAAAGTAGGTAACATGAGCTTTCAAAAGCAACAAACATCACAGAGAATGACCAACCAAACACGTCAAAAACGACCTCTCCAAGAAGCACACATGCAAAACTCTTGAAGAGATTCCAACACTTAGAAAAATTTCAGCCTCAGAAAATCAGTCCTCCGTACTAGTTTTCCTCTTGATTTTCGTGATCAAAACATGTTCAAAATTAAACCAAAATGCATCTAGGATGCTTACCTTGCTTCCTAGTTTCCCTTTCAAGTGGCTCTTGGCCAAGGAAACCAAGAAATTATCCTTTGGGAGCACGTGGAAGTTGGTTCCTTCAAACTAAAAGTGAGATCTGCAGAAGAAAAAGTGACAACGAAGGTTTTTGCCAACTTCTAAAATTAGACTTCAAGACCTCTTTTGTTGGAAAAATTAACACCAAACCAAACTATATATATTCTAGTTTGGGGTAAAAGTCAAGCTTTTCCTCATTTGTCTCTCAGTTTTCTCAAAAACACTCGCTTTGTCTCACTCGTGACCAACCGGGCTCAACACTTAGAAAAATTCAGACTTTCTTTGGCCCGCCAGGAGGATAGTTTTTCGGGGGGCTTTAGGAGGCCTTCCCGATCTCCATTTAGGACGTGCGACCTATGGTTGGAAAGATCTTTGAGTGAAGTTTCACTCTCTAGTTGAAGGTTTTGGCTAATTTTGGCTGCAAGTTTGTGAAAATTGCACTTTTCTCCCCGAAGGTTGATCTGGAATTTCTGGGTTTTACTTTTCTGGAGTTGTTTCTGAGGACCTCTTTGGGAGACGACCGTGTGCTCTCTCCTCTCCTTCTCGTCTCCTCTCTCTCGTCCCTTGAAAGAGCTTGCTTCCGTGATCTTATCCACTGAATTAGAGGAGTTTTGGTCGGTCTTTTGCTCACCTACCAAGCCTGTCAACAGGGCTACTTCAACAACTTTCTGACTTAGCCAAATTTCCACTCTTGCAGCTGTTGAGTGTCCGGACTTTGCTGCGACTTTCCCGTGCTTTCAGCAACTTATCCCTGGCCAATTCTTGTCCACTTGCACTACTAATTACGGCCTTCCATCACGTGCAAAGATCGGGCTGGTTGGGCAGGTGAGGAGGATATAGTGGGGTCACCAAGTTGCTTACTCAGCAACTCCGAAATCAGACCAACTTGTGGACTGAGATTTGTCAGCTGGTTTAGGTGCTTTAATCCATCAATTTGGCTGCGTTTTTTGATCAATTAGCAAGCTCATGTATAGTAGTTTAAGATCTTGGCCATTTTTCACAATTGTACTCACTCAATTTTGCAAGAAAGTCCCTCAAAGTTGGCCATTTTCTTATCCAAAAATACCCATTTCAATACAAACTTTGTCTTTTTTTGGCCCGATTTAATTGATTCGAGTTGGCCCAAGTTCAATTTCAACTTAATTGGTGACCAAGATGATGATTTAAGGGTTCGGGCAAAATTTTGCAAAATTTGCGAATTGGTCCCTCAACTTTTGGAAATTGCATTTTGGCCCCAATTTCCCATTTTAATTCCAATCTGACCTCCCGGGCTTGGCTAGTCACATTTAGATCATTGGCCCCAATTTTTTTTATCTCTTTTTTTAATCTTTTTTTTTATATATTTAATTTATTTTTTTAATTTTTTTGAAGGAAAAACATATTCCATTTAAAAAAATATACTAAACACCTAGATAATCTATATGCAAGAATTTGACATGAAATATTTTTGTGGAAAAACACGTTCCCATTTTTTTTTAAAATGATTTTTGAGCAAAAATTTAGGTGTCAACAATGTGTTTGGAAATGGCTTACTTTTCTTCATCCTAAGCACTTATTATTTGGCATGGTTAACGTTTCACCTTTTTGCCAGAATAAAATCATTTTTACGAGACCCCTTTTCTTGAGGGTCGCCAACTGAAGCACGCATAGTGACACCGGAAATAGGTCATGCGAATGATGCCATGCATTTTTTGTTGTTTTTTTTTCATTGTCTCGGTTTACCTCTCATTTAAGAAGAGGAGATACTCAGCCATATGTGCGAAGACTCGATGGGTCCTTGAATCGACTTTTTCCCCCGCCATTTCTTTATCGAACGGTAGAGTGCTAAAAACACAAATAGATATGCGTGTATGTAACATATGCATGATATCTATGATGTTGTGCATGATGCTATGCGACTCGGATTGTGTATGATGCGGCTCCTCAGCCTTGATTTCATTAATGGAAAATACTTCTTGACTGCATCAGCGTTTACAGGTCTAGGCAATTCACTGCCATCTATTTCAACCAAAATCATAGCACCTCTAGGAAGAATCTTCTTAATGACATACGGTTCTTCGTAGTTCGGGGCGAATTTGCCACAAGGGTCTAGTATGATCAAAGCACTTTCCTCAACACCAGGTCATTAACTTTGAAGTGTTTGGGACGCACTCTTCGATTGGAGGTTTTTGTGACTTGTCTCTGATAGCATTGACCATGACACACGGCTTGCAATCTCTTCTCATCGATCATGTTTAGCTGCTCATGCCTCTGTTGCATCCACTCAGTCTCATCGAGCTTAGATTGTGAAAGGACCCTTAGAGAAGGAACTTCAACTTCAATAGGCAAGATCGCCTCCATTCCATACACGAGTGAAAAAGGAGTTGCCCCCATAGAGGTGTGAATAAAAGTTTGGTATGCCATTAGTGCATAAGGAAGCCTCTCGTGCCAATCACAATAATTTTCGGCAGTCTTTGACAAGATTTTCTTTATGTTCTTATTTGCCGCCTCCATTGCTCCATTCATATGAGGGCGGTACGGTGACGAGTTCAAATGCTTAATTCGAAACTCACTAAGCAAGCCATTCACGACTTTGTTGTTCAAATTAGTGTCGTTGTCAGTAATGATCGCCTCCAGCACCCCGTAACAGGCAACAATGTCGCAACGAATGAACCTGGCCACATTCTTGGCGGTGACATTAACATACAAGTTGGCCTTGATCCACTTGGTAAAATAGTCTATCGCCACCAAGATAAATCAATACCATTGAAGCTTTGGGATTAATGGGCCCGATCACATCAATCCCCCACATTGAAAAGGGCTAGGACTGGAATATTTGGTGAAGCTCATTTGGAGGGGCATTTATCTTGTCTCCATAAATTTGGCACTGGTGACATCGTCATACATGCTAAATGCAGTCAAACTCCATGGTTAACCAATAATAATCGAGTCGCATGATCTTTTTCACCAAGAAGTGTCCATTCATATGAGGGTTGCACTCCCCTTCATGTATCTCTTTCATCAAACGATTGGCTTCTTTAGCGTTGACACACCTTAGTAATGTCGAGTCGAAGGACCTTTTGTAGAGGACATCTGCACTGGAGAAGAATTTTGACGCTAACTTTGTTAAATGCTTTCTATTTGCTGCTTCACTTCCTTCGAGGAATTCGCCCTTCTACAGGTACTTCAAGATGTCGTGATACCAAGGTTGTCCGTCCAGTTCCTCTTCGATCGTCATGCAATAAGCTGGGCCCCTCGAGATCTCAATTCTCAATGGTTTAATGTCCATGCCTCCAGCTACTTGTAACATTGAAGACAGGGTAGCCAGGGCATCAGGGAACTGATTTTGAGACCTTAGTAAGTATTCGAATGATATTTCTTGGAATTCCTCCATCAACTCCCCTAGGAAGTCCTTATACGGAATCAATTTAGAATCTCGTGTTCGCCATTTGCCTTCGATCTGTAAGATGATAAGGGCCGAATCACCATAAACTTGCAACTTCCGGATTTTCATTACGATGGCAACCTGGAGGCCGAGAATGCATGCTTCGTACTTAGCGACGTTATTCGTGCAAGGGAACATCAATTTAGCGGCGACGGGGTAATGTTGTCCATCTTGGGAGATAAGAACTGCTCCAGTAACTGACCCGGCTAAGTTAACTGCACCATCGAAGTACATCGTCCATTTGTCGCTTGATATAACTAAAATTTGCTCCTCTACATCACTATCCTCATCAAATGCTTTGGACCTCTCGAAATTTTCTACCAACATGTCTGCTATGGCGCGACCTTTAACGGACTTCTGTCCCAGGCTCTGAACGTCAAACTGAAATTAAGATTTGCCACTTGGCCAACTTGCCAACCAATGCCGGCTTCTCTAGGAGATACTTGATGGGGTCATTTTCGGTCACCAACAAGATTCGGTGATGAAGCGTGTATTGCCACAGCCTGTGCAAGACCTAAATCAAAGCCACGCAAGTTCTCTCAACTTATGTATAATTCATCTCGGAAACGGTGAACTTCTTGCTCAAGTAGTATATTGCACATTCTCTCCTGTCATTTGGTCTTTTCTGGGCTAACATGGCTCCTAGTGACTTGTCATGTATGGTCAAGCACATAATCAGGGGAATTTTAGGGAGAGGGGGCACTAGGATTGGTGCGTGAATGAGATAGTGTTTTATCTTCTTGAAGGCGCCCTGGCACTCGGCATCCCACTCAATCTTTGCATTCTTTTTTAGAAGCTTGAAGAATGGCTTCGCTGTTTCAGACAACTAACAAATGAACCTCACCACATAATTAAGTCGTCCCATCAGGCTGCAAACTTCCCTAGCAGTAGTCGGGGGTCATAAATCATAGATGGCCTTAACTTTTGATGGATCAATCTCTATGCCCCTACTACTAACCATGAACCCTAATAGCTTCCTAGATTTCGCTCCAAAAACGCATTTCACAGGATTGAGGCGTAGCTTGAACTTCCGAAGACGTTCGAACAATTTCCGCAAGACTTCAACATGGTCCTCACCTCATCTTGATTTTGCGATCATATCATCCACATATACTTTGATCTCCTTGTGCATCATGTCATGAAACAACATGACCATGGTCCTTTGATATGTTGCCCCAGCATTCTTTAGATCGAAAGGTATCACTTTGTAGTAGAAAGTTCTCAAAGGAGTTATGAATGATGTTTTGCTCCTTTCTTCCTCATTCATACGGATTTGGTTGTATCCAAAAAAACCGTCCATGAATGAGAATAACTCAAATCCCGCCATACTGTCAACCAAGACATCGATATGCAGGAGTAGAAAGTCGTCCTTGGGACTTGCTCCATTCAGGTCGCGATAGTCAACACACACCTTGATTCGCCCATCTTTCTTCATTACAAGCACGATATTTGCTACCCAATCAGGATAATGCGTCACTTCGATAAAATCTACTTTCAGTAGTTTCATCACTTCTTCAATCTTCTTGGACAACTCTAACTTAGTTCTCCTAAGTCTTTGCTTCTTAGGTGGCACATTAGGATCTGTCGGCAAAGTGTGTTCCACAATTTCGAGGTCCAATCCTGGCATGTCGGCATATGTCCAAGCGAACACATCTTGATATTCTTTCAAGAGTTTAGTCATCCTTTCCGCATTTGACTCTGAGGGACATGCCCCGATCTTTACTTCCCTGACATTCTCTGTATCATCCAGATTTATGGTGACTGTTTGTTCTTCTATCAACAATTTCGATTCTTTGTGTCAATTCCATTGATGCTCCATCCCCTTATGATCATTGTCAGTGTCATCGGAACCTGAGAGACTTTCTTCATGCACATCTAAGTCACGTGAGTCCTTATCATGATTATGCATAATGAAATGCCTGGGATGCGATGAGATAAGTTAGAGCATGTTAACAATAAAGATCATGCATGTCGTTTTCGAAGAATTTTTGAAGTATTTTTTGTAAAAAGTTTTAAGAACTCATTATCATATCCTCGGATTTCCTCGTCCTTACAAAACAGTCAAACTTGGGAGCATGTGGAGGCCCAGGCCTCAGCGACCATCATAGGATTAGTTTGATATGCTTCCACATGTCCTTAATAAAACATGAGTCTATTTTGAGGAAAGATAAGGCCTTATTTTAACACACACCACCCTCAACCAACGGCTCAAGATTGGGGCTGATCAAAAGGAAGATGAATAAGTAAATTGCTAGTAAATGGGGTCAAAAAACTTACCCTACTCATTGAGTAGCAATGCTAATGACATAGACATGCACATGGGGCGGTGGTTCGACTTGTACTCTAAACGGCCCAAAATGGAGCCATAGGATCACCGGACTGAACCAGCATGATCGCGGTTAGGTCGTGTTACCCATGACTCCGGCTTCATCAAAGGGCTGACCCGTGTCTCGTGGTTGTAGACCAGGGTGTGGACCTTTAATATCGAGAAAGAAATTTCGAAGTTGAGATGGGCGACTCGTACTACATGGTTGTAGTCGGAGTGGTATCCACATCAACACCATCCTAAGAAATCCTATGCAGCCCAAGTCCGGTGGCAGGTCGTGTGTGCTAAAGTGTAGTGTGATGCAAAGAATACATGCACAACAGTCTATGAATAAACAACACTTCAAAAATTCAAAACATAAATATTTATTCCCAACTCCACACTTGCAAGATAATGAGTTAACAATCACTCATCCCCTTATAACTCCCAACTGCAAAAACATTTAACACTCATGTTAGGGACATACCCGGTATTCTTGCCGTCAAACAAAAATTATTTTTGAACAAGATAGATTTAGGCTTAAGTCCTTTAAGGTCTAAAATAGTCCCCAGCGAAGTCGCCAAGCTATCGCAACCTACCCCTCAGGGGAGAGAATATGTTTAGGGGTATTGCCTAAAGAACGGACCTAAGGCCCATGATTAGGCACGAACTCTCCCAAGCCCATACCTTGTGTGACATTGGGATATTCTTCAGAATTTTGCAATAAGGAGTTGCCACTAGCCTATCGAGATCGGCTAAAAACCAAGTGAGGCATGGGAGTATACCTCACTTCCTACGCAATCAAAAAATCTTGGGTCGGGGACTTGATTACACTAATTAATTAATTAGTGCCCTTTTTGGTACCTAATCTTGTTCATTTAAAAAAAAAAAGAAAAAGATTTTTGTCAGGCAGTTTGGATTGATTTTATACCTATCCACTAACATATGAGGTGATCATGCGGGTACGCAACCATTAAAATATTAATAATAGCTATCAAGATTCTAATTACAGTAAAATTGAGCACGTGCAATTAAATATTTGCAAATGTAATTAAATATGCAAATAAAACATGTGATATAATCAATACACGAGCAAATAAAGGTCTAATTATACTAAGAATGCAAGACATGATAATTCATAACCAAACCCTACATTTTTTGGATTTTCGAAATTTTTAATTAATTTTTTCTCGAAAAAATATTATTTTTTGGCCGGGCTAGGTTGAGGCCGGTCTAACCCGACCCAGGTCTGACCTGGCTAGGGCGGGACGATCGACCTACCCGAAAAGGGGCTAGGATTGGGCCAAACTAGGGGGCCCAATCCTCTTGTAAATGGGCTCCTCTTGTGACATCCCGATTTTTTCAATTTTATTTTTAGTAAATTGAGACGGGCATTTCATCTGCACGCATATAGTTCCTTTCCTTGAGTTGGCCACTCATGTGAAAACCGTCTATCGTGTGAAGCCGGTAAGAGATTCTAATGCATCAGACTCGAGAATTTGACCAGGAAACGACCTTTCGACCGGGCTAATCTGCAAGGGTCATTATGGCATAGTTAAAAATCGATTAGAAGCCGGAGATAGGTCGGCTCGACAGAGGCATGTGATCGGGTGTGGGTGATTCCACTAGATCACACTATTCTTGTCGAGCGGCACTGGACTGACTTTTCTGTCGATTGGGTCCCCTGTGTCCGTATTTGAAACCTTGAGATTTCCACGACAAATGGGGTCGCCAATGTGTCAAAGATGTACATTGTGGCTTGAGATTGATCAACCATAGGTCGAGTGCATAAAAATTTCTAAAAGCTACCCGATAGGTCAGGACGCGCTAATATCGTGCCAGAGTGAAATTAACCGTGAAATTGTGACTGAATTAAGAAATTGGAAGTCCTGGGGTGTCACATACCTTATGAGGAACATGTATTAATGTTACGGATTTTAATTGGGCTCAATTGGAAGAGAATTGATTAGAATTGAAGAAATCAAGGTACGAGATTTTGTGCCCCGGCGGAAAATGAAATTGGACCCATTGGATTAAAGTTGTGGGAGAAATTGAGATAGTGGGGTATGACATCACTTGATGATGTCATGGTGGGCCTTTTTGTGGAAATTAAAGAAAGAGAAAAGAAAAGAAAATAGCCCCCCTTCTCTCTCCTTCCTCTTTCTTCTTCTTCTTCTTCTTCTTCTTCTTCCCCCGTTGGTTTCTTCCTCCATTTTTTCTGCCTTGCTGCTCAAAAACCAGCAACCAAAGAAGCTTGGAAGAGGACCAGCCGTCGTCGGATCGCCGCCGCCGCCGCGGATCGCCGCCGCCGACCGCCCTCGCCGCCCGTCGCCGCGACGCGCCCCGCGCGCCCGCCCCGCCGCACGTGCCGTGCCGCCCGCCGCCCCTTCGCCGCCCCCCCCGCCGCCGCCATCCGTCGCCGCCAGCTCGCCGCCACCGCTCCTTCACCGAATCCGTGCCCGAGCCGCCCCTTCTTCCCCTCCGTTCGGCCATAGACGGAGCTTGAAATTCCAGCCAAGATCTGGAACTTTGGGGCTCGGTTTGGCCGACTTCCCGGCCCCGGTTGCTCGGCCCGCCTTGAGGAAAGTCGATCCTCGCGTCGGCCCCGTCGTTTTGGCGTGCTCGGCTCGCTAATCCGGTGAGTTTAGCTCACTAAATCTTGATTAGAGGGTTAATGATGCCCTAAGTGTGCTTAGTCTAAGTTAAGTGAGTTTATGTGGGTTGATTAGTTTATTTGATTGAGGATTAGATTATGGTGTTTAATTAAGTTAAATTGTGTTTAGTTTAAAGTTAAGTATGTTTATTTTTAATATAAGCCTTGATGTGACATAATGGGTTTTATTTTTGATTTATTTAATTGTTTCGAAATTTTGGAATTAAATAATATATTATATTCCGAAAATGATTAAAATATTATTTATAAAAAAAAAAACTCGAAAAATTATTTTTGACCCCAATTGCTTAGAATTTTGTGCCGATCGTCGCTGTGCTCTTAGAATTTGAATTTGATGAATGGATGTGGCAAATTGAGTGTCGATTATTATTATTATAAAAAAAAAACTCGAAATATTATTTTTGACCTCAATTGCTTAAAATTTCGTGACCGATCGTTCTGTGCAATTAGAATTTGAATTTGAGGAATGGATGTGGCAAATTGAGTGTTGATTGTGATAAATAGGGTTTTTGGTCATAAAAACCCAAGTGTTGAATTTTGATGCAGAAATTTAATTGTTAAGGGTTACTATTGAAATTGGAGTATGTGAATGAAATGTGGAATGTCCGGAAGTCATTAATGATTTGTCGTGTGCTGGTTGATAGGCTCGGGTCGCAGTAGTGGCTAGGCCGATCGGACCCGTATTCTTATGGACCGCCGTGTGTGACGTGGCTCGGGTCGCAGTAGTGGCTAGGTCGACTGGACCTGTATTCTTTGTGGATTGCCGTCAATGTGTGATGTGGCTCGGGTCGTAGTAGTGGCTAGGCCGACTGGACCTGTATTCTTTGTGGATTGCCGTCAGTGTAGTGACGTGACTCGAATCGCAGTAGAGGCTAGGCCGACTGGATCTATGCTCCTTCGGGAATGCTGTTGACGTAGTGACGAAGCCACGCTCCATGGGGGAGGCGATGCGACATGAGTGTCGAAGATAGCTGAATTGCGAGTAGACTATGCCCTTGTGTGGCAGTGAATAATAATTGGAATGCGTGTCGAGTGCATTTATGATTTCTATGAAAGTGTTGGCGTTCCAATTGTTTGAATTCTTATTACTACCTGAGTTTATGTGATATAAATTGTGCTAACCTAAAAGAAGGAATTAAGACGAGGTAAGTCTTCTGTGTGATGTGGCTAGGCCACCCGGGGTGTATTTTCTTTCTAATAGGGGTTTAGGGGGTTGAACTTGCTGAGACGATGTCTTACCCCGTTGTGGGCCAAAATTTTTCCAGGCCGTAGATGGAGGAATCACCGCCCTTGGAGACTGTCAAGTCTGAAGTGGGATCGAAGAGCGAGTCCAACTAGTAGTCTTAGGACCGTTTATTCTTTTGGTGGATTGATCCCCTTTTTGTAAACTGGCCCCTTTTTGGTATATATGTAAGCCCTTGGGAGGTGGTTTGTTTATGAAAGTATGTTTGGTTGTGATTGTAATTATTTCCTGCTTTCCTAACTCGTGAGTTTTTGTCAGGGGTTAATTAACACGTTCCGCATGCGCAAAATGAATTAATTGGGTCGGCGACACTACCTGGAAATGTCGCATTTGTATGACCATGGTGGGATGTTCACGTGTCTCGGGGTTCGGGGTTCGGGGCGTGACACCTCTATAGGCCCATGCGAAAAAAAAAGAAGAAGAAAAAAAAGGTCGAGTGGGCTAGATCTGTGATCTGGCCCAACTCGACCTACCCTTCGGTCTGCAACCGCTTGGTCGTGACCTGAGGAAGCCGCGACTGCGTGCAGCTTTAAGGGGTTCTCCTAGGAGGGTGGCGGTGGTCGGCGTCGATCGGGGGGCCCCCGCCGAAAGCAGTAAGGCGTCGGTCGAGGGCTTCGCCAGCGTGCGCCCTTGTTCGGCGGCTGTCCAGCCACAATAGAGAAGGCAGCGATGACGAACGGCGTGAGGGGGGTCCGGCTAGGGCACGATAGCCCTATCTCGTCCAGGTAGGGGCATAGCCTGGCTTTCGGGCAAGCGATGTCGTTGCTTCGGTGACCAACAACTGTCTGGCTCTATGCGGGGGACTTGGGAAGGAAGAGTTCGGCTGAGCATTTCAACAAACAGATGGAGGGCATTCGGATCCTAAGGGGGTTTTGACTCGGCCGAGGCTCGAGCACCAGTCACAAATCTCAGGGAGATATGCCGAAACATCAAAGAAAGTAATGGAAGATGGGTGGTGGCCATAACTCACCCAAACTGGTCGAAGTGAGGTCCAGCCGTCTTGAAATTGAAGAATGAGCGCAAGGTGTTTGACAAAAGGCTAACCTAAATCTCAGGGGGGAAGTGGCAACGATCGATGGTCGGGCGACGCGTCGACGGCGGTAGCGGTGGCCTGGAGACTCCTGTTCTCCTCAGCTTCCCTCTCCACCAACTCTTGTTTCACCTCCTCCCCCTCCGTTCTCTCTTGATCCTGTTCTTGTCGTTGTTCTCTACTCTTGCTCCCTGCTCCTGCTCTCTGCTCTCTACTCCTATCTTCTGTTCTACTGCTGTGTTTTTTCTTTGCTGCAGGTTGTGCACAGAGGATGGCTAGAGGAGGAAGACCAGCTAGGGTGGGTCGTGAGAGAGAGAAAAGGAGGCTGGGTTGCGTGAGGGGAAAGGCCTAAGCCGCGCGAGGAAGGAAAAAAAAGGCGGGCCGGGCCAAGGCCGGATCCGGCCTGACCCCTTCCACTTTTTTTTTTTTATATGTACTTGAAAACACAAATTAGGTGTCAACAATAAATAATGACTAACAACGCTAACTAGATGTGCTAAGTCTGGACGTGTACATACCATCGCATACATCAAGCTTTCTATAGCTGAAGCATATAGAATACTTTCTATGTCTTTCTTCTCTTTATCACTTGTAGAACTTTGCTTCATATTTAACTTAAAGAGGGTAGCAAGAGGAGTACTAACCAGTTTAGCCTTGTTCGTGTAAAATTTTTGAAGAATATTCTCGTTATACTTCTCTTGCGACAAGAACAACTTCTTAGCAACTTTGTCTTAGGTTATTCTAATGCCAATAATCTGCTTCGTTAGGCCCAAGTCTTTAATGGCAAAAGACTTGCTCAACTGTTTCTTTAACAATTCAATTCGTGAAGCATTCTTGCTAACAATCAACATATTATCAACATGAAGCAAGAGAATGATGAAGTCATCATAGAAAATATTTGGACAAATACACAGTTATCCGACAAAGTCTTCTTATAACATTGTTCTATTATAATAGACATAAACTTTTTGTACCATTATCTTGCTGCTTATTTTAGGCCATAGAGACTCTTTTTCAGCTTGCACACAGTCCTTTTTCACTTTAATTTGAAACCCTCTAGTTGTTCCATATATATCTCTTCTTCGAAGTCACTATGTAGGAAAGTTGTCTTGACATCTATCTGCTCAATCTCTAAGTATAGGCTAGCTACCAAGCCTAGTACCACATGGATGGAAGACATTTTCACTACTTGAGAAAATATATCATCAAAATCAATATTCTCTCCCTAACCAAATTCCTTAACAATCAATCTAGCTTTGTATCATGGTTATGAAGTCTATTTATCTTGTTTCAGCCTATACACTCACTTTTTCTTTAAAGCTCTTTTGCCTTTAGGCAACTTCACTAGTTCAAAAGTACAATTATCATAAAGTGATTGCACTTCATCCTATACAGCATCAAACCATTTGCTTTTGTACTCATATTATATTGCTTCTGCATAGCACTCTGGTTCACTTGCATCGATCAATATACTTACTCATCTTCATAATATCTAGTAAAAAGTTGTTGGTCTCTAATGGATCTCCGGACTGAAATATTCAATAAAGCATCTAATAGAGCTTCTGGTTTAGGAACAATATCATCTGTTTCAATATGTTGAGGGACATGTGCATTATCTGGAACATTTACTTCCTAATACACCTCATCAATCAATGTAGGAATATGTGTAAAAGGAATTGAATGAAAGTTAACCAAATTATCACTAACCTGTGGCGTTGAAATCATCTCTAATTTCTCAATAACCTATATTGCCTGATTTTCTATAAACACAACATCCTGTCCATAGCCAATAAATATGCACTGTAGTGTTTTCACATCAAATTTAGACATCTCATCTTTGGGAATATGCACAAATGCTTTGCACCCAAAGACACACAAATAATCATAAGAAACGTCTTTGCATGTCCAAACTCTATTAGAAACATTAAACTCTAGAAGAACCCATTGAGTAAGATTTAATACATATGCAATTGTACTTAAAGCCTCATCCTAAAAGGATCCAAGTAGCTTTGACTATGAACGTAAACATCTTGCCTTTTCAATTAGTGTCCTCTTCATTTTCTCAGTTAAGCCATTTAATTGAGGCATTTTGGAAGGTGTCTTTTGATATCGAATACCCTGTTGTTTGCAATATTCATCAAAAGATCCAATATACTCTCCCCCATTATCAATTCTAATACATTTCAATTTCTTTGTGGTCTATCTCTCAACTGAAGCCTGAAACTACTTAAAAGCATATGATACTTGATTTCTAGTTTTCAAGGTATATATCCATATTTTTCTTGAATAATCATCTATGAAAGTAACAAAATAAAGAGAACCACCAAGTGTTTTGTCTTCTTAGGACCACAAATAACATAATGCATTAAATCAAATATACCTGACTTTCTTGAAAGAATGAAGCTTTTGAATGCAATTCTATTTTGTTTATTTGCTAAACAGTGAGCACAATCTCTTGTGCCATAACTCAACTTTCTCTTCATTGTCTACTACATTAATTTTGTCTATAAACAACTTTGCCTGCATGATATACAACAAAGAATATTTTTCACCTCTAGCCACAACCAAAGAACCTTTAGTGAGCTTCGATCGACCATCATTGAAGGTGCTGCAATACCCCTCATCATCTAGCTTGCTTGTGGAAATCAAATTCAAACGAATATTAGGTATATGCTTAACATTTATTCAATATTGACCTCATGTTATTGCTGGTCTCTAAGCACACATCACCAATGCCTACAATTTCAGCTAAGCCCATTGTTTTCCATCTTCACAGATCTAAAGTCACCTGACCCATATGATGTAAAGAAATCTCTACGAGACGTAGCATGAATAGATGTACCACTATCAATTATCCAACTGGTTTCATGACATACAAAATTCACCGCATTATCATCATAGACAATTAGTAAGTCTTCTGCAAGTGTAGCAACACAATTGTCATCATTGCCATCATCATTTTTCTTCTCTTTACCTTTCTCTTTCTATTTCTCCCTTTTGAACTAACAACAAAATCTCTGAATGTGTTCCTTTTGATAGCAATAATGACACTCAACATTAACAAATCTATTGTATTTGCTTCTACTTTTATATCGGCTTTTATCTCCATTTCTAGGATGTTGAGACTCAATTCTTCTCCTTTTTCAACAACCAAAGTATCATAATGTGAAGATGATGATTCATGTGTCTTTCTTCTCATCTATTCATTCAAAACACGACTCTTAGCTAAATCAATGATAATCATACCATCCAAGCCAAAATTAGACAAAAATGTTCAAAACGTCTCCCACAAGTTCGACAAAGTACTAAGCAACTATAGCACTTGTGTTGACACCTAAATTTTAGTGACATGATCATTTATTTCACAGAAAATTAAGGATTAATTGTTAACCCCTCAACAAAAATTATTGAAATTATTTTGCATATCATATAGTTTAAAAGCACTTTTTATTATTGCATTTGTATCGTACTGGTGATGGATGGGTTTGAATTGATAGTTTTGTGTTTTAAATTGAGAAGTTGGACTAAACCCATGGAGAGAGGAAATTAACCCAATCTCGTTATTCTTTAATGACCGAAAATTGACTTATTAAGAATGGTGATTTGATATTTTCGGAAAAGATTCGTATTATTCTTCCAATATTTAGTAAATCTTTTATATATTCACGTGATATATACATTGAGTGATATATTTCGTAGCAGATTAGAAGATTTCAGATGAAATATCAAAAGGGAATATTTCACGTGGGGCATATATTGGGTGATATATTATTTAGGCGTGAATAGAAACAAATTTTTCTATTTCTATTTCTGGACGAGTTTTTGAGCAAAAAAAGGCATTTGGTGACGATACAAAATTTCTGTTTCTAAAATAGAAATTCGTTTGATAACAATATAAAATTTCTATTTCTTAAAACAAAATTTTCCTTTTGGAGCAAATGAGATGTCCATTCTTACAAATTTCATATGCTTATGAACCCAAATACAAAGTAAGAGTTGTTATATCGAATTTTCTAAATTTTCACACAAAATTTTTTAGCATCCACCTGGATAGGCAATTATGGTCAAACGATATACTTATCAATAGTCATTATACAATAGAAAAAAGAGATCCAGATGCATTACTCTTGAGCATGATAGCCGAAGGTTCCCAAAACTCTAGTAGAATGAAGGCGGGCAACCATGTCAGGTGCTTGAATTTTGGCTTTGAATTCTTAAAAAATAAGCACATTGGTAAACCTAAAATCCCTATGGATTATAGAAGGCCAAACCTTCTCATGCAAATATTCCAATCCCCTTCATGCTAGTGGGTCACGTCGATCGTCGCCACGGTCTATGATATGCGTCCAACGCACACATGCTCGATGCATGTTAATTCTAGCTCGTGCGCAATCATTTTAGAAAGAAACACGAAGAAGGGTATCGGGCAATTTGCAGCAAATTTTACAAAATCGGCGAATTTTACGAAGTGTGATGGAGCTTGTCATAAAGGACCGTTACAAATAAAGGAAATCCTCAAATACAACATCACATTACAAGAATTGAGATAGGAATCATCAAATACGGCATCACATTACAAAAGCAAAGATAGGAAATCCACAAATACAAAATAATAGAAATACATTACAAAAGTTGAAAACACGATTTCATGGAATCTTCGGCATATTATGATCCCTTGCCATTTTATTGGCAATGCTTTTTTAAGCATGTTTATCTCAGTTTCCTCCTCGGTCGATGTATCGCCTATATCCTCATCTTGTGTAGGTCCAAATGGGTACTCTGGATCTCCATATAAGGAAAAGTATCTATCCCTCCTATCTTGATCATAGATGTAATTATGGATAGCACAACATGCAATTACAATATGTGCTTGCTTTCGAATTGCAAATGAAGGCATGTGTTTCAAAATAAAGAAGTGATTCTTTAATGCCACACATGATCTCTCAATGACATTTCTTAGTGAAGAATGCCTATAGTTGAACAACTCTCTTGCTATTCTTGGTCGTCTTGCTTTACCCTTATAATTATTTAGACGATACCGTTCACCTTTAAAATGAGTTAAGAATCCCGGAGTTGATGCATGACCAGAATCTACAACATAGTATTTGCCTATAATAAGGTATTCATATATTAGTCGTAATTTGTAAATGCAATAATAGGTAAATACCTGGTGGTGGTTGAGGAAATTCCAAGCGAGGAGCCTCAAGTGCTGTTGATAACACCTAACAATCATTGATAGATCCTTCTCAACCAGCATGCATAAAAGTAAATTTCATATCAAACGAACATACACACATCACATTCTGAGTGGTAATTCCTTTTCTACCTCTAAATGGGATTTGCTTCGACATAGGTATAGAAACATGAACATGAGTATCATCAATGACACCTACACCACCCTGTCATTTTGTTAAAGACTAGTATTATACAATATTAGCAACAAAATGAAACCGATGCTGTAAATGAATGTATGAAAATCCTACCTTGAAGTAAAGTTTCTGGTTGAGATCCATAAAAATCTCATTGGGGACAACATCAAAGGAATGTGGTACGATAATCTCTTTTTCAAGTTTGAGAATTGCTTTCAATACTATAGTGAAGTACTTGCTGATAGTTTGTCCCAAACGTTGGAATCTCTCGCATAAATTTCTATTTGAGTTCTTGTGACAAATCATAGATAAGAAGATCCAAATTTATTCATTTACCTTTATATATCAACTATTTTTCTAGCCAACCTTTTGCTTTCATCAAATCACAAAGGTTGAGAAAGACGTGTCTCTCCATTCTAAAAGTTTCATATATTCTATCTGAATGTTCATGAAAAACCTCCCTCATCCATTCAGGTCCTAACAATATGCTATCCCTAATAGGTTCTCTCGTGTGCATAGACATATCCACCACAATAATGCACAATCATGCTATTGTGGTGGATATGTCAATATCAAATTCATCAAAGTCTAGTTCAACTGATTCACCTGTTGCTACTTGATCACTATACATGCTACTTTCATCCCTCTCCATATTACCTACGCCATCACATGAAATAAGAAGATAAACACAATATATAAGTAAGGAATCCAATAACAATCAACAATAGCCACAAATATTTCATAATTAAATCATAAAAAAGACCAAAGTATCTCAAATACATAAGTCATAGAGTGAAATTAAACCAAATATATAAATCTATAGCATATTGCTCAACATTTGCTTAAAGAGATTCAAGAAGTCCATGTCTTCTTTCAAGTAGCAATATGATGAAAGCCTCTCTCCAAGTGGCATTAAGGCATGATTGGTTCATGGCTTTGTTGTAAAGATTTTGCTCCAAATCAAGCATGCCATTTAAGACGGCAACCATGGCTCCTATGGAGTAGGGGTCTACAGGTGATAGGGCATCTGAGGTCACAGAGCCACTTGTTGATTGACCAGTCTTAAATTCAATCATTTGTTGAATGGCTTTATAAGTGTCACTAACATCATATGTATTACTCTTCCTCCTTCTCTTAGAATTTGGAGTCATATCCTGCTTATGCTTTGTACGATCTAAGGTAATAGTCGTGTTAGGTGTAAAGCCTTCCTCATCAATATGGTGTTCATCAAATTCCTCTGGATCACATACTGCATGACCACCACCACCATCACCACCATCACCACTATCACCACCATTGTCATCTCTCTCTAAGGACACTACCATTTCTTCTGCATATCTTGTTGCATACTCCCTAGTAGCATATGTATCATCAAACACAATACACAAATCAGGATACTAAGGAAACCCATTATTCCTTAATTTAGCCCATTTGTTATTATCCTAGAATTTTTACAATAATGACAGATGTTAGCAACATAATCAAAGCTTAAATCTACAATAAAAACAAAATGACCCAAGTAAATTAATACCTTGATGTGAGACTCCCACAAACTTTGATCCTCCACAGCAATCGTATTGTTTATATTATCCCATCCAAATCCAGATTGTGATAAAAGCTTCTTGAAACTACTATATTGTCTCTTCAATTTGTTGACCATGTTCTTCAACTGAACTATACTAAAGTGGAGTCCCGTCTGTTTATTGAATTCAACATGTATGTTATTCCATCATGCTTTGTTGTAGGTAGAGGTGGTGTGACTTCCCTTTTTTTACCCCCGTTACCAATAAACTTACAAACTCATTGGTCAAAGGCTCAATCCTCTTTGCCATACAAACCTCTTTTTGGAAAGCCATTTAACCTTAACTAGTTGAGCATTAAAATGAGCCATATCAATTTGTGTACCAGTTCAAGTGTAGAGACTTTGATGTCAATATCACATCAATATAATGTTCCATGACTATTAATAAAACAAAATGCACAAAGAAATTTAAAAGAGAATCATCCTCATATAAGATTGTACAAGCAACCATTTATTGCAAGCAAAAAGAACATCCCCATACACCAATGCCCTAGCTATTTGCTCATAATAACTAGTAGTGAACCCACTACAAGGTGCAGCAAGGGCCATTTTTTTTTTTTTTCAAATTTTCTTGTTATGTTAAGCATTACAAAATGAGGAAATCATGGATGAGCAATACATTGCATGGCTGATGTACCATACATCTAAGCAGATGCTAGAATACCATTGGTCACAACTTCGTCTTGGCAAAAAATATACACTTTTGTGTTTTCGTCAAGGATCCAAATAACTATAAGTGAATTTCGTGAAATCAAATTAGAAAAGAAGGCTTAGAGGTTAATGTTTCAACAGTTTATTGGGATCGATCCAATTAATACAAATAGGACGGTACACCACCACGTCTGTTATAAATGTCTTTCCATTGTCTTGCACATAAAACAATTACAATGATAATATGCAGCAGCCCATAGTAGAAGCATTTGATAAAGAAAGGCATTTAAAAGCTCAATTTCACACTCGACAAAAGCAAGGCTGAGAGATCCTTACTCGACCACACTGAAATTATGTTGGCTTGTTTGAATCCATCAGTAACAACAAATGCTCGCCTAAGAAAAAGCAAAGTTTACTTAAGAAATAAAGTATTTTCTTCCTCTTGGACTTTACTCTACAATTTCCGTATTCACCTCTGAGGAAGCATCTTAGAGGTTTTTCTTTTGGGTGATATATCTCCGCTTAATCTCACACCATTCAAAAAGGAAACTCACGTACATGACAAATACATAAACTTCGCAGGCTTAAGTATTATACAAACATAGGGCGGAACTCCTAAAACTACCTATCCCGGATTGACAATAGTTAGGTTAAAGAGAAAATAATTTTTTTGCAGACTGAGACCACAAAGAAATGCAAACCCATCTCCAAAGTAGCCCAAATCCCTTGAAAATGCCAATTTTGTGGCGCCGCAATCCGATTCACTAGCTCAACAGCAATTTAACAAGCAAAGAACCCACTTCGATCATCTGCATGCAGAGCAGCCAACATTTCCACAAAACATCTACAACCCCAAAACACCAAGGAGCTGGAAATGAACCGAGCCACGACGAAAAGGGCGAAAGAGATGGAGTACAAGAGACCTATAATCGAAGCTGGCGGCGTGGAAGTTGTCGGAGGTGAGGAGGGCCTCGACGGCGTCGGTGTGGCGCTGGTCGTCATTGAAGGTGTTGCCATACTTACTGTTGATCGACCAACGGTCCGTCGCCACCAAGTGGTCGTCATCGGACACAAGATCAACCAACACTAGTTCGGGCCAGGCCAACTAGGGCAGCTCGGAGTCCTCCAATGGCAATCGTAGATCCGAGGGAGCGTTGAGGGGGACGTTGTCAGAGTTGATGACGACTTCAAGCTAAGCGAGGCGTAGATCCGAGGAGAAGAGGGAGAGGCATCGAAGGAGGAGAAGAGGGAGAGTTGTCGGTGGAGGAGAGGAGAAGAGAGAGAGGTGGAGGAGGAGGAGAGGGAGACGTCCAAATGAGAGAGAGTCGATGATATTAGGGTTGGAGAGTTTTGGGTGATAAATGGAGTGAGAAATTATTTCTGATTTCTATTCCAAAAATAGAAAAGTAAAAAGTTTTTACTTCTGATTTTTGTTCCAAACCTATTTCTGGAGTAAAAATCTGTTCCAGAAATAGAAATGAAATAATTTTATCAAACGGATTTCTATTCCAGAAACAAATTTAGAATAGAAAAATAGTTATGGAATAGAAATATAATGGTTATCATGCGCACCATTTGTCTCAAAACAATAAAGATTTCATGATCAAGGAAAATTTGGTTCGTGAGCCAAAAAAGAAAGGACAAAATATTTTAAGAGACTGATAGTCCAAGCCCTTTCTCTATAAAAGCGAGTCATTACACGGTAAAGGGGGGGCACACATATCGATATACACGGCCACAAACGAACACACACGTGAGAAGAGAGAGAGAGAGATTCATGGCCACAAGGCAACACTTCATCGAAGAGAGAGCATGGCCGTGACTTAATGCCCATATTCAGCCAACCACAATATACAGGTTGCAGGGAGACATTCACGAAGAAAAGAGAGGAAGTGGTGGCTGTGATTTAAAATAAAAATAAAAATCAAGTGACGACAAGAGGGGAAGTCCATAGAAGCACGAAGAGAAAAAGTCTCGCAACTCGTTGAAAGCCAACTCTCACCGCTCCCGTTTCACCAACCACAACGATCCAACGAGGTCTTAGTCAAATAAAGCGCATCCTCAATATTTCCAGCAAGTCTTTGAGTGTCCAATAGTGATTCCATCGCAACAATTCGTTGTTCGCTGCTCTGTTTTTCCACTCTATTTTGTAGGCTAATATGTGCGCTGGTGACGCAGTGATGAAGCTACAAAGCACCTTGATACTTGTATCGACGCCTCCTACTTTGCTTCTCTAAGATGATGCCAGCCTGAGCTACTCCGTATTGAGAAACCAAGCCATGACCAATGTCTTGCCGAGACCTCAAATAGCCACAAGGGAACTCCTACCGTCGAGCAAGCCATCATTGAGAATGTCTTACCATAAGACTATCAGTCTTGGACTATCAATATATGTGCCGCCGTGACTCGAGCTGCCACCTGCGGCCATCACCATTGCGATCTGTGCTGGGGCGCCTATCATTGCCAATGGCGTAGACCATGAACCATTGTTGAACATCACCATGAGCCATTGCCAACGCCACCATCCAACAAGTTCAAATTCACATGGTCATCTCACATGTTATGGAGTAATAAAATGAATTCAAGTTGCTTGATAAACATTTTTTCATCAAAAGAATGGTACCGAAAGGACATTAGAAAAATTTAGTATAATGAAGTCCTCGTACCAAGATTCTCTTATTCATAAGAGTAAAATAACTCTCTCATTATTTTACTTAAGTGCTTAATCGACCTATCATATTTTAATTAGTGGCGACTTTTAGATAAAATTCATTTACATGCTAAAAATTTGACCTTAAGTCGTGACCCTATCTGGTTCACTTGAGATTAGGTCGCGACAGCTTGTATCTCATCATCAAACTTGATTCCCATCGTAGCTAACTAATTTATAATTTCTTGAAAAGAATTTAAATGATCAGTCAAATGAGTACCGTATTGATATCTTAAAACCATTATCTATTTTTATCAAAAATAACTTATTATTCCCAATTTTTCGAGCATATAATAGTTCAAGCTTATTTCATAAACTCCATGCGTGTGTTTCCTCAATGATATTGTTCAAAACATTATCATCCACCCACTACGTAATATAACCACACACTTGACGTTAAAATATAAATCATTCAACATCAGTTTTATTCTCCGGTTTATTTTAAGCAAATACGGGCATATAATAGTCCTTCACATATAAAAGGTCTTCCATCTTTCCTTTCCAAATATGATAATTCGAGCCATTCAATGTAACCATTCTACTCATATTCGTTTCCATTGTTTAACACAAAGCAGAAAAATCTAGCAATAATAAGAGCTCTGATATCACTTTGATGAGAAAACAGTAACAACCTGAACAATATCGGATTAACACAATGGAATAAAATAATCTCATATTTTGTGTAAACCTAGTAGGAACTGATGTACTAGAGCAAAGTAAATATCTAGCATGTAAACACAAGATGTGAGGAGATAAAAAAAAAAAATCACGGGACCAGAGTCCACCCAAAATCTTCACTATCAACAAAATGAGGCAAACAAAGTTCTGCTCTAGTAAATACTAGAGATACATAGTAGCAAAGATTTCAAGAACATAATTATTGGCAATACGCATAAATTTCACAAGAGATTATGCATAAATCTAAGAAAAAATGTAAGTTTTATCAACTCACGAAAAATTGGATGTAGGGAGCTTCAAATGAAAATTAAACCATTCAAATTCGAGAAGAGTGTGCCATAAATACCCTGACAAAATTTCAGCTCAATCAGTCTACGCATCGACCTTTGATGCTAGCTTGATGTAAATTGGACTAATCCCAAAACCCCATATTTTTTGCTTTCTCTTTTTCTTTTGTTACTGCATCTTTGCTAACTTCTTTGTGGCCACTTCTTAAGAATAATGAGAAATCATATTTCTCCATATAACTTATCACATAAGCTCAAGCCCTTTAGTGTTTCCAATTCATTAGGCTTTCTCTACATGAGAGTGAACCCAACTAACAAATACCCGTCCAAAATTTGTTCCAATGGGATCCTGCATCGCGAAGTTTCGATGGAAAATGACCGGGTGGATCTTCCCCGAGACCTAATCGAACCGTTGGCCGAAAGTCTTCCGATTGACGACCCTGTCATGCTTTGTTTGATGTGTTCCTCGTAGTGCTCCGCAGCGTTTGAAGCCCCAATTATTAGTTAGAATCCTGGCAATCAAGCTAATAAGCCTTGTTTGCATCATAGTCTTATAAGACGATGATTGTAGGGCAACAAGGACCTTCGCAATCATCCCTTAAGCTTCAATGTCTGCTTAAATTCATATGAAAACGACCCAATTGGCCACCAGTTGCAGATCGAATAACCATTGATGTTCACTGCGCAAATTGCTTTATCTCCTCCGACAGAAAGCATCCATTTGGTCCATTGGGTGATTGGCATCCATATCAAGTTTCATGAGCTTGAAAATATGGGTGGAATGGAGCTTTCTAGTGGGTTCACATCATTATAAAGCTCCCACTAGGTCTATACATTAATCAGAAAAAAAAAATGACATCTTAATTATGCCGCTTTTTTTCTTAATTGTTATACTTTTTCCTCCATCCTCTTTTTCTTTTTTCTTTCTTAATATTTTCTTTTATTTTCTTTTTCATTATATTTTTTTCTAAAGAGACGCTTACCGCCACGTATCTTAAGAAAGTAATAAAAAAAAAGTCATGTTAATATTTTCCGTTAGTCAAATAAGTTAGAGTTAACGAAAAAACTTGACTGCACCAATTTAACAAGTTTTATGATTAGAGTGCACTTTCGCGTTAAATTTTAGTAATTTCTGGTGAATGAAAGATATCATGCAGTAATAAAATGAATAAAAGTAAAACTAGCCTCTAGATATGACAATTAGTGAAAATGATGTTAGACTAACATCTAGAATTTGGCATAACAAACGTTATATGAAATTAAGAAACATTTAAACAAACTAAAACCAAGTTAGATGATTTTATTATTTATAAGTTAAACCAAAAGTAAATGTAGCCAAAAGACCCTAACTAATCTTGAAAATTGCCACTATACAATTCATACATTTCATTTCCTTCTTTGAAGTTAACTTAGTTCAGACATAAGCTTGCAATTCATGCATTTTCATTTAAGCAATTCTGTTTAGCAAAGAATATAACTAGAATATTTTAATCCACTTGATTAAAAAAATTTCTAACTTGAATAATAGATAAGAGATCATTTTTTAGTATAAATTAATTTCACTGGAGAAGATTTCCCAAATTTGCTTAATTCAAACATGACGTAATAATAGTTAAAACTATCCAAAACATGTATCTTATGTTAAATATTTCTTCTATAAAATTGACATACTTATACTTTTTTTAGTGATAATTGTATTGAAAGTTATAAAATTTAGCATGAAAGTATAATTGAGTTTTCAAACTTTTCAATAAAGCAATCAACTCTTAAAAGTTTGTCTAATTTGCGTAATTGAGTATTTCCGTATTTCCGTTATTTCCGTCCATTTGGCATTGTTGTGCCGCCCATGGAACCACATAAAAAGATGGCCAAAATTAAAAAGGAGAAAGAACCAAAAGGTATAAAAATAACCAGAAACAGATCGAGGGTCCCAAAAGAAAGATATAGCTCAGGATACTTCTTTATGTTTACATATGGGTGCATGTTGAAAGATATACGTTACATCATTTCATTTTCAAAACTAATAGTCATAAAGCTTTTCAAGCAATAGGTCATATTGAGTCCAGATTTTTTTTTTTTTTTTTGCCTTTTTTTTTTTTTGTGTGTGTCTTGATAGAGTTTTGAGTTCTAAACATGGCCAAAAAAAAAAAAAAAAAACAATACGAATTTTAAGTAGTACTTTGATGTTTTGATAACATTAAAAAAAAAAATCAAAGAAACTCTTTACCTCGGATAAAGTGCAATGGATGAAATTTTTAATTTGAAAGTGCCAACATCATGACCATGATGTCCCACAAAAATGGGGGAAAGTATCAAAAAAATATTAAACCTATGGTATTTGTACCAATTTAGTCCTAAACTTTTTAATTTGACCAATTCAATCATAAACCTTTTCACATTTATACCAATTCAGTCCATCCGACCAAATTTGGCCGATCAGCGCTAACATGAACGCTGACGTGGCAATTTTTAAATTATTTTTTATTTTTTCAAATTTTTTATTGATTTTTTTCTTGTTCTTAAATTTTTCCTTTTCTTTTTGCCAGCCATGGTCAAAGAAGAAGGCTAAGAGGAAGAAGAGGAAAAAGAAAAAGAAAAAAAGAAGAAGAAAAAGACAAAAAAAAAAGAAGAAAAGGAAAAAAATAATTTAAAAATTGTCATGTCGGCATTCATTGGTCGGCCCGCGTCCATGTCAACACCGGCTAGCCAAATTTGATCGGGTGGACTGAATTGGTACAAATGTAAAAATGTTTAGAATTGAATTGGTTCAATTAAAAAGTTTATATTGAATTTATACCAATGTCATAGGTTTATAACTTTTTTGATACTTTCCCCACAAAAATGTCAAGATTTCAATGTGAAATTGCGTCTTCTCCATCCTGAATAATTTTAAATTTATTCTTCTGAAATAATCTAAATCCCGCTTTATCTTCTTTATCAATTTTTTCCTATTTTCATCATGCATAAGCACGTGCTTCTCTACAAGTAATAAAATAATAATTTTCAAGACCAATTGACGTTCGACTAGCATGTGTATTTGAGCCAAAAAACGAAAAAAAAAAAAAAATTCAAGGATGAAAAAGGAAACATGCACTATTATAGATATGCTCAAAAAAGGAAGAAGCTGATCCTCACCTAAACTTTATTCTTTGTTTCCTAATATGGATGCACTATTAAAGTCCAGCACTTGCGTGCAGATTGTTTTTAAAGCCGGTGTACGAAAAGTTAATTCTATATCCGCCTTTCCGGACTTTTTCTCGATACGTTTGCGAAACTCAAGCCTAAATTTGATGTTTTAGTTTTTCAGTGCCCCTGCACCTGAGCAAGTCCTTAAACTACTCAATAGAAGGTAAAGGCGGGAGAACCACCCTGGGGTGGGTGATCCCGTACTTGCCTTCCCCAGCCTCTCAGTCGGCTGGTAAAACATCGACTGGGAATTTGGGGGCTCATGGTGGTGAAGGTAGACACCACGTCTGGAGAAATCTAGGCTATGACTAGGCTAGCATAGGGTAACCAATCCCTGTCCCTCGCCCGGCATGAATGAGCGGGGTGAAATGCCCTCTGCTGGCTGAACATGCCTTTGGCACAGTTTCTCAACCAATTGGTTCAGTCAGTACCCCCAAATTTAATGTTTCAGTTTTTCAGTGCCCCCAAACGAGCACCTTCTAGCTCTCAAAGGCCATTTGTAACCGTCCGCTGTCACATTATGGGGTTTCTCATCCAATTTGGGATCCTTATTTATTGTCCAAATACCTATCCGAAATTTGTTCCAATTAATTCCTCCATAGCTAAGTTTATACTAAAAAGGACGCCGCGAATTTTCCTCGACACGTGCTCGAACTGTTCGTCAAATCTCTTCGACCGAGGACTCCGTCGCGCTCTATTTAATGTGCTCCTCGTGGCGCTCCACAACGCTCGAAGTCCCGATCGTTAGTTAGAATCATGGCAAACAAGCTAGTAAGGCTTGTTTGCTTCACGGTCTTATGATGCAATGTAGGGCAACAAGGAGCTTCGAAATCATCCCTTGAGCTTCAACGGCTGCTTGAATCGAGATGAAAACCACCCAATTGGCCACCAGTTGCGGATCGAATAACCATTGATGTTCACTGCTCAAATAGCTTCATCTCATCCAACTGAAAGCATCAATTTGGTAATTGGCATCTAGCTCAAGTTTCACGAACTTAAAAATGTAGGGGGAATGGAGCTTTCTAGTGGATTCAAATCATTACAATTTTGTCTTTGACCCCAAGCGTGAGAAGCACTAGCGTATCCGGCGGTAGCTTTCTCCAAAGAGAAGAAGGGGAGTCTAGCGGCTCCCCTATTCTTTGGGTGAATCTTTATCTTCCCCCACCCAGTTGGGAATGTTACCGAATTTTACATTCCAGAGTTTAGATGAAACCTTTTAAAGTAGATCCAATCCACTACTTGAATTTAGATGAAAGCCACCCAATTGGCCACCGGTTGCAGATTGATTAACCATTGATGTTCACTGCTTGAAGAGCTTTACCTCCTTCGACAAAAAGCATCCATTTGGTCCATTTGCATTGATGCAACTTGGACAGTATGCTAATATTGTTTCGTGGATAACTTTTTGATCATGAAATATTTGTTCAAAAAATCCTCAATTTATTACACTTTTGTTAATTCAATCCTAAACATTTTAATTTTGTTAATTAAGTCATAAACATCTTCATATTTTATCAATTGAGTCCATCCGGTTAATTTTGACCAGAAATTACTAACGTGGACATCAACAGTTTTACGTGGCACGGTCATCACTAATATGGACAATTTTTGATAAATTTTTTATTTTTTTCCCTTTCTTCTTCCTTTGGCCGCCTACCGACCATTGCTAGACGGGCTAGTCTAGCCTAGGTAAGGGTCACCCTTACCTGCCATAGGTAAGGCCTGGCCGAGCAAGGGCGAGATCTAGCAAGGCCAACCCTCACTTAAACAAGTGCGACCTCGTTTGGTGAGGGCAAGGGGAGCACTCACTGGTCACCTTGCCTAGGTCAAGTTTGGCGAGGCCGACCCTCACTTGTGTTAGGCGAGATCAACCCTCACACAAGGGAGGCTAGCTCTCCCAGGTATGGGTGGAGGCTGTTTGCTACCAAAAGAAAGAAGAAAGAGGAGAAAAAGAGAAAAATAATATTATATTATTAAAATTATCAACATTAACGTCGGTTATATTACGTAGACAACTAGCGTTCACGTCAGCAAATTATAGTCAAAATTAGCTAAATAAACTTAATTAACAAAACGTATGGACAGAACGTTTCCATGCGACCGGGATCCTCTTGGGCCGGCTCATTAAGGCCCATGGACCCAACCCGATCAAGGCCCAAGCGCGGGCCCATGCGCGCCCGGCGGCCCGCCTCCAAAATCTAGAACCATGCGGGAGCTTCTCGTGAAAAGACAAAAACAAAGAAAATTCCACGGAACGCCACGCACGTCTTCCGTAAAACGCCCACAGCGGGTAAAAAAGCTAACGAACGCCTTCCTGTCCTGTAGCGGGATCTGGACTCTAGAGAGAGAGGACGACACTGACACTGTCACTGTCACTGTCACTGTTCGCTCCACATCCGCCCACCGGCATTTTACACGCCGCTAAACGTCGCCCATCCACGATGCTCTCCCTCTTTATCTTTTGAAGGAAACACCTTTCACCAGGACTCTAATGCGGATTCTCTTTGCTGTCGTTTCTCTCCTGGGTTGTCGAATAAAGCGGTCGGTTTTCGAACTTTACCCAGTTGGTCCTGTCTTCTCGGGGCAACTGGGTCGACGTCTTTTTTAGCTTCAAAGCTACCGATGTCGGGTGCCCGAGATGACGGCGTTCCCACCTTCTTTACTGGGTCGTTGGTCTTTGCTTAGTTAAGTGGTGGTGTCGTGAATTAGCTTCGACGTTGGTTCGTGAATGTTCGTGATCCATCCCGCCGGAGTTGGCATCGTTGTTGGCGTCGATGGAGCGGAGGAGGGGCGGTGATTCGGCCGATGATATGATGAAGAGACCCGACAGCCACGGAGGGTTTGGGGGTAGGGACACTGTCCCTAGGAGTGATCTCTGGAAGGATGGGATCATTTGTGCTTTTGAATTTGTTAGAGGGCGTAAAAGATCGGGTAATTATTCGAAGTCGGGCTCGAAATTACTGAGCAGAGCGTCGACCAAAGCCGATCATTCGAAGGCGCCGGAAGGTGCGAATGGTGGTGCGGTTGAGGCATTTCCTCAAGCAGTGAACAGAAGTTGTGATAGTGAGGTTGCTGCTGGTGATGATTATGGCGATAGCCCAGTTCATGGGCAAGGCCAGCTTCGTGGTGTTGATAGGTTGGAGGGTAGTCACTGGGTACCAATTGGGTGGGAAAGGATCTCGGCTCTCGCCCAAACCGTGCAAGTAGATGCTGGTTGGGGAATGCAACTACATTCAATGGATGACGATGAGGACCTGACTGTTGCGGATATGGCGGCTCCTTACTGGGAGAGGCCCGCAGGGCCGATATGGTGGTGTCATTTCTCGGCAGGTCATCCCACTGTGGAAGCATGGCTCAGTAATGCTCAGTGGTTGCATCCGGCCGTCAGTTTGGCTCTGAGGAATGAAGGTCGGCTCATAAGCGAGCGGATGAAACATCTTCTTTATGAGGTGAATTTGTTGTTGGGGCCTAGTTTGGGTGTTTACTGCTACTGGTAGAAGCAAGTTGTGAGGTTTTCTTCTGTTTGTTGGTTGGATATAGCTTTATAAAATCTGAATTTCCTTGTTCTTGTTTGCTCACATATGCTGCTTAGGTGCAAATTTTGAAGGACCAAATTGAATTTGCGTTAGGGTCACAGCAAGGTCCCATGGAGATAACTTCATCCTTTTTTTTTTTTTTTTGTCCGTTCTACTTTATTCCTACTCTAATTCTCACTCTCAAACTTCATCTATTAGAATGCCATAGAAATAAGACTTTCCAGGAAGCATTTCCTTCTTTAACAATCATGAATTCTTTGTTATTCATACCACTGTTTGCAAGAATTAATAATTACTTTATTTTCTCCCTCCAATTTGAGGGAAAAACTTCAGGGCATTATACAAGCTACTGTAGTTGATAACAATTCCAGCATTCGATAAGCTCATCAAAATTAAATCAGATGCTATGAATATGACTGATTTTGAGATGGAGTTCTATTCACTTGTGCTCTCCTGCATCAAGACCCTCCGAGCATGCATAATGTTTCTAGGGAATTTTCTTTTTGTGAATTCTAATTTTACATGGATTGCAAAATCAGAGTGATTTATGTGGTTACAGCCAAGCCAGCATCGTTGATCTTTCGGCAACGCAATAGTTCCACTTTTTACCCATTAAACTCTGAAGCAACAGAATGGTTTCAGCTTTTTTGCACAAAAATGTCTGCGGCCCAAGTGTTCAGGCGTGTGCTCCATATGCTTTGTTGTCACACTGGTCTGAGGATAAGAATTGCCACTAATCCTATTTTGGTATGTTTCTTGGAGTGTGAAGGGGTTGAATTTCTTTCTTCGTGCTCTCTTTTTCCAGGTCCCAGTTAGAGTAGCTGGAGGACTGTTATTTGAGCTCCTTGGACAATCAGCTGGAGATCCATTTGTCAATGAGGATGACACCCCGATTGTGCTACGGTCTTGGCAAGCACAGAACTTCCTGATAACTGTACTGCACATAAAGGGGCCCGTGAAAACCCTGAATGTGCTGGGCATAACTGAGGTTCAGGTAGTTTATAGTTAACAAAACACTTCCCTGAGACCTATCATATGGCATTTCATGTTGATTTTCTGCTCTTATTTTGCCGCGGTTTCAGGAGCTTCTTCTTGCTGGTGGTTTTAATGTCCCAAGAACAGTGCATGAAGTCATAGCACATTTAAGTTGCCGCCTTTTCCGATGGGATGACAGGTAACAGCACTGTCAATACACAAATCCAATGCACAGAGTTCTTTTGTGTGGTTGCTACACCATCTACTGGTTAATAGGACATATTATTGTCTTGGATATTGAATGCACACATCAGAGGAACAACTTTCATCTCAAGCAAACAAACCTTGCTGTTGGTTGTCCAAATCCGTCCTCTCCACCTCCAGAGTTTTATTAGTTGTATTGATAATGCTTTTGGCCAAGGCAATTATGCTTCATTTAATTCAGGTCCATGCTTAATTATCAGCATTAGATGTTTGTGTTTGAAAGTCAATTTTGGTATGTTATGTAGACATCAATTGATGTACTTACCTGGGGAATGTCTATATGGTGCCCTGCGTGCTCAAGGCCAGATGCTCCTGACCATTGGCATTAGCTTGCTTTTTCCTAAAGCAAGTTACTTGATTTATGCAAATTCCGCAATAACAATGGTAAACAGTGCAAGGGAAAAGTCTTATACATGATGCGACGGCAGGGATTGTTACAGTTGACCTCAGTTGAAGTCTTATCGTGACCATTGCTGGATGCCTTAGAATGTTGACACTCTTTTGTGTTCTGATCCTTCTACCTAAACTTAAAAATGAACTCTTGAATTAAGTAGGCCTTGACCAATGCGCTACTACTGCATGATCCATACAAAATTCATAGAAAGTTCTCTATTTGACTGTTAGTTTTCTATCTATTGGTCAGCAATCTGTGGATTTCCTTCCTTGGGCACATCCTCTGCATGCTGTTGTGTATTTCTGAATAGGAACTGTAATCTAGATGGATTTTCTCATCTGTCTTTATAGTGCATTTCCATGGTAATATTTCAGTCAAATGCATTCTTCAAGGAACTCCATTTAATTTCACTGATGAAACTTGACTTTACAGACTACTGCCATATTCTTCCACTTCATTGCCTTTACTTAATTTCAAGAGGACTAAAAACAGTAATTACTTAATTTCAAGAGGACTAAAACCAGTAATTCTGTCAAACTTGTCTGAACAGAGGCTGCTTGCTTCTCCTGGGCAATTTGTCTTGCCTAAAATTGTTTATCCTCTGTGTACACTGTCAAATGTAGTTTTCCTTGCCATCTTTTTGTTGGCTTTATTACCTTGTTTTCCTTTGTCACTATTCTTATCTCTAACTTCTGCTAGGTTATTCCGTAAGTCAATTTTTGGAGCAGCTGATGAGATTGAACTTAAGTTTATGAACAGGTTAAGACGATCATAGATTTCTTTTGTGGAATGTTGTACCTTCATCCAATTTACCTGAATGACTGATAATTTTCATGATATATAGGAGAAACCAGGAAGACTTGAATCTTTATACTACAATTCTAATCCAAGAAATCAGAAGGTTGTCCAGACAGGTAAGTTGTCCTTTCTTGTTTTGCATTTTTTACCTTTTCAATAGGAACGAGATAATTCTCTCCGCTGAAACATGTCATAACATCATCACTGGTTAGCTCCCAGTGACTTTTGAAAATTGCCAGTCTTATTTAGTGTCAGTAATGCCATGCTTATTGGACTCACCTCATCAGTTCTGTGCATATTTTGTGGAAGTCGCTGAATTAAGGATGCAAGACTTCTTTTTGGCCAAAAGAATGCAAGACCTTATAGTTCTATGTTTAGAATGATAATATCAGTTTAACCATATTGCTATAGCTGTAATTGGTTGTTCCATGAGTCAAGGCCACAAATTTTGTATGAGTGGCATTGTGAGAGTTGGACCATCTGTTGCAGGTCATAAGAGTGAAATGGTCACTTCATGCAAGAGAAGAGATTGTGTTTGAGCTGCTCCAACATTTAAAGGGTGATGCGACTAGAATTTTGTTGGAGGGAATTAACAAGAGCACCCGGCAAATGATCGACGAGCAAGAAGCTGTCCGTGGTCGCTTGTTCACCATTCAAGATGTGATGCAGAGCACTGTCCGTGCATGGTTGCAGGTGAGAATTGCTATTGTCATGGTATAGTATAATCTTCTTTTCATTCTTCTGGTTTGAAAGTTTCTCACTCAATCTGGCGACTCTCATCCAGGATAGAAGCCTTAAAATAACTCATAATTTGGCTGTTTTTGGAGGCTGTGGGGTTGTTCTTACGATCGTAACTGGCCTTTTTGGTATTAATGTTGATGGGATCCCTGGAGGAAGCAACACACCATATGCATTCAGTCTGTTTTCAGCTATTCTTGTCATTTTGGGGATGGTGTTGATTGCAGTTGGCTTGCTTTGCCTTGGGTTGAAAGCACCAGTGACCGAGGAGCAAGTTGAAGTTAGGAAGTTGGAGTTGCAAGAGTTGGTAAAGAGGTTCCAGCACGAGGCGGAAACACATGCTCAGGTTGGTAAACCGCTTTCTCGAAGTAACTTGACACCCACAGCTGGAGACATCTTGCCTGAGGATGCTAATTATTTACTCATCCAGTAAACTTAGCAAATACAGGTATCTGGAAATCGAGTTCTCAAATTGGAATCACTCAATAATAGTTTTCTTTTTCTTCTTTTTTCCTAATATGATGCCTCTTAAAGGTGATCTTGTCTGTTAACTTTATACAAGTACAGAGACTAAGTTTCTGCAAAGTTTATATGTCTTGTGCGGAATTTTGGCTAAAACTTCAGTGTCTTTGCCATTCGTTCTTCTTTCTGTCTGGTTTCAGAGCTAGACAACAGATCACTTATTCTGGCTTTTGATTTTCTGATGTTTAGCAACAGCACCTGAACCTTTTTTCGCTTTTCATTTTAGTTTCGTTGCCAGTATGCCTGGACAATTCAGGGTGGCTTAAGATAATTCAAACATGAGTATTGAGAGTTGTATCACTTTGAGACCTCGAACTGAAGAATGTCCGTCAAAAGACTATAACATTGCTTTGATACAATGTTGAATGAGAGTTGGTGATTTCGTATAGAAGTTAGTAACTATTTTATTTTCTTTTCTTTTTTTATTGGTAAGTTGTCATAAATGTCAGTAAAGTATTTGAAGAGTTTGTAGTTTTAGAACAATCAAATAAAAGTCGGTGATTAATTCAGATATCAGTTGGCGGTATGATGTACAAGTTGGTAACTTCAACTCTATTAACAAATGCTGAGAAATTTTTGGAATGGTTGGTAATTTTGAATATAGTTGGTAATTTTGTACGAGAGTTAGTAACTTTAACAGATAAATGTAGGTGAAAATATAGGAATAGTTGATGATTTCCAAAATAATCTATTGGTAAGTGGATTTATTTACAACTGGTAATTTCCTAAAAAAGTTAGTTACTTGAACAAGTTAGTAAGCTGTGCTAATAAATTTGGATAAATTAGTGGAACAGTTGGGAAATTCAAAAAATTAAAGAAAAAACATTGGTGGTGATTCAAATAAAAGTTGATAATTTCCTATAAGGTTGAGTAAATTTAACTTTTAGGTAACTTTGGTAAATAAATGTTCGTTATAGTATTGGAATGGTTGGTAATTTCGGTTGGTAATTTCAAACAATCAAATAACTGTTGGGGACTCAAATGAGAATTGGTAATTTCGTATAAGAGTTGGCAAATGCAAGACGTCAGTAAGCTCCTCAAATAAATGTCAGTGAATAGTGTATTAAAACCATTGGCAATTTCGAAACAATCAAGTTAACTTAGATAAGAGTTGATAAGGCTAAGCATTTAGTAACTTACCCCGAAAAGTTGGTATATCACCCAGATCAATGCTGGTAATTTCTCATTAGAGTTGATAATTTTTCCGCTTTGGTAACTTTAACAAACAAATGTTGAAAAGTTACTAGAATACTTGGTAATACCGATGTAATCAAATAAATGTTACTAAATGAACTTGAATATTAGTTGATAATGATACGCATTGGTAAGCGAGTTAATAAATGTTGGAAAATTATGGAAATACTGTGCAATTTAAAACAATCTAAAAATTCTTTTGCAAAAGTAGTGGTAACTTACCGATGTTTTACTAACTAAAACAAGTTGACAATTTAAAAAGTGCCAGACATCTTAAGTACCAAAACTTGGTATTGGTGGATACTTAAAGTGCCAAAACTTCCAAAAGATACATTTAAGTGTCAAAATTGAAGAAGAAAGGAACATTGAAGTGCTAATGATGAGAATTTCCGGTCAAATTGCTATTGTGGCTTTTTCCGACAAGATTTTTTACTAATGTGGCAATTTTTTTTTTTTTTTAAATAATCCACGTCACATTAACGTGGCTAGATAAGTCCAAAACGATGTCATTTTGCCTACAAAATTGATTTTTAATATAAACTAAATTAGTTAAATTAAATTAAAAAAAGGGAGGCAGAATTTAGCGAGAGCCTATGGAGGCTCTCGCCATCACTGCTCCACCATCACCAAAAAGTGCTAACAACAATAGGGCAAGGGTCAATTGGGGTTGGTGGCCCTCGGCTAGTGGCCGACGACCTTAGCTAACCGTTGATGAGGGCTTGTAGGCCCTCATTGCGCCGCCCTACCATCATAGGAAAGGGCCAGCGATGATGGGGCAAGGGTCGATCAAGCGCCGAGGCTCGGCCAGTGGCTAACGACCTTAGCCAACCGCCAACAAGGGCCTATAGGCCCTCACTACCACCACCCCACCATCATCGAGAAGGGCCAGTGACAATGGGGCGAAGGTCGGCTTGGGAGCGAACTTGGCCGACCGCCGACGAAGGCTAACGATGGTGGGGTGATAGCGACGAGCTGAATGTTGCCTCCCCCATTTTAAATTTATTTAATTAATATCTGTATTGAAAATCAAATTTGGAGGTAAAACAATGTTGTTTTACATATTAATTGCTGACAACTTCGGCAAGCCACATATACCACATTTATTCTTAAAATAATGCAACGTCGGATTACCTGCTATCTTCGTCGAAATTTGCACTTAAGTGTCCAATTTTTTATAAAAATGACACTTAAGTATATCTTTTGGAAGTTTTAGGACTTAAGTATCCATCCATACTAAGTTTTCCCACTCATGGTGTACCCTTGCCACGATTAAAACTATGCTACCAATCGGAGGACTTTCTTACTATTGCTCAAATAGAAATCCAGAAATCTTTGACTCAAGGAGGATGACAACAATAGCAAGGTTTTCTCTACTTCCCATGACGTGAAGAAGTGCCCAAAACAGGATAAATAATCTCCAACTCGAGGACGGCTCCATTATTACTGAGGTGGGTGATCTTAAGAATGCAATCATATCATATTACCACCACCTTCTTGGTAATTTCAGGCGTCCACGTGTTTCTTATGAGAGGTATGCTTCTTTACTTCATGAAGATGTCAATACTTTAGTTACATTTTCAACACTTCAGAGATCAAATATTCTTAAGAGTTTTAAAGGGTTTCAACAACTTCAAAGCTCCGAGTCCAAATGGTTTTAACAGTCGATTCTACAAAAGTGCGTGGACCATCATTGGACAAGACATTGAGGAAGCTATCATGGAATTTTTCTTGTCGAAAAGAATGCTAAAATCTATAAACTTCACTTTGATTTCCCTTGTCCTGAAGGTTCCAAATCCATCTTGCCTCAAGGATTTCAGACCCATTTTATGCTACAATATCTTATACAAGATTATATCTAAACCCCTTGCAGAACGAATAAGGTGTATGCTTCCTCCGATCGTCGACCTTAACCAAACTGCTTTTCATCACTAGATGATGGATCTTAAAGAATATCCTGCTCTATTTTCATAAGGGAGACAAAGGTAAATGTGTGGCCATAAAGATTGATCTCATGAAGGCCTACGACATGATCAAATGGGATGTGGACATCGAGGCCTTTAAAGCCCTAATCAAGTGCATCAATAGCACTAATGGGCTGTGGCAATGTGACCCTCTTTCTCTATACCTCTTTATCTTGGTTATGGAAATTTTCAATAAAATTGTCAATACGAAAGTTGCTACGTCTTTTTACTGACACTGCAAAACACAAAGGATTACTCACTTATGCTTAGCAGGTTACTTGTTCTTACTTGTTCATGGAGATGTAGGTTCTATTCTTTGCCTGGTAGATGCCCTTGAAGAATTCGTTGCTCTCATAAGGTTGCAATTTAATCCTGACAAATGTCAAATTTTTTTCTCTGGGTTCAACGAGGATGAGAAGCTCTTTATACTGGACCACACACCATTTACCATAGGTACCCCACCTATCAAATACCTGGGTAAACCCCCTTGTTCTTAGAAGACTCACTCATATAGATTGCAAGAGTCTTATTGACAAGATCTTTAAGAAAGCTAAAAGTTGGGGCATGAAGCATATAAGTTATGCAGGGCGTCTACAGCTAACTAAATTGGTCCTTATCTCCATTTGCTCTTATTGGATGCAAATGTTATTACTTCCAAAGCAAACTATATATGAGATTGAGAAGGGGATTCAATACTTCTTATGGGTTGGTTCTCCAGCAAATCATGGATCGCACAATGTTGCGTGGTAGGTAGCTTGTTCACCTAAAAGGGAAGGAGGATTAGGATTGCCCAATTTGCACATATGGAATAAATTTGGTTAGGCCATACCTTGTGGAACCTTATTAATCACCCATTTTCTTCCCTTTAGAGCATTTAGGGTCACAACACAAAATGCAGAGGTAATCCAATTATGCATCTTGACATTAGGGGTAGTGTGGCTTGGAGTTGGTGATGTCTTCTCAAATTATGACATGCTTTAACCTCAATTTTTTCTAGTTTAGGGTACTGTTGCCATGATATATATTACGAACTCAGACATAGGAGTCTAATTGTGGAGTGTTACAACCTAATTTGGAGTAGTGGCATTAGCAAATACAATTTCATTGGATGGCTAGTTTGTAGAGATAAACTACTGATAATAGATATTATAGCACAATGGATGACTACAATTGATACCCAATGTAACTCGTGCAAGGCCAATATAGAAAACAGATTCATTTATTCTTTTGGTGAGAATGGACAGGCAGTATTTGGCATACTATCCTTGTGCAACATGGAATTGGGCGTCTTTAGGAGGATGGAATGAGGAATTTTGATGAATGATTAAGGCAACAAAGGGCAAAGATTTGGTGGCGCACTATCTTTTTTAGCAACCATATATTGCATTTGAATGGAGTGCAACCATAGACTGTTTCGAAACAAATCAACTAACATCCATATTATTTTGGTCAAGGTGCGTAAAAATGTAAGGTGGAGCTTCACTTTACCAAAAAATTAAACCTTTCCAATCAAATGTTGTATTGACTAAATTGTAAGAGGTGGAGCTCTATTTGTAATGCTAGGGGATGCCCCTAAATTATTGTACTTCATTTAATACTTACATATTAAACAGGGAAAAATAACTGTGTTACCAATGGATTTCTACGACGTGTCTCACATTTTACCAGCACAGAATAGTGTTTCGATCTTTGCCTTGCGATCATGGAAGGCTTTTTTTTCCCATGGCAAATGTATATTTTCCCTCTTTCTTCATTCCGCTGAAATTGATATTTCACTTGATATGGGGAGCCATGAAAATCAGCCTCTTTGTTTAGGGTGAGTTTCTTAATTTGGTTCTCAATAGAAGTTACTAGTGGCTACTTTGTACTTGTAACAATCATTGAAGATACGAAAGTGATTATGGGGTTTAGGAGTGTGCAACGAGAACTGCTCGAATTGGGAACCACTCGGATCAAACCGAACTGGCTGGTTTTGAGCGGTTCCCACGAGCATCGATCCGGTTCATGGTACCTATTTTTGGAGCTGGTGGTTGGTCAATCCGGTTCCTAGTTCTAGGGTAGGAACCGAACCGATCGGACCGAACCGATTATATATTTATTTTTTTAACTTCTTACAAAACTCCAATCTTTCCTAGTTTCCCTCAGTCCCTCTCACAGATTCCATCATCGTGCTTATTCCAAAGAATCTATTAAACTTTGCATGACTAAATTTCACACTAGAAGACAAATGGGGACGACAAAGTTGTCATCCACAAGATAGTCCACCACCGAATGCGAAAGTCCAAACCATTGGACTCTCAATCACAGTGACATTTCCCGCTCAGTGTAAAATTCGAGTCCCATGCAAAAAAGTTTCTACTTTTTACGAACCAAAAAAATTCGTAAGTTCCATTGGAACCAGACCGGTTGGTCCAATCTGGTTCCTAGTCCAAGGATCAACGAGTCCTCCCGATTTGATTCTCGGTTCCTTAGTGAGACCATACCAAATTATGAACTGATCACCTCTATCGGGGTTCACATATCTTATCATGGTAGAAATGGTCATGCCTCGAGAGGAACCGCAAGCGATGTTAATGGCATTTTCAAAAATTTCCATGGCCTTCTTAAAGTAAAAGTAACCTAAAGAAAAAGGGAAGGGATATTTCAAATAAGGATATGAGTGGAGTCATTTTCGCTAGAAATGGTCCAGAGTTGATCTTGTTTTAAATAAGGGTTTGAAGTGCTAAAGTCTATCTCAATTAAGGCATGAGCCCACCGGCCGATTGGCATGTGACTTTCCCAACAAATGAAATAGGGGCATTGTTGTAAAAAAAATGAATAAAAAGAAAATTCAAATTTCTAAAAGTAAAAATCCCAAAATTGGTTCTTCTCTTCCCCCAACCCACATCATGATTGAAGGACCAAGGTAAGAAATGTGAACCCGAGAGTCACTTTCCTCATATCTCCTAGTAATGTTACCAGTACCAAGTAATGTTGCCAGCACCAAGCACCCACCGGTAACATCTATTGAGAACCAAACTAAGAAATTCACCCTAAACATAGAGACTGATTCTCTCGGCCCTTCATACCAAGTGAAATATTGCGACCCAAAAAAAAAAAATCAAGCGAAATATTAGTTTGAGCAGGAAGAAAAAAGAGTGAAAATATCCATTTGCCATGCGAAAAAAAAAAAACAATTTCCGTGAACCATCACTGTTGTCCAAAAAAAAATTCGAATAAAAAGAAAAATCAAATTTTTAAAAGTAAAAATCCCAAAATTGGTCCTTCTCTTCCCCAACCCACTTTATGAATGAAGGACGAGGTTCTGAACGGAGTGTTTGCCTTTGCAAGGAGTCAGAATCACGAATTGGAAATGAACCGACCCGGGAAAACATTGATATGTGCGGTTTGGGCGGCCTCATTTAATCAAAGACGTATCGACTAAAAAAAGAAAAATTCAATTTAAGACGTGCACAAACCGAATTTTATGCTTGAAAGCTACCACTCCAACACAAGAAAATTTATCTATAAAAAAAAAAAAAAAGGCCCGGGCTATTTCTACCGTCTTATTATCTCCTGATATCCCTCTTATAACCGACCCAAAGAAAAAAAAAAAAAAAGCATCCTCTTATTATATCAATTGACTATATTATCCTTTACGGATCCTATTCTTAATTTAAGATCATCTCTTATATTTTTTTTCTTATTTCAATTATTAGTGGAAACAAAATTACCCACTCTCCTCTTCTATAACATTTATTAAGGTTAAATGTGGAGACTAGTCTTGATTTCAGATTTCTTACCTTCTTTCTTCTTTTCTGGATTTTCCTTTTCTTGGAACATAATTGGTGTCCCCTTTTTCGAGAAGTAGTTTATTTAGCATATAGCTAATTAATTATTATGTTTATGAGTTGTATGTTCTCCTTTTTTGTACTAGGAAACTATTATTTGAAAAGTAACCCTAGCACAAATAAGAGCAAAAAGAACCATATACCAAGTTTTAATACGCATTTCGTTTACGTTGTAGTCTTTGTATTCTACTAGTTCAATTTTTAATTATTTTTCATGCCATCATTGCATGATGTTTTAAAACGTATTTTCAAAAAAATGTGACAAACTAAAAAGAAAATGCTCCATGGTTCTAAAGCTTCATTGCAACACGAAGCATTATCGATCAATCTTGACATTCTTTTGCAGAGTCCTCGTTGTGCATCATCTACACATTTTTTCATGACAACCCATGTTCTCTTCCTGGGCTCGCGGCTCTAGTAATTACCGTCGCCACAACGGACATGAATCCCCTTCAAGATTTTTGTGTCGCGTACCCTTCCCACGGAGGTAAACATCTTTTGCCCTGCCTCTTTGCAGGGCGTGGGAGTCGAAACCTACTCCTGAAATAAAATCGTCCCCACCCCAATTCTTCCCTGAGAAGGTGGGGATTTGAACTCCCAACCTCCCTCTTCCAAGATGGAAGGGTGACCACTGGGGCGAACCCCCAGTGGTTTGAATGATATACATTGTGAAAATACTTGAAGGCATGCAAGTTGTAACGATAAATATGTTGTCTCCCGTGTTTTTGTGAATGGGTTCGCACGCATAGACCCCGAAATGGTCCAAACCATAGACTTCTACTCTGGGGGGCTTCACTTGGCTAGCAACGTATCCAACCCAGTTGGATTAAAAGTGACTCCAGTGACCGTGGCTCAATTGCTGGGGCTCAACACGCTCGGCATCTCACTAGCCCGCATCGACCACGCGCCATGGCCCGTGGGGCCTCAACCCGCCTCACACGTATCCCTGCGCCGATGAAATCTCAACGGTTGTTGCAAGCACTCTCGAGGTTGGGTTCGTCATCTCCAGCCCCGACACCCGTCTCATCATGAAGGTCCTCTCTAAGAGCGACATGTTCGTTTTCCTATGGGACTCATCCATTACAGACGAATGCCGGATACGGCCATGCCATTGCCATTGCCGCTCTCGGCGGCCAGAATCCCGGCGTCATCACAATGGCAAATGCGGTTTTCGGATCCAGTCCAGATATCGCCACTAACATTCTTCTTGCCAAGACATTCCAAGTCGATGAGAGCATCGCTGATCAGATCTAGTCCAAGTTCTAGAAACTGAAACTCGAGATTCAATGGCCTACTAAGGATTTCCTTGTGTGTTTGGACATATAGAACCAGTTATTTGTTCATTATTTTTGTCCATTATTTATTCAATCTTGCGTCATTATTCTTTCTGTAGAATCACGACAATTAAAAGCATTGTTCCTGTTTCTAAAAGCAAAATTTTTCTCCGCTTGTGCAAGCTCTCAGCATTACAAATCGACACAATTGTAATAAATTTACGATTCTTTTGATAATTTTTCCTGAAAGTGCCTCTTGTCACTCAAATTTCCACCAGCATGTGCTGTCACCTTTCACCATTCTTCAGTTATAATTTTTTTTCTTTTTTTTTCTCGCCTAATGGATACAAATGGGGTCTTCATTTCGTCCACGTTGTAGAATCAAATGTCACCCCTTTCTCGGATTTCGGAGCCTATTGTATATTTACGTAAAATTTCCTTCTTTTTTTCCAGGTCACTTATGAAAAATGAGTTTATTTAGATCTTAAATCACCCAGACTTAACTTGCATCTTATTTAATCAGTGCTCATGCACCCGTCATCACAATTAAATAATAGATCTAGACAAGACCATGCATGGCTCTAAAGCGGGAGAAGTGCCAAAAAAAATCCTAAACTTTTTGTCTTTGTGCCGATTTAGTCCTAAACATTTTTTTGGTGTTGATTTAGTCCTAAACCTTTTTACGTTGTGCCAATTCAGTCATTTCTAGCCAATTTTGACCGGATTTTGCTGACTGGACGCCGGTCGGTTGACGTAAGATGACGCACCGACGTGGACAACTTTTAATAATATTTTAATATTTTTTATTTTTCTATTTTTCTGTTTTTCTTTTTCTTTTTTTTTTTTTTTTTTTTTTTTTTTTTTTTTTCTTCCTCCCGGTTGGTCGCCGAGCTCCGACGACCGGCCGAGGCGACGGGCCGGTGAGGTCGACCTCGACCTCGCCAGCCACCTCGCTAGTGGCCGCGAGGGATACCTCGCGCGGGGCGGCGAGGCTCACCTCGCCGAATCCGGCGAGGGTCCTCGCCGCCCATGGCCGGTGAGGCTCGATCTCGTCGGATCCGGCGAGGGCGAACCTCGCCCGCCCGACGCGAGGCCGCCTCAAGGCTCCGGGCGGCGAGGGCGAGGGCGAGGGCGAGGAGGCGACGAGGGTGAGGAGGTGACCTCGCCGCAGTCGCGCGGGTCCGCCGCTCGCGCACTGCCTCGCGCGTCTTCGCCTCTCACGCTCGTCACCGTGCCCCGCTCGCCGTCCGCCGGAGCTAATCCAACCACCGCCGTCGCCGTCGGCCGGCCTCGCGCCGGGCCGGGCGGGGCTCGCCCTCGCCGCCGCCGGGCCTCAAGGCGGCCTTGCACCGAGCGGGCGAGTCTCGCCGCCCGCGCGCGAGGCCTCCCTCGCACCACTAGCGAGGTGGCCGGCAAGGTCGATCTCGACCTTGCCGGCCATTGCCTCTAGCCGGTCACCGAGCTCCGACGACCGGGCCGGAGGAAGAAAAAAAAAAAAAAAAAAAAAGAAAAATATTAAAATATTATTAAAAGTTGTCCACGCCAAAGCCGATCAGGCCACGCGCCCGCCAACGTCCGGTCATCAAAATCCGGCCAAAATTGGCCGGAAATGACTGAATTGGCATAACGTAAAAAATTTAGGACTAAATCAGTACCAAAAAAAGGTTTAGGACTAAATCGGCACAAAGATAAAATATTTAGGACTTTTTTTGCACTTCTCCCGCTCTATAGCTTCAAGGCAACATCAAGCATTGACCAATCTTCCCATTTTTTTATTTTGCATACGAGCTTCCACTTTTTCCAGGACCCTTTTCTTTATGTCCTGAGAACAATTTCATTCGATGGGGCTCTTGCTCTCTTCCTCGATCTCACGACTCTTGTAATTACTGTAAATTTAACTTATCAATATAATTCTTTCGGTTGATTATCGCTACAAATCACTAACGTGACAATCCACAAGTTATCCATGTCGACATGCCAAACTAAGGAGCTAGCAAAGATCGGACATCATGTTAGTAATTTCTAATGATAATTCGCCGAAAGAACTACATTGAAATTTTGCGCAAAAATTTGTAACTCGACGTCCAATCAAATTCTCTACTTGATTCAATATACTCATGAATTAGTGAGCTTAATTGAGTAAAGCAAAACAGAGAGATTAAATGCATCATAAGTCTAAAAATTTGTAACTCGAAGTCGAAATCAAATTTTAAAACTTTAAAATAATATAATTAAATAATAAAATATATAAAAGTAATAAGTAAATGCAAAAGACTACATATCCTATTGACCTAAGACCCCAAAACTTTTAGTAACTTCTAGAAGTTACAACACAACTCTACCGGAAACGATCATCAAAAGGAGGCAGGAGGACGGGGAGAATTATAGAAACCCCTTAGCCGGAGGAGCTGAATAAAGAACAAGAATTTTCAAGGTACCACTTGAGATGGGGACGACATTTGCACCCAAGCAAATTCTTCCTTGTAACTCGCAGCCCCTTCGCAAGACGCTTCACAGGAATAAACAGCTATAGTAGCCCAGTCGAGTGAATCTGCATCGTTCTTCACGCCGAAAAAGTAAAGTAGCTGAGGCAAGACCTGAAAAATAGAGGGCAGTAATCAAAAGGTCATCCACTGCGTGATGGTACACAAATAAGAGCTCTAATAGAGATGCATATCATGGTATAATGACAGAGGGGTTTTGGCGACTGCACGTTGACATTAAATCTTTAAAATATCAAGATCTTTCAAAAGAAAAGGATGCAAAATGATAACCTGAAATTCGAAACATCGGGGCTTTCCGCAATAGCTGCATTTGGGAATATCAGCTGTTGATGGCTGACCACTTGACGTCGGCCACAAGGGCCTAGAGCATACATTTCGACAGTACCTGTTCATTACAAGTAGAATAAACAAATAAGCTTTGCAATTTTCTGATTTTCCAAACAACTAAAAACCATTCTTGTTTCAGACTGAGGGAGAGGAAAGAGAAACAACAGATATGGTTCTATGATGTACAATTAGAAACTACCGACAAGTGGTTTTGAAGTGTCAAAACAGTAATACGACTGACCTAGACTTGGTTACATTTACTACAAACGATGCACAGGCCACATTCAGACAGTAGAATTAATGTATAACCCATCTATAATTTATTCAAAGAATTTAACTTCCAGTTGAATGGCATCACATCTCATCACAACTCATATGTGTCCTAGTAGGACATCTACAGTAAGGTTCTAAATGTTGCCAAGACATTGTGACTCTGAAAACCTGGTCGGGCTCTTTTTGGATGTTGCAGAAAGCGTGCTCCATCCAATAAAAATACCCAATAAGCATACTAGATATGCACATCCTCATTGAAGAATTCATGGATCTCAAAACCATACATTGCAATTTAAATTAGATAACCTTAAAACTTGCTCAGGCGCCCTGGCAATACGTTCTTGGAAGTTGCCCCAACTCCTCCTGTCACTGTCACCCTACTCAAAGAAAAAGGCAAAGGATAAACCATGTGAAATATTTAGCAGAACTAATTCTCAATAACTACAGTGCAATTATACCTGGAAACTATCAATAAGTGAATTTATTGAGTCATCCATCTGGTTTTTGGATACCAGACAATTGGCATTATCCAAACCAGTGGACAAATCGACATCATACTCAGCCTCATCCTCATTAACAATCTCGTGTTCAGGCCATGTACTCCTGCTTGCAGCTGTATGCAGAATTACAACATAGAGAACTTAACATTCCAAAAGTACAGAAATAAATACCGGAAGTTAAAACATGATGCTGAGTTCAGTTTCAACTTCAAGCATAAGACCACAGACCGAAATTGTCACAGCTAAATGACTACATAAGTCTCTGGCAGTCTACATACTAAGGCGTGTTAAAATTACTCCGATAGGATCTCTACCGTGCAAACATGACAGAAAGAACAGAGCTGCAACTTCAAGCATAAGACTACAGACCAAAATCATCACAGCTAAATGACTACATCTATCTCTGGCAGTCTACATACTAAGGTATGGTCAAAATACTCCGATAGGACCTCTACTATGCCAACATGACAGAACAGAGCTGTTCATGTGAAGATGGAAAATTCATGAGACCTAAGAGGCACATATACCTGCACCTCCCCTGCAATACTGGTATAATTTATCCAAATAAGTACAAAATAATTGCTCACGTTTCTGGTCTTCTGCTGATGAATTTCCTGCATTTCTACTACTATTTTGGCACATAACTTTATGACCTGAGCACCAATGCATGGCCTGCAGGTAAAAAACAAAAAGTGTTACGGAAAAGATCAGATGGACAGTGAATGTGTATAAGGAGCTGAATAACCTAGAACCTGATGTTTTTCAGAGCAGTATCGTGCTTCTCTGCAACTACCACAAAATTTATCTCCTTTCCATGTTCCACACCAGTTACAAAGTGGAGCTGCTCAACAACAATACATTTTGGCCAAAAAGAGAAGGATTAGTACCATAATTACTCAGAGGCTAACACAATAAAAGTAGTCAAAAGCCCATCTATGAGTTCAGTCTTTGAAATTAGGCCCTTGGAGACAACAACAGAACCAAGTCATAAAAATCTCCAATTAAACAAAGACAGCATAAACTGATAAACAAACAGAGGATAGCATATTCATCTGCTTGTATGTGTGTGCACTGTCATAAAATTTTCCATCTACTTCCAAAGACAAAAATCAGAACATGACTGACTGGGAAAAGACATAAAAAACTACCTCCACTCCCTAAAGGTTTGTCACTCCCATCATGTCGTGGGGGTTCACTTGAGTAGAAGGGATTGTCGCGAGGCAATTGGCAACGAAAAACTTTCACACTTGAATACCACCAGAGGACCCAAAGAATGAGACAAATTAGATTAAGACAAGTGCACAAATAATAAACTGAAACAGGACTTGCTGGATTAAGACAATTGATAGTACCTTCGAGAGGCATTTACTGCAGGTCGCTTCCATTGTTCATGTTGATCACTAAGTAGACAAGACATCGATGGACACATGAACAAATATAATGTACGATGAAATGTGGATTCTCGATCAGAGGTCGGTGCATATACCTAAGGACGTCACAAACAGTGACAAAAAGTACAAACATCTATTAAACAACATTAAAAAGGGTTTTCAAAAAAAAAATTAAAAAAGGGACACGTGGACTAAGACAACACTACCAATCAAATAAATACCCTATTATTGAGAGCTCATGGATGCGGCAAATGATAGAAATGAAGCCACTTTCATTGCTTACATGATCACAAAGGAAATAGATAAAAAGAAAATAGGACAAGTTATTAAGAGAAGGACACACGGTCACTACACTGCCAAGAGAATAACAAAACCCTCCATCTAGTACATGCATATTCTCCACACACATGCAAATGATTAAAGCATGAATAAATGCACTGTCTGGGAAAGAATATGCAAGTCAAGAACATATATAGTCTCGTATCTGATAACAATGAACAGTAATAAAATTCCAATCAACAATATACAAAAATGAAAAAGATTCCCACTCCAGTTAAGAGTAATAGGAAATTCCACGCTGGACACATGCCATGCAGAAACTCATTTAAGGCAAAAGAATAATATACCTGAAGCAAAAATTGCAAGGGTTGTTCACATATATCACAAAGGCGAGACCTACCGGATGGTAGATTAATTGAATCCAACCAAGCCTGCATTCGGGCAAAAATACCATAAACCACAGTGATGTCAAGCAAAATTCAACATTTTGACTTTTCTAATTACTTTTACTGAATATAACTACTTGTCCATTATAATATGGCCTTTAATTTCATATCTTACTCATGGAAAAACCATAAAAGGCAAATTGGAAGCTTATGCAAGAATGCAAAAAGTATTCAGGCAAAAAGAAAAGACAACTGAAAAGGGGAGAATTTCACGAAAATAAAACGCACCGGCACCCCCCCAGCTTTGCTAGGGAAGAGTTGACGAAGCAGGGACCATTTATTTTTTGGCTTCTCAACAAAACCTATAGTTACCGGTTTTTGCACTTCATCGTCATCCTCATCATCATCATCATCATCATCATCATCATCATCATCATTCATCAGATCCTCCACTTCTTCTGGATCTGCATCATCATCCCTGTTGTCATTGTAGGCAGAGATATGAATATTCTTCAGCATCTCCACTGAATCATCATTCTCACTAATCTCCACTGGCATTTTGAAAACTGCACCAAATCAGCAAAAGACAAAAGCACAACGCCATATTTAATGTCAATAGGAAAAATTTGTGTGGGATAAACACCTCTGAGTAATGCAAATACTTAAATCGGCTGTCCCATGTGAAGTAAATAGACACTCATACACACATATCAGTACAAACATGGAGTCTTGAAGGTTAAAATATCTCAAAACATTATGTTGCTATAAGTATATCATGGCTAAAAATTCCATGTATTATCACAATCTCAAAGAATAAGATACATTGTGAAACCACATGAGAAAGGCTCATCAAAATCACATGTCACAACTAGGGTGATCGGGTCCGGGTTGGGTAGGTTCCAGACCCGGACGCTGTATCCAACCCTGAATTAGGAGTGATCTAGAGCAGAGAACAAATGTCCTGTGAATAAGGAAGAGTTTTAGTTTTTCACTAGCAAACATCATGAGAAAGATTGAATCCATTTCTATGAACCATGCCTTATATGAACTACAGTTTTAGCTAGCAGCTTCAGATGAAAGTTGCTAAACTGAGAACCAATAACTCTGGAACCATAAATAAGTGTGACTGCAACAGTCATTCTAGTAGCCTATGATTTGGACAGATTAGAAAACTTTCCCATATAATCTACAAAACCAGGGAATCAACAAAAAATCAAAATAGCTTGCACTATTTAATTGGTTAAATGGTCGATGGCGAAAGTCTTCTTCCTACTAGTCCTACTAAGCGAATATAAGAGGCAACAACAAGCAGTGTGTGATCCAGCCAACAAGACCATGCCGTAGGGTCCATAACGAGAAAACTCATATGAAAAATGTCCAACAAGCAGTCCGATGTTCAAAAATGAAAAATCCAAGATGAAATGCTCATCTCATTCAACAACAACAGTAAATGAGAGAGTTCCAAAGGACATGTGAAGGACCTTGGTAACCAATCTGGGTTTCTCTCCCCAGCTAGCTGCTCCAGCTGTTCTCTTAAAATAGCAACATGCTACAAAGCTAACATGACAATGGCATTGTAAAAGTGAAGAGATGCATCTAGCACTTCAAAGAACAATAAGAAGTAGAACTAAGAAAGTCACTAACTAGATAAACAAACAGAGCACACTCAAATGAAACATACATTAGACTAACTTTTACAAAGGACACCAAGACATCCTAAACTAATCATCTCCTGGGAGACACAGTTCATAGAGGTGAAACTGCAGTACCTATCACTTAACTGGTCTTTATTTTCTAGATTTAGCACTTGTTTGGAACTTCGATGTATTTCAATTTGGTCATCTCATTTAGTTTTCCTTTTCTACTTGATTAATATGGGAGGAACTGATTCTCTGCCATAAAGATAATCACAGAAAATAGAATGCTCTTTTCTCCACTATAGACATATCCAATTCCATGAGATTAAACCAAAGGTTCACAATCCATTCTAAGTAATCAGTCAGCACCAGAGAGGCACGCAACAAGCCCAATCTCGACTTCCTGGATACCCAACAACCCACAAGATGCACCGAATGAAACAACATGGAACCACCAACAATATCATTCAAGAAAAAAGAACACCAAATGAATCAAACCAGTTCAGGATTCATCACGGCACAAGAAAACACAGGAAAAGGTAAGCATCTAACCAGAATGTCAGTCGCAACGAGCACGGAATGGAATTGCTCGACCTCCCCGATATCGCGGCAACCAATTACGAGTCCACCTTAATCTGCATTGCAAACCAAACAACATTAAAATCCGAGCCCATTCCAACACGCAAGAATGCGAAGCTCATGAAAATGAGTCAAAATCGAAGCCCGAAATGGAAATACAAAGAGGAAGGGGAAAAGGCGAGACCTTGGCTAGAGAGAGCTCATCGTCGGGGATAATCGCCTTGCCAGCGGACGCGCGCTGAGCGGAATCGGCCGCTCTCGCGACGAACGCGAGCTCGCGAGTCGCGACACCCACTCGCCTATCGCCGGCCGAGATGGGCGGCCACGATCGGGCGCGGGCGGAGGAGAGAGGGAGAGTGGCAGCGGCCGCAGATGCCGGACCAGCGGTCGTGAGCGCAGGCGACGGGAGCTCCGTCGGAGATCCTACCGCGAAGCGAAACCCCAGAATGGGAGGAGCAAAGAAGAGGGCGGCGGCGGAGTCGACGAGAAGGCGCAGCCGTGGACGGCGGCGGAGTCGACGAGAAGGAGAAGGCGCAGTCGTCGGGAGGAGAAGGCGTCAGAGTCGGTGAGGGTCTGACGTTTTTGACTTTCGGTGAGGCGCGAGAGAAAGCGTTCGTTTCACCGTATGAAGTCAACAATGTGTATCGGAGTCCGAATAATGTTCCGGCCCTAGCTCGATTCAAAGCATGTTTATCTTCGATGCTCGGTTTTTGTTTGGGTCGGATCGTGTCGGGTTTTAGACACCCTCCTAATTACTAATCTTCGGGTGCAATTAAATTCTGAGCCACGCATATTAATTCTTATGACCAATCTGACCTCGTTGAGGAAGTCGTGTTTAATACTCATGAACTTGTAAAATTTTTCTATATATCTCTGTATTAAATGAATTTTGTTAACAAGCGTCACGAGATTATAGTGAAACATGCTGGACCAAAAAAGGTTCAATTTTTCAGGACATTTATAGCGTATGGCCTCTTTTTTGGCTGTTTTTGGGGGTCGACATCGATAGTAAACGTTACGAAACATTACCTAATTCCTATATTTGGTTACTTCGAATTATTTTATATGACGATGACGATAGCGGTAATAACTAATAATCACAATAATAACAAAAAAAATCCGAAACGACGCACCAGTCTGGCTAAACGACACGGACGCGCCACAGGACGGGCTCACGTGAAGAAGATGGAGAAGAAGAGAGGAAGGCGGCCGGCCTGCTCCCCCGCGTGATTTCAGCCTGAAGAACGCCCCACGCGCCCGGCGCGTGGCGCAACGGCCCCTAACCACCTCTCTTCTTCCTCCCTCGGAAGAGAGAGAAAGAGAAGATACAGAAGAGAGAGAAAGTGACAGAAGAGAGAGAGAGAGAGAGAGGGAGAGAGATCGTCACTCCCATCGCAGCGAAGACCGAAGCTCTCTCTCTCTCTCTTTCTCTGTCTCTCTCTCTCTCTCTCTCCATCTCTCTTTCTCTCTCTTGCCGTGGCCTCGTCGTGAACCGATTCCTGCGGATAGTCGCGGCTCGAATCGAGCCGTCCAGGAATGGACGACGAGCCTCTCCTCCAGGGCCTCGTCCGGCCGCCGCCGCTGTTCTCCCTCCCCGAGGACGACGAGATCGCCGTCCCTCCCCCTCCTCTCACCCCGTCCGAGTTCAAGGACCGCCTCATCTTCGGCCCCTCCCCGCCCCCGCGCGACGCGTCCCCGATCGCCGACGCCCTCATTTCCCCGCTCCACCCCGCCCGGCCCTCCTCCTCCTCCCCCTGGAGGAGGCGCCGCCGCCGCAGCAGCAGCCCTGGCTGATTGACCCTAACTTCTTCTGGAGCAAGAGCAACCTGCACCGCTCCAAGACCGCCCCCGCCATGGCCGTGATCAACGACCTCAACAGGCAGAGCGCGCCGCCCAAACTGCAGTTCGCCTCGCCGTCGATCATACGGCAGGCCGTCGTGCTTCTGGTATTGTACCTGTCGCTCGGCGTGATGATTTATTGGTTCAACAGGGATAATTTCTCTGCGACCGAGACTCACCCGGTTGTGGACGCGTTGTATTTTTGCATTGTGACGATGTGCACGATCGGTTATGGGGATATCACGCCGAACAGTATTACTACGAAGCTTTTCTCAATTATGTTTGTGCTGGTGGGATTTGGTTTTGTGGATATTTTACTCAGCGGGATGGTCAGTTACGTGCTCGATTTGCAAGAGAACTACATGTTGAGGTCAGTGAAGGGTGATGGAGAGAAGAAGGATTTAGCGGGGACATATATTTTCGATTTGAAGAAGGGGAGGATGAGGATAAGAATGAAGGTGGCATTGGCACTGGGTGTGGTTGTTATCTGTATTGGGATTGGTGCTGGGGTTATGCATTTTGTTGAGGACCTTAATTGGTTGGATTCGTTTTACCTTTCTGTGATGTCAGTGACCACTGTCGGCTACGGTGATAGGGCGTTTAAGTCGTTGCCTGGTCGTATTTTTGCTTCAATTTGGTTGCTGGTATCCACTCTTGCTGTTGCTCGAGCATTTCTGTTTCTGGCTGAAGCAAGAGTGGATAAGCGCCAGAGAAGGATGGCCAAGTGGGTGCTAGGTCAGGACATGACCATTGCCGAGTTTCTTGCAGCTGATATTGACAACAATGGATTTGTAAGGTATGCATGCTTATTACCCAGTAGCATTCGTTTAGGCTGGTTTCTTTAATGACCATAACTCTTGGGAAGACATTGCACGACTATGCTTCCTTTTCAGCTCTTCTTTAATTTCACCTTACCATTTGAGATGCTCTGAGCATTTCCCAACTTCTAGCTTCTTAGTAATTGAAGTAATGTGAATTAGTGGGAATGGTTGCTTCTGTTTAATATGTCTTGTAACAGTTTAGTGGATAAATTATGTAGTATGAATGATATAAGAATCTTTAACTGTCTGAGTTGTGGATATGTGACCTGGACATGTAAAATTCAGTATAGTTCACAAAAGGAAGAGTTGAAAGTCATATAAACAGTATTGAGTTATGCACAATAGTGTAATATTGCTAGCTGAAACCTTAAACCTTTTTCAGCCATTTGAACCAGTTGAACAGATATGAAGTTTTCTGTTGTTCAGTTATGAAGAAAATACTGAAATGATGGTGTTCATTCACTGTAAAATGAAAATGCATGTTGTCTTAAGTAAATGTTGACAGCACGTCTATTGGCTTTTTTTCTTCTCTATCACTGAGTTTTTACCACTTTTTATAATTTTGGGGGTACTCAACTGATAAAGTAAAGAAGGAAGAAAAAAGAAATAGGTTTATATGGCTTTCACATGCTATTGCAGAAGGCCTCATTTATCATGTGGCAGTTCAGTGTCTGACCTGATCATGCCAAAAAGATTATTTACTTTGGATCAATACTACGAAAAACCTCAAACCGATACACCCATGATAGATTTACTCCAAACTAATTATGGGTCAAAATCCCAAATTGATACACTCGTAACATATTTACCCTCATCAAAATTTACCGTGAAATTGTTAAGCTACATGACACATCACAATAACTCAATTGAAATGCCAAGTCTACGCAGAAAGCCATATCAATTCACCTTAAGTTTGTCTCAGGTTTACCGATTTGAGATTTTTAGTGACTTAAAAATCAGTTTGGAGTAAATTTGTCACAAGTGTACCAATTTGGGGTTTTTGGTGACCTGAAAATAAGTTTGGGTTAAATTTGTTATAAGTGTACTAATTTGGGATTTTGCGTGGTATTAACCCTTACTTTTTTTGCATAATAAGTTTAAGAGAAGAAAAAAGGGTTTAATCCAAGAATCGAAGGGTTGTGGAGAAGATACTACTTTGATCTCACCTAGCAAAACAGAGCATGCAAGTAGAATAGAACTGTATATGCTAACCGCACTGCCATCCAAAAGAATTTTGAGCAGGATAGCCTTTAATAAACAAACATTGCATGACCCTAAAATCTGTTCCAGGTAATGTCCAGCTAGTCTACAGTCTCCACAGACTGAGTAATTGAGTTAATATCAAATATATCTCTTGGGAATTTGGTGACAGTGAATGGAAATTAATACTTAGGAATGGGAATCCTTTTCTGCTCTCCATCATGTTTCATTTATTTTCCAAAGAACAGTTTTGTTATCTCTACTTTCAATGCTTGGATTTTCTTTACTTTTCTGCTGTGCATTCTCAGTTCTTAGATAGAATTTTCCTGCCAGCCTATGACATGTGGAAATTTTTTATTCATTTCTTTAGAGTGACATTATCATACAAACACTAGTCCTAAGGTGTACCATATCATCAGTCCAGTGATAGGCTGCTGAACAGTGAGAAGAAGTTCAAAAATCTTGTTTCCTTCCATTCCTTATTACTGCCTAATAAAAGGAAAATAGAATCTATCCCTCATCAGAAGTGTGAGATTATGATTTTTCTCTTTTTTTCCGACTTCTATTCTCCTTCTTTTTAGTTGAGTTCTTGACTAGAAAGTAGTAGGGAGAATGTCAAAGTCTTTGCATTTAATGGTTTCATTCCTGTAGAGCATAAAACCAAGGTGTTTTCTTAGTACTAAGTCATGAATCTTCTTTACTGTGAGAGAAAAATGCACCTTCAAAGTTATGATAGCAAAAACATTTTTATATCATAGAATATGATTTGCTTATGTTGTTTTGGGTTTCTGCACTTTCTGGTTCTGCGACAGTCAGGAATATCAAATTAGGAATTTTCCTTATCCTATGTTGCTTCCCGTATTGTGTGCATGATTTTTTGATAGATTGAAAGTATTTCTTAACTTACATAAAGGTTTAGTGTAGATAAGTGGGGAGTATGTAGCTTTAGCAGGGAGGCACAATTTCGCTGACCAGACCACCCTAGTGGAAAAGGCTGATATGTTAAAGAGAATTATTTGCGATCGGACTTGCTGTTTGACTGCTCACTCTGGCATAATTGGGGCTTCAAAGTCCAAACTTACCCTGAAATTCATTCGACTGTCTCTTCTATGCTCATGGAAAGATCTGTTCAGTTTGGGCTAGAGAGGGATTGGATGTTGAATCTTATCACTGACAATTTAAATAAACAATTTCAAAAGATGGGGAGAACTTCAATTGTGATAATCAGTATAATCACTATGGATTCACTTTGCCATTCCCTTAAAAGGAGTTTATAGACTGATGCATCCAAATTTGCATCATTTTTCAACTAAGTGGAGTATATAGGATGCATCCAAATTCGCATCATTTTTCAACTAAGTGGAGTATATAGGTTGCTGCATCCAAATTCCCACCAGTTTTTCTTGTTTGAAGCATGTCGTATAATTGACTGCTGATCCTAGGGACAAAAATCCACTTAGTTGGCACCCTCTTGGTGCAGCAAAAGGTTATGCTCATTTGAAGCATCAGATTGAGATCCCCGTTTTTTAATATATTGGCCAGTGATTGAGGTCCCAATTTAGTAAGTCGTTCTGCCAAACCCTTTACAGTAATTTGCATTGAGAAAAAGTTCAAGTTTTTGCTGGTGTTTTCCAACCGTGTGAAACTGTTTGAGCAAGTTCACGATGTGTTACAGAGTGTATTGTGGCAGCAGAGATGAGCTACGCCCACCACGCAAGGTGTTAGCTTGTTTAACTTTTCACTTGGTATCTTTGTACTTTGCAAGCGCTTGCTCAGAACATTTGCCATTCAACTTGATGGGAATAGTCTTCGAATATTGTCTGTTATGGAATTAATTAATTAAATTTGCTCTACACCTATAAGTTTGTTAAAGTTATGGAAAGCCTAAACTGGATGTATGTGATTCTACCTGAGTTTAGCTTATATTTATATTCAATATAGCTATCAAAACCTTCTTTTGCCAATTTCTAAATGTGTATCTGTCAGACTTGGAGCTCTAATGAAATTCACTGCTGGTGTCTTTGTGCAGTAAATCCGAGTATGTCATCTACAAGTTAAAAGAGATGAGAAAAGTTTCAGAGAAAGACATAATGCAGATCTGCAATAAGTTTGATCGGTTAGACAACAGCAAATGTGGGAAGATTACTCTTGCTGATCTCATGGAAAGTTGTAACTAATCAAGATAAGCTCTTCTCTTTGCAAAATGCACCGAGAAGTGGAGAGAAAATTGCAAGATAATGCTCGTCTTAAAGAAGGTAAAACAATTCCTGGGTGTTGATATTCGGACACAGAAATGATGCTTTTGGAGATTGGTTTCCTGATTGGTCGGTCCCCCTACATTGTATCCTCCTCATTGAACTGCTTCCCCATATTCTTGTCGATATGCATTGCATATCCATATTTTGTTGGGCTCATCTGTCAAATGCACTGCCTGGTTGATGACTAGAAGCATTTTCACGAGGCAAGGTTTTGCCTTCATTCTGCCTTCTTTGAAACGTGCCTTAGGTAGAGGAGGATTCATTAGGAAAGAAAACACTATTTCAAGCAGGAATGATACTGCACATATTCTTTCTTTTTATGAGACTTGCTTGAATTATTCTTTGCCAAAGGCCAGAAAATTAGAGGGATTTTGTCACTTATGTATAAAGAGTAGTGTATCTTCGGCTATGTACCAGCGAACCTTTTATTTGCTCTATGAAGTGTATGTATTTGAAGTAGAAATAAAAGTTCTATACGACTCTCTCTCTGTTGCACTCTCTTTCTGTGGACTATTCGAACTTCTCTGTGTTGATTACATCCATCATTTGATTAGGGCCTTTCTGGAAATAGGATCAGTTCTTGTGTAATATCTTCAAGGAAATTAAGGTATGTCTGACTTTTTGCCGTTAGCTGCTTTTGTTATATTAAGAAGTGTTTTTGGAAGCATTTCCAAGTGAAGTGGTAATATATCTTCAAAAAGACAATCTCTCGAGCGACTCCAAAAAGGAAAATTTTCAATTTAAAAAGAGAAAGCGAAGGAGAAAACATACTCAAATTAGATTTACATGGGGAAGTGTGTATCCCTTATTTGCATTACATACGTACATGTACATGATCCACTGGGGTGTCAAGGGGTCAGGTCAGGCATAATTTTCATGATACCCGACCCAATCCGAAACCCTACGAGGGCGTGATTGACCCAATCCGATCTGTTCAAGACCCTAAATTTTAAAGTCAGGTCGGGTCCAATCAGGTCAAGCCGGCAGGAGCATTTTTGACAGCTTTATGATCCAGAGGTTATTTCATTTTTGCAACTCTGCATTTGAACAACTTACCACAAAAAGCTTCAAGAGGATATCTCCTTGTCCTTTTATGATTAGACGGCTTCTTGTGTGATGAATGGGAGGAATGGATGATCACCCACAGGATGATTCGTCGCTTCGGAGATTGAGGAAGTAGGAAAAAAAAATTGAATTATTGCACCCTTCCTTCCAGGACTTTCCTTAACTTTTGCAATGATTTGACTTGTAAATGTAATCTTCTTTGTTCTTTTCTCCATTTCCTTTTTCTTCCTTTCTTTTCCCTTTCTCCACAATCAACTAGGGGTGATCCGGTCCAGAGTAGATAAGGTCTAAACCTGGACCTTGTACCCAACTCTGTTATAACCGGTTCTCCTTTTCTGGACCCTATACCCGACCCTGTTTGTATTGAACCCTGTACCCGACCCACCCTGTTTTTCCAATCCGGTTCTAGAGTTAATCCTGTTTCCATTGGAACCTGTTTTGCAATCTCTCGATATCCTATATGACTTCGAATTTTTATATGAATAAGCGAGAAAATAACGTAATCGTCCTAATTTATATTGAAACATTAAGCACTGATAATAAATTAATACATGAACTTTTTGACTAAATGAAAAATTAAGGATCCATATGGCTAATTATAATAAATAAAATCATAAGACAAAACATTAGCAACAAACATGACTCTAATATTAGTCTTATTTCCACAACTACTACATAAAGCTATTTATTTATGTAAGCATAACTCCTCCTATAAAGGAAAAATTAGGCGAGCCAATCCATGTAATACACAAGAATTTGGCGGCGACGAACACCGTCCGTCCATTAGACGATGCGAGAGGGAGCCGATGAGGGAGGGAAGCAAGTGAGGAAGAGGAATGACAAAGGAGGAGTGCCAGAGCCAAGAGAAAAAATATCATGTGATTGTGGGAATAAGAATAGAAATCAAGAGAAAAAAAAAAAGGGTTTTTGACCTCTACTTACAAAACCGGTCCAGGAACCGGTTCCAAAACCGGTCCGGGAACCGGTTTTCGGGTGGGTAATCACTTGGAACCTATTCCCGAACCGATTTAAACCGGTTCCGAATTTTGGGAACCGGTTCCCAAACCGGTTTCAATAGGAACCAGTTCCCAACCCTATTTTCTGGGTGCGCCGGTCCAGGAACCGGGTATACCCGGTTCGGTTGCACACCCCTAGAATCAACCACACACACACACACACACACATATATATATATAGAAGAGGGATTTTAAGTAATTCATGTTTGGTTGAATTTTTGGGGGAATTCTTTAAAGAAAGCAAAGAATTTTAGGTTTAATGGATTTCTCAAAATACAAATTGTGTTTTTAGTAAAGTGTAATTTGAAAGTGCATTGACAAGCAATTTGGTTTAAATGGTGTTCGGAAAAATTACTTGTAAAGGGGGAAAAAAAGAAATTATACTCTTAACCAGTGTGTAAAGAAGAGCTTTAGCCTCTGGTGAGCTAGATCTAGCATTAGCGACCATCTTCTGAGGTTGCATGACCACAGGCAACCTCCCATGACAATTGCTTGTCACACAACCCAAGGCAACTGTCACCTTAGGTCACGCAATCTTAGGCAAGACACACCAATGGTCAAATTGGGCATAACCAACGACATTAGATGAGGTGGTCGGTGGTGAAAGCGTTTTCAAAAATTTTGAAAATTTAGCGATGGGGAAATTGAAAGGAAAAAATATATTAGCATTGCAAAAATGATGAAGCCTACAAACCTACCTTTGGGCCCATTTGGTTCAGTTTTGGGGAAATGATTTTGGGAAAATGCAAATATCTTTGGAGTAAATGGGTTTTCTGAAATGCTGCATAATTTGGTAAATTGTAACTTCAAATAGCATTAGAAAATAGCTTTGGTTTGGTATTTATCTTTTTTTAAGTTTGAAAATTAAATCCAATGTAGGTTGGCCATCGGCCAATCGCCAAACAACTACTGGACGGCCAGCAACACTACTTGAGGTCACGCACTCAAGCAACATCACTTGAGTCTTGGGCCACGCCACTCCAAGCGATGGTTGCCAGGGACGCGCGACCCCCAAGCAGCAGTGGCAGTCACCAGAGAAGCCTAACTCAGAGAAGATGAATAGTCATGATGAATAGGGAAGAAGATAAACAGTGATGGATGAATAGTGGACTTGCATTTCAAAAATGTTGAAAAATCAAAGTAGGTCCCTACTTATATTGAATTTTCAGCATTCGTAATGATAGCATTTGGTCAGGGAAATCTAGAAAACACTTGCCAAATGCTTTGTATTTTCCCCAAGGGATTCTAAAGGCCCAAAGTCCTTTGCAAAAGTTGAACTAAACAGAGCCTTAAACTAAGAGGCTTTTGGGAACTTTGGAAATGCAATCATATCCTTGAAACTCTCCAAAAAAAATTTGTCAAATGCTTTATCGTTTAGCCATCGACCTTTAGGAAAGTCATTCCCAAACACACTCTTCATTTCTTAAAATCTTATTTTAAATATATTTTGTAAATAGGGATATTTTCACCCCAGTTTTTTTTGCTAAATCAAACCCATTTGGTTTAAATTATTGGACAAATTAATCTTTAGTTTTGTTGAAGCATGTGGGGACATTTGTTAACACCTTTTTAGGTAATTTAGGGTGCATTTGCTAATCATTATGTTCCTGGAAACAATTTTTACTTAGAAATGATTTTTTATTTTATTTTGTTCCCTGGAACAATTCCTGATTTAAGGCGCTTGGTAAAACCCTTAAAATTTGTATTCCCGAAATAAAAATGCATTTGGTAAAATTTTTAAATTTCTAGTCCAAATCATTTTCTTTTTATCATTTAATAATTTTACTATATTTTTCTCTTTTTTTCTTTTCTTTTTGTTTTCCCTTTTCATCTTCTCCTTCCACATGGCCGGTGATTGGTCAGACGAGGGTTGGCAACCCCGCCGGAGCGTCACTGACACCTAGTGACCCAAGCCATGGCAAGGCTCATCGACTCGAGCCTCGCTGTGAGCTGGGTGAGGCTCGGCCTCTCCGAGCTACCTCCAAGTCGGCATCGGCCTAGCCTCAACCTTGCCTAGATCTGGTGAGGCCGAGCTCGCCTAGCCACCAACGAGGCTTGGCCTTGCCGAGCCACCGCCAGCTTGGCCTCGCCTTGGCTGGGCGACACTGACCTAGAAGTGACTCAACAAGGCTGAGCCTCCTCGGTGGCTAGGCAAGGCTCGGTCTCGCCAAATCTAGGCGAGGTCGACCTCGCCTAGCCATGGCAACACTTAGGCTAACGAGCCTTGCTGTGGCTCAATGCCACTGACCCTCGTTTGGTCGATCCTTGGCCATAGTCGAGGGCAGTGGCAATCGCCCAAAAGGAAGAAGAAGAAGAAGAGGAAAGAGAATAGAAAATAAGAAAAATTAGCTTGATTCTAAAATTGTTCTCAAAAACAAAAAACAACTTTTTTTCTACTTCTTGATTTTGTTCCAAATTTATTCTAAAAAAAAATGTTCCTAGGAATAAAAAATTCACTAGACGGATTTTTGTGTTTTTGTGTTTTTGTTTTTTTTTTTTTTTGTTCCAGGGAATAAAAGAATAGAATCAGACACTATTTGGAATGTTACCAAATAGGGCTTGATTGATCCATGGATTGCTACTTTCCTATCTTTTACGCTGGAACTTTCCTTTTGTTTTTGTCCATCATGCTAGAAAAATTAACTTCTTTCTCCAAAAGGACAAATACAAACCCCATCGAATGTGTATATAGTTAGAAACTCAATTCACGTATTAAATTGATGGTTCCTTCCAATGTCAAGACCATAAAGTCTAGAAATGCTAAAAAGGAAAAGAACAGAAAGGAGAAGGAAAAGTGCTTAACTGAACCCTTCTAGACATGTTCTACCATGAAAAAAGTCAATGACGCTTCTCGTGATCCTATGGTTCAAGATGATCATGTATATGTAGACTAAGGGAACCATGCCCTCAAAAATATTTTTCTTTGAAGAAACATGAGATCGTCTATGAAGAGATATGAGTTTGGATGCAAAAGAAGTTATAACTAGGCTCGAACCTCTATCTCAATCATGTAAAGCTTAGACAAAAGCATAAATGAACGGTTTTCTGATAACACGAATCAATAACATTATATTATTGACAAATTATAGAGTTCATGATTGGATGGGGAGAAATTATTTGTTGCCTTTGACACATGGTTTTGCTCAAAAATGCATTTTTTATCAATGCTAGTTCACATGTCATTGTTATTCAAAACAGGAAAAACTATCAAAGAAGTTATAAACTTATTGTAATTGTTCCAATTGTATTAATTGAGTCCTAAGCCTTCCCATGATTTGCCAAATGAGTTCTTTCAAATGGATTTTTTTAGTACTTTTCTCTTCAAAACAAAACCTAGAAGAGTTTACTGATTTTTTGAAAACTTAACAATAATAGTATGCGAAGGAGAGAGATAATGAAGTGAATGGATGGATGTGAGAGAGAGGGGGGTGTCAAGAGTGTATTTGTTTCTCAAAAAATGAATGATTTGGAAAAAAAATTATCTTCATAAATGATTGCTTATACTCCTTATAAAGATGAGCAAATGGAAAATAATTTTACCATTCATGAAATTGTTAAACATAAAATTGTTGTTAATAATAAAAGCATTTTTCATTAACTAATTATTTCAAGCGATACAAGTAATCATTTTTAAGGAAAATATTTTTCAAATAATTAATTTCCACGAAACTAATGGAGCCTACAAATGGAATGTATGTATCGAATCAAAATTTATCATTAGAGGGTAATTTGGCAAGTGAATTTCAAGCTTTTGAAAATGAAAATCAAGCATTGTTTCCATTTCTCTATTCATTTTCTCATCCTCTTTAAGAAAACATATAAAAAAAAAAGGAAAAGTCACATAGACTTCTCTATTTATATGTTTTATAAATTGACAAATAGACAAAGACATTGATTTCGAAGATCGACAAGACTCCCATACAAGAATCGCGTTCCGCATGCACCCCTGCGTGTATGTATCACCACTCTATTTACAATACACAACTCCTTATTCCAAGTGCTTTGGCATAGAATTACAAGTAATTAATTAACGTGTCTCATGTGTTCCATCCATTGTAGTGCTTCGGTCTTTGTAATTCATATGCGCCGGTGCCCTTCAACTCCAAATAGTAAAAACACCATATTCACCTGTTTGCACACATGATGCTTTTGACTTTTGGTTTTTCTAAAAAGCACATGCGAGTTCCAATAATTCTTGCTGATCAAAAGCACCTTTTTTGCTTGAAAGATCAAAGGCGACCTCTATTTGCCAGTTGCAGATTAGTGGATTACCATGTCAGGACTAATCTCGAGTTGGACAAAAGCAACCAGCTGACCCAACCTTTTACAGAGTGATGTTCTCGGAGAGCTTTTTGTCTTCATTTTTCTCAATCTGTCCAGAAAAGGGAACATCATCCTCCCATTGGACCTCCCTCGGCAGTGAACTAAAGACAACACTTCCATGAAGCCACAGTGGTCCTAGACTTGACAGAGAGGTCATAGAAATCCCACAGTAACGCAGACCAAGTCATCGGTCTTCGAATTATGTGACTTTATACGAGAATCATTGGAGTGCCCTTTTGAATTCTTGGATCGGGGAGGTAGTATTTTGTCTTCACTGACCTTGACTAGGTGAACCCACAGAGAGAGAGAGAGGGGCACTATTGACTATTGAGTGAATGAGTACATAGCGTTTGATCGAAAGGAGGGAAAAGAAACATTATTAAAAAAGGCAAGCTTGAATTTAATGCACCTGGCCTAGTCAACTTGTCCTATTGCAATCTATGACAGTTGATGACTCAATCAAACATTGTTTTTTTTTTTTTAAATGCGGAGCAACCTATTCTAACTATAAAAACAACGGGGTCCTTTTCTTTCTTTTTTCTTTGCACAGTAGTCAGTAGGCTGGTGGGGCACATAATTGCGGGATTCAAATTAAAAAGAACTGTTTGTGGCTGATGAATGTGAAGAAGGCTTTGGTGGTTAGAATCAGTCAAATGTGCTTCTTAGCCTTGGAAAAAAGAATCAAACCCAGTAGACCTTTTCACATCTGAGAGGCAATTATCAGCTATATACATTGAACAATCAATCAAGTGATCAGCGTATTCATATTTCTTACTCAGGAATTAGTTCAAATCACAACACCGGTATTGCTCTCTTGAGAAAATCACTCATAGCAAGACTCGTATACTATAGAATTTGTTTCACTATGTGCATTTTCAGGATCTTTGAACATTAGAGATTAGTTGAATACGTAAAAGACTTCTCGTAACTGTGCCTTTTACTAATAGGGAGAAAAATAATTATGAACTATCTAGATGGGTTAGATGGAAAACACGATTGATGTTGAGCTCATTGTAAAGGGTGCAACTTCTTCTGCCATTTAGCATATATTATACAGCCACGAGGGCTATATTTTAACCTCTATAGGAACATTCCTAGTGGAGTATTTGTTGAATAGTGACGAGCAATTTGACTTCATATGCAAACAAGTCAAAGTAAATGATACGCATCACAAGATGGCAAGAAAATAAACTAAAGGAAAAAATATTTGGAAATATAATGATAGAGATTTTGGTCAAGGTGACCAATATGACGTGATGTGTTCTTCACTTTCCTTATAACTATTGCAAAAATTCTGTCAACGTTCACAGGTGGAATATGAACTTGGCAATCTCAACTAGATCTGAAAGTCAATAAAATTTTCAAGTGGGTGATCTTGGCGGTAACTTGATAGAAGGTCCTCGAAATGTTTTCTTTCTATTTTATTTATTTCACTTTATTAAGTGAAAGGGGAAAGGGGACACCCCGTGATGTTGCAGGTTGATAGCTAGAATAAGTCATGTTTGTTTGTCATTTATATCTTTTACACATGGCAGTTCCACATGTAGAGACTAAAATGATGAATATGATCATTTTGAATTTTTGTGTAGATTATATAAGACGGGTTAATCCAGTTTGGTTTGATGGTCTCGCTTGCTTCCAAAAAATCGTCCATAGTAGGAGTTTCTTAAATGGGAAAAGACATTAATGGGGGTGGTTGTGGATAATCAATAAGATTGGTCTAGCCGTTGAGAAATCAACTTTTTATTAATGTGGATTAAGCACATGTCATAAACTCAATCCTCCAAATTTCATGGTCGGGTCATCTAACTAAGTTTTGGCTCGGTCTTGACTAATTCACGAGATTAACAAGATACTTCATGAATTTAAATTTTTCTCATTTGAAATGGATTTTCAAATCATTAAAAAAGAAAAAAAAAAGGTCTCAGACTATTTACAAATATAAATATAGTGACTGAGATCACTCAAGTAAATTATTATAAATGAAGTATTTTCCTTGCCTTACGAGGAAGCAGCTTTGAAAAGGCTATTCCTCTCTTTTACGCCCTTTTCGGCATTTTAATTTTCCATATCTTTTTCAATTTTTTAAAGTTATCTATTAACTTTTTATGATATTTCCAATTCAAATTAAGCATCCTTAGTTTTTATGATACCCCCAATTCAAATCAAGCATCCTTAGTTTTATTCTTTTGTGACCTTAGTCGCTCCACATGGTATGAGGTTAACATTTGATATTGTGCATGTTTTGAGCTTGGTGTTATTGTTATGGAGCATATCATATGAGTCTATGCATTATGCATAGTTTATATGGTCTACCATAGAAAAGTAGGCATTAATTAGAATCCTAATAATACAACATATATATACACTCATTCAATATATAACTTAATTAGTTTATTGATTAATTACTCGTATGAACCTACTTATGTTGTGTAATAGGTTCTTCGAGACCAAGGATATAAACATAGTGAATTAATACATACAGCTATCTTAGTATCCTAAAGTTCCTTTTTTCTATCTTTTCCTCTAGTGTTTCTAAAAAAGTAAATCGCTTGATATTATTCAATGTTTTTCCAATCTATTCCCACATTTGATTGTTGAAATGATAAATGAATACGAAATCATAATTACATGTAAGTGAAATCTACTCTATATCATACTCTTACCATTTTAACTTTCGTGAGCAAAGGGAACTAGCTAGAATCGACGGTGCATCCTCAAATTCTAGAAGGGTCAAGTCAATGACACGATTCTAAATTAGCGAAATTATGTATAACTTTCTCTTCACGACATTTCTTTGTCTCTTAATTTGAAAGAGAATTTGGAGACTTAGGGAATCGGGCCACTATCAACCCTCTTATGTCTGCTAGTGTCGGTGAGCGGTAGTGAAATGACAGTCATAACAGATGTAGAATTTGACAGGTTGAGGAAAAAAAAATCGAAAATGAAATTATCGAACTAGACGATCGAATATAAAATTAGCTGGGATAATAGAGGTCTAGCAAAGAATCAAAGATGATGCGCTCCAATGTGACTACATCTCAAGTCCCTTTATGGAATGATGGAGGGTAGTTCACATAAGTTTGGAAAATGAAAAATTAGGTTTTGAGCTCCAAACCCTTTTTGCGCCTCAAATTTGTGGGATTTTGCCGCCAAAGAAATGCGTCGCTGTCTCATAGGTTACACACCTAACAAAAAACCTGCCCCCCCTTCTCTCTCTCTCTCTCACTCATACGAAAGTGACTTCCAATAACGCAATAATTTTTAAAAGAAAATAAAAAGACCATACTTTTAATTTTTTTCTTTTATGGTTGAATGTAGACAATACTTTATGTCACAAATAATGGACGCAACTTAGGGTCAACAATTTCGTGCTCTTTTTTTAATACTAGAAAGTCCGCCTTCTTAAGCTAACCCTCCCATTTGATCAACCATTACTTTCACATACATATCAACGTCTCTTCATCCATATGTCATGCCGCAATAACATCTTACCCTTCCTATGATCCACGTATCATTCGTTGATGTCGAATTTTAATATTTGAAGTTATTTCATTCTTGCGTCTTTAGTTGGGTCATGTCGACGGCGAGCCATATGGAAAAGCTGAGGAGCATGCGGAACGTCATCTTACGCATTATCCAGACCCTATTATTTTTCAAGACCGAAAACTCACTTTAAACAGATAAATCTCAAGTTTATGAAATTCCCATTTGATATCGTGAATCGGGTATGATGGGAAGCAAGCCTAAGATGGGCATGAACCCCGTTAAAATCAAACATTCATTGCTAAACCGTTTCCAAAGTTAACCAAGATGAATTTTGGGTGGCTGTCTATTCACTCATATGTGAACAATCTTCAGCTTTATTTCTCACTGAGACTTTTTTCCTTGCAGATAAGGACACTCCTGTGGTAATCTAGTGGCTAAATGCTCTTGTTGCTCAACAACTAACCATATGAGAAGGTTGGTAGCTGTCACACATTTTTGCCAGGGAATATAGTAGGCCTAATAAGTCCTATGGACACCTAAAAGGAAGAGATAGGGAGAATTACAAAAATCAACATTGAGTTTGAATCATTCAACTTAGTTATGTCAATAAATATACATTATTAATCACCTGATTAGATCTATGTTTTTTAGTGCACGGTCAAGTAGATAGCCAATGGGAAGCTTTGGTCCCTCCATTCCTCTAAAGCTAAAGTTAGCTTTTTGATGGCCTATGATGGTGGCCCGCTGAAATCATGACATTGTATGGACGCAATTAGCCGCAAATTGTGGCGTGGCCATCAATATATCTTTTAAATAATTTCAGCACAAACTCATATTCAAAAACCATTTCACCTCTCTTCTGCTTTTAGATCAAAAGGACCCTTTAGTCTTGCTTTTCGTTTTTGATATGGATATTCTTGATTATTGTGGGGACTCTATGCACGTTTTCTCCATATAAGTAGAGCCCGTGACAATTCTCGATCACATTTCTCTTCAAAGAAACCAAAATTCAAAATATTAGTTGCGTTTCCCCTTTTTCGCTAAATTTGTATGTGATCGATATCCATACAAAAGGTATATAACTACTAAAAGACGTCTCTTAAGTGTTTTTACTTTTAAGAAGAATGAATATGAACTTTTTAGTATGAGGTAGGATATGTTACGTATCAATTTACCATGGTTGCACTGAAAATTTATTTCATATGATTGTCAATTCCCTAAATTCTATCTATATGCATATCCATCATTTGATACCGCCCGATGATCACTGTTCGGGTCACCTCGATGATCACATTCCAAAGTATAATTTGATATCGGGAATTAACCAATTCAATGACGCATCCGTTCATCTTATATGAATTATCTAGACGAATGGATTTGCTAGTGTCCTTAACATGAATATAACTTTAATCCAACGAATAGGGTGTCCATTAATTCTTATTCTAACTGTTCTCTGGCTGCTGAAAACTTAAATGTGAAATTAAATTGAGAGTTAGTCCAAGCTTTTCGCCTTTTTCTGATCTTTGAAAAACTTTTGGTAGCTCTCAACGACCGAGTCCCAAAGTTAGGGGTTGGTTTTCTTTCTCATCATTTCGAGGTAGCATTTTCCCCCCTCCTCTTTTTGCCTCCTTGGGATTTGATGATTGCTAGAAATTTGTATTATTGTTGACCATATAAAAAAGTAGAGAATTTATTTTAAAAAAATGGGTGGAAATTATTATTTTGTTCTAAAAGGCTAATTATCATTATCTGATTGAACAGATATGAATGGGATGGTGGAGAACAATCCCAGTGATACGATCTCACACGTAAGGAATCCGATTGTGGACACAAACCTAATTGACGATGAGTCACGAGGCCCTCGATTTAAACCATTTTTATTATATCTTTATTTCTAATCAATCACGTGTCAAATTCTACTTCCTAATCTTGTCCTTCTTTTCACCCCTTGCTTAAATCATACTCATATTACTCACTAAATTGATAAGAAATTCTCAAAAAAAAATTGATAGGTGACAAGTGTCGGTTGACAAGAGATCCCGAGGTAGATTTATAATAATCCGAACTTTTGGGGGCATTTTGTGGGGATGAGAGTGACATTGCTATAATTGCAATTATGACCCTGAAATTTTGCCAACCTAATAAATAAATAAATAAATATGTATATATGAAAGTTAGCTCCAGCCACCAAACAAGCAGGCTGCTCTCACGGTGCCAACGTTTACCGACTCAATGGAGCCGTAATCAGGAAAGGAGAAAAATGACAAAAAAAAAAAATTAACAAAATAAGAAGAAAATAAACGCAGTCAAAAGAAGAAAGGATAAAATTATAAAAACATATAAGTGAGTCAATTTCTTTGTGGGAAGCATCTTTTGAAATTACTAGAAGGCTTAGGTCATTAAATTTTAAATCGATTCCACGTCTACATTCTCCTGACACCATAATGTCAATGTGATGAATCATTATTTTAGAAGAATGATAAGAATAATAACGATAATAATATTTATAAAATATTAACAGCGTTCAACAAATAAACAAAAGGAAAGAGAAATAAGAAAAGATATGGTAATGACCGGATTGAGACCAAAGGCGTCACAACATTCCAGAGATTAGACGATGACGTTCGCTGCATGTCAGCTAATGGGAAGCTTGTTTCCTTGCAATCGTAATTAAGTTTAAAAAAATTATATTATTTTACTTTTACTTCAAAATACTATATAAATTTCATCAGGCAATAAAAGAATTTATGCGAATTTTCTTATTAACGTTTACGTATTGTCAAAGTTTAAAGATGCTTTTTTGGCTTAAAGAATGTCAAAGTGCATATATATCCCAAAAATTGGATATCAATACAAGCATCTTAAAAACTCGACTAAAATGGAGAAATAACGGGCTTTTAAAACATGAGTTGACCTCATTAACTATATAAAGTGTGCGTGAAAATTCGAGCGCGCACTTCAATAGGACCACCTACATTGGACGATGCGCGTAATCGAACTTAAATGGTTCGTCCAATCACAGCATAGATCCGTTTCGAAAGTACTAAATTAACGTCTAATCATCACTTCTAACCGAAATAAAAGAAAATATCTAATCGTCACTTATTTATTTAGATAATATCCTAAATTATCTCCACCCTAAATGCATTTCTTTTGTTCAATATCAAGGAATACTTGGGACTTTAGATTTAATAAACGTGTTGTGAAAATTTAATTTTCCAATGCAAATATCATTACCGGATTCCAACACAGTATATAAAACGATTTTCTGCACCATCAAAAGCGCGATTTAAAGATCATATATATCTTGCTTTTAGCCTTCACATATACAATTTGAGGCGTCAATTATCGATTGATTTTTCTTTCTTTGGAGAGGAAAAAAAAAAAAAAAAAAAGACCCCATAACTTGACTGAATGGATGAAAGCTTTGAAATTGAATGGCACACATTCACTGCATATCTTCCATTAAAATAAATAAATATTTTCTTTCCTTTATGGAAAATTCCCTCAACGCCCCCCACCCTCCCCGAAGAGGCTTCCAGGGGTCACACCCACGTGCCGGGTCACATGTCGGCTCCGGTCAAAATGGCGGTGCCAGTACCATACACGTGTAAGCCTATTATTCCAAAAGGGACAGATACAAAAAATAGTGAAGTTTGAATCGCTGACCATCTTCTCTCTCTCTCTCTCTCTCTCTCTCTCTCAACATCGCTCACCAAAAAGACATCCTCCCTCTTTCTCTCTCCTCCTTTTGGATTTTCCCTTCCCTGACTGCAATCGGTGGTCTTCGCTGACTTCTCTCCCACACCGCCCTTCCCCACATGGTAATTGCAATTCTCCACTTTCCCACCTTAATCTTTCGTAAGTTGGGTAATCATGACATTGAAAATCACATGTATTTTGTAGAGAGGAGGAGGAGGAGAACCAGCAGATATGAAATGGACACATGTCCTCCGATAGAAGATTAGGATGAAAGGATTAATACGATATTGATATATTAAAGGGCCGGTCAATATTAGAGAATTTTCAATCCAAACATGCAATGGGTTCCACATGTTCCAAGGAGATAAGCCGACTTTCAAAAAAGATCAGGGTAAGATTATAATTTGTATAGAGTGCTGGATTATCATTTCAATTAACTATCTTTTTATATGTGTGTTTATATATAGATTGTGATAGAGGAAAGGGATATCTATCTATATATGTATATATGTATGGTGTGTATTGTGTAATTAGAGTGGATTAGCTAGGGGCCATTAAAATTTTGCAAAAAGTGGTCAAGGAAAAGAAATGTTGGACAAAGTCCAAGTTAAACAGATGGGAGGGTTTTGTAAGGAATGGAGATGTTTCCACATTAGAAACCACTTTTTGGGAAGGTGTTTTGTCAACCTTCTCCGTAAAGTGACAATGTGGAGTCTCATTCAAAGCTGGAAAACCCTCCTTCCTCTCTCAATATAAATCACCACCACACGAAAGAGAAGAAACTTAGTAAAAGTCATACACTCCAAACCAAAGATCTACACAGAGACTTCAAGGAACCTCTCTTTCCAAGTTCTCCTCCTCCTCCTCCTCCTCTTATTCTTTTCCTCTCTTTTGCTCCTTCCACATGTCTGATGAGCATAGAAACCCTAGCTATTACTATGACCCTTTCCAGAGCTCCCATTTCTCCTCTGCTTACGGTGATCAGCCATACATGAGCTTCACTGATTGCTTGCAAGGCTCTGGTGACTACAACTCGTTGGCGACGACGGCTTTCGGCTTGTCGCCCTCGACCTCCGAGGTTCTTTCGTCGGCCGAGTATGGCCACCAGAAGCAGGAGATGGGAGGGGGTAGCGAGAGTACGAATCACAACCCGGCGACGCCAAACTCTTCGATCTCTTCTTCTTCTACTGAAGCCGGGGGCGAGGAGGATTCGAGCAGAGGCAGGAGATCGGAGACCCAGTTGAAGGAGAGTGAAGATGGAGGGGAGAGCTCTAAGAAACAGTAAGAAGTCTCTCCTCTTTTATCTTTCTGCTCATGCATGTAAAATAAGGAGTCAATCTCTGAGTGGAATCTCGAACAACGTATGTCCCGATGTAACTATACTTGCTTAATTGCCTGCAAATCCTTAACAACAAACTCATTCTAAACCTTAGTATAAATGGCCTTGTCTACTTATTTTTATTGGGAATGATCTTATTTATGTCGAGAATCAGTAAGTAGGCTTTCCTTGGTCCATGCATACTCGATTGAAGCAGGGGTCATTTACTGTGCCGTGACTCAGAAAACTATGTGCTTTTTTTGCTTGATTTAAAGTTGAATTATTTGTCATGTGTAGGGTAATTACATCCAATCATGCAAGTGTTTTGTTTGCAATAACATGTTACATGCTTTTGACAAAAAACAGGAGCAAATCAAAGAAGAAGGGGGAGAAAAGAGAGAGAGAGCCACGCTTTGCATTCATGACCAAGAGTGAAGTTGATCATCTTGAAGATGGTTACAGATGGAGAAAATATGGTCAAAAGGCTGTCAAAAATAGCCCTTACCCAAGGTATGTTTGCTCTCTCTCTCTCTCTCTCTCTCTCTCCCTCTCTCCCTCTCTCTCTCTCCCTCTCCCTCTCCCCCCTTTCTTTTTCTGCTCATTTTTTAGTCCACAACAAGATAACAAATTGGACATGAATACAGACACATTTGGTAGAAGGCAACAACAATTCAACTTTGTCCTTTCAAAGATTTTGTCCTAAACTATGTTCCACTTTTTCTCCCTGAATGTTCACATTTCACCAACTTAAATTTGACCTCAAGTTGGGACATCAAAGTCAATCATAACCCTCCTCAAATAATTCCAAGAAATCAATCTAACTTCCTAAAAATAATTCTGAAACCTGCATTTTCTTTTTGCGCTTTGGTTTGTCTCTATTTACAGGAGCTACTACAGATGCACCACACAGAAATGCACTGTGAAGAAGAGAGTGGAGAGGTCATTCCAAGACCCTTCCATAGTGATCACCACCTACGAGGGCCAACACAACCACCCGATCCCGGCAACACTCCGGGGAAGTGGGGCTGGGATGTTTGCTACATCCATGTTCGCGGCGCCCACTGCAGCAGTCCCGGGCTATAACAACCCTCAAGAGATGATGTTTCAAATGCCTCACATGATGACAACAAACCAAGGTGGTGCAAATTTTGCTTATAACCCTCAAGCTTTGACTTCAACACATCATCATCATCATCATCAGCAATATAACCAAGGCCCACCAGACTATGGACTCCTGCAAGACATTGTTCCTTCCATGTTCTTCAAACAAGAGCCATGATTATATTCCAATTAAGTATCTTCAAAATCTTTCTTCAAAATCCTTCTAGTATATTGTATATATACATTAGTATAGCTACAGCCTATAGCCAGTAATTAATTACTGCTACCTTTTTATTTTCTTTTTTTTTTCTGACTGGTAACCCTATTTCATTAACTTCATCCTCAATCATATGATCTCACTTTTTTGGGGGTACTTTCACAAAGGAAGATCAAGATCACTTAGATTAAGCTATTGGGGTCATTGGTTAGCCTTATGTTTTCCTCTCTCAGTAAGGAAATTTTGCACCAGCTGCTGGATAAGAGAGAAGAAGATTAGGTTGGTTAGATTCACATGCTGGGTCTTTTTAAATGTTTTGTCTTGTATTAAGGTTTTTATATTTCTATTAGCTTTGAGAAGAGATTATCGATGATGATGATTGTATTGTGACTCATGGAGTCACTCAATATATCTTTGTACTCTCTCTTTCTGGAGCAACCATTTGCACCGATTTATGGCTATTGGATTATGCGAGTTTAGTTTTATTGTTATTTTTCTTGCTATAAATATCTAGCTCATTATGCTAAGAAAGTAAACAAATTCAAAAGGTGATAAACAAATTCAAAAGGTGAGCAATGGCATAACAATCAATCATCTAGAACTTTGTTGAGAAAATGTAGACAAGTCACTGTCGTTTTGATGTTTTGGTTCATTTTCCGCTCGAAAGTTTTGAACTTCATCAATAAGTCACTGTTTGAAATTTTCAACTGAAGAAGATGAGCTATGCTGCTTTTGTCAAAAAGGTGCTACACTAAAGCTTGCGTTGGCCTATCCATGAATTATATAATATAATATATACCTATATATACGTGTGTGTGTGTGTGTATATATTGACACAAACTTTGCCAGAGTCAATCATTTAATCTAGTTGAGATTAGAGAAAACATATTTCAGTTGAGAATGATCACATCACACAAGATTGTAGAAATGACATTAAACAAAGTCATTGACTGGGTATGCATTTGAAAAAATACTTTTATTCGTATAGACACATTTAAACCCCTCTCAGGCTGCAATTGGCCATTGAAAAACTAATTACATTGACAAAAGTTCATAGAATATTACCGTTTTATTCGGATAACACATCGATGGAACATCTGAACATTTAGTATGACTTATTTAATGGATGAATGTAAATTGCTCTTACATGCGCATAAAGTAAGACTCTATCTATACGGGCAGTTGGCATGCCTCCTAATATTACTTTGGGTTGAAGATGTTTTGATTCGTATACCGGATCTGCCACATAAATATCAGGCACTTTATATTGAAATTTATAGAAACTCGACACGGATGTGCTCTTTATACATGTAGATAATGAAATTTGTAAAGATTCTGCCACACATGTTTTGGCCAGAATGTAAGAAAACGATTTCGGGTTAAGGTAATCAAATGAGAACGAGAATCGAGTAGGTACTGTCATCATTTTTGTACTAAATTGACGCATTACGAAGTCTTGAAAGAAGCAGTATTGGCTTTTTATTCAAATTTGAATTTGTATCTTCCATATGAATACTCATCTTACAATTACAAATGTGCATATTCTAAGCCCCGTTTGTACAAATTATCTATTAGTATATGTGACTGAAATCCCATGTAGTAGGTTAAGACTTTTCTTAATTAGGGTTTTGTATGTGTCTATAAATAAATATTGAGAGAGTAATTTCTCAGACCAGTACATATCATGGTCACATGCATTTAATGTAAATTTATATAAACTATTGTAACTTGCAATAATGCCAAGGAACAATTTATTGAGAGGCTGCAGAATTGAATCAAGTTAATTATATGTATGTATTTGAGGGAAAATGGTCTATAAAGTCCTAAACCTATTGTATAACAACCAATTCAGTCCTAAACTTTTTTATTTGATCAAATTTAATTTTAAACCTTTTGATTGCTTTAAATGTAGTCTTTTTAGCCATTGTTGGTTGGAAATTGCTGACTTGGCCACTAACCGTCCAACATAGCACGAACAATGCTAACATGAATGATTTTTACATTTTTTTTTTTTTATGATTAATTTGATTCATTTCTTTACTTATCTTTCATTTTTCATTGTTTATCTTCCCGGAAAGGCCAGTTGGGGGTTGTCGGGGCCTCGGTGAGGGCCACAGCCCTTGCCCCCACTACAAGCCATTGCTGAAGCCCTGACGATCCCCATCGGCCCTTTTGAGGAGATGAACAGTGAAAAAGAAAAGAAAAGAAATTTATCAAAAATCCAGAAAATTTTAAAAATAATTTGCAAAAACAGTCAATGTCGATGATTCTTGGCAATTTTTTGCTAGAAAAACTACATTGGCAAATTGTCAAAAAATTTAGGAATAAATTGGTCAAATTGAAAACTTTTAGGACTGAATTGGTTGCCGTATAATAGTTTTAGCACTATTTGGACAATTATGCAATAGAATATCGCATATTAGTGTAGAGAGGGGGGGGGGATCGATCTTGTTAACTAATTACATTGATGATCCATTATACAAATTAACTATACCACATCGTATGCGTGACTTCTGAGGTAATGAATGATCTATGTGAGACTCATGCATAGCTCATCATTCTCATATTTTCCGATCAAGTCAAGAGGATAAGGTCAGCGTGAATACATTTATTTTAGTATTGACCAAAGTAGGTACCTAGGAAACATCACGAAATTAAAAATGAATATGACCTCCTCTCGTTACGGAATTTAAGGTGTGTTAATCTTGTATCAAGTCAAGATGACTAGACATAAGCCAAGTCGTTGCTATAGTTATGCAAATTTTTCTTATCTACTTTTGTGAAATCTCAATTTTGGCCCCCAAGAAAAGTAACTCAACCTGGAAAGAATTAACACGATCCAACTTTCAAAGTTGGCATGAACATTGTTGGAAGTATGGCTCGAGTTTGAGCTCGTAAAAGAAATCCAATCCAGATAGGTTTCTTAGTTTGAATAGGTTTATCTAAGATGGTTTTTTACTTTGATTGTAAGATTTTATGGAACAACAACCAACTGTTCTGAAAACAAAAGTTATGTATTTTAATACTCTTACTTACGTTTAGGCTAGACATTGGCATGGTACTAAGCATGAAATGAGGAGGCAAATAAGGGATTTGAAAAGATTTGAACTTAAGACCTTTTACTTTAGTATGATGTGAAATTTGGTGGGACCAAATCTTTTCTATATAAGAAATGGCTTAATATTTAAAGGCTTAAACTTTTAGATAAATACGTAATTTAATATAAGTCCCGCTTTTTCCGCTCCTTCCTTGGCTAATACAAAGGCATCACAATGTCTTGATCATATTGTCCCTCGTGGGAGCCATTTTTAGCAGAGTATACCCCGACCATCATTCAAGTTAAATGGGGTTCATTTTGACCTTATTCTCTCTCTTTCGTATTTGTCATCCTCTTCTTCCTCGTTGCCTTCTCCACCTATGTCCTCCATTGCACTCCTGACCTTGAAGTTTCTATAGCTTGCTTTGCCGCCTCACCAACCCCCGTGGCCTCGACCTGCCGTCATTGAGACATCACTCTCACGACAATGTCATTCACCTCTAGATCTTGAAACTTTCGTCCTTACTTGGTCTGCATCTTCCGCATTAGCTCTAGTCACACTATTCCAGAATCTCGGACGCGTGAGGGAGCTCGACAAGAGCTTGGGAGTTTGCCGAAGCTACCAGATCTGGCCGGAGGTGTGGCATGAGTGACCCTCCTATGATCGTCATCATCCTTTGTGGAACAGCTAGTGCAAGCAAGTTTGGCATGGAAGCACATGGAACCCCATCTCATCCTCGAGGAGGTCCTCATCGAGTGCGCTTTGTTGTTGGCTCCGTCCGAGTCGATTCAGTCACGTCAAATAGCTACAAGACATTCGATATATGGAAGATCCTCATCAAGGAAAGCAAAGACGAGAAACGGGACCTAAGCAAAGCCAAACAGTCTCAGCCCGAGGATATCCGATTAGGACGAGTAGAGAGTCGAGTGGCTGAGGAACACCTAAATTATTCCAATATCATCAGGCCTAATAAGCGTTAGTGTTTTGCTCGTCACAGGTTCATCTCTAAAGTTGTGTGAGGAACCCCACAGTGATCAATGTTTGTTAAAATTGATTAAGAATAAGATGGATAAGTTTCGGGCTAAACTGCCTTTGATTAGGAAACTGTTGTGGTCACATCAGGAGATTGAGTTCTTGTGGTGGATGGACGGTGATGCTATGTTCACTGCTATGGCGTTTGAGGTTCCATGGGAGAGTTATAGGACTCTAACATTGTGATGTATGGTTAGAAGAATTGAATTGGGTCAAATATTGTTAGCTTCCTGTTTAGGAATTGTCAGTGGTCACTAGACATTCTTGCTTCTCGTTGCTATCCTCGATGAAGTTCTGAGCCATCCCCACCAAGCAGACCGAGCTCGGCTCGAACTCAGCCACTCCACCCCACCTCTTCCATCCTTGCCGTATTAAGGAGGAGTTTCACCGCCAGTTGCCTTATCCAACAGTGAAATTTTCGGGATGCCTAGCAACTGTCGATGAAACAAGCAAAAAAAGAGAATAGAGAGATAAGAAGAAAAAGAAAGAACCAAATAAAAAGTGGGACACAAATTGGGCTCCACATTTAACAGGAATCATCGCCTGAAAGGAGGATCCATGGGTGACAATACGGTCAAAACACCATAAAAGAGAGAGTATTAGCTCGAGAATGGGTAAGAAAAGCGTGACCCTAATTTTATTGGTCCATGCTCGAAAGTATGATTTCTTTTTTTGTAACAGTAAATTTCAATAAGTGAAATAGAACGACAAAGATTACTAATATCTTTAATCGAGAAAATTGTTAAGAAGGAATTTAAGTTCGAACATGTCAACATATCTAATTGACATGAAACGATTTCAAACTTGATTTTTCTCCTCAGTCAAAATGATCTTTCCTTTGAATGTTCCACCAAGGTCAATTTCTTCAGTACATCCTCTTCTTCCGGTTCTGTAGAGTGTGGATGCTTCCCCATCATCATCATCAGTTGACGCCCATTTCGATGCGCTCGAAGTTTGCTCTTTCAGACTTCTTCTTTCTTTTTGAGCTCGTGTTTGTTCTACAAGTAGCAACTTCTTGAGGGGCATATTTTCAATTAAAGAAAAAAGCAGGAGAACATACTGAAGGGGAAAAAAATGAAACATCAAGCAGGCTCGGCAAAAGTATTTAGACGTAGCTTGCTGTTGATACTAAATTTATTTTTCACAAACTCATTTTTTTTATACCGGTAAGACAACTAAATTAGGAAAGTATATTCTAAATATATATATAATTTCAACGGAGTTTTTCCCCATTTTTAGCGCAACTAAAATTAGGAAAGTATATTCTAAATTGTTGATATTATTACTTTGAAACGACAAAACCACGATTGTATAAGCTCGCTGCCCGCAGGGTTAGAGAATTGGCTGAGCCCAACAAGCCTCTAACTAGGCCTTGCGTTACTGGTATGGGCCAGTTCGTTCTGGCTGAGCCTGAGATGAAATTCAACTTTTGGCCCGCAAATAAATGCAATTCCAATTTGCCGACCCTTAAAATGTCCAAAAACATGTTTTTGAGCCCCAAATATCATTGCTAATCAGATGAGTATGGCAACTTGATCCTCATCGTCAATTCTATTTCTCGCGGCGATTAGAGTTTCAAAAAGCCGCCGTGACACGGTGCTACTAGAGGGAGAGAGGCAACGATTGTCGCGGCCAAGGCTGCCTTCGCCACCAGCATGCCGTGATTTAGGGCTTCAAAGTCTATACCGGAGACGGCGATGCTAAAATCCCAGTTGTTGTCGGACATGAAAGGAGACATGTCTGAGGTCAAGTATCTCTCAATTTAACATGCGAATTGCTACGTGACAGTTGGAAAGTGTTGACGGTAAGCTCTTTTGTCTTAACATGCCGATTGCTACGCTAATAGTTGAAAAATGTTAATAGCAGTTGATGAGGAAGGGACTTTTTTGCGCAATGAAACAGAGAGTTGGTGGCATAATAAAGTCGGAGGACCAAATTATATGGAGGGGAATTGTGAGTACAAACCATGAATGCAAACCTGTTTATGTTATTGTAACATAAAAATGACTGTTAAGTGCATTTTGTACAATGATGATAGGATTAATACCTTGAAAAACTTCCAAACCGGTACACCTATAACAAATTTATCCAAAACTATTTTTTTTATCACAAAAAATGCCAAACCGATATATCTTTGACAAATTTACCCCAAACTGGTATACTTATGACAAATTTATCCTCTGTTGGTTTTCGTTAAATTTCTTGTCAAATTATTAAGTTAAATGACACGTTAACTGACGGTTGTTCATCACAGTTTATGATTTTTATTTTTATTTTTTTTTGATTTTAATTCAATTTATGTTCGTCACATTTTATATTTATATTTATATTTTTTTGTGATATTAATTCAATTTTTATCACAAGATGTACCGGTTTGGGGTTTTTCATGGTAAAAAAAATAGTGATTTTGTTATAAGTGTATAGTTTAGGATTTTTCAGATAATAAGATAAGATAAGACCCTGAAACATGCGAAACGTACATTTCCCCATTTTTCTTCCTTCGCTTGTCGCATATGTTGATTTCAATATATATAGTCCCAAAAAATTTGAAGAACAAAAGAAATGCAACTTCCTACAAACTTTTGCGGAGACACGTACAATGTTAATTTTGTCATACCAACCCTCAAGTTAGCCCAGTAGATTCGGGTATTAAGAGTTTCCAAGAAAGAAGGTCACTCATTATAATTCTGATAACTGCGTGCAAACTTCAACAAGTCAGATTCATTTACACAGGCCGAAGACCGAGACTTAATTGGTTCATAAGGATTGTAGAGTGTTTCTCGGACTCAAAGTAGTCAAGTCTCTGCGTTCGTGTCCCTGAATTATCCTTGATTAAGCTTGATAAAACTTAATTGAAATGCTTTTAGGATAGACATCGGTCTATGTCGAGATGCTTGATGATCTCCAAATAACATTTTTTAATGTTTTCAAATCAAAGATTTGGATTCCTTGATAAGTGCATAGTACCATGGTAAAAATTTGGGGAAAATTGTCCAATCAGTCCTAAACATACTGTACGGATGTTAATTCAGTTCTAAATTTTTCAAATTTGTCAATTTAGTCGTAAAGATTTGCGTGAAATTTAATGTACTCATTCCGCTCAATTCTCACTTGAAAATTGCTAACGTGTTGATGTGCCACATTGGACGACCAATATATTTAAGACTAATCGGTTAATTTTTTCTAATATTTGCTATTATTCACTATCAATGCACAGCTGAAGGGGACACATAAAGAAATAGTGGTCACGCTATCGATTCTAAAGTCCACAGAAGTCATTTTACATTAATTATTGTTCACGTTACATGAGCTGTTCATAAAATCTCTTTAATGGCAATTTAATAGAATGGTATCTTCGGTAGCACTTCATCTCGTGATTAGGTGGGAGGGAACCGGAATTGAGTGTGATGTACTAAACTTTTGCTTATTGTACCAAGCAAGGTTTCTTTGACTAATTGACTTGACCTTTGTGTCTTTCTTAAGGACCAATTCAAATTCAAGGCTCGATTTATTTTTCACACCACTCGACATGCCAATGACTGCATTTTAATGCGATTGGGCTACATTCATTTCTTATATTAGTGGTTAGGGGCTCCTTATCACATCAAATTCCAAGCTAAGGTTGTCATCGATCCTAAAACTATTTTATCTAGGGTGCAAACATGACTAGTTATCAGAATAGGGATTATGGTGCGTATTCAATTTGTTATGAAGTTGGGAGATTATGGCCCTGCTAGCCCTTTTGGTTTTTATAATGTGGTCTCTAGACGATTTTTTTTTTTTTTTTGAAACTATTTTAGAGAGGGAGGGAGATCGAGAGAGTCTTGCTAGGGTCATGCGACCCCGGTGACCCTATCCTGATCGTCACCACAATGCCATGGCTGCCATAGCAATCGAAAGTTTTTCTTCTTTGTTAATTTTCCTTTTTCAATACTTTATGTATTTATTTTATTTATTAAATTTTCAAAATATGTTGGTTTGTTTGTTTGTTTTTTTTTTTTCTTTTTAGCTTTTGAAAGACATGTCGGATAAGACGTCAACAAATAACAACTTGATAACATTTCCATCGGTTTTTTTAACGGTGACCTATTTTAATGAGAAATTATATAGTTCAGAGGTCACATTGGCAAAAACAAAAGGATGATATAAAACAAACTGAAAGCCATAGGGATTAGTAGTGCCATTACTCAAATTATTGGAAAAAAAAAACGTGTCATGAAATTAACCTTAATACACCGACATGAAGGGCTCATCAAAAAGGGGAAAATGCTTCAAGAAGTTGGAATATAGTCAAGATATTCTACCATTGGTATATATCTCAATTAGAATTACCTTTAAATTCTAGATAGAGATAGATTTTTGGCATTTGAGGTAGAAAGATGGGCCACTTACATTGGTCAAATATTTGACTTTTGAACGAGTTTTTTTTTTTTCTAAACTTTTGAACGAGTTTTTTTTTTTTTTTTTTTGGGTCGGTAACTTTTGAACGAGTTCACTTCTCATGTTTATGAAGGATTTTCTTGGCCAATGTTGATGTAGGATGTGACCATAGATGTCTGTGGCCCGTCAAGCATCTAACATCGAAGACAACGCTATGAGAAATAGTTAATTGCTGGTTGGAGCATCATATCATGATGGTTTGAAAGACAATAAAACAACTCATGATATTTAATAGTTCATGATTATGGATCATCAATGATTTTTTTTTTTTTTTTTTTTGAGTATTTGTACTTGAGAGAGCGATGTTCTAGAACTCAAAAATCACGACTTTTATCGATTTGAGTTTGCCAATACTAACTCTCTTTGATTGACGGGATTAGTTGGCAGTCAGGAGATATTTAGATTAGGATATGAAGGTCGCTTTTCAAATCTTACCCGATGTCTGTAAGTTGTTTTGGATTATGGCCACTTGTATAGGTCAAAAGCATGACTTGATCATTTCATGAGGCTCGTGGGTTATTTTATAGGCTACACCGGTGCCTGCTGGACTATAGAAAAACAAGAGTTTGTTGATATTTGACCTGTCATATTCCAAATTGCATTGCTTAGTTGATTTTAAGTACCATCTATGCCGTACACTATTTTTTAAAGAGCAATCTTTTCACATGAACCAATATCATAACCTTGAAAAGGAAGGATTTATGTTGTTCCTGATATTATATATTTAAAAAGTTCAGGCTTAGGTAAATGTACTATTCAATAATAAGAATAAGAAAAATTGTTAAACTATGAGCACATTGAGCAGATGAACTATCGTCTTCACAACCAACTTTGTTGGAGAAATTCAACTAAAAAAATTCATGACATTTGGTTTGGTTTAAAAAGACAGTAAATGTGCATGCACGTTATGTGTACATAAGATATTGACATTGGAAATAAATATTTTATTAAATACTAAAGGTGAGAATGAATGTCACATAAAACTGTCAACCGGATTAGACCAATCCTAAAAATTGGTCTAATTCTCGATTCCGAGCCTTATCAATCCAGTTTCCGATTTTAAATTTTTTTTGGAACTGGTACTATGCAGTCTACTTTTCGAGTAGGAATCAAACTAAACTAGGAATTGTAATTGAAGAACCAGATTGGGAGCTAGAGAATTAAACTAGGAATCGAGTACCGAATCTAATTGGATCGAGATAACCCTAAAACTAATAGTATTTATGGGTCTTTGCAGCAATTTTCATACTTTAATAGTATCAAACTTTTAGAATTAGGAATATGATGTCATTACTATTGTTATTCAATATGTTCTTCCATTACTATAATAAGTTCTAAACTTACTCTAATGCGGGTGGAAGAAAAGATATCTATTAGAATCCATTTACAACATATATGTATATTCATTGCAGGAGAAATCCAATATAGAAATCTCAAATTAACTAATCACTACTCTTTTAGGGTGCGTTTGGTAACATTTACTTTTAAAAATTGTTCTGGAAACGAGGAAATAGAAAAAGTGCTTCGTTCTAATAATTTTTGAACAAAAAAATGGGTTTGGTAAACTTGTTCTAATAAAAAATGAACAGAAACAAGTTTGGTAAATTTGTATTTTTTTTTTTATTTCTTTTAATTTTTAAATATTTTTATTTTTATTTTCTTTCTTTTTTCTTTTTCTTTTTCTTCTTTTGGCCGGTCGCCGCCTCGGCCATGGCCGGCGGATCGCCGACGAGGGCGGCGGCCTCGCCCGCCACGGCGAGGCCGAGCCTCGCCGTGGTTGGGCGAGGCTCAGCCTCGCCTTGCCGGGCGAGCTCGAGCTCGCCCAGATCCGGCGAGCCCGAGCTCGCCCAGCCAAGGCGAGGCCGAGCCTCGCTAGGGGCCGGCGACGCTCGGCCTCGCCGGGGGCCAGCGACGCTCCGGCGAGGTCGCCGGCCCTCGGCGGCGTCGCCGACCCTCGACGGCGGTCGCCGGCCATGGCCGAGGCCGGCGACCGCCAAAGAAAAAAGAAAAAAAAAAGAAGAAAAGAGAAAAAAAAAAGAGAGAAGTGTTTCGATTTTTGTTAGAAACAAGAAACAATTTTTTTTTTTTTTTTTTGTTTTACGTTACATGTGTTTTAAACAAAAATAATTTTGGAACAAAAACGCACCCAAACGCGTTTGCTTTCATTTTTTTGCTCCAAACAAAAATGAAAAGTTGTTCAAAAACAAAAAAGAAATGAAAACAAACGGGCCCTCATGTTTCTAGTTTACTCTTGGGTCAACCCCTTCAATTTACTTTACATGATAACATAATACGATTTCTGTTGCTAGGTATGATAGATTACTTTAATTATAAATGGTTTTTTGGGATAGGGAGTCTTATTGATGAAATTCTATAAATATGAAAGGAAATTTTTGTTGTTGCTTGACTAAAAGTGAATAAAAAAATCAAACACAAAAAGTAATTGGTCGTTCCCGAATGGACCTTGGAATTGCATGTTTGGTTTTAAGGTTGGTTTTAGAGTATACATGGTAAGTTCCGTGTTCCAAAATTGAGAGGCGGTCCCAATAGAGTATATTCCAAATGTCGGGTGGAACTTGTATCTATTTTGAAATAATTCATTCTTACTAAATACATATTTAGTATAGATTTGGAAAGATAGAACGATTTTCAAGATTTGCATCTTCTTACGAAAATTGTTGTAGAGAGGAAAAGATTGAACCATACGAGAGACAAATCATAATTATTAACTAACGGATTTGCCCATGGATCCAATATTAATGAAATGAATAATTACGGATATAAGAGGATGGAAAAAATAATAGTTTAATGGCCACCATTCCACCTTGGAAGGGGGAGGTGGGGGGTTTCGAATCCCCACATTCTCAGGGAGTTGGGGTGGGGATGAATTAGTTTTAGGAGTGAGTTTCGACTCCCACGCCCTATAAGAAGGCAGGGCAAAAGTCTGAGGTAAAAGTTAGAGTGGGAATAGAATAAGACTGATTAAAAAAAAAAAACTCTCAGAAGTAGGAGGTCCTAGTTTCCTTTTATAATAGCACACATTTCATGTGTTTTTAAGAAATAAAGAATTTGCATTATTTTGGTAATTAATAATTATATAGAACCGTTAATTTGGCAAAGGAAAGCTAAGCTAACCCTATTTTTTTTTTTTTGGTCAAACCCTATTTTTCAGTAAAAACATTTAATCAGTTTCTCCATAAATGAACCAACACTCGATATAATTTGAATTTGGAAGCATCGCCATCGAAGGTAGATGCACCTACGCTAATTTGATTACGCGAACGCCAACGTACGAAAGATTCTCTTAGCAAGTGTCAAACAATGTAAATGAATGAATTCATCATGTCCTTTTCGGTATATTCACATATAAAAATCAATATTCTAATCAATCATCATAACACGAATAAAAGGTCAATAGCACGAAATTTTCAAACGCGTAAGCGATCCGACCACCTCTTAAAAAAATAGATCCACGAGGGAATACAAAATTTCCATATTAATTACTAATTAATAACAATCACAGCGTCCTTAAAATAAGTAAGGGAAAACGGCACAATGTGGTCTTCAAATTTTCAATTTGTTCAGTACAGTCCATAAAATTTAGCTCAATAAGCAATGTTATCTCTAAACTTTTAAATTATTCAATGCGATTTATGAACTTTCGGGACGTGTTTGATTTAGTATCTGGAGTACATAAAAATATTCAATATTGTCTTGAATTTGATTTAATGGAAAAACAATATCAAACATTTTCATACAGTTATTTCAAGGATCACATTAAACATTGGGTTGAGTTTAGCTTAATATGCAATGTGGTCTCTGAATATTTAATTTGTTTAATGTCGTCCCTACATTTTTGAATTGTTCAATATAATTTATGAATTTTTCTACATATTCGAGATGATCTTTAGATTATATAAAAATGTTCAATTTTGTCTTGAACTTAACTCTAGAAGGGCAACATCGGGCATTTCACATAGTTCAAAAACTAAATTGAATATACCCTGAAAGTTCAGCGACCACATCGGGCTAAAACTCATGGACCATTTACGTCCTTATCCCGATTAATAAAACCAATACCTAATCGGGTAACAAGAATAATAATTAATACGTTTGGTAGCTTCACCGGCTCCCCCATATTATCAAAATCTACTTAATTGATTATATTAAATCATTTTAAGTTTTTTTTTTTTTTTTTTTTTTTTTTTTTCTGGTTATATGAAAAGAGCAGTGCAACGACGGCGAAGCCCCCCAACCACTCCCCACGCAGCACCATCGTCCATCACTCCCGCACACGTCCGAACCGACGGTGAGCGGGCGACAGCGACGTCTCCCCCGCAAATCTTCTCATTCCTTCCAAGCAATCTCTCCCCATTCTCCCTCTTCGCTTCCGCCGATTCGTTGGAAGCTCGCCATCCCTCCCCCCACCGCATCGTCCCTCGTATATAATCTGCTGACCATCTCCATCCTCTCGGATCTGCGATTCCCGGTGCTCTACAGCCCTTGGCCGCGTCGACTAGGAGGAGGAGGACCACCACCGGTCGATGCGCCGTCGCTCCGCCTGCTGATCCCGCGATCCTGCCGGCGGTGGTGCCGATTCGATCCGGTCCGGGATTGATTCCGAGTGTGGAGGGGGAGAAAGGATGGCGGTCTCCGGGCCGATCACGGCTGGACAGGTAGCGGTTTTTCGCGCTTCGATTCGGCGACAATGCCGGCCGTTTTCTTGTTGGCGGGAGCCGAGTGTGGAGTGAATCCTTGTGGAATGCGAGTGTCGCGGCCGATTCCTCCGTTTTCTCGTGGATTTTCGCTGTTGTTGTCTTCCTCTAGTCCTCGATCTGTTGATGTGGTGGGGTTCGTTTGCTGGCGTTTGAACGGATCGGTGCCGTGCACGTGATCCGCGCAGTGCTTGGACGCTGATGCTGTGTCGATAGGCGTTCTGGTTTTTTGGTTTCCCTCCTGGATCGTGGGAATGGCGTGTGATTCGCTGAGCATCGCCAATCCGTAGCATGCCGCTCGAAATGATCACAAGTCCCCAAGTTTTTTCTTTTTCTTTTTCTTTTTTTAATTGGGCAGGATAGCGTGTTGCTATTATCGTCACAGAAACACACACCGCATCAACACGATGAAAAGTGGCTTGATCGCAGAGTGTCTCTCGTGCAGATGGAGTTCTGCTATAATTCGGTGTTGTTTTCCATGTGTTGGGAGGAATATGAGGCTTCTTCTCTGAAAATGTGTGATTTATCCAAGTTAGGAGCAGTTTTTGCACTGTTTCTGATCTGGAAGTGTCTCGGTACCATTTCTAGTGTATTTTAGTGCGGTGCTGCCACTGAGTGTATATTTTATTACATATGCTTTGGGATGATATGTGCGACGTTTCTCCTCCTCTTGCTGGATGTTTTTCTTCTATGTTAGGAAGTTTGAAGGATTGGGCCGGTTGTCCTGGGGGTTGTCCTGGGGCTCTGCCAGTTGTTTCATATCAAGATTTAACCTTTTTTTCATTCACTTTGTTCGTTTATGTTTGCTACGTTCCTCTAATTTTTCAGCATCATGAGACATTCATGTATCTACTACCAAGTATTGGTTTCCATTCCTAGTGCCAGATCCATCTATAGCAGATTGTTAGCAGATTTTGGAGCTGCTTAGTGTAGGAGTGGATGTAGTTTAACAGGTTTGCCTTCATAAGAATTTACATTATAGGTTTAGTCAATTACTTGAGGACCCAGTGAGGATTCTGCTTGCATGAACGAGGATGATTTATTCAAACTTCTTTTTAATGAAATATCTAGCCAGCGTTTGCACATGCATGGCATATATATGCATTTATAGTTAATAGTTTAGTGCATTGCAGAAAAACACCTGTTTCACTGATGAAAGCAATTGTTATCATGCTGCAGGTGTCCTTTTTACTCGGCATCATCCCAGTATTTATTGCCTGGATATATTCGGAAGTGCTGGAGTACAGGAAGTCCGCTTCGGTTTCTAAAGTGTAAGTTTTTCAATATCATCATGACAACTCTTTCTTAAGGTTGATTGCATATGAATAACAATTGGGTTGTCTTCCAAATTTTAAGCTGACATGTTTCATTTCATTAACTTTCCTCCCTGCCCTGGTTTTTCTTGAAAAAGAAGTCTTCAATGAGACCTTCACCAGTTTTGGTAAAACAAAGAGGAAGAGACTTTCGCCTGTGAGCATTCAAAACTAAATCATTGTGACTTCAAATAGTTTGCTCGTATTTTACCAGAAAAGTTGTTGAGATGGGAGAGAGGTGATATTGGAAAGGGGTTAAGAACATTCTTTGAATCTTGACAGTTGGAAAGTCAATTACAATGGTAGGATCCTTCTGGGGGTATGAAAGGCAGTGTGTTTGGTTATTAGCTCAGAGACAAGGCTCCAATCTTTATTATGTATAGTATACTGGATAGTCGTCATGATCACCAACTATATTGTTTTACAGTTTTAATGTAAGTTGAAATATTAATGTACGATGTCCAAATCCTAAAACCAGCAAGTTGTTCTTTCAATAGTTTCACTTTTTCCCTCTAAGAGTAGTCCCAAATCTCCATTATTCTTAGAACCCTGAAAAGATAAATAAATACAGAATAAGCTTTTCCCCTTTCTTGTCTTTTACCAGTAAAAGCAATTCACAAAGAAGCAGGGAATGGTAACTCAGTTACAAAACAATTTTCTTGATAGTTGATTTTGGTACATATAGTTTAAGTTTAAGATATATTTAGAGAAAGAGGAATAGGAATGGCCATTCAAATAGCCATCTACCTAAAGTAACAGGGAAGTTAGAATAGCATGTTAACACTCGGTTACTGCAAGGACGCAGGGGCACATAATATTGAGACTCATTTCCTTCCAAAGTTCCCTTTGAATTTGCTAGGGTGACTGTTTCTGACCAAGCTGTTAGATCTCAAGATTTAATAGTAGGAGTTGCACACATCTCATGGGTCAATGTGGATTTTTGTGACAATTTTGGATGTGCATGCACATAACAGGTGATTTCTCTAGAACTGCTATGGGGATATGTCTGAAATATCTCTGATACTACTATGAGGAGATGCGTGTGGGCACATGCTCATGCCTTTGTGCAGTTCTGATGGAAACACGAAGCGGGATATAGTTCTAGCAAATGATACTGATATGAGCTGATATTGAAATTTTATTAAATTCATTCAATGAACTATTGAATTGCTTTTGGTGTTGAACAATTCGCTTCTTGGCTATAGCCACTCAGACAATAATTTGGTGGAATTGGGAAATGGTACTACCAAGGAAGATGATCGAGCTGTTCTTTTGGAAGGAGGCCTTGCCAAATCAGCCTCTGCAAAGTTTCATAGTTCATCCATTAAAACGAATTTGATCAGGTGCCTATTTTATTATGCTGTATTCTCATGGAGTTCCCTATTTATTAAGTCTTTTACTTACCATATAACTTCTGAACCTGTTTTAGGTTTTTGACGATGGATGACTCTTTCTTGCTAGAGAACCGAGCAACTCTTAGAGCAATGTAAGTGAAATATTGTTTTTGATCTGGGAACAATTACTCTCTTGGCATCTTCTTATGAGTATGCACATTGTATGGGTCTGAGTTTGGAACAGTATCGTCCTAATTCTTTATTTGTGATCTAATGATTACACTGACTTGGGAGCAATTACTCTCTTGGCATCTTCTTACAAGTGTGCGCATTGTATAGGTCTGAGTTTGGAGCAGTATTAATCTACTTCTACATCTGTGATCGAACAAATATATTGGGAGATTCTACTAAGGTAATCATTTTCTGCTTTCTATTGCTATATTACTATCTTTAGAGCTAATAGTGGATTTTGCTACCTTTTGAAGTTGTACTTCTGTCCAGCAACTGTGATTTTAGAAAGAGTTGCATAATTTGTTTTATATTTCTTGAGGAGTCGAATGAAACATTCTTCATGTATTTTGGTAGCATTCAGTTGACATTTTTATTAACTAGCAAAATTAGGGCACTGCTGGATGACTTTTTGCCCTGAAACATCCAATGGGAGTCGTATTGTTGTGTCTTATTTTTTGAACTGTTACTTGTAGAATGGTGTCATGTACTTGCTCAGCTGATATTGTTATTTTCCTTGGACAGAGTTACAATAGGGACCTTTTCATCTTTCTCTATGCTCTTCTCATCATAGTAGCACTGATGGCCTCCCTGAAGAAGCATAATGACAAGTCGGCATTTTCTGGAAAATCCATTCTTTACCTTAATAGGCATCAGACTGAGGAATGGAAAGGATGGATGCAGGCAAGTTTTCTTGCAGGTTTATTATCTCTGAGTCAGAGTAAGATGAAGCATAGTTTTCGGTACTGAATAAATAGAAACAGTACAATCTGGAACTTGTATAAATAAATAAAGATGGTACAATCCTAACTATGCTATCGTTACTTTTGCTGAATTATTTGCCGAGTGGAGGTAAGCTTGCACTGGAAAAGGTTGCGATTTGTGATAAGTAAAGAAGCATGTCATCTAGTAATTCTTAGCTCAAAATACACTCTTTCATTCTTGATATCTGTTAATGGACTTTCATGCACTTCAGATCTGGGTTGGCTTTGTAAACCAGGCCAATGTGCGGGTTTTATGCATAGTTCGTCAGTCAACCTATACGTGCCTTTGTTTTTTGGCATTGTTGAGGGCACTTGATTTTCTCTTTTCTTTGGTTTTTTTAGTGAATGTACATGTCACTCACCTGAAGGAAGCCGAGGCATTATTTTAATGCTGCATGCTTGTTTTGTTTGTGTTTTGCAGGTTCTCTTTTTGATTTATCACTACTTTGCAGCAGCAGAAATTTACAACGCGATCCGTATATTTATTGCTGCATATGTTTGGATGACGGGATTTGGCAATTTTTCCTATTATTACATTAGGAAGGATTTCAGTCTTGCTCGTTTCGCTCAGGTCATCATTGCTTAGCTTTAATCTTTGTACTGCCTTGACTTGCTTAACTGCTTTTAGTCTACCGAACTCTGACATGTTTGTGAATTATTATCAATTTCATGCAGATGATGTGGCGACTAAACTTCTTCGTGATATTTTGCTGCGTTGTTCTCAACAATGACTACATGCTGTACTACATCTGCCCTATGCACACGCTTTTCACTCTTATGGTTTATGGAGCCTTGGGTATTCTCAACCAGTATAATGAGATAAGATCGGTGATGATTGCGAAGATATTTGCTTGCTTTCTGGTGGTTATATTGATGTGGGAGATTCCAGGTGTTTTCGAAATTCTCTGGGGCCCATTAGCATTTCTATTAGGTTGGTACCAAAGACTTCTATTTACTTCTTTTTTGCCTTTGTCAGGAATATTGTTGAGATAACACACTTCAGAGTTCTCTAGCTGGAAATGCTAACATTTGGACAGTGACAGATGTTCTCTTAATCTTTGTGTTGGAAATGAAGTAATATTACTAGGGACTGAATTAGGTTTTTATTATAATTGGTGCAAACCATTTTACCTTTTTTACCAGTATGCTTGCTGTAGGTTCTCATTGTTATTAGTGGAGGGACTGTTTAATATATGGATTACATCAAAGGATCTTTAAAGAACCATAGGCTGCCCTGAAAATGGTTATCCAAGAAGTCTTATGACAGAATGTTCTTTTTCTAGACTTAATACAATTATCTTTACGCATTCACATTACTCTGGCTTTCGTTATGCATTTCTTACATCTTGAGCAGAGTGTCTATCTGAGTTATTGAATGTCAATCGCCCTTTCCCTCTTTGACTGTTTGATATCACCATGCCGTTTCTGTTGATGCCAGGATATACTGATCCAGCAAAACCTGATCTGCCTCGATTGCATGAGTGGCATTTTAGATCTGGACTTGATCGTTACATTTGGATCATTGGCATGATATATGCCTATTACCATCCAACGGTAATGCCTGTTTACATTTTTAGGTTGCTAGGTCTCATTCTTTTGGAAGTTTCAGACTTGAAGCTCTTTTTAATCAATTTAGGTTGAGAGATGGATGGAGAAACTGGAGGAAATGGAAAACAAGAGAAAGGTCACAATAAAATCGGGCATCGTTGCAGTTGCCTTATTTGTGAGTTGAATTATCTTATTCACTGCTGCATCCTAGGATCCTAGCTGCTGTTTGTTGATATTTCCAAGTTAAAGCTGGATTCATGCTGTGCTGCTCCTTTTTCCCGCAGCTTTAGTTTTTGGTCAGTTGACTAATGCAGTTAACTTTTAGGTGGGTTACCTGTGGTATGAATATATCTACAGACTGGACAAAGTGTCATACAACAAGCTTCACCCTTACACATCCTGGATTCCTATCACGTGGGTGTTGTGTTGCCATTCTTTTACTCTCTCCAGCGTTTACAAGTCTCTCCATTTATTCTCTATCATGCTCTAATATCTGTTTGCTTTCAGGGTATACATTTGCTTGCGAAATTTCACTCAGCATCTCCGGAATTATTCGTTGACTCTCCTTGCGTATGTTCAACTTATCTCTTAATCTGGACAAACAAAGGATAAAGTCTCTGCACACATGACACTTCTATTGTTCCTTTCTAATTGCATTTTTTGTTTTTATAGGTGGCTTGGCAAGGTTACATTGGAGACGTATATTTCCCAGTTCCACATCTGGTTGAGGTGTGTAGTGTCATTTTCTGTCCATTGCCGAGTGCACTCTCTGTATGCTTAGAATTTTCTGGGCATTTGTTTCTGTGGCTTTGATCTTGTAAATGCTCTTATCTTTTCATTGCGTTATAAACTTGAGACAGAATCTATTGTGGTTTATGGAAGCTACTACTGCATGATAAAGTGCAGTGAGAATTCAAATACAAAATTGCGCAACTAACAAAATTATTGTGGCTGTTTGAGGAAAGCAAATTATGAGTTTACATGAGTAGAAATTTCCAAGTGTCCAAAGATATAAATACCTCTGCACTCTTCCATCATTTTAGGTGCCTTTCTAATTCTTTTGTTTTCTTATGCAGATCGAACGTGCCAAATGGACAGCCTAAATGGCTTCTTTGTCTCATCCCAGGCTATCCTATGCTGAACTTTATGCTGACATCTGCGATATATGTTCTTGTAGGGCTTGCCTCCCTTGAATCTCAAACACGAAAAACTTTAGTGGACTGTTCAAATAGATCTAACAATTTGAAATTTTCTTTTACTTGACTTGCTTTTGCAGATTTCTCATCGTATCTTTGTATTGACCAATACACTGAAGGGAGTTTTTGTACCGACAAAAGATGATAAGAAGCTGCTGTCCAATTTTCTTGCCGGCATAGGCATTAGTGTAGCCCTGTACTCCATTTCCTTCATTGTTCTTCAGATCCCACATACACCTGTAAGTGCTCTTGCTACGCTTCTCCATTAATATTATTGCACCGAGAGGGAAACAAACAAGATATATTGGGCTCTGATCTTTAGTGAAGGCTGTAGGATTAAACCATATGATATGTCCAAAAAGTAGTCTCACCTTAGCAATGTAATAGATCTGCCCATGCGAGTCAATCTTATGCAGTTTTTCTCATATTTCCAATTTGTGCTCAAGTCTCTCCACACTATACAGGCCTGAACAAACACAAAAACCGATAAAGTTTAGCTGCTGGAGGCGACACAACACAATAGAAGAAGCGAATAAGCATGTGGGAAAAAGATGGCGCTAACAATTCTTCAGGCGAATTGCCGGGGATGCTGCTACGGAGATGGAAAATGATACTGTGAATTCAATTCTGAAAATATGGCATGTCATAGAGGAAAAAGGCGATTGCTTTAATAGTTTGTGAGGGTGGCCTTATAGAATTACATCCCGAGTCACCCATCATTCGTTAGTTCTACTATCAAGAAAATTGTGGGTCCACGTTGCGTAAGTTTTCTGGCGCCCGCTAATCCGATTAAAGTTTTGTTCCTGATGATTTTTGTGTTTTCCTGTTCAATTGTGAATTAGTTTCTCTCAAGAAAATGTGGAGCTACAGAGATGTATATTTAAAAGAATTCATTTCCTCCGTCGTGAAATCGGTTGATTGAAATCGTCAATTTATCGGAGACTCTTGTTTCATCTTGTTTTGGATCACCTCGCCCGACCTTTTTGTCGAGAGGAATGCACTGTTCACCTTATGCGAAACTGGTATAAGAGAAATGATTAGCAGGGAAGAACGGGTGTGTCACCTGAGCAAGCGCTTTTGCATTGGGTTTGTTCATTGCTGAAGGGTTACAAAAGTCCACGAAATAAAACTATAATATAGAGAAGAGTTACTAACAATGGGTTGGAAAAAATCACTTTCAATAGTCGAAGCTGAATTTCACATGGAAAATTTTTTAGTCTTCAGTGGATTGAATGGCATGCATTCTCTTGCTGATCACGAAGTGAAAAATTGCATACTACAATAGCTAATTTACTTGTATGTTCAAGAAATTGGAGTTATTAGCTCGTCGTAGTGTATTTTTTTACCACAATTAATTTCTGATAGTTTGAATGTTAATTTTTCTCATGGGAAGTAGTAATTATATGGAGAAATTATTGTCTACTAAAAAATTATTTGCCACAAAGAAATTGTTAGTGTAATTACATGATGCATGAATGCTTATTTTCAATGGGAAAAGCGACTGCGTCAGAACAAATATTAACTATGAACAGGTTGAAATTACTTTTCCTCGTGAATGTCTACTTCTGCAAAAGTTCCTCAAAATAATATGCTAAATTCCACAAAATAAAATTTTTCTTCTGACAGAAACTGAAAATATAAATATGGATGCTTATAAGGATAATTTTAGGGAAAATATTTTCAAATCAATTATTATTTGTGAAATAAATAAAACTTAAAAAAACAACATCAGAGAGAATTTGTTTGAGCTTCTCAAAAGCATCCAACTAAATAGATGTCGAGGCGTACTTTCATTTGAAAATAAAGGAAGATGTTGAGGAAGAAGCGAGAAAATATTGGGTGGTCCGGGACCTCCACGTCAACATGGTCCCGGACCACTCAGGAGGTGCCATGTGGAGGGGTGGGCCCCATTTGGTGTCTTATGCTTTTTCCCCCTCTCTCTCCTCTTCCTAGTCTGCCACGCCCTCTCTCCTCCTTAGCCTGCACGCTCTCTCTCTGTCAGAGCATTTATTGCGGCTTAAGCTTTTGTCTTTCTTTCTCAAATGAAGGAAAGAGAAGCCCCGTTCGTTCCTCTGTCCCTCTCCATTTTTTCTCCTTTCGAAAATTTGAATTTGAAAATTTCTCTCTCGCCGCGCTCATTGCTGCTCTGCCGTGCATCAAGCGGTCGTTCCCCTGCCGTCACCGACGAACCACATTACGGCCGCCCTTACTTCGATGCTTGCTCGCTTCTCTCTTCGGGCTCGTTGCTGCTCTGTCGTTCGTTTCGGCATTCCCGGGATTGCAGATGCAGCATGCGGAGGAGAAGCAAGCCCCTTCGAGCTCCCCTCAACGTCGGCGAGTGTCGCCCGCCGAGCGAGACCCCCACACCCAGAAGGCTCGAAGAGGCCTGCTTCTCCTCCGCGTGCTGCATCTGTGATCCTAGGAACGCTGGAACGAACGACGGAGCAGCAACGAGCACGAAGAGAGAAGCGAGCAAGCACCGGAGTAGGGGTGGCCGTAATGTGGTTCGTTGGCGACGGCAGGGGAACGGCTGCTTGATGCACGGCGGAGCAGCAACGAGCGCGGAGAGAGAATTTCATATTCAAAAATTCGAAAGGAAAGAAATGGAGGGACAGAGGAACGAACGTCCATTTTCTTTCTCAAACGAAGGAAAGAGAAAAGTTGAAGCCGCAATAAATGCTCTGACAGGAGAGAGAGGGTGCAGGCTAAGGAGGAGAGAGGGCGTCGGCAGGCTAGGAAGAGGAGAGAGAGGGGAAGAAGGCAGAAGACACCAAATGGGGCCCACCCCTCCACATGGCACCTCCTGAGTGGTCCAGGACCACGCTGACGTGGAGGTCCCGGACCACCCAATATTTTCTTGGAAGAAGTTGTTTTGAACTTTTCAGCAGGATTAGACTAGAGGGAGAATCAACTCAATCATGCCTCCACGACCCTTTTATTTTATTATTATTATTGTCATGACAGCCATCGCAAACAAGATAAAGATGTTGCATAGACAAACGTCCAACCTCTTAATAGAGAAAATATTAGGTGAAGCTATGATTTCGATGTGGCATTGTCAGAGTCCACTTATCGAACGACACATGTCCGATAGCTACGCTAGAACTTGAGCTCATTTATTTTCTCTTAAAAAAGGCATGCTGCAAAAAATTGTTTCTCTTTCCTCCTGCAGCGAAGCTGTCTTATCTTGTTCCACCTCTTGGTCAATTTAAATTGACCGAACTCTCTTTGAAAGGAAATATTTGGTGGGGTCCACCAAGTCCTTCACACAATTTCTTCTCTCCTCTCACGGCAAATTTGAACAGCAGAAGGAAACTCTCTCTCCCTCTCTCCATTTCTTTCGTTCCAATGTCGCTCAGTCGCTACTTTGCTCTTTGCTTTTCCTTTGACAAACGATAGAGGCCGCCGTTCGATGAACCACGCCGCCTTGAAACTCCGGCTTTTGTACTCAGCCGGTGCGAGTGGTGAGCGCAATCTAGGCCATTTCGAGCTCGATGGTGAGCCCGTTGAGATCGTTCGGGGGAGAGGGTGTATGAGGTGGTGCTGAACCAGGCGGCTTTGGTGAGGGAGCACAGGTGGCCGGAGGAAGCGAAGGGGTTGACCGGCATCGACTTGTTGAGTGAGGCCTACGAGAAGTGTGGCTCTAGCTTTTGTACCGACGGGGGTACGGGTGGTGAGCGTGTGTGATCTCAGCCATTTCGAGCTCGGTGGCAAGCCTGTCGAGATCCTTGGTGATGAGGATGTACGAGGTGATGTTGAAGCAGGCGGCTTTGGTATGATTTTTCGGAGAAGATGGCGAAACATCAATGGATTTCCAGTGGTAATGATTAAAACCACAACAAAAGCTTTATTTGTTGATGTGTTGTGTAGCCTCTTAATTGCTTTAGTATCGCAAGTCATTGTATCTATTGTTTTTACACATCCAAGTGGTGTGGTTATGGTTAGCGCTTTTGATATCTTTAGCTTCTAGGCCATGGATGGGTATCTTTAAATTGTTTTGATATTAATTAAGATATTTTTGGCCACTTTTTCCACATAAAGGGAGCTGCATTTGGAATCCATTCATCCTCAAGTCTAGGAAGCACTAACACTCTCTGAAAGCTTTCGTGTCGTGTTGGATATTTTGACACGTGTCCGACACTCTCCGACACTTTTGGACACTCTTCGACACTCGTTTAACACGTGTCGAAAAATCTAATATTTGGTCAACTTTCTCAACACTCTCTGACACTCGAGTTAGAATTCCGACATGCAAGTTTTCGATTCTGATACGTAAGATCAATATTAAAAATTTTCAATAAATAACGGATCAAATGTGCGTGTGTGTATGAAAAAATAATAAATATGGAAAGAAGAAAAATTTAGTCATCTATTCTCTTTTGACTCTCACTTCCCATAATACAAAATTCACACCCCAAGTTTTTTTCTCTTTTTTTCCGATACATTTGACACGTGAATCCATGATGTGAATTGCATGTTTTCCTTCTCCAAATTTTATGAATTATTGGAATGGAGTTGAATTTGTTAAATTGAAACAAAGAATGATATTAATAAATGGTAGGTTAATATTTTTAGTGTAAGTTCATTATAGACTTTTATTATTATTTATTTATTTATGAATTTGAATCAAATTAATTTGATCGAAATAATAATAAAAATGATAATTTATTATGTATATATAAAAATATACATTTAATATATAATGTGTTCCAACGTGTCGAAATTCTCTATTTTTTGATAAACGGCGTGTCACATGTTGTGTGGCGATGTGTCACGTGTCGATGTTACTTAGCCTCAAGTTTCCTTTCATTGTCATTAGCTTTGTGCTTTGATATAGTTTTAGCCTTGCAATTGTCTTGGGATAGTTACTTTGTCATACTCGTTATTATGCATGTGAATTGCCTCATTCTGATGTTGTATTCTTGTTTTAGATTGACAAGAATGTTTAGAGGGAAATCATTAACCACATAACGCTGAGGCACCCAAATATTGTAAGGTTCAAGGAGGTATGGGACTAGTTTCATGTCTTTCACCATATGATGGACATATTAAATGAAGATTTTGTGGAACTTGAAATGCAAAAGGCATGTCAAGCTAGTCTCCACAATTTGTTGTTTGTAAATCTATTTCAGTTATCTGTTTCAAATAGTTGAATGGGAGAAATTTAGGCAATCGTATATCATGCTTGTTATGGGGTCTTGCATAAGCTTTATCGAAGTCTCTTAATACTAATTGTCTTTGCTTGTCTCGCATATTGAGCAATTAACTCAACTTTAACATAAACCTACGCTATTGTTTTAGTGGAACTTGAATAGCACATTATATGCAAATTGCATTGTGCATTGTAAAACCACACAATCCCAATTTAAGGTGTTATGATGTCTTTGGAATTACAAAACTCATCGCATTGTGTGTCAGTGAAACATTACCACTTCCATAGTATTGCGGAAAGCAAGCGATCAAATAATAAAATAAACCGAAGAAGAAAATATATTAGACATGAGATTTACGTGGTTCAGTCGTAGAGACTTATGTCTACGGGGAGAACAATCACGAATTCACTTTAGATAAATTGATATAAGGAAATTACATACTCGAGCCACTCAAACGCTCTCTTAGTGTTTCCCAAACCAAATTACACCTAAAAACGCACGCAGTATTTAGCCTTGCAATTTCTCACGAAATAATCTCTCAATCTTAGAAAGGAATTACATGCAAATCTTACCACAAGATTTAATTGGCTACAAACACATAAAAGCTCTTGATGTAATAGCACGAATGAAACCAATGCCAAGCACTCGTGTTAAAAAGGGTGCTTCAAAATCAACTCTTCTCTCTCTTTTAACAACGGTGCCGCTCAACGCAATATATATTACAAGCAGAATCACGCCCCAGAGAAATTCCCAAAATCAAATTAGTCAAAGGAGTCAACACCTAGTTGGATAAGGAAAGAAATTTCCTTTTTGGTTGTTCTCTTTCCTCATCTGACGCATTGACCAAGTCAAGGTCAAATTCAAAATCTCAGATGGACTTTCCAATTCAACTGAACTACTCCAACGCTTAATGATGTCCGTAGATTTCCTTTCTCTGTTTTTCTTGGAACCCTTATTTGACATGGATTCTTTAACGCCGAAACAAAGAATCTGGATTTCATGATATATCTTTCGGCATCCATAAAATAATAATAATAATTCATTATGAGTTGGTTTTTGTTTACAGGTTCAAACTAAAACATATTGGCCCGACGTTTGAGCCAAGTTGCAATCGTTTCACAAAAATTTCAACTCTGCCGTTACTCTTCCAAAGCTCTTAATGGGCTCAACTGCCACAGGCATTTTCCAAGTCCAAGCCATGCTTGAACTTCATCAGAGCTAAGAACTTCATCAGAATACTAACTCCATATGCACCTTTAATTGCTCCATAAAGATTTTCCGACGCAACCACCTTAACTGCAGATAAAGCAAAACCATTGTTGCATCCATTTGTGTCAATTAATTTGCTAGTACTCGTACCTACTATCTCAGGATTTTCTGGTCATAACTCCACCTCAAGCTGAATACCGTTCGAATCCGTTTGAATACTTCTATAATCACTCATAGCAAGAAGTATTGGAGACATGTCAAACGTAACTTATCTACTGATGACAGGTGAATTTAACTCTGGGCACCATAACCAATAACCCTGCTCACTATGTGCATAGCCTAGGAATATACACTTTCCTACCCCTCCATCGATTTTACCATTGCTCGCTCGAATATAACATCGGCAACCAAATATTCGAAGAACAGAATAATCAGTAACTTTACCCGACTACACTTCTTCGGGAGTCCAATATCCAATTGCAATTGAGGATGATCTATTTATCAGATAGCTTGCCGTACTAAGCACATACACTAGGAATCTTCTAGTCATACCAATACTAGAGAGCATTTTATGGGCAGTTTCTAGTAGTATTTTGTTCATCAATTTCGCAACATGTTGTGATTCATTGGCATAAATGCGGTTTCACTATGCCTTCTTTCAAGCATAATTCGTTTAATAACTTTTGGCAAAACTCCATGCTACCGTTAGTCTACACATGCTTGATCGTTTTACCAATTTTCTTTTCGATCAAAGCTCTCAATTGCATGATCCTGAGCACAAACACCCATATTTTCATCGAGTAGTCATCAACAACTATTAGCATATATCTAGCATTCTTTCTCAAAAGAAACCTCGACAACTTGTGAACATTCAAGTGAATTAATTTTGCAATTCAACTGAACTGTACTTTCCGCCGTTGATCTAAATCACAACACCTGCATAGATTAAGTTCGTTAGGAACATAACTACATAGCAGATTTCTTTAATTAAAAACCTTCAGGCTTCTCTCACCAATGTACGCCAAACGCATATGCCACAATTTAGACTCTCGAACAAATGCATCCGACGTCTTTTGGTCTCTGTCTCACCTTGAAGTTCATACAGGACACTACGCTTAATTCCTTTTATTAATTCCAAAACACCTCAAACAATTTTCAAAATTCCATATTCTGAAATATTTTGATACGCAGCTGAATCCAAGGCATTTAAGGAAATTAAGTTCTTTTTCAACTCTGGAACATGCCTCACTCAAGTGAATGTCCTCACGATACCATCATACATTCTAACTTTACCAACACTGACAACATCGCATTTAGTGTTGTTTCCCAACTGCACTTTATTACCATTCGTGCATCCATAAGTAGTAAACTCATTTCTATTTGGTGTAACATGAAAAGAACAACAAGAGTCCACAATCCATCCATCGAATGATATCAGTGACAGACAATACATAATAAGCACTATCAGCTACAACTGTAACATCATTTGCAAAATCGACTATAATTCCCTTACCCTTCTCATTCTTCAACTTAAGACAATTCCTTCTAAGATATCCATTCTTGCCACAGCTCCAATAGACAGCATCACTAGTCCTAGACTGACTACGCTTGTTCATATCAGTACTACTCTTTCTAACACGTGTTTTAAATCTTCATCTATTTTCACCTACTAAAGCAGTAAATACAAGTTCATTAGATTCTCTTCTACGGATGTACTCGCTCAAAATCAAGTCTCAAACCCCATCAAATGTTAAGCTTGTTGACCCAGAGGAATTACTAACGGCAGTAACAGTAATATTCCAATTATCAAACAATGAGGATAATAGAATCAAAGCACATACCTCATCTTCAAAGTCAATCTCAACTAAACTCAGTTGACTAACAATCACATTGAATTCATTAATATGATTTACAATTGATGCACCTTTGCTCATCTTCAAATTAAACAAACATTGCATCAAATAGATATTGTTGATCACATAGGGCTTCTTATACATATCCAACAAGGCTTGCATCAAATCAACAATGGCCTTCTCCTTCACGATGTTAAATGCGACGTTATGAGCCAACGTCATCCAACAAATCCCAATCAGCTTGCTTCATCGACTTTGATTTCTCCCCAGATAGGGGCAAGTGCAGTTTCATCTGGTAGAGATAATCTTCAATTTGCATCTTCCAAAAACTAAAATCATTTCCATCAGATCCATCATTTTTCACTTTTCCTTCTTCTATCACCATCGATTCGCTTCAATGCGGCCAAGTCTGGCTTTGATACTAATTGTTGTGGAAAACGAGCGATCGAACAATAAAATAGGCAAAAAAAGAAAATATATCAGATATGAGATTTACGTGGTTTGATCGTAGAGACTTACGTCTATGGAGAGAGCAACGACGAATTCACTATATAAGCGATACAAGGAAATTACACACTCAAGTCACTCAAACACTCTATTGGTATTCCCAAGCCCCAATTACACCCAAAAACGCACATGGTGTTTAGCTCCGAATCCTCACGAAATAATTTCTCAATCTTAGGAATGAATTACACGCAAATCTTACCACAAGATTTAATTGGCTACAAACACATAAAAGCTCTTGATGTAATAGTATGAACAAAACCAATGCCAAGCACTCGCGTGACAAACTGCACTTCAAGATCAACTCTTCTCTTCCTTTTTTTTTAACCATGATGCCGCTCAACACAATATATCTTGCTAGTAGAAGCACGCCCCAGAGAAAGTCCCAAAACCAAATTAGTCAAAGGAGTCAACGCCTAGTTGGAGAAGGAAAGAAATTTCCTTTTTGGTTGTTTTCTTTCCTCATCTAACGCATTGACCGAGTCAAGGACAAATTCAAAATCCCATATGAAATTTCCAATTCAACTGAACGACTCCAATGCTTATTGATGACAATGTGTCCGTATATCTCCTTTCCCTATTTTTCTCGGAATCCTTATCTGACATGGAGTCTTTAATGCCGAAACAAAGAATCTGGATTTCATGATATATCTTTCGGCATCCATAAAATAATAATAATAATAATTCATTTTGAGTCGATTTTCATTTACGGGTTCAAACTCGAGACATATTTTACACTTAAGATAAGAAATTCAATGTGACATGCTGAATTTTGTGTCGCCCCTTTACGAGGTGGTGCTGAAGCAGGCAGCTTTGATGAGGAAGTAGAGGCAGGAAAAGCTCTCAATGTGAAAAAGCCAGAGGAAGCGGAGGGATTGACCAGCAGCAACCTATTGAACAAGGCTGACGAGCTATGTAGCACCGACACGGACATGCGACACGCGACACAACATGACATAACATGTCGACAAGTCATTTCTAAAAAAATAGAGAATTCTGACACGTTCCGACACGTTATATATTAAATATATATTTTTATATAAATGCAAAAAAAAAAAAAAAAAAAGAGCATAGAATTAATTTATACTAAAAATATTAATCCAACATTTGTTAATATCATTCATTGTTTTAATTTGATAGAAATTGAACGAGAAATTCAAAAATTGCAAACATGAAAGAGTAAACTTAAAGGAACATATCCTGTTTTCTTATACTTGTCAAAGATTAATGAGATTTCTTATAGTCCTAGATAGAGTTCAGAGTTCATGATATAGACTAGCTTGGAGCTCCTCTGCAAAATAAGGTTCGAGAAAAATGAAAATTCAAGACAAGAACTCTCGAAGTATGACCAAAAGAAAAGGAAATCACTAAATTCGCCATGGAAAATGTGAGAGATAACTCACAAGCCAATAACATAGACCAAAAGAGATAACTCGCAAGCGATGCTTGCGAAAGGTGGAAAGAAACAAAAAAAAATTGTAACTTTAAGTATGTGGGGGCAACGGAACGACACCGACGAGAAAATGGGCGTTCCATCGTCACTCACGGGAAGATTAGAACTTATAAGTTAAAAACTTGAAAGTAAGAATTCTCTTCTTTCCCCTTATTTTTGTTATTTTCATTATTTTTTCATTTATTTACATTTTGACCCCTCAAGTATTGAAATTTTTAAAATTGACCCCGTGCGTGTCGGAATCGCATGTCGGAATTTCAGACTCACATGTCGGAGCGTGTCGGGAAGAGTTGACCATGTGTCGGATTTTCCAACACTTGTTGACCGAGTGCCGGAACGTGTTGGACACGTGTCGGAGTGTTGGACATGACACGAAAGCTTTCGGAAAGTGTCGGTGCTTCTTAGCCGACAAGAGGTGTGGCGAGGTCTGTGCCGAGTACACCAAGATGTTTTACTTGGGTACACTTTGCTCTCTCTTTGTGCGTGTGTTTCCTAATTTTTCCTATTGAGATTTGGATAGTGTGTTTATCTTTTGATCATGAATTCTAAAAGGTTAGTGTTACTTAAGCATAAAGAGGAAGAAAAATATCATCATCATGCTTGATTGATTAAAAAAAAAAAAAAAAAAAAAACTGGGTCCGATGAAACTGCACCTTTTCCGGCTGACCTTATCTCCTGCATTGCTTATTAAGCTATTCCAGTGTTTAGTCACATGAAGCAATCTTTGCGGTTTAAGTGACTTATAGTGTCGTGTGAGGCTCACATAGATGAAGCGCAATATGAATGATTTTTAGACAATCTTTCGGTAAATGATGATCTTTGTTAGGAAGAAACTCATACATAGGTTGCATACATCTACTTCTACATGTCTATGTTCTCTTGAATGCTACAAATATAACGCAACTCATATGGTGATATCATCTTGGCAGGCATCGATTTGATATGCTTTAGCTTAGGCTTATTGGATTTTCCTATCTATGAGTAAAAGTAGGTGTATGCAACCTATCTATGAGTTTTTTCCTAACAAAGAAAAAAACATCATTTACCAAAAGACTATCTAAAAATCATTCATATTGCACTTTATCTATGTGAACCTCACATGACACTATAAGTCATTTAAACTGCAAAGATCGCTTCATGTGGCTAAACACCATAATAGCTTAATAGGCAATGCAGGAGATAATGTCAGCCATAAAAGGTGCAGTTTCAGTGGACCCTTTTTTTTTAATCAATCAAGCATGATGATGATATTCTTCTTCCTCTTTATGCTTAACTAACACCAACCTTTTGGAATTCATGATCAAAAGATAAATGCATCATCCCAATCTTAGTAGGAAAAAATAGGAAACACATGCATAGGGAGAAAGCAAAATATACCCAAGTAAAACGTCTTGGCGTACTCGGCACAGACCTCGTCGCACCTCTTGTCAGCCTTGTTCAATAGGTCGCTGCCGATCAATCCCTCCATTTCCTTTGGCTTTTTCACATCGAGAGCCTCCTCTTGCCTCTACTTCCTCACCAAAGCCGCTTGCACCACCGTGTAAGGGGGCAGCACAAAATTCAATACATCACATTGAATTTCTTATCCTATGGAAGGTGGTATTGTTTCATCGACACACAATGCGACGAGTTTTGCAATTTCAAAGACCTCATAACACCTTAAATGGGGATTCTATGGTTTTACAATGCTCAATGCAGTTTGCATTTAATGTGCTATTCAAGTTCGACTAAAACTATAACAAAGGTTTATGTTAAAGTTGAGTTGATTGCTCAATATGCGAGACGAGCAAAGATAATTAGTATTTAGAGACTTAGATAAAGTTAATGCAAGACCCCATAACAGGCATGATGTATGATTGCCTAAATTTCTCCTATTCAACTATTTGAAACAGATAACTGAAATAGATTTACAGACTATAGATTTAGTGGAGACTAGCTTAACATGCTTTTGCATTTCCAGTTCCATAAAATCTTCATTTAATCTGTCCATCATATGGTGAAAGAAATGAAACTAGTTCAAACCTCCTTGAACCTAACAATATTTGGGTGCCTGAGCGGTCTGTGGTTAATGATTTCCCTCTGAACATTCTTGTTAATCTGAAACAAGAATGCGCAGCATCGGAATGAGCCAATACACATGCACAACGAGTATGACAAAGTAACTACCCAAGACAATTACAAGGCTAAAACTATATCAACGCATAATGCTAATATTACAATGAAAGTAAACTTGAGGACGAATGGATTCCAAATGCAGCTCCCTCTATGTGGAAAAAGTAGCAAAAAATCATTGAAAGAATATCAAAATAATTTAAAGATACCCATTCACAACTCAGAAGCTAAAGATATTAAAAAATCTAACAATAACCACGCCACTAGGATGTGTAAAACCAACATATACAGTGACTTGCGATATTGAAGCAATTCGGAGGCTACACAACACATAAACAAATAAAGCTTTTGTTGCGATTTTAATCATAACTACTGAAAATCCATTGATGTTTTGTCATATTCTCCGAAAATCATACTAAAGTTGCATGCTTCAGCACCACCTCGTACACCCTCACCACTGAGGATCTCGACGGGCTCGCTACCGAGCTCAAAATGGCTGAGATCACGCACGCTCACCACCTGCACCCTCATCGGTACAAAAGCCGGAGCTGCACCTTTCGTAGGCCTCGTTCAACAGGTTGTCGCCAATCAACCCCTTCGCTTCCTCCAGCTTCTTCACATGCAGAGCCTTCGGCCGCCTGTGCTCCCTCACCAAAGCCGCCTGCTTCAGCACTACCTCATACACCCTCTCCACCGAGGATCTCGACAGGCTCGCCACCGAGCTTGAAATGGCCGAGACCGCGCTCACCACCAACACCTACCGAGTAGTACAAAAGCTAGAGATTCAAGGCAGCATGGTTTGTTGAACAGCAGCCTCATCATCCATTAGAGCAAAAGCAAAGAGCAAAGCGGCAACCGAGCGACACTGGAATGAAAGAAATGGAAAGAGGGAGAGAGAGTTTCCTTCTGCCGTTCAAATTTGTCGTGGGAGGAGAGAAGAAATTGTGTGAAGGATTTAGTGAGCCCCATCAAATATTCCCTTGCAGAGGGAGTTTGGTCAATTTAAATTGACCGAGAGGTGTGACAATACAAGACGGCTTCGCCCGCAGGAGGAGATAAACAATTTTTTGCAACATGCCTTTTTGAAGAGAAAATAAATGAGCTCTCGTTCCAACGTGTCCATCGGGCGACATGTGTTGCCCGATGAGTGGACTCTGACAATGCCATGTTGGAATCAAAGCTGCATGTAATATTTTATCCTCTTAACAAGCGCAGATGAAGTTTGAACTGCTACACGGCATTTTAGCACAAGCAGTCGAGACCTCTCAATAGATGGACCTAACAGGGTAAAATTGCAGTGGACCTAATCTTGCGTGACTGTTTTAGTAATACCACTGTTATACTCAAGCTTACGATAAATTCATTGCAATTTCTGCAAAAGAGAGCCACCACAGACCACGCAATGGGCACTGTTGTTTCCTAAATTTACAACCTTGAGATGTCACACTAAGCCCCATTAAGAGGACAAAGTTCCTACTCTAACCCATGTTACAGACTCCAAAGAGAACACAGAATACAAAAGAAAACCTGTTGTCCCTCAAAAGGGGAAAAAATGACTCATTTATCAGTTTGTGTGCCGAACTCGCCGCCCATCACAGAAATTGACAACTAGAATTCCTCCAAGATCAGACTATCATCCAAGTTAAATGCCGGTGTCCAACCCACTTAGCAGCAACACGGATTCCAATGGCTAATGCCGCTACAAACAAGGGCATTGGAAGCCTCCTGTTTGTCACTACTTCTTCAACTTCTTTCCCTTCTGAAAGTTTCCTTGAATGATGGGATATAGCTAATGCAAGATATGAGGCTATTACCACCACTCTAACCCAAGGCTCCCCTATGGCAGCCATTACAGCCGCAGCAGGTAACACGGATGTAATATCATCTCTCTTCTTAATAATGCGTGAAAACCCATACAATCCCACCAATAGAGTCCATAAAAGTGGCTCAGAGATGTAGCCTCTCACAGCTGCATAGCCAATCAATCCAGCTACCGTAAGAGAATATGGCTGACTAGAAACACAGTTCGGAACAACAGCCTCTCCAATGGCCGCCACTGCTGATGCCAACATAATGATCACTGTCAACTCGGGGACAGGAGCATATGCTACTATGCCAGAGTAAAAGGCCCGGACAGAGTAGATTGCAGTTTCGATACATCTAATTGTGGAAGTGATCGGATCGCCAATAAAATGAAAGATAAGGGCTAGGACAAGTTTTAAGAGGTATCCCACAAAACCAACAATTGCCAAGGCAGCCTTCTTCCAGTTAGATAGTTCAAAGAGAACTGCTCTCCATGCATATATAAGGAAAGCCAATGCTGCAAATTGAATAACGACTAATTAGAAAGGTATTTTGACAAAATGATGATAATGACTGATGATAAGATCAATAATAACTAGTGGTTTCATGAAGTAAAGCAAAGACAATATAAGAAGAACAAGAACCACGGTTGAACAGTATAAACAACCTAAATTAACAAGCCATCGAAAAACCAAATACAAATAATTAAGACCAGTTTATCAAACATTCACAAATTGATTTGAAGAGTCTATGCACCAGATAGAGAGAATAACTTGTCTCTCTAAAATAAACCTTCCATTAAGAAATGTCCCACGGAAGGAAAAAGGGTAAATGACTACACCTCCCCAATTTGCAGGCTTGAATCGTCAACCCGTGGTTTAAAAGCAAGATCTTGCTCACCTGTGATTTCTGTTGCTAATCCCCGCTAACAGTTTTTTACTTACTCAGGGTTTAATGTCTGAAAATCACCAAAAGTTGAAGAAAGACAAAATATTATGCTTTAATACATAATAGAGCTTTGCACTTGCATATTCACATGAAAGGACTTGGTTTTGTTTGCTCTTGAAAATTTCATGGTTGTGATTCATAAGTACTAGTAGGTTAGCTCTACGCCTTTACATTGGAGAAAAAGAACCTCTTTGTTTTTCTCAAGCACAAAACCGACGCAGGCATTATCTTGATTAAAGTAGTTGGCCCAAACAGCAGAGCACCCACTACAGCTGTTTTGCAGCTTTGGTCAAAGAACTTCTGAAGCGAGACAAGATAATAGAACGAATCGAAGGAAAACTTGAATTAAGGTCCCTGCATAGACGGAAGATCGATAGGGTGAAATAAAGTGTCAAATCATACTCTTCATGCTTGTCTGGACTTCACCTCCTGATAGGAGAGGCATGGTGCAATTTGCCCAGGAAAATATCGATTGTTCTCAGTCAACAACTTTATTTGTACAGGACAGCAAACCGTAAGGATCATCCAACTCAGTTGGCCTCCTAACAAACTCAGTCTAAAATGAAACCATACATCTTACAAGAATATAAGGTGAGAGGCCATAGCTCAAAATCAGACCCGCTCATCATATCGGGATCTTATTGAAGCACACCTTCGTCCACATGGATGGCGATATTCCAGAAATGAATTTGCGGTAATTAGCAGGAGAAATTTTTTTTTTTCTCACTTACTATGCAGGTCGAAAGCCCCCTGATTTGTTCATCCAAAATTTCACTTCATCAAGATCAAGTTTCAGTTTTTCTATGAATTAACACTACTTCAAGCAAAATCCTTTCTCACTTACAATGCAGGTCGAAAGCACCCCCGATTTGTTCATCCAAAATTTTCACTTCATTAAGATCAAGTTTCAGTTTTTCTACGAATCAACGCTGCTTCAAGCAAAAATCATCTAGAATTCACGTTTGGCGAAATCCCAAGAGCTCCCTCCCTAAGCAGGCAGCGACGACATGCCGAAATGAAACTCAAGATTGAACATCACCCATGAAAATGCGATCCCCGTACCTACGAACCACGGCCAGCGAATCGGAGGATCGGGGGCTTCTCTGTTCAAGTACCTGAACCTCTCGGGCATGGTGCTCTCGCCCCGCGCCGCCCTCTCCGCCTCGTCAACCTCGCCGCCGCCGCCGCTCCCCGCGCTCTCCTCCGCATTCGAAACGAACGCCGCACCTCCCCTTCTTCCGCCGCCGTACAGGAAACATAGTGCGTGCCCCTGAGGTCCGGCCGAGCTCAGCTTCGGGCTCGACGCTAGGGTTCTGGCCTGGGGAGGACGAACCCAGAAGCGGGATTCGCCATGGCTCCGGAGGAGGGCGAGCGGGGCCGGGCGAGGGAGACGAATGGGAGCGCGGGGAGGAGGGGAGGAGGAGAGGGTCGAGAAGAGCATGGACGACATGGGGATGGGAGGATAAGAGGTTTTCACAGGGGTTTTGTCATGGTTTTTCCAAGGGAGGAAGAAAGGAGGAGGATGATGACAAGCTACGGAGGATGTCCTCCTCGGTTTATCTCGTGAGCTGCTAGAAAATAAAGGTAAAATTCCATAAAAAATAATTTTATATTTTGCGTTATCTTAAATTTGGCACCAATAATTCAAAAATAACTTCTGTCACACTTCCATCTATCGAGATGATTGTTCAAAATCTGACGACATTGCTTGTTCAGAGAATGTCTAAACGAACCGATTGGAGATTTGAATGGTTTTAATAAGTCTAGAAGTACTCTATTGAAATTAAGTGATGTGTCACGTTATTTTGACAATTCTTGTGAAAGAAAAACAACATCACTTCTTTCTGTTTCTTTCCCAATTTATGAAGTATGATTTGGGACAAATCAAGCAATAAGGATTCTTGAAGGTCTTTCTTCTTAAGATTTATCGAAATCAAGGTCTCGATTTGACTAAGCTGCTGATTATGAACTCACATCTTTCCATTCACCGATCACATTATTCAATTCAGCCACCGGTTGGGATTTTGGGGTTTGCTGGCAGCGAGAAAGTGTTAGGATTCTTGATGGAAGCGATGACATTGACGACCTACTCAACTTCCAAGTTACTGGCGAGCATGCTTACATCTTCCTATCTTTATGCTTGCAGCATGGCCGGTGCTTGTAGTAAAGGTTGGTGCTTGAATTGGTGCTTGAATTTGATTTGATTATGATGTGGTTGACGATTCCGCATCGATATGAACAAAGGATGAAGTATAAACACTTGCTTTTGCTGTTTTGTTGCACAGAGGAATGCCATTTCTCGATGCTATGGCCTCTTAGTGCCAAGTTTGAAGGCAGGCTCGAGAAATATGTTGCCTACGAGATTGTAGTTGCTGGTTCTGCAGATATTTCTGACCATTTTTGCAACGAAGTGGCTGCCTCCACTGGAGTAGGCATTTTGGTGCGCTCGGTTCAATTGAATTTGAAGCAGTACGAGTTTTTTTTTTTTTGGGTCATTAAAACATTTCATCCGTTTTTTTTTTTGGTCGAAAATACGAATGATTTTCATTACTTAACGAAATTAACTAAAAAGAGGGTTAGAACATAACATATCAAAGAGAGCAAAGAGGGGGTGGGCCACCAATTCATAGGTAAATTGTTTAACATTTGGGCTTTGGCTAACTAATCCACGAGGCTGCAATGGGCTATGGTGAGGCCCAAAATTTGCTCTTCAGCTCCTTGGCCTGGTCCATTAGGGATTGTACTTCCTAGTTCAGAAGAGTTGACGCAGTGGACAAGTACACGGCAGTCAGACTCAAGTTGCAAGTTTTCGATAGATCTAAGTAGGAGAAAAGTTAGGGTTTCAACCAATGCAGAGGCTTCTGCTTGTTCGAGCGAGCTCGCTTCAATTACTCTAGAGAACCTGTCCAGTAGCCAACCGGACATATCTCGGACAACGCAAGCCATGGCCGCTTGAGATCCTCCTCTGTTCGTCTCGGCTCGGGGTGGATCTTCAGAAGCTCGAACGAATGAGGCATCCACTCAAGATCCTCCTTTGTTCGCCTCTCTGATCGTCTCGGCTTGGGGTGGATCTTCAGAAGCACGAACGAACGGGGCATTCACGTCGATCTTCAAAACATTTCATTCGTTACTGAGTAGGAAATGTACCATAAGAGTTTCCACAATCATAACATGGTAGAGACCAAAGAGAGCGAGGGGGCTCGGTTGGCCAATCCGGGCCAATAGAATTAGAGTCGGTCCTGCGCGCCTCGGCCACCCAATCCATGGTCCGATTGGCTTCTCAGGAGCAATAAGCAATGGATACACCATCCATTAGGCCCAGAAGTGTCCCGCATTCCGACATCATAGATCCAGCGGCCTAGGGAATCTCGGTCTGGCCCATCACTGAGTTCACTATGGTCGAGCAACGTCGGTCCTTCCCGCACCGCGAGAAGTCTAGCCTAAGGGAAATCGTCAAGGGTGCAGTAATTGGGTTTATTCGAATCGTTTATTGGAAATGTAGAATAGTAAAAGATGCTGTTCAATTGCTGATGCAAGAGACAAAAATGAGAAAAAAAAAATTGCTGATTAAAGCCAACACCCTCATATTCTGCAATGAGATTCGAACCGGTCAAATCCGATGCGGCACCATCATTGGAACCTAAAAAGGATGACGTGGGACTACCATAGAATTACCTTAGAGAGTGTCTGAGAGGCCGGCAATGAATGTGCGTCATGTACATGGTCAAGGGTACTGCATACAAAAATTTAAGATATTTTCCCTTTATAAATAATCCGATTATTTGGCACAAGATACGTAACAAATTTAATATCTTTTATCCCGTGTATCATTCATCCAATGCCTGTGCAATTATAGGAGGGAACACGGTTCTATCATCAGAAGATATATTACCTTTTGAATATTGGACTTTCTTGTGAATTACGCGTCTCCATCTTTAACTATTAAAATAAGTTTCGAATTTGAGCTTGAAGTGAAAATCTAAATATTTCAAATTGAATATTTTGCGGATGTCAAAAATTTTATAACACAGAACACAGCAAGTTAATTTTTTATGCTCATTGAGCAAGTTTCGGACTTCTTGCGGATAATGATCTAATCGGACTTAACGCAAGGGAAAAGAAAGAGAGTAAAGGACTCACAAATTTGCTTCCATGGAGTCAACGAAAGAAAATAGAGAAAGTTGACCACTCACTTTTCAGACTTTCCTTTCCAGGTTGAAGTTTGCCTCAGGAAGGGTTATAAATAGGACATATACACATGTATGTATGTATGTATGTATGTATACGGGCGGTTCTTTAGCCGCAAGAGAGCAAGTCGTTATTGTTAATACGAAGTCTTGAAGCATCGAAAGAATGCTTGAGAAACGTAGGTCATCTTTGTGTCGTTCGTACAGCAAAGCTTATTCATATAAAGTATTAGTTAGTGTCTAAATCAATTAAATCTTGTGAGTTTTAAGATTTGTTTAATTCTTTCATGAGATTGAGAGATTATTTCATGAGGAATTATGAGGTTAAATACTGCGTGAATTATTGAATGCAAATAGGGTTGGGAAACATTAAGATTGCTCGAATAAATTGAGTGTGGTTATGATATTCGTGTATCGCTTAATTTATAGTAGAATTCGTTATTGCTTTCCCTATAAACGTAAGTCATTATGATCGAACCGTGTAAATCTAATATCCACTTTATTTCTTATTCCATCGAATTTATTGTTCATTGGCTTGCCTTTTGCAACATTAACCTCAACTTGTCAATTAACAAAAAAATTATTTTGTTGGGGACAATCAACATTGTGCTTTTATGAGAAAAATGATAACTCATGTGCTACAACTTTTACATAGCTTTCACTTTAGTTTCATAACTTTTTATTTTTATCACTTTAGTGCTTACAACGACATGTTTCAAGAATTTGTCCTATGTGATAGGCATTATTTTTTTCCTCCTAAATACACAACAAAATTACTCAATCCAACCCTAGCGATATGCTTTGTGATAATTTTGAATACTTGAACTCAATTCACTGAGGCATGTTTTGAGCAACATTTAATTTTACTTTTTTAGTTTACGCGTTTAAATCCTCGTCGCATACACTTTGACTTTGTTGTAAAATTTTCACATTCTGTAACTGTTGGACACGTAAATTCATCCATAATATCTATAAGATGTCCGCATTTCGAGCTTACGTACATAACAAACAGAACACACATTACTTTCACGTAGACACCAACTGCTTAATTTCATCCATAGCAAATTTTCTACTCGGTTGATCAACTCAGTTTATTTAACAAAAAAACTGAGTGCTTCTTTTAATTTTTTTTTTTTTGGAGTTTACTAAAAATTCGTTGGTTTCGAGCTTTTGCCTCGTGTTCATGTGGTTTGACAATTTACAAGGTAAAGATAACGTTTGCCTCGTGTAAAATAGATAAATGTCTTTGCCATCTCACTTTTCTCCTTGATTTTAGCATGACTTTAGGAAGATCACTCACCCAAAAATCTACTAAAGTACGCGTAGGTTGTCAAACATTATAAATGGGTCCTATCAAATTAGTTCAGAGTTAGGACAACTAGCCAATACTGACCTACAACATTAATCTATGTAGCACCGATATCGACACGCGACACGACACGACACGACACGCCGACATGTTGTTTATAAAAAAAATAAAGAATTTCGACACATTAGGACACGTTGTATATTAAGTTTATATTTTTATATATACATGATAAATTATTATTTTTATGATTTTTTAATCAAATTAATTTGATTCAAATTCACAAATAAATAATTAATAAAAGAAGAGTTTAGAATGAATTTACAATAAAAATATTAATCCATCATTTATTAATATCATTCATTATTTTAATTTGATAAATTAACTTCATTCTAATAAATCAAAAACTTGGAAGGAAAAAAACAAACAATTCATATTCTTGACTTTGTGTCAAAGCGTGTTGCAAGAGAAGAGAAAGAAAGAAAAAAACAGATTTGAGGAATGAATTGAGTGTCACGGAAAAGAGAGTCGAGAATATAGAAGAAAACTAAGTTTTCCTTTTTCCCAAATTTTATTTTCTTTACATATTTACATTTTAACCCATCATTTATTGAAAATTTTAAAATTGATCTTGTGCGTATTGAAATTCCGAACTCGCATGTCGGAATTTTCAACTCGCGTGTCAAAGAGTATCGGGACAATTGACCATTTTCCGACACTTGTTGACCGAGTGTCGGAGAGTGTTGAAGGGTATCCGACACAATACAAAAGCTCACGGAGAGTATTGGTACTTCCTAAATATTAATATTATGAATGATTCTATGGACTTTTACTGTGGACCAATATCATCCACTTACTTAATGTCAACCTATTGTTGATTACATTATTTAATACATTTTGCAGATCCAACTTCTTATAATCTCATGACTTCTAAAATGATGAAAAATTTGGATACGCAATAAATCCTTTTAGATGTTGGCATTTGGTCATTTTGAACGTTCCAAACTTCCTTGCACTCTCTACATAACAAAATAATAATTTATGGATGGACATAGGGTTTGACATGACTAATTAATTATGTGTATCATGCGTTATGCATACATTCTATTTAATGCTTAAATCTTAAAAGTCATTCAATTTTAATTGGTTTGTTACATCACGTGTTACTATCATATGATGTAATGGTAATTTGCATTAGCAGCTTTAGTGTTTAACTCTATGACTTGGAAGCTGTGCATGTTTCAGGGAAAGCAACCGGCGGCACGGGACGCTTCCTGTACGCGTACGCCAGAGAAAGAAGCACACACAGGTAATCACCCAACAACTTGGAAGAGCTTCATCTCCCCTTTGAATAATAAATAACTTTTTTTCCTCAACGAAAATATATATTTATCAGGTATATATAACTTAGAAAAAGTAGCACGCGGGACAGCGTACCTGCATAGAAACCTCCTCCTGCTTCTTTCATCTCGTTGGTTTCTTCTTGATCCTCCCGCATTTCATAGTATCTCATCGCCCTCTTCTGGGTTCTCTCTCTCATCTCCGATATGGAAGAGCTAGCTCATCATCATCCTCAGGAACTGCAACTCCACATCCTGGGTAAGTCCAATCCTCGAAGAGTTTACCAACATCTGAATTGAGTGAGTTTTGCAATGGAATTTATGCATCGATCATGAGAAGAAAAATGATGTATCGAATTGAGATGGGCACAATGGAAGGGGGAGAATATAACCACCATGCATATATTCACTTCTCTCCTGCAACTCTGTGTTTTGTTTTGTATTGTGTTTTGAAGATCCAGATGTTTAAACGTTTCATTTGAACAAGCTGAAACTTTCAACGCCAGAAGCTCCTACCCCAGGACTTTTGATGAATCCTAGGACGTTTAATTCTGCTTCTTCGCCTGGACAAGCAAAATTACAAAAGTGCCTTTTTTGACCTGAAATATTTGATCATCCTTCATTTTTGTTTTTGGGCCAAATTTGAAACGTTTGTAGTCTTTTTAATCAACCATGTGAGTCTACTGTATTGACAGTGAATCGCACCATCAATGCCAACCAAAAATCAATATTTATATCAATTTGAAATTCTACGGTCCCACATGTGATTCTATGTACACGTTATGGTGAATCTAGTGAATAAGGTATTACAGTTATCAATCCCAGCTGTTCTCCAAAAAAATTAAAGGTCTAGATCCGGGCTATTTCCCCAAAAATGGAAGCTCTGGTTCTTCACTCGAAGAAAGATGAATAGAAAGTAAATGTTTAACTTAAACACCTTATCTTGACACATGTTACTTTGTTTGCTCAAATATTATTAACATATAATTAGGTAATTCCTATGTTTGATATAGGCATAACATATTCGAAATAATGAATCTGGTCATAGTCGAAATAGTCGCCTATTCTGATTCATTGTGACTAGTCGTCAAGTTTATTTGGATTCTACTATTTTTTGTATCGTTTATGTTCTTTCTCTCTTACCAATTGAAACCCTTAATTAAATTGCTGTCGAATATATGACAGATGATCAAGAAGCCAAAGAATGGAACTCATCCCAGCCCATTAGCATCATCACCAATAGTCAAGCAATGATAACTTTTGAATCAAGAACTTATGGTGGTGGATTAGAGTGGCTCTCTACTCGCTCTTTGTGCTCTTTGGCCAAGCGGTGGCCACACTCCTTGGGAATCTCTACTACAAAGAAGGAGGCCACAGCACGTGGCTCGCCGCACTTGTCCAGCTTGGGGGCTTCCCAATCCTTCTCCTTCTCTACTTCATCCCCACGCCCAAACAACCAAGTGACCCTAATAACCCATACATCCAAATAGATGCACAAGCTCAATCTCAATCACAATCACCCTCTCTCAAGAGCCTTGCCCTTGTGTACCTCTTTCTAGGCGTAATGGGGGCCCTAAATGGCTTTTTATACTCAGTTGGCCTCTTGCACCTCCCTGTCTCCACCTACTCCATCATTTGCTCCTCCCAATTGGCCTTCAATGCCCTCTTCTCCTTCTTCCTAAATGCCCAAAAGTTCACCCCCTACATCGTTAACTCCCTAGTCCTCCTCACTTTGTCCTCAATCCTCCTTGCGTTCCAATCAGATTCAGAAGACCACAAGAGGGTTTCTGCAGGGAAATATGCACTGGGGTTTGTGTGCACCATTTTAGCATCAGCTAGTTATGGGCTTCTTTTATCCTTAGACCAATTTTGCTTTAGGAGGGTCATAAGGAAAGAGAAGCTTAGGGCAGTTTTGAGCTTGATTGTGCACCCATCAATAGTGGCTAGTGTGATTATTGTGGTGGGGTTGTTTGGGAGTGGTGAGTGGGAAAGTCTGGGGAGAGAGATGGACGGGTATAAGCTTGGCAAGGTGAGCTATGTGATGAACTTGGTCGGGACGGCCATTTCTTGGCAAGCGTTCACCATCGGCACGATTGGGTTGATAATAGAAGCGTCATCTTTGTTCTCGAACTCGATTAGTGTGGTGGGCTTGCCGATTGTGCCCATTTTTTCAGTCGTGCTCTTGGGGGACAAGATGGATGGGGTCAAGGTGATGGCTATGATCTTGGCCATTTGGGGGTTCGTTTCTTATGCCTACCAGTATTATTTGGATGATGCGAGGTTGAAGGCTCATAGGACGAGTGTTGGTGGGGATGAACTTGGTGTGAGATCGGCACTAAATGCCCGAATCGCAAGCGTTAATGGATAATTATAGATGGTGGAGCGTTTTAGTTTGTGTATTTACATGTAGCGAGATGTAATTGCTTGCTTTGACCATTTGGAGAGAAAAGACAAAAAAAGGCACAGATTAAGAAGATTGAAAATGTTACTAATATCTAATTTCTTCACTGTGTTTTGATTCCAAGGAAGGGCATTTTGTCTTTAGTGCTCATTTTGGAATCTCATTATGACAGTTGGGTACTTATATGATATTTGACTAATATGATAGTACTAGCTAATGCAAATTGTTGGTGTTTACAGGGATCATATTATCAAATAGGGGACACAAAATATTAAAATGGCTTCACACACAAAAAATCAACAGTTGACTAAAGTCTTGTTTCTTGTGCTACTAAGCAGTAGTAGGTGGTACACTTTTTTGAGTATTTTCACCGGAAGTCAAATTCGACTTATCCCCGAGCAAATTCGCTTGTGTGCAAGGCTTTGTCTTTTCTCTCTCGACATGTAGAGCTTCCCTCTACCTTATGGTAGTCTCTTTCATCACCAAACCCTTATACCCACAGTTGAATTCTTCGATTCCTTCGTCTTCATGAAATCTTTCTGCGTTTTATCATAGATTTCTTCCCTTCCCAGCCATGGCTTCATCCATCGGACCCATACAATGCCATCTTCGTAGTTTCCGCCCAAAATCCCCTTCCTCTTGACATTGTTCCATGCTCAATGCGCTCACCACATCCACTCTCGTCAATCTTGCTTTACCCACTCAAACTCAATGGCTGACCCTTTCAATTCTGCAATTTCCCCTCTATCGTCTTTCATCCGAGAATTTCGACCTGGCCCTTCCAGTGATTTGCATGGGTACTTCCTCTGTTTTGCTTTTTGAGTTGCTCTTTTAGCTTGTTCTTGTATCAGACACATACCCTCTTCCTACTTCCGCTGCCTTCTTACCCAAGGAATGCTTGCCGATGGAATCCACGAGCCAGGAAGGGGATGCACGCCTTGCTGCTCTCTGCACCCGATTGGGTAGACTTTGGTCCGAGCAGGATGTCGACGTATGGGATGAAGCTGCCCCTGCCGAGAAATTGGCAGAATGTAAATTACTTTTGGTTGGTAAAGTCCTATCTCACCCTTCTATCAATTTCCAAGCGTTTCAGAATACCCTGAAAAGAGCATGGCGAAATGATCAAGTCGACATTACTGAAAGGGAGGAGGGGTTATATGTGTTTAAATTCAACTCAGAAGGAGAAAAACAAAGGGTGTTAGACAATAGTCCATGGCTGTTCTCGAATCATCTAGTTATAGTGAAGCCCTGGGTACCTAACACTCCATTGCATTGCTATGACTCCACCACTTGTGCATTTTGGGTGTAAGTGTTTGGCCTCCCTCTTGAACGCTGTACAGAGGAGATGATTAGCAAGGCTGTGAGGAATATTGGTAAGGTGCAGGAAGTAAAGATTGAAAGTAGAGAAGGTACAACACCACGGGTAGGCAGGGCCCGTGTAGAACTCAATTTGCAAGAACCTCTCAAACCTGGGAAACTCATACGATTAGAAGGAAGAAACATATGGCTTGATTTCATATATGAACGCTTATCCCACTATTGCTACTCATGTGGTGTTCTCGGCCATTATGCAATGTACTGTAAAGATATTCCTTATGATGAGGCGAAACTGGATGGGAAAGATAAATTATACTATGGTCAATGGTTAAGAGTTGAAGTTAGAGAACATAGCCCGTTTTGGCGAGCTTTCTATGAGGCACAACCTAACCATGATGGTGTAGAAGAGATCATACCTGAAACTCCCCAGCACTCGACTTTGTCATTACCTAGTACTCCTCACAGCACAAATCAGCAACAGGCCAATATGGAAGTTTGCATAGCTCCACATGTTGAACCTCCTTTAGCTCCAATTCTCTGGCAGGCACCCCTCACTGAACCTTCATGAGAAGATATAGTGCAAAAGATGAAGGCCCCTGTGCAGGACAAGCATGAATTAATCAAAGATCCAGAGGCAGGTTCTTCCAAAGCGAATAAATTAAAGACTAGCAGAATGCATACTAAAGCGACTCCACTTAAGAAGGCGAAAAGGTATGCTCCTTATGAATCGCGTTTTTCTATAAATGAAGATTTTGATTGTAACGACTCGGGCCTCACTGTATAATATTGTCCGCTTTGGACACTGAGTTCTCATGGCTTTAAAACGCATTATACAGATTAAAGGGGCCCAAGCCATTATAAATTGGCCCATGACTCTCCCCCTAAGCGATGTGGGACAAGAGGGAGAGGACCCCTTCCTTGCGCACGTCCTCGAGGCGCGGACGCACCGCCATCCCTCCTCCCCGCGCACCGCCGCTCGGGCCGTCACACTCTCCCCCCTTAGCAGAACAGCGTTCTTGCTGTGGCCCCACACGCGGTCGGGAGTCGGCTTTGATATCATTGTAACGACCCGGGCCCCACTGTATAATATTGTCTGCTTTGGACACTGAGTCCTCACGGCTTTAAAACGCGTTATACAGATTAAAGGGGCCCAAGTCATTATAAACTGGCCTAGGACTTCTCCCCTAAGCGATGTGGGACAAGAGGGAGAGGACCCCTTCCTTGCGCACATCTGGGGACCGAGGCGCGGACGCACTGCCATCCCCCCTCCCTGTGCACGGGTGACAGATTTGAGCTTGTTCAATATATTTGTATTTATGTTGTCTTCGTACGGTAATGGTGTTGGGGATGTCGAATCTAGGTGCACATTGTCGAAAGGTAAAGTCGTAACTACAATTAGAGGTCTCGGCATGTGCTTATCACTAATAATGATGTGCGATTTGGTGATCGACTGCCGATCTTTTCATTTGGATACAATCACAAATTTATTCATGAAGGACAAGTGTATGATGATCTTTGCCGGCCATGTTTTGATGATGTACCTTGATTTCTGGGAGCTCTACTTGTTTGCCTTGTTAGGGTGACTTTTGAGATTTTCCTATATATCCTGTCATATATTATTTTGGCAATGAATGGAATTTTTTTTGACAAAATAAAATAGCTGTAGAGACCAATAGAAAAAGAAAAGAAATGGCTAATGCAAGCCAACAACGCCCTCATATTATGCAATGAGATGCGAACCGGTCAATCCGATGTGACATTATTATTAGAACCCTAAAAAGGATGACGTGGGATTGCCATAGAATTACCAATCTTAGAGACTGGCTCAGAGGCCGGCGATCCATGCGCCTTGTAAATAGCTGAAGTGTATCGTATACAAAAATTGAAAATAGATTTCCTTCATAAATTAACATCCGTTTGTTTGGCAAAATATGCGTAGCGAATTCGATATCTTTTATCCCGAATATCATCCGTGCAATGCGCGCGCAACTCCTGTGCAGCTTACACGTGCGAACACAGTCTCATTACATGTGGAATTGATGGGCAAGGCGGTGCGAGCGGAGCACAAGCTTTTTCTACTTTGATCAGAAGGAGAATCCTCGTGGTGGCTACCTGAAAATCTTTGAGAAGACGTCGGCTGTGCGGTCTACTGCCATCGTGCCCTTCCCCGGTCCATAGGAGTTGTATTGGATTTTGTTAGCATAACAATTTTTAGGTACTGTGAGAATAATAATTTACTCTGAAACACAAATTTTTAAAGGAGTGAGTCTCATAATAATTTATAATTATTTGTTATTTAATTTTTTTATGATTAAGAGCAGATTGTTATTTTAATAATAAATTAAAAATGATCACGTAATCATTTTTCAGTTCAATTGATTTGCCATCGATTTTTCCAAGCAGCGTCAATGACTTGAGGTGCTTGGCTTTATAAAATGTCAAATTTCCAAATTCCATCGTTTATTCACCAGTGAATTGAAATTCGGCCATTACTTTTTCCATTGATGATTGGGTCCTCTTCATTTTTAGCGACTCTCATCGGAGAGGCTCTGAAATCTATTGGCAATCTAGCTTGGACCATATTAGAACTTGCCGTCTTATCTTTTTGACAACCGGCTCCTTCGGCTTCTATACTTTTTTCTCGGGTGTTGATTGGTCTTCGGGCTGACTCCTCCAGACCAAAATTTTCGATCTAAATTTCTTGAGATTTAAAGTTGCTGTCTGAAATTGACTCATTTGATCAGCTTGATATAACTATTTGAGCATTTGTCTTTTCCTCTGCATCATCCTCCTCTTTTGGGTCACTGTGAGGTTGCCCGTTAGCTTCTCACTGATCGAAATCTACTGCTCCTCTGGTGATTTTGAGGCACTTCAGTGTTGCGATAGATTCAAGAAATAATGCATTATCAGTTTAATTTTATAGAAGAGAAGATTCTTTTAAAATACCGTATCTAATAATTAATTGTTGTTATTCATGAGAAATCAAAATGATATTTTTTCCCTTGTGTGAATTTGATATTATATAACTATTCATATTTATGTAGATAAATGATAATTGATATGTTATAGGAGTGAGCATTGTTCCAAGTTCTGACAATTGGACGGTAAGAGCCTATCCAATTTTAGGTTCCAAGACAACCCCCAACTCTTTATTGCCTTGAAAATTCAACTCCAAATTAGTAGAGCAGATACTTTATTTAAAACATCCATAACATTATCTTCACAAGATAATTTAGTCTAGTATGAAGTGATAATGGCGGATGATGATGAAGACATGGAGTCAATTGTAGAAAACCATTCGGCCCATGGGAGAAGTTGTGGATGAGACAATTGCTTTAGTTTGGGAAATTGTGCAAAAATTAGCCTCACAAAGGAGTCAAATTGAAAGATAGATGCGTTCTAGGCATTACTGGCTAGGACTAGTGGTTCCATATTTGATGGATAGATTCCAAGTTTTAGGTTGGTGGAACTTGAAACTTATAATCTAGAATAAATTTTTGTGTTTTTCTTGGTTTATGACTTTGCGTGATCCTGCAATATTTCGTGGCATTCGATGATGATTGTATAATCTGGAACACTAATATGAGATTCCATTTTATGATTTTGACTTTTACTTTGTTAATTTTTATATTTTTCATGTGTCTAAATATAAATCATGATCAACAAATTGTAGCAACAAATGTTGGTAATTAAATGTGATAATTAACTATAATTGTTCAATTGGAACTTGGGTAGATCTTGGAACTAACTTTAGAATCTGTGACAGCATAGATTTCAGGGTTTAGGATATGCAGAGTAGATTTTAGGATTCAAAAAATGAGGAACCTGTTCTAACGAGTAGGTTCCAGATTCCATGTAGAACTTATAGGAAACCTGAAATTGATCACCCTTAATATGTTACATAAGGAACTAAGAAATAAAATAATATGAAACAAGTGCAAAAAAATAAAATAAAAAAATTGAAATATCTTTACCCGTTTTAATTGGTTCCAAAAGGATGATCATTTTTCCGTAATTTTGCAAAAGTGTGGGAGACGGATACTTTATAAAAAAATATGCGTGCATATTATGTAAAAGTGAGAGTACTTTACTATGATGGATGTCTTTTAGCCTGGAAAAACTTTCGTTTTGTTTGGTTCTTGTTTGCCCCGTCGCAGGGTTATGGCGTTCGGCGCAATCAGCTAAATCCAAGCAGATCCCACAAAACTTGCCTCATGATTGAATTTCAATACAACTTTTACGTTTTACCAATAGTTGTTGCACGTTCAAACATCTTGTGAAAATTGATCGGAGACTATATTGGAATTTCGAGCAAAATTTTAAGTACTAAATTGCCATATTTGAAAAGTTTAGAATTGAATTGACATTTGTATAATACGTTTATGACTGATTAGATAATTTCCATTCCTAAATGCACACAACGGAATTACTCAATCCAACCCCGACGGTATGCTTTGTGATAATTATGAATACTTGAACATGATTCAACGAGGTAGGTTTTGAGTGATAATTAATGATTTCTTTTTAATAGGTGACAATGTTTTTTACTTATAATTATTTTTATTTCGATATCTAATTTATTTTTTCTTTCATTATATTCATGAAAATTGATTGTGTGGGCCTTCTTACAATCTTATCTTTTAATTTAAGCTTGCAATAAGAAAACATAAAAATCAAAAATGGAAAAAGAAAAATAGGGTAAAAGATGAAACCAGTTTAATCAACGTTTGACCGTCACTTCGTCATTTTACGTGGGAAGAAAGAGAGTGGAAGTTGCCACTCATCTTCATCGTGCCTCTTGCTGTAGAAATCTCCTCAAGCCCCACGAAAAAAGACACATTCTAAGATTAACAAATAACATGTGCTTTTGTCAATCCACCGTCTTTATCTTCCATTGATAAGTTGGCAAATCTCTATTTTTTCATAAATGATGTTGATTCAACACTTAGTAAAATCTACAATTGTTGCCGGTGATTTATTGATTTCTTTTGACCAGTCAGTCGGTGAAAGATTTTTTCATCGATAACTCAAGTTGTTGATTGATGAAGGATTTCATCGATGACCTCTATATTAACCTCACCATCTTGTTGAATTTGACATCCTGATAGTTTTTTCACCGATGATTTATATTTTAACCAAATTTTGATCTCATCAAATGTATAACGCGACAAAGTTAAAGCAAGGTGGTGATTATAAGCATTCAGAATATTCGCTCAAGTAGTCGGCTTGAAGATTCCGCCTGTGAAGTAGGAATTACTTAGCATTTTCCGGCAACTTTTCGTCATGATGACAAAGGGGGGGCATGAATTGCTCATCAGTCACGCGGATTATACATGACGCATAATGGTTAAATAACGACAAGTTGAAATGGACCTCGTATCACCCAAAAAAAAAAGAAAAAGAAAAATAGAAATGGACCTCGTGGAGTCAACCGAGGCGGAAGGAAAGAGAGTCGATATGTCACCTTTGTGGCAAGGAAGACCCTATGCGGAAAGAGAGTGGAAGGCACTATTCATCGTATTCATGGAAATTAATTGTGTAGACCCTTTTACGATTTTATTTCTCAATTTAAGCATGCAATGAGAAAACATAAAAATAAAAAAAATAAAAAATGAAAAATAAGGTAAAAGTTGAAATTGGCTGCAAAAGTCAATCGATTTCCTCAAAACCTGTGTGGTTCACATTTGACCATCACTCCGTCATTTGACGGAGGAAAGTCAATTAAGCTTTTTCCTTTAAGAAAAATAGGGGAAAAGATTAAACTAGTTGAAAAACCTGGATGGTCCACGTTTAACTGTCACTCTGTTATTTGACGGATGATGGCCAGCTAAGCTTTTTCCATCAAAATATGTTCATTTTGGATGTCTCTAACTTTCTTGCATTCTCTGCATAATAAAAAATAATTTATGGGTTGGACATAGGGTTGAAATGATTGCCAATTTTGTACGTCACATAATACGCATTCATCCTATTTAGTGTTTAAATCTTAAAGTCATTCAATTTTAATTGATCTATCACATCATGTGTCACCGTCATGTGATGTAATTATAATATGAAATAATTATTCTTATATGGTGCACTCACCGGTCATTGTCACCAATTTCGTTCAAGTCATGTGACACCATTATGCGATGATCCTCCCCTCTCTATGTTCGCAGAAAACGCCTTGAATTTGAGTCGCGACCTCAAATCCAAGGTTTCCAATTTCGTTCAAGTCATGCGACACCATTATGTGATGATCCTCCCCTCTCTATGTTCGCAGAAAACGCCTTGAATCTGAGTCGCGATCTCAAATCCAAGGTTTCTGGTCTTAGGCGACTCCAGATCAGACCGGCCCCAGTTGAGTCGGAGAGAGAGAGAGAGAGAGAGAGAGAGAGAGAGTTCAACCCAATAATTTGCATTAGCAGATCTAGTGTTTAACCCTATAATTTGAAAGCTGTGCATGTTTCAGGGAAAGCGACTGGCAGTACGGGACACTTCTCCTATGCCAGGGAAAGTGGCATTTGGAAGAGTTTCATTTCCCCCTTGAATAATAAATAACCTTTTTTCCTCAACGAAAATATATATTTATCAGGTATATATAAGTTAGAAAACGTAGCACGCGGGACGGCGTACTTGCATAGAAACCTCCTCTTCTTCTTTCATCTCTTGTTGGTTTCTTGTTGACACTCCCTCAGCTTTTATAGCATCTATCACCCTGTTCTGGGTTCTCTCTCTTATCTCCGGCATGGGAGAACTAGCTCATCATCATCCTCAGGAACTGCAACTCCACATCCCGGGTAAGTCCAATTTTCGAGGAGTTTACCAACATCTGAATAAATATGAAATGGAATTTACCTGTCGATCATGAGAACTAAAATGATGCATCGAATAGAGATGGGCACAATAGAAGGGGGAGAATATAACCACCATGCATATATTCACTTTTCTCCTGCAACTCTGTGTTTTGTTTTGTATTGTGTTCTGAAGATCCAGATGTTTAAATGTTTCATTTGAACAAGCTGAAACTTTCAACGCCAGAAGATCCTACTCCAGGACTTTTGATGAATCCTAGGACGTTTAACTTCTGCTTCTTCGCCTGGAACAAAAGTGCCTTTTTTGACCTGAAATATTTGATCATCCTTCATTTTTGTTTTTGTGAGTCTACTATATTGATAGTGAATCACGCTGTTGATGCCGACCAAAAATCAATATCTACATCAATTTGAAATTCTATGGTCCCACATGTGATTCTATACACACGTCATGGTGAATCTAGTGAATATGGAATTGCATTTATCAATCCTAACTATTCTCCAAAAAAATAAAGGGTCTAGATCCTAGCTATTTCCCCAGAAAGATGAAGCTCTAGTTCTTTGCACGAAGAAAAATGAAAAGAAAGTAAATGTTTAACTTAAACACCTTGTCTTGACACATGTTACTTTGTTTGCTCAAATATAACAAATATAAAATTAGGTAATTCCTACGTTTGATATAGACATAACTTATTCAAAATTATGAAATTGGTTATAGTCGAAATAGTAGCATATTCTGATTCATTGTGACTAGTCGTTGAATTTATTTGGATTCCACCACTTTTAGTGTCATTTATGTTCTTTCTCTCTTACCAATTGAAACCCTTAATTAAATTGCTGTCGAATATATGACAGATGATCAAGAAGCCAAAGAAGGGAATTCATTCCCGCCCACTAGCATCGTCACCAATAGTCAAGCAACAATAACTTCTAAACCCAAGAACTCCTGGTGGTGGATTAGAGTGGCTCTCTACTCACTCTTTGTTCTCTCTGGCCAATCGGTGGGCACTCTTCTTGGGACGCTCTACTACAAAAAAGGAGGCAACAGCAAGTGGCTTGCCGCACTTGTCCAGCATGGGGGCTTCCCAATCCTCCTCCTCCTCTACTTCATCCCCACACCCAAACAGCCATGTGACCCTAATAACCCACACATCCAAACAAACCCACAAGCTCAATCTCAAGCTCAATCACAAGCGCCATCTCTCAAGAGCCTTGCCCTTGTGTACCTCTCTCTAGGGACAATTGTGGCCCTAAATGGCTATTTATACTCAGTTGGCCTCTTGTACCTCCCTGTCTCCACCTACTCCCTCATTTGCTCCTCCCAGTTGGCCTTCAATGCCCTTTTCTCCTTCTTCCTAAATGCCCAAAAGTTCACCCCCTACATCATTAACTCTCTAGTTCTCCTTATAATCTCCTCAACCCTCCTCGTGTTCCAATCAAATTCAGAAGACCCCAAGGGCGTTTCCGCAGGGAAATATGCACTGGGGTTTGTGTGCACCATTTTAGCATCAGTCGGTTATGGGCTTCTGTTATCCTTAGACCAACTTTGCTTTAGGAGGATCATAAGAAAAGAGACGCTTAGGGCGGTTTTGAACATGATTGTGTACCCATCTTTAGTGGCTAGTGTGATTTTAGTGGTAGGGTTGTTTGGGAGTGGTGAGTGGGAGCATTTGGGGAGAGAGATGGACGAGTATGAGCTTGGCAAGGTGAGCTATGTGATGAACTTGGCCGGGACGGCAATTGCTTGGCAAGTGTTCACCATGGGCACGGTTGGGTTGGTATTAGACGCGTCATCTTTGTTCTCAGACTCGATTAGTGTGGTGGGCTTGCCGATTGTGCCCATTTTTGCGGTCATGTTCTTCGGGGACAAGATGGATGGGGTCAAGGTAATGGCTATGATCTTGGCCATTTGGGGGTTCGTTTCTTATGTCTACCAATACTATTTGGATGGTGCCAAGTTGAAGCTCAAAGGACGAGCGTTGGTGGGGATGGAAATTAGTGTGAGATCGGCACTAAATGTTCCAATTGCAAGGGTTGGTGCATGATTAAAGATGGTGGATTGTTTTAGTTTGTGTTTAGCCAAGTTTAAGTAGAGAGAGGTAATTCCTTACTGAAACCATTTGGAGATAAAGAAACATGGAATAGATTAAGAAGATTGAAGATGTTGCTAATATCTGATTTCTTCACTGTGTTTTGATTACAATAAAGGGCATTATGTCTTTAATGCCCAATTAGCAATTTCATTCTATAAGTTACGTAGGTATATGTTATTTCACTAATGTGACCGTACTAGCTAATGCAAATTATTGGTGCTTACTAGGATTATATTATCAAATAGAGGACAGCAGATACTTAAATTGCTTCACACTCACAAAAAATTAAAGTTGCATTTTGTCACGCCCCGAACCTCTATGGTCGTGCAACAACCTATGCCCATAGAACCTTTTCTTATCATTTGGTCATTTGATTGCGACATCCCAAGAGGCGTTGCCGACCCAAATTGTAATAACATTAAAATGCACAAGTAGAAACGTGAGCAAATCTTCAATCATCAAATAGCAAGGATAGTTAAAACATAGTCATATATATATATATATATATATATATATATATATATAGAAAAGCTTCATGAGCCATCATCTCATACATAGTGAGTTTAAAATTAAACAACCAGCTTCACATATCCGACACACCTAACCGCTTCGCCACGACCTCCTTCAAAAAGGGCCCGGGGGTATACCTACGCCCTTAATACTATGAGGGTGGTCTAAAAAGCACTAACACTCCTCGTCTACCTAAGCCCCAATGGCCTTTGGGGTCCAGGCCTCCTTTGGGGTCCAGGCCTCCCATGCAGCAACCGGCGCGGGGTTGATCTCGGGGTCAGACACTTCCCCATCGGGAACGTCCCCATCCTTGGCATCCTAGCTGATGCCGCCCCTAGATCCTCTAGCACCCGGTGGACCATCGAAACCACGGATGGGACTGTGGCTCTCGCCTCCTACCCAAAAGTACCAGGCCACGAATCGATGTGGCATGAGGTTAGGCAAACCCTCATCGACCCAAATGGTCATGATATAGCATATAGTGTGCCTTGGCTACTCTCACTACCAAGTACTCTGTCACCTCCTGACTACGCTTGATAGGGAGGCTAAAATGAATATGACGGAATGGTTTAGCCATTTTTAAGGTCCGAAAACATTTTAACCAACTAATATGAGATAAACTCAATGAGTGAACTTCTTAGATTTTGCATATGGAAGTCGTTTACCTCAAAAAGGCCCTAAACATGCAATTGTCTATCGATGGCAAAACATGACAACACACTTCTCGCTTTACTCTTATCAATCTCATAACAACTTGTATACCATATAAGGCTATCAAAGTAGATGCATAGGCAATTTCATAACATAAACTTCATGTTCTCGAGTCAAACATAGGAATATGCATTATGATCTAAGTCATGCACTCATGCCATGCAATAATCCAGACCTCATCACATATGAATCTCATGCACTTCCCATACACATTTGTCTAGATTATTACAGCCACTCAGGACTCAAAGAACCCGAAGGTTCGCAAATCATCCGGTGTAACCGAGCATCGTCTCGCCCAATCGAGCATGGCATCCTGTTGACTTGGGGGCATTCTTGTAAGGAGCTTCATTTCGAAATCCATCCACGAACGTCATCCGTTGACTTAGGGGCATTTGAACTTAATTAGGCATTGTCTCGCGTAAGACGCCTCAGGATGGGTTTACACCCCGCGTAAAACACATCAGGGTTTTAGGTGATCACATGGGCATACCATCACATACTCCATTTCTTATCTTTCTCATTTAACCGATGTGATGCTCATGCAATATGCAACTTCCCTTGCCAAATGCCATTGTTCCATACACTTATATTACTTATATCACACACATATGCATCATTCACTTCCCAAACTCATGACACATAATCACATATCATGTTTACCCATTAATTCAAATGGCACATATTCCATTTATCATTTTTAACCATTAACCCACATGGCACATCATCCAATTGACATGGATAACCACTAAATCACATGTCACATAATTCAAACAACATGTTTAATCATAGAATCACATGGCACATAACCTAAATAGCATGTTTAACCATAGAATTACGTGGCACATAACCTAAATAGCATATTTAACCATAGAATCACATAGCACATCATCCAAATGACATAGATTACCACTAATTTGCCCTAAACTACTCCATAAATGCAAAGAAAGCCCTAAACGAAAAGCTAGAAAGCCACTCATGGATGACTTGGGCTTCGGAACACGTCAAGGGGAGGGACAACAAGACCGAACAGCAGGTGTGGGCTGCTGGTCGCACGTCCTCTGTGCTGACAATGGCTGGTCGTAGCTCCGGTGGTGGTAGCTTGACGATGGTTTGGTGTCGGTACGACCTCTGGGTTTCGCGAGGGACTAGATAAGAGAAGAAATGAGTGAGAGGGAGCTCTAGTGAGGGCCGAACAACACCGAACAGTCCTTGAGGAGGCTGGTTGGTCAACTTTGAGTAGCGGGGTGGCGGTGCAAATGGCGGTCCAATGACAACGGGCTCAACGGGCAGTTGCTGGTGAGAAAATGTGGGAGAAACAAGCTTGAATTAAGATGAAAATGGTTTAGGGGTTTGGCTACTCAAGGTGAGGGAGAGAAAGGAGAGTTCGAGTGAGAAAATGAAAGTGAAAGTGAGAAAGAGAGAGGGTGTCGATTGTGAAGGGGGGAAGGGAGGAGAGAGAGTGGTCTTGTCCCTCATTAATGCTTTGCCCTCCAAATCTTCCATATCTCTCAACCCTAGGCTTCCATTAAATGAAGATGTGACATTTTGAAGAGGGAAAAGTGAGAGTGAGGAAATGAGGAGAGATGGCCGGTGTGAGGAAGAGGAGGGAGAGAGAAATGAGAGGTCTTGTCTTCATAAATGCCCAACAACTCCTTTGTCCCTTGTCCATCAAGGGTGGCTTGTAAAATAAGAAAAATCTTGGCATTAAATGGGAGGTAGATCACACTCAAGTACATAGGTTAGGTCTAGATTAGACTAGGTAGCCTATGGTCTCCCCTTTGGGTCGCCCACTTCATGGGCTTGGGCCCTTGGGTCACCCATTAAGGGTGTAGGCCCAATTGGGCCTTGCTTCGCGGTCTTGGGCTCGTCAGGGCCACCCAACGTGGGCTTGGGCCCACTTGGGTCCTCGCTTATGGCCCACTTCCACTTCTCCAAGCTCTTATGCCCTTATTGAAGACATACCGAGTTTTTCGCCCCTAAATAGCCTTTCCCAATGTCCTCATGGCCTATCGATCCTCAAGACACTCTCGTCTGATGATCACTTGCTTGAATAATTCTGTTATGAAAAATTGAGTCGGAATGAGGATGTCACACGTTTGGTGGGCTGCTCAAAACTCCAGCTATCTAGTGTTTGGAGTGATGCAAAATCCTGATATGACCGAATATAGCCTGGATAATAAATTCCCTCCTAGGGGTGGGATGGACCCGAATAGGATATATGAACAAGAAAACTCATAAAAAAAAAATTCACACTTTCTTTCCCATTTCTATGCTCACGGATTGCTCTTCCTCTCTTTTGCCCAACGACACCATCATCTCTCTCTCTCTCTCAATTTTGATTTATTTCACTAAAATGACCATTTCTCCTCCCATTGGTGGAACCTGGTTCCCACCTTCAGCCTTTGGGAAAAGCAGTGCTGATCTTGCCGGCTTTGCCTCTTCCTTATGTTGCCCAACTCCCTCTTAGTAAAGAACTTTGTGATCTCGATCAAAGCTTGACACCTCCTTCGTCGAAGGCGATAGCCTGGGGTAACAGAACTCCTTATTCAACAACGCATAAGGAAGATCTCAAAGTGAACAAGATTGGAGGAAGTAGTAGTGATGAAGAGGGAGAAGAGGACACACATGGCATTGGAGGCCAAGGTGATTCGATTATTGCCTTCATCTCTCAAGTGTGGCCATAGGGTTATAGGTGATGTTTACTTACGGTTTTAGTGAGATAAATTTCTATTTCCTAATCAATTGGTCCACAACGACGCTGTGGTATGGCAAAAATTTTCCATGTTCCTAAATTCTCATTACTTATTTAGTTTTTGGATGGTGTATTCATTGCGAGGAGGTTTTATTGATGAGTCCTGGTTTTGGCCTTTGTTGGCTTTTGGTAGCAATGCTGGATTTAATCAAGAAGCTTCAATGTAGTATTCACACTTATTGAAGTGGATGAATTCGCTCCAAAAGAGGAAGACGTTGACAACAAAAATTGTGGGACTGATAAAGAACTCGAACTCGCAGTGGTCTCAAAGCAACAAAGTCTAATGTAGAGCTGGGTAGAATTTGTCAGGTTGGTCAAGGGCGGTGAAAGGGATGTCATAGAAGGAGAGATTGTCTTTGTTATCTTTGAAGTCATGGGGAAGAGGGGTGTCTGTCAAGGATGGGGAAGCATAAAAGAATGAATAGTCTTTACGACTTCCTTGGTTTTATTTTAATTTGGATCTTGCAAATCAAAAAATCACTTGGACTATATCCGAATGTCAAATCATATTCTATCTTTATCCAATATGACATTATCCAATCTAGTAAAGAAGTTCGGACTATCAAACATGGTTCAAGAGTTTACTAAAGTCATTGTCTCTATTCTTTTTTGTTTCCTTGGATTATATTGTTAAATAGCTTCCCTTCACTTTTTTCCTTTTGCAAAAACATTCCCTTACCTTTTGCAAAGTGCCAACAATGGTCCTAGAATTGGTCTATTGATGGAAATTGCTGACACGACATTAATGCCATTAAATAATTGTTGATTTGCAATTTGCCTAATGGTGACACATTTTTATAAGTAAAGGAACATTTTTGAAAAAAAAAGTAAATGGACAATTTGGATTCTCAGGCATAAATTTTGACCTATTAGCAACATCAATCCTTTTCTTTTTTGGAGATAATAATATAGATGGTTCCTAAACTTTCATTAATATTATTTTTGTCAATGAACTCCTTTTTATCTAATTTAGTCTCGAACTTTTCAAATTTAACTCAATATAATACTTCTATTAAATTTAAAGTGTCAAATGCTAGTTAATTTGAACACTATTACCTTTACATGTTTTCCTTGTCATCTCTCTCTCTCTCCCCATCATCTTCCTAGTCCTGCCCCAATTGCATACGCTTGCTAGCTCCTAGCCCACACCTTTGCTAGTACTCTTCTTCGCACCTGTAACTACAAGTGTCCATCACACCCACACTCGATCACCACCACGATGAAATCAAGTGCTACCACTGACAAAATTGGCCACCTTAACAAATATCACATTCAGCAACCACCACATGCTCAATCCCCCACCAGGACTATTGAATCCCACTAACAAAGCTAAACTTCTCCACCACTACCATACACATGACCTATTGGCTCCAACCAACCTAACTCATCCAATTTGAGGTTGGGCCCCCAAGTCTGAGCATGCATCCTTGGATTGGAGCTCGCACGGCCTCCAATTTATGTCTAGCAACCTTAGCCATTGTAGTGACCTCTATTGGGGGATGTCCAATGAGACATTTATAATATAATGAGAAAAATAACCAGTTCTACATTTAAATCAGTGAGAAATTATAGAGAATTAAACGAGGAACAATAAAGAACACTAGAAATTTGCGTGATTTAATATAAGTAATGGCACCTATTCCACAAGAAGAGTTAATTGCAAAAAATTCACTATAAATCTGGAGAATATAGAGTTTACAATCATTCACATGCTTAAGTGTTTTCCACACATGGGTTAAGTTGAAAGCAAACCCACAACTATGATCTCACAATCTCTCACAAAGAACTCTCTCAAAAAACTCATAGGGATAAAATTGGATACTCCTCTTATTTGCTCTATTTTATCCGATATCATAGTAGTATATATATCATTTCAAAAATAGGAAACCTTTTTTAATATATCTCAGCTCTCCCACCACCTTAAGGGCACATATCTATCATAGATGTTTGTCAAGCCCTAGTTGAGCTTAGACTTGTCTAGAGGAATCAAGTCGGTCCACATGACCGTAGAATCCTCTACTGCAAGAAACTTCTTCACAGTCACATTCTCTTTTGACATGGTAATTCTAACGCACAAATTTTGGTCGCCAATGAACTTGATTCTCCAGTGATATCTTTGACTTCTACCAAACATCACATTAACTAAATGTCCAATGCCAACATCACTTATTAAATCATTAGACCACACCGTCTTTTTAGCTCCTTTCATAATCTCCATGTCTCTCAATGACATCTTCCAATATATAGCACAACTAATAGAAGCAAATGCATAACTACTTAGTAATAGACCATCTTTTAAGTTCCCTACATGAACACGCGTTCACAAACTCAGTTAATTCCACACTACTTAAATTACATCCTAAAAAAAAAACCCAACATTTGTTGTCCCTAATAAAATTAGGAGGATGCACTGCACAACATTGCAGCGTATACCTAGATTAATGATATATATTTTAATACTATCCATGGCATAACTCAGACAACCAATCTAACATGTGAAGCATGGGATAAGTGCTCCACCTCCATTTAAGTATACGGTGACAGTCTAGACAATTTGTTATATACAACAAGTGGGGTACTTACAGAATTTTTCAACCAAATGTTGAAATGCGTTGACGCTTTTTTGATGTGACTCTTTTGAGTCACTCACAACATTCCAACAGTTTCTCTCTACATCTTCATAACTAAAATTGTCTCTATTGCATCCAAATTATCAGTATCGATATATACAACTATTGGCCTGTCTCATTCAAGACTGAACACCTTGAAGCTTGATCAACTATGACCCCAAAACAATTGTCAGCTACTTTGGAATCTAGCGACTCAGCAAAAATTGTTACATCTACTATACTTGAACATTTATAGGATCTCCCTGAAAATCCACCTATTTCTAACACTTTCTAAATCTTTCTCCATATTAATCTCTCACTCCTCTTTTGAAATATAGCAAATTTGTTAAAGGTAACTTCTTTGTTGAACATAAAACTATATGAATCTTCCTCAGTGCACCACAACCTATATCTTTTCACCCCATGTGCATAACCTAAACATATGCAGTTCCTTGCCTCTGGCTCTTGCGCATAATCACTCACATGAGCATACGTTGAGTGACCAAACACTTTCACTTTGATGAAATCAACATGTTTATTTGACCATGTTTTCTTATGAATTTTCCAATCAATTGTTGGTGATGGTAATCTATTATTTAACCAACAAAGTGGTATTCATTACTTCAAGCCATAAATATTCATCTAGTCCGGCATTGAAGAACAAAGAGTGAGGTCTCTTCAATATAATTTAATCCATCAGTTTTGCAACTCCGTTCAGCTATGGTGTATTGGCAACGGCGTGGTGTTTCACTATATCTTTCTCTTTGCAAAATTGGTCAAGCAAATTAGAACAAAATTCCAACCCTTTATCAATTTTCAGACACATGATCTTTCTTCCTATCTTTTTAAGAATTATCACCTTCCACGACTTGAACCGACCAAGCACCTTGCTTTTATACTTAAGAAACAAATCCATACTTTTCTCAAAACGTCATCAACAAAGGACAACACATACTTGACAACTCCTTTGGATGAAAATTGAGATGGTCCTGATAAGTTCGAGTGTACATAGCCTACAATTTTTGAGGTCCAGTGAACTATTGTACTTAGCTTCACTCTCTATTGACTGCATATGTCGCAGTGTTCACAAAAGTTCAGTTTCTCAATTCGATGGCCTACTAGTAGACCTTTATGATTTAGAACAATCATCTTCCTCACTCATGTGTTTGAGTCTAATTTGCAACAATCATGCCGTGTCCTAACTTGAAGCCTTAGAGAATCTAGCACACGAGCTAGTTATTGTCTTTCCTTGGAGGAGATACAATGTGCAATCTATTTTTCATCACATCATATTAAACTCTCACCTTAAGACATCTTCAAAACTCCATCTTTAGTGGAAATCCATTATATGAGTCCACCAAGAGCACTTGGTGAGATAAGATTCTCTTTTAGCTTTGGTACATACTTTATGTCAGTCAACTTCGCATCACTCCATTATGCATCTTAATCCGAACTGTTTTGATCCTTACTACATTACAAGCAACACCGTACCACCTTCCGTTCATTGATAGACAGTAAACTTGTGTTTATGAAAAGTCCCATGATAAGAACATCTATAGTCAAGCGCCCAATTATCCTAGTGAACTTGTGATGATGGTCAACACAATATCGACATCACTAGAACTATTATTTGTTGTAGTATCAATATTACCTTCGCTTGCAAACTCCTCAACTCTTTTTTACTCTTCAATAGTGCCCAACCTCATCACAGTGATAACATCGATAATTCCAAATGTTGGACCTCGATTTAGAACAACTCTTCCATCTGCTACCTCTAGAATCTATATGGTCATCTATACCTTGGATAATCAAATCCTTGCCCCGTATTTTGTGCTAAGTTATCTTCTTGTAAATTCTTTTGCCACTCCTTAAAAAATAAGGAATTTATCTCGTCAAAGGTAATTGTAGTGTTGTACCTTCGTAGTACTAAATTAGTGAAGTGCTAAAAAAATCCAGTAGAGACGTCAACAACATCATACCTTGTTTTTCATCAAGCAAGACCATATTGATAATCTTCAAGTCCATCATGAGTTTGTTAAACTCATTCATGTGGGCTTTGATGGATGTGCGGTTAACCATCAAGAACTCAAACATCTTTTTCAGTATATAAAAGAAATTATTCAAATCCTTCTTCAAATAAAGGCCTTAAGTTTTACTCATAGCGCTATGGTATCCTTCTCTTCGGCCACTTCAATTAATACCTCATCCAACATATTCAATAGGATTTTACTTTTGCTTTCTCCATCAACTTTACCTAATCGGCCCCTTTCATCATTTTTGGCTATTTATTCTTCCATCCAACTCATCCAGCAAACCTTGGGTTGTTATTAGTGTATAATCTTAATGCTCCACAATCCAAAGTTATTTATCCTATTAAACTTGTCAATCTCAAATATTGCTACAGACATAATTGTAAGAACAAAGTTTCCAAATAGCGACCAAACAAGCAAAAGTCCAAATCAATACTAGAAACCCTAACCTAACTATGATACCAATTGTTATAAAGAATGTAGGAAGCTAACCAAAATTTGCAATTAAATCAAAGAGAAATTACCAAAGAAATAATTGTGGAATAATAAAGAATACCAAAGATTTATGTGGTTCGATCCAAGTATAGGTAGGTATTCCATGAGGAGAGCCAACCATAAGAAGTCCACTATGAATCCAGAGAATACGGAGTTTATAATCGCTCACATTCTTGAGTGTTCCTCCCACCAAAAAATCCCAAAGCAAGCCCACATGTATCATTTCACAATCTATCACAAAGGCTCACTAAAAAAAACTCTTAGAGAAAAAAGATAATATTTCTCTTATGTGCTCTACCGTATTTGATATCAAAGTAGCATATATATATTTCCTTCAAAAACAGGAATTTTTTTATTTTTGAAAACCTACAAAAAATTAGCAAATCCGCTCAAACTAGAGACATTTTCTCAACAGAGATAGACAATAAGGACAAGAAAGAGTTTGAGGTCGAGCACTTGCCGTGATGGTGGTAATCAACATGTGATGGCACAACGGTGATTGAGGGGCTGCTGGTGAATTGGGCTTGGCAGGCTAGCACGGACGATGACATCCAAATTCGATGTGTGCCGTGAGGAAGGAGGAGGAAGAAGAAGAAAATGAAAGAGAAAAGATGAATAATGATTTTCGGCTACTATGGGTCTTCAAAAGGAAAGCAATCGAAACTAGGAGAAAAAGCCTATGTAGGAGTGGCGTGGCAGAGATGCGCTTTTCTTTTAAATTTGAAGAAGAAAAAGTTAAAGCTTCCGTAAAATGTGAGGAAAATGAGAATATGACAAGTTCCGTCTCTGACATTCAATTTTCCCTTAGAATCGGGTAATTTGATTATCTAATTTTAAGGGGAAATGAATTTTGATACATGACAGTGTGTTAAAAGAAAACTTAATGGGTTTATATAAAAATAAAAGTAAATGTATTTAATTTATGATTCAACAAATTATATTGTGTTAATTACGGGGGTTGGATGTCCCTTTTCATACTACTAGTTCAATCACATCCAAGTGTTGTTAGCTCATCATCCAATTGAGGATGGTCAATTGTGTTTGCGCGCATCAAAATATTTCTAAAGTCATATAGTAATTAAGTGTAAGACGTCAAACAATAATTTTTAAGTTATGGGTATATTAAGAAAGGCTATACAGTTTCACCAAAAAAAAAAAAAAAAAAAAAAAAAAAAAAAAAAGGCTATACAGCGTTTCATTTTTGTGTATTCCTAGGCCAACCAATATCGACGTTACTCTTTTATCCACTGCTTTAAGTGCATGGTCATTTCCCGTTAGTAATCCATGGCACAGAAATTTTATAGGATATGGAAGGCGAACAATAATATAAAGTCACTTAATCTTTAAAAAAAAAAGCAATTTTGTAACAGCATCAAGAAATAATGTATTATGAGTTTACATAGATTCTACCAACGAGAGACTTTTCTTAAGTTATCGCACTTACAATTAAGGTTTGTCATTCTTTGGTTTCATCTAATGAGGGATTAATGTTACATCGTGATTTGACTAATGAAATTATCTGAAAAAAGTCAAAACTAATGAAGTATTTTCACCCGTTTATAATTCGTTTTTCCGAACGGAGGTCATTAGATATAAACCTAAACATGCAAAGTGAAGTGGCTTTATAGTTCTAGTTTTGTGATTTTTACCTGAGCTTTTTCAAAACTGCCATCTTATACCCTCGACTACTTCTTTGATCCTAACCGGAAACTATTTTCGCTAATTCTCTATACTTCATGTCAAATTAATTTATCCATTAAATATAATGCTCGTGATGGACTTGGAGCAGGAACAAGTTTTACTTAGGAAAATCAAAACATTTTTGTTTTGTTTGCTTTTTTTTTTTGCTTTTTGTTCCGGGTTTGCAGCGTTCGGCGGAATCAGCTAGATCCAAGCAAATCCAATAGAACTTGCCTCATCATTGAATTTCAATACATTTTGTTTTGTCTTTGGCTTCTTTTTCTGTGGCACCAACGAATCGCACATCGATACATCTCTTCTTATATGTGAAATTCTCGCCATTATAAATATTAACACGTAAATGTATGTATATATTTGTTATATTTGTTTAATATTTGAATAATATTTTAGATTCTGACAGGCTAGCTAAAATTGAATGGACTACACGTCGATAATATCTGCTAGAGTGTCGCCGTTTCGAGCTTACGTACGTAGCGAACAAAGTACGCATTACTTTTATTAGAACATCTTCCTCCTTTTGAATTTTTTCTTTTCTGGCTCCGTGAGAGTGAGGTAGTTCGAGTGACAAAAGCTCCCTCTTAGACCGCAGGGATGAGCTTTTGCCTCGTGTTCATGTGGTTAGACAATTCATTACGTAAACTTGAGACTCATTACCTAGTCAGAACCCACTTTTTTTTGGAAAAGATGAATCTGTATGACATAATGACATCCCAGTTAATCTCAACTACCATGGACTAACAAGATAAAGCAATCGAATCATTTCATTTTTTTTTTTTTGGGGGTGGGGTGAGACGGGAGGGTTCCTTTTTCCTTGGTTTGAGCTTGGCTTTAGGAAGATCACTCTACTCTACTGAAAAATCTACTAAAGGATCAACATAGGTTTCAAATCAAACATTATCAATGGGTCATATTAAATTAGTTTAGAGTTTGGACAATAGTGTAGTAATAGATGGAGGGAATCGCTAGGTAGTAAGCTGAGACTCACCTATGGTGTTAATATAGTGAAATAAAATAAATTCTTATTGGGGATTAAATATCTTCTGCTTGATTAATGTCAATCTATGGTCCATCACATTATCTAACACATTAGTTTTGCAGACACTGGTTTTTCATATACACACTAATTAACATATCAATTTCCCTTTTAAATAATTAATATTTTTTTCCTGACCAAACTAGATATTAATGAGGTATATATATATATGTTAGAGAAAACCTCCTCTTCTTCTCTCATCTCTGGTCAATGTCTGTCTTAACACTCTTCTCTCATCTCTGGTCAGTGTCTGTCTTAACACTCCCACAGCTATTAAAGGGACCCTAAGCTTTATAAACTAGCCCCAGGACTCCCCCCTAAGCGATGTGGGACTAGAGAGGACCCCTCCCCCCTTAAGAGCACAAGGTCCGGCTCTGATACCATTTGTAACGATCTGGGCCCCACTGTGTAATATTGTCCACTTTGGATACTGAGTTTTCACGGCTTTAAAACGCGTTACACAGATTAAAGGGACCCTAAGCCTTATAAACTAGCCCCAGAACTTCCCTCTAAGCGATGTGAGACTAGAGAGGACCCCTCCCCTTCCTTGGGCCATTATTCACTTATCCACCTACTCCCTCATTTGCTCTTCCCAATTGGCCTTCAATGCCCTCTTCTCCTTTCTTCCTAAACGCCCAAAAGTTCACCCCCCTACATCATTAACTCCCCAGTCCTCCTCACAATCTCCTCTATTTTCCTTGTGTCTCAATCAGATTCAGAACACCCCAAGGGGGTCTCCACAGGGAAATATGCACTAAGTTTTGTGTGCACGATTGGAGCATCAGCTGGTTACGGGCTTGTCCTATCCTTAGACCAGCTTTGCTTTAAGAGGGTCATAAAGAAGGAGACGTTTGAGGCAGTTTTGGACATGCTTGTGTACCCATCTTTGGTGGTTAGTGTGATTATTGCGGTGGGGTTGTTTGCGAGTGGAGAGTGGGAGCATCTTGGGAGAGAGATGGATGAATACAAGCTTGGGAAGGTGAGCTATGTGATGAACTTGGTGGGGACGGCAATTTCTGGGCAGGTGTTTGGAATCGGTACGATTGGATTGATATTAGATGTGTCATCTTTGTTCATGAAATTTAGAGTTTATATGATAAAGTGGAATTAAAAGTCTCTCGAATATTCTCCAAGTTGTAAAAAAATTCATGAAATGTTTAGTGCAACTCAAAATAGAATTGAGAATTTTTAAAAATCTAAACAAATCTTCCAAGTATACCCCCCTCTGGTTGATCGACCTCGTACCTTCACTCTTCGAGGCCTACTGTCTTGCTAACAGCGATGAGCCAGCGGAAGCTCCTCTCTCTCGTAGCCTCTTGGGCAAATCGAACCGCCTCATGTCTGAGCTATTGTGATGCCTCCTGACTCTACGATTGCCCCGACTTCTGCTCCCCCGACTGCCTACTCCGTCCTACTAGCTTAAGCCTATACCACCTGCCCCATCTATCGTGCGCCAATAGTTGGCTCCATCCCTCTCCCCCTCCCTCCTCTCGATCGTGTCTCTCAGCATCTCTAGGGTGACGACAATCGCATGGTGGGGGCTGTCAGCGGCAATGGTGAAAACAACAATGGAGGAGTTTAGGACAGGGTTGAATCCGGGAAAACTAATAGCGACAATTTATCAAAGGAGTTTGATGATATGAACGATCAAAACGATCAATTGGGTTTGGTGGAGGAGGGGTGGAGTGAGAAGGTCAGTTCAATGGATTCTTCATTTTGGGTAATCGAACTGCGCAGAGGTTCAAAATTGGTTTGATAAGAACACAAGCGAGTTAAGAATGATTGATGATTCCTCAATGGATCAATTGGAAAGCAAAGAAACATCCACAAGAGTGACAAGAATTGTGGGTTGGTCCTTGATGTTAGCTGGAAGCTTCACTCTGTCACTCCATGTCGGATGATAACATAATTTGTTAATATACTTTTGAGATTTTTTTATCCAATCTGGATTTATCCCACTCTTATTTTGAGATTCTTATATAGCATTTTATTCAAGAATATCCAGTGTGAAACACGTCGTCAAACACCAGATATTTGTTATCTTATCTGGATTGAACTTTGGACTACTAAATGCAGCCCTTTAACTATCGAGGGTCACTACCATAAGTTAATCACAGTGCATGTGCAGCTTGAATGTTTCACCTAACAATTTGGAATTTTGTATGTTTCCGTAAAAAGCGACTAGCAGTAAAGGAGATACGAGTTTCATTTTCCCTTTGACTAAATAATAATTTTTTTTCCTTGACGAAACAAGATAATTATCAGGCATATATAAATCACCTCCTCTTCTTTCATCTCTTGTTGGTTTCTGCTTTAATCCTCTCTCATCTTCCATAATATCTTATCGCTCTCTCTGGGTTCTCATGGGAGAGTTAGCTCATCATCGTCCTCAAGAACTGCAACTCCACATCGTGGGTAAGTCCAACTCTTGAAGAATTTACTAATGTATGCAAATTTGAGCAAGCTAATCCTTTCAACACCATGAGCTCCTATTCCTGGACTTCTGATGAATCCTAGGACTTTTAACTCCTGCTTCTTCGCCTGGACAAGCCAAAATACAAGTGCCTTTTATCAACCATGTGTGCCTACTATACTGTTTCATTGCTTTCTCATAGATCTCTAGGGGTGGGTCCGAGGTAGGTTGTCCAATGAACCGTCTTTCTATAATTTCTTATCTTGGTTTTTATGCAATTTTGTTGATATTTTGTATGAACTTCCGAATGAATCGTTTTCAATATATGACTTGACACAACATGATTGAACTCAAAATTGATAGGAAGTGACAATTTTTCAGACTATTATTGCCGACCAACCTCAACTTCTATATCAGTTCAAGAAAATTATACATGATGTATTATGGGTAGCCATGGTACGGATTTGATTTTTGACAACATTAAATATAAATAATTTTATTTTTGGGCCATTTTCATGGGTCTAGACTCGAGTCTTATGTATCTTTGATTTCCATTAAATATTTCATGGTTTGAGACTATAGAAGGAAGGCAGGCTTTCTCATCGTTAAAGTAAAAAACTAAACTCAGTTAAAAGAGTTAGAACCATGCATGATTGACAATTTTAAAGTTACAGTTTGTCTAAATTGAAAGTATGTCAAATTTAATTAACACATAATCATTTGCCCATTATTTTATTCCAAATGGATGGAACTAAGATTAGCATCGTAGACTTATTAACGATCAATATTCATTATGATAATTTGATAAATACCCTTTACATGTTGGCTCTGCCAACTGATTAGAAAGTCTTTTGGGAAAGTGATTTCCTTTGCGTCGTCATTTCCGCAGCAAATGTCATCCTTTTTGCATGATCAAGGTAAACTCGTAGACGGTTCTTATACCAAAGCCCTTAAATTTGGGGTCGCATGGCCAATAAATTGATTTATTCGTATAGGTAACCTTTATTATATTATTTCACTAGAATTGAACGATATATTCTCGCTAGTATAAATTTATATTTCCAATTATATGTAATTTATACATAAATGCATAGTACACGCACATGTCTACAATATAGTATATGTGCTTTCACTTTATTTGGCAACGATCTGAAATTTTTGGTATATATCCCAAAATTAAAAGGTCTACATGCTAGCTGTCCCTCCCCCCCCCAAAAAAAAAAAAAAAAAAAGCCTATTTTTTATGCATGTTACTTTGCTTGCTCATATATTAGAAGTATATGACTAACTAATTCATGCGTTTGATAGAGGATGTAATGTGCTCACTAAATAATGAACCGGGTTGTAGACAGAATAGTCACGCCTTTTGATTTAATGTGACTAGTCATCAAATTTATTTGGACCCAATTCCGTTTATATGCCATTTACTTTCTTTTTCTCTTACTAATTAAAATCCTTAATTGAATTGCGATTCAATTTATGATCAGGTGATGCAGAAAACAAAGGAGAGAAATCATCCCACCCCACAAGCATCATTAACAATAATCAAGCAACAATAACCCCTCAAACCAAGAACTTCTGGTGGTGGATTAGAGTGGCTCTTTGCTCATTCTTTGTGCTCTCTGGCCAATCGGTGGGCACACTCCTTAAGAGGCTCTACTACAACAAAGGAGGCAACAGCAAGTGGCTTGCCACACTTGTCCCACTAGTGGGCTTCCCAATCCTCCTCCTTCTCTACTTCATCCCCACACCTAGAAACCCCAGTAACCCTCACATGGAAACACGTCCACACCCACACCCACAAGCTCAATCTCAATCCCAATCACCCTCTCTCAAGAGACTTGCTTTCGTGTACCTCTCTATAGGCATACTTCTGGCCCTAGATTGCTATTTACACTCACTTGGACTCTTGTACCTCCCTGTCTCAACCTACTCCCTCGTTTGCTCCTCCCAATTGGTCTTCAGTGCCCTGTCCTCCTTCTTCCTAAATGCCCAAAAGTTCACTCCATACATCGCCAATTCCCTAGTCCTCCTGACAATCTCCTCAACCCTCCTTGTGTGCCAATCAAATTTAGAAGACACCAAGGGGGTCTCCAAAGAGAAATATGCACTGGGGTTTGTGTGCACCATCGGGGCATCAGTTGGTTATGGTCTTTTACTGTCCTTGACCCAATTTTTCTTTAGGAGGGTCATCAAGAAGGAGACATTTAGGGCAGTTTTGGACATGCTTGTGTGCCAATCTTTAGTGGCTAGTGTGATTATAATGGTAGGATTGTTTGGGAGTGGTGAGTGGGAGCATTTAGGGAGAGAGATGAATGGGTATGAGCTTGGGAAGGTGAGCTATGTGATGAACTTGGTCGGGATAGCAGTTGCTTGGCAAGTGTTCAGGATCGGCATGATGGGGTTGATATTAGACGTGTCGTCTTTGTTCTCGATCTCGATTAGTGCAGTGGGGTTGCCAATTGTGCCCATTTTCGCGGCCGTGTTCTTTGGGGAGAGGATGGATGGGGTCAAGGTGATGGCTATGATCTTGGCCATTTGGGGGTTCGCTTCTTATGTGTACCAACATTATTTGGATGATGCCAAGTTGAAGTCGCAAAGGAATAGCGTCGGTGGGGATGAGGTTAGTGTGAGATCGCCACCAAATGCTTCGATTGCAAGAGTGGTGGATGATTAAAGCTGGGGGAGTGTTTCAGTTTGTGTTAAGCCAACTTTAAGTAGAGAGAGTAATTGCTTGCGGTAACCATTTGGAGGATGAAAACAAGGAGCGGAATAAGAAGACTGAAAATGTTGCTAATATTTGATTTTTTTCACTATGTTTTGGTTACAAGAAAGTGCCCATATTGCAATCTCATTATGAAAGTCGGGTACTCATGTGTTATTCAACTAATATATATTACTAGCTAATGCATCTTATTGGTGTTTACTGGAATTATAAATTTAAATACGGGACAGAGGAGATACTTAATTTGCTTTATGCACAATATACTAGGAGTCATTTGTCTCCGATCATTTTTATTTTCTGAAGCAGGTCCATTTTCCTTTTTTGGCCATTTCACTGGAAGACAAAATTGCACATGTCCTTCCCATTGATTGAACATACTATTATCAAGGGATAATTACAAAAATAATCCATGAACTTTGGCCTAATATACAATGTCATTCTTGAAATTTTATTTATTAAATGTGATTTTGAACTTTTAATCCAAAAAGTAATGTAATTCATAAAGTTTTAATTTGTTCAATATGGTTCCTAAACTTTTGGTACATAATCTATTCCTTAAGTTCTATGAAAATATTTAATGAAAGGACATCATTGAACAATTTCATATAGTAAGGGACTAAATTGAATATATACTAAAAGTTTAGGAATCACATTGGACAAATTAAAAGTCAAGGATGACATTGCATATTGAGCTAAAATTCAATGACCACATTAAATAAATAAAAATTTTAGGAGTGATATTGCACTTGGCCTACAGTTTGAAGATCATATGTATCAATTTTCCTATTATGAAATTGTTCCAAGAGACTCCCAAAGATTTAGGACCTTTAATCGTTATTTTGGACTTCCATTCAGATGGAAGGAAAACATAAGATGAAGAGAGGAAAAAAGAAAAACAGAGAGAAAAAATAAATCAGTAGTGCTTGACGGTTACTATTGGCCTTAAAAGGAAAGCAATCGACATTAGGAGAATAGGCCTAAGCAAGCGTGGCATGGCTGAGAAGGATTCTCTCTTCCAAATTGAAAAAGAAATGCAAGGTAAATGAAAATGTGACAAAGGCTCCATTGCTTTTATTGTAGCGACCGAACCGTCTCCTCCATTATTTGAAATGAGGGAATTTGATTATCTTGTTTAAGGGGAAATGAATTATAATACATGAACTTTGTGTTGTTCCATCAATGAAAAAGGGTATCTTTAGTTTAAAAAATACTAAGTGGGGTATCTATAAAAATGTGATAATTTTGTGATTCAACAAGTTATATTGCATTATTTACAAGGGCTGGATGTCCCTTTTCAAATAACTAGGAAATTTTTTTAAAAAATAGCTAAACCTATTGTAGAAATGTCAATTTAATCATAAACCTTTTAATTTAGCCAATTTAGTTATAAACATTTTTTGACAATATGACAATATAGTCATTCTAATCAATTTTAGTTAGAAATTAATGACGTAAATATTAACTATCTTACATGGCATGGCTGTTACTGAGGCACGTCGTTGCCGACGTCAGGGGCATGCCCAGCCACCGTCGAAGGGGGCTAGCGAGGTCATTAGCCCTAGGTAGTGGAGGGGGGCCCTCACTAGCCCAAGCGAGGTTCGGGCAAGGCTCACCCAAATCTAGACGATGCCTCGGCTAAGGCCAGCAGGCTTGCCTAGATCTAGGTGATGCCAGCCTTCGCCTGTGGCTAGTGAGCCTCCCCATCCTTAGGCTAGGCCTCGCAGGCCCCACGTGAGGGCGAGTGCAGTCGTCGTCGCTAGGCCCAGCGAGGGCGCAACATCACCTAGATTTGGGCAAGCCTCACTCGGGCCTTTGCCAAGGCATCACCCAAATCTAAGCGAGCCTCACCGAACCTTGCCTAGCCGGTGATGGCCTCACCAGGGCCCCTAGCCCCCCCAAGGGTTGACAAGGTCGCAGGCCCCCTCCGACAGTGGCAGCAGCAGTGGTGCCTAGCCACCATCCCTACCTCTTTTTTCCCCCTTTTTTTTTTTATATATATATTTACATTTTGACCAATTAAGTATTGAAAATCTTAAAAATTGATCCCATGCATGTTGGAATTGCGTGTCGGAATTCCGGACTTGCGTGTTGGAGTGTGTTGGGGAGAGTTGACCATGTTTCGGATTTTCTGATGCTCGTTGATCACATGTTGGAACGTATCAAACATGTGTTAGAGTGTTGGACACAACTCGAAAGCTTTTGAAAAGTGTCGATGCTTTTTAGCAATGTATCAAAATGTTATCAAAGGTTGCCCAAGTTGATCAAGACGTTCTAAGAGCTTGTTCTTACTTCTTATACTTATTTTTTGAGAAAAAAATTGTGATTCTGATTGTAATTCTCGGAGAGAGTATTGTCGCAATTATTGCATAGGGTGCTTTGATGAATTTGAATAACTCACGAGTTATATCTCCGAGTGACTTGGAAAAAGAACAAATTTTGCTCTGGAAAATCCAAAACAATTGCTCCTTATCGTGGGTCCTTGAATCTTTGTTTTCACGCGTTATGTGGTCCTACATTTGACCACTAGCCTTTCTAGGAGTTTTCCAGTGGGCAATATTTTTGTCGTGTTTCGTTTGTTTTGATCCGAGGTTACAGTGTTCGGTGCAATAAGCTAATCCGAGCCTGTTGGATAGGACTTACTCATAAGTGAATTTCGATAAAACTGTTTTTTCGGCTTCTTTTTGTGTGGTGCCCACCAAATTAATTGCTACAAATCTATACATATCCCCTGAAGACGACCGCCCAAAATGCACAAAAAAGTTTATCCAACCCAGGCCTTATCCTTTATGATAAGTTCGAATACATTGACAAAATTCATGAGTTATATCTCAAGTAACTTTTTTTTTTTTTTAATTTTATCTTTTCAAATCTTGTGTTGCACGAATTTTGAATTTATTTTAAATATAGGCGTATGAAGTTTTATAATATATAAACATTGACACGTAAATTAGTTTATAAATATTTTTCATACTTTTTAATATTGAACAAATTTTAGATTTTGACAAAAAGAGTAAAAAGATTTACTTTTATAAATTTAAACAAACAATTAACCATTTGTGACATATTCTCTCCGATATAATTATAGATTTAGGATTTTTAATGAGTAAGTAATTCATCTCTAGTTTCAGTGGTGTTCACAACAACTTCATGGTCAAATTTGTGCTTGTTCAGTGTATATAAAAGTTTTGGCTTCTCACACTTGTTACAGGGCTCGCTCTCACAAATGTCAAATATGAGTTTATTCAATATGTTTATATTGTCTACACATGGTGATGGCATTGGAAAGGCCAAATCTAGGTGTACACTACCGAAAGGAAAAGCCGTAACTAAATATGGAAATCTCGGTATGTGCTCATCATTGATAATGATGTGTATTTGGTGATTAATCACCAATCCTCTCACATGGATAAGGACGAGCACGTGATTAACTTTACCAACTATGCTATGATGGTATACCTTGATTTCTAGTATTTTGATTTGTTTTGGATCTCTATGAGATTACCTTGTTATGGTGACTTTTTAGATTTGAATCTTTAATGTATCATTTTTGTAATTAACGGAAATTTCTTTTTTCTTTTTAAATCCATTAACTAGTTTAAAATTATAAACTCTATTAAACTTCTCACATTGTTTGATGGACTTATTTTTGTGGGTTTATCTTTAAAGTCTAATAGCAATAAGTTCATTATAAATGTCATAATTTTCATACGATACTCACTTGAATGTTATAATTTTTTTTCAATCACTTGAGTACTATATCGGTATAAAATTGATCACTTAATGTCAATTTCAACAAATTGTCATATGTAGATTTTTTGTTTAATTTTCCATTTTGATGTACAATTTTTAAAAATAAACTGAAGTTCAAAATTGAAAACTTTGTCTAGCATGGCAAGACTATAACAAACTCATCGATTCTTGCCATTTCTTTCAAAAATTGATGAACCTTAGTGTTCACTTCTAAAAATTAGGGTACTAAAATGATTGTTTGTGAAGTTATTGGAACATTTGTTGTCCTTCAATTAGACATTCAAGTGACATCATTTACCTTCCCCAGTGCTGAATTCAGCTTCCCGACACGCCATGTCGGATGATGTACCATAAATTAGTGTCACGTTAACTTTTTCAACAAGGCAATCTGCCAATGATACTTAAGTTATCAATTTTTCAAATTTGTGACATTCAAGTAAGTGAAAAAAAGTTGTGACCTAAGTGAGTGTCATATAAAAGTTATGACACTTGAAGTTCAACAAATATTTATTTGTTTGTTATTTATTCCTTTTGTCTTTGTTGTGATGCATAGCTAGAGAAGAGAGAGAAGATCCACCACCGCCATCTTCACATTGATGCCGATGACCCTCCTCAAACCTCCACATAAGTTATTTATTTATTTATTTATTTTGGTTGGTCCTACTCTATTCCTATTCCAACTCTCACTCTTAGACTTTTGCCATACCTCCTTGCAAGGCGTGAGAGTCGAAACCCACACCTGAAACTAATTCGTCCCCACCCCAACCCCCTTGAGAAGGTGGGGATTCGAACCCCCCACCTCTCCCTTCCATGTTGGAAAATGTGTCTGCATTTATGTTGATATATTTTTAAATAGAATAGAATCTACATAAGTGTGTTGTCCTCCAAAATATCCGCAAGAGAGTCGGTTTTGAGCTTAGGTACATAACAAACAAAATACACATTGATTCAGAGTAGACTACAACTTCATTATTTCATGAATAGCATATCTGTATTCACATAGGGAAACACTATGGTGTCAATCAACTAGAGCATACACAATGGTCTCGAAATAATGGATCATATCAAATTAGTTCGGAGTTCAGACAATAGTACAACAACAGATGATGAGATATACTAAGCAACAAGTTATGACTGACCTACGATATAAATTTGCTAAATGATTTAATAGATATTTAGGGTGTGTTTGTTTGAGTGGAAATGTTTTCCAAAAATTAGTTTTTCAAACTTTTACTCGTTTAGTTTGTTGAAATGTCTAGTTAACTGAAGATACTTTATAGTCATCAAAATATTTATGCATAAAAGTAGGAAGTAAAATTTCTAAATCTAAATAGGTGACAACATTTTTTGGAATTGTTCCTCTCTAATTTCCTTATTTTTATTTTCCTTTTTTCCTTTTTTCTTTTCTTTTCTTTCCTGTTTCTTCTTCCTCTGCTGATAGCCAGGCCTTGGTGACGGCTAGTGACTAGCCATAGGCGTGAGTTGGCGATGCTCGAGATCTCTAAATCTCGGCAAGCTAAACCCTTGCCCAAAGCTAGTCAAGATCAACCTTGCCGGCCTTGGGGAATGCTCCACTTCGCCAAATTCGATGAGGTCAAGCCTCGCTTGTGGCTTCTCATCAACCATCATTGAGGCTTGGCAATTGGTGGAGGAAGAAGGAAAAAGAAAAAGAAAGAACAAAGAAGAGAAAAGAATAAATGATAGTTAAAAATTCAATTTTTTTGTTTGATAAAGTCATGAGAATGAAATCATTTTCCAAATAAAATTCAAACACCAAAAAATGTATTTGATTATATATCATCAAACAAAAAACCATCCATTTTTCTTGAAACATGATTTCCCAAAAAGTATTTTCCCTTCTAACTAAATTCCCCCCCAAACAAATGTACTTCTAGGCTTCATTTTTGAAGAAATTGACAATATTTTTTTGTGTTTAGCTACAACTTGAAAATAAATTGAAAGGTATTTTTTGTCATTTAGTATGAAAAATCTGATTTGATTTTCTTAAATAGACTTATATTTTTAGCACTAATAACTTGTGCATGGATAGTCAAGGAACCAACCACAGGTATTAGAGTCACAAGTCTAGCCTAGGAGGACCCCATCTAGGGCATTGGCGCAAAGGATGCAAGCATAGGCATTAGGGGTCCGAGCCTTGGTGCCAAAGATTAGATCTTGAATGCTGGGAACTAGATTGGGGTTTTCCTACCCAAACGTAGAATTTCGACCCCAAGCGTCGATACCTAGTCCTATTTTAGAAAAGGATTTCCAAGTTTTTAAAGAGAAAATCATTTGACTAAATTTAAGCATAGATTTTTCGATGACTAGGAAAACATTTTCCATTGACTTACTTTAAGCAAACCACCACTGGAAAATGAGGAAAATATTTTTCGCGAAATAAATGAAACTTGAAAATTGAATATCAGCTGCTTTCTCAATATCAACTTATGGTACATTACATTATTTAACCCATCAAATTTGAAGACCCAACTTATTATATACACATGACTACTAAAAAACTGAAAGATTTGAATATGCCATATTTTTTAGCTCACGATATTTTCACCCTCTTATTAACTTTTGAAACTCATATTGCATTGAATTAACTACATTATCCCTTACAGATTCCACTCTTGATTTAATATTATTTCTAACATTTTTCTTCTTTTTCTTTTGTTTCAATTTTACTAAAAAAACAAAACTACCCTTATCATTTTTAAATAACGTTTTTCACCCTAATCGCTTCTACCACACTTATTACAATTAACATTTCCTTCATATTTTTCATTACTGTAATCTAAGCAAGTACTAATGATATATCGAAGTAAAGAAATGTTAGTTTTATCTACAATTTTTTTTCTTAATTTTTCTAAATTATCCTCACAATTGTGAATTTTTTTACTTCGATATTGTTGTCGATGTATGCAGTATACATAATTTACTTATTTTTATTGCATTGTATTTTGTAGTACAATCACTATGGAAGACAATATTGCTTTTTGCTTAACTGTTCTTCTTAGTTGTGATAGGAAAGGTAATTATTGTGGTCGATAATATATTTATATTCCACATTAGAGAAGAAAGAACGGATTTGGTTTTATTGACTATCCTTTTGAAGTATGTTGTTATAAATAGAAGAATGGATCAATGGTAGACACGCCAAGGAATAGGAGGATTCAAAGAAGTTGGGGACTTGATCCCCTTATTTTCTCTTTCGAGGTGTCAGATCTTCCTTTGTAGAGTCTGTTTGAGGGTTGCCATAGTTTTGGCTTTCCCGCTTTTATTTTACTCTTGACACCCTTCCACTCCTTATGACTTGTTTGTCACTATGAGTGCAAGTTTTGTTGGTGCCGAGATTATTTTGCTATAAAGTACCTTTGGTTAAAAGTCAATACTATACTTACCTTACCAAAAAAAAAAAAAAAGAATGGATCAAGATCACTCAAAATATTTAATGCATCACCCAATAAATAATTAAAATTTGACTAATAGATTTACTGAATAAAATGAAAGTTGAACATTCAATGTAATGAGATATATTAAAGTTATAATTTAATGAAATGTGTACCAAAACTTGTCATGCCCCGATCCCCCAAGCGAATGCCCATCTCTCTGTGGTCCATTAAATAGCGACATCCCAGGACGCATCGCCAACCCATTCGTTTTAATACGCATGCGGAAGCAAATAAATAATCTCTAGACAACAACACAATGGGATAGAAAAGCAAGGCCACAATTTTCGAACTGAAAACACAACCACACTTATATATATACATAACAAACCATGTTATATATAATACAAGCTGATATAAAGATGCAAGGTCTACAAAACAGGGGGGTTTTTTATAAAACTATGGATCCTCATCTTCATCCTCATCCTCATTGGAGCCTTCAGCTCAATACACCGGAGTTCCTGGATTCGAAAGATCCGGGTCTACATCCACTACTGAACCTCTGGAGGATCTGCCGTGCCTTTCCCAAAAGCAACCTCCAGCACATAAAAAGGGACTTCGGACTCCGGTATGGGCCCCTCTCTCTATCTATTCCGCTCTTGGCGATACCATGATCTGTATTAATGGGGGCACCTTTTTGGGTAAACCCGCATCGACCCAAACCACGGATTTCACCAACTCATATACCCATCCCCTTAGGTCACTATGAAGTGGGATGAAACACTTCTGCTCTATAACCTTATTTGGTTATCCAAAATGCTCGGAAGGAGATGTCATCTAGGGACTTGAAAATGTTATCCCACAATGGGGTGAGACGATGTCTTAGCAAGTACACCCCCTAAGACCCGATTAGGAAGAAAATACGCCCCAAGGGCTGCCTAAGCACAAACACGAGTCAGAGGACACACCTTGCCTCAGTTCCTTCCTACAAGTCAGTACAATTCAATCATTCAACCAATCAATTCAACTCATTAAATCAGATCGAACAATCGATCAATCGAACCAGTCGATTTTATGTCATTAAGACCATTTCTCGGTCAATCCAGTCAACACTATCTATCAAGTCCGATCACATCAAGGATTGCTCACTCTAAGTTGAAGATAGATAGAAATGCTCGCCAAAAGCTGACAACTACGTATACTGCTCACTCTAAGCTGATATATCCAAGCCCTTAGGCTGATATAGCATACGGCTAATGCTCACCAAGTGGAGCTGGGCGGTGATGTGCAGTGGCGATGAGCCAGCGGAATTTTTTAAAATCTAAAAAAATCTTCCAAGTACACCCCCCTCCGGTTGATCGACCTCGTACCTTTACTCTTCGAGGCCTACTGTCTTGCTAACAGCGATGAGCCAGCGGAAGCTCCTCTCTCTCGTAGCCTCTTGGGCAAATTGAACCGCCTCATGTCTGAGCTATTGTGATGCCTCCTGACTCTACGATTGCCCCGACTTCTGCTCCCTCGACTGCCTACTCCGTCCTACTACCTTAAGCCTATACCACCTGCCCCATCTATCGTGCGCCAATAGTTGGCTCCATCCCTCTCCCCCTCCCTCCTCTCGATCGTGTCTCTCAGCATCTCTAGGGTGACGACAATCGCATGGTGGGGGCTGTCAGAGGCAATGGTGAAAACAACAATGGAGGAGTTTAGGACAGGGTTGAATCCGGGAAAACTAATAGCGACAATTTATCAAAGGAGTTTGATGATATGAACGATCATAACCATCAATTGGGTTTGGTGGAGGAGGGGTGGAGGGTCGGTCAGTTCAATGGATTCTTCATTTTGGGTAATCGAACTGCGCAGAGGTTCACAGTGCATGTGCAGCTTGAATGTTTCGCCTAACAATTTGGAATTTTGTATGTTTCCGTAGAAAGCGACTAGCAGTAAAGGAGATACGAGTTTCATTTTCCCTTTGACTAAATAATAATTTTTTTTCCTTGACGAAACAAGATAATTATCAGGCATATATAAATCACCTCCTCTTCTTTCATCTCTCGTTGGTTTCTGCTTTAATCCTCTCTCATCTTCCATAATATCTTATCGCCCTCTCTGGGTTCTCATGGGAGAGTTAGCTCATCATCGTCCTCAAGAACTGCAACTCCACATCGTGGGTAAGTCCAACTCTTGAAGAATTTACTATTGTATGAAAATTTGAACAAGCTAATCCTTTCAACACCATGAGCTCCTACTCCTGGACTTCTGATGAATCCTAGGACTTTTAACTCCTGCTTCTTCGCCTGGACAAGCCAAAATACAAGTGCCTTTTATCAACCATGTGTGCCTACTATACTGTTTCCATTGCTTTCTCATAGATCTCTAAGGGTGGGTCCTAGGTAGGTTGTCCAATGAACCGTCTTTCTTTAATTTCTTATCTTGGTTTTTATGCAATTTTGTTGATATTTTTTATGAACTTCCGAATGAATCGTTTTCAATATATGACTTGACACAACATGATTTAACTCAAAATTGATAGGAAGTGACAATTTTTCAGACTATTTTTGCCGATCAACCTCAACTTCTATATCAGTTCAAGAAAATTATACATGATGTATTATGGGTGGGCCATGGTACGGATTTGATTTTTCACAACATTAAATATAAATAGTTTTATTTTTGGGCCATTTTCATGGGTCTAGACTCGAGTCTTATGTATCTTTGATTTCCATTAAATATTTCATGGTTTGAGACTAGAAGGAAGGCAGGCTTTCTCATCGTTAAAGTAAAAAACTAAACTCAGTTAAAGAGTTAGAACCATGCATGATTGACAATTTTAAAGTTACAGTTTGTCTAAATTGAAAGTATGTCAAATTTAATTAACACATAATCATTTTTCCATTATTTTATTCCAAATGGATGGAACTAAGATTAGCATCGTAGACTTATTAACGATCAATATTCATTATGATAATTTGATAAGTACCCTTTACATGTTGGCTCTGCCAACTGATTAGAAAGTCTTTCGGGAAAGTGATTTCCTTTGCGTCGTCATTTCCGCAGCGAATGTCATCCTTTTTGCATGATCAAGGTAAACTCGTAGACGGTTCTTACACCAAAGCCCATAAATTTGGGGTCGCATGGCCAATAAAATTGATTTATTCGTATAGGTAACCTTTATTATATTATTTCACTAGCATTGAACGATATATTCTCGCTAGTATAAATTTATATTTCCAATTATATGTAATTTATACATAAATGCATAGTACACGCACATGTCTACAATATAGTATATGTGCTTTCACTTTATTTGGATCTGAAATTTTTGGTAGATATATATATATATCCCAAAATTAAAAGATCTGTTCCCCCCCCGCCCCCAAAAAAAAAAAAAAAAAAAAAAAAAAAAAAAGCCTTTTTGATGCATGTTACTTTGATATATTACAAGTATATGATATGTATCCCAAAATTAAAAGGTCTACATGCTAGCTGTTCCCCCCCGCCCCCACAAAAAAAAGAAAAAGAAAAAAAGAAAAAAAAAAAAAAAGCCTAGTTTTGATGCATGTTACTTTGCTTGCTCATATATTACAAGTATATGACTAACTAATTCATGCGTTTGATAGAAGATGTAATGTGCTCACTAAATGATGAACCAGGTTGTTGACAGAATAGTCACGCCTTTTGATTTATTGTGACTAATCATCAAATTTATTTGGACCCAATTCCGTTTATATGCCATTTACTTTCTTTTTCTCTTACTAATTAAAATCCTTTATTGAATTGCGATTCAATTCATGACCAGGTGATGCAGAAAACAAAGGAGATAACTCATCCCACCCCACAAGCATCATTAACAATAATCAAGCAACAATAACCCCTCAAACCAAGAACTTCTGGTGGTGGATTAGAGTGGCTCTTTGCTCATTCTTTGTGCTCTCTGGCCAATCGGTGGGCACACTCCTTGGGAGGCTCTACTACAACAAAGGAGGCAACAGCAAGTGGCTTGCCACACTTGTCCCACTAGTGGGCTTCCCAATCCTCCTCCTTCTCTACTTCATCCCCACACCTAGAAACCCCAGTAACCCTCACATGGAAACACGCCCACACCCACACCCACAAGCTCAATCTCAATCCCAATCACCCTCTCTCAAGAGACTTGCTTTCGTGTACCTCTCTATAGGCATAATTCTGGCCCTATATTGCTATTTATACTCACTTGGACTCTTGTACCTTCCTGTCTCATCCTACTCCCTCGTTTGCTCCTCCCAATTGGTCTTCAGTGCCCTGTTCTCCTTCTTCCTAAATGCCCAAAAGTTCACCCCATACATCGCCAATTCCCTAGTCCTCCTGACAATCTCCTCAACCCTCCTTGTGTGCCAATCAAATTTAGAAGACACCGAGGGGGTCTCCAAAGCGAAATATGCGTTGGGGTTTGTGTGCACCATCGGGGCATCAGTTGGTTATGGTCTTTTACTGTCCTTGACCCAATTTTTCTTTAGGAAGGTCATCAAGAAGGAGACATTTAGGGCCGTTTTGGACATGCTTGTGTGCCAATCTTTAGTGGCTAGTGTGATTATAATGGTAGGATTGTTTGGGAGTGGTGAGTGGGAGCATTTAGGGAGAGAGATGAATGGGTATGAGCTTGGGAAGGTGAGCTATGTGATGAACTTGGTCGGGATAGCAGTTGCTTGGCAAGTGTTCAGGATCGGCATGATGGGGTTGATATTAGACGTGTCGTCTCTGTTCTCGAACTCGATTAGTGCAGTGGGGTTGCCAATTGTGCCCATTTTCGCGGCCGTGTTCTTTGGGGAGAGGATGGATGGGGTCAAGGTGATGGCTATGATCTTGGCCATTTGGGGGTTCGCTTCTTATGTGTACCAACATTATTTGGATGATGCCAAGTTGAAGTCTCAAAGGAATAGTGGTGGGGATGAGGTTAGTGTGAGATCGCCACCAAATGCTTCGATTGCAAGAGTGGTGGATGATTAAAGTCGGTGGAGTGTTTCAGTTTGTGTTAAGCCAACTTTAAGTAGAGAGAGTAATTTCTTGCGGTAACCATTTGGAGGATGAAAACAAGGAGCGGAATAAGAAGACTGAAAATGTTGCTAATATTTGATTTTTTTCACTATGTTTTGGTTACAAGAAAGTGACCGTTTTGCAATCTCATTATGAAAGTCGGGTACTTATGTGTTATTCAACTAATATATATTACTAGCTAATGCATCTTATTGGTGTTTACTGGAATTATAAATTTAAATACGGGACAGAGGAGATACTTAATTTTGTTTATACACAATATACTAGGAGTCATTTGTCTCCGATCATTTTTATTTTCTGAAGCAGGTCCATTTTCCTTTTTTGGCCATTTCACTGGAAGACAAATTGCACATGTCCTTCCCATTGATTGAACATACTATTATCAAGGGATAATTACAAAAATAATCCATGAACTTTGGCCTAATATACAATGTCATTCTTGAAATTTTATTTATTAAATGTGATTTTTGAACTTTTAATCCGAAGTGTAATGTAATTCATAAAATTTTAATTTGTTCAATATGGTTCCTGAACTTTTGGTACATATTCAATCTATTCCTTAAGTTCTATGAAAATATTTAATGAAAGGGCATCATTGAACATTTTCATATAGTTAGGGACTAAATTGAATATATACTCAAAGTTTAGGAATCACATTGGACAAATTAAAAGTCAAGGATGACATTGCATATTGAACTAAATTCCCATGACCACATTAAATAAATAAAAAGTTTGGGAGTGATATTGCACTTGGACTAAAGTTTGAAGATCATATGTATCAATTTTCCTATTATGAAATTGTTGAAACCAAGAGACTATCGAAGATTTAGGACCTTTAATCGTTATTTTGGACTTCCATTCAGATGGAAGGAAAACATAAGATGAAGAGAGGAAAAAAGAAAAACAGAGAGAAAAAAAAATCAATAGTGCTTGACAGTTTCTATTGGCCTTAAAAGGAAAGCAATCGACAGTAGGAGAATTGGCCTAAGCAAGTGTGGCATGGCTTTGAGAAGCACTCTCTCTTCCAAATTGAAAAAAAATGCAAGGTAAATGAAAATGTGACAATGGCTCCATTGCTTTTATTGTAGCAACCGAACCGTCTCCTCCATTATTTGAAGTCAGGGAATTTCATTATCTGGTTTCCATTATAGGAGGTCTTGTTGCTCGCGATGCTCCACAAATGGTAGCTAACCTATTCAACTCAACCAATAGCAATTGGAACATCCCCCTTCTTACTCAGAACTTTGATGCCCCTACAATTGCCGAAATTCTTTCCATACAGGTGTGCCCTCTTTATGCTACTGATTATATTATTTGGACAAAAACTCAGAATGGCAACTACACAGTCAAAAGCGCCTACCATACCATACGACAACACACAACCAGCACTCATCATAACCAAGCATCCTTATCATACAAACCTCCTACGCTTCTTTGGAAAGCCATTTGGAATGTTAAATTACCCCCCAAAATTCGCCCTTTCTTATGGTCAGTTTGTCACAATGCCCTAGCTACAAAAGATAATCTATTTCAAAGGCACATCACGGCAGTACCAACATGCCCTATATGTAATCAAAACAAACCAAAAACCACAAAACATCTTTTTCTTTTGTGTCCATGGACGCGTCGGGTTTGGTCACATCCCTAGATTGGCATTCACATTGCACCACGATCAGTCAGGAGAATGGATGAGTGGTTAATAGAACAGCTTGAAAGCCCGAGTCAATTACCTGCCGTGGAGATCATCGCTGCATTGTTATGGCAGATTTGGAAATCTCGAAATGGGTTTATATTTCATCAACAATGGCCAAACTCATCAAGGGTCATCGAGGAAGCCCTCGCCCAGGTATGGATATCATCGCTTTCACCCCAACCGCTGGTGTGTACAGCCTGAGCTACGTCCCAGTCAGATCTGCTGTGGCGACCACCAGATCTTGGCGAAGTGAAAATCAATATTGATGAGGCATATCAACAAACGAGTTCTAAGGGAGCTATAGCATGTATACTTAGAGATCACAATGGAACTCTCCTCCATGGCTTTACCTGCGATTTCTCAGCAACCTCGGCTTTGCACAGCGAGATCCAGGCGTTCTTGATCACTATTGACTATCTGTTACGGCACGGCAAAAATCAAGATCGGCTTGTGCTTGAATTTGATTGTCTTGCTTTGATAGATGCGGTTCACCATCCATCATTGACGCCATGGGAGATGTGTCATTTACTTGTAGAAGCGGCGGCCAAGCTTTCCCTTTTCCTTACCCTAACAATTCATCACTGTAGGTGTGAAGCCAATTTTGTAGCTGATTAGGCTGCTAAGGCCCATTATCATGGCAACTTATTATCCAACTAGGTTTCGTCCCCCCCCCCCCTCCTTTCAGATCTTCTATATGCGGATGCCCATGCTTCGGGCTGTTGTAATCCTTTAACTTAGTGTTATAATATTTCTTATTTCGACTAAAAAAAAGGGGGGGAAATGAATTTTAATACATGAACTTTGTGTTTAAAAAATACTAAGAGGGATATCTATAAAAATGTGATAATTTTGTGATTCAACAAGTTATATTGCATTATTTGCAGGGGCTGGATGTCCCTTTTCAAATAACTAGGAATTTAAAAAAAAAAAGCTAAACCTAGTGTAGAAATGCCAATATAATCATAAACCTTTTAATTTAGCCAATTTAGTTATAAACATTTTTTGACAATATGACAATATGGTCATTCTAATCGATTTTAGTTAGAAATTAATGACGTAAATACTATCTTACACGGCATGGCTACTGCTGAGGCACGTCGTTGCCGCCGTTAGGGGCATGCCCAACCACCGTCGAAGGGGGCCGGCGAGGTCACCGGCCCTAGGCAGCGGAGGGGGGCCCTCATTGGCCCAAGTGAGGTCCAAGCAAGGCTCACCCAGATCTGGACAACGCCTCGGCTAAGGCTAGCTATGACATCCTAGATTTTCAGTCCCTACTTCTACTAAATAAATTGGGCATTTCATTAACGCGCTTATAGGGCTGTTCTCAAAGCTGATCACTCTCGAGATAACTAGACTATCTGTGGAAGTCATTAAGGGTTTTAAGGCAAATAGACTTGAGAATTCGACTAGGAATTGGCTGCTCGATCGTGTTCATCTACCGAGATCATTACGGCACAGACGTAAATTGATTAGAGATCAGAGATAGGTCGATTCGATTGAGATATGTGGCTAATCGTGGGTGACATCACTAAATTGGAAAATTCTCGTCAGCCGGCACTAGTCTGATTTCTCTATCATTTTGGTACTTTGTGTTCGTATTTGAATCATTGAGATTTTCACGACAATCGTGAGTCGCTAATGTGTCAAGTGGGTTCATAGTGACTTGAAGAAAATCGACCACGGGTCGTTTGCAATAAAAATTTCTGAAAACTACCCGGTAGACTAGGTCACGCTAAAAACGCAACAAATGGAAATTAACTATGAATTCATGTTCGATTTCACAATAAATTCTAGGAGTGTCGACTCAGTCTTAGAAGATTTTTCTGACACCCGAGACTTTTTGGGAAAAAGTCGTCGCAAGACCCTTTTTGTGCAAAAGAAGCCGATGATTGTTTTTAATGGCAAAATTGGAAAAGCATGATAGATGTATGGGTGAGGAAAAATATCAATTAGAGCATTGAGGTGTCAATTGATTTTATTGAGACCAAATTAAGTTAATTTGAAGACCGGTAAGTGATCAATTGAGGGAGAAACCATCCAATTTCGTGTGCCCTCTTCCCCCTAGCATTTTCGACCATCTCACATGTCTAAGAAGGAGGCATTGGTGGTTCAATATGGGCCAAGGGATTTTACTTGGCCAAGGATAGGCTTGGGGGACAAATTGGTGGAAATTCAAGGCCAAGGGACCCTCCACCCTTATCTCTTCCCTCTCTCTCTCTCTTATCCACTGGCCAAACCCTCCTCTCCCCTCTCCATTTTCAATTCACCAGCAACAAGGAGAACCACCAGAGCAGCCTCACACTGTCGCCTAGCAGCCGTGCCATCGCGGTGACCCGCCCGACATCCGTTCTATGCTCCTCGCATTGCACGTGCGCCTAGCCGCGCCTCACCGACGTCCAGCTGCCCTCATGCTGTCCAGCTACTGTCCAACAGCCGTGAGTGGTTGTGGAAGGCCATCGGAGCTTCCTTTGTCGCCGATTTTCCCCGGTTTGGACCCGAGACCATCACCACTACCCTTCCCAAGTCTCGCCACGCCAAACCGACTCCATTTCTTCTGTTTTGCAGCCCCAACCAGCAAGCAGAAAAGTGGGTTTCCAGCCACCTTTGGAGACCGTTTTGAGGTGTTTCCGAGCCTTGGATCTTAGGCCCACTTTGGAGAAAAATGTTCTCCGTGACATTCCCGACGTTTCAATCCGAACGGATTGTTAAACAAGTAAGTTTAACTCACTAAACCCCATTTAGTTTGCTAATGATACTTAGGGGTTAATCAGTGTTAATTAAGCATGATTAGGAGGTTAGATTAGTTAGAATAATTAAATTAGTGACTTATCAAGGCATGTTAGGTGGTCAGACAAAGTCATTAGTAAGTAAATAGGCTCGAGTAATTATTGAACAGGTCTCGAAAATTTTCCGGTCCGTCTCGGCTTCCAATTAGGCATTACGGGCCTAAGTTGGATTTTTAGTATTTATTTAATTAATTTTTGAAATTATTTAATTAATTATTTATTTTCCGGAAATTCAACCGGGATGGCCAGTGACTAGAATTTTATGCTAATTGCAGTGGTGCTTTCTGTTTATTTGATTAAACACTGGTTTTTGAAAATTGAGTGAATTAGCGATTATGTGGGGATTTATCCCAAAAATCAATTAGGGTCGGTATTCAATTGGAAATGGATCGTGAAAAGTTATGAGTGGACTTAAAAAGCCGCCGAAGTATGGCTGTGCCGGATGGGCCGTGATTTACCACCAAATTTGGAATCGGTGGTGCCCAATGGGGCCGTGATCCACCACCTGTTAAAGGTCGTGCCCATTGGGCCATGATTTACCACCTGATAGAGGCCATGCTCGTTGAGCCGCGATTTAGCATTACTGCCGAAGATCAAGTAGGCCGTGCTCGTAGAGCCGTGATTCAGCATTACCTCCAAAATAGGAATCGGCCGTGCCAAGTGGGGCCGTGATGCCACTAAATATTGAAAATTGCCAAGTGAGGCCGTGATGCTACTAAATCTAAGAAAACTGCTCGGTGACGGAGTATGGCATCTCGAAAGGGGCACGTGGGCTCGGTGACTTGATGCATCGCCTTGGAGAATGCACGTGGGCTCAATGATTAAAGTATGGCATTTTGGAAGAGACACGTGGGCTTGGTGACTTGATACATCACCTTGGAGAATGCACGTGGGCTCATTGATTAAAGTATGGCATTTTGGAAGAGACACGTGGGTTCAGTGGTTTGATGCATCACCTTGGAGAATGCACGTGAGCTCGATGACTAGATATCTCGCCTGGGAAAATGTACGTGGGTTCGATGAGTAGGTACGTCGTCTTGGAGAATGCACGTGAACTCGGAGACTCGGTATGTCATCCTGGAGAATGCACGTGGGCTCGACAACTAGATATCCCATCGTGGGGAATGAATGGTACTATTGAAATGACCGAGGAATGGTCTGATTGACATGTAATTGACTAGGTCGATTGATCGAGATATCGATTCGTGATAATATGATTGGGTGCCTATTTGAATTGTGCTAATATACAGATGGAATCTGAGGCCAAGGTAAGTCCTATGACCTGTGTGTGCATAGACAGCCCATGGTGTATTAGTTTCCTAATTGGGTCTTAGGGAGTAGAACTCGCAGAGACGTTGTCTCAGTGGTTATTGTATAACCATTTCAAGCCCATAGATGGAAGCACCTCCACCTCATCATTCTCCGATGCATTTTGATATTCTTGAGGAGATCACCGAAGTAGGCTACTACTTCCCAATACACCCTCACCCGGAAGGACTAGAGTACATTTTAATAAAGTCCAAGGTCTGGGTCGACGTGGGTAGAGATGACCTGGTGCCCCACGAGTATTGATCATGGTATCGTCACTACCATGATGGGCAAAGAGAATGCCCCATCCTGGAAGGTGATGTGCCCCTGTATGTTCTGGAGGCAGCATTCGGGCTTGGGATGGCAGACCCTAAGGGTGGGTCGGTAGTGGACACCAAGGATCCCAAGCTCAAAGGCGATCCTAAGTCACTAGTATACTCAGTTGAGGGTGCTAATTGGAGCGAAGAGGAAGGGGAAATTGTCGAAAAGGAGTGAGGAGGAGGAACCGAAGGAGGAACAGGAGTTGGAAGACCCTAAGGAGTTTGAAGAAGAAGAAGAAGAAGAAGAAGAAGAAGAAGAAGAAGAGGAATCGGAGGATGACCTTGAGGAGGATCCTAAGTATGACCCGAATGAGGACTGAGATCCCATCCTGTTTGCAAACCTAAGTTGTGGACTAATTGATAGATCAGACTTATGTGAATAGTATTGTAAAAGATATTATGTGGTTTGTATTGTATAAAAGTGTGGTTGTAGTTTTTCAGTTGTGAAAAGTATGGCTTACTTTTCTATCCCATTGTTTTATTGTCTGGGAGATTTTCTATATGCTTTCGCATGCGTATTATAAATGAATAGGGTTGGCGATGCATCCTGAGGACGTCGTTATTAATCAACAAGGTGAGGGATGGGCACGCGTTCAAGAATCGGGGCGTGACATCCCGTTTAAGTGGTATCAGAGCAAAGTTTAAGATTGGAGTGATAAGGAGCGATGGTTCATGGGATAGTAGTAAGAATGACATTTAAATTCATGCTAGTGTATGTCTGTGATAACTACTTGATAGCATTGTGTGTTGTGTAAATCGCTCAGTTTCTAATTCGGTGTAAAATTGGAAGCAGGCTTCAGTAGAGAAGACTGAACCGTGAGTGATCAAGAGCAGCGAACTCCTAGTAAGAGGGCAGTAGCCTCTATAACTCGGGGTAGAACGCCGACAAGGATCGGTGCCCGAGGTGGTTGTGACAAAGCACAAGCTCAGGCCAACACGAGTGTAAGAGTACCGCTGTAGATCGGTACTAGTGTAGCAACATCGAGCGATCCTAGGTTCGACGGGATCGTTCAGGCGCTAGTGTTCCTTGGGAACTTGTTGAGTCAGCAGGCTCTGGACCAAGCCGCTGTTGTTGCCGCATTTGTTGAGGTCCAACCTAGATTGGTGGTCAGGGATCAAACTTTGGTATCTGAGTTAAGATTCAGTTCAGATAGAGATGGAAATTGATCAGGGAAAAGAGCGATGTCAAGGGAAAAGTATTCTATTCTGCACAATAGGAAGGGTAGGGATAGATAAGTTAGTACCGAATCAGAATAGATTATGTCGTGCTTGTAAGAGACAGCGTGGTTATGCCCCATGCCATTTTAGGACGGGTGCTTATTTTAAGGGCAACCAATAAGGTCACTAGGCTAGAAACTGTTTGAGAAGGTCGATGGGACCATGGCAGTGGTTGCCATCACCGCTGATGGGATATACCAGAGTGAATGCACCGTAGAAAGCGCATAGAGGCATTTGAGACAAACCTCGGTGCAAGTAAGAGTGCATGTTGTCACCCAATGGGAGACAAAAGACTCACCAGAAGTGTGTTGAAGTATGGAAGGAAGCGTATATAAATCCAGTGTCCGGGTATAGCTGGAACGTGCTGTGATTGTGACCAACATGGTCATCAAGTGAGGGACTGTCAATGAAAGTCTAAGGTAGCATAGACACGCTACCGCAGTTAGGACGCCACTAGGATGGCGAAAGGGACAGGAAGGGAACCGACCCTACACCAATCAGAGGAAGAATGTTCTTAAGGAGATTTTATCAGAATAGCGTAGTAGTGCCTTGGACTGAGTTTGTAGAATTTCAGCTAGTTGAAATAAAGTGGAAGAAAGGGGAAACACTAGCTATAGTTGTGTTCGACTAGTTGCTAAGATATAATTTTGATGCCACATGAATAGAGTGGGCTCATAGAGCATCTTGTGGTAATAAATTATGGTCATGGAGTAATCCAGCTTAGTCTAGTGGCATGTGAAAGTGTCGAGATTATTGAGAGTCAAAAAGAAGCTTTGATTTCATTAATCTTGTTGGTTGAAGGCAACCCGTTTGTTAGACGGAGGTTGCCAAGGTTACTTGGCAGTTGTTATAGGATAAGACATATTGAAGAATTGAAGATTGAGAACATTTCAGTAGTCCGAGAATTTCTAGACATTGTTGTTTGAATTGAAAGAACTGATGACACAGATATGAGAATTGATGAATGAGGAATTCATGCATATCAGTGCATTACTTTAGGGAACATTAGTTTTGTGGTGAAAGAAAGAAAGATGGTTCGTTGCAATTATGCATCGACCATCGTCAACTCAATTAGGTGACGATCAAGAACAAGTATTCATGGCTGAAGATCAACAAATTGTGTGACCAGTTGCAAGGAGTGTCGATACTTTCAAAAGTCGACTTGTGGATAGGTTGTCATCAGTTGAGAAGCAGAAAGAGTGATGCATCGAAGTCAATGTTTCGTACTCAATATGGCTTTCATGAGAGTACAAGAATACCATTTGGTCTGGTGAACACTCCAACTGCTGTCATTGATTTGGCAAACCAAGTGTTCAAGGAATATCCAGATCAGTTCGTGGTCGTGTCTATCAATGATATTCTGGTGTACTCGAGGAATGCTAAGGAGCATGAGAGACATTTGAGAATGGGGAAAGAGTTTCCATGGACCCGACCAAGATCGAATCAGTTATCAGTAGACCAAGACCGACAACAGTATCAGAGATCGAAAATCATTTGAGTTGGACATGTCACTACAGGAGGTTCATGGAAGGAATCTAAACATTAGTGTCGCCATTGACTCGACTCTTGAAGAAAGGAGAGAAATTCATATGGACAGACGAGTGTGAGGATAATTTCCAAGAGCTTAAGTAGAAGTTGGCTACCACACTTATGTTGACCATTCCTTAAGGTTCTGGAGGATGCAAATTTTATAGTGACGCATCATTTAGAGGACTGGATTGCGTATTGATGCAACATAGTAGGATTGTTGCACACGCATTCCATCAACTGTGATCTTGCGAGTTGAACATGAGATGGTGTCATGAATCAAAACCTTGGCAGGACTAGAATGGTGCTATCTGGTATCACCCCGGAGGAAAGAAAGAAGTCATTGATGTGTTGAGTCGAGAGTCTTCAATTGTGCACAGGCTAGCTAAAGTATAGAGTATACTTGAAAAGGGTTCGAAATTCGGTTTTCAAATTTGAGGTATGCTACCTTTTGAATTTTATAGCCGCCCTCAAAATTGAACCAGTGATACAAGTTAGAATCAGACGCTTCAGTTGACAGACTGAGATGTTCAGAAGATCCTGTAAGAGGATATTGGTAAGAAAGAGATTGACTTTAGATTTCTAAGGATGGAACACTCAAGTTCTAATAGTGATTGAGTCCACTTGACACTGTAACACTCAGGGAAGAGACCTTGTTAGAAATCCACTGTAGCAGTTGTAGTATTTGATCGAACAATTCAAAGTAGGTTAGAATCGAAATTAGCTCGGTTGGTAGACCGATATAAAGGTAGATATCGCTGGACAAATTGTAAGTGTCAAAGGTACTGACAAGTGGAAGTTTGGTAATATAAGCTGGGAGGAATTTTTTTAATCACTCGGGAGTGCCAAGTGGGAATGGAGTTATATTGCAAGGGACCTTGTGAAGAGTTGTTAAGAAATCAGAGAGGCAATTATTTCATTTAGGTAGTGGTCGACAGACTAACAAAGTCGACTCACTTCGTTGCTGTGTGAAAATATCTCGTTTGAATGGTATACATAAGTGTATGTGTGTCAGATAATTAATCTACATGAAGTGCCAGTGATGAATTTATACCAGATCTAGACCAGAGGTCCCCAGTTACAATAGAGCAGTCAGATGATTTCCTTTGAAGCAGTGCATAGCAGAGTGTACAGAACTTCAGTTTGGGGGAGGAAGTTAAATGCTGAAAGAGTGCAGGCCTAGAGTCAGCCAGCAATCAATGATTGCAGTTGCTGTGACCAGTACCAGAGTAAAGACCGCTCAGAGTCACCGGATATGTTGTGTCGTTGAGCTTTAAAGGCCCTGAGAGTTCTAAATTGGTGAGTGCACCTTTTTGAAGGTATCACCAAAGAGGAATACCTTGCACTTCAGCAAGAAGGGAAAACTGGAACCGAGGTACATAGGTCCTTTTGAGGTTCTGAAAAGAATTGAGATCCTATCGTATCGTCTTGCATTGCCGCCGAGGTAGACGCAAGTGCACGACGTCTTTCACGTGTCAAGGTTGATGACGTATGAGCCTGACTCAACCCACGTGCTCAATTTCGAGGAATTAGATGTGGACGACAAGTGTCGTACATGGAAAGCCCAGTTCAGATGGTGGTCCAGAACAGATATTGTGTACCCAGATGGTCCCCTTGGTCAAAGTGGTTTAACAACACCACGAGACTAAGAAGCAATCGGGAAAAGTGAGACTCGTGAGACGACAATACCCCCACCTTCTCGTTTATGGATTGGTAAATGTTTAAATTTCGAGAACGGAATTTTTATAAGAGGGGAAGAGTTGTGACATCCCAGATTTTCAGTATTGTCTTCTACTGAATAAATTGGGCATTTCATTGACGCGCCTATAGGGCTGTTCTCAGAGCTAATCACTCTCGAGATAACTAGACTATCTAGAGAAGCCATTAAGGATTTTAAGGTAAATGGACTTGAGAATTCGACTAAGAATTGGCCGCTTGACCGTGTTCATCTGTCAAGATCATTACGGCACAAACGTAAATTGATTAGAGATCAGAGATATGTTAGTTCGACGAGATATGTGGCTAATCGTGAGTGACACCATTAAATTGCAAAATTCTCATCGGCCGGCACTAGGCTGATTTCTCTATCATTTGGTACTATGTGTTCGTATTTGAATCCTCGAGATTTTCACAACAATCGAGAGTCGCTAATGTGTCGAGTGGGCTCATAGTGGCTCGAAGAAAATCGACAACGGATCATTTGCACTAAAAATTTCTGAAAACTACTTAGTAAACTAAGTCACGTTAAAAACGCGTCAAATGGAAATTAACTTTGAATTCAAGTCTGATTTCAGAAATTGAAGTTTCTGCCATATCACAATAAATTCTATGAGTGTTGACTCAGTCTTAGAAGATTTTTCTGACACCCGAGACTTTTTGGGAAAAAGTCGTCGCAAGACCATTTTTGTGTAGAAGAAGCCGATGATTGTTTTTTATGGCAAAATTGGAAAGCATGATAGATGTATGGGTGATGAAAAATATCAATTAGAGCATTGAGGTGCCAATTGATTTTATTGAGACCAAATTAAGTTAATTTGAAGACCGGTAAGTGATCAATTAGAGGAGAAACCACCCAATTTCGTGTGCCCCCTTCCCCCTAGCATTTTGGACCATCTCACATGTCCAAGAAGGAGGCATTGGTGACTCAATATGGGCCAAGGGATTTTACTTGGCCAATGATAGGCTTGGGGGACAAATTGGTGGAAATTCAAGGCCAATGGACTCTCCACCCTTATCTCTCCCTCTCTCTCTCTTATCCACCGGCCAAACCCTCCTATCCCCCTCCCATTTTCGATTCACCAGCATCAAGGAGAACCACCGGAGCAGCCTCATGCTGTCGCCCAGCAGCTGCGCCACCGCGGTGACCCGCCCAATGCCGTTCTGCCCTCCTCGCATTACACGTGCGCCTGGCCATGCGCCTCGACGTCCAGCTACCCTCATGCCATCCAGCTGTTGCCCTAGTAGCAGCGAGTGGCTGTGGAAGGCCATCGGAGCTTTCCTTTGCCGCTGGTTTGCCCCGATTTGGACTCGAGACCGTCACTTCTACCCTTCCCGAGCCTCGCCGTGCCAAACCGACTCCATTTCTTCTGTTTTGCAGCCCCAACCAGCAAGCAGAAAAGTGGGTTTCCAACCACCTTTGGAGATTATTTTGAGGTGTTTCCGAGCCTCGGATCTTAGGTCCACTTTGGAGAAAAACGTTCCCTGCAACATTCCTGACGTTTCAATCCGAACGGATTGTTAAACGGGTGAGTTTAACTCACTAAACCCTGCTTAGTTTGCTAATGATTCTTAAGGGTTGATTAGTGTTAATTAAGCATAATTAGGAGGTTAGATTAGTTTAGAATAATTAAATTAGTGACTTATCAAGGCATGTTAGGTGGTTAGACATAGTCATTAGCAAATAAATAGGCTTGAGTAATTATTGAACGGGTCTCGGAAATTTTTCGGGTTCGTCTCGGCTTCCAATTAGGCATTACAGGCTTAAGTTGGATTTTTAGTATTTATTTAATTAATTTTCGAAATTATTTAAGTATTTATTTATTTTTCGGAAATTTAACAAGATGGCCGGTGACCGAAATTTTATGCTAATTGCAGTGGTGCTTTCTGTTTATTTGATTGAGCACTGGGTTTGTGAAAATTGAGTGAATTGGCGATTATGTGGGGATTTATCCCAAAAATCGATTAGGGTCGGTATTCAATTGGAAATGGGTTGTGAAAAATTATGAGTGGACTTAGAAAGCCACTGAAGTATGGCTGTGCTGGATGGGCTGTGATTTACCACCGAATTTGGAATCAGTCGTGCCCAATGGAGCCGTGATCCACCACTTGTTGAAGGTCGTGCTCATTGGGCCATGATTTATCATCTGATAAAGGTCGTGCCCATTGAGCCACAATTTAGCATTACTGCTGAAGATTGAATAGGCCGTGCTCGCTGAGTCGTGATTCAGTATTACCGCCGAAATAGGAATCGGCCGTGCCAAGTGGGGCCGTGATGCCACTCAATATCGAAAATTGTCGAGTGAGGCCGTGATGCCACTAAATCTAAGAAAATTGCTCGGTGACGGAGTATGGCATCACGAAAGGGGCACGTGGGCTCGGTGACTTGATGCATCACCTTGGAGAATGCACGTGGGCTCAATGATTAAAGTATGACATTTTGGAAGAGGCACATGTGGGCTCGGTGACTTGATGCATCACCTTGGAGAATGCACGTGAGCTCGATGACTAGATATTCGCTTGGGAAAATGTACGTGGTTTCGATGAGTAGGTACATCGTCTTGGTGAATGCATGTGGGCTCGGAGACTCGGTATGTCATCCTGGAGAATGCACGTGGGCTCAACGACTAGATATCCCATTGTGGGGGAATGAGTGGTATTGATTGAAATGACCGGGGAATGGTCTGATTGACATGTAATTGACTAGGTCAATTAATCGAGTTATCAATCCATGATAATATGATTGGATGCCTATTTGAATTGTGCTAATATGCAGGTGGAATATGAGGCCAAGGTAAGTCCTCTAACCGTGTGTGCATAGGCAGCCCATGGTGTATTGGTTTCCTAATTGAGTCTTAGGAGTAGAACTCGCTAAGACGTTGTGTCAGTGGTTATTGTATAACCATTTCAGACACTTAGATGGCAGCACCTCCACCTCCTCATTCTCGGATGCATTTTGGTATTCCTGAGGAGATCACTGAAGTAGGATACCACTTCCGGATACACCCTCACCCGGAAGGACTAGGGTACATTTTAGTAGAGTCCAAGGTCTGGGTCGATGTGGGTAGAGATGACCTTGTGCCCCACGAGTATCGATCATGGTATCGTCACTACCATGATGGGCGAAGAGAAGGCCCCATCCCGGAAGGTGATGTGCCTTTGTACGTTCTGGAGGCAGCATTCGAGCTAGGGACGGTAGACCCTAAGGGTGGGTTAGTAGTGGACGCCAAGGATCCCAAGCTCGAGGGCGATCCTAAGTCACCAGTATACTCAATTGAGGGCGCTAATTAGAGCAAAGAGGAAGGGGAAATTGTCAAAAAGGAGGAGCCTAAGGAGGAGGAACGGGAGTTGGAAGACCCTGATGAGGAGTTTGAAGAAGAAGAAGAAGAAGAAGAACCTGAAGAGAAATCAGAGAATGACCTCGAGGAGGATCCTAAGTATGACTCGGATGAGGACTGAGATTCCATCCTGTTTGCAAACCTAAGTTGTGGACTAATATGATATATCAGACTTCTGTGAATAGTATTGTAAAAGATACTATGTGGTTTGTATTGTATAAAAGTGTGGTTGTAGTTTTTCAGTTGTGAAAAATATGGCATACTTTCTATCCCATTGTTTTATTGTTTTGGGATTTTCTATATGCTTCCGCATGCGTATTATAAATGAACAGGGTCGGTGATGCATCATGGGACGTCGCTATTAATCGACCAGGTGAAGGATGGGAACACATTCGAGGATTGGGGCGTGACACTAGCGAGGCTCACACAAATCTAGGCGACACCGGCCTTCGCCTATGGCTAGTGAGCCTCCCTAGCCTTAGGCTAGGCCTTGCAAGCCCCACGCGAGGGCGAGCGCCGTCGCTAGGCCCGAGTGAGGGCGCGACATCACCCAGATTTGGGCGAGCCTCACTCGGGCCTTTGCCAAGGCATCACCCAAATCTAGGCGAGCCTCACCAACCCTTGCCTAGTCAGTGATGACCTCACCCGGGCCAACGAGGCCCCCCCACCCTCCACCACCTAGGGCTGACGAGATTGAAGGCCCCCTCCGATGGTGGCAACGGCAGCAGTGCCTGGCCACCATTCCTACCTCTTCCCCCCTTTTTATATATTTACATTTTAACCCTTCAAGTATTGAAAATCTTAAAAATTGACCACATGCATGTTGGGATCGTGTGTCGGAATTCTGGGCTTGTGTGTTGGAGCGTGTCGGGGAGAGCTGACCATTTGTCGGATTTTCTAATACTCATTGATCACGTGTCGGAACGTGTCGAATATATTTTAAGAGTGTTTGACACAACTCAAAAGCTTATGAAAAGTGTCAATGCTTTTTAGCAATGCATCAAAATGTTATCAAAGGTTGCCCAAGTTGATCAAGACGCTCTAAGAGCTCGTTCTTACTTCTTATACTTATTTTTTTAGAAAAGAAATTGTGATTCTGATTGTAATTCCCGGAGAGAGTATTGTCACAATTATTGCAGAGATTGCTTTGATGAATTTGAATTACTCACAAGTTATATGTCTCTGAGTGACTTGGAAAAGGAACAAATTTTGCTTTGGAAAATCCAAAACAATTGCTCGTTATCGTGGGTCCTTGAATCTTTGTTTTCACGCGTTATGTGGTCCTACATTTGACCACTAGCCTTTCTAGGAGTTTTCCAGTGGGCAAGTTTTTTGTCGTGTTTCGTTTGTTTTGATCCGAGGTTGCAGTGTTCAGTGCAATCAGCTAATCCAAGCCTGTTGGATAGGACTTACCTCATAATTGCATTTTGATTAAACTGTTTTTTTGGCTTCTTTTTGTGTGGTGCCCACCAAATTAATTGCTACAAATCTATACATATCCCCTGACGACGACCGCCCAAAATGCACAAAAAAGTTTATCCAACCCCGCCCTGATCCTTTATGATAAGTTTGACTACATTGACAAAATTCATGAGTTATATCTCTAGTAACTATTTGTTTTTTTAATTTTATCTTTTCAAATCTTGTGTTGCACGAATTTTGAATTTATTTTAAATATAGGCATATGAAGTTTTATAATATATAAATATCAACACGTAAATTAGTTTATAAATATTTTTCATACTTTTTAATATTTGAACTAATTTTAGATTTTGACAAAAAGAGTAAAAAGATTTACTTTTATAAATTTAAACAAACAATTAACCATTTGTGACATATTCTCTCCGATACAATTATAGATTTAGGATTTTTAATGAGTAAGTAATTCGTCTCTAGTTTCAATTGTGTTCACAGCAACTTCATTATCAAATCTATGCTTGTTCAGTGTTATAAAAGTTTTGGCTTCTCATACTTGTTATAGGGCTCGCTCTCACAAATGTCAAATCTAAGTTTGTTCAACATGTTTATATTGTCTACGAATGATGATGGCATTGGAAAGGCCAAATCTAGGTGTACACTGCCAAAAGGAAAAGCCGTAACTAAAGATGGAGATCTCGGTATGTGCTCATCATTAATAATGATGTGTATTTGGTGATTAATCACCACCCTTCTCACTTGGATAAGGACGAGCATGTGATTAACTTTACCAACTATGCTATGATGATATACCTTGATTTCTAGTATTTTGATTTGTTTTGGAGCTCTATGAGCTTGCCTTGTTATGGTGACTTTTTAGATCTGAATCTTTAATGTATCATTTTTGTAAATAACAGAAATTTCTTTTTTTTTTTAAACTCCATTAACTATTTTAAAATCATAAACTCTATTAAACTTCTCACATCGTTTGATAGACTTATTTTTGTTGGTTTATCTTTAAGTCTAATAGCAATAAGTTCATTATGAATGCAATAACTTTCGTACAATACTCACTTGAATGTTATAATTTTTTTTCAATCACTTAAGTACTATATCGGTATAAAATTGATCACTTGAATGTCATTTTCAACAAATTGTCATATGTGGATTTTTTGTTTAATTTTCCATTTTGATGTACAATTTTTAAAAATAAACTGAAGTTCAAAATTGAAAACTTTGTCTAGCATGGCAAGAGTATAACAAACTCATCGATTCTTGCCATTTCTTTCAAAAATTGATGAACCTTAGTGTCCACTTCTAAACATTAGGGTACTAAAATGACCGTTTGTGAAGTTATTGGAACATTTGTTGTCCTTCAATTAGACATTCAAGTGACATCGTTTACCTTCCCCAATGTTGAATTCAGCTTCCCGACACGCCATGTCGGATGATGTACCATAAATTAGTGTCACGTTAGCTTTTTCAACAAGGCAAACTACCAATGATACTTAAGTTATCAAATTTTCAAATTTGTGACATTCAAGTAAGCAAAAAAAAATTGTGACCCTCAAGTGAGTGTCATATAAAAGTTACGAGACTTGAACTTCAACATATATTTATTTGTTTGTTATTTATTCCTTTTGTCTTTGTTGTGATTCATAGCTAGAGAAGAGACAGAAGATCCACCACCGCCATCTTCGCATTGATGCCGATAACCCTTCTCAAACCTCCACATAAGTTACTAGTAGGAAAATGTGCCTGCATTTATGTTGGTATATTTTTAAATAGAATAGAGTCTACATAAGCGTGCTACCGTCCAAAATATCCGCAAGAGAGTCGGTTTTGAGCTTAGGTACATAACAAACAAAATACACATTGATTCAGAGTAGACTGCAACTTCTTTATTTCATGCATAGCATATCTGTATTCACATAGGGAAACGCTATGGTGTCAATCAACTAGAGTATACACAATGGTCTCAAATAATGGATCATATCAAATTAGTTCAGAGTTCGGACAATAGTACAACAACAGATGATGAGAAATACTAAGCAAAAAGTTAAGAATGACCTACGATATAAATTTGCTAAATGATTTAATAGATATCTAGGGTGTGTTTGTTTGAGTGGAAATCTTTTCCAAAAATTAGTTTTTCAAACTTTTACTCATTTAGTTCGTTGAAATGTCTAGTTTACTGAAGATATTTTATAGTCATAAAAATATTTATGCATAAAAGTAGGAAATTAAATTTCTAAATCTAAATAGGTGAAAACATTTTTTGAAATTGTTCCTCTCTAATTTCCTTATTTTTATTTTTATTTTTGTTTTCTTTTGTTTTCTTTCTTGTTTCTTCTTCCTCTATTGATAGCCAGGCCTTGGCAACGGCCAGTGACTAGCCATAGGCATGAGTTGGCAATACTCGAGATCTCTAAATCTCGGCAAGCTAAACCCTTGCCCAGAGCTGGTCAAGATCAACCTTGCCAGCCTTGGGCAATGCTCCACTTCGCCAAATTCAATGAGGTCGAGCTTCGCTTGTGGCTTCTCATTGACCGTCATTGAGGCTTGGCGATTGGCGGAGGAAGAAGGAAACAGAAAAAGAAAGAAAAAATAAGAGAAAATAATAAATGATAGTTAAAAATTCAATTTTTTTGCCCGAGATAAAGTCATGAGAATGAAATCATTTTCCAAATAAGATTCAAACACCAAAAAATGTATTTGATTATATATCACCAAACAAAGGAAAATTTCATCCATTTTTCTTGAAAAATAATTTCCCAAAAAGTATTTTCCCTTCGTACTAAATTTTCCCCCAAACAAATGTACTTTTAGGCTTCATTTTTGAAGAAATTGACAATATATATATATATTTTGTTTAGCTACAGCTTGAAAATAAACTCAAAGATATTTTTTGTCATTTAGTATGAAAAATCTGATTTGATTTTCTTAAATAGACTTATATTTTTTAGCGCTAATGACTTGTGCATGGATAGTTGAGGAACCGGCCACAGGCCTTAGAGTCACAAGTCTAGCCTAGGAGGACCCCACCTAGGGCATAGGCGTCGGGGATGCAGGCATAGGCATTAGGGGTCCGAGCCTAGGTGCCAAATATTAGATCTCGAACGCTGGGAACTAGATTTGGGGTTTTCCTGCCCAAATGTAGATTTTCGACTCCAAGCGTCGATACCTAGTCCTATTTTAGAAAATGATTTCCAACTTTTTAAAGAGAAAATCATTTGACTAAGTTTAAGCATAGGTTTTCCGATGACTAGGAAAACATTTTCCATTGATTTACTTTAAGCAAACCACCACCGGAAAATGAGGAAAATGTTTTTTCGCGAAATAAATGGAACTTGAAAATTGAATATCAGTCGCTTTCTCAATATCATCTTATGGTCCATTACATTATTTAACCCATCAAATTTGAAGACCCAGCTTATTATATACACATGACTACTAAAAAACTGAAAGATTTGAATATGCCATAGTTTTTAGCTCACGACATTTTCACCCTCTTATTAACTTTCGAAATCCATATCGCATTGAATTAACTACATTATCCCTTATATATTCCACTCTTGATTTAATATTATTTCTAACATTTTTCTTCTTTTTCTTTTGTTTCAATTTTACTAATAAACAAAAGTACCCTCATCATTTTTAAATAACGTTTTTTTCACCCTAATCGCTTCTACCACACCTATTACATTCAACATTTCCTTCATGTTTTTCATTACTGTAATCTAAGCAAGTACTAATCATATATCGAAGTAAAGAAATGTTAGTTTTATCTGCAATTTTTTTCTTAATTTTTCTAAATTATCCTCACAATCGTGAAATTTTTTACTTCGATATTGTTGTCGATGTATGCAGTATACATAATTTACTCATTTTTATTGCATTGTATTTTGTAGTACGGTCACTATGGAAGACAATATTGCTTTTTGCTTAAATGTTCTTCTTAGTTGTGATAGGAAAGGTAATTATTGTGGTCGACAATATATTTATATTCCACATTAGAGAAGGAAGAACGAATATGGTTTTATTGACTATCCTTTTGAAGTATGTTGCTATAAATAGAAGAATGGATCAAGATAACTCAAAATATTTAATGCATCACCCAATAAATAATTAAAATTTGACTAATAGATAACTAGAATAATATGAAAGTCGAACGTTCAATGTAATGAGATATATTAAAGTTATAATTTAATGAAATGTGTACTAAAACTGGTGGATGGTTAGTACGAACAAAGATGTACAACTTATTAACAATAAAATTAGCTTTTATTGGTCAAATAGCTAGTTAGCTATCTACCAAATAATGGTTAATACCCTAAAAAAACCCCAAACTGATATACCAGTGACAAATTTATCCTAAACTAATTTTTTTACCACCAAAAATCTTAAATTGGTACAACTTTGACAAATTAACCTCAAACTATTACACTTGTGACAAATTTACCCTCTATTAGTTTTCATTAAATTTTACAATCAAATTTCTAAATCAGATGACACGTGATAGTAAATTTGTAGACTAGTTGGGATTTTACTGTCTATTTGTCACACTTGTACCATTTTTGTGGTTCTTTGTGTTATTAATCAAATTTAACAAAGGATGCCAGTTTAAGATTTGTGGCAGTTGAACAAATTAGTTTGGGGTAAATTTGTTATAAATATATCAATTTGGGGTTTTTTGAGGTCACTTGAGATAAATTTGTTACAAATGTACCAGTTTAAGAATTTTTGTAGTCAAAAAATTAGTTTTGAGAAAATTTGTTACAAGCATACCAGCTTGGGGTTTTTCATGATATTAACCCACAAAATAATTTTTTTTTTTTGAAAAGAGGTACACCAATTTTGTTTTAAATGGAGAAAGAAAAGTTTAAAAACCAAAAGAGAAGGAAAATAAAAATAAGGCAAGCTATAATCTTAAATCATGAGTGGGCCCTACATTTAACCTTAATAAATGTTATTTAAGAGGAGCATAAGTAGTTTGGGTTTTAGTAAAATTGAAACAAAAGAAAAAAAGAAAAAAATGGAAATAATCTTGAGTCAAGAGCGAGATTTGTGAGGGGCGATTTAGTCAATTCAATGTGAAAGAGGTGTTATGAGCCACTAAGGAAGTAGAAATAGTGCCAACTTTTCCATTTTTGTTGAATTTTCCTTTTTTGTCAAATTAAATTAAATATGCAGTCAATCATTTTAGATATCAACGCATTAAAATATGTTCATTTGGACCTTCCAGCTTACTTTTGACCTTTTCCTTTTGCCCCTTTTCCCTTTTTTTATTCTCCCCCCACGCTTTCTAACAGAAATTTGGCTTCTGGGTTAGTCAAACGGTTGGCACGGTTGGCCAATTACGTTTTCCGAGCAATACGCATCCGATCATCTGTAGTTCTTAAATTTTGAAATCATTCAATTTGAATTGACTTCTCGCGTCACGTATCATTGCCACATTATGTTATCATAATATAAAATATCCACTTATATGTTATAAACTAATTCATCATCGCTACCAACCTCCTTTGAGTCATGTAACACCACGGTGCACTGATCCTCCCCTCGCTATGTTTGCAACATCTGCCTTGAATTCGTGTCGTGGCATCAAACATAAGGTTCCCGGTCTTAGGCAACGCCAGACTAGAGTTGCCGTGCTTGATTCGGAGGGAGAAAGGGATAGAGAGAGAGAGAAGGGAGGGGGCGACAGATCTTAGATTTGGATTTTCGAGGTCAATTATTATGAAAAAAAATGGTAATATGGAGCAAGTTTACATGGTGCAGGTAGTCTTTTAACCATCGGGGATCTCTATGAAAAGTTAATTACAGAGGATGCTCAATTTTAGATATATACAGCGCTGCATGTGCAGCTTGAATGTTTGACCCAGTGATTCGGAAGCCGTCCGTGCACGTTACAAAGAAAGCGACTGGCAGTACAGGACACAAGAGTTCCATTTTCCCTTTGAATGACTAATATCTGATTTTCGTCGATGAAAATAGACATTTAGTAGTTATATATGTTTAGACAAAGAAGCATGCGGGACCCGTACATACATACAAACCTCCTCCTCTTTCATTGCTTGTTGGTTTCTGCTTCAACCCTCTCTCGGCTTTCATAATATCTTATCGCTCTCTTCTGGGTTCTCTCTCTCATCCCCGACATGGGAGAACTAGCTCGTCATCATCCTCAGGAGCTGCAACTCCACATCGTGGGTAAGTTTGATTCTTGAACTAGCTAAGTTTTGCAACGGAACTCGATCGCTTCTCTTCCTGCTACTCTCTGTTTCTCTTTGTTCTTTTGTGGGTTTTTTCTCATATGCACGAGTATATGTATATGCGCGAGTTGAAGATCCAGATGGTTAAATTGTTCATGCGAGGAAGCTAAAACTTTCAACTCCATAAGCTCCTACTCTTGGACTTTTGATGAATCCTAGGCCTTCTAACTTCTTTTTCTTCGCCTGGGCAAGCAAAAAGTACAAAAGCCCCTTTTCTGATCCATGATTTGTTTGGTCATCCTTCATTTTTCTTTTTCTTTTCTCACCATTTGTCTACTATATGGATCCATTATCTTCTGTTTTCAATGCAACAGATCTCCAGTTGTTAGGTGGGTGTCGTAGGTGTGGGTCTTAGATAGGTGGTCCAGGGAACCGCCTTTCTTTTAATTCTTATATTGGTTTTTATGCCACTTTCTTATCAATATTCATATTTCTTCTGAACTTCCGAGTAAATGATCTTTTTGTTAATTCTCTTTCAAAAAAAAAAAAAATATTGTAGATATTGCTTATAAGGGAATCACACTATCAATGCCCCCCGGCCTCAATGTCTATATCAGTTCAAGAAAATTATCTAGTGGGGACTAAAAATTAGACCTACCTTGAGCATCCGTTTGCTTCTGACCAAAAGAGTGATGAGGCGCCCCTAACCGATGGCTTTAGGAGGGAAAAAATCATAGTTGGTTCAGTGGTTAATTAAGAATATAATATGTGTTTGTAACTTGGGCTAAGGTACAGATTCATCGACAGCACTAAATAAAAATAATTTTGTGTTTGAACTCTTTCTGGGTTTACACTTGAGTCTTAGGCATCCATAATTTTTTGTTCAATATTGCATGGGTTGATGGTTATGGAATTAAGGTAAGCTTAATCAATGTTAAAGTAAAAAACTAAACCCATTTGAGAAAGTTAGAATCACGCATGATTGACAATTTCGATATTAATGTTTGTCTAATTGAATGTATGTCAAATTGAATCTATTCATAATTGTTTGCCCATCGTTTTATTCTAAACGCATGGAATGGAGATTAACACCACAGTCTTTCACTGACGATCGATACTCAATATGATAGATATCCTTTCTACATTCAGCTCTGCCAATCGATGGGGAAGTCTTTTGGGAAATATATTCCTTCGCATCAAATTTTTTGCGGCAAATTCCATCCCCTTTTGCATGAACATGGTCATCGTCGACTGTTCCCATACCCAATCCCCTAGAGTTGTGGTCGAGTACATACGCAGCAATATAGCGGGATATCTTTGACGAGAGAGCTCGTAATCATTCATCGATTACATTAATGATGCCAACGAAATGTCTTTGTAGTGTAGTGGGGTAGGTGAAGTGCACCCAAGAACATCATCAACTTGGGTGGATATCATTCTCGATTAGAAACGGGTCCCACGTGTGATTCTATATACAGGTCATTGTCAATTCTAGCTAAAGTCCCAGAAAAATAAACGTCTAGCTCTTCACGTAAAGATAGATGGTTGCAAAGCCACTCAAACACCTTGTTTTGACACATGCTACTTTGTTTGCACATATATTACCAATAGATAATTAGTTAGTTCCTACATTTGAATTAGGTGCAGTGTACTCATAGTCGTAAAAGTCATGTATTTTGATTTATTTATCTAGCCGTTGAGTAAGCCATCTATATTCTTTCTCTCTTACTGATCAAAACCCTTAATTCAATTGCGTCCAATTTATGACCAGGTGATCAAGAAGCGAAAGAAGAGAACTCACCCCTACCCACAAGCATCATCACCAATAATCAAGCAACAATAATCCCTAAACCCAAGAACTTCGGGTGGTGGATTAGAGTGGCTCTCTACTCATTCTTGGTGCTCTCTAGCCAATCGGTGGCCACACTCCTTGGGAGGCTCTACTACAACAAAGGAGGCAATAGTAAGTGGCTTGCAACACTTGTCCAACTTGTGGGCTTCCCAATGCTCTTCCTTCTCTACTTTATCCCCACACCAAAACACCGCAACAACCCAAACATCCAAATGCACCCACAAGCTCAATCTCAATCGCAATCACCCTCTCTCAAAAGCCTCGCTCTTGTGTACCTCTCCATAGGCACAATTCTGGCTATAGATTGCTATTTATACTCACTTGGCCTCCTATACCTCCCTGTCTCCACCTACTCCCTCATTTGCTCCTCCCAATTGGCCTTTAATGCCCTCTTCTCCTTCTTCCTAAATGGCCAAAAGTTTACCCCCTACATCATTAACTCCCTAGTCCTCCTCACAATCTCCTCAACCCTCCTTGTGTTCCAATCAGATTCGGAAGACCCTGAGGGGGTCTCCACAGGGAAATATGCCCTAGGGTTTGTGTGCACTATTGGCGCATCAGCTGGTTATGGGCTTGTCCTATCCTTGACCCAACTTAGCTTTAGGAGGGTCATAAGGAAGGAGACGTTTCGGGCAGTTTTGGACATGCTTGTGTACCAGTCTTTAGTGGCTAGTGTGATTATTTTGGTGGGGTTGTTTGCGAGTGGAGAGTGGGAGCATTTGGGGAGAGAGATGGATGAGTATGTGCCTGGGAAGGTGAGCTATGTGATGAACTTGGTTGGGACGGCAATTTCTTGGCAAGCGTTTGGAATCGGTGCAATTGGATTGATATTGGACGTGTCGTCCTTGTTCTCGAACTCGATTAGTGCAGTGGGGTTGCCGATTGTGCCCATCTTCGCTGTCGTGTTCTTTGGGGATAAGATGGATGGGATCAAGGTAATATCTATGGTCTTAGCCATTTGGGGGTTCGTTTCTTATGTGTACCAACATTATTTGGACGATGCCAAGTTGAAGGGTCAAAAGGAATAGTGTTGGTGAGGGACGAGTTTAGTATAAGATAGCCACTAAATGCTCCAAATGCAAGAGTTCGTGAATGATTAAAGATGGTGGAGTGTTTTAGTTTGTGTTTAGCTAAGTTCAAGTAGAGATCTCGTGCTGTAACCACTTGAGGGAAAAGACGTGGAACTGAATAAGATGATTGAAAATGTTGCTAATACTTTGATTTTTTTTTCTCTATGCTTTGATTACAAGAAAGGCATCTTGTCTTTAGTGCCCATTTTGCAATTTAATCGTCCAAGTTGGGTACTTATATGCTATTTGACTAATATGATAGTACTAGCTAATGTAAATTATTGGTGTTTAGTGGGATCCTAATATTAAATCGGGGACAGAAGAGATACTTAAATTGCTTCATGCACAAAAAAGGTAAGAATTGACCAAAGTTCTGTCTGGCTGTCTACAATCCTTTCAATTTCTTGTGCTACTTGGCAGAAGGGGGAATGGTTTTTTGGGCATATTCACCGGACAAATTGCACATGTCCTTGCGATTGATTGTACAAGAGCTAATAAGTTACAATATAACTAATTTTCGGACAGTGCATATATTTTATTAGTGGGTTTTCGTTGTGAAAAAATCGGATTGAATAGTTAATTTCGACGACCATTATGTCATTAGTAAAAAAGAAAAGTGAAGAATTCTGGTGACCCAAAAGGTTTTTCCGGTGGCCTCAACTGTTCCTTTTCTGCATTCTTATTTATTTTCGATTTTATGGAATGTGACGATGGATTTACAAAGATCGGGCTTTTTTTTTTTGGTACGAAAAAGGTCAGGCTTTAATTTCTTTATAGTAATTTCGGCTCTACATAATTAATGGGTCAAAAACTATAAAGCAAATCTTTTGAAGGAGGAAAGCCACAAAATAACCAAGTCAATATGTACAAAACATACCATCGTGGTAGTTGATCATTACGTGGTTTAAGACTTTGTTTACAAGCTGAAAGTCATAGGTTTGACATGTTGGGAAAACCTCTTACATATTTTGAAGATGGCAAAGCAATCTCTATTAATTAATACATGTATTTTAGTGTGCCGATGAAATGTTGTCTCCATACACAAGTTCATATACAGATGTTAGCAATAAATTATCTTTACTCATGGAAAGCTTCCTTAGTTCACAAATGGAGAACAAGTATTTAGTGGAAAGTGTTTAAGAGTTGAAAAAGTCTTTGAGAAAAAAAGCATGGGACACGAGATCATTATGGTGCTTGAACCGATCAAATAGTTGGAGAACAACTTGAAGGACATGAGTAAATCGATATGCTTGGAATAACCGAAATGTAGAGTATGAATAGATTGAGATTTAGTGTAGCTGCAATCATTGCAAAGAGTTGGTTGAGCATTGCGTCGAGTGCGTGTACTTGAAAAGCGAGCAATAGTTAATCTATAGGCGTTGTCAAAGGTTCCAAGAATTGCCCTATTGGATTCCAGCTTGGTTACTGAGCAGTATAGCTGAGAGATTGGAGTAGACTGAGTGGAAAGAGCCAAGCCACTATAAATTTTTTTGCAATCTCTTCTATCATTTGCTCTCTTTAAATTTCTTTTGATAGATGATGTTTGCTCTGTCTCGCATATTTCCTCCACAAACACTGTTTCATCTTATACACATTACTTTGCACTTAAAGACCACTCCTACGACAACCAATTCACCCTCCCTTTGGTTGTTAAGTTCAATACACTTCATAATTCCCCGGCCTATACTCTGTCTAGGGAAATCTTGGTTATTTTGCAAAAGTTGGGTGTAGATTCAGGTGTATCGTGAGTCTTGTGCTCTCTACTCGCATCGTGGTGAGATGATGGTAACAAGTTCGCTAAGTAAGCAACGGTGCAAGGGCACACCTACACCCTTAAATTGAACATTCCTTATCTATAGTTGGCCAACGCTGGACAACCTTTTAAGCAGTCAGATATGTATAAAATACAACAATAATGAGCCAGACGGAACTTCTGATATGGTTACTTGAGCCGTACACTGTCCTTCCTAAAGATTTGTCTAGCGAGTAAGGAATAAAACTCCGAGAGTTGCGTGGGTGGAATTGGCGCACCATTTGGGATTTCAATGCTTTAAGCCCCCTAAATTTTTTTGATAACAAATCTACTTAAACAGAACTTAACAACTAGAAGACATAAGCAAGAAGTTCAAATCATGGACCCACTTTGAGTATTTGCATACAACCACAAGAGTATAACCAAAAAAAAAAAAAGAAAAAAAGAGAGATAATTCCACTAAAAATCCTAAATTATGTCTATTTTAAAACCAATACACCAAATTTTACTTTATGTCACAAAAATCCCCAAACATATACGAATTTGCCAACCCTCTATCATAGTTCCATCCAAGGCCGTCTTTATAAGTCCTACGTGGTGGCTTATGTGGTCAACGACAGGCAAATGGAGCTGCTGATGTGGATCCCACGCGGCTCTAGTGAAGCCTAAACGACATTGATTATAGAGGTAAATAATTTTAGCTTCACATTACTCGCCGAAATCGATGTTGTTTTGGCTTCATTGAAATTACGTCATAGCCAATCTATTTTTACTTTAACCAGATCTGGCCATGGTGTCGATGAACTTCGAGGTCAGATTTGGCTTCAAAGCTTGCGGCCATCGAGCTCGAAGCGAGCGGCATGGCCATTTGAGGTCAAAGCCATATCTGATGAAGCAAACCCACAATTCCACCGATACTCCAGTCAGAAAATGCAGATTTAATGCGTTGAAATGTTTTGCTCGTTGCTGAACCATCATCGATAAATAACAAAGTCAAGATTACAAGGACTGAGTTGAAAACCAGGGCTTTGTGTCCGAAGGATTCAAGAAAATCTTTATCCTTCCATTTTTCTGCGGGCCTATGTATGATTCAGAGGGCACGGCTTGAGAGCTCACGGTTCTGCAGCTTTTTTTCTTGTTGTTCTTGTGCACTGGGCTCACCGGAGCGAAATCCAAAAAACAGAAATAAAACTTGGTTCTCTCTTTTGTTGTTTTCATTCCGATTTTTTTTTTTTTTTTTTTTTTTATCTTTTTTCAAATTGTCAAGTTTTTCTAATGAAGCGGTTGGTGGGCATCACACCGGTGCCGTTTGTCTTAAGAAAGAAATAAATAACATAAAACCCAAGTTAGCATTTTTAATTAGCTCATTAGATAGAGGTAATGAAGGGACTTGATTGCACCAATTTGACAAGATATAGAAATTTATTCCATTTTAAAAAAAAATATTTAGGATTAAATTGTACTTTCATGCTAATTGTAAGACTTTTGGTGCACTTATCCTTTTAAAATTTAATGTTCACCAACATGGCTTATTTTCAATGGAATTTAAATTCATAAACAACGAAAATTTTCAGACAAATATGAAATTCTACAAAGATACTTCAGTGCCCACTAATTCTCATTCATAGGCGTAGTTGTCCAATCAAATTAGGGTATGCATTTCAACGAAATGAATTAACATTTTTCCATATATGATTCAAATGGTATCATGATTTGTTAAAATTAAATTAAATATTGATCATTCTTAATATGGATATAATATCTAATTTTGATGGGAAAATTACCAAAATGTTCTTAAACATATTGCAACTTTTCCAATTTAGTCATAAACCTTTATTTTTAGCCAATTCAATTCTAAACATTTTGCAATTGTGCCAATTCAATCCATTCAGACAAATTTGGTCAACCAACACCGATGTGGATCTTGACCGATTCTAGCCTTCCAACCAACGCCGAGATGGACAATTTTTAAATAATATTTTTATTTTTCAATTATTTTTTAATATTATTTTTTATTTTTATCTTTCTCTTCTTCTTTTTTCTCTCTCCTCCTTCCTTCTTCCTCCAGTCAGTTGCCAAACCTCAGCGACTGACCAAAGGCATTGGCTGGCAAGGCTAGACCTAGCGATGGCTTGGTGAGGTCAAGCCTCGCCAGTGACTGGCAACCAGCTAGAGAAAGCCAACGTCCATGTCAGCCCCAGCCGGCCAAATTTGGTCAGATAGATTGAATTGACATAATTACAAAAGGTTTAGAACTGAATTGGGCAAAAAAAGAAAAGATTTGGGACTGAATTAGAAAAATTGCAATAGATTTAAAACTGCTTCGGTAATTTTTCCTAATTTTAACCAATCAGGAGCAGTGGCAAGGACTTCGACCACCTTACTAGATATTCAGATCAACAAGACTTCAACCATTTTATATTAGCAATCAAGCCTCCAAGCACTAAAAGTTGATTCATGAAAAGGAATCAAAGATCGTGCTGTTTGATTAAAGATCAAGCTTCCAACGCCCTCGAATTGTCCTTATGTGATGAGCCAAAGATAGAGTCATTAAGGCTGCCAATATTCAAATGGTAGAGATTATCCTACTCGGTGGAAAATTGTGCCATTTAAGCCCTCACACCGTCTTCTAATTATTAAAGAAACAGAATCATAAGGATTCTCGAATTCATTTAAAAAATAGAGAATCTACCCATTTATTTACTTAATGCAAATTTGGGTACACTGTTTTCTATTCTTCATATAGCGGGAGAAGTGCCAAAAAGTCCTAAACCTTTTTGCCTTTGTGCCGAATTAGTCCTAAACCTTTTTTGGTGCCGATTCGGTCCTAAACCTTTTTATGTTGTGCCAATTCAGTCCTAAACTTTTTTATGTTGTGCCAATTTAGTCCTTTCCCGCCAATTTTGGCCGGATTTTGCTGACTGGACGCCGGCCGGCTGACGTGGCCTGATCGGCGCTGATGTGGACAACTTTTAATAATATTTTAATATTTTTTTATTTTTTTTATTTTTTATTTTTATTTTTTATTTTTTTTTTTTTTTTTTTTTTCTTTTTCCTCCGGCCGGTCACCGAGGTCCGGCGACCGGCCAGAGCCGAAGGCCGGCGAGGGCGAGCCGACCTCGCCGGCCACCTCGCGGGCAAGGCCGACCTCGCCGGCCATGGGCGAGGGCCTCGCTCGCCCATGGCCGGCGAGGGCAAGCCTCGCCCATGGCCGGATCCCGCGAGGTCGAGCCTCGCCGGCCATGGGCGAGGCTCGCCTCGTCGGATCCGGCGAGGGGGCCTCGCCCATGGCCGAGAGGCTCGACCTCGCCGAGATCCGCCATGGGCGAGGCTTGCCCTCGCCGGAGGATGGCGAGGTCGAGCCTCGCCGGCCATGTGCGAGCTCGCCTCGCCGGATCCGGCGAGGTCGAGCCTCGCCGGCCATGGGCGAGCTCCCCCTCGCCGGATCCGACGAGGCGAGCCTCGCACATGGCCGGCGAGGCTCGACCTCGCCCGGGGATCCGGCCATGGGCGAGGCTTGCCCTCGCCGGATCTGGCGAGGTCGAGCCTCGCCGGCCATGGGCGAGCTTGCCCTCGCCGGCCATGGGCGGCGAGGCCCTTGCCCATGGCCGGCGAGGTCGGCCTTGCCCGCGAGGTGGCCGGCGAGGTCGGCCTCGCCCTCGCCGGCCTTCGGCTCGGCGGCCGCCCGGACCTCGGTGGCCGGCCGGAGGAAAAAGACAAAAAAATAAAAAAAATATTATTAAAGTTGTCCACGTCGGCGCCGATCAGGGCCACGTCGGCCCGGCCGGCGTCCGGTCGGCAAGCAAAACCGGCAAAATTGGCCGGAAAGGACTGAATCGGCACCACATAAAAGGTTTAGGATCAATCGGCACCAAAAAGGTTTAGGACTTTTTTGGCACAAAGGCAAAAGGTTTAGGACTTTTTTGGCACTTCTCCCTCATATAGCAGATAAATTGAAGAAACCCATTTAAGAAGAACAGAATAAACTATTGTCATTTGAAATTATGACATATACTATTGAAGTAATTTTCAACACATGAAATTTACACTGACTAGAGAAATTCATTTAATTCAATATATTAAAATTATGGATGAGAACAAAGTTCATGAGTTATAAGTTTACCTACATAACTTTTGTTTTTCTATCTACAATTCAAATATTTGAGCTTAAAACTACAAATACAGATAAAGAGAAAATATCTCAGAATATATATTTACTTATATAGCTTACCATACAAAATTAAAGTATTAATAGTAAAGAAAACCCTTAATAGAAAAGTAAGCAAAAGTAGAAATATGCAATTGAATTGTGACTTATTTTATTCAAATGATTAGATTTAGTATCTCAAAACATTTTTACTCTCTTGGGCTTAATTCATGGGTTAAAGAAAAAGAAATAAAACCCAGCCCAAAAGAAGTAACAAGCAGGGTCCAAGAGTAAAGGTAGGCTGGATGCGTAGTGGGTTGAGAACTTGGCTAAAAGAAACATGGGTTAGGTAAATAGGCCCACTTGATTATTATTATTTTTAATGAAAAATTCTTTACTTTCTTTATTCTTGTGATCTTTTTATCCATGCTTAGTACAACAGCACCTTTTAATTATTATTATTATTATTTTGCATTGTTTTTCATCATTATATTCTTTGTATTTCTCCTTATTTTCTTATTTTTTATTTAACAAAAATAAGGTGTCAATAAGGTTCAAGGATGAAAATGTTGGAAAATTTTCATTCGTGAATTACAATTTATATATGAGTGCATTTGAGCTTAGTGGTTTGCATTTGCCATGCTTTATTTTGGGAAACGTGTTGTCAATGCTATTAGCATCATGAAAAAGGTCACAAGGCTTGGATTTCTCATTTTTCCATCATTATGCTTAACACTTCTATGTTGGGAAGCCTGAAAGATGGCTTTTCCATCAAGAATTATGATCAATGAACAATGGTTTATCTGTACATTTGAGAATTAACAAAGTCATTTCGACAATCTAAAGTCCTTTGAGTGACTCAAGATATATGGCAAAATAGAGCTTAAGTTTTTCAATAAATATTACGTTTACATGATAATTATGCTACATCAAATCCATTTAAATTGCGAATTTCATGGATCCTCTCTACATTATAACATGTCACTCATTACTTCTAATTTTTAATAAGATGAAAGACATTATATGTATGCATATATAAAAGAATAAACGGTACTTTGGGGATGTCGCTAAGAGATTTAAATATTTGGCCATAAAAGAGTCTTTAGTATACAAAATGTTTGTGGAAAATTATCTTCACGTGTTAGTATGTTGACATTCCATTATGAATCTCTTATAATATATGTTCTCCTCTTATATAAGGTAAGGATGAATGGGAAGTCAACATTGATTTGCCTTTTCCACATTGAAAAATTATTTAGATGTCCAATGCTTAAATATGTTGGGGGAAAATGGTTTAGTATGTGTAGATATCAGCTCAATAAGTTATGAAATGGTTCATCATAGACATTGAGAATGGGGTAAATGGTAAATTTGAAAAGTTTTATTTTAACTTTTCTCAAAATTCTTTGGAAGATGGTTTGAAATACATATTTAATTATATAACTATTGTCGATATACTTTTCTATTGTTTGCAATAAGGGTGTGTTGAGGTTTATGGAGAATATTTTGATAATGAGGTAAGTGAAGGTGCTAGTTAGGGTGTTTATCAAGGTAAGGGCATTTGGTGAGGGTGCCAATGAAAGTGTTGGTCAAGATGAGGACATTGGTTAGGGTGTTGGTGAGGGCTTGGTCAGGATGTTAAAACTGATTCAAATAACATACACTTAAATTTCCTAGCCAATGCAAAGTTCTTAACTAATAATGAGGATAAAGATCATGAGAACCTTATAGAAGGAATGAAGAATTTTAGGGAATTCCACAAGATGGCCACAATGGGTTGGATTATAGCGCAACCACTCATAGAGATTGTACCATCCCAACAATCTATAGAATAATCAACTTCCCCAACTATTTAACGTGATCATTGTTGAAACTGGTTACCAAACAAACTATTATGGAAGAAATGGAGATGAGAGTTCTAAATTTTGATATAGAGTGAGAAGATATTGATGTGACATGAAGAAGAAGTAGATTTTTAAGATATGATCCTAACTATGCAGCAATTGTTTTTACTATATCTAAAATATTTGATTATGATAGATAATTTAAAAATGTTCTCATAAAGTATTTAATGGTCAAGTATAGAGAAATTAAAATTTGTCAAGAATGAAAAAAAAAATTTGTCAAAGGTAAGGCTCCATTTGTTTTGCCAAAAATATCTTTTGAGAAAACATTTTTTGAATTTTTTGATATTTGGCATAAGGAAATGAATAAATCAAGAAAAATAATATCCATCAATTGAAAAAGTTCTTTAAAATATGGGAAAATGACTTCTGCTTTCTAAAAAATGGATATTATTTTTTCCACTTTATGAGATAAAGCTCTAACTCTTAAGCTAGAGTGTCTGTAATTCATTTCACTCAACTCCCAACCTAACCAACATGAACAAGACTCTTGCAAGATTCAAATTAGTTCTTCTCTGTCTTCGATGATAAATTCGCTTGATCCAATCAATTGCCATGAGTTCTCTCTCTTGAGTACACCCACACATGGTGTGGCGAAGCAATCATTTCTACATCATCTTCTTTCTTCTTAGGGTTTAGTAGTTATTTGTATGGCGTGAATTTGATGTGAATATATGGCAAGAAACAAGCTCTCTTACTAGGTTCATGACGCTTTGCAAGGGCATACCGGTGGTGCTTGCAAGAGGCCACATTGTAGTGCACATCCTCTCGGTGATTGTTAATTATCTTACTAGAATTTCTGCAAAGTATTGTTAGTCCGCTTGTTTGTTGTATTTGGATGTTTTGTTTGTCAAGATTAGTGGCCGAGTTGCTTTATGTTGGGGAGTGGAAGTCCAAGAGGTGGATATTTGTGGTCCGTTGTATGATTGTTGCTGCAATGGCAAATTTTGCTACATAGAATTGGGTGTCAAAATTGCTATTTGTATATTTGATTTTGCTATGATTTCTCTCTATTTTGATTCCCTTTCCACTTTTGTATTATGAATACTCACAATGGCTTTTGTGGTGTATATGTGATGGCTGGCAATTGGTGATGGAAATTTTGTGGTGGCCAAAGATGCTAAGTAAAATGTGTATCCAATGTTCTCAGTATGAAGGGAATATATATAGTTCTAGTGCATGTGAGCTCTATTATACGACTTATGTAAATACATACTAGTATTTGGTTGGTATAAGAATATGTGATAATATATGTATTGCGTTGATGAGTGTTGAGTTTTTGTTGAGTTTTGGTTTGGAATTTTTAAGTGTATAGAGAAAATAATGGAATGAGCAAAGGAAATTTTTTTTCTTACCAAATAAAAGAAAATGTTTTCTAGTTAATTTTTTAGGTTTAAACTAAACATAGGAAAATACTGTCATTGACTTTATTAAAAATTATTTTCCATAAATGTCACATTTTTCACGAAACAAACGAAGCCTAAATGTGTTGATGAAATTTGTTCTTGGAAGATTTTTGCATCTTTTGATGTTAAAACTGGATAGTTCCAAATGAAGACCAACCAAGAAGAGCATACATGTAGCATTAACTTCAATAATAAGAAGGTCATAGCTTCTTGATTGGCCAAACACTATATTGGTACAATTAGAGCAATGCCAATTATGAAAACCATTGCTTTCTAGGAGCTTGTCAAGGATCTATTGAGCTTAAATGTAAGTATGAATTAGTATAGTAAAAGCTAAACTGCTTGCATTTATAGTTTTTATGAGAAACTATAAAAGGAAATATGCAAAGTTGTGGGATTATATAGAGAAGCTTAGAGAAACAAATCTTGGGAGTATTGTTTTACATTGAAAGTCGAAAAGCTCGGCATGCTCTCAAATATATGGCTTTGAGAGAATGTACATCCATTTGCCGCATGTTAAAAAGACTTCCCTGATGGATTTAAGAAAGTTGCGGGGTTAGATGGTTGTTTCTTGAGGGAATTTGTAAAGGAGAGATCATATATGTCGTTAGAAGAAATACAAATGATTAGATATTCCTAATTGGATGGGCAGTTGTCAGAGTTGAGAACGGAGACACCTAGACTTGGTTCTTGACAAATTTGGTGTGGGCTTTAACATTATAAACGCATAAGGACAAGGCTAAGTCATCATTGTTTCTTGTTTTATTATTACATTTCTTAAATGATCACATATGTAGTATGTTGTTTTTATTGGAATCATATTTTGTAGGGCCTTCTAAAAATTGTAGTTGAGTTGTTACTTGCCGTTGAGTATAAATGTGTACTAGACATATTTATGCCAATTGTATAAGGGGATACAGTGTGACAACCCAAGCGGCAATGCGCAAGGAGAGGGGATGGTGGTGCGTTCGCGCCTCAGTCCTCGGACGTGCGTAGGGAGGGGCACGTCTCTTGTCCCACATCGCCTAGGGAGGGAGTTCTAGGCTGCCTTATAAGGCAATGGGCCCTCTAACTATACATATGCATTTTCTTGTGGTAGTATGGGCTGCCTCGAGAAGATAAAAACCGTGAGAACTTAGTGTCCAAAGCGGACAATATGTGTATAGTGGAAACCTAAGGTGTTACAAGTGATATCAGAACCAACTCCTGACCGCATGTGGGGCCATAGCGAGGACGTTGTGCTCCTAAGGGGTGGAGAGTGTGACAGCCCAAGCGGTGGTGCGCGGGGAGGAGGGATGATAGTGTGTCCGCACCTCGGTCCTTGAACACGCGCAGGGAGGGGCACGTCTCTTGTCCCACATCGCCTAGGGAGGGAGTTCTGGGCTGCCTTATAAGGCAATAGGCCCTTTAACTGTACATACGCATTTTCTTGGGATAGTATGGACTATCCCGAAAAGAACTTAGTGTCCAAAGCGGACAATATGTGTACAATAAAGACCCAGTCTGTTACATACAGATACAAAGACTCTTTTGGTAGAGTGTTAAGAATAGTTATATAGTAGAGCATGATGAACACGCTCAACCATTGAAGCAAATCATTTCTGCTACATATCATAATTTGGTTCAAATAGAACCAAAGCATTGGCTCGGGGCTTTTTTCATCATTGGGGTCAAATGTAACATAGTTAACAACAATTTATGTGAGGCACTCAACAAAAGAATCATAGATGTAAGGTATAATTTCATTTATATTATGTTGGAGGAAACTAAGATAATGATAATTATAAGGATGCATACGCAAAGGGATGCATGTGCTACTAGAGGAGAGACTATAGTACAATAATCGTAGAAAAGTTGAAAGAAAATAGACTTTGTGCAACTTATTGCTAAGTTATATGGAATGGTGATACTGCATATGAGATGACAGATAATAATGAAAAGTATGCGGTTGATGTATTCAAGAGATATTGTACTTGTAAAAGGTGGTAGCTTACAGGCATCCTTTGTCCTCACACTATTTTTACTTTAAATCATAGGCAAAATGATGCATATGATTTGTGGATGAGGGTCGCAAGAAGGCAAAGTTCTTAACTGTATATCAATACATGATGATGCTAGTTCAAAGAGAGATTTTAGGAAAAAAAAAAATAACATGAAGACACTTGAACCACTTTTATTCCAGGTGAAGCCCAATAAACGTAAATATAGAAGATTAAGGGGGGGAAATAAGGTGGCGAGTGGAACTAGGATGTCCAGGAGATGAATGAAGATGACATATCGAACTTATAAGAAGATGAGACACAACAGTATGACATGTCCAATAAAGAAGGTTGGGTCTGCAGCTTCACAAACACAATTGTCAATGTGATAACATATGGTAAGTACTTCTATTTTCATTGTGTCATACTTGCTTTATGGATAAAACTTCAAATGAATATTACTCTTTCCAGGTTTAGAGACGTTCATGCGTAGGTGCAAGTGGCAATGTTGGTGTAGTCCTGCTCCTAGGACTTCTATTCATGAGACTATGAGTAGTGTTTCGTTAGATTCAGATGTACAAGCAAATTCTTGTTAACTAACAAAATTTAATAATATCAAGCTAAGAGTACAAGTGCCAGATAGGGCAAGAGATAAAGAGTTGATATACAAACACAGGTTGAATCAACATCACAAGCAATTGCAGTTAAACTTCCAATTAAAGCAATAAGCTCATCAAGAAAGAAGAAAAATATTAAGAGCAAGCTACTCCAACGTCTAAGAAGAAGTTATAGGAAGTAGTATTGTAACTATGTTTTGTTTGTTGCTGATGGGTTCGATGAAGTAGCATTGTGGCTCATATTTTTATTTGTCAATGATAGGTTAACTCTGTAAAGTAGTGTTGTGTTTTTCTTCTTCTTTTTTTACTCAATGATGGCTCAATGACTTGGTTAGGGGATCAACAAAGTAGTATGCTTGTAATTCTTCCTTTATTGCAATGAAATGAGCAATGAAATGAGTTTTTGCTTATCAATGATAGGTTAATTCAGTGAAATGTTGTGGGGTTTTTTTTTTTTTGGCTTGATGATGCCTCATTGCTTAGTTGGGGGATTGGTGAAGTATTGTGTTTGTAATCCCTCCTTTATTGTAATGAAATATTGTTGTTCATTTTGATAAATTGAGATTTACCTATTGTTACTATTACCCAGGTTTATCTGTATATTGATCATTGTTCAACTATCAAGATGCCGTCAAAGTGAACTAGATAGAATAATGCTCATGAGAAATGCTATAAAAGGTTGTTTTACCACTTCAAAAATTTTCTTGACGTAAGAATTGTGCTCTATAAACTGTACAAGTATCAACATTGTGCACATACTCTTAACAATTTGTTGCTTCCTTCTTCGATGGAAACTTGAATAAAGGGATAAGAAAGAAAATTGACAGGATGGCCCTTGTTTTTCTCTAGCTTTTTGCTAAAAATGTATATTAGTGAACATGTATGTTATACAAACTAATTCCTTTTATCCTTATTAGCTTCTCATTTTCCTTTAAAACTAGTGCTATTCAAGTCATGAGATTTCTTACCTCTATTTATGATTTAAGCAGCATTTGTTTCCAAACAAAATTTGGACTATAAAAAATCCAAACATCATAAAGAATATTACCACAAACATGTGTTTTTCATATGCAAAAAGCCTTCACTTCATTCATCTCACAAAAAGAATACATACATGTACACAACATATTGATGAATACAAAACATGTTCAAAATAACACACTTTATGGCAAATTCATAGCGTGTTATTACTATAAACATCAACATTACAACCATCATTATCTTTTACTTGGAATTTTTTGCTTCAGGTCTGTGGAATCTTGTTCACATATTTCATTATGCCTTGAGAGCTTTGACTTTAGTGTCTATCGAGCAATCATTATCCTCATTATAGGTTGACATTGCTCCAATGAGATCTTTGGACACACTCCTTGTTGATTGATTGATTTCACAATCAACGCAAATAGAAAAAACTACAACTTTCTCCTCTATTGTTGTGGTTGTATCTTGGAAGGCTGTGGTTTCGTCTTCCTTGATTGTTCTTCGTCCTTATTATTCATAGAGGAGATCTAAAGCCACAATAGCAAAACACGAACATGTTGATGTTGATTGGAGGGACTGACCTCGTCAATTGTGATGAATTGGCGAATCTCTTCATAAATTCGCTAATCTTCTATTGCCACAATGACATCTCACTATCAGTTCTAGTGCAACTACTATTTATGCTTCCAAAATCACCACTAGAGCTTCCTTTTGTGATTCTGCCATCTGAAAAGGAAAAAGTGAAGATAGCATAAGATTAAAGAGAATTCAAATGTACGATTCTAATGGTCAAGGCAATAAGCAAACATGTTGAATAGAGGCCATAAAATGAAAGCTTCTAGTTGGAACATTTCCGATATGAACAAATGCTATAAGAGAATTTAAATGCATTCACAATCAAAAAGTGTACTCTTCAAGTATTTTTCTTAGGGATTGTTGTGTATCAAAACATCACTAGAGTCACCAGTCACCACCACCGTCCACCATGACGATTTTCAACCATTTATGTCATAAATCACCGAGACAAATGGTAAATAACATAAGAGAAGTTGGTTGCGACCAGTGTGAAGTTCACAAGAAAATTACCATGTGTATCAATAATTTCAGACCATATCTCTCAATGGGAACCACTGTTGAGGATGCATTTAGTTGGACTTTTGGGGAAAGCCTTTGAGAAAATGCAAAGGACTTAAAGTCAAAGGAGTTATGTAAAATGCAAATTGTATTTAGTAAATTGTAATCTAAAAGTTCATTGTGAAGTACTTTTGAGCAAAATAGTGTTTGGAAAAATTTACATTTACAAAAGACTTTTGTGATTAAAAAAAAAAAAAAAAAAAAATAGTTGGTTGACAAAGGGCAAGTGGCCGCTGGTGATCGAAATCTGATGCCGACGACCGACGTCTTTGGTTGAAGACCTCAAGCGGTTGTTGAGAGCATCGATGAGAGCCGCTTGGGGTCAAGCGACCCCCGACGAGGGTCATGCAACCCAAGGGAAGGCCGCCTAAGGTTGCATGACCTCAGTAAGGGACCTCAATGACCTCAGTAAGGGCCGCCTAGTCACATGCTACTAAGATCACACTGCCAAACTCATCATCACATCTTCTCCTCCTCTTCATCTTAACCACCATCATCTTCTCCAACATCTCTCAATCTCTCTTCTTAAGGACCACAATGAAGCAGAAGCCCCGATGGTCCAGCGTCGGAGGGCCTCGCCCTCTTTGACCTCCTATTCTAGGAGATCGTGTTCATCCTCGACTTCCTCGACCAAGAAGTGCTCGACTACAAGTCCTCCCTCTCGTCTACCGCTCTTCCCACACCGTCGAGTCCCATCACTACAAGTCCCTTGCCCCCTCCGCGCCGAGTACCTCCCCACCGCCCTCGACCACTACCCAAAGGCCACCGGCCTTGACCTCTCCCTTTGCCCCCGTGTCACCGACGCCTCCCTCATCGTCGTCGCCATTGCCCACAGGGACTCCTTATGCTCCCTTGACCTCTTCAAGTGCCACTAGGCTGCTGGGTCGTGACTGCTCAGGCGACCCAAATCCGGGTAGTCACAACTTGCGGGGGGTCGCGCAACCTAGATTGGCGGCCCCACTCTGTCGTCAACCAGTGCAACGACCCGCAGAGGTCGCCTAACCCTCCGACGTAGTCACCTAGGCTGCTGTGACCGCGCCGATGTCTCTCGAGTTGTCGTCAGCCCCTCGCAGCTAGGTACAACCAAGCTGGCCATGGGAAACAGGGAAGATGAACAGTGTCACAAAACGAGGGTAAAACGTTGGTGAGGATAGTTTCGGGAAAAAAAAAGTTGCACAGTGTCAGCTGGCATGCCGAGAAAGCTGAAAGCCCAAAGCAGCCTCCTACCTGCCTTGGGCTTTCAACCTTTTAAATGCCCACTTTTCTTCAAGTGAGTTTGCAAAATTTTTGCCGAATGCCCAATATTTGGCCTAAGGGGTTTTGGATGTCTAAAGTCCCTTTCAAATGCTACTCCCAAATGCACCCTGAATTGCCGTTGACTGGGTATCCACGTAAGCATTTTCGGAGCTAAATTGGTCGGGAAGACTAAATTGACAAATTATCCAATGTCTATGGACTAAATTGATAAAATTAAAAGATTTACGATTGCTGTACAGTAAATTTTGGACTTATCAGCTGTCGATCACCACCATGATGGAATAACGCTACCATTAGTAAAATCGGCACGAGCATCATCATCGTCAACCACCACGCGGTCAACGAGGACTACCGAACCCCACTAGCAGAACCAAACTTATCCACCACTACCATAAGCATCACCAGACCTAGCCTCCGCCACCACCACACTTTTTTTCATTCGTCCAAGCAACACCACAAACAGACAAACTCCAATTTGAGGTTGGGGCCCCAAATCGGAACATGCGACCTTCGAAGCCAATGAGATCACATAGTTTCAACCTTGTAATTTAGAAGATTTAAATCAAGGTTTATCTGCTGCAGAACGGGTAGAGATTCTTCTGAACCGATCTCAAATAGCAGGTGGAAGAAGTTGTTGGATGGACATCAGTCTTGTTCGTCTCCCTGTACAATAGCTTAAAAATACACGAACTCACCAAACTTTCCCAAAAATTCCACGGTGTCTACCTACTTTTGGATTAGTAATAGTGAGGTGCTTCGACAGTCTCAATGTTTAACTGGACAATAGTCCTTTTGTTTGGTTCAATCATTGTATCTCGTTTTTTAAAATTTTTCTAGTTCATGATGTTCTACGGTTCACCTAAATATTCCTTGACTTGCAGGGATTTTGGAAACGATGGGAGTTTAAGTTGTTGACTGAGTGAAAAGCTTTTGCCGGACCTAAATAGTTTAAAGAGTATTCATTTATGTCCACCTTCGTTGGACAATTAAAGTTTTACTGAGGTTGTATTGGTGATGTTTGCAAATAAAATATGGTCATTTTTCAAATTAAGGATTAAATTTTTGTGTTAGTTCTGCAAAAGTGAGGGAGACGGAAACTTAATTTAAAAATCACGTATATTTTATGTAAATGTAAGAGAACTTTACTAGTAGGCATCATTAAATAATCCAAATATGCAAAGTGAAGTTATTTATCATATATTCTATAAAATTGAGCCTACATAAGAGTGCTACACTTCGATAATTTCTGCAAAAGGAAAAAAAAAAAACCACGTTGATTTTGCGCAAACAACAACTACGTATTTTCATGCATAGCATATTCCCTATTCGGTTGATCAACCGTGTCCCTCCTTTCTTTTGGGAATTTACGTAATGACGTCCTTGTTAATCTCAACTAACATGAACTAACAAGATAACTATCAAATCATCTCATCTTTTGGGGTCTCTTTTCTTTTTTTTTTATGAACATGACTTTAGGAACATCAGTCCACTTTACCCAAAAATCTACCAAAGTATATGCATAATAAACGGGTTGTATTCCGACCCCAAAAAAAAAGGTCGTATTAAATTAGTTCAGAGTTCAGACAACATTGCAGCAACAGATGAAGGAAAACGCTAGGTAATGAGCTAAGACTGACCTACGATGTTAAGTTACCGGACGATTTATTAAACTCTTAATGGGGATGGAATATCATCCGCTTGCTTAATGTCAACTTATGGTCCATCACATTATTGAACACATCAAATTTGCAGAACCGGTTTCTTATATACACGTTGTTTCTCACGTCTATTTCCCTTTTGAATAATTAATATTTTTGTGCCTTGACGAAAATGGACATTTATCAGGTATATATGTTAGGGAGAGTAGCGTTCGGGACACGTTCACACATGGGAACCTCTTCTTCTTCTTTCATCTCTGATAGGTTTCTGTCTTAACACTCTCTCAGCTTTCCTAATAATTCTGTCACTCTCTTCTGGGTTCTCTCTCTCTTTCTCGACATGGGAGAACTAGCTCATCATCATCCTCAGGAGATGAACCTCCACGTCCCAGGTAAGTCCAGTTCTCTGAAGAGTTTACGAATATCTGAATTATTTGAGCTTTGCAATGGAATTTATGCATGGATCATTAGAAGCAAAAATGATGAAACGAATTGAGATGGGCCCAAAAGAGAGGCGGGGAAAATAACCACCATGCGTATGTTCACTTCTCTCCCTGCAACTCTGTGTTTTGTCTTGTTTTGTAAAGTATATGCATATATATATATATATGTGTGTGTGTGTGTGTGTGTGTGTGTGTGTTTGAAGGTCCAGATGGTTAAATTCTTCATGTGAACAAGCTAAAATTTTAAACATCGTGAGCTCCTGCTCCAGGACTTTTGATGAATCTTGGGACTTTTAACTTCTGCTTCTTCATCTGGACAAGCAAGAATACAAAAGCGCTTTTCTCAACCTATAATTTTTTTGTCATCCTTCAATGCAAGAGATCGAAGTTTTCAAGGCGTTGGTCTTAGGTAGGTGGTCCAATGAATCGCCTTTCTTTTAATTCTTATCTTGGTATTTATGCCATTTTCTTATCAATAATTGATATTTTGCATGCATGAACTTCTGAGCAAATGATCTTGACCAAACTCTACGTCTGTATCAGTTCAAGAAAATCAAGCATGATGCATTATGTTTAATCTAGTGGTGACTAAAAATTGGACCTACCTTGAGCATCTGTTTGCTTTTTGACCAATTGAGTCATGATGTGGCCTTAACTGATGGATTTAATAGGGAAAAAGCATCATTGGTATAGTGGTTAATGAAGGATCTAATATATATTTTTAGATTAGGTCATGGTACAGATTAGATTTTCATCAACACCAAGTACAAATAATTTCATGTTTGGGCCATCTTCCTGGGTTTGGAATTTAGTCTTATGCATTTATGATTTTCGTTAGATATTTCATGGATCGATGTTTATGGAATTAAGGAGGGCTTTATCTTTGTTAAAATAAAAAGCCAAACCCATTTAAAATAATTAAAATCATGCGTAATTGACAATGTCAAAACTACAGTTTGTCTAATTCAAAGCATGTCAAACTGAATTAGTACATAATCATTTGCCCATTATTTGAGTCTAAATGCTTGGAACTGAGATTAATAAATAACCTTTTTATAGTTAGCTCTGCCAACTGATTAGAAAGTATTCTAGGGAAGTATTCTCCTTGGCATCACCATTCTCGCCGCAAATTCCATCTCGTTTTCCATGACATAGGTGCGTAGACGGTTCTTATAACAAAGCCCCTCAATTTGTGGTCGAGTACACGTACTTTTCTCTTTGTTTGGCAGCAATCTGAAACTTTTGGTTGATATCTATGAGTGGCCTCTGACGAGAAAGGACGTGATCATTCCTCAATTACAATAATAATGTTAATGAGAAAGTCTTTGTGGGGGGTTAGGTCAAGGCCACCCGAGATCAACTGGGGTAGGCATCATTGTCAATGGGGGATGAACTTGCTTTCGTCCCTCGTGTGATTCCACCTACACACACGATGAATCAAGTAAAGATGGTATTGCATTCTTCAATCCTAGCTGCTTTCCCGATAAAAGGTCTAAATCTTAAATATTTTCCCAAAAATTGGAAGGTCTAGTTCTTCACATAAAGAGAGATGGTCACAAAGTAGAAGTTTAAATAAACCATTTCGTTTTGACACAGTACTTAGTTTGCATACATATTACAAATATATAATTAGTTAATTCTTACGTTGGACATAGATGTAACGTGCTCACTAAATGATGAATTTCATCATAGTCGTCGTGCAATGTGTATTCTTTCTCTCTTACTAATTAAGATCCTTAATTAAATTGCTATCCAACTTTTGACCAGGTGATCAAGGAGCCAAAGAAGAGAACTCATACCACTCCACAAGCACCATCACCAATAATCAATCGACACTAACCCCCAAACCCAAGAACTTCAGGTGGTGGATTAGAGTGGCTCTCTACTCACTCTTTGTGCTCTCCGGCCAATCGGTAGCCACTCTCCTTGGAAGCCTCTACTACAACAAAGGAGGCAACAGCAAGTGGCTTGCCACACTTGTTCAGCTTGTGGGCTTCCCAATCCTCTTCTTTCTCTACTTTATCCCCTCGCACAAACACCCCAATGACCCTAATTACCCCAACATCCAAACAGACCCAGAAGCTCAATCTCATTCACAGTCACCCTCTCTCAAGAGCCTTGCCCTTGTGTACCTCTCTCTAGGCACAATTGTAGCCCTAAATTGCTATTTATACTCAATCGGCCTCTTGTACCTCCCTGTCTCCACCTATTCCCTCATTAGCTCCTCCCAATTGGCCTTCAATGCCATCTTCTCCTTCTTCCTAAATGCCCAAAAGTTCACTCCCTACATCACCAACTCCCTAGTCCTCCTTACAATCTCCTCAGCCCTCCTTGTGTTCCATTCAAATTCAGAAGAACCCAAGGGGGTCTCCGGAGGGAAATATGCGCTAGGGTTTGCGTGCACCGTCGGGGCATCAGCTGGTTATGGGCTTCTTCTATCCTTGAACCAACTTTGCTTTAGGAGGGTCATAAGGAAGGAGACGTTTAGGGCAGTTCTGGACATGCTTGTTTACCAATCTTTAGTGTCTAGTGTGATTGTTATGGTGGGATTTTTCGCTAGTGGCGAGTGGGAGCATTTGAGAACAGAGATGGATGGTTATGAGCTAGGGAAGGTGAGGTATGTGATGAATTTGGTCGGGACGGCAATTGCTTGGCAAGTGTTCATGATTGGCGTAGTCGGGTTGATATTTGACGTCTCGTCTTTATTCTCGAACTCGATTAGTGCAGTGGGCTTGCCGATTGTGCCCATTCTAGCAGTCGTGTTCTTTGGGGAGAGGATGGATGGTATCAAGGTGATTGCCATGATCTTGGCCGTTTGGGGGTTCGTTTCTTATGTATACCAACATTATTTGGAAGATGCCGAGCTTAAGGCTCAAAGGAAGAGTGTTGGTGGGGATGAGGTCAGCGTGACATCACCACTAAATGCTCCAATTGCGAGAGTTGGTGGATAATTAAAGATGGTGGAGTGTTTTAGTTTGAGTTTAGCCAAGTTCAATCAAAGAGAGAGAGGTAATTTCTTGCTATAACCATTTGGAGGAAGAGAACGAGGAACAGAATGAGAAGATTGAAAATGTTGCTAATATTTAATTTCTTCGCTGTTTTTATTACAAGAAGGGGTACTTATATGTTATTTGATTAATTATGCAAATCAATGGTGTATACTGAGATAATATTATTATAAATTGGGACTGGAGATATTTAAAGGGTGGCACATTTTCTACTCCTTATTTGGCTTAAACGCTTCCTTTTTCAGTTTTTTGTCATACTATGCCTTGTGGGGCCACCACTTCTGGTAACCACTCTACAAAAGTTTTCTTTTTTATCATTTGATCAATACTTCTTTTTTTGTTTCTTCTTTTTCTTCCTGTGGGTCCCACTTTTCTTCTTCTTCTTTCTTTCCACACCTTTGTCATCTCAGTTTTTCGCTCTTGCAAATCGTCTCTATTATCTCCTATGCATGACATTCTCTTCTTTCTACGCCTCTCACACCTTCTTCTTCTTCTTCTTCCACAAATCTCTCATGCATATGCAATCCCCAAAAGAACTACTTACTTCAACAATTCGCACCCTCCTCATTCACTATCGAACAATCTAGTGAAAGCTTGTTTTTTTTCCCTTTTCAATATTCTTGAGGTCAAATTATTTATGTGAGTTCATCTTTAATTGGAATAACAATAGAGAAAAGTGTTATTGACAGTTGCTAATTCTTAACCAAGCCTCTTGAGTGTTGCCATATCATTGAACTGACCAGGCATAGTGTGGCAATCCAAAACTCATTACACCCTATCTAGATCCTCCTATTAACCTAGAGGTAGCAAAATTCTATAGGATGCAAGTATGCTTCAAACTATAAAGCAACTACACATTTAATTCACAAACACTATTTTGATGCATCTACGCTCTAAATGCGGGATTGAAACACAAGATTAAGCATTTCCATGACCCAAAACTCAAATTCACTTTTAAGAAAAATATATCAAGAAATACTCAATAGCAACCGAATGAGCATGATTTGAGACCAAGAAACTAAAAAGGAAAAAAAAAAAAAAAAAACTTTTGCCAGAGCCATACCTTCCACAGTGAATGAGGAGGGCGTGAATTGTCGAAGTAAGCAGTTCTTTTGGGAATTGCATATGCAGGAGATATTTGTGGAAGAAGGAGTAGGAGGTGTAGAAAAGAGAGAATGGCCTATAAGAGAGAAAACTAATAAATGGTTTGCAAGAGCAGAGAATCGAGATGTCAAAGAATTGAAAGAAAGAAAAATAAGGAAAGTGAGACCCATAAGGAAAAAAAAGAAACAAAATAAAAAGTGTTGATCTTCTTTTTTTTTTTATCGGTCCTACTCTACACCTATTCTAACACTCACTCTCGGACTTTTGCTCGCCTGCTCGCTGCGGGCGTGGAAGTCAAAACCCACACCTAAAACTAATTCGTCCCCACCCCAACCCCGAGAAGGTGGGGATTCAAACCCCCCACCTCCCCCTTCCATGTTGGAAGGGTGGCCACTGGGTAAACCCCAGTGGTTAATAAAAAGTGTTGATCAAATAATAATAAAAATATCACTTTTGTAAAGTTGTATTCAAAGTGGTGGATCCCACAAGGGATAATATGATCAAAATGTTAAAAAAAAAAAAAAAAAAAAAAAAAGGAAGTGTCTGAACCAAATGAGGAGTGGAAAAAGCATCCCCCACGTAAGTTGCTTAATACACACAAAAAAAAGGGAAAATTGTTCAAAAAATCCTAAACTTATTACATTTTTACTAATTCAATCATAAATCTTCCAATTTTGCCCATTGAGTCCTTTAGCTTTTCACATTTTGCCAATCATTACATTCGGGTCAATTTGACTAGAATTCACTGATTTGGACATTGACTCTCCTACATGGAACAACCAGCATTGACGTGAATAATTTTTAATAATATTTTTAATTTTTTCAAAATTTTTATTGATTTTTATTTTTCTTTTCTTTTCCATTTTATCCTTTTCTACTAATTTCTTCTTCAATTTTCTTCTTGTTGTGGCCGGTCAGGGTTGTCGGGCCCTCACCAAGTACCAAGCGAGGCCATCACGACCACTAGTGAGGCCAACTCAAATCTGGGCAAGACTTGCCCACAACCACGATGGTCTTTTGGGGGTGGATCGTGCGGCCACAGGTGATGCCGACAACGGCGATGGCAAAGGTCCATTGATAAAGGAAGAAGCTATAGTCGAAAGGGTTGAAAGGGATCTTCTTGAGGCAGAAGAAGTGGTGGCCAACTGAAGGTGAAGGCAAAGCCGAAGAGGTTATAGGAGATGGCACCAATGGCTACATCAAAGATGCAAGTAAGGCAACCTTGCCCAGATCTAGGCTAGGTTGGACAAGGGTGGCGACCCTCGCCTATCACTAGCGAGGGTGTCATGGCCCTCGCCAATGGCCGACGAGGGCTTAACCACCCTTGCCCAGTGGCCAACAACAGCTCGGCAACCATTGCTGGCCATGGCAAGAAGAAAAGTTAAAAAGAAAAAAAAAATAAAATAAAAAAGGAAAAATAAAAGAAAATTTTAATAAAAAAATTTACAAAATATTAAAATATTATTAAAAATTGTTCATGTTAGCCGATTATGTTACATAGAATAGCCGACATCCAAGTCAACAAATTCTTGACTCAATTGGCAGATTGGCAAAATTGGCAAAATTAAAAGGTTGAGGATTCAATTAGTGGTAAAATTAAAAAATTAGGACTCAATTGACAAAATTAAAAATTTAGCACTGAATTTGTAAAATTGCAATACATCTAAGGCTTTTTGGACAATTTTCTCAAAAAAAAAAAATTTGACTAAGGTCTTGTTAAGTTGTCCCAATCCCTTTTATTTCCATTGTGCTACTCAAAGTTAGGTAGAAAAGTTTTTTGGCCATTTGCACTAGAAGACAAGTTCCACATTTCCTTCAGATTGATTGGACATACTTCTATAGATTTGTGGAAATCAATAGATTTTTGAAATTTCAGAATCGTCATAAGGAGAGTTAGTTGTTTTGGACCTCCTTTCAGATACAAATACTCTGGCAACAATATCAAATACGCTCCTCACCTTTCATCTCAACACAAAACCTCTTAACCTAAATGACAATTACCCCCTCTTGGAAAACACCAAGCACACAAGACCTAAGCCCCAATCCCCAATACTCTACTTCCCAAAGGCACCAAATGCACATAGCCTAATCTGGGATTAGAGTGCGACAAACAAGGTAAGGGTACCTAACTCTTGTTCTCCTCTAGGTAAAAAGCGAGCTAATCAAAGGCTTGGGATAATTTTTTGAGAATCGTAAATGAGAAAATGCGTAAAATAGTTAGGGTGAAGTGCATTCATTATAGGCTTGAGTATGTGTATAATGTTGATGATGGAACATCTACTATGTGAAAGCACTTGAGAAAGTGTAAAAAGTATCCTCATGCAGATAAGAAGCAAATGTTGTTTACACCACGTAACAAAGATGTGACTAGCAAGGTAGGGGAAAATACTAGTGGTGGTAGTGTCTTAACGACGTGAAAGTTTGATCAAGAATGTTGTAGGCACATGCTTGCTCGGATGATCATTATTAATAAACAATCTTTTTTCACGGTTGACCATGTCGGTTTTCGCAATTTTGTTACTGAATTACAACCTCTTTTCCAACATCTTTCATGATTTATGGTGGCTAGAGATTGTATGAAATTGTATCTGAGTGAAAAAACTTGTTTGAAAGCTTACTTTGGTAAGCTTAATTCTAGGATTACACTCACGACTAATATATAGAGTTTCATTCAAAACTTAAACTATTTATGTCTCACTGCACATTTTATTGATGAAAATTGAAAGTTGTATAAAAGAATCATCAATTTTGTGGTGTTGTATAGTCACAAGAGTAAGGCAATTGGGAAAATGGTAGAGAAATGCATTTATAATTAGAGAATAGGAAAAAAAAAAAAAAAAAGGTGTCCACGATAAACATGGATAATGCTAGTTCCAATTATTTGGCCGTTAGTTATTTGAAGGAATAATTTTCAAGAGAATGGTTTTGATTTTGAATGTTGGTGTTTTACATATAAGGTGCACTGCTCATATACTTAACTTGATTGTAAGAGATAGATTAAATGAGGTGCGTGATTCTGTTGCACGTATCTGAAACATAATTAGGTATATCGTGAGTTCTCCCATGAGAGCTGACATTCCAATCTTATATTGAGAGTCAGAGGATTGCATAGAAGGGTTTGGACTATCTTGATGTTGCCACTAGATAGAACTACATTTACATAATGTAAGACATTGCCATAAAGTTCATGAAAGCTTTTGAAAGGATGGAAGAAGATGATTCATCTTTCTTAAGGAAGATTGACAATGATTCTCCTCAAAATGAAGATTGGGAAGATGCCATCATTCTTTCTAAATTTCTGAAACGGTTTTATGATGCAACCAAAAGGATATCGAGGAGTCATAAGTTACTTCAAATTATTACTTTGAGGGGATAACTATGTTGTATAAATATTTGAATAATGTAGTGAATTCTTTGGCCCAAAGCTTCAAGCTACGGGTATAAAAATGAGAGAAAAGTTTAACAAGTATTATGGGAGTTTGAAGAAAATAAATATGATGGCGTTGATTGGGGTTGCATTGGATCCTACAAAAAAGTTGAATTATGTGAAGTTCTATTATGGACAAATTTATGATGGTAAAACGAAAATTGATAAGCAATCTTTTGTTGGTTATTCTAGTAAACCAAATTTTGGTGGTTCAAGTGTGAGTACTAATAGTAGTGGTTTCAATGCCAAAACTGATGACAATGAGGATAACATCCAAGCTTGGTGAAAAAGCTTTCTCCACACGAAGAAAGAGTGTTTGATGAAAACGAATCTAAGCTTAATCGGTATCTTGAAGCTGAAAGTGAAGATGTCCTTAATCTCGCCCTTTTGATGTGGTGGAAGAGCATTGGATCAAAGTATAAAATCTTATCTTTGGTGGCTCGGGATGTTTTGTCTATTCCCATGACTACCATTGCTTCAAAGTCAACCTATAGTACATCGGGACGTGTACTTGATGGCTTTCGAAGCTCTTTGACTCCTAAAATGGTGGAAGGTTTGATTTGCTCTCAAGATTGGTTGAGAGCTGCTTGCATACCGATTAATGTTGAAGAGTGCATTGAGAATACGGAAAAGTTTGAGTCGGGTAAATCGTGTATATTTCTTTCTATCTTGTAATTCATTCACATAACTATCTATTTAGTGAATACTTTATTTAATTTTTAATTTTTATTTTTTTAGATTTGGATTGTCTTACCAAGGACATTATCATTAGAAAATAGACTTCATTTTGTGGAAATTTCAAATTTTGTGGTAAGTAAATAGATTTCATTAAACCCTAACTTTTGCATGTCTCTAAAGCATGGTTTCTTGTTGATTTTTCTTTATGTATGAATTTAAGGTCTTTGTTAGAGATTTTGTACCATGTGAATTAGCTTGCCTAATTTCACTTTTGGAAGAAGAGTTATGCTTGCAGCAAAGTTGTTAACTGTTTTAGATAAATGAATAGCTTCCTGTAGTAGTTGTGGGAATGAGACTAATATTAGACCCACGTTTGCTGCTAATGTTTATGTAGTGTTAGGATATTTGCTTTGCCTTGTAATGTTTGTTTATGATAATTAGCCTTGTGGATCTTTAATTTTTCGTTTAGTCAAAAAGTTTATGTACTTATTGATTACATGTGATTAATGTTTCAACACAAATTAAAAGGATCACGTTGCTGTTTTCTCACATATCTATGTAAAATTTGAAGCTGTATAGGATATGGGGTGGTTGCGAAATAGGTTTTAGTGCAAACAAGGTAGACCCTAAAGCCAGACCCAAAAAAAAGGGAAGCTTCCAAAACAGGTTACAATGCAACTAGAGTAGGATACAGGGTCTAAAAAAAGAAAATCAGTTATAATAGGGTAGGATACAGGGTCCAGGTCTGGACCCGATCAACCCTACTAATCCCTTCCCTCCACCACCAACCGTCGCCATTGAAAGTCACCCTACAACCTTCGGATGTTGTCGATGGTCATCCAGCTTTGCAAGTATCACTCTGATGGTTGCCCTCCATAGATCAGCCTCTTTGATCTCTTGTTTTTCTTTTTTCTATTCATGCATTATCTTTGTTTCCCTCTATAAAGTTCCATTTGTTTCACCAAAAAAAAAAAAATGATAGATTCAAAAAATATATATTTTTTCCTAAAAATGATATGTCACAATGCTTGAAATAATTAATTAATGAAAAATGTCATCATTATCAACAACATTTTTTTCTCTTTTTTTTTATGCATGCATTGTCTTTGTTTCCCTCTTTAAGGCTCCATTTTCACCACTCTCCAAGCCTCTATTTGTTTTGTGAAAAAATGATAGATTTAAAAAAAAAAATTGTTAAAAATGATTGGTTGTAACATTTGAAAAAAATTAATCAATGAAAAATATCATCATTATCAACAACATTTATGTCTAAACATTTTTGTAAGACGATGAAAATTACTCATTTTTATAAGCGATATAAGCGATCAATTTTAAGAAAATATTTTCCAAATCATTCATTGTTCACAAAATAAATGAAGCTTAACTCTCTTGCTCTCTTCCTCATAGCTTGATGACAGCATTAAGCTCACCGCCTCTTTCGGCAAAGGCATTGAACCTGAAGAGAGACTCGATGCCTCCTTCATGGAGTCAGAGCTTAACAATGTGGTCGAGATTATTACCAATTTGCGGACAGTGCCTATGTTATACCAGTGGGTTCAGTAAAATAATAGCAGACAATAGTTTAAAAAGCGATCGTATTATTATCCTGTTTTGAGTTAAAATTGGAATTAAAGAATGGATGGTTAGTTTCGACGAGTATGATGTCATTGGTAAAAAGAAGTGTAAAGAATTCTGATGACCATAAAGAAGTGTTTTTTATGGCCTCAACTGTTCCTTTTCTGCATGCTCTTTTTTTCAACTTAATGGAACGTGACAATGGATTTGTAAATGTTGGGCTTTAATTTCTTTACAGGAATTGGGCTCTTTTCAATAGATGGCTCAAAAACTATAGAGAAAATCTTTCAGAGAATCAAAGCCCACAAATAACCAAGTAAATATGAATAAAATATATTACCGCAGTAGTTAATCGTCAAGTGATTTAGGACTTGGCTTATAAATTAAAGGTCATAGGTTCTATTTGTTGGGAAAATTCCTTGTATATTTTGAAGATGACAAACATTCTCTCTAAACCAATATGTATATCTGAGTATGCAGATGAAATATTGTCTACCTGCACAAGTTCATAAGATACTTCACCTGCAAGTGGATGTTGACAACATGACAGATGCACTAGTGGAGAGCTTCCTTAGTTTGTAAATGGAGAACAAAATACTGAGCGGCAAGTGTCAAGAGTTGGAAAGGTTTTTGAATTTTGGAAAACAAACATGGGATGTGGGAACGTCAAGGTGCCTGGACGAATCAAATTGAAGCAGAACAACTTGGATGACGTGAGTACAACAATATGTTTGGAAGGATCCAAATGCAACGTGTGAACAGAATGGAATTTGGTAACATCATCAAGTCTAGATAGTCCACTTTTCTATAGGAAGTTCACAATGTAGACATATTGGACTTTTACTCCACGCATCTAAAAATAAAGACCCAGCTCTATTTCAATTTGATTCAAGCCAAAATTTAGGCTCTGGATTTCACAAAGAAATGTTCTCGAGAAAGTCATATGGGATTCAATATTTTTGGCTTGGCTAAGTAGAAGAAGTGTTAGGTAAGTTTGTAGAGGAAATTTCATCTATTTCAGATGAAGGACATTAATCAACTCCACGTGAATGTTCGAAGTTAAGAACAACCCTTAAAATGGCTACTTTGATCTATTTGAAGACGCTAATGTATAGATCAAATTTGGAAGGTTATAAACATGCATCAAAATGATTGATAAAGGTTGGCCAAATTGATAAAGATTCCTTCAAAACATGCTCTTACTTCTCATGTTTCTTTTTCTAGAATATATTTTGTGATTTTGATTGTAATTTTTTAAGAGAGTGTTGTTTCAATTATTGTAAAGAGTGCTTTGAGCATAACGTGATGTATGTGTAACTGTGAAGCGAGCTATAGTCTGTTGTGGAGAAGCAACTTCATCTATAGATGTTATTAAAGTAGGGGCATTGGAGTTGATCAAGTGGAAAGAGGCAACCCAATATAAGTTTTTTTGCCATCTTTTTTATCTTTTACTTTGTTTACGTTTCTGTTAGTAGAAGATATTTACTGTGCATTGCATATTTCATCTACAAATATTTTCTCACCTTATTCACTTTGTTAAGCACCTTTTTTTTTTCGGTTGAAGAAAAATTTTCAATTCACATTAAGGACATGTACATAACTTCGAGATAAAGATGCAAATCCCATAAGACAAGTAAATCAAAAAGATAAATCATCTTGATAATCCTTCAAAGACCTACTCATTCCACAAAGACTATTCTACCATAGCATTAAAGCACACTCGACGACCAATCACTGAATTTTGCATCAATATTAGTGATGAGCATACATCGAGATTTCCCTCTTCAGCTTTGCTAGAAGGTAGTGCATGCCTAGATTCGATATCCCTAGCACCATCATTATATATAGACAACAACAACACTAATAGATTAAAGAGCATAGAAAATGCCTTGTAAATTCTAAATCTATACCTAGATTTGAGTAAAAGATCACCCAAATCTCGATCTAGATGTAGATTGAGAGAGAAGGGGAAAATTGTCCAAAAAATCCTAAACTTATTGCACTTTTGCTAATTCAGTCCTAAAACTTTTAACTTTGCCAATTCAGTCCCAAAACTTTTCACTTCTTGCCGATTTAGTCCATTCGGCTAATTTTGGCCGGAAAATGCTAACGTGGACGCCGACAATGCCACATAGGACCACCGGCGTTGACATGGACAATTTTTAATTATATTTTAATATTTTAAAATTTTTTTGAATTATTATTATTTTTTATGTTTTTCCCATTTTTTCTTTTCTTTTTTTTCTTTTTGGCTTTCTTTGCCTTTTCCGGTGGCTGACCACCGGCCACAGGCGATGACTAGCCATTGGCCAAAGCCAGCCAGGCTAGCCTCGCCCGCCACAGGCGAGGCTCGGCCGAGCGAGGAGGAGCCTCGGCGAGGACAGCCCTCACCCAGGCACAGCCCGGCAAGGGTCGCCCGCACCTGGCGAGGCCGACCCTCGCCCAGGCCAAGGCGGCCTCGCCGGGCGTTGGCCGGGGGATGGTGACGCCGGGCAAGGCCACCCTAGCTTGGGAGAGGGCCGGCCTCACAAGATTTAGCGAGGGGAGCCCTCGCCGAGGGGAGCCTTCTCCCAAGCGAGTGTCGGCCTCGCCTAGACCACATTTGGCGAGGCCGGCCCTCGCCCCCCGACCGACGCCCGGCGAGGGCCAGCCTTGCTAGAATGTTAGCCTCACCCAAGTGAAGGCTTCCCTTCTAGCGAGGCCGGCCCTCGCCCGGCCTGGGCAGGGCTCCCCTCGCCAGGGCTCCTCCTCGCCGACCGGGCCTCACTTGTGGTGGGCGAGGCCAGCCGACTGGCTTTGGCTGGTGGCCGGCTGTCGCGTGTGGCCGATAGCCAGCCACCGGAAAAGGCAAAGAAAGCCAAAAGAAAGAAAAAAGAAAAAAAAAAAAGAAAGAAAAAACAAAAAGGGAAAAAAGAAAAAAATTCAAAAAATATTAAAATATTATTAAAAATTATCAATGTTAGTTCTGGCGGTCCTACGTGGCACCGCCGGCGTCCACGTCAGCATTTTCCGGCCAAAATTGGTCGGATGGACTAAATCGGCAAGAAGTGAAAAGGTTTATGACTGAATTGGCAAAGTTAAAAGGTTTAGGACTAAATCAACAAAAATGCAATAGATTTAGGACTTTTTGGACAATTTTCCCAAGAGAGAAGACCTACAAAAGAGATACCTATTGATTACAAAATCACTTTTAATAAGCCGACTATTGAAGGCAGTAGCAGAGGAGTGTCGGAGATTTGCAGAGCGCACGACTATAAGGAGCAAGCACCATATCAGAAAGAGTGGACTCTTCCGAAACACTCTTGCTTCAAACTTCAGAGCTCAAGAAAGCTTGAAGATGAGAGAGAGAGAGAACCCTCACTTTGTTATGCATTTAAACATGAGGAAATTTATAAAAAAGATTAATAAAAAATCCTATTGCAACAAATTCACCTCCTTTTGGTTGTTAAGTTAGTACATATCGTTAATTTGCAGTCTACATAAGAAAGCTTGGTTATTCTACAAAAAAGATGAGTCTACACTTAGATGTATCACTCGTTTTGGCTCTCGATTCACATTCTAGTGAGGTCTGGATAACGGGCGAAAGTAATGTTTCAAGGGCATATCGATGGCCTCAAAATGAACATGATCTTGTGGGTGACTCACAGTTGGCCAATCCCATACAACTTTTTATGCTGCTTATGTATAAAATCTGAGATAAATGAGCAAAATGGAACTTTCTATTAGGTTAACTGACCCTATTGAATCAATCCCCACATTGTCCTTCCAAAAGGTTCGTCTAGTGGGTAAGACACGGACTCCGGGACTTGTGCGTGTGGAATTGGCACTTACTATTTTAAAATTCTTCGCCATTTAATACAAATAATTCCTTATTTAGGTCATCCATCTAGACATTGATTTGCGACTTACTTGGTTCCGAGATTGGTGGAGCATTTTACACTTGAGATTATCCTATGGCGGAGCCACCTTTTTATGAGCAGCGCATGTGCCTCCACTGACTTTTCAAAATTTCCTATTAGTATATATAAGCACTTTAGCATACGTGATTTCGCCAACTTTTGTGCTTTGACCCCAATAATTTTTTTAATTACATATCTACCCAAGCAGCTATAAGATGTAAACAAAAAAATGTTCAAATCACATTCCCGCCTTGAATGTTTAGTTCAGATTCGCCTAGAATTTTAAGTGGAATATTATGGCTGGGTTATAGATTTCTGATAATTATTTGAATATAATTTGTGTGTCAATTCTACCAAATGAACTGAATCCCAAGTTGTTTTTTTTCTTTTTACTTAATTTAGAATTGCTTATACTGTTATCTAATTATATGCGACTCATCTCGGTCGTAGGTATGCAATAAGGAATACTTGACTAAATGTACTATGACAATTAAACACCCTTCTTTTGTTGGTTCGCTCTTGATTCTTTTGTTGGCTTCTGTTGTTTATGGGGAAAAAGAAACAAAGAGAAAACTCCAGCTGGAAAGGGCTGAGCTGAAAGGTGGCGATGATTTGCGCCGGTGGACTCGCCGGTGGAGGACATGAGGGAGGGAGCGACGGTGAGATAGAACGAGTCGGGGACATGATTGATTCGCTATTTTCATTGAATTGGGAAGCCACTTGGCCACCTTTTTATGGAAAGTATCCATTAAGGGAGTGCAAGTGCGTTCGCCATAACTAATTGTTTGACCCACGCTTTACGCGGACTTTTATGCATGAATAGTATTGTAATTGTATAAACTCAAATTCAATTGAAATTGAATGACAATTGACAAAATACTTCTTCATGTTGGTTATATCACCAATCAAATAACGTGACTAATGTATAAGTTGGCATCTGTAAAATTCTTCTTCAGTCATTTTACTTATTTTTTCACAATGAATAAGATGGTCTATTTATATATTTTGGGTATGTAAATTACTCTTCATTAAGCAAGATCAGAATGACAAGGGAGAGCTACTGCCCTTGCAACCTCACATCTACTCAGTTACATCTTCTTTACTATGAAAGAATCACTCTCTCGAGCTCACCTGAGACCAATACCGTTAGGGCTATAGAGAGGGCCTCAGTTTCAACATCTTTCTCCAAGCATAAGCGTGATCTGCTTCGAGTTCAACGGACCAAGAACTAGCTTAATCCATGTGATCCATAGAATATAGCAATCGTTGAGCTTCAGAATAAACTTTCTCGTGGTTAAGCTTCAGACTAGACAGACGCTGAATATCTGAAACATAGCAATCACCTCAAATATACACAGTTTTTCCGACAAAACATCATTTATACTCACTATTTTTGGTAAACCAATTATTCTTTAAGTACCCTTTTCTTTTACGAAACGAAATGTCCAATATCTTGAATATTTGAATATAACTATATAAATTTATTTGGTCTTTCGAGTGAGACAATGTTGGCTAGTCAATCGTGCAGAGAAAGAGGGAGGGCAAGGAAGAGCCGGGGGGCGTGGTGTTGTGGTGGTGGTGGCGCGGCAATGGGTGAAGCTGTGTGACGGTGGCGGAGGTGCGACACGGTCACGGTGGAGACAGATGGAGTGGGAAGCGAGGGATGTTAGTGTTCAAACGTGAGCTCTTCGGGTAAATTTTCTTTAAGTTTGGAGGCATTTTGATTTTCTCGGCGATTCGTTGAAAGGCATCCCAAGATACTTGTTAGGTTACTAAACAAGAAAGCATGGCTATTTCAACCCAATGGCCGTCCCTTATGATATTCACAATTATTACTTTGGAAAAAGGGTATTTCCAAATTACATACTTCTTTTATTTAGTACTCGGGTTTTCTTTGGTAACAACACCTACTACCTAGGATATGAAGAAAGGAAACGTCTCCGCTCTCGGGAAAAAAGAGACGAAATTTTGTAAGGAAAGTCTCCAATCGACATCAATCCGGAAAGTGAAAAGGGAAGGAAAGAGAGAGGGGAAAATCAACAATTTGCGAACGTAAGAAAATCACAAACCTGTCGACCGTGGAATTAGGAATATCTTGTCCCGCCGATTCCGGGAAAAGATTAAACGAAGTGCGCGTCTCTTTCGCAGAGATCCAGATTCAGCAAAATCTGTTTTTGAGCAAATCCAAGATGTGGAGGACAACGGCACAATCCATCATTACAAGATTTCCCCCCCTGTATGCAGACAAAGTGACTTGAGTTTTCTAATGCGTGTCTCCACAAGGCTGTATCAGCAAAGATACTGATGTTCTTGCGATAATGGATGGGACGATTCTACTGTTCCGTTTAAAGAAGAAAAAAAAAAAGAACGGTTCCTTTTCCGACTGATATATTTCCGAAATAGTTTATTAGAGCAAAAGACAAAACTGTTGATAAAAAAAAGAAGTTATCAGTTGCATGATTTTTCGATATCTCGTTGGTAACTTCAAATACTTTTATGGAGTTGCCGAATTTTGTTGATAGTTCAAGTTTACTCATATATTACTTTTATCTTTTCTCTCTTATCAACGTCTCAAATATACCAATGCTTAAGTGAATTAACTAATCTTCATTTGAGTGACTTATCAGATTTTTTTTCGAATTTACCAATTAGTTTTGGGTTACTAACTCTAATTTTAGTTACTTTTATTGGGTTTTTAAATCTATCATCTTATGTTATCATTTACCAATCTTTCTTATAAAAGTCTCAAGTTAATCAACTCTTATTTAAGGAAAAAATCCACCAAAAACCCAAACTATGACATTTGGAGTTTTTTTAATTTACTAACTCTAATTTGAGTTACTCAATGATGTCTATTGGGTTTTTTAAATTATCATCTTATGTTACCATTTACTGATCTTTATTAAAAGTTTCAAGTTAATCAACTCTTATCAAAGGAAAAAAAAAACCATCAAAAATCTCAAATTATGCTAATTGTAACATATTTACCTTAAACTTTTTTTCTGTGGCACAAAAAAATTCAAACTTGTACTTGTGCAACACATCTACCCCCATCAAGGTTTCATCAATGAACGTGGTTAAAAATCTACCTACGTAGACGGTAGAAAGCAAACAATGTTCACATGACATTAACGTAGCTTAAGTAAAATAACAACAACAATATTTTGGTTGAAAAATCATTTAACTGAAACTTGACCAAGGATAGATGTATCACATAGGTATAGGTTTGGGGTTTTTATGTCATAATAAAAAAGTTTAGTATAAATGTATCACAGTTGGTATAGTTTGGGGTTTTTAGTATCATAAAAAAAAAATTAGGGTATAGTTTAAGATTTTTGCTATCTTTTTTCCCTTATCTAAATTCACCGATCTTTATTTTTGTAATTTACTAGTTTTTTCACTGATCATTATTTTGTAATTTACTAGTTTTTCTTTCATTACCAAATTCTTCTTTGAGTTACCAATTTTTATTTGCATTGCTTAATAAACTGTTAAATTTACCAATTCATTTTAGAAATTATCAATCTTAATTGGAGTGATTACCAACATTTATCCAATTAAGTTACCAATAAGCTTTGCATTACCAATTATAATTTGAGTCAATTACCAATGTTTATTTGGCTTTCTAACTTACCAACTTCTCTTCATTTTCTTTTTTTTTTTAGGGATAAGATACAAGTGATCTATGAACTTTGGTTTAATGTGCAATTTGGTCCCCAAACTTTTAATTTGTTCAATGTGGTACCTAAATTTTAACCCAATGTACAATCTAATCACTTAACTTTTTATTTGTTTAATATGGTCCATGAACTTTTAGTACATATTCAATATAGTCTATGAACTTTATAAAAATGACAATATTGAACATTTTTATATAGTTTATGGATTAAATTGATTACGTAAAAAAAAATTAGGGATCACATTAAATAAATTAAAAGTTCGGGGATGACATCACCCATGAGCTAAAGTTCATGGACCATATTGAACAAATTAAAAGTTCATGAACCATATTGCACATTGGGTCAAAATTCGTGGACCATTAATGTCTTTTTCCCTATCATTTACAAACTTTTATTACCTTTCTTACGAGCGCCTTAAATGTACCAACCATAATATGAATATATTAACCTTTATTCAAGTGACATATCACTTTTTTTAATTAAGTTACCAACTAGTTTTGAATCACCAAATTTCATTTGAATTGATTATTACCAACATTTATTTTTATTTTTTTAAGTTTACCAACTTTTTATTGACTTATCACTTTTATTTTCCTTAATTTTCAACTTTTTAATTTACTAATTCTTTGTAGAGATTACTAAACTCAATTAAAACAATTACCAAATTTTCTCCAATTAAGTTATTAGCTAGTTTTGCAATACCAAACTTTTATTTGAGTTAATTTTAATGATTTTTTAAGAGTTAATATCATAAAAAAAAAAAAAATCACAAATTGGTATATCCATGGTACACTTACTTCACATTAATTTTTTTTTCCATAAAAACAATACCATAAAAAGTCACAAATTGGTATACCCATAATACACTTACTTCACATTAATTTTTGTGTGATAAAAACTTTTGAATTGGCACATATGCCATATTTCCCCAAACTAATTTGTAAGTTATAGAAAATTTCAAATTGATTCACTCGTACTATATTTATCTCGAAAATGATGTACTTGTGCCACATTCACCCCCCTTCCCAAACACCTCAGATTTACCACAATTTGTGTTCAATGTGGCATGGGTCACCAATTTTAGTATAAATGTAGCATAGATGTACCTAGCTTGGGATTTTTATGAAACGAAATCAGTTTGGAACAAATGTAGCATGAGTGTACCAGTTTGGAGTTTTGGTGGCACTAATTATTTTTTTAAATCCTAACTTTTCTTATCTTTATGAAAACAAAAAGCTAGTCTTATTGCTTACCAACTTTTATTCGCCTTTATTTTTAATTTCTAAAACTCTTTTAAGAAGTTAGTAACCTTAATTTTAGTGATGACCAACTTTTTTTCTGATCAAGTTACCAACTAGTTTTGCAATATTAACTCTTATTTGAGTTAGTTACCAACTTGGTTTTTTTTTTTTTTTAAATTACTAACTTCTTGTACCATGAAAAAAAAAAAAAAAAAAAAACTTCTGATTTTTTATCAGCTTTTTTTTTTACCTTCATGGGCAACACTGTAAATTTACCAACTTCTACATGTAATTACCAACCAACCCTTTTTTTTTTTTTGTCTAATTTACCAACTTTTCTCAAATTAAGTTACCAACTAGATTTTGATTTCCAACTCTCATTTGAGTTTCTTACCACCATCTATTCGAATTTTATTTTAATTTATCGATTTTCATGTTGAGTTTCCACTTCATTTGTTATATTTACAATCACTTTTTACAATTGAATTATCAACTAATTTGCGGTACTAATTCTTAATCAATTTATTTGCCAACATCTGTTTGGTAAAGACCAACTTCTTTTATCTCTAATAAAAAAGCCAATGTAATTATTTATTAACTTTTACAAACACCTTAGCTTTTTTCACTACTATATGAAATCTAGACTTTATCTTTTGACTTATTAACTTTATTCTTAATTAACCAACCCAATAGAAAACCTAGTAAATTCCAAAAATCCAAATAAATGATGTTAACTAGCTCAAACGAGAGTTGAGATAACCCAAAATTAATTGATTCCTTAATAGGAGAAAAGAGGATAAATCACTTAAATTGAAGTTAGTAAGTTCATGTAAAAGTCGGTACATATAAGATGTTAGTAGAAAAGGTAGATAAAAGTAAGGGAAAGATAAGAAAAGCTCGTAATTTAAAGAAAAATAACCTTGATAATAAGTCAAATGAGAGTTAGCAACCCAAAACTATTTAGTATCTTGATAAGGAAAAAACTTGACAAGTTAATGAGGTTGGTAAAATTGTTTTATAAATGAGTTTGAAAATATAAAGCGTTGTTAAGAAATTCAAATAAAATTGTGAAAGTGACAAGACAAAGGATAGCAATTAAATAAAAAAGAAAATAAATGTTGGTAAGTAACTTAAATAAAAGTTGGTAACCTGAGGTGATAATTCAAAAAGGAGAAAAATTGGTGAGTCATGCTAATTTAGGTTGGTAATCTCTTAATTGAGTTAGTAGTAAAGGTTTTTAACCCAAGGCAAATAAAATTTGATAACTCAAGAATAAAAGTTGGTAAATGTTAACACCCAAATATTCACTAATTATTTAGGAGTTTATTGCATATAAGAGTAGGGATTGACCCCAACCCTAAACAAAAATATTAGTTAATTGCACATAAATATTAGGAGCACTTGCATTAGTAGTTAATAGGTTCATAAATTACATTAAAATTGGACTGGCGGTGGATGAATTTGAGTGAATAGTTATGAGCTTAATCGAATTAATTGAATTAAGCTCGTGTGAAATAAAATTTAGCCAAGCTCATTATTTCTTTAATGGCTGAAATTATGTGCACAAAAATTTCATCAAAATTTGAAACCATAAAGATTTTTTTCACACAAAATTGAAATGGGCATGAGGGAGGCCAAATCTTTTAGTTGTGGGAAAGATATATTGAAGGAAAAGAAGAAAGAGATTTGGCCTCGAGCAGAGTAATTGGAGGTGTATACATGCTCGGTCCGAGGTGGGACCTTTCTACGTCTCATCCACTTCCCTTTCTGAACCTTTCTTCGTGTCATCCACTTCTGGAGGGGAGAGATTTGACCTAGATCTCTCCCTCCCCTCCTAGTTGCTTTTCCTTTTGTTTCCTTTTGTTCTTTCCTTCCTCTCCCAATTTAATTTTAGATTTGGGAGCTTTCCTCTCCTGATTTTATATTTATGAGCTTTTCTCTTCAATCTAATTATGGAATTTGGAATTTTAATGAATAAATACTCTACCTCCAATTTCAATTGTATTCCCAACGATTTCAATGTTTAAAATTTGTGTTCATGTAATGTGTTTTAGTTCAAAGTTTTGGCACTTGACATTGACTAGAGGGCTCACTCTAACATGTGTTAGAAATATGTTTATGTTGTCTCCGTATGATGATGGTATTGAGAATGCCAAACCTAGACGTACACCACAGAAAGGTAAAGGTGTAACTATAGATGGAAATCTTGGTGTGTACCTATCACTAATGATGCTATGTGATTCGGTAATCAACCGCCAATCCTTTCGCTTGGTTGCAGTCACAGATTTGTTCTTGATAAACGAGCCCATGATTATCTCTATCAACCATGCTCTATTAATGTGCATTGATTTCTAGTTTTTGGTTTGTTTTGGAGGTTTATGGGCTTATCTTGTTATTGTGACTTCTGAGATTTCCCATCATGTATCATTTTGATGAAAAATAGAAATTTTTTTTACAAAAAAAAAAGTGAAAGAAGCAAAAGGCATTGAATATTGTGTTAATTCTAAAAAGAAAGTGAAAATTGTGTTATTTTCTGGAAAAAAAAAAAAACTTCTAAGGATGATTGGTTCTCGGTCTAGCTCCAAGGCGGTCCAGTAGAACCAATCCAGTTCAAATGAGAGATTTGCCTTGGTTTATCCGCAAAAAGAACGACCGTACATTTAAAATAAGACAGAGTTGCTTCTTTCTTGGGGATTTTCTGACACATACACAAGAGAAGCCACAGACAAAAGAATGTCAATAAAAGTGGTCTTTTTCTCTTTTCCCTTCACCGTGCAATTCTTACACCAGCCTTGTCGTGAGGAGCTTGCATGCAAACATCGAGCCGTTGCTTCCCTTCACGCTCGACGCAGCACTGCTCAGAGCAAATTGCAACCTCCATTGCTGGCTTACCTGTAAAATCGTCGTCAGCTCAGCGATTCCAAACGTTTTTTCCGCAAGTTCCCAGCGAGTCTAGTAACTCCGGTGGCACCTAGATTGCAACAATACCACATTGTAGATAATATCTTACTCCGGTGGCCTTATTTTTAGTCATATAGAATCAGGTCCTGTAATTTGATACTTGCACGTTGTTTGCATGATTGGATTATTTATCATGTTATAAGTTGCATGTCAAGTAAAGTAGTTGCATATTAATTATTGTCCGTCACTAGAATTAGGCTAATTAGTAAAATTGCATGACATATAGCTTAGTTTTCACTTTAATAAGAGAAAACCCAAAATAAAATAAAATAAAAATTGAGTGGAAGTATGTGGTAATAAAAATCATATTTAGAATTGAATATGGTTTCTAATTAATATTTGTAGTACATGCTTACATTTCTCCAAGGTAAGTAAATTCCTTCCTTACCCTTACAATTTATTTATCACTTTGATTATTGGGTGTTTCATTAATGGTTGCGAACTTGTATGATTACCTCACACATTAATGGATGGGGTTAAAATGAATTCAAGTTGCTTGCCAAAACATTTTTTTAAATAAAAAGAAAAAAAAATACTAAAATGGTGTTACGATCTATGTAGCACGGACACTCTTCTGAGCGCCGTGTCGTGTCCAACACGCCGACACGTGTCCGACACGCGGTCAACAAGTGTCGAAAAATCCGACACATGGTCAACTCTCTTCAACACGCTCCTACACGCGAGTCTAGAATTCCGACATGCGATTCCGACACGCACGGGGTCAATTTTAAAAATTTCTAATACTTGAGGAGTCAAAATATAAATATACACAAAAGAAGTAATAAAAGAAGTAATAAAATTGCTATAAATATACACACACACACGGGTCAATTTTTTTTTTTCAGTTTTGTTTTTTTAGAATTTTTTTTTTTTTTAAAGTCTTTTACTATGAAAGAAGTAATAAAAAAATGCTATGTATGATAAATAAATAAATTTAAAAATATCATTTCAGCATTTTTCTTTAAACAATGTTTTTTTCCTCTAAGTTTTGTGTATTATTGTAACAAATTAAAATAATGAATGATATTATTTAATATTTTTCGTGTAAATTAATTCTAGGCTATTTTTATTATTATTTATTTATGTATTTATATATAAAAATACATTTAATATATAACGTGTCGAAACGTGTCGAAATTCTCTATTTTTAAGAAATAACGTGTCGACGTATCGTATCGTGTCGTGTCGCGTGTCGCGTGTCCGTGTCGGTGCTACATAGGTTACAGTAATCTGGTGTTATTGAGTCTTATTGAATTCTCTAGTTTGTAGAAGTAAATTAATTTTCCCTATGCTTTACTTGAATATCTAATCAACCCACCATAAACCAATTTGTGGCAACTCCAAAATGAATCAATCTAGCATGTTAAATAACATAAACTTAAGCTTCAAATTGATATGGGCTTGAGAGAGCCTGAGTTAAGTCTAGGCTCGGTAGCCAAACCCTAAATGGTTCCACTTGTTTTAAGGTAAGGTCGCAATAGTAATTTATAAAGATGAGCATAAGTAAGTAACTTAGATAAGAATTGATAATCTAAATTTAGTTTGTAATTTAACATGACAAAAGTTCTTAGATGACTCTAATTTTAAGTTAGCAATTTTACATAAAAGTTAGTAAATTTGAATTGTTGGTAAGTTATGCAAATAGAAGTTTGTTATAGTACAAAATTGCTGATTTACAATCAATAAGAAAAGTTTGTACTTTCATATAATTATAGGAAAGAAACCAACAAGTTATATGGAAAAATACTCACCATTCATTAATTTAACAATATTTTTTTAATAATTATCACGACTTATTGAAATTTACCTATACGAGAAAAAAATAATTTGTAGTTTTTGATACGGGGCAATAGAATTCTGTTAATGGAAAACATATAGTTGATTTAAAAAGAAAAATATTTTGGGCCCACAAAATACACACAAAACAAAAGGAATGATGACATGTTTTTCAGAAAAAAAAAATGTTTTCAAGGCCTTTTTTTTTTACCGTCGATCAACCACCATCACCTCCGCCGCCAGCACCATCCAAGCCGCACTAGACATAGTGGTCGAAACCACCATCCGATTAAGAATGAACACCATAATTGGGGCGCGTCCATTGCCATTGCCACTCACTTCTGTAACTTTGTGTGATTATAATGTTAAACTATTCTAAAAGATTTTCTAAAAAGATGGTTCATGAACATGCACCAAAGTAAGACCTACAAAGGTGCTACATTTCTATGGAAATGCTTTCTCAAGAAATCTTTCTCCTATGGAAAACTCAAGAAATAGTATGGCTAATTCACAAATTTGATCCATTGAATTAACAATGAAGTGGCAAAAAAATTATAAATATATTACATTTGTGTTAATTCAATTTTAGACATTTTAATCGGATCAATTTACCTTTAAATTTTTTCATATTGATACAAATTAAGTCCATCTAGCTAATTCAGGTCGGAAATTATTGATGTGAACATTGGTCATCCTATATAACATGATAGACATTGATATGAACATTTTTTTATTATTTTTTAAATACTTTTTGAATTTTTATTAATGTTTTCTTTTTCTTTTTTTTCCTTTGCCCATTAAAGGTAGTAGACAGTTGCCTTTTTTTGCATTGACGCTTCTTAGGAGCAATTTGAATTGGAATGTACCATTAAAGGTTAGCTACGTAGGAGCATGTGGGGCAAAACATTTATGGTCAGGCCACGCCCCTCTTTCAATCGTCTTTTCACCTTGTAAGGCAATCGTATCTCCCTTTATTGGAGCTTCCCTACTCCGTCTTCTATTTTCCTTCCACTTCTAGACACTACTCTACCCAGTTGCTCCGCGAATTGAGCTTCCTCCCAATTTGCAAGGTAAGATTTTCGGCTTCATTATAAGCAGAGTATAATGTTTAGCTGAGGGAGTTGGGGATAAGTTTTTTTTTCCTTCTCTTTTCCTTCTTATCTTTTTTATTTTCCACCACTCACCCACCACGGGGCAAGAGTCGTGGCCCTCACCCAGCCTCACCCAGATGTGGGTGAGGTGCAAGCGGCTACAAGTGAGGCCGATTGCCGCAACCACTTGCTGATGGAGGAAGAGGGCTTTGTTGGCCTCATCTAGTGGTTGGCAAGCCTCACCAACCACAAAGTGAAGAAAAATATGAGAAGGAAAAGAGAAGATGAAATAAAACGAAAAAATAATTTAAAAATTTTAAAAATTGTTCACGTTAGCACCGACCGTGTCATATAGGATGGTTGATATTTACGTCAACAATTTTCAGATCTAAATTGAGTGGATTGACTCAATGTGTACCCATGTTAAAAAGATTTAGGACTAAATTGGTCCAATTAAAAAATTTATAACTGAATTAATATCGGGAAAACTCCAAATAAAAGCTTAAAATGCCCTCGTTTTTTTAAAAAAAATAAAAGCCTGAGGTGGATCTTATTTCAAATAAAAACCCGAAGTAACTATATTAGTCTCAAAGAAATGTCGGAAGTAATTATGATTACTTCAAATAGGGGCCTAGCCTTGTCGACTTGTTGGCCAACAAAAATTATGATCGATCAGGAATATTTTCATCCAAATACAACTTAAATTTAAATTAAATTAGATTTAAAAAAACACCAAAAAAAGGTAAAAATAGAGGCGGGAGGAGCCCTCCCACTTATGGTCGCCACCCCATTGCCGATGGGGTGGTAGTGATGGCCGATGGAGTCGCCGACGCTTGGGTGAAGACCGGCAACCCTTGCTAGAGATGGAAAATGGCAACGTCCCTCTCCTATGGAGAGGGTCACTAGCCCTTGTCCAACGCCCTTAGACCTCAGCCTTGGCTTGGCGGCTAGCACCCCCAAATTGGTCAAGGGAAACTGAGCTAGGGCCTGCTAGCCCTCTCCTATCTCAAGAGAGGACCAATAGGCCTCGCCTCTGGTCGGCGAGCAACCCCTCACCCAAGCGTTAGCGACCCCACCAGCCATCACCACCACCCCCACCGGCGATAGGATGATGGCCATAGGCGAGAGGGAGCCTCCCTCCCATGCGTGTTCCTCTTTTTTTTTTTTTTTTAAATAAGTTTTAATTTTTTTAATTTTTTTGGAAGAAAAAAGGAAAACATTTATAAAAATTTAAAAGACAAAATTACCCTTTACTAAACAGTGAGTTTAGGCCTTTCTTTGAAATTAATATAACCGCTTCATCCTCTTATTTAAAACAAGGTTTATTTCATGTCCTTATTTGAAAAAATAATAGCACTTTAAGCCTTTATCTAAAATAATATCTACTTTAAGCCCTTATTTGAAAACAATGAGGGCATTTCGAGTCCTCATTTGAAATTTTCCCTTAATACTAATATGATAGGTTTTGAACTTTATTAGTACGTTTCGTTATGGATATCCCCCTGTAGCCCGCAACATCACCTAATGTACTAATTTCACAAATCAATGACATTAGTATCTTCATATGTGTGTGTATGTGTGTGTATATATATATATTTAAAACCGAAAAGCACTTTCTCGATCTACTTTTATTCATTAATTGTGGAGGGCAGTCCTCCACTTAGTGGGGGCTCAACGCAGCCGTCCAGTAGAATGGTTGGAAAGTGATATCACGTCTAGAAGGAAAAATCATTATTTACTCCAAAAATCAGTGCAATTTGTCTGATTCTGGTGATTTCCCATTCCGGATGAGATGTTGAAAAATCGAAATTAAATAAATAAAGGAAGGGCATGAGGACAAGGAATAAGGCAAAAGGGCACTTGATTACCCACCCACTAAGGGATTGTGGATAGACAAGAGATTATAAATCTAGCAGCTTGAGTTATTGTGGACTTTGCAGGACAAGCCTCTCTCAGATTGATCAATTGACAAGTTTCATGGGTGAACAAGTTCAAGAGACTCAGCTCACCATCAGGGGTAAGTAGAGACTTTCAAAAGTAGGAATAGAACTCCAAGATCAGTATATTTTCAGATGAAAGTAAAATAAGATGACTGCTGTTCCTATTAAATGACTTAAAATCTAGATTACGTGTTCATCTTTGCTCCTCATCCTTAGCCTCTTGAATGAAGCAATTTCATTGATAGCGCAAATTCTCAATATCTGCATGGTCCCAGGTGAAGAATCCAGAGAAACGAAATCACCTGGACACAGGAACGATGCGAGCAAACCCGAGGCCGCGCTGTCTCCGGCAAGAAACTACAAGTGGTGGCTGAGAATCGCGGTGTTCTCGCTCTTTGTCCTCTCAGGCCAATCAGTAGCCACAATCTTGGGGAGACTGTACTATGAGAAGGGAGGGAAGAGCAAATGGATGGAGACACTAGTTCAAGTAGTAGGATTCCCGATCCTCATTCCTTACTTATTCTTCTCCCCAAGCAAGCCCTCTTCCACCACAAAAACCGCCCTCGATGGCCGTATGGACGCGAGACTGCTTGTGCTCGTTTACATCATTTTCGGCATAATCTTGGCAGGGTGTGCTATGCTGTTCTCAGTCGGACTTGAGTACCTCCCCGTGTCGACTTTCTCTCTAATCAGCGCGTCGCAATTGGGCTTCACTGCCCTACTCGCCTACTTCATCAACTCGCAGAAGTTCACTCCCTTGACGATCAATTCTCTGGTGCTCTTGACCATCTCATCCACCCTCTTAGTGTTTCAATCCGAAACGAACAGTACTACAGCGTCCACTGGAAAGTATGCGGTCGGGTTCATATGCACATTAGTCGCGTCGGCCTGCTGCGCATTAATCCTCAATCTCACACAACTTTACTTCCGGAAAGTCCAGAGGACGGACCTGATTTACACGATCTTCGAGCTGCTGATATACGAGTCCATGGTCGCGACGTTCATCATCTTGGTGGGGCTGTTTGCTAGCGGGGAGTGGAAGGGGCTGAAGGAGGAAATGGAGGAGTTCTCGCTAGGGAAGGTATCTTATGTCATGACCTTGGTTTGGACGGCGATAACTTGGCAGGTCTTCGCGATCGGGATGGGAGGACTGATCTTCCAGGTGTCGTCGGTGTTCTCGAACGTGATCGCGATCGTGGGCTTGCCAATCGTCCCTGTGCTGGCCGTCGTGTTTTTCGACGACAAGATGGATGGAGTGAAGGTTGTTGCCATGGTGTTGGCAGTATGGGGGTTTCTCTCCTATGTGTACCAGCAACATCTTGATGACGTTGCTTCCGAGGCTCAAGATAAAAATGATGAGTCCGGCTAAATACAGAACGGGAGTGGTTGATGTACTAATCGGAGGTGGCGCTAGGGTTTTGAGAGTTTTTTTCTTTCTCTTTAATTATGCTTAGTGAAGTTCTCGATCATGTTTTTGGCTTTAATCGTTGCTTTCAGTTTTGCTCAGCATTATTCCTCGTCTCCACTACATGGTTTGATTAGACTGTTGATGTGTTCACTAAAGCACTTCCCACCGAGTGTTTCTTTCTTGTACCTTTTATCAAAATTTACGGCTTTATATATATTATTTTGAGTTCCGGATCCGAGCATATTCTTAAAAGGTTCAAGAGGAAGAAATAGATGGGACCACCGTCTCTGCGCGGCGCCTGTTGAATAAGGCGCTCCAGGTAAAAAAGCCTAACGAAAGTGGAGGGGTCGAATCCCGGCGCCGCACGGAGTTTTAAGCGCGACGTCGGGGTGGTGGGTCCTCCGCTAGCGTCGCCCGAGGGTTTACCCGCCGGCTACCGGCTGTATGGGGTTTGTGACATCCCGAATTTTCGATTATGTTTCCTTCTGATTGAATCGGGCGTTTCATTGACATGTTTATAGGGCTATTCTCAGAACTGATCATTCTTGAGATAACTGGACTATCTGGGGAAATTATTAGGAATTTTAAGGCAATAGACTTGAGAATTCGACCAGGAATCGGCTTCTCGACCGTGTCCATCTTTAGAGGCCATTACGGCATAGTTAAAAATCGATTTGAAATCAGAGATAGAATGGATCGATAGCGATGTGTGGCTAATCGTGGGTGACACCACTAAATTAGAAAATTCATGTTGACCGACACTAGACTGATTTTCTTATTGTTTTGGTACCCTGTGTTCGTATTTGGATCCTCGAGATTTTCACGACAATCGAGAGTCGTCAATAAGTCGTGTGGGTTCATAGTGGCTCGAAGAAAATCGACCACGAGTCAATTGCACTTAAAAATATCGAAAGTTACCCGGTGGCCTGAGGTCACGCTAAAAATGCGTCGAATAGAAATTAACCGCCAATTTGAGTCCGATTTCGAAATGAAGTTTTGGCCATGTCACAATAAATTCTAGGAGTGTCAACTCAGTCTCGGAAGATTTTTCTGACACTTGACACTTTTTGGGAAAAAGTCGTTGCCGGACCCTTTTTGTGCAATTGAAGCCGGAGATTTAATTTTGGTTACAAATTTGAGATGTAAAGTGGATTCAAAGATGAGGAAAATACCGAGATGGTCATGGATGACCAATTGAAATTATTGAGGCCAATTGTGACTAAATCAAGTGAGTGTGATGGTCCAATTGGAAGAGGTGGTCTTCAAATTCGTGTAACCCCCAAAGCCACAACCTTTGGACCACTTTGTCTTCTAGAAGAGGGTGTCTTGATGGCTTTGATCAGCGCCAAAAGTATTCTTACATGGCCAAGAGTGATTTTGGAAGATATTTTGTGAAATATCGCCAAAGTGGAGCCCACTCACTTCTCATCTCTCTTATCTCTTCCCTTCCCTCATCTCCATCTCTCTCTCCTCTCTACCATCCAAGACCCTCTCCTCTTCATTTTCGAAACCCCCGAGCCAACAAGAAGACCAGCAGAAGGAGCTGCAGCCGTCGCACGCCTCCACCCGCGCCACCGCCGGTTTCTGCTCCAGTCGACCTTTCGTCAAAGATTCGAGTCAAAAGTGGTCTTCCCGGATGAACCAGCGAACGAGCCACATATCGCCGTGAAGAGGACATCTAGATCGTTCCATCAAGCCCGAAATCACCCCGAAAGGAGCCGCCGTTCGTCCCGTACGGCCGCTGGAGTCCGCCGCTCGCCGGACCGTCTGGAAGCTGCCCGCCGGTACTGTTTCGCGTTTTCTTGCTGTTTCGCCCCATTTCAGCCCTTCATTTGCCCATTCCATCCACCCACAAGATCCCCAGACCCCGGGAGCCACCGGTTGCCAACCACCAACTCGCCGGAGCTCCGATCGGCCCGTTTTCGCCATAGAAAGCCGCTGGTCTCCTCTCTCCCCGCAAGCCAAACCCGCGGTCCAGCCCATTGAGTCTTCAGCCCAAGATTTCAACAAAATCAATTTCAGCCCAAGAAGACAACAGCCCATATTCAATTGGATTGAAGCCCAAGTGAAGTTTAGTTAATTTCAGCCCAAAGAGAGAGCCCATTTTCAGTTTAATTCTGGCCCAGCAAGCAGCCCACAATTTAGTATTTTCAAGCCCAAGTGATTAAAGAAGTCAGCCCAATCTTGAAGTCCAAAGTTTCTTCGGGCTTGCGAAGTTCTTGGCCCGGCCCAAGTTCGGCCGCCGTTGCGTCGTCGTCTCGGTGTCCCGGCCTTCGTTTAGTGCAAGTGAGTTTTACTCACTAATGCTTTCTTAGTTTGTTAATTATACTTAGGGTTGGTTAGATTTAATTAAATGCAATTAGGTGGTTAGATTAATTTAGATAAATTAAATTAGAGACTTAATTATGCATGTTAGGTGGTTAGAAATAGACATTAACTAGTAGACATGCCATGTTATTTATTGAACGAGTCTCGGTAATTTTCCGGGCTTGTCTCGGCTTCCAATCGTGGCAATACGGGCCTAAATTGGATTTTTAGTATTTATTTATTTAATTTTCGCAATTAATTATTTAATTATTTATTTTTCCGGAAATTCAACCGGGATGGCCGGTGACCGGAATTTCGTGATGATCGTCGTGATGCAGTCTGTTTATTTATTTGAGCTTTACTTAGTGCTAAAATAATTTATGAGTGAATTTAAGATTCATTCCTAATTTGAATCTTGAGAGGGTCGGGTGGGACCATAAAGCCACTAGATCTTGAGAGGTCGGTGGGACCGTAGCCACTAGATCTTGAGAAGGTCGGGTGGGACCATAAAGCCATTGAATCTTAAGTGAGGCATCTTGGAAGAGACACGTGGGCTCGGTGATTTGATGCATCACTTTGGTGAACTAGTGCCTTAGAGAATGCACGTGTCTTCCCATGACATGTAATCGACTAGTTCGATTTGTTATGAGTAGTTGGATGCCTATTATGAATTATACTAATTTGCAGGTGGAATCTGAGGCCAAGGTAAGTCCTTTGACCCATGCGTGTTTAGGCAGCCCATAGTGTATTGGCTTACTAATCGAGTCTTAGGGAGTATAACTCGCTGAGACGTGGTCTCATTGGTTATTGAATAACCATTTCAGGACCCTAAGTAAGAGCTGAAGAGGAGGAACTTGAGAAGGAAAGCACTGACGTGAATCCCGAGGAGGAGAAAGATTTTTGAAGAAGAAGATGATCCAGAGGGATCTTGAGTACAACCCGGATGTGGATTGAGATCCCATTCCTTTTGTGAACCCCGTCTTAGTGTAGATAGGTGTGAGACTTTTATGCTGTAAATAAAAGTGTGGTTGTGAATTTCAATATGAAAAATATGGCATGCTTTTCTATCCCATTGTTTTATTGTCTGTGGATTTATAACTACTTCCGCATGCGCATAATAAATTGAAAGAGTCGGCGATACATTGTCCTGGAATATCGCACTTTAAAATCGACCAAGGTAAGGGATGGGCGCGTGCCCGAGGATCGGGGCGTGACGGGGTTCCCTAGGTATCAAAAAAAAAAAAAAATAGATGGGATATCCGCCCTAAGGTGGGAGACCTCGTAGTGTCGCTCTCGTATTCCCTCTCTCTACGAAGAAAAACATTGGAGGGAATGGGGGCTAGGCATGCTAGCACCGGCGCGTTAAAATAAGGAACAATGGAGAATGGAGTATTAGGGATGAGATTCTCCATATTTTTCTTGATTACATATAATAGATCTCCCTTGATTATGCATAGTCTTGATTGAACGTTACTAATTATAATTTATAAAATTTCGTGAAACCACCGTCAACTATTTTAAAAATTTAAACTGTTAGATGAAAGCGTGGTTTATTATTAAAATATTATAATACTCTCCCTCACACTCAATCTGATTTTTTGCCTAAAATTAAACGTGAAAATTTAATTGAGGAGACTATGGGGCATGGAAAAATTCGAAATTAGGACCTCCAACTTTGATACTATGTGAAATTTCGTAAAACTATCGTTAACTGTTCTAAAAATTTAAACTATTAAATGAATGCGTGATTTATTATTTAAATATTTTAATATAATTGATATTGTAATACTTTATTAAGTTAATAAATATCTCATGTACTCTTTATTACAAGATTTACAAAAACATATAATTTCATATTTTTATCTTATTAATTGAAAATGAACCAAATAGAATGTGCACAGAATCTTTCTCTCCTCTTTCTCCATCTCACTTCCCAAGAGTTCATCATCACATCATACAGAAAATAAATCTAGATTAAGACATAAAGGAGCATCTATGCTCAACACTGGAATCACCTACGGACATATGAGAGAACAGAGTTTCCTCATCTGAAATTAAGCAAAGAACTGTGAAAACATAATTGAAACTTGTTAAACAAGGTCAATGATTGGAGGCACTAACATAAACCAACTTATCTTTAAATGTGCAATTTATGTCCTCCTATTAGGAGTGATCACCGAATCCGGTTCAATCGGAAACCAAACCAAACCGGCCTAGACCATCGGAACTACAATAGCTACCAAATTGGTTCTGAAGTCTTTTTTTTGTTAAAAACCAATAATTTTGGACCCATTGAGAATCCAACCTTCATTGACCAACATATGTTTTTATAGTGAAATTGTGCAACTTGTTAATATATATATATATATATTGACCAAAATATTATGTGGACCAATTCTCTTGTAAAATCGAGAATTGAACCAATCTACCTATACTAGGTTTACAGCCAACTCATTTGAAACTGATCATTCCTAATAATTGGTGTCTTGAGAGATGATAAAAAATCATGTTACACTACTTAGGAATAAGCATATCGGAAGTTCTAAAATTTGTCATAAAAGTACAATTAAGTTATACAATTTTCAAAAAGTACAATCGAGCCTATAATTTGTCACGAAAGTACAATCGAATCTTAAAACTTTCAAAGAATGTGATCAACTCCTAAAACTTGCCAAATTTATGTAATCAAATCTTAGAACTTGTTAACATTTTACATTTGTCAAGTTGGACGGAGTTAATTGAAGAACCAACTTTAATAAATTTAAAAAGTTATTTATGCTTTTTGAAAGTTTTAAGATATAATTACGATTTGACTGTACTTTTTGAAAGTTTAAGAAATTAGTTACACTTTTATTACTACGAGTGTCCAATACCCTTATCCTCGTTACTTTTAGGGGCTGTTTGTTAATGTTCTTTTTTTTTTTTTTTATAAACAGATTTTGTGTTTTTTGTTCCAGAACAAAAAAAGAACATAAACGCGTTTATTTGCGTTTTTGTTCCAAATCTATTTTTTTGTTCCCTAACACTTTTTGGAACATAAACAAGAAAAAAAAAAACTTGTTTCTTTTTTTAACAAAAATTAAAAACACATTTTCTCTCTCCTCTCTTTTTCTTCTTTTTTTTTTTTTTTTTTTTTCTTTTTTTTTTCTTTGGCTGGTCCACCGGTCCACCCTCGCCATGGCTAGCGACCGCCAAAGAGGGCCGGCAACCTTGCCGGGCGTCGCCGGCCCCCGGGCGAGGCCGAGTGTCGCCGGCCCGGCGAGGCTCGGCCTCGCCTTGGCCGGGCGAGGGGGCTCGCCCAGATCCGGCGAGCCCGAGCTCGCCCGACCACCCTGCGAGGCTCGACCTCGCCAAGCCACCTCCAGCCGGCGGCGTCGCTTGGCGGTGGCCCGGGCGAGGCTCGGCCTCGCCGGTGGGTCGGGCGAGCTCAGCTCGCCGAATCTAGGCGAGCTCGAGCTCGCCCGGCTCAAGGCGAGGCCGAGCCTCGCCCAACCACGGCGAGGCTCGACCTCAGCCGGGGGCCGGCGAGCCTCGCCGTGGCGAGGCCGCCCTCGTCGTCGACGGCCGCCGCCATGGCCGAGGCCTGGCGACCACCAAAAGAAGAAAAAAAAAAAAAGAAAAAAAGAAAGAAAAAAAGAAAATAAAAATAAAAATATTAAAAAATTAAAAGAAATAAAAAAAGAATACAAATTTACCGAACGTGTTTTACGTTCATTTTTTATTCCCTAAACAAGTTTATCAAACGCGTTTTTGTTGAAAATTATTCCCCAACAAACACTTTTTTCTATTTACGTTCTCTAACAATTTTTAAACAAATGTTACTAAACGCACCCTTATTATCTATTAGTTCCATTCCTTTCGGACCGGATCTCTCCTTACCTCGAAAGTTTCCCTGATCGACGGTTCGATCTCACATCGATTCTCTTAAAGAAACCTTGCTTCGCATCCCAGCCGCTGGAGCCGCTCTCCCCTACGCTAGCCCCCACCCAAACACCCCTGGCCCCCAACCGCATCCACCCTCATCCACCCCCTTCCCCGCGCGGGCCCCACCGAATCCCCACCGTCGGATCATGATAACGTCGGCGCGGGAGCGCCCTCGCAAGTCGCAACCGCGGCCAGTCGTTCGCTCTCGCGTACTCCCGCGCGCACCGTAACCGTCTCCCCCTTCCTCCACCGAAAAAACGGAAAAGATTCGAAGCCTCCCGAGCTCCGACGACCGCCGGCCTTCCCGGCGCTGGCAGTGGCTGTTGTGGCGGTTGCTCGGTGAAGAAGAAGAAGAAGACCGCCGCCGCCGCCGCCGCCGCCGCCGCCGGCCGTCGCTGCTCTCTCGCCCGTCGTCTCCGGCAGAGCGGGCGGGCAGGCAGGCTACCGCTTCGATCGGGATTCGATGGCCGCGGCGATGTCCACATGCTTGCTGAGCCGGGGGCTGAGCGGGCCGTGCCGGAGGGACGCGAGCTTCCCGCGGACCTTCGCTTCCCCCGCGCCTCGCCGCCGGCTTCTCCCCGCCTCCTGCAAGACGCGGCAGCGCGGCCTCAGGTGCTCCGCCAGCTGGCTGATTTCCTCGGTTTCCATGGCGCGTCTCCGGGATTCTCATTTTGTTTTTTTGTTTCGTGTGTGGATGACTAGTAGTTCTGGGAGCAGGAGGCCGCAGGTCAAGAAGGCTTCGCCGGATAGGCCGCCGTCGATTGTCGTGAATGGAGAGGGCGAAGAGGACGCTGCTTTGGCGGAGAGCGTGCGTAGCGCTGATCGGGAAATTGTGGCTGATGATTCTGAGGACGATGATTCTGATGGAGTCGTGATTGATGTGGAGAACCAGAATGCTGATAGAACAGAAGCTTCCGACAGTACGGCCATGGAGACAAATTTGGTATTCTTCTTGTAGCATTTCTGGTGCTTTCTTGGGAAATTTTTGTTTTTTTTAATCTGTCTGGATACGCGTATGCAATGTGCACATTGGTTCTAGTTCAAGAATATCTCGCAAATTAAGAATTTGAGAGCGTGTTTTGACTGTGTTTTTCATGGGAACGTTTTTATGGTGTAAGTTTCTGGCATTCGACATACTTTGATTTCATCATATGGTGCCTATGCTTTGGTTCATTTGTTGACATTGAGATATTGATAGATTGCAAAATAATTCAGACAAGACTTTGATGAAATGTAATGAGCTCTAAATTTTCGTTTTCCTGTGTGCCATCCCTCCAATTTCGGTCAATGAAGGTCATCACCAGTGATACGGGACAGCAGTTGTCCGGTATTCAAGTTGAGGATCTGATGGGCATGATAAAGAATGCAGAAAAGAGTAAGAAATTGCAAGTTCCTAATATTTTTGCCTTGATTGGAGTTGAGTTTTAAAGAAATGGGTGTGCTCATGTATCTGTCTACTTGCTAGATATTCTACTCCTCAACCAAGCCAGGGTGAGTGCACTTGAGGATCTCAATGACACACTATCTGAGAAGGAAGCATTGCAAGGAGAAATGAACATTTTGGAGATGAAGTTAGCAGAAACTGATGCACGAATAAGAGTTGCTGCCCAGGAAAAGATGCATGCAGAACTTTTGGAAGATCAATTAGAGAAGCTGCGGAGCGAATTGATACAAAGAAGTGGAACTGAACAAAGTGAGCAGAGTATCTTTGAGAATGAGAACATTCAATTGAGTGCAGAAAAACCTTTATCGTATCAAAATAGCACTCATTTCCTTAGTGAGGAGCTTAGTTCCCTGAGGGCAGAGAATGTCTCTCTAAGAAATGACATCGAAGCCCTTAAGACAGAGCTTAATAGTGTTAAGGATACAGATGAGCGAGTGATGGTGCTGGAAAAACAAAGGTTCCATCTTGAGTCAGCTCTGAAGGATCTAGAATCTAAACTTTCAGTTTCTCAGGAAGATGTTTCCAAACTTTCATCTTTAAAGTTTGAGTACAAGGACCTATGGGAAAAGGTAGAAAATTTGCAACTGCTGCTCGATAAGGCCACCAAACAGGCTGATCAAGCTATTCTAGGGTTACAGCAAAACCAGGAACTGCGGAAGAAGGTTGATAAGTTGGAAGTGACTCTTGAAGAAGCCAATGTCTACAAGGTGTCATCAGAAAAATTGCAGCAATATAATGAACTGATGCAGCAGAAGATTAAGCTGTTAGAGGAGCATCTTCAAAGGTCGGATGAAGAGATTCATTCTTATGTTCAGTTATATCAGGAATCCGTGAAGGAATTTCAAGATACTCTCAATAGCTTGAAAGAGGAAAGCAGGAAAAGGATGCTCGATGAACCAGTGGATGATATGCCACGTGAATTTTGGAGCCGTTTATTGCTGAAGTTTGATGGTTGGTTGCTTGAGAAGAAATTATCTGCTGATGATGCTAAGCTCTTGAGAGAAATGGTCTGGAAAAGGGATAGAGGGATTTGTGATGCGTACATGGCTTGCAAAGACAAAAGTGAACGTGAGGCCTTGGCCACCTTTTTAAGACTCATATCAGCCCCTTCGAGGTATTACCTTGTACTGAAATTTTTTTCTAAATCAGTTTCTGTTGTTTAATTTGCTCCTTCTGTTGATATTTAGCCCAGGATTGTATGTCGTTCATATAGCTGCAGAGATGGCACCTGTTGCTAAGGTAAGCTTGAGACAGCTACAAAATTGATTACTTGATCTTTTGATGTGTTGGCGAAACATTGGTTCCAACTACGTTGATTTCTGCTGTTACGGTTATGAACCTTATGTTGAATGGTTTGTGGTAGTTGTCACATAGCACCACTAATTTTGTGGTGATTGTCGCAGCCCAATAGGATATTTGTTGTAGCATTAGCTTTCATATTCGTAACGTTCCTTTGTTTTTTGGGTAACACTTATGTTAAACATCTTCATAAAGACTATATGTGGCATTTATATGACTGTGAAAAGATGCAAGTCCTTTCTTTTTGTTCATTGTACCTCCAGAGGAAGTTCATGAATAGCACCTCTATAGTTTCTGGTTAGAAAGTTTCTCCTTTCTAGTCTTCCTACTGAAGCTTCTATGTATGCGTTTTGGATATATGGTTTTTTGAGTACGTGTCCACACAATCTGATTAATGCTTTTCTAGGTTGAATTATCGTTGCAGTCTCATTGAATGAAAGTTGGGGGATCTGCAAGAAAAAAATCAGATGTTAATGGACATGTTAATGGACAGATACTTAACACAGGCATGGCCATTACCAAATGAAAAATGGCAAATTGCATGACTACTGGTGTGGTTAACACTTTGTTCATTTTGTGACTCCTAGTTTTAGTCATCAGTTGTTGTCACTTGTCACTAATAGCATTAGATTAACAAAGAAAGATGCCCCATTCACATGGCTGCTTACATTGTCAGGTCAATTGTGTAGATGGTTAATATGCAGACTTACCCGTACATGCTGGATAGGCTCTTTACGTGATGTTCTTCTGGGCCAACCATTATGTCACACCAATACTTGCCCTCATCAACCAAGTAGCCAGCTTGAAATGAAATTTTTAGAATTGGAGTTGTTCCTAAAACTAGGTCATTACAATCATTATTCTCCTGATCTTTTCATGTCTCCATTAATTCTTTGCCACTTAGCATCTTCAACATGGCTCTTTAATGAGATTATGACATAAAAATGTTTGGCAGACTACTGGAACATTTGAGGTCTGATCTGGCTCATTTGCTTACTGATGTTGAGTTTCACTAATATTTTAGATAACATTAAGAGTACTCTAACTCTATCTAAGCATGAGCACTTCTACGAACAACGATCCAACATCTTGTGCTGTGAACATGCAAACAAATCACAATGTGATGCAAATTTGAATAGCCTTTCTATAATGCCACCTTGACCATTTAGCAGCTAAACTAACTAGGTATCTCTCATTCTGAAAAGGGAGAGGAGTCGTCTTTCTGTCTCTATGAACATGGATAAATTTAGCAGTGAAACACTGTATTTTCTATAAGCATTTTTCAAATGTTTTGGTTGTAATGTTTTCGCTATATTCAGATGAATATGACTGCTCCTTTTGCAAATATGTCAGGTTGGTGGTTTGGGGGACGTCGTGACTGGTCTTAGCAAGGCACTCCAGAAGAGAGGACACCTTGTGGAGATTATTGTTCCCAAATATGACTGCATGCAATATGACCGTATTCTTGACTTGAGGGTAATTGACTCCATGATGGTTTGGGCTGACAAATTAAGATTCGTGGTTCGCTTAACAGATTATGTTCAACTTATCTTATACAGGCCTTAGATGCTGTTGTAGAATCTCATTTTGATGGCAGACTGTATAAAAACAAAGTCTGGGTTGGCTCGGTCGATGGTTAGAAATCTCTTATTATCTCTTGCTTCTCATTTGATCTTCATGTTATGTGCTAATTTGACTTCTACTTCCAGGCCTTCCCGTTTATTTTATTGAGCCTCTTCATCCGGATAAGTTCTTCTGGAGAGGACAACTCTATGGAGAGCGTGATGATTTCAAGCGGTTTTCATTTTTCAGTCGTGCTGCATTGGAGCTGCTTCTTCAATCCGGCAAGAAACCTGACATTATCCATTGCCACGATTGGCAAACAGCTTTTGTTGTATGTTCAATTCCAAATGTTGTCGGTCTAAGTGTGCTGTTTTTGAGGGACTTACCATTGATTCTCATACCAGCAACCGTCTCCAATCATAGGCACCGCTGTATTGGGATTTGTATGCCTCAAAAGGCTTGAATTCTGCAAGAATTTGCTTTACATGCCACAACTTTGAGTATCAAGGGACTGCACCTGCTTCAGAATTGGCATCATGTGGTCTTGACGTTCAAGAACTAAACAGGCCAGATAGAATGCAGGACAACTCTGCACATGATAGGATCAATCCTGTGAAGGTATCAAAATTACTTGCCTTTGTAAAAAAGAATAGAAAGTTTGAGTCATGATGAAACCTTTGGTAGGAAGTTATCTGAACTGGAATTAAAAAGTGCAGACTGAACAGTTGTGGTGTCTCCTTTTAGCAAAACTTGGAGCTTTATACATGCATGCTCAAAGCAACACGTAGCATTCTCTTTTTTCTGACTTTTAGTGTAGAATCTTGGGAGACATGTCCAAATTATATCCTCCTTTTTCTGAGTGTATTTCTGTGAAAGCTCCATCACCTTCATATCTGTAGATTAATGTCTTCTTTTCAAATCATGTTATCTAGGGTGCAGTTGTCTTTTCCAATATTGTCACGACAGTGTCTCCAACTTATGCGCAGGAGGTCAGAACAGCTGAGGTATGGTCATTGGCCTTAACTTTTGCTTGCTCCGTTTTTCAGGAACTGTTTATTTGTATTTTACTAGGCTGAGTAATTGAATCATAATTTGTTCCACAGATGAACAGAAGGTTGCCTCTATAACCATCACTACCTTGTTAGTTGTAATGCAAATAGGCATAATCAATCAATCTTGATTATGTGTTGGAAATTGTGCTTATTGCATCAGCAATAGACATATAAACCTCCTTAACTCTCCACTTTGCGTAGCATGTTAAATTCTTAGAGACAGTAGTCTACATCTACTGGTGTTTGGGCTTAATGCTTTCTATATTATATTGTTATGGTACCATAATTTTTTATACTGAGGGTTCATATGAGCTACGAATCAGAGAATGAGAAGGGGAAATTTAGGCTGCCGTTAAAATGCTAATTGAAGGTTTCTGCAATGAATCTGTTCGTTTTTCCCCCTGGATGATGAGGAATTTCGTCATAGGTGGATAAACAATAAGTTCAGTAACATAATTTTAGTAATGTCAGGTAGTGAAAGGAGTGAAAAAGGCAGTAGGGTTCTTGAGAAAATAAAGATGGTGATCAAGTTGAAGACTCTACCACATCCTTTGGCATTAATACTTTGTTTTCAATTGCTTGTGGCTTAATAATCTTTCTTTTCAACATTTGATATCTGCCATAGGATAGATGTATCTGCATAGCCTCGATTCCAGTGACCTCTTCCATTCTCAAAGGGTACACCTTACAGTGGTAATAGGATGTGATTATTACTGCAGAATAAATCACTTAAAAAATAAGAAAGAAAACGTGATTCCAGAATACAAAGAAATGAGAGGTAAATTATACAGCAATCAGGCACATCTAAATGAGTCAATCTATTATATTATTATTAAAATTGTAGAGATTTCTGCCTCATGCCAAAATGTGGACAATTGTGGTCCTTAGATAAAACTCATTCTGTAAATCTTTCAATGTTTTGTATTGTTTCTGTTGTGTTGTTTTGCAGTGAGCTACTGAAGCAACTATACCACAAAATTCCAACTCTATTAGTTTTTTCTCCCAGTGAAGATTGCATCTCACTAAGCTTCTGTCCTCTTCATTTTCTTTTACATATGTTGTCCCATTTTATTGTTTGTGTAACTCTTAAAGGTACATTAGTTTAATGAAATGAAAGTTTCATTTTTTATGAACTTCTGCATATGCGTTATTTGGGAAACAATGCATATTGGTGTTATTTTGGATTAGTGCTAAAATAAGAGTAGGTTCTAGAAAATAGCAAATATCTTAAGTTGCTAAGGCTGAACAAGTCTGACAGAACTATTCTAGCCAATATTTCCTTGCCTTCTTTGTTGGGCAGAAATTTTCTGTGCTTCAGAAGGGTAAACGTAAATGTATTCTGTCTTTCTCAGGGTGGAAAAGGTCTGCATTCAACACTGAATCTCCATAGCAAAAAGTTTGTCGGAATTCTCAATGGCATTGACACAGATGAATGGAATCCTGCAGCTGATGCTTTCCTTGAAGTTCAGTACAGTTCTAATGATCTTCAAGGAAAAGCAGAAAATAAACGAGCGATAAGAAGGCAACTAGGGCTCTCTTCTGCGCATGCCTCGAAACCGATGGTAATCAGTCACGAGCTCACTTTCCAATCAAATGATTATTGTTTGGTGTAAGAAGCTCTAATCTATCGTGGTTGATTCAAATTTCTTATATTTGACAGCTCAAGGTGGTTAGGTTTGCTGAAAAATATACTCAATTTGTCTGCAGCATAATCTTTTTTAATTACAATAGCTTGCCCCTACAATTAAGCCGGGGTATGAATTCACATAGTGGCTTATTCATGGTCTGCATTGGTTTGTGCTATTTGTAGGATCTGACTTCCTTACTTGCTATCGTATACTTATGGAATGGTATGTTTGTGAAAATAAATGGATGAAACACAAGTTTAGTGACAGTGCTGTAGTAATGTATTCGAGAATGATAGATTCCCTTGTTACTGAAATTCCCTTCCTCCATCTCATGCACAGACAAGTCAATAAATTTTTTCACTGGTTTCAAACTGAATTCAACCGATGGATTAGGTTAGATTGCTTCTTTGGTGGTTCAACTGTTTCTTTAATCAGGTTGCTGTACTTTAAGTTCCTGCTTTTTTGAATCATGTTAAGTTCAAATAACTGAATTTCTCCCATGAACTATTTGTGTTGATGGATTCATCTGATCCAAAAGTTGAGATAATGGGTGTAATCCAAAAAAAAAGATTTGTAATTGGTTGTTAATGGAACATGGCATGCCACATGGTTCTAGAGAATGTTTCAAGTTGTTCTCCAATTGAATTAAGCATATGTTCTTGATCTTGTTTTTAGTAAAACAGTTGACAAAGATATCCATATGAAACCATATAGAAAGAAATGTGGCTTAAGAGAAAGTTTTGGAAGTGTGACGGGATGGAAAGTAGCCTAAAGTTAAAATGACTCGTCCTGTCAGTTACCTTCTTAAGAAGCAAAAATTTCACCTGGTTTTGTTTTGGTTACTTTTGGCTTTTCTATTTCCTTTTCTTCAAGTCCTTTTTTAAAATATATATATAAATGGATGTGTTGATTATTTTATGTATACAACTGCTTTGGTTTGGTTTGGTTTGATGTCCTTTTCTAAATTATGCTTGGCCTTCATTTTCTCTTTTCCCTCTCTAGTACCCCTTTTGTATGTTATCACTTAGGGTGATTTTAAATTTAGCAAATTGTTTTGAAATTCCAATTCTTTTGCTTTTTGTCGTGCTCAGTCACCCAAATCTGAATTTATTAGGTGGGCTGCATAACAAGACTGGTACCCCAAAAGGGTGTACATCTTATTAGGCATGCTTTGTACCGAACACTGGAGCTTGGAGGGCAGTTTGTACTGCTTGGTTCAAGCCCCGTGCCACATATTCAGGTAATAATTTACTTAGAGCTATACCTTCAATTTGTAAGTTTACAGGGAATTAGGGGCTATTATGGAACTTATGTGGAATTCTATGTGACCTATCCTCTTAGAGAAGTCTTTTGGCATAGGGGATCGTGTTCTAACGACTACTATTTGCTTATCGAGATTTAAGTTATGAATATAATCGCAATTCAGTTTCATAGTAATTCAAAATAAAAGAACACCAATGAAACTCTGGTGGTGTTGGATAGAGTGTAGTTATAGTCAAATGAAGACATCACTTACTGGGTTTTGTTGACATAGAGCTTTGGAATGACATGGCAGGTGAATAACTAAAAATTTGATATGGTAGCTAATTATCAACCATCTTGTTTAGTTGAAATGTTAAAACAAATAGTTGTCTATTTATCATGTATAGGTCAAAGAGAGCTTTTGGCTGATCTGCCTGAAGCTGCATTTTGATTGAGCATTTCACAATATTTCGTACAGTTACTATTGTGACACTTCAAATGACTCTGTCTATGGACATTTGCAAACTAAATTGAAATTTCTCTTAATGTGAATCTATCATATGAAGTCATCTTTTGGCAACTAGTCTTATTATCTACAAGTGGACCAATCCTATAGAATTTTCTGCGTAATATTTCTTGCCAAATTAGTCATTAAAGTTATGCTGCATGCATTCTAACAAGATAATCCTTGCCTGATATGGGAATGTATTACTCTTCTTGATCATGGTTTAGTGTATGGTGCTTTTTCTGCTGTTTCCTTTTTTTTCTTGGAGAGTCACTAAAACCGTACTTTCATTTGATTTCTTTTGTTTTAGATAAGTAGGTAATGGTAGCGAAAAGCCCTGTTTTCAAATATCTCTCCATGACCTGGCATTTGCCTCCCCAACTGTATTTAATTCTCATGCTTTATTTTTATGCCAAACCCCTACTTATGAGTGACTCATTTTGCAGCTTAAACTTTAAGAAAGTGACAAGGATCTTGTAATTTTGGTGAATGTAACTTGGGTTTTTCGAAGGAGTCACTTAGAATGTTGTGTACAGCAAAATTCCTGATGCCTATCATATCATTTGTTCCTCACAGTTCATGCGATTCAGTTATGTTTGAGTAAGGATATCGGATACCTTAACCCTTGTTAGGTGTGAAATTTGGCTCTCATCGCGCTGATGATACTCCTTGTTTTTTCTTAATATGGGACCAATCTGCCTCCGCCAATCAAATATTCCATTTCTCTCTATTGTCCCATTCTTATGTTACATACGTATATTGTGAATTTTCCCTGGTTGGGGCATTTTCTGTCCCCTTTTTTTCTGGGAGCCTTGCACAATGGGACACCCTTTCTTTTGCATTAAACCTTTAATTACATGCATTGTTCTGAGTACCAGATTTGCTGCCATGCTCTCAACCAATTGATTGCACATGAGTATCTGGACATTGTGGCTCATACTTTTAATGTCTAATCAACGACTGATATAATTGAGCTTCCAACTTTACAGTGTATACTCCTTTATCTTTAAGCAGATCAGTTACTCCATGCCATACAGAAGATTCCTTCTTACTTATAGCTCATTTAATAAAACCCCTTCATATTCATCATCACTAGGTGGACCTGCATATAGTCTAATAAGGAGCACCTCTGTGGTTCCATGTACATCATACAAGTTTTAGGAAGTTGAAGATTTTGGTGATGTAAATGCATGCACATCAATCTTCATAAGCTGTGAAGTAACTTCACCACATCTATTTCTTTAAGATGACCATATTTAGTCTGGAAGTTGCAATTTGTATAGATATTTATATTACACTGGAGTTCTTAATCGGATGCACACATAACATTCTCAACTTGCTTTAGTTTCCATGCTTTGAACCCAATTGAAGTCATGATTTCAGTGAGTTTATGTATGAACAAGTGTTGAAACATGTTGAAGTTAACATCTGCATAGTAATGGTTCCACTGATATGATTAGCCAATTTCATTCTCTTGTATGGACTGACATTTGTTTTTTATTGTTTCTCTTGTTTACTGTGAAATCAGAGGGAGTTTGACGGTATTGCAAATCAATTTCAAAATCATGATGACATCCGGCTGATATTGAAGTACGACGAGTCTCTTTCCCATCATATTTTTGCAGCATCTGATATGTTTATCATTCCATCAATCTTTGAGCCTTGTGGTCTCACCCAGGTACATTTCACATTGTGGATACACATATTGTTTAATAGTTGAAGAAAACCAGTTGCTGTGACTTACTATATCACTCGTGGAGTTTTCATGTGAATAATTTTTTAATGACTTTTAGATCTATTGGGCCAGGTTATGGACTTCAGATGTTTCATGTCTATGGATGCAAGCATCCTTTACATGCACGAACTAGTGCTGCGTTCTTCTTGTATCTAATAATTTTTTCTTCTGCAGATGATAGCGATGAGATATGGATCAATACCCATTGCAAGAAAGACAGGTGGACTAAATGACAGGTGGGTCAACTGTAAGTTTTGTAGTCGGGCTTCATGTTTCTTGGTTCTATTGATGGGAGATAACTGATGGAGGATCTTTTGGTTTCCCTTTTGTAGTGTTTTTGATGTAGACGATGAAACAATTCCTTTCCAGTTTCAAAATGGATATACATTCTTGAATGCCGATGAACAGGTAATTTGCCTTACCGGTATCTGTCTCTTTTTCGAATGTCATTTTGATAGAAGTAACATAAGGCAGAGAAATTGGAGAAGGGGGTTGCTAGGATTTTAATAATTGGCGAAGTTAAATGCATTTTAATTTGGCCAAAAATTTTAAGTAGTTTACTTCACGAAGTTCCAGGTGAATTTTCTTACCCCTTGAAAATTAAATTCTGTCATCTCACCTCATGAATTTTTGAATTGCTTCTCTTTTCTCTCAATTTCTTATGCTAACTCTTTCACAAGAGATAATTATGTCCTCCCAGCACATTTTCCGCTTCAACAATGAGCATATCTGTCAAATCCATTACTGTGTCGCAAACGACATGCTTCTTAGAGCTGCAAAAGTGCTTCATTGTGCAATTTCTTAAAATCACTACCCAAAAAGAAAAGGAGGGCAAAGAGTGGGTAAAGAGTGCCGTGGAGTTCTTGCATTGGTGCAAATTTTGGAAGGCAGTTTGCTTACAATTGAAGGATTCACACAAGAAACCCTTTTTCAGCTTAAGAAGCATGTCGTTGGCACCAAACTAATGAATCTGGGTAAATATGATATTCAATAAGCTGGAAACAAGCCATACGAGGGAAATGATGATCATAAGGGCTTAAACTTATTTTATTTTAGAAGCTTGGGACAAACAAAGGCCTGGACTAACCTTTTTACTTCAGCTATGAACTTTTATGGCCTTAGCTGTGGTATTGAACGTACAGTTAAGAACCTGTTGCTCACAGAACTATCATTTCTGCACTGATAACAAACTTTACAGAACTTATTTTGTTACTTTTGCTCAAGAAAATAAAAGAGTAGTTGTAGGATGATATTCTCTTGGCATATGTGAGACTCTTAGGTTAAACTCTTGAAATGTGAGTTGAACAATTCCTAAGTACTCTTGACAAAAGTAAATCAACATATGGATTTCTGATCAAAAGCACCAGTAAAAATTATGGGGTCAGGGACAGTTTTTACTTGGGACATCTTCTTCTGGGTGGGGCTTTTGATTGGCTTTTGATGCCAAATAACAAAAGTGAAGCCAAAAGCAAAAATTAAGATGCAAAAGCTTCTCAGAATAACCCCTCTCAAGCAGTTGCATAATTTTTAAGAAGCAAATTGACACTGTTAGCTTTTGTCTAAACTAGTTTAAGCCTTTACCTAAATCAGATCTCTATTGACTGAAGTATGATTTAGTCGCCGTTGACTAAAATTTAGTCTCACAAGCAATCAAAGAAACATAGAACTCAGATTTAACCCTGATTCCATGTAGAGTCCTCATTTGGGTAACAGCATATAAGCTAAAAGCAGCGGGACTTATGGCACTGGAATCATCAGATGGCCATAATCTCTCTCTTTCCATAAAAGCCTTTTGTATTATCTCGTCTTTGTGGTGATACAAAGATATACAATTTTCAGGGATTGAACGGTGCTTTGGAACGGGCATTTAGCCACTACAACAATGACCCACAAAGCTGGCAGCAGCTAGTTCACAAGGTCATGAACATTGAGTTTGGTTGGGATCCTTCAGCGTCACAGTACGAGGAACTCTACTCGAAATCTTTGGCAAGAGCGAGGGCAGCACGGCGAAATTAAGATTGGTCGACGATGGTTTGTGATGGAACAAGTGCTTGTTCTGTCAACCATGGTATTCCTTGATGACATGGTTCTCTACACGGCAAGTGCAGGATAAATTTCAGTTAATAGGTGGACATTCAGAGAAACCTAGATAGCAGTCTTGCACAGAGCCCAATGGATAGTTCATCCTCGATGTCGTCATTCAGGGAGCTCTTCTTCATGCCTATAATGTTCTCTCATCAGTTTTGATAAAATAGTGGCATTCATTGGTATATACTTGCGGCACATTGTAGCCTTTTCGAATAAGGTTCACATGCATTAAATTATTCTTTCACTCACTATACAGCGGTGCAACCGATGCCTGTGCCACTTCTTTTAAGCTTTGAGACTGGCCCAGAAGAGATAATTGTATAGTTATCAGCAGTTGTATACATATTTAACTGTATAAAGTGTCGTGACATTTCAGATATGAGCATGACCATGTTCTCTTCATTGGTTCTACTTCTGTCGTGGCTGTATTTTGGACGTTCGGTGTGATTTACAACACGCAACATTTCATGCGCATCAAATTTCGACGAAGTACTCAAAAGACCCTGGAAAAGATTTGAGTTGTAAAGCAAGATGAGCAATCGCGGATCAGCTGAAAAATGTTTTTTAAACAGTCCTGGTTATAAGCTCTATGCTGCATCTATCATTTCTGGAATTGTTACTTGTACGGTGAACTAGACGAGTCCATTTGGTGTTTGAGCTTCAGCTCCTTTCATCGATAAGATCATAATCGGCATTGAAAATCCTTTGATGCTTGTCGTGTCATCGACTCTATATCCAAGATTTGACAAAATCTCGCTTAATTATGCTAATTTATCCTTACGACAATGATGCATCTTCCCTTTTTCCTTCTCCGATGCAGTTGCAATTGAACTTTCTCGTGTTACTTTTTCGCTACATCTATTATATTATGAATAAATATTTCCAAACTTTCGCTGTGTCGAAGCAAGCACCAGTCGACAAGAAAACATGATAAAATCACAATGATAACTTGACTTAACAACAAGGCTCACATTAATCTCTCAATATAATTTGCACAAATTTACGTCACACCATCAAGAGCACACTTGAAACAAAAACATGTCACTTGCTAAAGCTCATTTGCCGGGGACGAAGTTGGTGGCGTAAGCCCAAGCGTTGTTGCTGACGGGGTCAGCAAGGTGGTCAGCCAAGTTCTCCAATGGACCCTTTCCTGTCACGATGGCCTGCACAAAGAACCCAAACATGGAGAACATGGCGAGCCTGCCGTTCTTGATCTCCTTCACCTTGAGCTCAGCGAAGGCTTCCGGGTCATCGGCCAGGCCCAACGGGTCGAAGCTCCCACCGGGGTAGAGCGGGTCGGTGACCTCACCGAGTGGCCCGCCAGCAACACGGTAGCCCTCGACAGCTCCCATCAAGATGACCTGGCAGGCCCAGATGGCCAGGATGCTCTGGGCGTGGATCAAGCTGGGGTTGCCCAGGTAGTCGAGCCCGCCCTCGCTGAAGATCTGGGCACCGGCCTTGAACCAAACGGCCTCGCCAAACTTGACGCCGTTACGGGCCAAGAGCTCAGGGAAGACGCACCCCAGGGCGCCGAGCATGGCCCACCTGCAGTGGATGACCTCGAGCTCGCGGTTCTTGGCGAAGGTCTCGGGGTCAGCCGAGAGCCCAGCGGTGTCCCACCCGTAGTCGCCAGGGAACTCGCCGGTGAGGTAGGACGGGGGCTCACCAGAGAATGGGCCCAAGTACTTGACACGGTCCGGGCCGTACCATGGGCTTCCGGATGGGGCCTGCTTGACGGCTTTCCTCATGGTGACTCTTCCGTTGCCGAGGAGCTCGGGGGTGGCAGGAGAGAGTTTCACCGCCGTGCCGGCGAAGGAGGGGGAGGAGAGAGCCATTGTGGAAGCAGCCATGGTTCCAAGTGGGCTGTTTTTGCCTTAGTGGTTAGAACTCTTAGATGTTGAAATGTTGTGAAAGGGTGGTGAGTTTAGAGGGGTATTTATATGCAGGGCCTGATCCAAGTCTCTTATCTCAGGATATCTATATCTATCTTTCCATTGGGAGTTGAAGATTCTAGCTGTGGTTTCTTGTGTCCCTTTGGTAGTCCCTGATCCACCCAAGAATTTTAGGGCTTTAAAAATTGTGGGGAAGAAAAAAGAGGTGAAGGCCAGGGACACTATATTAACTATAAAATATTGTTTTTGGATTTCCACGTGACACATAAATATTCATCACTATATATTAGTCATCGTCTTATGTATGGTTCATAAAAATCAGGAATAAAAAATAAAAAATAAATCCAGATGGCTCTTTGGACACGCACGCAGACTTCTCAACGGCTACACCTTGCTCCATGGTTTACAATTATATATATTGCAAGAAAGAGCGAAAATAAGAGTTTGACATGTTTGGCTGAAATGGTTTCTTGCATCACATCAATTACTAAATCAAGCACAATGGCAGTTTGAACTTTCAAGGTATCTTATCAGTAAATTATGGAGTGCGAAAAGAGACTTAACACCCTAAAAAATCTCAAATTTTAAACTCAATCTCAATTTTGCTATAAATTTTTGTGTCCCTTAAGAAATCTCTAATTTTAGGTTTGGTCTCAATTCAATCTTATTTTTTTCTTTGTCCCATATAGAATCTTCAACTTTCAGTCCAATATTAATCTTCCCTGAATTTTTTTTTTTTTAAAGAAATTGCCAACTTTTACTTGAGTTGAAATCTGCCTTCATTAATCCTCCACCAAAATTTCTCTTAACAATCGAGGATGAAAAACTCCCGATTGTAAGCTATTCAAGCATCTTGAGCGCGAGCTCTTCGATCGTGAGAAATGAAAGACTCTCTAGCATGAGAGACCGAATACTTAGCAAAAATCGAAAATCCCAAATCGAGATGAAAGGAAGACTTTCTTAAAAGTAAAAGCAATCAAAGAAGTAATGACGTGACAATGCCACTTCATTAAGGGTGATTTTGGATGGAATATTAATGGGGGAAGATATGAGACTTAAGTAAAAATTGATATTTTCATGAGTCAAAAAAAGTTCATGATAAAACTGGGACCGGACCTGAAAGTTTGTGATTTTTTATGAGACAAAAAAAAGTTTATGATAGATATGAGACTGGACTAAAAGTTGAGAGTTTTTTATGAAACAAAAAAAAGTTTACGGTAAAATTAGGACTTAATATAAAGTTGAGGGTTTCTTAAAATATTAGATATGCTGAAAAGATATCAAACCCATCACACCTCAGTAATAAGAGATTATTCCGTTCCAATTCCACCATGTTCTATCTGTCTTAGGTCAACAACATTTGTGATGGCCAAAAAGTCTAGACTTAATCGATTTATGGGATGGTATTCTATAAATTTTCAGGGAACTTGTGTTTTCCAATCGTGCATCTGAATTATAAAATATATTTTTTTATTGTTGCAATTTTTACATGGCGAGTCAACATTACCGATTGAACTAAGCCTTGCCCCTGTGCCTCCTCCTAGCCAACGGAATAAAAAGGAGACAAAAAAATAAATAAAAATAAAAGGATTACATGAACAAGAAGAAAGAGAAAGAAGAGAAGGATTGCTAATAGAAATGTGCTCGTTTAAGCGACCAAAATCAGAAAATATCATGACCGACCGATTTCCCCAATATCTATTATTCTAGAGATACTTTAAATCTCATCTCTACAGTTGAGAATTTTTGTTTTAAAAAATTTAGTTTTTTAACAAATTCTTTTTGCAATTTTAGTGTTTCATATTTCTCCATAGTTCTTAAACTTTGTTTGTTTCGTGAAATATAAATGATTTGAAAAAATATTTTCTTAAAAATGATCATTTACATCACTTACAAAAATGAATGTAGTGATGTAAATATTTTCACAAAATGTCATTGATTAATTATTTTAAACGACACAAGTGATCAATTTTAAATAAATGTTTTCATAATTATTCATTTTTTTTAGTCTAACCCATTTTTCTTGGGAACAAGTGAAGCATAACTTTTGGCAGAGTTCCAATAAACCCCTTTGCTTTAGTCGAAAATCGAGAAAAGAAAAAAGGTTTCTCTCATCATCCATATATAGCGGAAGTTGTTCACCTTTTTCAGAATTCATAATGCGTTTGGTTTAACTTTGAAGCCTAACTTTCGCCATCATCTTGCTTGCGAATCCCGAAAATCTCCTCAAAGTTTTGGGCAAAGATTCTCGCCGAATACTTGAAATTATTTTTTCTCTTTCAAAACTACCCTCATTAATTCTTCATATTTCTGATTTTGCCCCTGTTTATTTATCTTTTTTTAATTGAAAAAGGAGGCAGCCCTTCGCCATACCGGGAAGGGCTACAGCCGTCGGCGAGCTAGATCTGGCGCCAGCGGCCGCCGAAGGTCGCCCAACCTCGGGCGACCCTCGGCAAGGGTCGCGCGACCTCGCCAAGGGCCGCCGGAGGTCGCCCAACCTCGGGCGACCTCGCCGCGCGCGCCGTAGCCCTTCGTCGAGTCCGGCGAATAAGAATTTAGTTCAATTTTAAAAATAATAAAAATAATATATATATATATATATATATATATATTATACCCATCAAAGCCCGTTACAAAAGTTTTCTTTACCAAACGCACATTCGACTCAAAGTCCATTTGTAAAAAAAATTTACCAAGCACAATTGCATTTTTCCAAATAACTTTGGACTTTCACTATTTGCATTGGACTCAAAGCCCCTTGCAAATGTTGAACCAAACACAGCCTCAATAGTAAGGAAGTTCGTGTTCCATGTCCAGCCCGCAATCTACTTCTCCGTTTTCTTCTAAATCGTTTCTTATAGGATTTAGCGCTTGAATAAGACTAGTGATGACTTGGTTCATTGTAACCTTATCTAGATGTACATATCTTTCATGAACATATGTATGCATGGCATTGAATAATACCGTAAATTTAGACCGAGTTAAACCGGATTAAGTACATAGGATCGATGACATATAGAAGCAATCAATTATCAATTTAATCTACAACATCAAATTCGCCCATCGATGTTTCTAAGGAAATCAACGTCCTTCCTTGATCGTTTTGGCGGGGAATATTCGTGAAGGTACAAGAATTCTATAACCAAGAAGCTGGGCGGCCCCAATTGATGGACATCGAATTTCATGCAGAGATAGGGTTATCCAAGTTGCCCCGAGTGGCATCCTCCCATTGGTAGGAAATATCTACAAAAAAAATTATCTCTGAAATTTCTCCTCTACTCGGAACACCCCAAAATAAAAAATAAAAATAAAAATTGAAATTAAATGAAAAGGATCTGAAGATATGGTAAGTGGGGTAGAGAGCGCCAAGTAGATAGACAAAATCGAAATTCCAAAGACTGGCAAGCCAATAGGAATTCAGATAGAAATCTCTAAGATAAGGACTTTCTCTTATTGAATTATGTATTTATAGCCCAACAAGTCCCAACAACCATCATCAATCCATCTCAACTCTCTCTTTCAACACTAGACAGAAGTCAAGCTCTCAAATCCACTCAACAATGGCAGCTTCCGCCATGGCTCTCTCCTCTCCATCCCTGGCTGGACAGGCGGTGAAGCTCTCCCCCTCCACTCCTGATCTTCTCGGCAATGGGAGAGTCTCCATGAGGAAGGCCGTCGGCAAGCCCAAGCCCGTCTCCTCTGGGAGCCCATGGTATGGTCCAGACCGCGCCAAGTACCTAGGCCCGTTCTCCGGTGAGCCCCCAAGCTACCTCACTGGCGAGTTCCCTGGCGACTACGGTTGGGACACTGCTGGGCTCTCGGCCGACCCCGAGACCTTCGCCAAGAACCGCGAGCTTGAGGTCATCCACTGCAGGTGGGCCATGCTCGGCGCCCTAGGGTGCGTCTTCCCCGAGCTCCTGGCCCGCAACGGCGTCAAGTTCGGTGAGGCTGTGTGGTTCAAGGCCGGCGCCCAGATCTTCAGCGAGGGGGGACTCGACTACCTGGGCAACCCCAACCTGATACACGCCCAAAGCATCTTGGCCATCTGGGCCTGCCAGGTCATCCTGATGGGAGCCGTTGAGGGCTACCGTATTGCCGGTGGCCCGCTCGGTGAGGTCACCGACCCACTCTACCCTGGCGGGAGCTTCGACCCATTGGGCCTGGCCGAGGACCCCGAGGCCTTTGCCGAGCTCAAGGTGAAGGAGATCAAGAACGGCAGGCTTGCCATGTTCTCCATGTTCGGGTTCTTCGTGCAGGCCATTGTGACAGGAAAGGGCCCATTGGAGAACTTGGCTGACCACCTTGCTGATCCAGTCAGCAACAATGCTTGGGCCTACGCCACCAACTTCGTCCCTGGAAAGTGAGTGTGCGGGTGATAAACAGTTTGGTTTCAGTTGAGAGTCCTGAGTGGGATTGGCATTTCATTGATGTGATGTTGAATTGGTTGGAAACGATACTTTCAGAAGTGTGAATTACATGTATTGCTGCTACCTTGAATGACATCTTCAATCATCTTCAATCATCTTCCTTCCCTTTTCGAATCGACTCTCACGTTTCTTCTTAGTTTTCCTTCATTATCTGCTGCTTAAGATTCATAGATTTATCAACAGAAGATGTCCTCCAAAGCTTCCTATCGTACAAGCGATTTTCGGCTTGCCCGGTTTCGAATGACTTTTTGAGTTGCAAGTTGTGACCTCAACCAAATAGAGCTTATCAGCTTCTATCCAAATTATATTATGGTTGCAAGGAGGAAGGATTTGCCGGCACGAGGCCTACTGTCGAAACAAAACGATCCCTTATTTTTTCCAATGATAAGAGCGCTATCGAGATTGCTCACGATGTGTCCTCCATGACCAAACAAAACATGTTAAAAATGACTATTGTTCTATTGACTAACATGTTAGATGTGACCAGGGCCATCAAATAGGTAAGTCGAGTTGAGAATGGCCCGACTTAAATTGACTAATTTATATGCAAAACAAATTTAGCAACCCATACTTAATCAACACCCAACTCGACCCGACCCGACCCGACTCATTTGTAAAAATACTTTCATATTTAATCCAATCTATGAAAATCCGTATCCTTCTAGTTAACTCACTTTAAGTCTTCATGTGTAAATGTTATTGGGATAAAATTGCTAATAAATAAATAAATAAAAAGACAAAGTTAGTACTTAGAAGTGAATTTATATTATTGTGGCAACAAATAACGTGGAGAAATTGAAATTTTGATCAAATGAAATGTAAGAAATTGAAGAAGATGATTTATACTGACCATGACGATGGATTGGAATGATAAGAACTAAGAGTAGAATATAACATAAAAATAAAAATGTCAAATGCAACCAATGAAAGATAAACTCCAATAACTAACAGAAGTAATTTACAATGTTAATAAAAATAAAATAAATAATTGGGAAAAAGAGAAGCTGTCTTGATATTTTTAATAAAGGTGAAGTGGGGCCATCTTGTGAGCCCATTGAGACTTCTCTAAACTCAAAACAATCTAAAGAGTTGATTATTTTCTCGTAAACGATGAAAAGAGAGTCATAAAGATGGACTGGATTTGAATAAACTATAAACCCATTTAACACCTATACTCATATAATGATTCAACCTATTAAATATGGGTTAAGAAATGAGTTTACAACCTATTTTGACTTGTCCAATCATACCTTGAGTAGAAAATGATTCTAATTGACCCACTAACAACAATCTTTTTTGGGCTTTACTTTCAAACCTATTATGATCCATGCTTTAAATTAAAGTTACTCATATATGACCCGTTCAATTACATGTGGGTTAACACATGAGTTTACAACATATTTTGACAGTCCTATATAAGAGTTAGCTATATTCAGTAAATGAATTATGAATGGATTTAGATTGGCAAATCCCAAAATTTATGGGACACTCTTTGTTTGCTCCATATTTCTTCCATAAATCAAATTGCAATCTAACTTACAAACTTTAGTTGGTTTCTCTGCAACCGTCTTGAGTTTGAGGAGATGCTAGATGATGAATATTTGCTTCAATAATGACATGTTGCCATTTGTATTGTTGTGTGTATCTTGTATATGTCTTTTCATATTAGTTTGGGGTCTATACGAAGGATCACCTTCACCCGCATTTGGTATTTGAGTGAAAAATGAAAAGCCTTTCACCTTACTTGTCTTTCACTATTAATATACCAACTAATCATCCCTAAATCTTTCGTCCTCCATATTGGAGTATAGACATGATATCGGGTTGGTTAAGGTTGCATCATTATGGCTACCGCTGAATTTTTATGAAATCTTTTACTCTTCCTTTAATATATTTTTAAAGTAATATACTTTTAGAACTTTAAAAATATATTATTATTTTTCTATTTTTTTTACATAAAAATTGGCATGTCAGCCACTTTCTCTATATAATTAAATACACTTAAACATAATGGGTTTTAATTGCAAAAACCAACTAAATTGAAAGACTCCATTGCGCAAATTCAAGATTTCAAAAAATCGCATAAATTAAAGTAATAAATTAATATGTTCGAATTGAAAATATAAAATTGATAAAATTAAATATCATACGAATAATGTGAGTAATCTTGTGTATGTCCTTTCATATTAGTTTGGGGTCTATACGAAGGATCGCCATCGTCTGCATTTGGTATTTGAGTGAAAAATGAAAAGCCTTTCACCTTTCTTGTCTTTCACTATCAATATACCAATTAATCGTTTTCGTCCTCCATATTGGAATATAGACATTGATATCAGTTGGTTATGGTTGCATCACTATGGCTACCGTTGAATTTTTCTGAAATCTTTTACTCTTCCTTTAATATTTATTTAAAGTAATATACTTTTAGAACTTTAAAAATATATATTTGTAGTTTTTTGACACAAAAATTGGCACGTCAGTCACCTTCTCTATATAATTAAATACACTTAAACATAATGGGTTTTAATTGCAAGAACCAACTTACTCGAAAGACTTGATTACACAAAATCAAGATTTCAAAAAATCGCATAAATTAAAGTGATAAATTGGTATGTTTGAATTGAAAATACAAAATTGATAAAATTAAATATCATGCGAATAATGTAATTAATCGGTCATCCTCGTTAAAAAAAAAATAATTAATCCCAACCACAAAACCATTTTCCCTCCATCTCCGCCGTCAAATCGCTGAGCCGGCATTCAATGCCTGGAGGATGCACCCGTGTTAGTTCAACTTGATCTCCATCCCACTTCTACATTCATAGCTTGAAAAAACGAATCCTTCTTCGAACCTTTTGGTATGTATTGCCCCCTAACTATAGATCAGATCCACCGGACGAGAAACTCAATTCCAAGTTGCTGAAAAAGGCACGATGGAGATAGACTTCACTTCTGGAAAGAAGATAACTCTTCTTAATGTGTTATTTATACTCGAAATTAGGAAGAACCTAGTTTATATTGATTTACTTTGTACGAGGGAGTTTTGGGTTTTGTTTGAATCCGACAAGGTTATCTAGTCGAAGAATGGGTTGTTTGTAGGAAAAGGTTATGCCATGATGGCATGTATCAACTGAGTATCAATAATAATATTGCTAATTCTGCTTATATTGTTGAGTCTTCTTTTTTATGGCATAGTAGGTTGGCACATATAAATATTCGTTATTTGAAGAATATGAAGAAGTTAGACTTGATAAATTTCAATGGAGAATTTGATAAATGTGAAATATGTGCTAAGTCCAAACTTACTAAGAAACAATTTCCTAGTGTTAAAAGAAATTCAAATTTATTGGATTTGATTCATAGTGATATATGTAAATTCAATGGTATGCTAACACGTGGAGGTAAAAGGTATTTTATTACTTTTGTGGATGATTGCAGTAGGTTATTATTTGTTTATCTCATGAGATCGAAGGATGAAGCATTTACCATGTTTAATAAATATAAGACTAAAGTAGAAAATCAATTAGAAAAGAAAATCAAAGTTCTACAATCAGATAGAGGTGGAGAATATTTCTTAAATGAATTCTCTTCATTTTGTGAAGAACATGGTATTATTTATCAAGTTTCGGCACCATATACTCTACAACAAAATGGTTTGGCTGAAAGGAAAAATCAATCTATTGGAGAAATGGTTAATTGTATGCTTTCAAATTCAAAGCTACCAATTAATCTTTAAGGAGAAGCATTACTTACTGCATGTTATATTCATAACAGAATACCTTCCAAGAAAAATGACATAACCCCTCATGAAAGATAGAAACGCAGAAAACCAAATTTGTCATATTTTAAAGTGTGGGAGTGTTTGGCATACTACCGAGTACCAGATCCTAAGAGAACAAAGCTCGATCCTAGAGCTATCAAAAGTATTTTTGTTGGGTATGCAGAAAATAGTAAAGCTTATAGGCTTCTTGATTTAGAGTCCAATGTCATTGTAGAATCGAGAGACGTTGAATTCTTTGAGAATAAATATTTTAGGGGTTCTAAAATTATTGAAAATAATTCAAAATCTTTGGAAACTCAAGTAGATTCTCAAGAGAAATAAACGAATGATTCTAAAAACATGATTGAACCATAGAGAAGTACTAGAGTTAGGAAACCAAAAGACTTAGGTCCTAATTTTATTTCTCATGTTTTTCTTGTTGAAGGAGATGGCGATAATAACTTGATTAATAAATACCCTTTAGTATTAAATTTAGAAGACGATCCTAGAAGCTTTGATGATGCTATGTCTTCTAGAGATGCTTCTTTTTGGAAAGAAACTGTGAATGATGAAATGGACTCAATTATGTCAAATAATACTTAGGTATTAGTAGATTTACTGAAATGATCAAAACCTATTGGATGCAAATGGGTTTTTAGAAGAAAATATCATTCTGACGGTTCTATCCAAGCTTTTAAGGCTAGACTAGTGGCCAATAGATATAGACAAAAAAAAATGAATAGATTATTTTGATACGTATGCTCATGTTGCATGTATAACTTCTATTCGAGTTCTTTTTGCTCTAGCTTCCATTTATGATCTTTGTGTTCATCAAATGGATGTCAAGACTGCTTTCTTGAATGGAGACTTAAATGAGGAGATTTACATAGAACAACTGGAGAGTTTCGTTCTTTCTCGAAATGAAAAAAAAAAAAAAAGTATGTAAATTGATTAAGTCTCTTTATGGGCTTAAGCAAGCTCCTAAGCAGTGGCATGAAAAGTTTAATTCGGTCATATTGTCAAATGGTTTCATCAACAGTAGTGCCGATAAATGTATATACTATAAATTCACTAAAGACTATAGTGTGTTAGTGTGCTTGTATGTTGATGATATGCTTATCTTTGGAACGAATATGACTGGAATTATTGAGACTAAGAAATATCTAACTTCCATGTTTAAAATGAAAGATTTGGGTGAAGTAGATACTATCTTAGGTATTAAAGTTAAGAAACATAGTGGGGGTTATTCTTTAAGCCAATGTAGTTATGTTGAAAAATTATTAAATAAATTTCAACATCTTGGTTTCAAGGAAATAAGTACTCCATTTGATTACAGTATTAAATTAAATTATAATACTAGTAGAGCGGTGGCACAACTAGAATATGCGAGTACTATAGGATCTTTAATGTATGCGATGCATTGTACTAGACCTGATATTGCTTATTCAGTATACAAGTTAAGTAAGTATACTAGTAATCTAAGTACAGAACATTGGAGAGCTATTACCAGAAATTTTTTGTTATTTTAAGAGAACTAAAAATTTAGGATTGTTCTATAATAATTATCCGGCTGTATTATAAAGATACACCGATGCTAGTTGGATTACAAATGTGGGAGATGAGCATTCCACTTATGGATGGATTTTCACACTAGCTGGAGGTGCTGTATGTTGGGCAAGTAAGAAACAAACATGTATAACTCACTCAATAATGGAATATGAATTTATTGCTTTAGCGGCAACTGGAAAAGAGTTGAATGGATTAGGAATTTGTTGTTGGATATCAAATTATGGGCTAATCCTATGCCTCCTATTTCTATCCACTATGATAGTCAAGTTACTTTGGCAAGAGCCTATAATAGCACCTATAATAGTAAGTCTAGACATATTAGTCTAAGATATGAATATGTGAGACAATTGATCAAAGATGGTACTATAACAATTGTCTACGTGAGGTCAAGTAATAATCTTGCCGATTCTTTGACGAAGGCTTTACCAAGACACATGGTGGGGCTGAAACCCTTTAATTGAAATCACTAATAATGGTAGCCCGACATTTTTCTATAACATCACTAGTAACAAGGTTTAATGGGTAAGAACGAGTTATTGAATGTGATTGTTTGATACTGACACTAGCCCTGATATGAAAAGTCAATATCGTATGTTACGTTTTGTAGGTTGGATTGAATTCTTAATGAAGTATAATACAAACTTGCAATGTGTTGATAGTAACAAAAACATATGGTATATACTTCACCTATATGAGCTTAAAAGTGATGCTGCTTCTTACGAAAGTTAGGGTTGCTTTCTAGAGAGCTTATGAAACAGGATCAAGCACAATGCCATAATAGTGCAAAGTAATATAGAACTTCTCGCTGAAATAAGAGGTTAGTGTATGTGTGGTATGTCCAGTGTACAAGTTTAAAGCTGAGCTACTCGTCACTTTGATAGTATTTTGAGTACTTCTCAAACGGCGGCAGCGGCAGCGGCGGCGATGAGGATGAGACGGCTGAGCCGTTGAGGCTGGTGCATTTGCTTCTGGGTAGAGCTGCGTCTGCTTGCGTGGGTGGTGGCAGTTGCGGTTCTAGTGGGTTGGTGTTTCCTTCCACTGTGGATGAGTTTCTTCGTAATGATCCCCCTGGTCCCGACGATTAAGCCCAAAGAAGGTATAAAAGAAGAGATGACAATTGACCCGTCGTTACAAGACTAAGTAATGGTCTAAGGTTGATCCCCGTGATCATTTTAGTTATTTGCACGGAATCCACGGTTTTTTTTTATGGTTTATGTTGAGTTCTTGTTTGTCGGAATGTGATACTACTCTGTAGAGTAGAAAGCGCCAAGTAGATAGACAAAATCGAAATAAAATGAAAGGATCCGGAAATATGGTAAGTGGAGTAGAGAGCGCCAAGTAGATAGACAAAATCCAAATTCCAAATACAAACGAGCCAATAGGAATTCAGATAAGAGAACTCTAAGATAAGGACTTTCTCTTATTGAATCGTGTATTTATAGCCCAACCAGGCCCAACAACTATCACCAATCCATCTCAACTCTCTCTTTCAACACTAGATAGAAGTTACCGACCAAAAAAAAAAAAAAAAAACACTAGACAGAAGTCAAGCTTTCAAATCCACTCAACAATGGCAGCTTCCACCATGGCTCTCTCCTCCCCATCCCTCGCCGGACAGGCAGTGAAGCTCTCCCCCTCCACTCCTGAGCTTCTCGGCAATGGGAGGGTCTCCATGCGGAAGACCGTCGGCAAGCCCGTCTCCTCTGGGAGCCCATGGTATGGTCCAGACCGCGCCAAGTACCTAGGCCCGTTCTCCGGCGAGCCCCCAAGCTACCTCACTGGCGAGTTCCCTGGCGACTACGGTTGGGACACTGCTGGGCTCTCGGCCGACCCGGAGACCTTCGCCAAGAACCGCGAGCTCGAGGTCATCCACTGCAGGTGGGCCATGCTCGGCGCCCTGGGGTGCGTCTTCCCCGAGCTTCTGGCCCGCAACGGCGTCAAGTTCGGCGAGGCAGTGTGGTTCAAGGCCGGCGCCCAGATCTTCAGCGAGGGCGGGCTCGACTACCTAGGCAACCCCAGCCTGATCCACGCCCAGAGCATCCTAGCCATTTGGGCCTGCCAAGTCATCCTGATGGGAGCCGTCGAGGGTTACCGTATTGCTGGTGGCCCGCTCGGTGAGGTCACCGACCCGCTCTACCCCGGTGGGAGCTTCGACCCCTTGGGCCTGGCCGATGACCCCGAGGCCTTTGCGGAGCTCAAGGTGAAGGAGATCAAGAACGGCAGGCTTGCCATGTTCTCAATGTTCGGGTTCTTCGTGCAGGCCATTGTGACAGGAAAGGGTCCATTGGAGAACTTGGCTGACCACCTTGCTGATCCAGTTAACAACAATGCTTGGGCCTATGCCACCAACTTCGTCCCTGGAAAGTGAGTGTGAGGGGTGATATACAGTTCGGTTGGAAACGATACTTTCAGAGGTGTGAATTACTGTATTGCCGCTGGCTTGACTCTTGAGTGACATCTTCAATCATCTTCCTTCCTTTTTCGACTCGACTCCCACGTTTGTTCCCTAGTTTTCCTTCATTATTTGCCACTTAACATTCATAGATTTATTTGCAAACTTGTCCTCCAAAGCTTTCTATGGTCCAAGCGATCTTGATCTTACCCAATTTCAAATGACTTTTTGAGTTGCGAGTCGTGACCTCAACTAAACGGAGCTATGTCTGCTTCTCTCCGAATTATATCCTGGTTGCACGGATGAAGGATTTGCTGGCGCAGGGTACGCTATCGAAACAAAACATACCTTAGTTTTTACAACAATAAGAGCGCTATCGAGATTGCTCACACGTTGGCGTCTTCCATAAGCAAACAAAGCATGTTAAAAATGAGTGCCATTCTATTGACTAACGCATTAGATGTGACTACAGCCGTCGAATGGATAAGTTGGATCGAAAATGGTCCGATCCAAATTTACCAATTTATATGCAATACAAATTTAGTAATCTATACCCAACCCAACCCATACCCAATCAACACTCAACTCGGACTCATTTACTAAAATACTTTCATATTCAATCTAATTTATGAAAATGCCAATCCACCTAGTTAATTCACTCTAAGTTCTTCGTGTGTATATGTTATTTGGATAAAATTGCTACTTGGATATAAGACGCTAAAGAACTGACTTTTAACAATGAAGAATAAGATAAAACATGGAGAAATTGAAATTTCAATTAAATGAAATATAATATATTGACAAGATGATTTACGCTAACCATGGATTGCGATGATAAAAAAATAAAATTAGAATATTACATAAAGATAACAATGCCAAATGCAATCAAAGAAATATGTACTCCAATAACTGACGGACGTAACTGATAAGATTAATAAAAACAAAACAAACAAATAATGGGGGAAAAAAGAAGTCGTCTTGATATTTTTAATAAGGGTGAAGTTGGACCATCTTGAAGCCTACCAAACTATTCTGAACTTAGAACAATACAAGGACTCCACTATTTTCTCATTAAGGATGAAGATGGAGTCACCGCATGGATTGAGTTTGGGTAAACTATAAACCCATCTAATGCCCATATATTATTTGGTTTTATCATTATAAACCCATTTATAACTCATTTACACATAACTAATTTTTATAATAACTGGGTCTATTAAATATGGGTTAAAAAATAAGTTTGTAACCAATTTTGACTGGTCTAGTCTAAACTTGGATTGAAATAGGCTTTTAATTGACCCATTGACACCAACCTTTTTTGGGCCTTACTTTCAAAACCCATTATGATCTATCATTTAAGTTTAAGGTAACTTATATATGACCCATTTAACTAAATATAGGTTGACATGTGGGTTTGTGACCCATTTTGATAGCCCTAGACGCGACACTCTTTCTTTACTCCATATTTCTTATGCAAATAATGTAACTTCCAAATCTCAGTTGGTTCCTCTACAACCGTCATAAGTTTGAGGGCATGCTAGATGAAGTATGTTTGCTTCAATAAGGACATGTTGCCATTTGTATTATTGTGTGTATCTTGTATATATCTTTCCATATTTGAAATATGAAAAACCTTTTACTTTATTTGTCTTTCGCTATCAATATACCAACTAATTGTCCCTAAATCTTTCGTCCTCCACATTTGAGTATAGACATTGATACTATGTTAGTTATGATTGCATCACTGGTGTATTTGGTACAGTTTTCCTAAAAAGCTTTTGGCCTCTAAAGCCTCTCAAGAAAATGTTAGGATGTTTGACAAGTTTTCTCAATGGGCTTTCGACCAAATGCTGGCCTTGAAAAAACTGAAATCCCAATATTAGTCTCTACTGGCATTGAGCTTTCGGCATTTGGTCAAATGCTTAAATAAATTTATTTCTTTTAAAACTGCCCTCACCAATTCTTCAAATTTTCGATTTTATCACTCGTTACATTTTTTTTAATTAAAAAAGGACCACATCCTTGGTTGGACTAACGAAGGGCTATAGCTGCCAACAAGCCAAATCTGGCGCGGGCAAGCGTCGATTGAGGTGGCCCGACCTTACGCGACTTCCAACGAGGGTTGCATGACCCAAGTGACCTCCGACGAGGGTTGCTTGATGCAGGCGATCGTTGTCTGGGTCTTGTGGGGGTCACGCAACCCTCGCCGAAGGTTGCTTGAGGTCTCGCAACCTCAACGACGGCTACTAGTGCCAAATTTAGCTCGTCGAGAATCATAACCCTTTCTCAATTCTAGGTAAAGGGTTTGAGTCCTTTTTAATAAAAAAATCCAAAACCCATTATAAATGTTTTTTTTTTTTTTACCAAACACAACTAGAATTCAAAATCCATTTGCACAGAGTTTTTATCAAACACAAATTGCATTTTCCCAAATAGTTTTGTTTTTCATCATTTGCATTATATGTTGAATCAAACACGCCTGTGACTCTATCTCTCTCTCCTCGAGCAATATGCAAATTACTTTTGCATTTTTTTTTTAAATCTTTTACTCCGCCTTTAAGATACTTTTAGAACTTCAAAAATACTTTTTCTAGTTTTTGACATAAAACTTGGCACGTCAACCACTTTATCGATATAAGTAAACGTGCTTAAATAGAACGAATTTTAACCGCAGAAATCACTTGCTAAGTCGAAAGATGGGATTGCACAAAATCAAAATTTCAAAAATCAGCATAAATTAAGGCGACAAATTGGTATATTCGATATTAAAATACAAAGTCAATTGAAATAAGATGTTATATGAATTTCATTGCTAAAAACTCTAAACCGATACATTTATGATAAATTTACCCCAAACGAATTTTTTAACCATTAAAATCACAACAAATTTACTAAGTATCCCAGTTTGTGATTTTTTGTGATATTAATCCAATTTAATAGAAGCTGACAGAGAGTAAATTTATCTCATGTGTATCAATTTAGGGTTTTTTAGTAATTAAAAAATAATTTAAAATAAATTTATCATAATTATATAAATTTGAGATTTGTTGTGACAAAAAAAAAACTAATTTTGAATAAATTTATCATACATGTTCGGGATTTTCGTCGTTCTAACCCCAAAAATTATTAATCCCGACCGCGCAACCATTTTCCCTCCATCTCTGCTGTAAAATTGCTGAGCCAGCATTCGGCGCCCGAAGGATGCGGTCCAGCTTTTTCTATTCCCTCGAGCGGGTCGAGAAACGGCTCAAACTCGACCGCCACGATGGCAGCTGCGGCCGACCACAACCTCAAACCGCCGCCGCCACTGCCTCATCGTCGCTTGACCGTTCTCTGATCTCCCCTCTTTACCTCCTCTCCTCCCAACCCCACCACCACCGCCACCGCTGCCGGTGACCAAGACTGACGCTGACTCGGACGACCACATCAACCGGTTGATGCAGATGCCGGGTCTGGGAACTGCGAGCCAAAACCCTGCGAAAAAGGAGCGGACTGCAGAGGCGGCGCCGGGGCTTGCGTGTGCACGGGCGGGTTCTACGAGCGCGTCACCAGCGTGAAGGGCCCAAAGTGCCGGAAGGAGGCGGAGAGGTTGGATGCATGGATTGAGTACTTCTCAAACGGCGGCAGCGGCAGCGGCGGCGATGAGGATTAGACGGCTGAGCCGTTGAGGCTGGTGCATTTGCTTCTGGGTAGAGCTGCGTCTGCTTGCGTGGGTGGTGGCAGTTGCGGTTCTGGTGGGTTGGTGTTTCCTTCCACCGTGGATGAGTTTCTTCGTAATGATCCTCCTGTTCCTAACGATTAAGCCCAAAGAAGGTATAAAAGAAGAGATGACATTTGAGCCATCGTTACAAGACTAAGTAACGGTCTGAGGTTAATCCTCATGATCATTTTAGTTATTTGCACGGATTCCACGGTTTCTTTTAGGCTATGTTTAACCAGGATAAAATTTGGGATACCTACATTTAGTACTCACTTAAGACAGGATAAAGTCGGATATAAAAGGGATATAGACTAAATAAAATTATCTCATGGAGAAGTTGTAATAAAGGTGGATAAGATTTCTAATGCCATAATATGAAAGTTATTTTTCTCAAGTAACAAACTTATTAAATTAACAAAATTAAAATTATATTTCAATATAAATAATATTTGAATACTAATTTAAGAAATTAAAAATTAAAAATATTTTTTAATTAATCTTATTTTAATTTATATATTCAACTTTAATTATATCTTATAATAAACATTCAATCTATAAATTAAATATTTATATTTATTATATATTTTAGGTATGTTAGTACAGTTTACTATTTGATATAATTTTATTAAAGAATGATGAAAGGTGAAAAAAGAAATAATAAAGAAAATAATATAAAAAAAAGGAAAAATAAAATAAAACTAAATTAAGAAATAGTGTTACGAGAGATTTTCACCATCTTCGTATATGAACATTTAGGTTCATTACTACCGTCTGCGGTGGCCCAGTTGGATAAGGCTCTCCAGTGAAACTAACGAAAGTGGAGGGGTTGAATCCCGCTGGCCACACGGAGTTTTAAGCGAGACGTCGGGGTGGTGGGTCTCCCGTTGCGTCGCCTGGGTTTACCCGCCGCTACCGGCCACGGGGTTCCCCGGGTATCAAAAAAAAAAAAAAAAAAACATTTAGGTTCATTTACAATGATATGCCGTTTATATTTAAAAAAAATGTACATGATATGACATGACGATATTCGACTTTAATACTGCTATTCACCAAATAATGGACATGATATCAAAAAATCATAGGATTTCATATCCTATTCTACTCAGTCCTATCTCGATTAAAAATCTGGACAACCAAACATAGTCTTATGATTTATGTTGAGTTCTTGTTTGTCGGAATGTGATACTACTCTCTAGAGTAGAGAGCGCCAAGTAGATAGACAAAATCGAAATAAAATGAAAGGATCAGGAAATATGGTAAGTGGAGTAGAGAGCGCCAAGTAGATAGACAAAATCCAAATTCCAAAGACAAACAAGCCAATAGGAATTCAGATAGAGATCTCTAAGATAAAAGACTTTCTCTTATCGAATCGTGTATTTATAGCCCAACCAGGCCCAACAACTATCACCAATCCATCTCAACTCTCTCTTTCAACACTAGACAGAAGTCAAGCTCTCAAATCCACTCAACAATGGCAGCTTCAACCATGGCTCTCTCCTCCCCATCCCTCGCCGGACAGGCGGTGAAGCTCTCCCCCTCCACTCCTGAGCTTCTCAGCAATGGGAGAGTCTCCATGAGGAAGACCGTTGGCAAGCCCGTCTCCTCTGGGAGCCCATGGTATGGTCCAGACCGCGCCAAGTACCTAGGCCCGTTCTCCGGCGAGCCCCCGAGCTACCTCACTGGCGAGTTCCCCGGCGACTATGGTTGGGACACTGCTGGGCTCTCGGCCGACCCGGAGACCTTCGCCAAGAACCGCGAGCTCGAGGTCATCCACTGCAGGTGGGCCATGCTCGGCGCCCTGGGGTGCGTCTTCCCCGAGCTCCTGGCCCGCAACGGCATCAAGTTCGGTGAGGCCGTGTGGTTCAAGGCTGGCGCCCAGATCTTCAGCGAGGGAGGGCTCGACTACCTGGGCAACCCCAACCTGATCCACGCCCAGAGCATCCTAGCCATTTGGGCCTGCCAAGTCATCCTGATGGGAGCCGTCGAGGGTTACCGTATTGCTGGTGGCCCACTCGGTGAGGTCACCGACCCGCTCTACCCCGGTGGGAGCTTCGACCCCTTGGGCCTGGCCGATGACCCCGAGGCCTTTGCCGAGCTCAAGGTGAAGGAGATCAAGAACGGCAGGCTTGCCATGTTCTCCATGTTCGGGTTCTTCGTGCAGGCCATTGTGACAGGAAAGGGTCCATTGGAGAACTTGGCTGACCACCTTGCTGATCCAGTTAACAACAATGCTTGGGCCTATGCCACCAACTTCGTCCCTGGAAAGTGAGTGTGAGGGGTGATAGACAGTTCGGTTGGAAACGATACTTTCAGAAGTGTAAATTACATGTATTGCTGCTGGCTTGACTCTTGAGTGACATCTTCAATCATTCTTCCTTCCCTTTTCCACTCGACTCCCGCGTTTGTTCTCTAGTTTTCCTTCATTATTTGCCGCTTAACCTTCATAGATTTATCTGCAAAAGTTATCCTCCAAACCTTTCTATCATCCAAGCGATCTTGATCTTGCCCAATTTCGAATGACTTTTTGAGTTGCGAGTCGTGATCTCAACCAAATAGAGCTATGTCTACTTCTCTCCAAATTATATCCTGGTTGCAAGGAGGAAGGATTTGCTGGTGCAGGGTACGCTGTCGAAACAAAATAGACCTTAGTTTTTGCAACAATAAGAGCTATCGAGATGGCTCACGTTGGCGTCTTCCATGAGCAAACAAAGCATGTTTAAAATGAGTGTCATTCTATTGACTAACAAGTTAGATGTGACTAGGGCCGTCGAATGGATAAGTCGGGTCAAAAATGATCTGATCCAAATTTACTAATTTATATACAATACAAATTTAGTAATCCATACCCAACCTGACTTGTACCCAATCAACACTCAACTCGGACTCATTTACTAAAATACTTCCATATTTAATCTAATTTATGAAAATTTGAATCCACCTAGTTAACCCACTCTAAGTTCTTCATGTGTATATGTTATTTGGATAAAATTGCCGCTTGAATATAGACGCTAAAGAATTGACTTTTAAGAATGAAGAATAAGATAAAACATGGAGGAATTGAAATTTCAATTAAATGAAATATAATATATTGAAAAGATGATTTATGCTAACCATGGACTACAATGATAAAAAATAAAATTAGAATATTACATAAAATAACATTGCCAAATGCAATCAAAGAAATATGTACTCCAATAACTGACGAACGAAACTTATAAGATTAATAAAAAAAAAACAAAAAAGCAGAAAAAAGAAGTCGTCTTGATATTTTTAGTAAGGGTGAAGTTGGACCATCTTGAAGCCTACAATACAAGGACACCACTATTTTCTCATAAAGGATGATGATGGAGTCACGTCATGGATTGAGTTTGGGTAAACTATAAACCCATCTAACGTCCATATATTTTTTGATTTTATCATTATAAACCCATTTATAACTCATTTACACATAACTAACTCATATAATAACTGGTTCTATTAAAAAAGGGTTAAGAAATAGATTTGTAACCGATTTTGAGAGGTCTAGTCTTAACTTGGATTGAAATAGGCTTTTAATTGACCCACTAACACCAACCTTTTTTGGGCCTTACTTTCAAAACCCATTATGATCCATTATTTAAGTTTAAGGTAACGTATATATGATCCATTTAACCAAATGTAGGTTGACATGTGGGTTTGTGACCCATTTTGATAGCCCTAGACACAACACTCTTTCTTTAATCCATATTTCTTCCGCAAATAATCTAACTTCCAAATTTCAGTTGGTTCCTTTACAACCGTCATAAGTTTGAGGGCATGCTAGATAAAGTATGTTTGCTTCAATAAGGACATGTTGCCATTTGTATTGTTGTGTGTATCTTGTATATGTCTTTTCATATTAGTTTGGGGTCTATACGAAGGATTGCCTTCGCCTGCATTTGGTATTTGAGTGAAAAATGGAAAGCCTTTCACCTTACTCGTCTTTCACTATTAATATACCAACTAATCATCCCAAAATCTTTCGTCCTCCATATTGGAGTATAGACATGATATCGGGTTGGTTATGGTTGCATCATTATGGCTACCATTGAATTTTTCTGAAATCTTTTACTCTTCCTTTAATATATTTTTAAAGTAATATACTTTTAGAACTTTAAAAATATATTTTTTTCTAGTTTTTTGACATAAAAATTGGCACGTCAGCCACCTTCTCTATATAATTAAATACACTTAAACATAATGGGTTTTAATTGCAAAAACCAACTAAATTGAAAGACTCCATTGCGCAAAATCAAGATTTCAAAAATCGCATAAATTAAAGTGATAAATTGATATGTATGAATGGAAAATACAAAATTGATAAAATTAAATATCATACAAATAATGTGATTAATTACCTACAAAAAAAAAGAATAATGTGATTAATCGGTCACCCTCGTTAAAAAAAAAAATTATTAATCCCAACCGCAAAACCATTTTCCCTCCATCTCCGCCGTCAAATCGCTGAGCCAGCATTCAGCGCCTGAAGGATGCACTCCAGCTTCTTCTCTTCCCTCGAGCGGGTCGAGAGATGGCTCGAGCTCGACCGCCACAACCACTGCCACCACCGACCACCACCTCAAACCACCATCGCCTCATCGTCGCTCCACCGTTCTCAGATCTCCCCTCCACCACCACCGCCACCGAGTCCTCGATCCTCCTTCTCCCTCTCCTCCTCTTCAAGATAGCAGCGAAGCACCAAATGCGTTCCTCTCTTGCTCTCCCCAGTTCCGTCCTCCGCCCGAATCTCCTCCGCCGCCGCTGCTGTTGACCAAGACCGATGCCGACTCAGCCGACGACATTGACCGGTTGATGCAGATGCTGGGTCTGGGGGACTGCGAGCCAAAACCCTGCGGAGAAGGAGTGGGCTGCGGAGGAGGCGGCGCTGGGGCTTGCAAGTGCACGGGCGGGTTCTACGAGCGCGTCACCAGTGTGAAGGGCCCAAAGTGCCTGAAGGAAGCGGAGAGGTTGGATTCATGGATTGAGTACTTCTCAAACGGCGGCAGCAGCGGCGATGAGGATGAGAGGGCTGAGCCGTTGAGGCTGGTGCATTTGCTTCTGAGTAGAGCTGCGTCTGCTTGCATGGATGGTGGCGGTTGCTGTTCTGGTGGGTTGGTGTTTTCTTCCACTGTGGATGAGTTTCTTGGTAATTATCCTCCTGGTCCTCACGATGAAGCCCAAAGAAGGTATAAAAGAAGAGATGACATCTGAGTAGAGGTGTCAAAATGAGTCATTGACTCATTTATGGACCCATTTATATTTAAATGAATCGTTAATGGGTTAAGTCTTATTTCCTAAAGCACTCATAATGGGTTTTAATGGATCAAGACTGAGATATATGTGTCTTAAATAGATCAGCTCTGCACCCATTTAAGATCCATTTATCAACCCATTAAAAATGGGCCCATTTATTTTCACCCAAAACCTCACAATTCTATCTTCTCTTTTTAACTTTACAAAAATATTTAAAAAAAAAAAAAAAAAAAACCGAAATTAGAATTATTTTTTATTTTTCTTTTCTTTTCTTTTTTTTTTTCTTTTTCCTTTTTTTTTTTCTTTCTTCCTACGATCGCCGGCAAGCCGGCCGGGCGAGCCTCGAGCTCGCCGACATTGGGCAAGCTCGAGCTCGCCGACATTAGGCGAGCTCGAGCTCGCTCCCGATCTAGCGAGGCGAAGGCCTCGCCGACGCCCAGCAAGGCTCGAGCCTCGTCGCATCGGCGGCGGGCGAGCTCCGCTCGCCCGACGCAAGCGAGCCTCGAGCTCGCCGAATCCGGCGAGGCGGAGGCCTCGCCGACGTCCCACGAGGCTCCAGCTCGCCCGACACCGGCGAGCCTCAAGCTCGCCAAATCTGGTGAGGCGAAGGCATCACCAACATCCGGCGAGGCTCGACCCTCGCCGATCGGCAAGATTCAAGCTCGCTCGCGTCGAGCGAGCTCGAGGTCGTCCGAATCGCAAGCCTCGAGGTCGTCGGCGTCGGCCAAAGAAGGCGAGCTCGAGGCTCGAAGAAGAAGAAGAAGAAGAAGAAGAAGAAGAAGAAGAAGAAGAAAAAGAAAAAGAAAAATTATATTTAAAAAATTAAAAAATAATAATTAAAATTCGATTTTTTAAAATAAATATTTTAAAAATTATAAAAATTGTCCATTAAATTTGTGTTGTATAAAACTATTTTAGCAATACCATTTTTTAAAATATATATATATCTATAAGAAATAATCTTTTTTAAGTTAAGTTAAGTGGGTCAAGTATGGGTTGGGTATGAGTCGAAAAATTTACATTAGACGTAAATAGGTCATAAATGGGTTAATTTGGGTCGGACCATTAATGACCCGATCCAAACCCGACCCGACCTACTCATTTGACACTTCTACATTTGAGCCATCGTTACAAGACTAAGTAATGGTCTGAGGTTGATCCTCGTGATCATTTTAGTTATTTGCGTGGAATCCACGGTTTCTTTTATGGTTTATGTTGAGTTCTTGTTTGTAGGAATGTGATACTACTCTATAGAGTAGAAAGCGCCGAGTAGATAGACAAAATCGAAATAAAATGAAAGGATCAGGAAATATGGTAAGTGGAGTAGAGAGCGCCAAGTAGATAAACAAAATCCAAATTCCAAAGACAAACAAGCCAATAGGAATTCAGATAAGAGATCTCTAAGATAATGACTTTCTCTTATTGAATCGTGTATTTATAGCCCAACCAGGCCCAACAACTATCACCAATCCATCTCAACTCTCTCTTTCAACACTAGACAGAAGTCAAGTTCTCAAATCCACTCAACAATGGCAGCTTCCACCATGGCTCTCTCCTCCCCATCCCTCGCCGGACAGGCGGTGAAGCTCTCCCCCTCCACTCCTGAGCTTCTCGGCAATGGGAGGGTCTCCATGAGGAAGACCGTCGGCAAGCCCGTCTCCTCTGGGAGCCCATGGTATGGTCCAGACCGCGCCAAGTACCTAGGCCCGTTCTCCGGCGAGCCCCCGAGCTACCTCACTGGCGAGTTCCCCGGCGACTACGGTTGGGACACTGCTGGGCTCTCGGCCGACCCGGAGACCTTCGCCAAGAACCGCGAGCTCGAGGTCATCCACTGCAGGTGGGCCATGCTCGGCGCCCTGGGGTGCGTCTTCCCCGAACTTCTGGCCCGCAACGGCGTCAAGTTCGGCGAGGCAGTGTGGTTCAAGGCCGGCGCCCAGATCTTCAGCGAGGGGGGGCTCGACTACCTAGGCAACCCCAGCCTGATCCACGCCCAGAGCATCCTAGCCATTTGGGCCTGCCAAGTCATCCTGATGGGAGCCGTCGAGGGTTACCGTATCGCTGGTGGCCCGCTCGGTGAGGTCACCGACCCGCTCTACCCCGGTGGGAGCTTCGACCCCTTGGGCCTGGCCGATGACCCCGAGGCCTTTGCCGAGCTCAAGGTGAAGGAGATCAAGAACGGCAGGCTTGCCATGTTCTCCATGTTCGGGTTCTTCGTGCAGGCCATTGTGACAGGAAAGGGTCCATTGGAGAACTTGGCTGACCACCTTGCTGATCCAGTTAACAACAATGCTTGGGCCTATGCCACCAACTTCGTCCCTGGAAAGTGAGTGTGAGGGGTGATATACAGTTCGGTTGGAAACGATACTTTCAGAAGTGTGAATTACTGTATTGCTGCTGGCTTGACTCTTGAGTGACATCTTCAATCATTCTTCCTTCATAGATTTATTTGCAAACGTTGTCCTCCAAAGCTTTCTATAGTCCAAGTGATCTTGATCTTACCCAATTTCAAATGACTTTTTGAGTTGCGAGTCGTGACCTCAACCAAACGGAGCTATGTCTACTTCTCTCCAAATTATATCCTGGTTGCATGGATGAAGGATTTGCTGGCGCAGGGTACACTGTCAAAACAAAACATACCTTAGTTTTTGCAACAGTAAGAGCGCTATTGAGATTGCTCATGTTGGTGTCTTCCATAAGCAAACAAAGCATGTTAAAAATGAGTGCCATTCTATTGACTAACACGTTAGATGTGACTAGGGCTGTCGAATGGATAAGTCGGGTCGAAAATGGTTCGATCCAAATTTACAAATTTATATGCAATACAAATTTAGTAACCTATACCCAACCCAACCCATATCCAATCAACACTCAACTCGGACTCATTTACTAAAATACTTCCATATTCAATCTAATTTATGAAAATCCGAATCCACCTAGTTAATTCACTCTAAGTTCTTCGTGTGTATATGTTATTTGGATAAAATTGCTGCTTGGATATAAGACGCTAAAGAACTTACTTTTAACAATTAAGAATAAGATAAAACATGGAGAAATTGAAATTGAAATTAAATGAAATATAATATATTGAAAAGATGATTTACGCTAACCATGGATTGCGATGATAAAAAAATAAAATTAGAATATTACATAAAGATAACAATGCCAAATGCAATCAAAGAAATATGTACTCCAATAACTGACGGACGTAACTTATAAGATTAATAAAAACAAAACAAACGAATAATGGGGGAAAAAAAGAAGTTGTCTTGATATTTTTAATAAGGGTGAAGTTGTACCATCTTGAAGCCTACCAAACTATTCTGAACTTAGAACAATACAAGGACTCCACTAATTTCTCATAAAGGATGAAGATGGGGTCACGGCATGGATTGAGTTTGGGTAAACTATAAACCCATCTAATGCCCATATATTATTTGGTTTTATCATTATAAATCCATTTATAACTCATTTACACATAACTAATTTTTATAATAATCAGGTCTATTAAATATGGGTTAAGAAATAAGTTTGTAACCAATTTTGACAGGTCTAGTCTAAACTTAGATTGAAATAGGTTTTTAATTGACCCACTAACACCAATCCTTTTTGGGCCTTACTTTCAAGACCCATTATGATCTATTATTTAAGTTTAAGGTAACTTATTTATGACCCATTTAACTAAATGTAGGTTGACATGTGGGTTTGTGACCCATTTTGATAGCCCTAGACGTGACACTCTTTCTTTACACCATATTTTTCTGCAAATAATGTAACTTCCAAATTTCAGTTGGTTCCTCTACAACCATCATAAGTTTGAGGGCATGCTAGATGAAGTATGTTTGCTTCAATAAGGACGTGTTGCCATTTGTATTATTGTGTGTATCTTGTATATATCTTTCCATATTAGTTTGGGGTCTATGTGAAGGATCATCCTCGCCTGCATTTTATATTTGAGTGAAATATGAAAAACCTTTTACTTTATTTGTCTTTCGCTATCAATATACCAACTAATTGTCCCTGAATCTTTCATCCTCCACATTGGAGTATAGACATTGATACTATGTTAGCTATGATTGCATCACTGGTGTATTTGGTACAGTTTTCTTAAAGAACTTTTGGCCTCCAAAGCCTCTCGAGAAAATGTTAGAATATTTGATAAGTTTTCTCAATGGGCTTTCGACCAAATGCTGGCCTTGAAAAAACTAAAAACCCAATATTAGTCCTTGTGATCATTTTAGTTATTTGCACAGATTCCACGGTTTCTTTTAGGTTGCGTTTGGTAGTCGGGATAAAATTCAGGATAGGATATGATTTATCCTATCCCGCGTGTTGAAGATAGGATAAAATCGGATATAAGAGAGATATAGGTAGATAAAATTATCCCATGGGAAAGGTGTGACAAAAATGAATAGGATTTCTAATGCCATAATAGAAAAGTTATTTTTCTCGAATAACAAACTTATTAAATTAACAAAATTGAAATTATATTTTAATATAAATAATATTTGAATTCTAATTTAAGAAATTAAAAATTAAAAATATTTTTTTAATTAATATTTTTTTAATTTATATATTCAACTTTAATTTTATCTTTTAATAAACATTCAATCTATAAATTAAATATTTATATTTATTATATATTTTAGGCATTTTTGTATTTTAGGTATGTTAGTACAGGTTTACCATTTGATAAAATTTTATTAAAGAATGATGAAAGGTGAAAAAAATAATAATAAAGAAAATAATATAAAAAGAAGAAAAAATAAAAAAAATTAAGGAATAGTGTTACGAGAGATTTTCACAATTTCCGTATATGAACATTTAGGTTCATTTACAATGATATCGTTTATATTAAAAAAAAATATATATATACGTGATATGATGTAAACATATTCGACTTTAATATTGCTATTCACCAAACAATTGACATAATATAAAAAAAATCCTAGAATTTCATATTCTATCCTATCTCAATTAAAAATCTGGACGACTAAACGTAACCTTATGATTTATGTTGAGTTCTTGTTTGTCGGAATGTGATACTACTCTATAGAGTAGAGAGCGCCAAGTAGATAGACAAAATCGAAATAAAATGAAAGGATCAGGAAATACGGTATGTGGAGTAGAGAGCGCCAACTAGATAGACAAAATCCAAATTCCAAAGACAAACAATCCAATAGGAATTCAGATGGAGATCTCTAAGATAAGGACTTTCTCTTATTGAATCGTGTATTTATAGCCCAACCAGGCCCAACAACTATCACCAATCCATCTCAACTCTCTCTTTCAACACTAGACAGAAGTCAAGCTCTCAAATCCACTCAACAATGGCAGCTTCAACCATGGCTCTCTCCTCCCCATCCCTCGCCGGACAGGCGGTGAAGCTCTCCCCCTCCACTCCCGAGCTCCTCGGCAATGGGAGAGTCTCCATGAGGAAGACCGTCGGCAAGCCCGTCTCCTCCGGGAGCCCATGGTACGGCCCGGACCGCGTCAAGTACCTAGGCCCATTCTCCGGCAAGCCCCCAAGCTACCTCACTGGCGAGTTCCCCGGTGACTACGGCTGGGACACCGCCGGACTCTCGGCCGACCCCGAGACCTTCGCCAAGAACCGCGAGCTTGAAGTCATCCACTGCAGGTGGGCCATGCTCGGTGCCCTGGGGTGCGTCTTCCCCGAGCTCCTGGCCCGCAACGGCATCAAGTTCGGTGAGGCCGTGTGGTTCAAGGCTGGCGCCCAGATCTTCAGCGAGGGAGGGCTCGACTACCTGGGCAACCCCAACCTGATCCACGCCCAAAGCATCTTGGCTATCTGGGCCTGCCAGGTTATCCTGATGGGAGCCGTTGAGGGCTACCGTATTGCCGGTGGCCCGCTCGGTGAGGTCACCGACCCGCTCTACCCCGGTGGGAGCTTCGACCCCTTGGGCCTGGCCGATGACCCCGAGGCCTTTGCCGAGCTCAAGGTGAAGGAGATCAAGAACGGCAGGCTTGCCATGTTCTCCATGTTCGGGTTCTTCGTGCAGGCCATTGTGACAGGAAAGGGTCCATTGGAGAACTTGGCTGACCACCTTGCTGATCCAGTCAACAACAATGCTTGGGCCTATGCCACCAACTTCGTCCCTGGAAAGTGAGTGTGAGGGGTGATATACAGTTCGGTTGGAAACGATACTTTCAGAAGTGTAAATTACATGTATTGCTGCTGGCTTGACTCTTGAGTGACATCTTCAATCATTCTTCCTTCCCTTTTCCACTCGACTCCCGCGTTTGTTCTCTAGTTTTCCTTCATTATTTGCCGCTTAACCTTCATAGATTTATCTGCAAACGTTATCCTCCAAAGCTTTCTATCATCCAAGCGATCTTGATCTTGCCCAATTTCAAATGACTTTTTGAGTTGCGAGTCATGACCTCAATCAAACAGAGCTATGTCTGCTTCTCTCCAAATTATATCCTGGTTGCACGGATGAAGGATTTGCTGGCGCAGGGTACGCTGTCGAAACAAAACATACCTTAGTTTTTGCAACAGTAAGAGCGCTATCGAGATTGCTCACGTTGGTGTCTTCCATAAGCAAATAAGGCATGTTAAAAATGAGTGCCATTCTATTGACTAACACGTTAGATGTGACTAGAGCCGTCGAATGGATAAGTTGGGTCGAAAATAGTCCAATCCAAATTTACCAATTTATATGCAATACAAACTTAGTAACCTATACCCAACCCAATCCATACCCAATCAACACTCAACTCGGACTCATTTACTTAAATACTTTCATATTCAATCTAATTTATGAAAATCCGAATCCACCTAGTTAATTCACTCTAAGTTCTTCGTGTGTATATGTTATTTGGATAAAATTGCTGCTTGGATATAAGACGCTAAAGAACTGACTTTTAACAATGAAGAATAAGATAAAACATGGAGAAATTGAAATTGAAATTAAATGAAATATAATATATTGAAAAGATGATTTACGCTAACCATGGATTGCGATGATAAAAAAATAAAATTAGAATATTACATAAAGATAACAATGCCAAATGCAATCAAAGAAATATGTACTCCAATAACTGACCGACGTAACTTATAAGATTAATAAAAACAAAACAAACAAATAATGGGGGAAAAAAGGAAGTCGGGTGAAGTTGGACCATCTTGAAGCCTACCAAACTATTGTGAACTTAGAACAATACAAGGACTCCACTATTTTCTCATAAAGGATAAAGATGGAGTCACGGCATGGATTGAGTTTGGGTAAACTATAAATCCATTTAATGCCCATATATTATTTGGTTTTATCATTATAAACCCATTAATAACTCATTTACACATAACTAATTTTTATAATAACCAGGTCTATTAAATGTGGGTTAAGAAACCACCGCCTGCGGTAGCTTAGTTGGATAAGCGCTCCCATAATATCTACTTAGGACGGAGAAGTTTGAATCCCGCTGGTCACACGGGATCGTAAGCGTGACGTCGGGGTGGTGGGTCTCCCTCCGCTAGATCACTCAGGGGTTTCTCCCGCCGCCATTGTACGGGGTTCATTGGGTATCAAAAAAAAAATATGGGTTAAGAAATAAGTTTGTAACCAATTTTGACTGGTCTAGTCTAAACTTGCCGCTAGTCGCACGGGATCGTAAATGTGACGTTAGGGTGGTGGGTCCTCCGCTAGCGTTACTCCAGGGTTTTCCCACCGGCTGTACGGGGTTCCCTGGGTATAAAAAGAAAAAAATTATATATATGGGTTAAGAAATAAGTTTGTAACCAATTTTGACTGGTCTAGTCTAAACTTGGATTGAAGTAGGCTTTTAATTGACCCACTGACACCAACCTTTTTTGGGCCTTACTTTCTAAACCCATTATGATCTATCATTTAAGTTTAAGGTAACTTATATATGACCCATTTAACTAAATGTAGGTTGACATGTGGGTTTGTGACCCATTTTGATAGCCCTAGATGCGACACTCTTTCTTTACTCCATATTTCTTCAGCAAATAATGGAACTTCCAAATTTCAGTTGGTTCCTCTACAACCGTCATAAGTTTGAGGGCATGCTAGATGAAGTATGTTTGCTTCAATAAGGACATGTTGCCATTTGTATTATTGTGCGTATCTTGTGTATATCTTTCCATATTAGTTTGGGCTCTATGAGAAAGATCATCCTCGCCTGCATTTTATATTTGAGTGAAATATGAAAAACCTTTTACTTTATTTGTCTTTCGCTATCAATATACCAACTAATTGTCCCTGAATCTTTCATCCTCCACATTGGAGTATAGACATTGATACTATGTTAGTTATGATTGCATCACTGGTGTATTTGGTACAGTTTTCCTAAAGAACTTTTGGCCTCCAAAGCCTCTCGAGAAAATGTTAGAATATTTGACAAGTTTTCTCAATGGGCTTTCGGCCAAATGCTAGCCTTGAAAAAACTAAAATCCCAATATTTGTCCCTACCGGCATTGAGCTTTCGGCATTTGGTCAAATGCTTAAATAAATTTATTTCTTTTAAAACTGCCCTCACCAATTCTTCAAATTTTCGATTTTATCACTCGTTATATTTTTTTTTTTAATTAAAAAATGACCAAATCCTTGGTTGGACTGACAAAGGGCTATAGCTACCAACAAGCCAAATCTGGCGTGAGCAGGTGTCGATTGAGGTGGCCCGACCTTACGCGACTTCCGATGAGGGTTGCATGACCCAAGTGACCTTTGACGAGGGTTGCTTGATGCGGGCGATCGTTGTTTGGGTCTTGTGAGGGTCGCGCAACCCTCGCCGAAGGTTGCTTGAGGTCTCACGACCTCAACCGAAACATTTACTGCGGCAAATTTGGCTTGTCAAGAATCGTAACCCTTTCTCAATTCTGGTAAAGGGTTTGAGTCCTTTTTAATAAAAAAAATCCAAAACCCATTATAAATGTTTTTTTGTTTTTTTGCCAAACAAAACTAGAACTCAAGATCCATTTGCAAAGAGTTTTATCAAACACAAATTGCATTTTCCCAAATAATTTTGATTTTCAGCATTTGCATTATATGTTGAATCAAACACGCTTGTGACTCTATCTCTATCTCCTCGAGCAATATGCAAATTACTTTTGCATTTTTTTTTTAAATCTTTTACTCCTCCTTTAAGATACTTTTAGAACTTCAAAAATACTATTTCTAGTTTTTGACAAAAAAATTGGCACGTCAGCCACTTTATCGATATAAGTAAACGTGCTTAAATAGAACGAATTTTAACTGCAGAAATCACCTACTAAGTCGAAAGATGGGATTGCACAAAATCAAAATTTCAAAAATCAGCATAAATTAAGGCGACAAATTGGTATATTCGATATTAAAATACAAAGTCAATTGAAATAAGATGTTATGCAAATTTCATTGCTAAAAACCCTAAACCGGTACATTTATGATAAATTTACCCCAAACGAATTTTTCAACCATTAAAATCCTAACAAATATACTAAGTATACCGGTTTGTGATTTTTTGTGGTATTAATCCAATTTAACAGAAGCTAACAGAGAGTAAATTCATCTCATGTATATCAATATAGGGTTTTTAGCAATTAAAAAATAATTTAAAGTAAATTTATCATAATTATATAAATTTGAGATTTGTTGTGACAAAAAAAAAAACTAATTTTGCATAAATTTATCATACATGTTCGGGATTTTCGTCGTTCTAACCCCAAAAATTATTAATCCCGACCGCGCAACCATTTTCCCTCCATCTCTGCTGTAAAATTGCTGAGCCAGCATTCGGTGCCCGAAGGATGCGCTCCAGCTTCTTCTCTTCCCTCGAGCGGGTCGAGAAACGGCTCAAACTCAACCGCCACGACGGCTGCCGCGGCCAACCACAACCTCAAACCGCCGCCGCCACTGCCTCATCGTCGCTTGACCGTTCTCCGATCTCCCCTCTTTACCTCCTCTCCTCCCAACCCCACCACCACCGCCACCGCCAAGCCCTCGATCCTCCTCCTCCCCCTCCACCTCTTCAAGATAACAGGGAAGCACCGGAAGCGTTCCTCTCTTGCTCTCCCCAGTTCCGTCCTCCGCCCGAATCTCCTCCGCCGCCGCTGCTGGTGACTGAGATTGATGCCGACTCGGACGACCACATCGACCGGTTGATACAGATGCTGGGTCTGGGAACAGCGAGCCAAAACCCTGCGGAGAAGGAGCGGGCTGCAGAGGCGGCACCGGGGCTTGCGAGTGCACGGGCGTGTTCTACTAGCGCGTCACCAGCGTGAAGGGCCCAAAGTGCCGGAAGGAGGCGGAGAGGTTGGATGCATGGATTGAGTACTTCTCAAACGGCGGCAGCGGCGGCGATGAGGATGAGAGGGCTGAGCCGTTGAGGCTGGTGCATTTGCTTCTGGGTAGAAGCTGCGTCTGCTTGCGTGGGTGGTGGCGGTTGCGGTTCTGGTGGGTTGGTGTTTCCTTCCACCGTGGATGAGTTTCTTCGTAATGATCCTCCTGGTCCTAACGATTAAGCCCAAATAAGGTATAAAAGAAGAGATGACATTTGAGCCATCGTTACAAGACTAAGTAATGGTCTGAGGTTAATCCTCCTGATCATTTTAGTTATTTGCACGAATTCCACAGTTTCCTTTAGGCTGCGTTTGGCAGTCGGGATAAAATTGGGGATAGGATATGATTTATCCTATCCTATGTTTGAATCTTCTTCAAGATAGGATAAAATCATATACAAGAGGATATAAACTAATAAAATTATCCCATAGGGAGATGTGATAAAAGTGGATAGGATTTCTAATGTCTTAATAAGAAAGTTATTTTTCTCAAATAACAAACTTATTAAATTAACAAAATTGAAATTATATTTCAATATAAATAATATTTGAATTCTAATTTAAGAAATTAAAAATAATTTTTTTAATTAATCTTATTTTAATTTATATATTCAACTTTAATTCTATCTTATAATAAACATTCAATCTATAAATTAAGTATTTATATTTATTATATATTTTAGGTATTTTTGTATTTTAGGTATGTTAGTACAGTTTACTATGATAAAATTTTATTAAAGAATGATGAAAGGTGAAAAAAAGAAATAATAAAGGAAATAATATAAAAAAGAGGAAAAATAAAATAAAAATAAATTAAGGAATAGTGTTACGAGAGATTTTTACCATCTCCGTATATGAATATTTAGGTTTATTTATAATAATATGACGTTTATATTAAAAATATATATATACGTTATATGATGTGAACATATTCGACTTTAATACTGTTATTCACCAAACAATGAACATGATATAAAAAATCCTAGGATTTGATATCCTATCCTATCCAGTCCTATCTCGATAAGAAATCCGGACGACCGAACGTAGCCTTATGGTTTATGTTGAGTTCTTGTTTGTCGGAATGTGATACTACTCTGTAGAGTAGAAAATCGAAATAAAATGAAAGAATCAGGAAATATGGTATGTGGAGTAGAGAGCGCCAACTAGATAGACAAAATCGAAATTCCAAAGACAAACAATCCAATAGGAATTCAGATAGAGATCTCTAAGATAAAGACTTTCTCTTATCGAATCGTGTATTTATAGCCCAACCAGGCCCAACAACTATCACCAATCCATCTCAACTCTCTCTTTCAACACTACACAGAAGTCAAGCTCTCAAATCCACTCAACAATGGCAGCTTCAACCATGGCTCTCTCCTCCCCATCCCTCGCCGGACAGGCGGTGAAGCTCTCCCCCTCCACTCCTGAGCTTCTCGGCAATGGGAGAGTCTCCATGAGGAAGACCGTCGGCAAGCCCGTCTCCTCTGGGAGCCCATGGTATGGTCCAGACCGCGCCAAGTACCTAGGCCCGTTCTCCGGCGAGCCCCCGAGCTACCTCACTGGTGAGTTCCCGGGCGACTATGGCTGGGACACCGCTGGGCTCTCGGCCGACCCCGAGACCTTCGCCAAGAACCGTGAGCTCGAGGTCATCCACTGCAGGTGGGCCATGCTCGGCGCCCTGGGGTGCGTCTTCCCCGAGCTCCTGGCCCGCAACGGCATCAAGTTCGGTGAGGCCGTGTGGTTCAAGGCTGGCGCCCAGATCTTCAGCGAGGGAGGGCTCGACTACCTGGGCAACCCCAACCTGATCCACGCCCAAAGCATCCTGGCTATCTGGGCCTGCCAGGTTATCCTGATGGGAGCCGTTGAGGGCTACCGTATTGCCGGTGGCCCGCTCGGTGAGGTCACCGACCCGCTCTACCCTGGCGGGAGCTTCGACCCGTTGGGCCTAGCCGATGACCCCGAGGCCTTTGCCGAGCTCAAGGTGAAGGAGATCAAGAACGGCAGGCTTGCCATGTTCTCCATGTTCGGGTTCTTCGTGCAGGCCATTGTGACAGGAAAGGGTCCATTGGAGAACTTGGCTGACCACCTTGCTGATCCAGTTAACAACAATGCTTGGGCCTTTGCCACCAACTTCGTCCCTGGAAAGTGAGTGTGAGGGGTGATATACAGTTCGGTTGGAAACGATACTTTCAGAAGTGTAAATTACATGTATTGCTGCTGGCTTGACTCTTGAGTGACATCTTCAATCATCTTCCTTCCCTTTTCGACTCGACTCCCACGTGTGTTCTCTAGTTTTCCTTCATTATTGGCCTCTTAACCTTCATAGATTTATCTGCAAACGTTGTCCTCCAAAGCTTTCTATCGTCCAAACAATCTTGATCTTTCCCAATTTTGAATGACTTTTTGAGTTGTGAGTGGTGACCTCAACCAGACGGAGCTATGTCTGCTTCTCTCCAAATTATATCCTGGTTGCAGGGAGGAAGGATTTGCTGGCGTAGGGTATGCTATTGAAACAAAACGATCCTTAGTTTTTGCAACAATAAGAGCACTATTGAGATTGCTCACATTGGCGTCTTCCAAGAGCAAACAAAGCATGTTAAAAATGAGTGCCATTCTATTGACTAACACGTTAGATGTGACTAGGGCCGTCGAATGGATAAGTCGGGTTGAAAATGGTCCAATCCAAATTTACCGATTTATATGCAATACAAATTTAGTAACCCATACCCAACCCGACCCGTATCCAATCAACACTCAACTTAGACTCATTTACTAAAATACTTCCATATTCAATCTAATTTATGAAAATCCGAATCCACGTAATTAACCCACTCTAAGTTCTTTGTGTGTATATGTTATTTGGATAAAATTGCTACTTGAATATAAGACACTAAAAGATTGACTTTTAACAATGAAGAATAAGATAAAACATGGAGGAATTGAAATTTCAATTAAATGAAATATAATATATATTGAAAAGATGATTTAGGCTAACCATGGATTGCAATGATAAAAAAATAAAATTAGAATATTACATAAAAATAACAATGCCAAATGCAATCAAAGAAATATGTATTCCAATAACTGACGGACGAAACTTATAAGATTAATAAAAACAAAATAAAAATAATAGGGGAAAAAGAAGTCATTTTGATATTTTTAATAAGCATGAAGCCGGACCATCTTGAAGCCTACCAAACTATTTTGAACTTAGAACAATACAAGGACTCCACTATTTTCTCATAAAGGATGAAGATGGAGCCACGGCATGGATTGAGTTTGGGTAAACTATAAACCCATCTAACGCCCATATATTATTCGGTTTTATCATTATAAACCCATTTATAACTCATTTACACACAACTAACTTATATAATAACCGGTCTATTAAATATGGTTAAGAAATAGGTTTGTGACCAATTTTGACAGGTCTAGTCTTAACTTGGATTGAAATTGGCTTAATTGGCTTTTAATTGACCCACTAACACCAACCTTTTTTGGGCTTTACTTTCAAAACCATTATGATCCATTATTTAAGTTTAAGGTAACTTATATATGCCCATTTAACTAAATGTAGGTTGACATGTGGGTTTGTGACCCATTTTGATAGCCCTAGACGTGACACTCTTTCTTTACTCCATAGTTCTTCCACAAATAATGTAACTTCCAAATTTTAGTTGGTTCCTCTACAACCGTCATAAGTTTGAGGGCATGCTAGATGAAGTATGTTTGCTTCAATAAGGACATGTTGCCATTTGTGTTATTGTGTGTATCTTGTATATATCTTTCAATATTAGTTTGGGGTCTTTGCGAAGGATTGTCATCGCCTGCATTTGGTATTTGAGTGAAATATGAAAAACGTTTCACTTTATTTGTCTTTCACTATCAATATACCAACTAATTGTCCATGAATCTTTGGTCCTTCACATTGGAGTATAGGCATTGATACTATGTTGGTTATGGTTGCATCATTGGTGCATTTGGTACAGTTTTCCTAAAGAGCTTTTGACTTCCAAAGCCTCTTAGGAAATTGTTGGGGTGTTCGACAAGTTTTCCTAATGGGTTTTTGGCCAAATGCTGGCCTTGAAAAGCTAAAAGTCCAATACTAGTCCCTACTAGTATTAAGCTTTGGACAGTTGACTAAATGCTTAAAACAAATTTTTTTCTTTCAAAATTGTCCTCACCAATTCTTCAAATTTTCAATTTTATCCCTCATTACATTTTTTTTTAATTAAAAAAAAGGACCAAACCCTTGGTCGGACTGATGAAGGGCTATAGCCGTCGGTATACCAAATCTAGCGCGGGCGGGCGTTGGTTGAGGTGGCTTGACCTTACGTGATCTCTTGGAGGGTCACACGACCTAGGTGACCTTCGACAAGGGTCAATTGACCTAGGTGATCATTGCCTAGGTCTTGCAAGGGTTATGCGACCATCGCCGGAGGTTGCCTAGGTGTGGCAACTTCAACCGACGGTCGTCGATGCCAGATCTGGCTCGCTGACAATTGTAGCCCTTCCTCAATTCCGATGAAGGGTTTGGGTCCTTTTTAATAAAAAAATTCAAAAAATTCAAAATGTTATTTTTTTTTTTTTTTTTTTTTTTGCTAAATACAACTAAAACTCAAAATCCATTTGCAAAGAGTTTTTACCAAACACAAGTTGCATTTTCCCAAATAATTTTGATTTTCAATATTTGCATTTTATGCTGATTCAAACACGCCTATGACTCTATCTCTCTCTCCCATTACTTTTGCCTTTTTCTGAAATCTTTTACTCCTCCTTCAAGATACTTTTAGAACTTCAAAAATACTTTTTCTAGTTTTTGACATAAAAATTGGCACGTCGACCACTTTATCGGCATAAGTAAACGTGCTTAAACAGAACAAATTTTAACTGCAGAAATCACCTACTAAGTCGAAAGATGGGATTGCACAAAATCAAAATTTCAAAAATCAGCATAAATTAAGGCGACAAATTGGTATATTCAATATTAAAATACAAAGTCAATTGAAATAAGATTTATGCGAATAACATTCTTAAAAACCCTAAATTGATACACATGATAAATTTACCCCAAATAAATTTTTTAACCATTAAAATCCCAACAAATTTATTAAGTGTACTAGTTTGTGATTTTTTGTGATATTAATCAAATTTAACCGAAGTTGAGATAGGGTAAATTTATCGTAAGTATATCAATTTAGGGTTTTTAGTGATCAAAAAATTAATTTATAATAAATTTATCATAATTATACAAATTTGAGATTTATTGTGATAAAAAAAAACTTAATTTTGCATAAATTTGTCATATATATTCCAGATTTTCATCGTTCTAAGCCCAAAAATTATTAATACCGACCGCGCAACCATTTTCCCTCCATCTCTGCTGTCAAATTGCTGAGCCAGCATTCGGCGCCCGAACGATGCACTCCAGCTTCTTCTCTTCCCTCGAGCGGGTCGAGAAACGGCTCAAAATCGACCGCCACGACGGCGGCTGCCGCCGACCACCACCTCAAACCGCCGCCGCCTCATCGTCGCTCGACCATTCGCCGATCTCCCCTCTTTACCTCCTCTCCTCCCAACCCCACCACCGCCACCGCCAAGCCCTCGATCCTCCTCCTCCTCTTCAAGATAGCAGCGAGGCACCGGAAGCGTTCCTCTCTTGCTCTCCTCAGTTCCGTCCTCCGCCCGAATCTCCTCTCCGCCGCCGCCGCCGACCGGGACCGACGCCGACTCGGCCGACGACATCGACCGGTTGATGCGGATGCTGGGTCTGGGCAACCGCGAGCCGAAACCCCGCGGAGAAGGAGCGGGCTGCGGAGGAGGCGGCGCCGGGGCTTGCGAGTGCGCGGGCGGGTTCTACGAGCGCGTCGCCGGCGTGAAGGGCCCGAAGTGCCGGAAGGAGGCGGAGAGGCTGGATGGATGGATTGAGTACTTCTCGAACTGCGGCAGCGGCAGCGGCGATGAGGATGAGAGGGCTGAGCCGCTGAGGCTGGTGCATTTGCTTCTGGGCAAAGCTGCGTCCGCCTGCGAGGGTGGCGGCGCTTGCGGTTCTGGTGGGTTGGTGTTTCCTTCCACTGTGGATGAGTTTCTTCGTAATGATCCTCCTGGTCCCGACGATTAAGCCCAAAAAGGTATAAAAAAGAGGACATTTGAGCCAGACATTTGAGCCATCTTTACCGGATTTTGTAATTGTCTGAGGTTGATCCTCGTGATCATATTTTAGTTTTTCGCAAGGAAACCTCAGTTTCTTTTATGGTTTATGTTGAGTTCTTGTTTGTCGGAATGTGATACTACTCTGTAGAGTGAGCTCGAGTTTAATGCAACGAGAAGATATGTTTGTGCAGTTCTTGTTTCTGGGCCTTTTTTTCTTCCTCTCTGATCAAGCTTTGTTCTTCTTGTCATTGTTATCTTATCTTCAGTTTGATCTTAAATTGTGATGAAGGAAGCTTGGGACAAGCATCTGGATTCTTTAATGTGATTAGGATATCCAATGCAAGTAACTAGATCGTTGAAGTTCTTCAAGACTGGATTGAGATCTTTTATTTCGTTGTGCGGAACCTGACAAAATTTATGAAGAAAGGGTACAAAAAGAGCGAGTGAGCGCGATCCTGCTTTAAAATTGGTTCTGCTAGTGCAAGAACTAGCAGGAGTCAACTAACGCACTCTTTACAATGCTCTCTGTATCTCATAGCATTGAAAGTTTTCAGTTCTAGCTTGCCTTGCCCTTAAGTTTTAAAAGGGCATTCAGGACCTCATCTATGTCCGGTCGGTTTGCTGGACCTGGAGAAGTGCACTGATGAGCCAGTTGGAAGAGCTTTTCTATGGTTTCCTGCTGCTCCTTGGAAATGTTCGCAGCTAGAAGAGGGTCCAAGATTTGGAAAATCCCACTGGTCCCGTTTGCAAGAGCTGTCTCTGCCAGTTGATGCAAACTGATTGGGTATTCGTTCTCCTGAGTGAGCGCAGTTGGTCTCCTTCTTGTTAGCAGCTCCAGCATTATCGTTCCAAAGCTAAAAATATCCACCTTAGTTGTGACTTTTCTCATGTAGGCAAACTCTGGCCGAAGGGAGAAAAAATAAGATACTGATTAAGCAAGAGATAGCCAGAGTTGTTATTTATGGCTCAGATATTGCATCAGAACAGATCAGGAAAAAGAGTTCAGACAGAGGAGGAATCTTAGGACATTGTTTAGTTCTTATGCAATTCATTATCATGCTAATTGGAATGAACATGTTGATGCCACCCTTGATACTCCAGTGTATATTCATGCATAAATATATCCCCATCTGGTTTGCTTACTTATATACTCTCTTTTACCTTGTGAATCTCCAGTGCCGATTGAGTGAGAAATAACCTGAGGATTTAATAGTTATCACTCGGGAAAGTATACCTTTCATTTCATGTATAAAGTTTTCATAGTCGGAGTTAGAATGAATGAGCTAAATACCAGCTGATATTGTTTTGTGTGCAACACTACAGTCATGATTTCAGCTTATATGCTTGCAGAAGCAGATTGTTGGCTTTGATACTTTTACCTTGCGAAATGTCAAAAGGAGAGTGAAGTCTTTGGGCTTTTATGCTCAAGAAAAGTTCAGAACTCAACTGAAATGAAATGGTCAGTTGCGATGTTTCAGCTAAATCACATGGTCATTGGCTTGTATGAGCAAGATATTACCTGGTGCCATGTAGCCGATCGTGCCCTGGAAATCTGATGAAGTAGTCATGCCAGTCCCATTCTGATGAACCCCAAGCATCCGGGCGGTTCCAAAGTCGCTCACATGAGCCTCCCAATCTTCATCCAAAAGGATGTTGGAAGGCTTCAGGTCGCAGTGGATTATGGGGAAATCATATCCAGAGTGCAAGTAACTCAACCCGCTTGCAATGGAAATACAGATCTCAATTCTTTTAGACAGCGTCCACCGTGACCCATCCATCTGAGCGTCATGTATTATGCTGTCCAAGTTTCCATTCTCCATGTACTCAAGGACCAAAGCTTTCAATTTCCTGCTCTCCCAAGCATAGCCGATCACCTTAACCAGATTTCGGTGCCTCAGCTGGCTAAGGATCTTCACTTCTCTGTTGAAGCATTTGTCGGATTCTGCGGAAAATTGATGTAAATTCAATTTCTTCACAGCGATAACCTTCCCTTCTTCCAAGAGGCCTTTGTACACAGTGCTCAAACTGCTAGCACCGATGATATTGTCCTCGCTGAAAAATTCAGTTGCAATCTCGAGGTCTTTCTGCTCAAACCTCTTGAGGTTCATTGCAGATGCATAGGGTGGTTCTGTATTCTCGAGCCCTTCTGACTTTTTTCTGCCCGGTTTGTACTTGATCATCAAAAGTATCAAAACTAGTGCAAAAAGTACACCGACAGACCCCAGTGCCAATAAAATTTGTTTGGTTCTCTTCGACAATTTCTTTGAACCCTTCTTGTCACAAGAGCCGAGAAATGCAATTCCACAAAGAGCTTCATTACCCATTAAGCTCGATGAATCGATGTTCACAAATATGCCTTTCTCTGGCACGTGGCCTTCAAGATGATTGAAGGAAAGGTTGAGGTGCTTCAAGGTAGAAAAATTACCGAAGCTTCCAGGGATCTTGCCCGTCAAATGGTTATAAGAAAGATCAAGCAAACTCAAACGCTTCATCTTTGCCAAATCACTGGGGAGTGACCCATTTATCTCATTTTTTGAAAGATTCAGGCTTGTTAAGAAATCCATTCCTGTAAAAGCTTCAACCGGGAATGGGCCAGAAAGTCTATTTCCTGAAATATCAAGAGAAAGCAAGTTTTTGCAGCCTCCGAGTGTTCTAGGAATGGTTCCTGAGAGTTTATTGTTCGAGATATCAATAGCCTGTATCATTTCCATTTCACCAAGCTCACCTGGCACAACACCCGTCAATGAGTTGCGTGAAAGATTCAGGTATATCTGCATTCTTTTCATGCTTCCAATCACAGATCTGGGAATTGAGCCAGTAAGACTGTTGTCAGAGAGATCTAATGCCATAAGCCGTACCAGCATCTTCATCTCTCTTGGAATCGACCCGCTAAGCATGTTTCCACTGAGGCTTAACAGAGAAAGTGACTGGAGTCTTGAGATTGAAGCTGGAATCCGACCCATCAGCCTGTTTCGCTGCAACTGCAAGTTTGTCAACTGTTTCAGTTCAAATATTCCATCAGGTAACGTGCCGTTCAGGGCATTGTCATGGAGAGAAAGGCCTTGGAGTAGAGAGAGTCTCGAAATTTCTGGAGGAATCAGCCCGGAAAAGTTGTTTTCAGCCATCGACAGAGTGAGTAACTGGGTCAAATTGCCTATCTCTGGTGGAATTTCACCCCCAAAAGAATTGTTAATGATTTTAAGAATGCGGAGATTGAACAGATTGCCAATGCTGGGTTTTACGAATCCGCTTAACTTGTTGTTGCTTAAATCAGCAGTAACAAGTCTGGAACAGTTGAAGAGATCATCAGGGATTTGACCAGATATATTATTGCCAGAGATAGATAAAAATGTCAGATTTGACAAATTCCCTAAGCCTAGCGGAATTTCTCCACTCAGATAGTTCATGCTGAGACTTATGACTAAAATACCGGTGCAGTTGGTAATGCTAGCTGGTATTGATCCCTCGAGAAGGTTGTCATAAAGGGTCAAGTTCTTCAAGTTGTAAAGCAATCCGATATCTTTCGGAATCTGACCTGTGAGAAGATTGGAGCTCATAGACAAATACGTTAAATTTGTCAAGTTTGTTAAGGACGAAGGAATTGCTCCAGTGAACCTGTTGGAATGAAGGGTCAGAACCTGTAAAGATCTCAATGAACCTATCTCAGGAGGTATACTACCAGTCAAATCATTCTCTGAGAGTCCTAATCTGGTCAGCGACTTGAGTTGGAATAGAGAAAGTGGAATGGTGGAATTGAACCTGTTCTTATACAAATGCAAGCTTTTCATTTGAATCAAATTCCCAAGCTCCAGAGGGATGGAGCCCATGAAGGAGTTAATGTACAATTCGAGAGCAACAAGGTTAGTACAATGGCCAAGTTCCTTCGGGATTTCTCCAGCAAGAGCATTCTCAAATAAGAGGAAGTATCCTAAATTGGACAAGTTGCCGATTTCTCTAGGAATGACTCCTGACAATTGGTTTTGACTCAAGTCTAACACTTGGAGAGATTCCAGTAAACCGACAGAACTAGGTATAGGACCAACCAAATTGTTTGCGAAAGCTGTAAAGAGCTGAAGATTGGTCAATCTTCCTATTTCGGCAGGAATCATGCCGGTGAGATTGTTGCCGATGAGACCAAGGGCCAAAAGCGATGTGCAGTTGCAGATACTTTCGGGGATACTTCCACTCAGGAAATTGTCGCCGAAATCAATCGACTGCAAACTTCTGAGATTCCCTAACTCTCGGGGAATCGGACCGGATAGAGAGTTCGCATATAAAGTCAATTCCAGGAGTTGTGAGCATCTCCCAAGATCTGGCGGAATTTTCCCTGTGAAATTATTCAAAGTAAGATCAAGAACCTGCAGGGCCGAGAGGTTTCCTAGGAATGGGGATATGCCTCCTGTGAGCTGCTTATCCACCAAAGAAATGGACACGACCTGCTTCGACACCTGGTCACAGGTGATCCCCGACCAGTTGCAGTGAGAATGACTCACTTCATCCCAATCATCAAGAGCTCCCAATGGGTCACTGGTGATAGAGTTCTTGAAGGCTTGAAGTGCTTGAATCTCAATCTGTGTGTTTGTTTCTTGGGAAAGAGAAGGAAGAACTAGAAGGAAAAACGCTATGAATATCACAAAATCAAGACTAACGATTTTCATTTTTCCCTGACCTACTTTGAAAGTGAGTGAGCTGAAACACTCAGTGAAGACCTTTTATAGTAGAAAACGTGAGAATCAAAGAGGCCTTGAAATCACGGGACTGAAGTCATCTTCTCTCTACATATGGTCAAACCTAGATCAATGCTAAGAAGACAAAAATGGATGTTCTAGGACACTGAGATGAGTACCAGAGTTTGACCAGATCTCTTGAACGTTGTGATAAAACTCCAGTGGCCACTAGCTGGAGATGAAGATAAGCATGCCCATCAATCATATTTCTCCAATCTTACAAAAGAATAAAATATAGAACCTGGCCTACCCACCTGACTGCAATGTGAACTTCTCATTTTCCATATTTTCCTAAGAAAAATGTTGCATGCTTTTGCTCTACCTAGGATTAGGGGTGAGCATGGTCCGGGTTGGTCCGGGCCACCCCCTAACCCTAGGACCAACCCGTACAGTGTTGGTCCTCAATTTTTAGAACCGAGGACCGGCCCTATTGAGCCTGGGACCAAGGACCGGACCGACCCAATGGGTTTGGTCCGGTTCCAGGGTCAACCCGGGACCGATCACTAATTCTTTTTGTCTTGTTTTTTATATTCCCTAAAAAAGCAAACTTACAAATTCAAATTACACATCCATCGACAATGCGGCATTGTGCAACTAAACTATAAATACCAATACATATAGGGCAAATTTAAGATGACACAATAATATAAATTTTGTACCTGCTAACCACTCATCGAGATATGGGACAAGATGAAAAGTTCTTGTAATCATCTATCTTTAATATTCATAACACCATATGCAAAAGCGTTTTCTTGCATTTGATCATGTAGAGTCCACTCAACCAAAAAATGAGCTTCACACCACTTGACTAGCAAATTATCGTAGCAACTGCAATACTACTTTACTCTTCAAAAACTTCTACCATTTGACACAAATTGAAAAGTAAAGTGCAGCTGAAATTCATTAATAAAATACAATTATATCATAAAAAGTTCAAAATACTTAATATAAACCGTGAATATATAACTTCACGTCTTGTTAATTCACTTGAACTTCTAAACACCTGAAAACAAAACAAACGACACATAATTAATACTCAACAAAAGTTTTAAATTGAAATTACTATTAGTGCTATTGATAGAACATCTTACCATAACTCTTAGGTTTTATAATAGACATTTTACTTAGGTTTGAATATATAAAAGAATTATAAATAATATAATGTATTATAATATATATATATACAGGGTTGGTCCAGGGTTGGACCGACCCAAAACTCTTAGGACCGAGGACCAACCCGCACAGTGTCGGTCCTGGAATTTCAAGATCGAGGACCGACCTAGTCCCCTTGGGAACCGGACCAAGATCGGCAGGGTTGGGCCGGTCCAGGGTCGGTCCAGGGTCGACCCTAGACCGCTGCTCACCCCTACCTAGGATTATCTAGGTGCGAAGATAAACATCCCAAGAGAATGTCTTCCCTTTTTATTCTAGAAAAGCTATATGATCGCACCCAATGCACAAAAAAAAAAAAAAAACCTCGAAAACTATAAATTTTTCGATGCTCGTCAACCAAATCCGCTGTATATATTGGACGGTTGACATGTTATGACGAAGCTTAATGGAATTTATGTGGAGCACTTCTCATTGCGCCCGTGATGAAAGATACTTTTCGAATAGGCAAGTTGGGTGGACAGAGCGGGGGGCGCAAAAGGACAGTCAACCATTTGCACTGCGAAACCAAGACAATAGACAGATGGTGCTCGAGAGCTGCGCATGACGCGTTTTGACAGTTGACTGGGGCAGTGTGGATACAGAGCCTCGCAAGTTGCAAACGACGGTCGCAAGTTGCAAATGACGGTCGAAGCGGCGAGGCGAGAGGCTCCTTTTTGGATCTGTGGGTGAATCGACTGATCCAATGGATCGGGATAGATTGTGATACCTCAGCTGACCTGGATTGTGATACTATTGGCAGTTAGAACAAATTTATCCCCATCTTCAGATCTACTTCTCATAAACTGATACTCCTAAGACAAATCTATATACAATCATTAACAGAATTAGAATTGGAAGAATTACCAAAAATGTCATGCACCTATTATAATTGTGTCAATTTAGTCCAAACTTCATTATTATTATTATTTGCTAATTAAGTCCTAAACTTTTTATATTTGTGCCACTCAATCCATCTAGCCAAATTTGATTGAAAATCGTTGACATAAACACTGGCTGTCCAATGTGACACAGTCAACGCTAACATGGATAATTTTCAATAATATGTTAATATTTTTTCAAATATTTTTTTTCATTTGTTTTTCTTTTCTCTTTCTTTCTTTCTTTTTTCCCATCCTCCTCTAGCCGGTCACTAGATCTTGGTGCCCAGCCAAAGGCAAGGGCTAACGAGGTCGAGCCTCACTAGGGGTGGGCGAGGCTCTCCCTCACTTAGCAACGGCAAGGTTAGCCTTGCCACAACGGGCGAGGCTTAAACTCACTAGGTTTCATGAGGTTGAGTGTCACCCAGCCACTAGGAGGTCTAACAAGGGCAAGTCTTGCCCACCCTTGACAAGGTCAACCTCACCTAGTATACTTATACCTATTTCTCCACATGCCCTATATTTGCAAGCTTTCTTTCCTTTGGGGCAATACCTTTTTTTTGTTTGGGCAATCTTCACAAGCTTAATTTCGATATTTTTCTCCTCTTTGCCTATTGTAAGATTTCTTCTTGTTATACTTTTTTCTTATATTCTTTCTTCTTCTTTCGTTCGCAATCCCATTCTTACGGAATATACCAACACCTTCCGCTACATTTGGTCGTTTGGATTTCTAATCAGGATATAACTTGATAGGATGGATATGAAATCCAATGATTTTGTTATATCATATTTATTGTTTAATGAATTGCAGTAATAAAGTCGAATATAATTATATCATATCATGTACATTTTTTGGTATAAATGGCATATCGGTGTAAATAAACCTAAAAGTTCACAAATGAATATGGTAAAAAATCTCTCACAATACTATTCACTAATTTTTTATATTATTTTATTATATTATTTTTCCTTTATTTTTTTATTATTTCTTTTTTCCTCTTCCATCATTTTATGGTAAAATTTTTGTAAATAGTAAACTGTACTAATATACCTAAAATATAAAAATATTTAATATTTAATAAAATACAAAAATATACAATTTACAAAAATATATATTGAAGTTAAATTGTAAGATAGAATCAAAATTGACTTTACAAATAAAAAGATTTAATTAAAAAATAAAATGTTGATTTTTAATTTTGAATTTCTTATTATAGAATTCGAATATAATTTATATTGAAATATAATTTCAATTTTGTTAATTTAATAAATTCCTTATTCAAGAAAAATAAATTTCCTATTATAAATATTAAAATTCATATCCATCTTTATCCCACATCCAAATGAGAAGATTTTATTCGGCTTATATCTCTATTATATTCAACTTTATCCTATCTTAAATAAGCATCAAATACATGATATAATAAATTTTATCATATCTTGAATTTTATCATAACTGTCAAATGCAGCCTTAGGGTTTTGCTTTTTCATCTTTCTATCTTTCTTCATTTGCAAGTACTGAGCATTCACCCACTCTCTCCTCTTGATCCATGGGTATTAAGAAAGGACACAAATGGAAGATCCCAATGTGAATTGATTCAATTTTTCTTGTATTCTAAATGTACATATTTATACACCATTCACAACTATATTTCTTAAATCTACTCCTTTAGATATGGCAAGTACAATCGAAAGATTGAATAAAACAACTCATGGGATAAGGTATATGATCACGCTAAGATTTCACATGATCACGTTGAGACTCCCCCTCAAGTTAGTGTGTGTAGGTTACGAACGCCCAACTTGGAATCACATCTAGGACTGTTGATGTGAATTCTGATCTAACAGTGCGGATGCTTTCGTTGCTACAAAGTAAGTCCCGTAATTTATTCATTGCTTTCTTGGGTGTTAAATTGGCGGTTTGCGTACCCACATGACCACCTCACATGTTAGGGAAGTAAATTATAATCAATTTAAGCTGCTTGCAAAACATTTTTTCAAAATAAAAAAGAAAGGTACCAAAAGGGCGTTAAAGAAATCTAGCATAATCAAGTCCCCGAACTCACAATCTCTGGTTTGCAGGAATAAAGTAAATCTCCCGTTACTTTACTTGGGTTTCTAATTGACCCACCAAAAATAGATTAGTGGCGACTCCTAACTAATAGTCATTTGCATGCTAAATACTTGAACCTAAGTCGCGAATTGGTATGGGCTTAAGAGAGCTCGAGCTAAGTTTAGACTTAGTAATCCATTAGCCAAACCCTAGGTGGTTCATTCGAGGTTAGGTTGCAACAAGCTCAAATCTGTTGTCACTACACACTGTTTAATTCGAGTGCATAATGGTTCTCCACCAATCTTGGATGTCATACTTCTTGTTACCTTCGTCACCATCGACATTGCACTCAAACTTTGGACACTAAGATTTCGATCACTTGAAGCAATAGAAGATTACTCTTAAAATTCATACAAACATTCCAATGCGTCCATCTTGTAATGCATCTCATTAAGTTTTGATTCATCATCATAAATTTTTCCATACAAGAAATTCACATAATTCAATTTAGCTCTAGGATCCGGCACAACTACAATCAACACCATCATATTCACTTTATCCAAACTCCCATAAAATTTGTCAAATTGCTCTTTCATTTTCATACCAATAGCTTGAAATTATGATCCTAAGTATTCGCCACATCTTTCAAATATTTATACAAAAGAGTTATGCCCTCAAAACAATCATTTAAAGTAACATATGAACTCTCCGACATCCAATTGGTGGCATCATAGAAAATTTTTAGAAATTTTGAAATAATAATGGCATTTTCCCAATCATCATCTTTAAGAAGATTCGGTTAAGCTCGCCTGCAAAAGATAGATTGTCTTCTTCCATCCTTTTAAAAGCTTTTATGAACTTTACAGTGATGTCTAATATAAGGTAAGTGGAGTTTCATCAAGTGGTGATGTCAAGAATAACCAAACCCTTAGAAGTGATCCTTTAACTCTTAATGTAAGATTGAAATGTTTTAAATCTCATGGAAGAAGTCCTCACATACCTAACTACATTTTGGATATGTGCAATAGAGCCATGTACTATAGTCAAGCCATCTCTCACAATCAATTTTAATATGTGAGCAGTGCACATCATGTGTAAAACACCACCATCTAAGATTATAATATTTCTCTGAAAGTGGTTCCTTCAAATAACCAATTGCAACACCATTCGAACTAGCATTATTCATGGTGATTGTGCACACATTTTTTTTCCATTCCCCACTCGTAGATGCATTTCTCCACCATTTTCCCAATCTCCCTGCCCCTATGACTATGCATCACCACAAAATTGATTATTCTTTTATGCAACATCTAATTTTTATAAATAAATATGCAATGAGACATAAATAATTGAGGTTTTGAATGGAACGCCATGTATCAGTTGTAAATGTGATCCTAGAATTAATTTTTCCAAAGTGAGTTTTCAAACAAGTTCTTTCATAGAAATACAATTTCATACAATCTCTAGTCACTATAAAAAGTGATAACTGTTTGAAGAGATATTGTAATTCACTAAAAATTCATGGAATCCAACATACTCAACCAAGAAAAAAGGTTGTTCATCGACTATGATGAATCGAGCAAGCATTTTCTCACAATGTTATTGATTAAACAACCATGTCGATAAGACACTATCAATACTAGAATCTCCCCCCACCCTATCAGCTATGTCTACATTATGTGGTATAAAGAATATCCGCCTTTTATCTACATTGCGAGGAAACTTTTTGCACATTGTCAAATGCTTCCTTATTGCCAATGTACCATTAGTACCATGGTACTTAAACACAGACCCACAATATATGCACTTCACCTTATACTTTTTTCCATCCTCATCTTGGATTCTCATAAAATAATTCTAGCAATCAAATGTATATTTCTTATCATGAGGAGGAAGACAAGAATCAAGTATTTTGTTTGTAGCACTCATGATAGGGGATGGCTCTTCTTCATTTTCATCACCCAACGATTCCAATTCCATGATCGGAGTAATCTCCTCACATCCCTCCACCTCCATTGACATATTATCTTGATACATTGACATCACATATACACAATAATAATAAAATATAGTTAAAAATTTCAAAATAAAAATAAAACATTTACAAAGATATACCATCTTGGAAGATGTATACAAGAATAATGTTGAACCACCAAATATGGCAAGTGATCAAATTGAACTGTAATATAGGTCTTGCAGTCATGGAGGAAGATTTGCATGTTTGAATGTAATTAAGAACACAAGGAAACTTGAAAATTTATCTCAAGATTTAATTTGGCCCAGCCCGCTCATATAATCACACAATTACAGGCTTACTTTCACTTCCTTTTATTACCTTCTAAGTTTCTAACAAAATTAACTTTAATTGGCTGAAATTTAGAAAAATAAAAAACACACAAGGAAGCAATGAAGCTCATACATACCACTAGAACAACCGCCGTTTAGGCAATTAATGAGTTGTACAGGAAAAGATTGAATAAAGATACCACATGTAAAACATACAAAATAATTATCAAGGATCTAATAATCTTGTGCTATTACTGATATTTCTCCAATTATTCACATAGAAAAACCGGATGAATGCAAGCTTTTCTCACAAGCTTCAATTATCCATTACAAAAAGCTCAATCCTATAGAAACAAGTTTTTGAGAAATGTATGAAATCAAATTTTGAACCATGCCAAGAGATGCATCTATTATGGGAGGAGCACAACAGAAGGGGTTATATTGCAGTAGGGAAGCATTAACTGTTTCTATGGATTCAGCAAACTATAGCATTACGGCTTCCTCGTTCTGAAAATTTCATTGGTCTATTTGCAAGTAATAGGATTTATAAAAAGAAGAAATTGCTCTCAAATTGTTCTAGTGATTAATTCTAAAGATGTAAGAAAGCAAATAATCTGAGCTCGATATACCAACTGCAAAACACAAAAGAGAATTGAACCATATGGTCATCGGATCCTAACTTGTTAACAATCTAGCTTTTAATATGCCATGAAAGCAATTGCTTAACTCAAAACAATTTTTGAGTTGGTTGTTGTCACCAACCCAAAACAATGCACTTCAACAGCTACTAGTAGTGAGTGAGTGAGTGAGTGAGTGAGTGAGTGAGAGAGAGAGAGAGAGAGAGAGAGAGAGAGAGAGAGAGAGAGAGAGAGAGAGAGAGAGAGAGAGAGAGAGAGAGAGAGAGAGAGAGAGAGAGACCTGAGTGATAATGTTGCACAACTGCTGGATGATGGTCGAGTTGGTGACAGCAAAAGATTCGAAGGGCTCAAAAAACAGAGATGAGAATCAAGAATTCGAGATGCAGCATTGCGGAGAGGAACAAGAACAATAAGATGAACAAGAACCACAATGTTGTGGAGAAGTTGAAAGAATTGTGGAGATGATATCGGAAATGGGTTTTGTCCCATTGTCAATAGAGATGAACGAGAAGGACAAGGGGGAAGAATGAAGCCAAATTGGGGATTTGCCTAAAAAAGTGGAACCGAGAACTTACTTGTCGCTTTGGCTTCATTTGACTCTCCAATTCTCGATTTTACCTTGAAACCATGCTCACCCCTAGAATCTTGGACTTAAAGAGGCATGTTAATGTCTCGTAAGAGATATGATAACTAGGTAATTTCACATATAGTTATTGCAATTGCATGATATTCTGCTTCAGCAAAAGAGCGTGAGACCATGCTTTGTTTCTTGGTTTCCCATGAAATGGGGCTATCACCCAATAAAATGCAATACCCAATTGTTAAATGGTGAGTCATGGTGCAACTAGCCTAGTCAAAGTCATAATAAGCCATGAGTTGAAGTTCATTTTCAGCTTGGTAGAAGAGCCCTTGGCCTATAGTAGCCTTTAGATACCGTAAGAGACGGTATGCTGCATCCAAATGTGGTTGGCATGGTGCATGCATAAATTGATTTAGAATGTTGATGCTATGAGCAATGTCTGGCCTAGTAATAGTCAAATAAATGAACTGGCCAATTAAGCATCGATAGAGAGACGAATCCTCCAATAGAATGCCTATATCAATGCTTAATTTTATATTATGTTCTATAAGAGTATCAGCTGGCCGGGCTCTACTAAAACCACAATCTTCTAGAATATCCGAGATATATTTTCACTAGCATAAATAAAGATCAAAGTGGGATCGAGCCACCTCAATACCTAGAAAATATCTTAGAGGCCCACGGTCCCTAATATGAAACTAATTGTGTAACATTTCACTAAATTGATCAAAGAAATATCACTACCAGTAATGACTAGATCATTGACATATATTACCACAAAAACATAGTCACTACCATTGTGCAAGACAAAGAGAGAATGATCAGCCTAAGAATATGTGAAACTAAAGCCCCATAAAGTAGTAGAAAACTTGGAATACCATTGACAAGATGGATGTTTCAAACCATTTAGAGATTTGTGAAGTCGGCATACAGATTCTCCCCCTTACGCCGAAATCAAGGGGGAGGTTTCATAAAGACTTCCTCATCCAAGTCGCCATGTAAGAAGGCATTGTTAAACGCTTATTTGTTCAAAAGGCCATCGCTTAGTTGTGGCAATGTTCAAGAGTACACGAACTATAAGAACTATAACCAATTTGATGACGGGTGCAAAAGTATCATAATAATCTTTCCCTTCAACTTGGGTATAGCCTAGGTGGGTCTTATTTCGTTCAATACTACCATCAGAGTTTCGTTTAATTGTATGGACCCATTTGGACCCTATGGCCTTCTTACCAAGTGGAAGTGGTACGAGGGACCATCTATGATTTTGAAAAAGAGATTTGATCTCAACCCGCATGGTGTCTTTCCATTTCTAATGCTACATTGCCTCAATGAAAGTGGATGGCTCAATGGTAATAGACAAAGAAGTAAGAAATGCTAAATTGGGTTGTTTCAAATGAGTATATTGGAGAAAATTAGACATGGAGTAAGAGATACCCGAACCATTATCTTTGGCGGAACTTAGCATTTGAATAAACGAACAACAATAGTCCTGGAGGTAACAAGGAGGTTAACGTATCCTTTGAGGTCTAGTGGATTGTTCAGGCAATGGAGGTAAGGGTGTTTGTGGTGGTGCAGGAATTGGGTGTGGTTGTGAAGGGTTTGTAGGTGAAGGTTGGATTATCTCATCACATTGTTTGAAAGGTAATGGTAATACATGCAACCCTACATCGAGTAAGGAAAAATTGTTTCATGAAACACAATATCTCAACTGATAACTCTATATAAATAGAGTTATTTTACCTATTTTAGGCAATAAATAATGTAATATCTATAAGAAAATATTTGGATTTCCTTCTATTTATTCGAATTTCCCTTGTTTATGTACCATAATGAGATATGGAGTATATAAGGAAAAGAATGACAAAAATTAGGAATTCAAATCAAAAAGCGTTGGAAGATGAATATCATATCATAGATTCTCTTATTTACTCTCTAATTTTATGCAAAAAAAAAAGTCATTGCTTGGGGATAGGAGTCTTGGATGTATCCAATAAATAGGAGAATATTAAGAGCTTTGAGAGATAGCTAGGTTTTCACTTTTAGATCATTTTTTATTATTCTAAGAGTTTTTCAAGCATTTTAAAGAGAAGACAAAAGTGATGATAGAATTATTGTTCTTTGATTCAAGATATTGGGTTTGATTTATATTTTCGTTTCTTCTTCTATGATGTTCTAATTTTCTTTTGTTAGAGCTACTATGTAGCCTAACCATACCATGATGATATGAATTTCATGATTTTTATGTTTTGCAAGTGATTTCATCTATGTGAGTTATATATTATTACGCTTAATACTTTTAAGTGACTGGCCACCATTTGAATGATCCGATATGTATGTTTGAGACTAAGAAATGATAATTGCAATTGCTTCTTATAATATATAACCATGAATTAAATGTGGATAAAGATATAGCATGTTATTTATGTAGCTTTCGGTGATAAGGTGGTCCAAAATATTCATTGTAAATCAAGAATATTCACATATTTTAATGCACTTATGTTTATTTAAATTCATATAAAAATATGGTGGATTAATAAACTAAGTAGATTTGATATACCTCGAGATAGGATAATAAATAGATTTGAAAATTCTGTTATCACATATTTGATATCGTTCTTGTATGCATAATAATTTAAAATTCATATCTAGTGGCTAGGGTGAAATTGGATACTCTAACATATTTATTTGATTGATTTACTACATTTAATTTTGAAATTTTCTTTCTACGTTTGTCAATTTTAATTTATTCTCAATTCTATTTTGATTTGTTAGATAAATTTTAGAATTAGTCCATTTTTAATAGTTAATTGATTTTTTAATCATCAATTTATGTGGGATGATATCCTTTCTCATTATTATATTACTTGTTCGACTAGTCATCGGATTAGAATTTCACAATATCGACTCACATATATCTTTTTGGTAAGAAGATCAACAATGCGACACCCTTTTTGACCATTGGGATATCATTAAAAAAAACTTGGAGTAGCACATGCATCAAATTTATAATTGTGTCAATTTAGTCCAAACTTCATTATTATTATTATTTGCTAATTAAGTCCTAAACTTTTTATATTTGTGCCACTCAATCCATCTAGCCAAATTTGATTGAAAATCGTTGATATAAACACTAGCTGTCCAATGTGACACAGTCAACGCTAACATGGATAATTTTCAATAATATGTTAATATTTTTTCAAATATTTTTTTTTCATTTTTTTTTCTTTTCTCTTTCTTTCTTTCTTTTTTCCTGTCCTCCTCTAGCCAGTCACTAGATCTTGGTGCCCAGCCGAAGGCAAGGGCCGACAAGGTCAAGCCTCACTAGGGGTCGGCGAGGCTCTCCCTCACTTAGCAACGGCAAGGTTAGCCTTGCCACAGCGAGCGAGGCTTAAACTCACTAGGTTTCATGAGGTTGAGTGTCACCTAGCCACTAGGAGGTCGAACAAGGGCAAGTCTCGCCCACCCTTGACAAGGTCAACCTCACCTAGTATACTTATACCTATTTCTCCACATGCCCTATATCTGCAAGCTTTCTTTCCTTTGGGGCAATACCTTTTTTTCGTTTGGGCAATCTTCACAAGCTTAATTTCGATATTTTTCTCCTGTTTGCCTATTGTAAGATTTCTTCTTGTTATACTTTTTCTTATATTCTTTCTTCTTCTTTCATTTGCAATCCCATTCTTACGAAATATACCAGCACCTTCCGCTATATTTGGTCGTTTAGATTTCTAATTATAATAGAACTAGATAGGATGGATATGAAATCCATGGATTTTGTTATATCATATTTATTATTTGGCGAATCACAACAATAAAGTCGAATATAATTACATTATATCATATACATTTTTCGGTATAAATGGCATATTAGTGTAAATGAACCTAAAAGTTCACAAATGAATATGGTAAAAATCTCTCGCGATACTATTCACTAATTTATTTTTATTTATTTTATTTTATTTTATTTTTCCTTTCTTTTTTTATTATTTCTTTTTTCCTCTTCCATCATTTTATGGTAAAATTTTTGTAAATAGTAAACTGTACTAATATACCTAAAATACAAAAATTTATCAAATATTTAATAAAATACAAAAATATACAATATACAAAAATATATATTGAATTTAAATTGTAAGATAGAATCATAATTGACTTTATAAATAAAAAAATATTTAATTAAAAAATAAAATGTTGATTTTTAATTTTGAATTTCTTATTATAGAATTCAAATATAATTTATATTGAAATATAATTTCAATTTTGTTAATTTAATAAATTCCTTATTCAAGAAAAATAAATTTCCTATTATGAATATTAAAATTCATATCCATCTTTATCCCACATCCAGCGAGAAAATTTTATCCGGCCTATATCTCTATTATATTTAACTTTATCCTATCTTAAATAGGCACCAAATACATGATATAATAAATTTTATCATATCTTGAATTTGATCATAACTGTCAAATGCAGCCTTAGGGTTTTGCTTTTTTATCTTTCTATCTTTCTTCATTTGCAAGTATTGAGCATTCACCCACTCTCTCCTCATGATCCATGGGTATTAAGAAAGAACACAAATGGAAGATCCCAATGTGAATTGATTCAATTTTTCTTGTATTCTAAATGTACATATTTAAACACCATTCACAACTATATTTCCTAAATCTACTCCTTTAGATATGGCAAGTACAATCGAAAGATTGAATAAAACAACTCATGGGATAAGGTATATGATCACGCTAAGATTTCACATGATCACGTTGAGACTCCCCCTCAAGTTAGTGCGTGTAGGTTACGAACGCCCAACTTGGAAAGTAGCCGCATGAACTGATGACTGTGAATGATTTGGTGCTTCTCTTGCTTTAATTGCTTTATTTATCCCAAAAATACAAAAAAAAAATATTGTATTTGCATATCATGCAGATTAGAATTGATTTCCTAGATAGAATTGCATAATAGAATAGTTAGATTATTGTCTAATTATATTAGAATGCATGTTTAGATGGTATCTAGGTTACATAATATCTTTGAATTAAATTGCATGTTGAGATAAATTTCTAAGTTAAGATAGGATTCAGATTAGTCTATTTCCTAACTTAAAATAGATAATATCTCACTTTAGCCAGATTTTTATTATTAGTAATTTTTAATTACGAATTTTTATTAAAAAAATACAAAAAAATTTC